>OX243994.1:5000000-6250000 GCA_945859715.1 Apamea sordens
GGCGCATGATTGTTTTTTGGACAAAGTACTGCATCGTAGGTATTAAAATCGATATTGAACTGCATTTGAGTAATTAAAATGGTTTGTCGTGTCAACGTCACTTTAAAATTATCTATTTCCAATGCTATCCTTATCTTTCAAAATACGAAAATAACTGTAACAAAGAAAATTAAATAAGCTCGTCTAGAAACTACGTGCCTCAACTAAACTTTTTTCTCAACAAAAAAACCTTGACATAGAACAGCAGGATAAAATCCTTCCACACGTTTTTATATAATTTTAAATCCACTCACAATATGCTCCAGTTTAATTCTAAGGCTCATCCCGTGATATATCTGCTACCGGCCTGTCCAGCCCACCAATTACGGGATAATTACAAAGCTTACGACTTTGGCTGGAATTAAAATACTTGGCCGCTGTATACTTTTTGCAGTTGCATATTAAACGATTTCGCATTCTTTATAGTCATGTAACAATGGAGAAAGAAAGGTCTGTAGTGTTAACGTTCATTCATTGTTGTTGTTTGATAAATGATTTTATTTCTGTAAGCAGGTTTGTACAAACACTTTTACACGTCAATCATATTTAAAAAATTAGATGAGGTCGGCGTTTCCTATCTGACTATTCTGAGAAGGCCGAAACAAACTCAGAGGTCACAGTCTCTTTTAAAGTCCAGACGTAATCTTGGCAGATCATGTGAAGACCATGTAGATTGATGTCTGAAATGGTCTTTTGAGGAAAGAACCACACAGATTGAGTAGACCTGCTCAGCCAGTGCACGCATTTGTCAGAGCGCAACTGAACTCGGATGAACTTGTGATTGTAAATGGTTTTCTTTTTTGTATAAATGATCGTATTCTCATAGTGTTCTTCTCTTTTGTAAGATCCATTCCATCGAGGACTACATCACATATAAACAGTTATAACAGATATTGCTACCTGCATTATACATAGTTCTATACGCTACGTTTCAGGTATAATGCAACAGTGAGGAGATATGTATTGAAATGCCTCCGAGATATATTTTTGCTTTTTTGTCATTGGACAAAAAAGCAAATATATATCTCGGAGGCATTTTATCATAATCTCCAAATCATCACATTCCTTTTATGGCCGATTCCTATAAATTACGAACCGTTATTGGTTAAAATTAAGACTACTATATCTTTACCAATAATGAAGCAAAGACCTCATAGCTTTGGATAAACCCTAGTCTACTATGCAAATCTATAGCAGTAGATATCACATGTCAAACTAGCCTACTAATCTGTTCATATGCACAGTTTGACAATAAAAGATGCTACCGTTGGTAATCAAAACGATTCGTTTTTGTCTATAGGAATCGAGCATTAATCTTCCCCTAAAATTATTCTATACATGAAACATAAACTACGCACCCCCTAAAACCAAAAAGACAATTCAAATATAATAGACAG
The DNA here is from genome assembly GCA_945859715.1 of Apamea sordens. Lineage (NCBI taxonomy): Eukaryota > Metazoa > Arthropoda > Insecta > Lepidoptera > Noctuidae > Apamea > Apamea sordens. The sequence continues at coordinate 5,001,437 of OX243994.1, forward strand.
TAACACATAAAGCTACACACACAAACAGCATCCCAAGCCAGTGATTTGGCGCAATTATTACGTCGCGGGGGAATCCAAAAGTGAAAAAAGCGATAGAATTCGCCGGGGCTCTGATTAAAATTGTGACAGCTTGATTGTTCGGCTTCTGCGTTCCCTTTTTTGGGTGAAATGCTTCCAGTAGTTGAGATAAGATCAAATTGGACCATATATTACTGATTTGGACCTGGAACTTTATGATTGTGTACGTTTTTTTGGATTATGGTACCTGTTTTGAGTCCGCGGCTTCGTTAACGGATATTGTTTCAAATTAATTGTGCTATATAAGTCAAGTTGCCGAGGAGCATATTGGGCTAAAATAAGGAAAGCGTGATGAGAAAGGCACTTAAAGGAAAAAGGATTATGATGACAGAAACTAGTATTTTTCACAGGTGTCCAATAGACAGTAGCGCATTTATAGGTATAGTAACCACGTTTGACCCAGACTTATGCTTTCATGTCACTATACTGTAATATGTATTATAGGTATATAGGTAGAGACAAGTACCTATTTAATTTCTTAACCTACCTCTTCAAGCTTAAAATGGTTTAAAAATTCTTCTCTTAAGATAACTGTACCTAACTGCACATAACACAAATTCATAAAAAGTAACGACTACTACATTGTATTAAAAAAATAAGCTAAACGTGATATATGTTTAATAGTAAACGATTTTTAAAAACATTATCGCCCATCAACAAAATCATGTGAGTGTATAAAAAAGTGCGCCAGTTAGTCCAAGAGCCGTTAGTTCTTAATAAACAATTTAGATATTACACGTCGGATAGTATGCTGTCGTTAGCTCTTTGCTTATTACACGATCTATGTTTAAAATATAGACTACTAAGTATTGAGCTCTTTTTAATACATTGAGGTTTTGATTTTTTTTTTTATTATAATCTAGCTAGCTGACCCCTCCTTTCAATAATTCATACAAATATCCCATAGAAAACAGGACACTTAGTTTTTTAAACGAAAATGCAGAACGAATGACACCGACTTCCGAAATTAGTTATTTTTCACTTTGTAGTTTTTTTTGGAAGTCGGTTGTTTTTCTTTTTTTGTAAAAAGTTTTTGTCAATCGAGTTTTCTCTATACAAAGAAGAAACAATTTCAGATATTAAAAAAAAATTAAACTTGTTCCATAGAACAGAAAACTAACTAAAACACAACATAAACAAAATTTAAAAGACGTGGTTAAAAAAAAAATACTTTGTTTTTGTAAAATAATGCCTTTATTTGTATTTCAAAGTTTATCGAAACAATATTATCTGTGAAACACGTGAATTTACGACCAATTTAGTGCTAAACATCCATGTAGTGCTAAGGACAGTCGTTAGATTGCTTAAAGGACAGTTAACAAGGTTCAAATCTGGTACACGCACAATTAAACCGGGTCTTTATTGGAGTATCCCTTTGTTTAGAGAGCAGGCCATGTAAAGAGGTTTATTTACTTAAAATATTGCGGTTTTGTGTGACAAAATAAAAATAAATATTGTAGGTACTTCTAGCGATTATCGTTCGACTGCAAACTTCAACACCCAACTTTTTTAAAGTATGGAATTTTATTATACAAGCTGTTGTTTTGCATCCTCGTCAAATTTCAGGAGGCTGTTATGAAAGTCATAAATAATCAAATAAAATTACTATCCCAGGTAAATAATAAATACATAGTTGTTTTTTTAGTTATTTAGGTTTGACAGTATTTTAGAATACACCACCTTCAAAGAACAGAATCAAGTTATGGTATCGTATAAGCGGCCGCGTTTTTATGTGAGTGTAAAAGGGCAGCTACAGTGCGATCTCACACAGGCCGCGTTCTAAAATGCGTGTCCCACACATGCCAATTTCCGAAAATTAGAAAAAAAATCCTACTATTATATTATTGATTCGTGTCGAGAATCAGTAGCATAGTTACCTCCTTGAATTTGACGAGGATGCAAAACAACACCTTGTATATTCTTCCGTGTTCAAACTATTTCTTTACACTTACACACCCACCCTACACACCCTAGTTTGCTGTCTAATTGATTAACTATTTGCTATGTATTTTCCTTGTTTACATTATTATTATTTTTTAATATATTTTTTTTTTCTTCTTTCATCACATTATCATTATCATCTGTTAGTAGACGTGATACAAACGTCTTGTGTGACTTGCCCGTGTAGTATGGAGGCCTGGAGACCTGTAACACAGGTATACCTAGTACAGGCTCCAGTCTCCACAACATTAATGTATTTTTGTATACACAATTATGTATTGTATGTACTAACGTTTCATTGTGTGGTGGAGAAAATAAACGTTTATATTATTATTATTATTTCTAGACAAAAACATTACGTCCAGAGATACTTTTGAAGTATTCGGTAGGGGAAGAGGGGAATATAGATTATTTCAGTATTTTATTATTTAAAGTTGATGTATGTATAAGACTGTTTTTATATTTTACATTTTTAACTCTTTTAACCTATTTGTGGTATAGTAATTTTGTTCTAGATGCATCTTTAATTAATGTGTACAAAATATTGTAAAACTTTTTAAAATACTAAAGGTGGTCCTTGCCTTTTCTTCTCAATACGAAAACTACCTTTTAGAAGGAGTGACTAAAATCAATTCTTTTGATATTTGTTCAAATGTGCCTTTTATGTGCCTACTAGAAGTAAATGCTTTGACTTTGACTTAGGACTTAAAGTTTTAATATTCAGATTAGGAAAAAAAAACTAATGGCATGACTGTTTTGATCAGCCCCAATTAATATAATTTGTAGCCACCAACCAGCATCTAGCAAGGTAGCTACAGACAGAAGCAACCCTTACAAAAAAAGGCGATAAATAATAAAAACCCATTTAAAAACCAATTTTAACTTTGGTAGAATAAATCATAATTTTGTGCTACCGTAGGTACCGAAAATTAACGCTCAATGATACACACAAAAAATACAGGTATCGATTTAATACACCTAGTAGGTATAAACGACTGGTTTTAAGTGTTAATTATTTGGGTTGTGGTAAAATCCACCATAGCTAAAATAAATCATCAATTTCTTGACTGTAGAGACTAATACTTTCTCTCATAAAATAACTTTTTCTTCACATTAATACTTTATACAAAGCTAACGACCCGCCCCTGCTTTGCACGCGTTTTACGACTTGTCAAAACATCCGAGAGTTCTGTTTTTATATGTAAGTTATTAATGTTTTGTACACCAGAAACTTCCGGAATAAATTCTCTAAATGATGATAAAAACCGCATCAAAAACCATTATGTACCAGCCAGCAGGTCAAGCTACCCGAAAGTGTCAAATTTTTCCAATCAACCTTGAACCTTAATGCTTCAAAAATAAAGTTGAAAATCTATTAAAGAAATATGACAGATTGTAGTAGCTTGATGTGCTGGCGTCTGTACTTTGAAAAATAACGCCTATCACATAGACAAACACGATAAATGACTTCTATTTATAAAATGTATAGACAACACACTATAAACATTTTCTTCTGTTCTGGTCCCAATCGCCGATTCCCTTTGCTCCTATTACGTCAACACTCAAAGAAGGCATGCAAGATAAAACCAGACGCAAGTACAGCGACGAGTTTCATAGATTTGCTTATTAATAAGACCGACAAAGAATTCGTAACGGATAACGGTATTATGTATGCTAATCCGATCGGTACATCGGGCAAACTTTATCTGGAAGTAGGGTTGTCGCTTGCTCGGATTAGTGAAGGTAGCATTTCGAAAATTGTTAGTGTCGTTTACGAGTCATTCAATAACTAATGCAATTTTTACTTTCACAAAAAAAAAAAAAACAATTAGACGTGATTTGGTAATATGCAATGTGTGTGTTATCTATAAAGTTTAAAAACATTTTATTTTTGTTGGTTCTGAGTGTGTTTGAAATGGTGACTAGACTAATAAAAGGTTATAAAGAGGTAAAATTTATGAGTTTGTATGTAGGGGGTTATCTTCGGAACTACTGATCCGATTCCAAAAATTCTTTCACTAATAGGAAGCCACAGTAGAGCAAAGGATAATTATGTATATTAATGTTAAAACAAAAATTTTAACTTGGAAAAGTGCCGAGCAGAACAGAAAAGATATAAGCAAATTAGAAAGTAGGGTACAGGATAAAAATTAACACTGAATTTTCTCACTACTGCCATGAAAAAAAAACAACTATTATCCAGTTGTCAACAACTCCTTTGTTCTTTGTTTAAATCTTAATTATTGAGCAAAATATTCTTAAAAACATGTAGTAATAGAATATTTAAGAATAATTAACTCTTTGCTATTACATGAAAATAGTGAAAACCAATGTATCGCATCGTTTTGTATCAATTTAGATGATTTATAAAAGTAACAGAGTTTATTGACTTTTGTTGCTGACTGTACGTACAATTTTCAAGAGTGTGAAAGCCCTATTTTCATCAGACGCATGCCTAAACAAGTGGTGCATGCCTTAATACGTTGTCTGTTTATGCGTTCATAATTAACACGGAATGTAAATCAATTGCGATCGATTTTCATATTAGTTTCTCTTTGTATGTTTGTCTCAATCTAGTTTGGTTTTTGTTGAGAGTTACATAGGATTAAAGGATTATAATAATAATAATATCCCTGGACATTTCACACAGCGCCATCTAGTCCCAAGCTAAGCAACCTAATTTTTTATAAATATATACATATTATAGATAGAAAAACACCCAGGCTCGGAACAAATACATGTAGGTCATACAAATATTTGTTCCGTGCGGGAATCGAACCCGCGACACGCAGCGCAGCAGTCAATCGCTTAACCACTGCGCCAACCGTGCCGTCAATTCAAGTCAATCAAAAGTTATAAGTAGTTAATATGAATTGTTTTGTTGTCGACATAGCTCACAGAATAAGCAAGCTGAAGTGGCAATGGGCCGGCCATATTAGCCGTAGAACCAATGACCGTTGGGTAGACGTGTTTTTGAGTGGACACCGCGAATCGGCAAACGTAAGGTAGGACGCCCCCAGGCTAGGTGGAGCGAAGATCTTTGCTGGGTAGCCAGCTGGAGGAGACTTGCTGAGAACCGAGTTGAATGCCATGCAGTTGGAGAAGCCTATATCCAGAAGTGGACTGCTGTAGGCTAATGATGATGCGATATTTTAGTACACACGGCTACACATCAAGCTATGCAAAACCAGCATTGACTGACCGTTCATTGTGAGAAAATATCATACAAAGTGAGGCCAAGACAAATCGGTTTTGTATAGCTTGACGTGTAGCCGTGTGTACCTACTGGGTAATAGTTAACAACTTAGTAACTAAGTTCTTATTCAAATCAAAGAGTAGGAAATATTTTCTGGTTTTGTGTGTTTTGTAGGACGCTATCTACATTATGTATGTTGCGGACGACAATTTAACTCTAATGGCCGTGATAATATGGCTCTGAAACTAGTATTCTTAAAAGCAAGACATTTGTCAAAGTTTTTATTTATTGTAAAGACTATATCAACAAATCAAGTACTTGACTAATCACAGCAAATTTTTCACAAATTCCTAGTCTAAAATCTACTAGTAACACGCCTGCGCCCAGCGACAAAAAACACCAATAAAATAACCTCAAAGATAAACAAAACAAGTTTAATTGCATCCTTATCAGTGAAACTTCACCCAAGGGGCATAAGTGATAGTCTCTTAGACAAAAATAAGAATTTAAATAAACAAGGTGACTCGAATGAAGTCATAAATATAGAAGAGCGGCACTTTTAGTCTCGGATTTAACAAATTAACAGCCGATTAAGCTACCGATTCAGTTAAGACTTTGTGACATTGAGTTAATGTGAAACAACAAATAACTTTGAAAGCGGTGTTACTGATGGCAACAGAATCGTAGTGGTGGACCATTATGAACCGTTAAAAATGTGTTATAGTACCCAAAAATGCTATTACATTGTGAATTTGGCATAAGTGCTTCGATTAAACTTTAGATAGACTTAGAAAACTGAAAAACGAAGTTTGATATGATACACTACACTACATGATACACTATTCTTATTTATAACATAATCTATGTCGTAAAATATTAAGTTAAAGTTAAATTGCTTATTAGTCTATTAAGCTAGATTGTAACTAATTACAAAGTACTTTAGTTATTATTAATACAGAAAAAAAAACTATTAATGACAAACCCTTTACGTACAAAAAAAAATCATGGTTTCATTTCGATTTGTGGCAAAAAATGGCATTAATGATTTAAATTTACTTACACTTCGCTCTGCTTTTTTTATTTATTGCACAATAATTTAGAGCAAGTCAAACAGTTTTCTTAAAATTTCTCGACATTATACAGTTTTGGACTCCAAATCATCAAAAAACGATTGATAACAAGCAATAAAAGACAGCCGGAGGCGCAATTTAAACCAGTTTGCAAATATAACCAATTTATTGTAAAAATGAAACATTTAGAGCGAAATTACGAGTCAATTTAGTTTTTTTTTTTTTTTGTTAAAAAGTGGTTTTATTAAAAAGAAAGTAGACCGTTGTGTTGGCGACCGTACCAATAAATTGTAAAGGCTAATGCAGTTACGCGGTTCCTTAGATGTCGGTAACAGATAAACGAAATCCGAATACCGTCAAAATAGTAATCAATTTTATCTGATTATTTAGTTAATGGTTGTTTTTGTTGGGTTAAATTCATGGTTGAATTCCGAAACTACTGTTTGAATTGCTTGATTCTATCTTTGGGTGAAAAATCACGCTTGTTGTCTGTAATGATTTAAATAGGGCGATAATTGATAGTCCAAAAATGCTATGGAATGTACGTTTCTTAATGTATCATTAAAGCACATAGTTTTGTGAGTTCAAGTCAAAGAGCCAACTACAACAGCCTACTTCAGGCGTAAATTATAGCCGTTGCAAAATCAGCCTATAATGTTCCCACTGCAGGGACACAGGCCTCCTCTCGATGAGAGGGAGTAGGCCAAAATCCACCACGCGGGCCCGGTGCGGGTTGGTAGATATTTCAGTCGAAAGTCGTCAACTATGCCAACCACATAGGCCTCGAGACAATAAGTCGAGCCATTGTAAAATAATGCATTTTTGAGATAATAGTATTAGAAATTTATATAGGTCAGTGACCAGCTGAGGAATGTGTAATCAATCTATAATGTTCCCACTGCTAGGACACAGGCTTCCTCTCAGTGAGATTAGGACATAATCCACCACGCGAGCCCAGTGCGGGTTGGTAGATTCACATATCTTCGATTTTTTGTCGATGGCGGTTTCCTCACGATGTTTTCCTTCGCCGTTTTGAGAGCAGTGGTGATGAAATAATTTACACAAAGTAAAACGCCTATCTGGGTTTTAACCTACGACCTACAACTCGTAAGCCGCGGTCGTTATCACTGGGCAACCACTGCTCTTCAACTCCTCAAATGGCCGTTGGGAGTCGAGAAATTCATGAGTAATTATAATAATAATAATATATCCCTGGACATTTCACACAGCGCCATCTAGTCCCAAGCTAAGCAACCTAATGCTTGTGTTATGGTAACAAGATGGCTGATAAACTACTTATATACATTTTTTTTTTTTTGTAAATACATAGATACATATTATAGATAGAAAAACACCCAGACCCAGAACAAATACATGTAGGACTTACAAATATTTGTTCTGTGCGGGAATCGAACCCGCGACACGCAGCGCAGCAGTCAGATCGCTCAGCCACAGCGCTAACCGTGTTGTCAATTATAGTAGTAAGTTATGTAGTAAATTATGTGGCAATATATATACCTAAATATTAGTAGTGACCTACTAAGCTATTAGTAGATACTCAAGGCTGGAAAGTGTAACTATACGAACTCAGTTTCCACTATAGAGATTTTTTTTTATTAAATTCTGATCTAGATGCTACATACAAAAAACCGATGACGTAGATTAACTAAATTAATTTATACCAATGACTTGGTCGACATTTTTCCAGTTTTCTATTAATATCGGTAAGCTAATTAACGAATGTGAATCTTAAAAATTTTAAACTATCAAATTAGTACCTATACATTCGTTAGTTGTATGTGAACAGAAGCCTGTTTTTTAAATAATAATATTATTTTGTGGTATTTAGCCTGTTGACGAATACGTTTCAATGCTTTCTCACGCCTCCGCGAAACATAAGAATTATAGTAATAAATCTGCTTCTAAATACAAACTTGTTTCTTAATTACTTATTTTGCTAAAATGTTTTTAAGATATTTTTGTAAATTAACAAAAATATGCTGAACAAACATTGTTGTCTATTTTTTTTCTTTTAGCTGTACGTAAACAATTTGTAGTATTTAATTATATTTAAAAAAAATATATATATAAACAAAATTAAGATATTTAAGTGAACTCAAAAACGTAAACAAATGCATGGTCTCATTCGGAGACATTTCTGAATGAAAGGAAAAAACTAGAACAGAATCTAGTTTTGCGACTATTTTGCAGATGTTTCCTGTATATTAGATAACACACTAATTTGATAGAGTTATTATCTTTATTTCCTTTGACGTCATATATTTAAATTAATTACCCAATCAGGTAGTCTATGTGCCTTGTTGAATAACTAACAAGGCAAACATCGTAAAACAAGATTTAATTTATCTTACTCATCACTATGCAAAACTATCGTTAAGAAAAACCTAAAAAAGAGAGCAATTCCGAATAAACAAAAAAATCTACTTTTTTGAGCGTTCATCCTGCGAAATATCAAAATAACTGTAAAAAATAGCATATACAGTTATAAATACCAATGATCTAGTACTTGGCCAAAAAAAATAGTAATTTGGTTTAAATTAAAACCACAAGAAATTCGACGTTGCCAGCTCGCGCGGGGTGAACAAGTTAGGAAAAATTTAGAACTACTTAAATAAATAACTAGTTGACTGAAAGTTGTAACTAAGAAATTTTATTTTAACTTAACATAACATCCCAGACATCAATCTTTAATTTAAAATCGATGTAATTGTAAAACCAACTCATTATATTGAAAAATCCTTTCACACAAAAAGTCGCCATTCCGACTCATTATAATAAATCCAAAAACAGACGATCTGTGTCAATAATTCATAGCGACAAAAACCTTTTCTGGTGCCGAATCTAAACTAGAGAATAATTAATAAAAACTTGTTAAGACCCACCGACTTACACTACGATAAAACACAGAGGAAATTGATAAATTATTTTATCTACATAGTCGCCCACTAAGGAGATAATAAAGCAGTAAGTCCACTCTTAAGCCTCTTGAAAATAAGTGATAAATTCTGAATAGATTAATTTTTTATCTTTGTCCCATTTTACACTATCCGAATATTTCTGTTTATCTTTACGCTGTCAGGTACGATCATCAATGGGCATTCGTGTAATATAGGATAATACCTACTACGGTACAGTTTTGCAGATAACTGTATAAGTTTGTGAGATTAGGGTTTTTATCATTAAATAACGACCACTTTTCGGGTCAAAATCAGGGAGGTGTTGCTAGAACAAAAAAAATAACATCTTTCAACATTCAGAACTAGCAGATTTCATAGACTATTACAAGTAGTTAGTTAGGGGTTCCTATGCCACTGATGAAAAACTATTCTAGAACCGCTCTTTAGAATCTATTAGTAAGGAAAACTTACAAAACCCCCGTAATCATCATACGAAACAAACACAAACTATGAGATTTTCTTTCATTAGAAAATTTCCAAATTTGTTTACGTCACCGAAGAAATGTTAGGCATAATTACATATATACATTCCAATCAAGGCATGCGGACGACTACTTCGACGCCTTTATATACTTTTGATTTTGTATCTATTTATATACTTAGTTTAATTAGTTAGTCTTTTAATTTAATACCTAGTGCAAATAGTAATAGGTCTACCAGAATCTAATGGCATAAAAAATAAATAAAATATTGTGATTTTCATATGGCAATGTCAATTGTCACCTGTCAAATCAAATTACGCGGTTTGTCAACCGCTGCTGAGATGTTGTTATATCTTCTTGACAATTTGTTGTTTTTGTGAAAATGTCGAAAAAGCCACTTCGATCTCAAGCGAGAAATATTGTTTTCAATGTATATCGTAAAATAAGAAGGAGTAAATCAAACAAAATCTTTGATTTTAAAGTGAAAAGTTATTAGTATGATTTAAATGATTATAATAAATTAGTACATAAAGAAATATAAAATTGATTTATTTTTCATAACATATTTTCCTATGTTAAGAACCAGATGTATAACAACATTCTTCATACACATACCTAATATACTTCATGTTCATTAATACTAAAGACATAAAAAAATTAAACAGTATCAAGATCGTTTAATCCAATTTCCCCAGTATTGCACACAAAAAATTTTTATTTCCCCATTTGCAATGGAATCTAAATATTTCTAAATTTAATTTAATTTTTTATCTAAATATTTTTAATAGAAAATCAAAATATTTCTAGTTTTAAAAAAAGGCATAGACAGGTGAAGATATTATTTTTGTTATAAGATAATTTCTTACCTAAACTTCTACCTCTCACCTGTGTTATGCTAGACTATTTCTTTAATGTCACCGCCAATATAAGTCTTCAACTTATTTATGGAAAAATTTATGAGTTCGACATTTATATCGCCAAATGGCTATACTGCCAAATTGGATATATGTTTTATATAAGCTGGTTTGCGCAATCGTTTTACTGTTAACCAATGAAATATCGGTGTTCCGTATATTCAGTGTCGATACGATATTAATGCGTCTACATTATTTGGTGGGAAAGACATAAAAGAGGTGTTGATTGTTTTGAAGTTTTAATTGGAAAAAGAGAAAACGATTAGACGTAGAAGCAGTGGCGGACTAAATCTGTCGAGGGCCCGGGGCCGCAACAACAGCCCCCCTCCCCCGGTCTTCTCAATTTATGTGGGTACTTGTATTTCTAGTGACATTTTGCAAAAAATAAAAAATGCTTCAAAAAAGCAAGTATATCGTAAGCACTAATTATACTCTATCTAAATAATAGGCTTCGCAACCAGCAGGATTTTTTTTTTTTGAGGGAGGTGCTTATTCCCGTCCTCATTAATTGATATTCAAGAAAAGCAAGCAAGGATTCGAGAGCGAGCACAAGACCTTGAAAATCGAAATATTAACTCAGAATATTCGGTCAGGTTTCTATTAAACCTTTGTATTCGTACGGCGATAGGAGTTGCTTTGTCGACTTATTTATGCAGTCTTAGGAATTTTAGCACCCGACATTTTAAGTTTTACATAAATACGTACGGGGTATCCAACTCGAACTACTTATTGAACATATTTTTACATTGTTTGGAAAAAGTACTTCTTAAGATTTGGGGCCCACACTGGGCCAGGTGGCCGCCCCCCCTCCCCCCTTAGTCCGCCAGTGCATGGAAGGAAACGTTTAAACACTTAATAGCTTGAAGGTTATGTACGTTTGGAAGCTAAGTTCCGGAGAGTTTATTTATTATTGTAGGTGACGTTATCCGAAACATCGTTTTATTTCACGTTGCTGGTAAATTATGTATCTATTCTATAATATGTAATAAGGTGAGCAGTAGTGGCCCAGTAGTAACGGTCGTGACTAACGAATTGTAAGTCGAAGTTTCGAACCCACACAAGCGCTTTACTTTGTTTCAATTATTCATCACCACTGCTCTCAAAACGGTAAAGGAAAACATCTTCAGGAAACTGGCATATCCTGGGACCAAAAATTCGAAGGCATAGGACATCTACCAACCCGCACTGGGCTCGCGTGGTGGATTATGTCCTACTCCCTCTCACTGAGAGGAAGCCTGTGTCCCAGGAGTGGGAACATTATAGAATGATTATACATTCTTCAGCTGGTCACTGACCTATACATTTCTAAAGCTATTATCTGAGAAATGCATTATTTTACAATGGCTTGACTTATTGTCTCGAGGCCTATGTAGTTGACCCCTTTAGTTGACGACTGAAAAGATAAGTTCTAATACCAAAAAAATAAGTTTTTCGGTACAAACCTCAAGTTTTCCTTCTCATAAACTTTAAATTAAAACTAATATTTTAAGCATTTTCATAGTTTTTCTTTTATCAAAACCAATTAATAGAAAAAAGGTGTTTGCTTCCATTGGAAATTCTTATCAGAACTAATGCGGCACGGAGCGTATTACATTAACCGGTAGTTAGATGCGTTCGGGCCCAGGTTCGATTACCGACCGCAATATTTACGGGCAGACACGTCACGACCAGCGTCTATTGAAAATTACTAGTTTTTAAAAGCTATTTTATTGCTGGTTGAATATTCAGTTAGCCGTTATTTTAAACGGTTTGTGGGTTGCGTTTTGAATTTATTTTCGTTACAATGTAACGTGTAATGAAGTGTTTTTGTTACCACCTAACTATAGTAAGGTTTTGAAAAGCTTGAAGGTTTTCTGTGTCTAAAAGATGGTTAAAAGCTTCAGAAAAATATGCTACATATTTAGGAGATATTTTTTTCTTTGATGGAATCTCTTGGACCACCTACTGTTTTTAAACGGAAAATATTTAACAACGTGCTGCATAGTCAAAATAATAGCTGTTTACACTGGAATTATATTTACATAATTTAAATAGCTAGAAGTCTTAAAATAAGATTATGTACAAGTAGATGATACCAGACGCCAGCACATCAAGCTACTACAATCTGTCAAATTTCTTTAATAGATTTTCAACTTTATCGCTAAAGCATTAAGGTTCAAGGTTGATTGGGAAAATTTGACAGTTTCGGGTAGCTTGACCTGCTGGTGTCTGTACATATATAAAAAGCAGGGGAAATAATCAAAATACATCAAAAATTTCGTCCGCATCGCTGTCAATAGGAAAAGTGCCAAAAGGCTGGCTGCATTGCCACGTTGTATGGCAATGCTGATATTTGGCCAAAAATTAGGCAACATGGCGATTTTGAAGAGGACAAATAATGCTAATAAGCCACTAAAGAATTAATAAGGCTATTCACGAATAAAATGAACTTCCTATAGGTACCTACCAATTATTCGTGAAGAAGCGCCGCGTGCTTCGAGATCAACAGTTAAAACAAAAATAAAACAATAAACTAGCTACTTACTAAAATTGATTTCAGCTGTCAATATTATAGCATGTTTACAGTTTTTATAAGACAAAAAAGCTGTTATGAAACCGTTTAGGAGATTAACAAAAACAGACGGGCAGAATAAACTTCTCATTTTTGTTTTTTTTTTTTTTGCTGTTTCAATAATAGAAGATTATGCTATTATTTGAATAGCTACATTTGCGGCTTGGCCTAAAAAGTTTTGGTTCTCGTTATTTTAAGAACGTTCACAGTCTGATCTCAGTCTCAATCTGTCAAAAATACCTCTAATTTCCTTACATTTTTGACAAGATATTGACATTGATTATCGCTAAGATGAGATTGCGACTAGATTTTGAACGCTTTTATATTATTACGAGAATTGGCCTTCAGGAGGTTTACTCCGAAGTGACACATTCGAATGATCGGATCGGACCGACACATGGCCGAACCAAATATTATTGAAAAATGCGAAAATAGTTCGGATCGGCTCAGTTCAGTTCGGTCGGGACCATAGTCTATATTCGAGAGGGTGTAGGAGTGTAGGATCGGAACCGACCGAACCAAATAGTAACTTCGTAGCTGGAAAAGGCCGAACATTCGGTCGATACGATACATTTACCACTTCGGAGTAGACCCCCTGGTTTGTTGCTTATTATTATCATCATTGGCAGCCTCGTTCCACCCACTGCTGATTCTAGGCCTCCTCCCTTTGTGCCATGCTTCCCTGGTCTGTGCGAGTCTCATCCAGGTTTTCCCCGCGATCTTCTATAGGTCATCCACCCACCTGGCTATTAGCCTGCTAACGCTCCTTTTACCGTTTCCAGTGCTCACATGGTCATAAATCGGTGTATATCTGCATTTTATTTTTATATTAAGGATAACAGTCTATTGACTAGGTCAACGTTCGATTATAAAGTTCGAACCACGATCACGCTTGATGTGAAGCGATCGAAAATTCAAAGAATTAGGGGGCGTCTACGTCAAAGTGCAAGAGTTTTTTTTAATAAGTTTCTAACGGAAAAGCTTATTTGAGATTTATATGTATAGGAAAGATAGTCACAGTCAGGTAACTGTATTTATTTCACGGTTTTTACTTTTATAAAAAAAATACAGGGTGGCTTTGTCGTATTTATATCTTTGTCACGTTTATATACTAAGATACGTAAACAATTATTTTCTTGGAAACCGTGTATCTGAGGAAGTATCCAGCCCTTTTTTTTGGGTGGGAAATCATCATATGACTTCTCCCGCTCCGCCCAGAGCGGGAGGACATGTCAGACTTTTACTGACTAAAACCCACCCGTATTCATTCAGTTGCCTATGCCAGGGGTCACGGTATCTCTTTCGAACAACCCGCGGCCCTGGCAGGCATCGGCCTTAGTGGACCTCGTCAGTTCATGCTGACATCTCTTTGAGGCACACGTGGAACACAATGCGCCGTCGACCCGGGCCTGGTCCTTGCCGGGCGGCGAGCTGCCCGTTGTTCGCCGTCCGCAAGCCCGCGCCTACGGTGCATGGCCGGGAGTCGGCTAGTGACTCCAGACGTCCAGGGCATCTCCTGCGGCGACTAGGGGCGTGAGGGCGCAGAGATAAGTATCCAGCCCTGATACAAGATACATGCTTCATATTACAATTTTAATTAACTGACGATTAGCATAAGCTTAATCAGCCTATAACGTTCCCACTGCTGGGACACAGGCTTCCTCTCTGCGAGAGTGTGTGGGCCGTAATCCACCACGCGGGCCCAGTGCGGGTAATTAACTTAAACAGCTACAAAATAATACCTGCCATGTTTTGTTTCTTCATCACCCTAAGGTACCCTATCTGTATTTTTGGGAAATAAATATATTATTATTATTGAGGTATAGTGGTAGAAAATGCCTGAGCATTAAGTCCGCCTTTATTTTACTACGTGCATAAAGTTTTATTACATAAATAAAATATTATTAATAAAATTATTCATACAAGAAAAATAAATAAATATCGTCCACGTACAAAGCAGATGTCTGTCACAAGTGATTACGAAGGGGTCTCGTATGTCATAAGTATAGTTCTGCGGTGAAATTCGAGTTGCGCATGCGGTGGGATATGAAAATGAGAAGGTTACCCGCGAGGATGAGCACCCAAGGGGATAAGATCATGTTTTACTTGATTGAGAACAAAAAATGGATAATGAGAGGGACTGTTTGTTTATTCATAAGTCCTTCAACTAAATAGTGGACATAGGAATAAGAATAATTCTCTTCAAATGCCGAAATACACTTTAATAGCGTACAACTTAAAATAATTGTTTAAAAAATGAAACTAGAGATTCAAACTCAAACTATTTGTTTCAAATAAACCAGTTACAGGCATTTTTGAATTGTCAAGGTCGGTCAGTCAAAAAGATGAAGCTAGTTGCCCATTCCAAAGCGTAGGTTTAGTAGGCGCGATTAGTTGGATTTATATGTATTAATTGTCCTCGTTACCTGTTAACTGTCCTTACAGCTAAGGTAACATCTGAATCATCGCCAATTTATGAAGACCAGCTTGACGAGCACTGGCTTCCCTCGAGACAACTGTCCCACGGAACGGCAATACTTAGTTTTTTTATCCCAAAATCCATAAATGATGTTTTTCACCTTTCTCTTTAATTTTATTAGCGGTTTATATCAAAAACATATAAAAATGTGTTTTATTGAATCAGTCTAAGTAAAGGTATGCGTGACCATGACTAAGTAAGAAAAACTCAGATAAGCAAGCGGCGGTAGGAGCACTGTACAGCACAAACCACTTACGCACAAATCCAAACACGAATAAACATTCATTCACCCGACCATCTGCTCGAACCATTCATCGAATAGAAATAACCGACCAGTAACCAACGGCTAATTGGCTTTACTTACCTTGTTACTACTCGTAAGATTTCTCCTAATTGCCAAAACGAGTCGTAACTCGTAAAACAAACGTTTTGGCACCGGCCTTACATTTGGAACATGGAGGGCGCGTCGCAACGAGTCTATCAATAAATTCCGAGCCTATTGGCGTTGTTGATTGTAAGTGAGGATGTGTGGGGGCAATAAAAGCAGAACTGGATCGAGTACTGGCCGTAATCGTCGTCCGGTTGACTTCCGTTCATAGAGTTAGACGCTTTTTCCTCTTGATTTGAGCTGGTTTGATTTGGTAGATGACGTTTTTTTTTAGAAATTATAGCATATGGTAGGTGGTAATAATAAGTGGCAGGTATGGGCAATCGCACGTCCACAAGTAACAATTTGATATTGAAAACACCTTCATGTTGCAGCAGTAAAGCTGTTTTTCCACCACAGATGCGCTATGCTATGTTGCTATGGATGCGTTTAATATCCAACAATCATATTCATTGGTCCACATAGCATAGCACTAGTGGAAACGGGTTAAACTAAGCTATATTTTGATACGGATGAATGTGTGCTATGGATGGGAGCTATGAATGCGCGAGTGGTGTAGCTAGCTATGTGCAGAGCAGAGTACTCCCCGTGCCTTCCCTACTATCGATGCATCGCATAGCTCGCAAAGCTAAATCGCTCCGCTATACAGCTTAGCGTTGAGGTAACGGTCGCACAGTTTCGTAGCTAAGCTTTCACATCCTTACAGCATAGCTACGTAGCACATCTCATGTAGAAATGCAGCCTAATGGTGTTGTTCGCAGCTCTAACGTGTCACCACTGATGTGCGCTTGAGCATCCCTAAAAGACGCTGAGAAAACAAATTTATTTATGCCTACGTTTTGGCAGTCACAGTTACTTGAAATTCAAATTAATTATGAATGAAAAAAAACTTTGCCTACTTATTCATTAGGTACATATTACAAGCTTTTAAATTCAAAATATTAATTAATCTAATTTATTAACGAACACAGCCATAATTTTCTCACATAGAAACAAAAACTTGTATATTTGACAACCCATGCTAATTAGTTTGTTTACCAGTTCGATAACATGAGCAACAGAGGCCATTAATTTATGGGATGCCATGCTGTCATTTAACACTTATATATTACGGTAAAATGTTACAATTCACACATTTATCAAGTTCTAACGAGATTTCAGCTTCCGACGTACGAAAAATATAAGGAAAGAAATTAATTTAATGGTACATACAAAAAAAGTAAAAGTTTGTTATATTTTCGGTTTTTTAATAGCGACAAAGTAACGTTTTTGTCCAGTTTTGATCTTGATTTGCCGATAAATATTTTCTGGTAGTGCTTCTATTGCATTTTTATGGACTATTAAAATATATATTATTCGTTTTTTGAAGTCTTATTTACGTATGCAAGACGCTAATTTAGGATATCTTAATTAATTATATTAAGTAGCGACTAAAAACTTGGACAGTCTCAATTCCAAACGTAATTAAATAAAATCGCTGGTCAAAATATTGACTTAAAATAAAATCTCTCTTCAAATTGCTACCAAAAACTATTCTCAAGCTACCAAAAGTCGGCCAACAAACACTAACAAATTTGATTAATAAAGGTTTACACAAATGTACTCATACCCGCTAGGTGGCTAATGTATTTGACCTCACATGTACCCGTGTTAGCATTTGAACTCCTAATGCTCAACCACAAATCACCTCAGAACCTTTTTCCCATCACCTATCACCCGACAGTCACGACAAATCGTATTAGAATTAACAGCTATCTATCAATTGACACATGCATTTCTCTGTAACACAACATCCATTACCGTTTCTGTTTGCCCAAAGAAAGATTCAAGCAGTTACGACACGTTATTGGTAACAAATTTGATAGTAACAGTCGTTATCATGATTGATATGTGGTGCAGGCGCCCGTGATGTATAAGCAGCTGTCTATCAAATCGTTCGTTGTTTCACAATTAACAGGCTATATTTGTATATATTTGCGTCAATTTTTTATGGTAACAACATAAATCTAATTATCAAATTGATTATAAAACGCTTTTTTATATATGACGGTGCTAATAATATAAATGAGGGATGTGGTGAAGATGATGCATCAAATATGAAAGTTAATGGTTCTGAATCTTCTGAAAGCAACTGTGGCCTGATTTTTGTGCTGGCTGCTGACGAATGGTAGTTGATATATAAATCATTCACATCATAAAATTTGTATTTGGCAAGTCTATACTTTATTTAACATTAAAATCATTACTTTTTTTCTACATCTTCACTTAATAGTTTTTTTCCGATGGTGGAATACATTATCTACTATTAATTGATTACCCACTTAGAAAGACTTAAGAGTATTTTTCCATTTATCGATAATGTCTTGATTAAATAGTTTTTTTTTGCTAGTTCTTTCGACTCCTCTGACAAGTAAGTACCTCCTTTCACATATTAGTTCCGTACCAGGCATTGGTATCTCATATTTATATTTATAGTTTTTATGAATATCATGTAGATACCTACCTATATTTTATGATGATCATAGTTCTAAAAATAACAACGTTGCATAATTAATGACACCTTTTTTTTTTTGAGGATGGGAAATCATCAAATGACTCCTCCCGCTCTGGGTGGAGCAGAAGGGAGTGTCAGACTCTTACTGACTAAAACCCACCCATGTTCCTTCCTTAGCCCTTTATGTTCCAGGGCAGCGGTAAACCCTTTCGGATGTTCCCGCTACCCTGGCAGGCTTCGGCCCTATGGGACCCCGTCGCTTTTGCTGACATCTCTTTGAGGCGCGCGTGGAACACATTAATGACACCTTGCCATTGTCTTGGAGAACAGCTTCACTAACAGCGACTACTCCTTTGATCGTCTCATCTAACGTGAGAGAAAGAGAAGTAGCTATATTTTCTCTCACTCAATACTAACTTAAATCATCAAATAATTTCAATTTTCAAATTATACTACTTCCGATGGAAGCCTACCGTGAGCAAAATTACACTAATAAATACCTTTAAATAATTTGATTTGATTCGATAAAGATGGGCCAAATTCACATCGAAATCTTTCCATAGCATTTAGAAACTTGGATCCAGTTGATATAGAATCATTGGAACGGACGTCCTCTATTAGTTGTTCACAAGGGATATTAACATAAATTACTAAATATATAATTTATGTGAATATATTTGCATATTGGATGTTGCCTATTATAGACAAGATGGTGAGTTAGTTAAATCATTAGATGATGCTTTTGATATAAAAGAACCGCTCATAATTTTGGAGCAATCTTTATGACGTTGGCCATAAAATAGATGTTCATTTCTTTTTTGAAATATCTTTTGATGCCTCGTAGTTAGAGATATAAATATTTAATTTTCATAATAAAGAAGTAGACCAGAATTCAATTGTGAAAAGTTTGATAATAAAGTGTTCATCTACGTCAATCTAAATTGGTTCGATCATTTATCAAAACATATCAATACACTTCGCCATTAAATAAATCAGGTAGATAATGATAATATTTTATATTTCATAATTATAGAAAGCATCGTTAACGAAAATATTTGTGTAACTGGATTCTTTATCACGCTAAATGTGCGCATAATAATAAATTATTGTTCATAAACAATCAAACAGGTTGATAAATCATCGAAATCATTTCGTAAACAGAAGTGAAGTAAAGGAAATAATATCATCGTATCGTAATTTGGAACAGATAACGTTGATTGATAGTAAAGATTTGTAGAAAAGATTGCATCATCATCTGCCTAGCCTTTTCCCAATTATGTTGGGGTCGGCTTCCAGTCTAACCGGATGCAGCTGAATACCAGTATTTAACATTGAGCGACTGCCTATCTGACCTCTACAACCCAGTTACTGGCTAATACGATACCCCTTGGTAAGACTGGTTGTCAGACTTTGGGGCTTCTGACTACCCATAATGACTGTCTAAGATCCATGAATGACAGCCGGGACCAACGGTTTAACGTGCTTTCCGAGGCACAGAGGGGTCGCGGTATATAAAGATACACATCCACAGACTTACCGCGGCAAGCGTAGCTTAACCTGACCGACCAACCTGTGCGGCTGTTATTATGTAACCACGGACCACTCAAAACGCAAACGCAAAGCAAAAATTTAACGTTGAGAAATCATTACGGAAAAAAAAATAAAATAAAAAGAAAATACGTTTATTCGTGGTAAACACGACGCAGAAAAACATCACAAACGTAAAAAAATAACAAGTTGGAGGAAATATGCGTCACATGCAACCCTATACTAGTCAGAGCCCCAGCTGATTTTAGCACAGCCCCGGCTGTAGCTGGTTTTCAGCGACAGCCGGCGTTGACAAGATAAGATAATAATATCATCCGCCCAGAAGAAGATTTAGGACAAATTTCACCAATGATACTGAATGCAATCAGCACATCTAAACCGCGTTCAAGAGCTGTCAGTTTGAATATTCTGTTATCAATTATGACACTGACAGCTCTCGATCGCGGTTTAATTGTGCTGATCGCGTTCAGATTTATTGTTGAAATTCGCCATTAGGGTGATGTTGGTAATATGCCAAATCAAGCCTTGCGCAAATATTCTTCCATCATAAGTTATGTCGGTAAGCAGCTCCCATTTCCTCACAAGTTTTTACTATCCTTACTAACTCCGAACTTACTTCAAGCTTCATAGTAAATTCAATAAGACTGGCTGTAAACTGAATATGGAAAAATTGTTGTTTGAAAAAGTTTGAACAGAAATTATTCTGTTCAAACTTTTTCAAACAACAATTTTTGTAGTCTAATTTTTGTAGTTTTGTGGACTATCCTCCCATAAGATATGAGACTTGATATCCACGAGATCGTAACTCAACCCGTCACGGTCAGCCTCCCATAGCTTTCCCATCAAGGGTATCAGTATGTACAGTCAGATCCACGGATCATATTGCCGAGTGAATGAAATTGTAAGAATTGAGATACGTTTCGAAGTGTGATGTGTTAAAAAATATGGGTCAATGGTCTCAACTGTCTCTTCGTATTTTGATGCTCTGTGAGTTTGAGGGGTGGTGGGGGGTGGTTGGTTTGGGGGGGGGGGGGAATAGTATAGATAACTGGTTTATTTATTATTTTATTTGTTGTCACTATAATATTTTGTAGTATTTAACATTATTAAAGTTACCCAAAATGGCGGCTGCGAAAATTTTCAGAATTTTCATCATTGGTGTCGTTTTCATGCTTTTCGGGGGTGTTAAGAGCTTCTGAAACAGCAATGTCAAAATTAAGCGTTATCTGGAATGACGAAAAGAAGCGAGTCATTTATTTCATTCCATTTTAGGCTAGTTTTGTTTTTTTTTTTTACTATTTGATGTTTAGTATAAGTACCACAATGAATTAAACTAATTGGGAATATGATTAAATTAGAATAATACTGAATTACTGAAAGCAGTGGTTGCCCAGGCTGGACGAGTTGTAGGTCGCAGGTTCGAACCCAGCAAATTATGTCATCACCACTGCTCTCAAAACGGTGAAGGAAAACATCGTGAGGAAACCAGGATGTCCTTGAACCAAAAATTCGAAGGCATGTGACATCTACCAACCCGCACTGGGCCCTCGTGGTGGATTACGGCCTATTCCCTCTTACTGAGAGCAGGCCTGTGTTCCAGCACTGTGAACCATTAGGCTGATTTTGAATACTGAATTAGAAATACGTAGTTTAGTGAAATCGGTCCTTTCACGGGTATCATAGGTAATAAATAGCTCAATTATTAGCTAATCTACTTCGTGATTAATAAGAGAAAAGTTCGTTCTAAGTATCTGAAATTATTCACGATAATAATTATAACGCAAAAAGATGCTACCATTAAACTGGACATTCGGAATAAATTTCTCCTAATTACTTTTCCTTTCTTTAGGCTTGTATAAAAAGACTGCACATTGTTCCGAATGTTTTTTTTTTCAAGACAAAAAACTACCGGCCCCAATATCGCGCATTAGGAGGTTTTTTTTATCCACATGTCAATTCGTTCGCCATTGATATATTTTTTTGCCCACTAAGCAGGTAATTCTTGAGGTAACTTTTTTCAAATTTGCACCTTCACATAATGCACCTTTTTTATGGTTTTAACGCAATTCCACTAACGATGCGTTTGATTGTACACTTCCGGGCACCTTTGTGAAACCTGTTCAATATGTTTTTTTGATTCCATATGTTATAAAGCAACGACGATAATCGATGGAATAGATCTTTTTAAAATTATTATCGATTCGATACTTCGATTATATTTGTACGTAAAATGGCTGTAATAAGCTATTAAGATATGAAGCTTAATAACTTATTTTGCAAACGTTAAATAAAAAAGAACATTATTGATAATGTAATAAATGATTGCTTACTTAATTTAATTTTTATTCAGCTACTCATCTTAACTTTATTGAAAAAGCAACTTTAGCTTCTTAAAATAAAAGCTGAATTAGTTTGTTCAGCTCTCAGCATTAAACATTTATAACAGTGCTCCGGTACGCCGTTTCTGATGACCACAAATCACAATTTCAATAGTGCAAAGAACAAATTGGTTTCCAGCAAATAATTATATTTTATTGCAAACATTTCTACCGATAGCAGCGCGAACATAACTCTGCGGAACTAACTAACTAGTCTAACGAGTAAACTGTACGTGTGAGGTATGTCTTTGTGTTTGTTTATTGTTAAATTTATAATAAACAAGCTGTTGAAATTGTAAGAATGGGGCTGGTGGGAATTGTACATTATTTATACGAATAGTAGCAAAGTGAATAGAGGCTTTCTTTAGACATTATTTTGTTCTGACTCATCATTCTCCTTAGCGCAACCTGTCTTTTTCTTCCATAACACTTTATTAGTCGTCATCTCGGTAGTCACTCCATTTCTACCCATCATCTTTCACTCAACTAATCCACCGTTTCTTTGGTCTTCCCCTATTCTGTTCTAACAACCATTCATAAAAGTATATAAATGGTAAAACATGTAAAAAACGAAACTATCATCGCTCTTATAAAAAATAATATAAATTATTAGTAAGTTATGCAAATCTTTTTATACCATAGAAATTGGCTAGGTTTTGCTTGTCATGTAGCTAATATGACTAGTAATATAGCACTAATGAAGCATTCATTGCAATGACCAAGCTGTAATTGTATTTTATGCTAAATAAGAACCACTTGAAGCCTGTTGTCTTTCAATGATTTTCTTTGTGCTCTATTATAATAAGCAATTCGCTACCCTTTTTTTTATCGTGGAGAAATGCTCATGCATTCTGCACTACCACAGGGAGATAGTGCAGTTATGTGGGACTCTAACCCACTAAAACTCCACGGTGTCCTCCCCTACCGCTTACGGCGGGAACATGGGCACGCGTTAGCACTCATCCGTGAACCCGCCGCGGCTGTCCGTCACCGGACCCTCCTCTGGGGAGTACTCCCTATCACCGGCGCACCAGAACACATAGCACGCCGTGACCACACCAGGGACCAAACCAGCACATGGGCGCCAGACGACCCCGTGTCTGGGCACCCTTGGTGACCCTGTGACGGGTCAGGTCATTGGCCCCGCCGCCTGCCAATTTTCGGCCGCAGAGGATAGGACCTAGCGGCCAACGTCATACCAACAATCCTCCTCCCCTGCGGCCCCACCGCGTCTGATATCAGACGGTGGCGACCCCGTCAAGGCCGCAGAAGGTAGGGAGAGCGGCGCACCGTAATACCGGCACTACTCTCCCGCCGCGGCCTCCAACCCTCAGCCGGTGATGCCTCCCATACGACATCGCGGCCCGCCTCAGTTGCGATGTGGCCCAAGCGGCACCGCAACCTACTTGTTGGCCGCTACGTCGTCGGCTTTCTGGCAAAGCCCTGACGGGTAGCCTCTCCTCGGGATCCTCTTGGCTTCACCGTGGGTGACTAAGCCACGGCTACTGAGCCCCCCCGCCACGTCAATGTGGAAACCCACCGGGGGGGCAATTAACTACCCTTAGGTACTTAGTCATCATTCTCATACTTACATACTTATCCCAATTTATTTGAGGTCAGCGCAACATGTTTTTTCTTCCATACTCATAAAAGTCGCTCCATGTAAAATACTGGTATTCAGCTGCATCCAGTTAGACTGGAAGCCGACCCCAACATAGTTGGGAAAAGACTAGGCAGATGATGATGACTTATTAGCCTTCATCTCAGTAGTCACCCCCTTTCTACCCATATCATCATTCAAAACAGTCCATCCATCGTTTCTTTGGTTTGCTTAGGAACTGACTCACATTATTTTTTAAATATATTTTATTAGTTAAACAAAAATAAAGATAAAACAACCGATTCCGACTAAAAGCATTAGTTCAAAAATTAAATCAAAACGTTACATTTACTGCTCCATTATAAACTAGAAGACATATTAACATCTACTGATTGATGACGTGATAATTTCTAAATTCAACCGCGCCTAAGCGGGATTTAATTTACAATACAACAAAACGTTCTGAGTTTTTGGCTATAAATAAGGTATAATGGAGCACTGTGTTTAGCTTCGAGCGACTTATTAGTTGGTCAATATCCGTGTTTAACTATATTATGTTCCCACGCGTCTTACTCTGTTATTTTTACTGCTTTCTCATTAATAATAGAAACAAGTTATTTGCAATAGGGAGAAAAAAATAGCCATAAAGCATTATTAGTAGTGTTTCCGAACGATATTTTACATCATCGGTCGCCATCTGTCTTTGAGCCCGCCTTTTAGTGAATTCCATTAAAAATAGCAGTTGAAATAAAAAAAATAAAACTGGATCATATATCCAGTTATATTTTTTTTACTTTGATTATAAAGTTGCCCATAATTGGTTATTAATTTGACAACTACTTCCCGTCTATTACACAAAAATGTTAAGATCTTTTCTCGTCGTTATATTATTTTTTGATCCTCTTTGCATATCAGCGTACATTATTATTTTGCATCAGCAGTTATGTCTCCAACGTCCCTGTTGAAATGGTTTATCATTTTACAACCTGTAAACTTTTGTTGCATTACTAAACCAACAACATCAAAGACTTCCATAAACATAAGCATAAGCATACTCGTAAAAAGCACCAATAAATCATCTAAACTAAAATTGGTGAACTACCCATGACTACCGCACACGAAATCTTTCCATTTTATAAGTAAGCCTCCATACGCCGACTCTAATAGCTCATAATATTAGTAAACCAATAAAAAAAAACACTGTAATCTTCGGTAATGAAATTCGAATCGTGATCTAATCGTTCTGAGAACTTCGAAAAATCACGACTAAAATTCGAGACTAAAAGACGTAATGACTAAAATTTATATGATTCCAATGAATTTTCATATAAAATGGATGCTATAAAGAGCCAGCTCTTTCATTCTCTTATTTACGATGTTTGATGGGTCTATCGCGAAATTCCTTGTTTTTTATTTTTTTATTGCATGCGAATTGAAAGGGACATGAAATAGTATCAATAAATGTCAGATTTCATTGATTCTGGTTTGATTTTTTTCCAGCGTTTTTGTGTGTTTGAGCATTGGGAATTGAATTAATAAAGTCTTCGCAAACAGTTATGATGCGTCATTGATTTACGACTTTTGGAAATCTGGTTCGACTTTTGTCACCGGTAAAAGCTAAGGTGTTAATTGTACTAAGTAAGTCGGCTTAGACAGAAATAAAGACCTAGGTATAATTCAAGAAAGTATACTAGCAAACGTCAATAGTTATAAATCTGAACAAGTCAGTTAAGAGCAATCAGGTGATCGTGCCTCCTCTGTAGGTATAAGAAGAGGCATTTGGCCTGCAGTGGGACAATAATAGGCTTGTTTTTGAACTAGTAGACACCAATAGGTCTAGTAACAATCAGGCGTTAAAGGATTTGCGTTATCTAAGTAAATAACAAAGTTATCGACATATCTCACAGAATAAGCAAGCTGGTCAATGGACCGGTCATATTAGCCGTAAAACCGATGGCTGTTGGGGTAGACGTATTCTTAAGTGGAGACCAATCTACACCACCACCGTACCACCACCACCACCCCACTTAAAGCTCGTCGATCGTCTTCGCAGGGTGGCTGGTAGTATGGATGAGAGTTTTCGAAAATCGGATTGAATGGTGTGCAATAGGAGAGGCCTATGTCCAGCAGTGGACTGCTGTAGGCTACAAGTAGCATACTCTTATTGCTATTATGTAGCTCAGTATTGAAGGTTAGGCACTAAGCGCTTCTCATTATCTTTTCTGATGCGCACAGCTAAGGAGTGGAATCGTCTGCCTGCGTCTGCATTCCCGAGTTCATAAAACCCGAATCTCTTCAGGGCGAGAGTGAATAGGCTTCTTCCGGGCAAGCTCGTTCCACCGTAGATCTCATCCCTGCCTTTGGGCTGGATTGAGGTCAAGAGTGAATGAGAAAAAAAAGGTAATACTTATCCGGAAAAAAACACAAGCGACACACACCTAACATTCTCTTTTCCCTTCATATCGTTATAAAATCTCATTATTTTTTCACTTTCTCATTATTCTTACGAAAGCGAATTATAACTTTATATTAACACATGATGCTTACAAGGTTTTTAATTGTCCTTATTTGTGACTTTACGAACAATAGGTGATTATGGCATTGTAGAAAGCGGTGGGCGCCACGGGGCGATCATTGTATTTGTTCGACGAAGCCAAGATATCGATGGATTCACTATCTTTTCAATTAAAGATATCGATACTGTATTATACGCAGGCTAACAAGGAACCATCTGTTTTCAATTAATTAAAGCACGAATAAAAGGAGATCACTGCAAGTCAATCGTTAAGTGTTTTTGTAATTGAATGTAAAGGCTGGGTAGAGGATTATTAAACTGTTTTGTGCAACTGTCATTTTGTTGAGCGACGGATTAATTGACTGTCGGGTTTGTAGCCGTTGATTTGAATGAATGCCTACATTATTAAAACCACGTTAGAAATGTTTCGGTCATAGCACGTGCTTGGTTTTACTTATTTTCAAAATAGATGTAAGATTTCCTGTGATGCATTTGTTTTTATCCGAGGGGCAATTCTCGTAATTTTAAGACCGTTCACAGTCTGATCTCAGTCTCCATCTATCAAAAAATGCTTCTAATTTCCCTACATTTTGACAAGTTTTTAACATTTTGTCGCTGAGATGAGACTGCGACTAGATTTTGAACGTTTTAAATTACGAGAATTGGCCTTCTGTTGTTTGATACTAGAGATTCATATATATCAGTATCACATTTACAAAACACTTTAGACCACTGCCTCGTTAGTATAGCCGTTAGCGTTACTGCTGCACATAAGGTCCTGGGTTCGCTACTCAGGTCGGACAACGTGATATTGGGTTTTTCAACAGGAATTTCTCAGTAATAGCCCGAAGCCATGTTGGTAACAATATTGACCTTAATTTGGTAAGTTCAAATTAATAAGTGACCAATGTATCATTTTCATCCAGTGATTTTATATAAAATATACCTTCGCCATTTTTCAGTCCTCTGTCCAGTCTAGTGTTATGTTATGTATATCATGATAAGTCTTAAGTCGTTAGTATTTTAATGTCCACAGTGCAGTCTGTGCAATCAACTGGCTAGAGTATCCACAATTCCGCAGTCTAATATCTAATCTACGTACGTTATGCAGGCAACCGAGTAAACTGAATATGAAAAGGCAGGTATAAACAGGCGAACGTATTGGATCGTAAACATTAAATGATAATGCCGACCAGTACAAGTGGATGGACATGCTCACTCTACGGTATAACGCGAAACTTGTCTAGGAAACGACAGAGGAAAAGCGACAGAATACAGTTGAAAATATAAAATAAGTGTTTTACAAAAAGGTGATGGTCATGCATCTTAATTGCGTAACATAATAACAATCATAACTTGAATCATTTTGAAGGATATTGGTAATACATTGCTTCATAAGTTCGAAAAATTTGTCTGTTCAGTAACGTAAATAACGCTATGAATGTTGTTGAACTGTCAACATGAAAGCTATTTCTACTGTTAGTGGTGGATTAGTTAAAAAATGTGCCCATTGTGGCCGTAGATAATATCCAAAATAAAATCTCAATAAAAAGGATGTTGAAAACAATGAAAGCTCTTGGTTTCAAGAAGCTTTTAAAATTCAATTAGATTAATTTTACTTTTTTGACTGTCCAAAATATCAGTAACTGAACCCTGGTTACTAGTATTTTGCACAACCAATCCAAAAACAAAAGGCCTGCACTGTCCTCCCATACTTGATAACACTGTAATTTGAAAACATTGTAAAAGCCAATTATTTTCAAAAGATTATCCGAGGATCTTGGCGGCTCTTCTCCATAGGAAACGACCAATTGGAACCGTGCACCTAGCTTCTGACGTTTCATAAGTGCCCATATAGGTTTTATGTGAAATAAAATATTTTAATTTTAATTTTGAATCAGCTTACATGGTTAAAGATAAGTTACGGGATCGGACTTCCTGAACCATCCTGCAAGTAATCATAGGTTACGAGTATCTGAAGACCATACTAAAGCTTAGGTGTTATTTGTAATACCAATTAATACAAACCATCAGGGTTGCATGTTCCTATCACTATTAATATTTTTCCAGGCAATCGTCCCTTGCGTTGCCTATTTCCATTTCCTTAACTTATTTATGTTCTAGTTTATGTATGTATATTTAAAAAATTGTCTAGAAATGCATGAATCTAAAAATAAATAAAATAATTTAACAAACCATATTTCTTAAAATTATTTTTAAATAAACACATCACTTGAAAAATGCATTGGATGATTTCATTATATAATAGTCAAGAAAAAAATACACGATGAAATTGAACCTCATCCAAAATTACTTTTATATCTGTTCTCGTTTCAAAAACTCTTTACCACCAGTGTAAACAAACCATACCAGTATTTCATCAAGCTAGTTATTACGCTAGCCTATAAAATATGTGATAACAACAGCGTTATGGGCATAGACACCTATCAGCAAACATCTAATCACCGTGTCTCGACAACGATTGCTTATTCAAATGTTTGAATATCCTGCGGGGATTGAATTGCTTCATGCGTTAGCAAATCAATAATAAATTGTTAACTTTGAATATTATGAATTTTAGTAGGTATACGTGTTTACAATGCAGTAGTTAGCAGTAGATATTTTCAGTCAGTGAATATTTAAAATGTTTTTTTTTTATGATAGATTTTATTGACAGAAATAATAGTTAAATAATTATTTTTTTAACTCAACTTATTATTTCTTTGGTCATTGAGTTGGTATATTTTATTATTCAAGATAATAATTCAATTAAATCATCAATGATTTTATCAATCGCAATAATCGTATACCTGCGTGACTGCGTCATATTGATTGTTTTTAGAATGTCATCAGTTTTCCGGGAAGGCAGCTTCCGATCAGCCTTCCGAAACAAATAAACTTTAGACCACCGTCCCGTCGCCCTCGTGGCTTATGAATCTATTATAATAAATTAACATCCCAGAATAAACTCAAAACAAGATTAACGATATAACAAGCATGTTAATTGCAATCTAAACGACAATTCCCACGTTTAATAATGGAATTAATCCAAATTCTATTCGATAAACATATCCGATTTTCTTTCTCCGATAGCGTTTTATAGAACTATGAATATGCAGGCTTCCGTATTAATTTGAATTTTATTCATCTCGCGTGATCTAAATGTTAATGGTTATGTTCAGCATAACGCCATCCTCATGAATACTAAGAAGTGGACACTTGTACCGCTCCTGGCTTCTTTTCGCATAACGCTTTCCATTCTGAAAGCCCGTACCATAAACTCAGTTTGATGTGTTATTGTATTATGCAAAACCGACTTGTTTATAGATAGAAGTTTATGGATTTTGATATAACATTACAATTTTAAATACTAGACTGGTAGTTGATTTTTTAATTAAATTTTATCGTCGCCTGGGGCTTGAAAACGTTGAATAACTTAGAAATCTTATAAAATAACTCTAAGTTTTATTGGTATGTAATATTTTGCGCTGTAAGTGCTTTCCGTAATTGGGATCAATATGGAACTAAATAATGAACGTCCGTAGTAACAATTATTATTGGTTTTTAACTGCGTTAGTTCATAAATTGTAATTGGATTTGGTGAACACACATACAATTTAGAAGATTCGAAAAAATACATAGGAATGAAGATATACTGAGTCACAGAGAATTGTATAAGGCATGATCACCTTTGTACCTATTTTTCTGTTATGTTCTTTATTTCTTATATATGTGTGTACATAAATGGTAAAAGAAATAAATAAAATAAAATCGAACGAAACTATCACCTTTTGCAGGATTTATTGGGAGACAAGAAAAACAATATTAAAATATACTTAAGCCTATCCATCGTACCTGGCCATCCCACTAGGAGACCTACCGTGAAGACATGTATATTCAAAATGACAAACGTCTAGTAGTGAGGGGTAGTCTCATTGTAATATTGAAATTTCACCAAGACAACGTAAATCCTCGAGAGACATTTAAATAAATGTGAATGAAATGAATCTTGTACCTCGCATAAATCAGTCATAGCTTGACAATGGGGCAAGCTGAAGACTTAGTCACAAGATGCAGTGCAATGGTGACCGGCATATGTCAGTGATCAACATACGACTATACACTTTATTTTAACAGCTATAAGTAGTATTCTAGCTTGGAATCCAGGTTGGAGCTGAACCTGCTTTTTATTTTTGCAAAATTTTAATAGGTAGTAAAAGGTGGTCACTATTTTAATGAAATGGAAGCAGTCTTTCTAGAAATTGATATCATTATTTCAATAGGAGTGCAATGTGGTTGGAATACTTTTGAAGTCTTGGAAACATTAGTGACCCATCGAAGCAAAACGAGTAGATACAAAGCTTTGTTCATCACAGATTCAGTCATTGGTCAGACTGTCTGGAAATTAAATCGAACTATTCCAATTTCCGACCGCCGCGTCTTTCCGTCCTCGCGGCCAATGCTTACCGCGACGCGACGCCCCAGAGAATGTCTGCCTGGACAGACATTGCTCGAGCCAGCCTGTATCGCTGAGCCTGTAGCTTTAAATTCATCCAGCCTATCCCTTGCTGCCCTACCCCTGAGACGCTCCAAGGTCCGTACCTCAAAGGGGGTGCCCTTAGCGTGTAGTCGCTTAATTAATTTTTAAACCATGCCTACAGGCCTTAATTTATTGAAGCAAAAGGCAAGCCAGGTTACGCAGCTGACAACCTCCTAGGTTGACTTGCAAGATGCTATATAACGAAAACGAAATATTCCAAATGTGTAGGGAGAAAAAAATGGTTTAAACTACGTATCAGACATCATTTCCATAGAATGTCTATTGCTGGATCTTATTTGGTTTGTCCTAAATGAGGCTATCCATATCGCCTTCACCTTACTAAGCACACAGTTAATTAAAACTTCCATAATCATTCTACAAGCTTCTAACTCTCACTCCATTACCGAAAGAAATCGTATCGCCAAATGTGATAGGTACCAACCTACCACCAAAACTGATTGACTTGAGCCACGCACGAAGTAACTTCTATTTGAATGGCGTTTTCTTGACCAGGGATGGTAAACCTGTGTAGGTATAGATAGCAAGCGTTCTACTGGGGCCTGCAATATACAATTTGAGCACGCTTTACACCCTGTTCCTCATACTTCTATACTGGTGTGACGTCAGTATGACGCGTAGTTTGTTTATGGCGTTGTAGATACCGCTACAGTAACAACAACGTTACTTCTTCTTTATTATCTTTTTGATCATACATCCTACTTAATGCCTTATGAAATTTTGATTGTATATCCATTTTAGTCCTTAATATGGAATGTTGTCTGCAGTTATCGGATATCGATGACACATTTAGGCCACATTTGTTTTAAATTCCAATGTCATGCAGATGTGAAAAGGTTCACCATCCCTGATCTCCATCATCCAAAATACATACATACATTTCAAACAAATCACTTTTTCGTGGTCTATCAATTAGATGTACGTCAATAATTATATGGCTGTGTTTATGGGCACTTTTAATTATAATATGAATATGAATTTCTAATGAGAACAGTTGAATGATGTTCGTATTAGTAAAACTTATTTTGTGTGGATAATATATCATTTAAGCATGATTGACGGCTGATAAGGATTTTTTCTCGTGGTTTATTAGTTTTAACGTCTTTATTTATTTCTTGTTTAGTTTCGGTATTTACTTTTTTAATTAATTATGTCGAAACTATTTTGAGATAAATCTTTCAACTTTTTCTTTCTATGCGAAAGTTTGTTACGTCTAAATTGGCTCCATAATTAGCTTTTAGTTTTACAACCATTTATTCTATTTCTTCTATTTTGTTACGTGCTCCTTCTAGTAAGGTTATAGCTGTAGCATAATCAGCCTATGCCCATGCCTGAGCCACGCAGGCCCACTTCAGGTTGGTAGATGTCACGTGTCACATGTCTTCGAATTTTTGGTTCTACGATATGCCGGTTTCCTCACAAGGATTTCCTTTACTTTATTTTAAGAGCAGTGATGATGAATAATTTACACAAAGTAAGACACAGCCGTTACCACTGTGCCACCACTGCTTGCCTTGACTACCTATTACTTCTCATATATTTAAACAGGATTACATAAACGCAAGTTTTTCACCTTAATTATCTCTTTCTCAATACGTATAAATGTACTATAATAGACCACATCTATGAATTTACTAGTTAGTAGTTGAATGAATTTACTAGTTAGGAGGGGCCCGTGGCTAAATAATAACAGCCGCACAGGTCGATCGGTCAGGTTAAGCTACGCTTGCCGCGGTTGGTCTGTGGATGGGTGACCATCTTTACATACCGAGACCCCTCCGTGCCTCGGAAAGCACGTTAAGCCGTTGGTTCCGGCTGTCATTCGTGGATCTTTGACAGTCGTTACGGGTAGTCAGAAGCCCGAAAGTCTGACAACCAGTCTTACCAAGGGGTATCGTATTACCCAGTAACTGGGTTGTGGAGGTCAGATATTCAGTCGCTCCATGTAAAATACTGGTATTCAGCTGCATCCGGTTAGACTGGAAGCCGACCCCAACATACTTGGGAAAAGGCTAGGCAGATGATGATGATGAGTAGTTATCATAATAATACTATACTGTGCTCGTCCTACAACTACTGATACTATGTTTCAAATTATAGGCGAGGACGCTGATACCCTATACACAAGTTAAATCTTACTTTGGGTGCCAGAGTTCATCGAAATCACTTTTCCTTTGTTGTAACGCTGCATAGTGTATAGTTAAGTGTTTTGTGTTCAACTGAAGTTAGTAAAGAAACTTTTTTTTTCTGCTATCGTCTCCAAATAAAATCCATCTCTACATAACACCAAAAAGCCATGAGTTCAAACATTAAAATTCCCATCATCACATGCAACTTATTAACTGACCTTACACGGAAATTAAGGAAAGACAATTGCCAATTGCGAACTATGTTTTATAATACACCTTCATACACATAATACGAGGTAAAAACAACATTACCACACTAGAAGAGAGTGTTGAGCGCATTGTTCGAACACAAAAGCGAAAGTTCATTCATTCGCTATGAGATAATTAGGTGTTTCACCTTATTGCGTCACACGACGGTTTTTCACCGATTGTGTGGACACTGAACTTATGTGTATGGAAAAAAATTGCCACGCGTGCTATTGTTGTGTGGTCTGTCGGAAGTTTTTTTTTTCTAATCGTAGTGATGAATGTGTTGACGGTACGGTAAGGGTAACTGTCATTGTGACAGCTGTCAAAGTTGTAACTTTATACGTTTACGTTTCAAAGCTTTTGGATGTTTAAATTTGTATTGGTCGGCTAAAATCTGCTTGCATCAAAATTTGTGATAAACCATTTGTCCTTGTAGTTCTTGTTCACTGTCATCTTGGGTTCACTTCACTTCGCTTCAAAATGTTTAGAAAGTTTAACTTTTTTGAGATTTTCAATTTAGTTCCACTTTCAAGTTCAGAAGACAAAAGCTCCAATTTTCAACTACCTCGAAAACCATAACTACTATAATTAATTTTCATTACCATCCGGTATTGTACCCATCTAGGAACAACTTCAGGATTAATCAATATAACAAGTATAACAACTCAGTTAGCTCAACTGCCTTGGTCACAAGTCATAAGGTTACCCATACAATGTCAACGTCCGCAGGGGTAATCGCTTCATTTTTGTCACTGCTTGAATACAGACGTTGTTCCCACGGCGCGCTCGTCTTTTGTCTTATTTCATTGTTGCACTAACGAAGCGAATCAAATTCGTTTCCTTATGTGTGTGCTATGATTTAAAAGTAGACTTTTCTTTGTTTGGACTTTATAGATGTCTTGATTTCCAAAATGTTAAATTGAATAAAATTTGTAGTAATCTTCTTAACTTTTACTGGATTTGTGGAAAACTGTTATAGTTCTGGAGGCATGGTAGCACCAAGACGAAACAAAATAAGGTTTTAATTTTTTTGGTTTAGTTCATATGCAACATATTTATCTTTATATCTAATGAAATGAAATAATTTATTTGCTATGAATGTAGGTACAAAAGTATGGTGTTATGTAAGAAAAGGATCCAGTACATTCTACCGTGAGGCACGCAAAAAAAAAATTATAGTAGGATTAATTATGAAATAATCTTAAAAAATCAAATATTTAACGACTATCAAATTATTAAAATAGTCAGTAAAAATATAAATCATTCAATTTGTAAGTTCATTCAGTGGTAATCTTGAAATTGTACCGACGCCAGCACATCAAGCTACTACAATCTGTCAATTTTTTTTAATAGACTTTCAACTTTATCCATAGAGCATTAAGGTTCAAGGTTCATTGGGAAAATTTGACAGATTTTTTTATTATTTTTTTTATTGACAATGGGCTCACTCTTGACCTCAATCCAGCCCAGAGGCAGGGATGAGATCTACGGTGGAACGAGCTTGCCCAGAAGAAGCCTATTCACTCTCGCCTTGAAGAGATTCGGGTTGTATGAACTCGAGAATGAAGACGCAGGCAGACAGTTTTGGACAGCTTGACCTGCTGGCGTCTGTACTTTGATGAGTGCAATACCGGATGGCTTTTCCCTCTCACAGAAAGAGGAGGCCTGCGTCCCAACAGTGGGAACATTATAGGCTGATCATGATATTTATGTCTACGTCATTATCACATCAGACCAACAAACCTTTCATCACAGAGCCTACATAGCTACTCTTACGACTATCATTTATCCTCATAAAGAATGCACTTCGCAATAATCCGCCGGGCATATCGAGCCTCGAATCCAAATGAATCAGCAACCAGCTTTCAGCTTTAATTATACCGTTAACAACTTCACAATTAAGAAGTCTACCGTACAAGCAATCTTACCACCTAACTATACTCTTATTAGAACTCGATTTGGAATAATTTAGAAGTTTCACGCTCCAATAACTTTAGTTTAAACGTTGTTATAAATTGGTGTTGTCAAAATATATGAAACAGTCGTAATTAGGCTTTTGTAACGAACAAAAGTGGTATAGTTAATAAAGGCGCGTGCGTTGAAAGACACAAAAAGCTACTACATAGTTTGTGTGGTGTAAGTTAGGAGCGAAGATTTGTTATTTTTTTTTTCTGAAGTTGAAAAAGTTGTGAATCAATCGGAGCATGTATATCAGAGTTTAAAGAATAAACGAATGAATAAGACCAGTTTAGAGAAATCTGGAATAAAATAAGGAACGTGTGCTATATTAAACTAAATGCTTATAAAAAATGTCGTCATAACGTTGATCGGTCAGGTTAAGCTACGCTTGCAGCGGTTGGTCTGTGGATGGGTGACCATCTTTACATACCGAGACCCCTTCGTGCCTCGGAAAGCACGTTATGCCGTTGGTCCCGGCTGTCATTCGTGGATCTTTGCCAGTCATTACGAGTAGAAGCCCGAAAGTCTGACAACCAGTCTTACCAAGGGGTACCGTATTACCCAGTAACTGGGTTGTGGAGGTCAGATAGGCAGTCACTCCATATAAAATACTGGTATTCAGCTGCATCCCGTTAGACTGGAAGCCGACTCCAACATAGTTGGGAAAAGGCTAGGCAGATGATGAACAATATTTATTGCGATATTTACGTTGTTGAGCAGACCAATTTTTTGCACATAATTATGAAGCAATGGATTAGCATTATTCTTCAAAATTATCCAGATTGAGATTATTGATAGTGATACGCAATTAAAGTGCAGATTATTTGTCTCTAAAGACTATAAAAGAGACTAATAATATAAGATTTTGAAATAGTCTTGAACATATAGAATTAAATTGAAGGAACTCCGCTCTTTGTTTACACCATATACTTTTGGAGTGAGCTCAATGAACGCTAACGAAGTTAAATTAATTATAAACACAATGTTGTTATCAATACTAACATCTGCCATTACCACAGTTAAACTCGATATTATTACTATTGGGAATACTTAATATTCCACTTAATACATGCTTCCCTAGATTTTCCCAACCGTCCGCTTTCCTTAAAGAGGTTGTTCATGTGCTTTAATTATATCTTCTACTACAGCTTATGTAGCCATTGCTTCTTCCAAGACTTTTTGAAACATGAGATGCTATTACTTAGAATTATGTTGCCCTAGTATGTACAAAATTTTCTATGCTAGCTAGTTGACTGACAAGAAGTATATGGTTCTACGAAGACCCGGCATCGACATAGCCAAAAGCACCATAACAGGTAATATTTAGATTCGTTTCCTTCCTAGTCTCAAATCGTTGTTTTGCTACATGTTATCAACATTTGTGTCACTTGATGAAGATTGAATTGAATCTTCGCTTTATCTTATACTATCGCAAATTCTTTAAGACTTTCCGTAAAATCAAACGGACAACTGAGACATTTTTTTCTGCCTTTGAAAGCTTTCCTGTCATGTAGTTAGCGCTTGTTCTTAGACACTTAGCTCCGTTTTTATAGAACACAGCTCACATATTAACAGCTAGCAGACAACAAATACTGCAATTGCTTTTTTACAATACCCAGCACGGACCCGACTCCAAACCAGTTCAGAGTGAAAGTTATATTTGTGCATTCTAACACCTGAACCAAGTGCGAAAGCTTCCGGTCGAAGCCTCAAGGTATTTTTCTATATAATTACTGATATGAAATAATTTTCTATTAGGCACATGCTTAATGCCGAAATCGCCGAATGTAATGCGATAAATTATGTTGTTAATCGATCTAGTTTGGTTTGAGTTTCTTTGAAGGGCGTGGTTGGGTAACTTCCCGGATTTGGTAGTTGGGTTTTATGATATCTTACTTTCCTGAAGGGACCTTACATTAGATTGTGAGTTCTTGTCCACATCAACAGCGATATTGCCTACTGTGAATTCCACCAAATGTGCAACTGCAAATATCTTGTAGAGAGCTTTTGGAATGAGCTGCCTTCTACGAGTATAATACTGAAAACAGTGTGAAATATCATAAAGTGTATAACCGACTGGTAAAATATTTAATAAACACTTATGAAATATCAGAAGCTAAGTAGACGGTTTCAATTGGTCATTTTCTATAGAAAAAACCCAAAATCATCGAGCCAGCTATTTTTGTGATGGTAAAATTGAATTAAGTCGATTAAAACTGCCACAAAATCTTTGTAAAATATCAGATTTGGACAATTTTGGCTACATAATTATGGTTTATTAGCCGCCATGCACCACTGAATTTCAGTTTCTATCAACAGAAAACCACTATGAACCATATTTTTGACATTGTTTATTTTATTTTATAATTTCAATTTTTGTTTTTAATTGTTTTTATTTTATGATTTAATTTTAATTTTGATGTCCATTTTGGTTTTAATTTGGATTTAAATTCTGATTTAAGTTTTGATTTAAATTTTGTTTTTTTGAAGATTTTTGTGTTGATTTTATTGTGTGTATTAATTTTATTGTAATTGCTATGGGTTAAATACCTGAAATAAAATGTTATTATTATTATAGCGTGTTTAGTCCAACATTGTTTTTTTTAACTACTCCAATGGTTTGCAGTATTAGGATATGGAATCTATGATTTGACCGCATAGTGACTAAGTATAACAACAAGCCAATGACGAACAGAACAAGATAATTCAGAATCTAAACCCAATAGAACTGTTTATAACTGCGAATACTTCCTCACGTACCGGCCCTACAATAGGGAAAGCGTACAATCATGCGGTTTATATTATGATACAGTTTTTGTACAATTGTTTATAAAAACGATCATCTAGTAACCGACGGTGTTCGTGACTATCCAGTATTGCGTCTAACTGGATACTTGGTGGTTTTGTAACTATGTTCTGTGATGATATAGTTATTTTTGTATTTGTTTATGGGGTTGGTTTTTTCGGTGGCTTGTTTGATTTTCATTTATTTGATAGATAGGCAACAGGTACCTAACAGAAGGCCAATTCTCGTAATTTAAAACGTTCAAAATCTAGTCGCAGTCTCATCTCAGCGACAAACAAATGTCATAAACTTGTCAAAATGTAGAGAAATTTGAGGTTTTTTTGACAGATTGAGACTGAGATCAGACTGTGAACGTTCTTAAAATTACGAGAATTACCCCTCTG
Organism: Apamea sordens; assembly: GCA_945859715.1. Classification (NCBI taxonomy): domain Eukaryota; kingdom Metazoa; phylum Arthropoda; class Insecta; order Lepidoptera; family Noctuidae; genus Apamea; species Apamea sordens. The sequence goes on from OX243994.1 coordinate 5,040,073, forward strand.
GTATTCTGAATAATTTAAGTCTATGCCCACTTTTGATGATAAAATAATACTATCATTTAGTAACCGACGCCGACGCGACGGTATTCGGTACTGGTTAGTAAATTTTGTAATAAATTTTGTAACCAAATACATTTTTTGGTTTCCCTTGTTACTAAGTATTACAACATATTTTCTTTCAGATATTTTTATACAATAAATTTTATCTGGTTAAAATTGAATCCCAATTTTTGGCGTCTTAGTAGATCGGAATTTTTGTTTGGAAAAACACAACGGTATAAAAACGCTACCTACAGTATTTTGTCCTCATCGAACAATTTTAGCGTATTAATAACAATTACATCAATTACAGGTAGAAAACTAGATTGTTAGTCATCATGGGAAATAAGTGATGGTTTCAATGATGATATCATCATGAACATGATCTATCAGACCGGTATTACATATACTCTATATATGGTTCAGCAGTGCGATTCTGTAAAAATCTCACCGTGAAAACTTAGGTGAAGTGAGCGTGGAGTGAGCTGTCATTCCAAATAATGCTAGGGATTGACACACTGACAACTCACATCAAGCTCACTTCACTTGAGTTTTCACGGTGAGATTTTTACAGAATCGCCCGGCTGAATCGTATGAATTTCCTTATATTTTGCCACTAAGTGCTTATTATTATATAAACGGTCGAGCCCCTACATAATGTACCTAATAGCACGGGCATATGTAAATAGTATGAAGAAAACTGTTTTTTAGAACGAAGTTCCTTATCGCGCGTTGCGAAAGGGGGCTAGACGGAAAAAATTAGGACCAAAAGTTGGAAAGACACTTTTTGCTACAGTTGTAAGCAATGCGGCGTGCGCGTGTTTCTCTGTCTGTCTCTCTCTCTCTTTCTTATAGAAAGCAAGCCAGTTATACTTCGTTCCATCCGGGTGTCCCTTGACACCTCTCAAGTTTTTTTTTTTTGATAAACAACTAGGTTTTTGTAGGCCATACAAATATTTATTCCGTGCGGGAATCGAACCCGCAACACGCAGCACAGCAGTCAATCGCTTAACCACTGCGCCAACCGTGCCGTCTAATTAAATCCTAGGTTGACGAAACCTAAAGTGCAGCCCTGACAGAACTCACAGTTTAGTAGGTTCTTATCCAAAGATATACAGAATAATTATCTAGAAGCATCCCAATGTCATCAATTAACTCAGCCTATCGCAGTCCACTGAAGAACATAAGCCCCCCCCAGGCCCCTTCCAGACTGCGCCACGACACCCTGTCTTCCGTCTTCCGCGTGCATTCTATCCTAGCCATCTTCTTAAGGTGGTCAGTATGTCTAGCTGGGGGCGTCGGCGGGCGACGGATACGCGGATTTTCATGTCATAATATACCTAATATAAATTTTAATCATCAAAATCTTGGACAAGCATCCTGGTTTTAACAAGTTTTTAGCCTAGTACCCTCAAAACACCTAGTAACAATGTTTTTTTCCATACAAGGAAAACGACAACAGTAGTAACACGTAGTGCGTTAGCGCCGCGCAGTAAATACGACGTGCTGGGTTAAAGATCAATTGTTGAAAGAACTGTGAAAGCAATCGCCAGATCGTTCAGTTGCTTGCCCATTGCTCAGCCAGCAAATCAATTGCTTCAGTTATTGTAGTCAAAGAAGTAAGTAAGGCCAGCTGAAAAAAAAAAAATTGTACGGAAAAGATATTTTCCTGCTGTTAAATTCTGCTTGAAGACCTGTAATATTTAGACTGGTCAAGGCTTGCTTTACTTTTATCAGACACTAGCCATCCCGGCAAACGTTGTTTTGCCATATAAATTATTTCTAGCTGCACGGCGCTACTTCGATTGCGCGGTGTCCTACCCCCTACCCTACCCCTACCCTACTCCTATCTTACTCCTACACTACTCTTACCCTACTCCTATATGTAAATAAAAGTATTAAATAAAAAAAATAATAAAAGTATCCTATGTCCGTCTCCTGGTTCTAAGCTACCTCCCCACCAATTTTCAGCCAAATCGGTTCAGCCGTTCTTGAGTTATAAATAGTGTAACTAACACGACTTTCTTTTATATATATATATAGATTATTAGTTAAAAGGCAAATCTTGCCCATAGAGGCATAATCAGCCTATAATGTTCCCACTGCTGGGAAACAGGCTTCCTGTCTGTGAGAGGGTGTGGGCCGTAATCCACCACGCGGGCCCAGTGCGGGTTGCTGGAGGTCACAGGTCTTCGAGATTTACATGGGACTTCAATATAATAGGCAAAAAGCGAATGTAGATACTCTTAGGTAAAGCATTGCCCATCCCTACGGGGAAAACAGGCATAATGTAATATTTATGTTAAAGTAAATCAATGTTTAGATACTTTTAATATTATAGCACGTAAGTAGTAAGCAAGGGTGATCTCAACAACGCTCATTCCTGGTCAGAAAATACTTAACAGTAATCGATTTACCCTGCTTAAACCGCTTACTGTAAGTCACCTAATACAAATTGAATAGGCAAGTTTACTTTAGGTTTTATCCACAATTTACCCAGATTAATTCTTAAACTATGCACAGGTCAATAAAATAATCCGCTAATTCATTCCACGATGTTCTTACAAGATTAGCAGGCAAGTAATTTCATCCTTCTAATTTAAATAAAAGTATTTAAGAACTCCCTTGCTTTTATGGTCTTCTAAAAGGTCTTAGTAGAGATTATTTCCATAGGGATCAGGCTGTTATCTAGATTTTAATATGCAAAGCTTTTACGGTAATTGAACTAAAACGTTTACAGATGCAATTTGGAATTATAAAACGTTATTTGCATGTTGTTTGGATAAAAGTCTTAAAAGGTAACCTAAGTTAATTTGCCCACCGTTGCTGACTTTATGGAATTATTATTTTAAGTAATATAATTATAAGGTATAAATAGTATTTAAATGATAAACTATTATTTTGGTACTGACATTGAACAGAGGGCCAATTTTCGTAATTATAAGAACGTTCACAGTCCGATCTCAATCCCAATCTGTCAAAAATAACTGTAATTTCCCTACATTTTTGCCAAGTTTTTGACATTTGTTTGTCGCCGAGATAAAACTGCAACTAGATTTTGAACGATTTAAATTGAGAATTGGCCTTCAGATCTTCTTCTTAGCGTATCGATAGCAATACAAATGGACTTGGCCCAGAATTCGGCTCCTTAGTTCTCGCCATCACCAGCATCCATTACCTAGTTTCTTAAACGTGCAGCTGACAGGACACGAGTTTACACTATAGTAAACTTGTAATATCAACCTGTTTAGTTTAGGAGAACTTAAAAGGACAATTAAAGTTTATTCTTAATTATGAATTAAGTACCAGACAACTAATAAGGAATAAATATAAATTTAGATACCAAACAGAAATGTAAAGGCTAGAACAACGAATAACTAATTGCGTCTCAGAAGGCCATCAATTCTCGTAATTTAAAATGTTCAAAATCTAGTCGCAGTGTCATCACGGTGACAAAAAAAATGTCAAAAACTTGTCAAAATGTAGAGAAATTAGAGGTATTTTTGACAGATTGAGACTGAGATCAGACTGTGAACGTTTTTAAAATTACGAGAATTGCCTCTCAGGTCTTTTGCAAAAGATTATAATATCAACATGTATCTTGCCTCTACATTTGTATATTTATCATCTTGTTTAGTTATTATTACAAGATCATCGTCTAGTCTCTATTACTTTAATGTCATCACAATATTTTGTTTTTTATTCTTCCATTTCCCATTCATTTTCACATTAAGATAACTTGATCTATTCATCTTTAGGTCTACTTAATTAAATTATAGAAGAGAATACTCTTTATTATATACACCATATCTAAACATAAATATAGAAATTTTACAATTTTACAAAGGGTGACACAATGGGCGGTCTTATCGCTAAGAGCGATCTTTTAAAGACAATCTTTGGATGTATTTTTTAAATCATAAGTATTAACCTTTTTGTACGTTAACTATATACGTTACATAACTGACAATAGAAACGGAACACCAACCACAGTACAGAACTGAATTCATACCTCACTGATTTTTCTCAGCATAAAAAAATCTGTGAAATTATCATAACAATGGACGTGAAACTTATATTTTTACTTATAATTATATTATATTCATAAGATGAGAAGACGTCATCATAATCAATTATAATGTTTTTATTTGTTTTTGCTATGTTTTCCCATAAGTTTTATATTTTATTATAATAATATCTTAGTAATAAATAATATTCAAGCTGCCGTGACGAATTTATGTTGTCAATTTGATTTGCATAAGTTTCTCAAAAAATAAGTTCCTTATAATTGATGTGAAATACCTACATTCGTTTTATAATGCGGCTGTTATGTCAAATTATGTGTAGATATGAACAGAGATCTGTAGTTTTAAATTAATTTAATTCCGTGAATGGATATTTTATAACTTAAATGAATTTAAATACCCATAAAGTAGGTAAACGACTTATTTAACAAAATTATGTCGTTTTTCTGAGCACCTGTTATGGTGATATTAATTTAAAGTGTATCTGACTTAATTAGTTTCATTATTTAACTGCCTACAAATTATGAGCGTTACGACGCATATGTCTGAAGAAATAGGTTTTTTATCTTTCCTCTATTTGTAAATAAAGTAAAGAAAATATGAAATCTGACTAATTTAATAATCATCAACAGCATTATCAATTTTAAGAAGAAGGTTTTGCTTTTTTTGTGATTTACATAACACATTAAAATAACTGCATAATCGCTCGCATCACTAACATTTTTGACCCTATTGCCTAATTTTAAAACAAAATCTCATACTTAGATATTTATTAAATACAAAGAATCAAAATATTGGTATCATAGACCAAATAGATACCTAATTCTAAAAACTATAGAAAAGATACACTATAATTTTTTAAAAATAAAGTTCATCAAATTAATTGTAGGTAGAGTTTACAGTTTGAATTAACTTTTAATGTTTCAATTTACACTCATTATAGGGTAGTTAACCCTTGCTTTTATCATTGCGTGTAAGGTGTTAACCCCTTACATAACCATTAACCGTGAAATAAGTATACAAACACTTGGTAACACTGGCACAATATTTATTTTTGCGCTCAGTCAATGTTACAACGCAATTTGTTTCCAGGAACATCAAAAATATGAGTAAAATTGTCATGAAAGATGACTGACTCGAAGGCTGTAAGATAAATAACTTAAAGATATTACTTACATCATGATCCGGAACGTATGTGTAAACATGCAGCTTATCGATCCTTATTGTACCCTGGAATGGATACAGCAGCGACCCTCGTTGAAGTTCAGCAGAGGTCCACACGCTGACGGAAGCCTCGCGCCCCCTCGCTCCACCAGGCCTCAAAGCCAGGCTCAAGTCTTGCGGAATCAACACCAAAGTCTCCATCTTCAAAACACTTCAGTCTCTCTCCAATGTTCCACCCACAGTCACCACATAAATGAGTTATATTTAAAAATGTGACCGGTCTCGTCCATCACACTTAATGAGAACAAATAAATTAGTATACGAAAAAAAATGTCGGGACGTCGGTTCGATTATCGGCCGGCGATGTCGCCAACGAAATATCGGCGGTGCGTGATCGATCGCCCGGTGAAATGTCGTTATGCATTAATCACTGCACGTGAGTTTGTTATAGTGTAGCACACACTCAGAAAAAAAAATGTTTTAAGTTCAAAAAAATGCGCGAACGAATCGAAGAATCTGTAATGTAAGTCCGGTAATTCGGTACAATATTACATTACGGCTCTGGGCGGGTAGTGTTCGGCGCATGCGCGGTAGGATGCGCACGCGCTCTTCTCTGAACGTGCACTGAAGGAAGCGCTAACATTGACCTTAGCCGCGGCCGTGATCGCGTTTACAGTTCATTTTTTGTTCGATAAAAAGGAGAGGAGTAGAGCCCTACAAGAAATAATTTATAAAGGCTGCGCTAAATTGAACTTTATTTTTAGTCGAACAAGATACGTGGGAATGCAAATGCAAGTTTGTAAGGTGTATAGTAAGGTGCTCCCCTCCAAAGGCGGCACCTGCTTGACCGTGCGCCGCCCGTCAGAGTGGCGTAGAGCGCGGTGCCGCGCGCGCGCACCTGATCCACCTGTAATGTACAGACAAACCTTTTTTTTTGGAACCAATTAGATTTTTTTCTACACAAAAGAGCGTCACTAATCTTAGTAGCATTTCTTTTAAGTATCTATGGTTTGTTTGTTTTTTTTGCTGAAATAAAAACTTAACGGTTCAAAAAATTTGCTGCACTCATAAATCATTATATATTAATGCATAAATTATCAATTAGTCTGATTATGTTGGTACAGTTAGTTAGTTTATTTTGCAGTTTTTAAGACATGCAAATATTTTGCGGTACCAAGTGGGTAACCCTTTTAACAGGGTAATTCATTAATAGCGTGGGTAACATATTGATCGTAGAAAAATAAGATTCTTTTGTTTGTATAATTTTAATTAAATTAATTGCACATAGCACTTATCGCGTAGAATTATTCAAAAGAAAGCTTTGTAAAATAAATAAAACTCCTTATTTTATTATCACACTACCTCGAAACAGAGGCGAGACAAGGTAAAAAGGGAGGCCTTTGCCATGCAATGGCTACACAGGCTACAAAATAAATTATATTATATTAGCTAAATACAATACTTGTGTGTAATTATTGATTGTGGCATGAAATTATTATTTTTACCTCTAATTTATTCTACCTAGAAAACAGTCTTATTACACCTATTGCAACAATTTGTTTCGCTGCTTCTAAAAAAAACATCTATGTTTTGGATAGATCTAATTAGTAATTATTGATACAGAAACCCGGAATAGAACACAATTATTCGTCGGCATCCATGTTTGTCGGCGTGACTTTTCTAAATGACTTGTCAGTGTATTATAATAAAAACCTCGTAGTTACTGCTTTATGCTTTTCGCACGCTTACCTAAGGCATTGTTCAATCTCGTCTTCAAGTTCAAATGTCTTCATTGTGTACGGAAAAAAATGTACGCAAACATCAATGTTTTATCTTTATGGCAACTGAAAGTTGAATAAATTGGATTAATTAAGAATTGTTACGTAAGAACGTTTTTGGAGAGCGGCCCTACTATTTTGTCTTTACTAAGTTGATTAGGAAAGCACCAGAATTGGGTTTTGGACACAAAGACTGTTTCATCATCATTATCATCATTTCAGCCAAAAAACGTCCACTGCTAGATATATGCAAGCATCGCCACTTCGACCGGCTCAGTGCTTCTCGCATCCAGTGGATTCCTGCGTTCTTCACCAGGTCATCGGTCTACCTTGTGGATGCCTTCCCACGCTACGTCTTCCGTAGTCTTAAAATTAGTTTAGGCACATTTAAATTAAACTAACCGACGGTTGGAAGTAGGTACCAACAGTTCTGAACAGTAAGGATAGGCATAATTAATTCAGAAGCTAAGTAAATACTGTTAAAATAAAAAATATAAATAGTAAATACTGTTTTTTTTTTTTTGTAATCATAAGTTAGGTAGATGAGCAGCTATTGCTGTATTTATAAGCTACCAAAACACATGAAAATAGAGAAGTAAAATATTTAAAAAAATATTTTGTTCTAGCCGAAATATTTTTACATTAAGGGTAAAGTTAAAAATATTTCAAGTCAATAACATAATTTCATCAACTTCAACTTGACACATCAGATTTAGAAACCGTCAGTTACATTTAATTATATCGATGATGCCGCTGTGGTATTTCTTTTAGGAAAATAATCAAATGAAATTGATCGATATTGCCCACAACCGTGGTGTTATGATATCGGATCCTCCTCATGGAAGACCGCAGGTTTAACACTGAAACTTGTTCCATACCACGGGAATTTCAACCTTGGATTTGAAGCGACAGAGTTGCTTTTAGCGCTTGTCTAACAACTACACATGATACGAAATGTCGACGACCTGCACACACCTGCCGGTAACCGCAATCCCACTTGAACTATATTAGGTATGTTATAGGAATTTAAAAACGTGTTACTTACCTGCATGCAAGGTAGGTAGGTAAGGGTTGTATTTAGACTAGTCAATGTGTCGACGTTTTTAATCATTCAAGTTAAACTAGTACAAGGGTTAGGCTTCCTCGTATAGTTTTTCAAACCCTACATTAAAAAAAAAACAAATTAAGAATATGTTTTTTTTTAATTTTTGTTTCCATTTTTTTTTTTACCTGTATTGTATTTTTATTAAAGTGATTGGAGTTAGGTACTGGCTAATTAAAAGTAGGTAATCAAAAAATAAAGAACTTAACATTTTGGTAAAAACTAACCAGGTAGGTAGGTTATTAAATTTATGAGGCCGACTGTGTCTATTTATAAATTCATGTAATGAGTAAGTTTATTACGTGTTTCTACTAACAGGTCAGTAATTGGTACGACTTGTTATGGCAATTTAATATATTATTATACGTAGCCACTTACATCGATAGTTATACGACAAGTTATATGATCAATCATATTTTATGGAGTATATTTTTTTTAAATAGAAAATACTTTCTTTTAAAAAAAATTCTTAGAACAACACCTCTAACCCGATCTAAATCAAAAACGTTAAATTAGCATAAAAATCAGTATTCACAAAAATCGTATCAAAAAATTTAATATCCGAATAAGTTGCGCGTACGCAGCGGGGCGGGGTTTGGGGCGTGGCGTCCGAAGTCCCGCCTCGCGCCGTGCGTTACCGGTGCGCAAGACCTATTGTTAGCGCGGCCGACGATTTTTATTTGTCAGTCGGACTTATGTTTGTTTTAGAAGCTTTTTGACGTTTCGTCTGTAGGTACTTATGTACGCCTACTGGAAGTGATTGGGTTGAAGAAATGTTTTGTTTGATCAGAGCTTTTAGAAAATGTTTGACTTGTAAATGGTAATGGCTTTTATTATTGGTACCCACAGAGAATTATTGCGATGCTGGTAATATTAGAATTGAATTTGGGTGTTTTGATTGTCAACCTAACTTTCTTTAACTTAAGTATTATGAAAGAAAATTGTAAGGGCATTTTGTGACTATTTCCTATATTTTTATTATTATTGTACCACTTGACGTTTTTATTAAGACTTGTAGGTACTTAGAATCATTCATAAGAAGAATTTACGTATTCGTCATTTTGTTATTATACCCGTCAAACGTCTTTAGAAAACATACGTCAGATTATTCGGCATAATCGCAGAAGGTAGCCGTGTATAGCATGCTAGCCGCTCTATACCTATGTAACTTAGTAGTTTAGTGAAACACTCTCTTTAATTTTTTCAATGTTATTAAAATATTTTTCTGTTGACAAGTTTAATTTCACCAACCAGAATTTTTTTTTAGTCAATTGGCAGGAAGGACTAAAGTCCTTCCTGCCAATTGACTAAAAAAAAATTCTGAAAAAAATTCAATTGACTAAAAAAAAATAACCAAATACTCGGGGTTGTACTAAAGTACAACCCCGAGTATTTGGTTATCCTTATCTTGCCTGGGTAAGCGCTTCCTTAAACCATTATTATATAATGTTGGTTATTTTTTTATTCAGATGAGCAATTGAACGGATAACTCTTTCAAATACTTTTGTAACTATACGTTAGAATTAGCATAATGGTAACTCTCTAAAACTAGAAACGTGGTGGTAGTGGTTTAGTAAGTATCTTCACACTCTTAGAATATATGATTTTTTTTTAGAATATAATATATTTTACATAAATGTTTGTGTTTTGGCCTATTAATATTTATTATGTTAACTCCTTTTATGTTATTGTTCAAATGTGTTTAAATAACGGAATTGGCTATAGCAGTTCTATTTAAAATAAATCAATTGGTTCTCAGACGTCACACTCGAGCATTCCCATCCAAACTTCCGACCCGTATATTCCAAACCGATGATCCCACAACGAACAGACACTAAGCGGGCTCAACCCGTCACGCGTCCATGTGGCTTAATTGTCATTAAATTCAACTCAATTTGTGTTCCAAACCCAGATAAGTTGGTGTAACAAGTCGCCTTCGATGCGGTATTGTACGATGTTATTATAGCCTTTTTATTCTCTTTATTATTCGGCTTAAAGAATTTATTTTATAATATCGGAGAGGTGGGTCGGTAAAATTGACGGGTACTTTTGATCGAGCCACCCGCTTTGGAGGGTTAAGTGAGTGAAAGAATTAATTTGAGTGTTATGTTATTTATTTTATGTACAAATACGACCAGAGTGGCAATTCTCGTAATTTTAAGAACGTTCACAGTCTGATCTCAGTCTCAATCTGTCAAAAAATATAGGTAATATAAAAATACATTTTGAGAAGTTTTAGAAATTTGTTTGTCGCCGAGATGGGACTGCGACTAGATTTTGAACGTTTTAAATTACGAGAATCCTTGTGATCATTTCTAGTCAGAGGTTTGGAATTACTTGGTGAGTTACATAAGGACTTACAATAAAAACCATCGATTCTTAGTAAGATCTTCAATGGAGGTATATTCTAGATGAGACTTGCTACGTTAAGAAATGAAATGGTTATGGCAAGGTAAAAATTTTACAATCTGAATTTAACATGGACCTAGGCATTACAAAATGCAAACGCACAGTTTCACACCCGCTGTAGCGCAAATTGTTGCAAATTTTTTTCAGTATTTTGTAGGTAAATTAAATAACATACAGTTACAGAACATATTGAATTTTAATAAATACATCAACTTATGGACACGCAATCCCTTCAAAAAAAAACATCAAAGCATAACGTCCAAACAGGGCACGCCGAAATCGGATTGTCTCTAATCTGTATCAAAGGTTCGGTGACAAGCCGACATGTCCCGAATACTCCCGAGTCGCTCCGATTTTTATTTTAATACATCAAAAGATACATATCTTAATTTTTTGACGTATTCACTGAGCTGTCTGTGGTTTACAATTGACATTCTGTCGGTTATAGAACCTAGTTATAATTTGATTTTGAGTAATGCGCAAGCGCAGGTGTCGTGTTTCATTGGTAGGTAATGCTCACGTCTTGTTTCGTGGGATTAAATTGTTGTTGATTTAGTGAGTCATATTCGTACAGGGTAATATTACCTATTTCTACTTGACAAGATGCAATAGAACAACTGGCTGGGTCGTGAGGAAAATTTAAAGTATGATTGTGGATGGATGGCTATAAGTTTAGAGGAAGGCCAAAGAAACGATGGATAGACGGTGTGAAAGATAAGGCTAGAAAGGCAGTGAAGTGACGACTAATAGAGAAGTATTGAAGAAAAAATCAATTAGGTTAGAGCAAAGTCTACAAAATAAATCCAATTGCGCCTTCATAATTCTCTAATTATGAAGATGCAATTGGATTTATTTTGTAGATTTATTGAAAGTAGGAACTCTGCCCATAATCTTTGGTTAGGTATACGGTTCCATTGCAATATAAATTTCAACCAGGAAATAAAATTAGTCCAGAAAGCCAAAGGTCCCCAAGACTTTAATAATACTCTATTAGTACCTACTCTAAAAATCTTGAAACACTTTCGGCTGAATTCTCAAACACAACTCTTTTAGCGGCTAAGTATCATTCTCTGTTAAGTCACAAGTCACAGTCTTAGATCCTGTTCCCGAAAGTTATTTTAAGACCATGCAAATCTATTGCAGCCGGTCAATTCTGTAACCATCTCACCGTGAAACCTTAGCTGAAGTGAACGTGGAGTGAGCTGTCATTTCAACGAATGCTAAGGATTGACACTATTGCCAGCTCACTCTAAGCTCACTTCACCTAACTTTTCACGGTGAGATTTTTACAGAATCGATCGGCAGTACTCATGTTTTACAAAAAACAAATAAATTATCTTTTTGTTTTGTGTAACTGATTTTTGTAAGATAACGATAAAAAAGTTTTTTGAGAACGTCGTTGTTGTGTTGTTGTAAATTAACTATTGGGGTCAAGTTCAATCTCATTCTGGATATCCAAATAAAATTAATAAATAAACTTACTCATATTTTGAATTAAGCATCTAATTACTTAATGAATTCTGCTGTCCATTATCGAAACATTCCAGCTCATCGCACGTAATCAAACTTTATGATTTTTTTTTCTTAGAATTTTCTATTCTATACTATACCACCTTACTGTAGACTCTGCATTACCCAAGTCCTGTCTACTCTAGCGTGAAGCCAAACCGCAACAAAAGAAAGCCAACACAAAGCGACGGGACAGCTCCTGCCATTACGCATACCTACATTTGCATGCAACGATCGACTCCCACTTAATTCGGAGTTTTCTTCCGGGCCCGAGGCGCAGTCTCGACGCATTCCTACACGCAATGTAACATTTAGCGGTTGAAAGGCGAATTTTGGGAGGTTAAAATGTAAGTATCAGGCTTGGTAGAGGGTTTATCAGAGAATAGTTATAATTACTTAATCCTTTAAAAAAAAAAAAAAACAATTTTTTCTACCTACTCACAATTGTTTAAGATTCCAAAGGCTGCATATACATGCCTTGTCTATTTGCTTAGTTTAACTGTTGACTATCTGGTCAATAGTTGAACTGCATAGGTATCCAAATTGCTATTTTGTAGTTAGCTTACCTACAGGCCGTCTGCATAGGCCTTGTACAATTTCCATATTGTAACCAAGCAACTTATGACCAGTGATAGGAATAGGTAGTGCCTATTTGCCTAAACTTCGAAGAACAGAGACAAGAAACGGAGACTTCCTTAGGACTAAATAGGCACTACCTATTCCTATCACTGCTTATGACAGAGGAAATGTCGCGGGTACTGTATAACTTCTAGATAATTTTATGCTGGTTATTTCTGTCCTAAGGCTGGGTAAATATCGACATAATTTACCACACACACATAAGTGCAACGCTTGCAAACAGGGCAATTCGTATCGCCATATGGCCAATACATTGCGCGCGAAGGGAAGTGCCCACATGCCGTCCTCTTGCAACATTAGTGTAAAGGCACTTAACTGAATGGCAAGCTGTTGAATATTTTGCCGTTTTGTGCAGTTTTTGGCAAGGTTTTCTATAAACATGGTGCAGTTGTAAGTAGTGATGGGAAGGTATGATCTCAGCATAGTTCAATGCGAAGATAAAAAAACTAAGTCAAGTCTACTGCACCCTAATTGGATAACACACGATCAATCTCATCTCTTGCCTACTACCTACTACAAGCACTCTTTTTTGCTTACAAGGTAGTTCCTAATTTTGTAATGTTACTTACATAAGTTGACGAATTAAACATTTTCATTTTCATTTCATTTTCTTGCTTCACGTGTTCGAAACATTTGTCTGTTCAACATATATAACTCAATGAATGTTGTTGAATTGTCAAAATGAAAGGCATTACTGTTACGCAATTACCCCACAAGTCATGTACCAAATTACTAACACTTAGACAGAAAGAAATAAACAGATATTGTCCACTCATAGAATATAACATAAAATTAAAAAAAAACATAACAAAAAATAGTAAACTATATGTGATGTAAGTTTACTACAGTTTCTGGAATGAAGTAGGTAATAATTGAGGTTTTTGGAATCGAGCAGTAAGTTGCTACCTCTAATATAAAATTAAACTATTCTCCTTACCATCTAATAGTAATTGACAGGACTAACTAAAGCACGTTCTACTAACTACTTAATTGCCGGAAGGGAAACAGACATTAAGAACGTCAATGTACCAGCATTATTCTAAATGGTAAACTCACAAAAACCATAGCGGCCGGTGGGTTGTTCTTATGAACGACGGTGGATTTAACATTTAAATTTGTTCCCGAGGCGATGCAGGAGTCTAATTGTTCGGTCGGCGCAAATTATAAATTCATTAATGGGGAGCTTGGACCCGCGGCCATGGAGATTTTTCATGTCCGTAGCGTGTAGTTACGTACGTACTTTTGTAAAAGTGTGGGTGATTATAAGTGTATATTGATGAATGAATGTGTGTGGCGTATGTGGGCGAATGTCAAAGTGGTTTAATAATAAACTGTCAAAATATGCAATTTGTCTAAAGTGTAATAAATTTCAGGAGTTGGTTTAGATTTTGATTGGTTTTTTAATTGAATTTGAAGTGGCTTGGAATAATAGAGCGACAACAGTTACTGATTGTTATCATGATTTATCAACACCTACAGAACTGCTATTTTGTCATGTACAGACACACTATTACATTACATTTACATAATTTATTTATATATATATTTTATTGTACACCAGAAAAAACATAACAAGTAAAATACATATTTAACATTACAAAAACTACAAGGGGCGGCCTTACGGCTTGCTTTGGTAGATACGTTCCTACCATGTTATCTTCTGTGGTACCTACAAACTCAAACTCAAATCATTTATTACAATTAAACCATTTACAGGCACTTTTGAATTGTCAAAAGTGTCAATTGTCAACTAAATAGTCGGTCAGTTAGTCAGAAAGTTGAAGCTCGTTGCCAATTCCAAAGCGTAGATCTCTATGGAGAAGAACGGGCAAGAAACTCCACGGACACTCTTTTAAATCAAGATAATTTTACAAAATCCTGGGTACATTATTCTTATTGCTTCTATATGTGAGAACAATGTAAAGAAACAAATTAACAAAAAAAATAACTACACATGCCACACTGAGTATCCTTAGCTAGCAATGTTACTACAAAGCACACTTTCCTATAAAAGACATCAACGACTTTCAACATTTGCAGTTTTTTATACAAGTCCCTTTGTGTAACAATAATTATGTTACGTCACAAAAAAAAAATGCTTTCATTCGAAAATCATTTCGTGGTGCATCTGAGTTCAATCTGAATAGCGAATGTTCTAAATTCGGACGGACAGAGTTCGTATCTGTTTTTTTTTTTCTTTTTTCTATATAAAACGTTGCCCCACACTAGGAATTACTCCTGTATCGTGGGTGCGTTTACAAACATTTAAAACTCACATACACAAACAGCCAGACCCGGAACAACTACCTGTAGGCAATACAAATATTTGTTCCGTGCGGGAATCGAACCCACGACACGCAGCGCAGCAGTCGATCGCTCAGCCACTGCGCCAACCGTGTCATCAAATCTAGTGTACAACCCCTTATACAAATATTACAGACTGGGTATGGCTACTTCAGAACGATATTTCTCCGATTCGGATCGTATGTAGTGCAGAACCGCTATTATAAGGAAGACGGAAGGCGGAGGACTGGGTATTGTAGCTCAGCCTGGAACAGGCTTATGTCCAGCAGTTGACTGCGACAGGCTAAGCTGATTTATTGTTCTCCTAATAACACTCATCTCTATCTCTGGGTTAATTAAAAAATAAGTGATTATTATCCAGAAGTCACAGGGGCAATTCTCGTAATTTTAAGAACGTTCACAGTCTAATCTCAGTCCGTCAAAAAATACTTCTAATTTCCCTACATTTTGACAAGTTTTTGACATTTTGTTTGTCGCTGAGATGAGACTGCGACTAGATTTTGAACGTTTTAAATTACGAGTGGCCTTCTGAAGTGCCGGCGTTAAAACAAAAACAAGTAACGACCTTCCAACCCTATAATAATATATAACCCTATACACTGATTAAACACCTCCCTATCCCAAATCATCACCATATACAGAAAGCAATTGTTTGTTGTACAAAAGGTCACCGACCTTACGGTAGCAGGAATATTTCTAACAAGATATTAATTGTTCAACTGACGCCTACGGCAGCCTTGTTAAAATAATTGTTGGTCTACTTGTATCAATTTTTCAAACCATAGTGTACGTGTATGGCTCATTAAAATCGTATAGACGATGGTGATTAGATTTGTAGGAATGGTGTACTGGCACGCGTTCCTTGTATTTTTTAATGAATGGGTGTTGCTGGTTATAAATGGGACGATCAGAGATGATGACTCGTTGACTAGTGAGGAGGCTTGTGCCCTGCAGTTGGACGAAAAAGGCTGTGGACGATAATGACTTAAAAACGTGTGCTGAGTTTCAAAACTATTATACTACTAAACCACTACATTATACACTAGATTATATACTACTATACTATACTATCAAAGATTCCTTATATTTTGTACTATTGCAGGGTCAAATTAAATAAGCTAGCAAAATTCAGAAAACGAAACGAGACGAAACAAAAACAAAACTGATGACTTTTTTTGTGGGATCATCGTCTGTACAGGTCGGTCATTTAGTCATGTTTGTCAAAAAAATTAAATAAAGACCTATTAAGAAAGCGGTACCCATCACGTCAACAGAGTTTTGCTAGCTAATTAAATTTGACCCTGAATAACGGATCTTTGATACGCATTTAAAATATTCCGAAGAAGTTTGTTATGTAAGTTTATACTCGTAAAGTGCGGCGATAGCAATACAAATCACACGAACGTTTTAACTATAGTGGGTTAGAAAGGGGTCTAATAGCACTGCCAGTAGCGTTCATAATTAGATCCTCAAAAGTGCAGATGTACGAGTATGTACACCTAGGACATTCCAGCAAATTGGTCATGTGCTGGACAGAACCGTACTCAGATTGGGTGTAGGTAGTGACAACCGCCGTTAACGTGGTCATAATGGGCACACCAAATTTAAAAATTACCACTGACGAAAATACAAAGAACTTATGGAGGTATGAGGAACAGGGTGCACAGTTCACTCATCCTCCATGAAAAAGGGAGGATCCTCCGACCAGACAGGTGTCATGTCTGGTGGGCAACTGCCCGAAGATTGATGTCGGGACGTTGCATATAGGTATGCCATAAACTATGCTTGCGCAATGCAGGATTTTACGTGGTGCCAGTGTGATGCGTAGTTCGCATGTAACGTTGTAGATGCCGCTACAAACTCATTATTAAGAAGTGTCCACAGCTTGATAAGCCACTCACAACATCATTAGCCATAAACACATTTTGGGCAGGTTGAGTATAACCAAATGTCTGTATAACTATTTTTATAAATTGTTAATCAGAAAACTATCGCTCGGCTTGTGGCTTAATGATAACAGCCGCATGGGTTGCGGTCAGTTCGTGGATGGGTGACCATACATTACATAACAAGATCCCAAAAGTCTGACAACCAGTCTTACCAATGTTACCCTGTAATTGGGTTGTGGAGTTCAGATAGGCAATCACTCCATGTATAATACTGGTATTCAGCTGAATCTAGTTAGACTGGAAGCCGATCCTGACATAGTTGGGAAAAAGCTAGGCAAATTGATGGTTAATGAAAAAACCCTGAATTGCAAACCGATTTTTAAAATGATTATGAATATTTTCTTCGTGTCTCTCACGAAAAAAATATTCATAGTAATTTAACATTATGGTTTTAAAGCTCCATCGAAAATTACAGGATACCATATTCCAATCGGCTAAGTCGTGACTAACAAATAAAACTTATCTCTCTAAATGTGAATATGATTGTAAGTTAACATCCTATAATATAAAATTAGATCTCCAGTTCCCTCCAAATGCCAGTAGCCAAAGGAAAGGATACAGTTTAGTCTACGTAGTCGGGCCATAAGTTCTGTCACATAGGTAAAACTTCGAATTTAGAATGCAAGCCGAGGAAAATATTATGGGCATTCGAAATTTGAATATTTAAAGAAAATAAAAACAAAGAATTTCTAGAATTTTGTTCATTTTCTAAAATGGAGTGGACGCGCAAAGAAGACAGAGTCGCAGTAATTGCATTGCATCGTTGCGGTCACGCGCCAACTGAGATTTTCAAACTGCTGAAAAATTTGAAAATTCCACTGAGATTTATTTATCGTACTATCAAACGATTCAGGGAAGATTCAAGATTAGAAGATAAACAAAGGAGCGGTCGACCTCGTACTGTTCGGACTCCAGCGGTCATCAAAGCAGTGAAGGCGCGAATCCAACGAAATCCTGTCCGCAAGCAAAAAATGTTGGCTCTGCAGATGGGACTAAGCAGAACTACTGTTAAAAGGGTGTTGAATGAAGACCTAGGACTGCGCGTTTATAGAAAAAAAAACAGCACATCTTCTTAACGCACGGCTGAAGAAAATCAGACTCGAAAGAAGCCGGGTTTTGTTAAGGCGGTACGCGGGAAAAAAATACCGCGAAATACTTTTTTCGGACGAAAAAATTTTTAATGTTGAGGAGAGTTTTAACAAACAAAATGATAAAGTATATGCACACTCTAGTGAAGAAGCGAGCAGACGTGTGCCACGTGTTCAGCGTGGTCATCACCCTTCATCATTCATGGTTTGGCTTGGGGTGTCCTATTTGGGTCCAACAGAGGTGTTTTTTTGTGAAAAAGGAGTGAAAACCAGTGCCCTCGTATATCAAAACACAGTCCTAACAAACATTGTGGAACCTCTTTCACAAACAATGTTCGAAAACAGGCACTGGGTATTCCAGCAAGATTCTGCGCCGGCTCATAAGGCGAAAAGTACCCAAAACTGGCTCACGACCCGTGGAATCGACATTATCAGGCATGAGGATTGGCCCTCATCCAGTCCAGACTTGAATCCCTTGGATTACAAAACATGGCAGCACTTAGAGGAGAAGGTCTGCTCTAAACCCCATCGCAATTTGGAGTCACTTAAAGCATCCCTGATTAAAGCAGTCGCCGATATTGACATGAACGTCGTGCGTGCTTCGATTGATGACTGGCCTTGCAGATTGAAGGCTTGTATCGAAGCAAGAGGAGGACATTTCGAATAATTTTAATGTGGTTTGAATCTGTATTTTATACCCTTTCATTTGATTTATAAATGGTTGTAGTGCGTAACTCATTGTGTAATTTATTTAACTTTCCATATGTGACAAAACTTATGACCAGACTACGTATAATTAATAATTCTTTGAAGCAGACGTAAACGATTTAAGCCCAGAAGGGTAGAATTCTAAATATTTATGCTAGAGGCTAGGTCCTGAAGATTAGTTTTTAATATGTTTGTAAAAAGATGATGTTCCGTCTACGGTACAGACAAATTAAAAGTTATTTTATCTGTCTCCAAAATAGATCTAGTAATAGAGAAAGAGTGTTAAGAGTTTCTTGCCCGTTCTTCTCCATAGGACCTACTTACTACGCTACTTGGAATAGGTAACTAGCTTCACCATTCTGACTGACCGACCCCTTGACAGTTTAAGAGTGTGTTACTTTGACCAGAGGGCAATTCTCGTAATTTTAAGATCGTTCACAGTCTGTGGGGTAATTCTCGTAATTTTAAGATCGTTCACAGTCTGATCTCAATCTGTCAAAAATACCTCTAATTTCCGTACATTTTGACATTTGTTTGCCGCCGAGATGACACTGCGACTAGATTTTGAACGTTTTATATTACGAGAATTGGCCTTCTGATCTCAGTCTCAATCTGTCAAAAATACCTCTAATTTCCGTACATTTTGACAAGTTTTTGACATTTGTTTGTCGCTGAGATGTGACTGCGATTAGATTTTGAACGTTTTAAATTATGAGAATTGACCTTCTGATTAGTTATTGATCTATTTTGTAGTATCATTGCCCTTATTACTATAACTTCAAAGAATTTCAACAACTTAGTGCTCAAATCGGAGACTAAGAAGTGTAAGTAAATATAGGTATACCTATAAGATAGTCATTGTTCGTGAATACGTAAGTTATTGCAGTTCTCGTTGAATTTTTCTTTATCATCTTTATGGAAAAAAAAACCCTTCACTGTTTTTCTTAGACCGACCTAAAAACATTATTTTCATAATCCATTAAACGTTAGAGGGCGCGCTTCCCTTGACTGATGAAATACCTGTTCATATATACCCTTTCACTTTTAGCAATTTTAAATCCCAAACTTCTTAACGATCCCCAAAACCTTCAAACGCGAGCTATCATTCGAACGTTTACAGAATTCCATTTGGCGTTTCCAGACGAATATTAAGTTTGTATGCAATTTGAATACCGCCTACGGTTAGGGAATGGCAGCTATCATTTAGAAGCAATACCATGATGACTACTGTTGTGCGTATTCGTAATCGGCTGCATTTGGAGGGAAAATAGAGATGGGAACAAAGATGACTGCCATGGAATCGATTTGATGCAGACTATGTCGACCGACCGTTAGACATAAGCAAACAAATAATGAAATATTATAAAATATTTATTTAGCTTTTGTGCATACATGAGATGTCAATTTTTGGAACAAAGTTCCTTAATTATCGCGCGTTGCGAAAGGGGGCTAGACGGAAAAAATTAAGACCAAAAGTTGGAACAACACTTTTTGCTATAGTTGTAAGCCGTGCGGCGTGCGCGTGTTTCTCTGTCTGTCTCTCTCTTATAAAAAGCAAGCCAGTTATACTTCGTTCCATCCGAGTGTCTCTTGACACCTCTCAAGTTTTTTTTTTTAACCTACGTTGTGTCCCACTGCTGGGCAAAAGCCTCCCCTTTTTTCTTCCAAACCTCCCTGTCTTGAGCGATCTCTGGCCATGTTGGCCCTACAAACCTCATCAGATCGTCATCACGTCGTCATAGTCTACCTCGACGGCAATGTCCTCCTTTAGGCGTCCAGTGAGTGAAGATCTTTGCCCATCTCTCCGGCTGCATCCGCGTGACGTGTCCGGCGATGTGTGTAATTGTCACATAAAGAAGTAAAAAACAAAAGAAGATGTAAAATATTTTAAATTAATAATACAAAAAGAGGTTTTATACCTTCTTATTGGCTCTAACATTGACACAACGTTTGGTTTATAGTTTTGGATGTCCATGGTTCAGTAAATGGATTGAAGTTCTTGTGGCTAAGTATGCCACATGGGTCGCTCGATCAGGTTAAGATACGCTTGCCGCGGTTGGTCCGTGGATGGGTGACCATCTTTACATACCAACACGACTCCGCGCCTCGGAAAGCACGTTAAGCCGTTGATCCTGGCTGTCATTCGTAGATCTTTGACAGTCGTTACGGGTCGTCAGAAGCCCGAAAGTCTGACAACCAGTCTTACCAAGGGGTATCGTATTGCACAATAAGTGGGTTGTGGAGGTCAGATAGGCAGTCGCGCCATGTAAAATACTGGTACTCAGCTGCAGCCGGTTAGACTGGAAGCCGACCCCAACATAGTTGGAAAAAGGCTAGGTAGATGATGACTTGGCGAATGAGAGCTACACCGATAAAAGTGTAAATTCAAATTTTATTTCTGTTTCAAATTGACGTTATTTCAAATTAAACTAATATCAACTTTATTTTAATGGTAATTAAGTTGATTTCAGAGTGAATAGCACTATTGAAAAAGTTATAAAATTTTTTGAAGTTGTAGCGTAAACTGAACTTTAATATGCAGGAATTAAAGTTATTTTTCGATAAACTCATATGTGTTTACATTTTTTACGAATATTTCGCGATTCAAATTTACGTATTATTTTGACCGTTGCGACAGTTTTGCTATAGTGTTTTTTCATTTTATTGCTCTCACACTATAATAATTGATTTCATTGTGTATGTAATGACTTTTTTAAATTTAGCTAGCTTCAAACATTGTTAATTTACTTTATTGTGCCTGTTATTTAGTACATAATGTGCAGCGAAAGGAACCTCATTCCAACCGGGTGTAGGTACCACAACATCTCTCGTCTTTTTCTGTTTTGTTTTTTTTTTAGATAAATCTTTTGGCATTGACTGAAGAAATTAGGGTAATGCTACTGTGGTGTTCAGATGTCAGTGACATTGCGATTTCGAGTGATTGCAGTCAAGTGCTTATGGATTTACAAAAAGCGTATGATTCACACGGATTTCTAATTTAAGTAAGAAAAATACCTTCCTAAACGTTAACCACAAATAATACCGATCAATTAAAAATTATTTTATGTAGGTAAATGCTTCTGTTATTACTTTTTATGCAACTAACATACAGCCTAAAAAAACGGTTAACATAGTTGGTAGTAATTTATAATAACACAAATCGACTCATAGTAGGCATGTCGAATCGAATTATAATCGACTAGTTTAACAAAATTGGCCACCTCTAGTCGTAATGGGCAATCAGATTCGAAAAAGGAATGAATTTGATATGCAAACTTTTTTTCAAGATAAAAAAGGCAATGTTTTAGTATTGGGCGTTGCAAATAAATTGATATGCGTGAAACGGAATGGTAAGCAGAAGGCAGTTTTGGAATTTATGTATTGTATTTTTTATAGCTTGTAGGTATTGGCAGTATGGTTTTTATTCTTCGTTATGTTAGTGAAATAACATGATGTGGTAACATTATTTTGCAGGGCCAGAGATCACAACAAGACATAGAGGTTTGGAAGAAACAAGGGGATGCCTTTGTCCAGCAGTGAGACACAAGGTAGACTAACAAAAAAAAAATGATAAGATCAAATTTTAATAATTCATAAAACAATGTAGGTACTTCCTTTCAGTTTTTCCCGAAGTAATCAATTTTTCAGGCAAACGAAAATAAATCTCTCCAGCTCTCAAGTGATGCGCTTACCAACGAACAGCATTTAATTTTTATTTATATACATATAGTCTGCTGTGGAGGGGCCCGTGGCTAAATAATACGAGCCGCACAGGTCGGTCGGTCAGGTTAAGCTACGCTTGCCGCGGTTGGTCTATGGATGGGTGACCATCTTTACATACCGAGACCCCTCCGTGCCTCGGAAAGCACGTTAAGCCGTTGGTCCTTGCTGTCCTTTTCTTAATGAAATAGAAAGAAAAAGATGCACTGAACTTAAATTTAGTTTAGTTTGTGAACAAGGGAATCGGCGCCAATGATGACTAAATTGTCCAACCGCCTGTTAGTTTAAAGATAGCAACGACACTTCAAGTTATCTAACAATAACAACAAAAAAGTACGTTAAAAAAGAAGAAAATACAAACCAACCAAAATGTCAAACTCAACCCATTCTAACTTCATCTAATTGTTCTAGCTCATTGATAATTGGTACCTTTGTGGCGATCTCATTCATGCTAGCCAGGACTTGATGAATACATCGATATATTTTCCTCCAATTATCTGAATTATTCAATGTTCAATTATTAAGATTTATTGCAAAGGATAGCATAGATTATGGCTGCTAACTTGGTTCCCGTTTGTGGTTAACTGGATGCAATTTGGCATAACCATCTTACGGACCTTTGGACCTTACGGTTGTTTATTTTTGCAGTTTGAGATTATGGACATCCAGAACCGGGCAGTCGCTCCGTGTAGAATACTCTGGTATCCAGCTGCCCCCAGAAGCTGACCCCAAAAAAGTCTAGGCAGATGCTGTTGATAAACACGTATCTAGAAACAATGTGAGTTGCATAAGTAATATTCCTTAAACCTCTTCAAGTTCCAATAATTGATTTAATGTTCACTTCGATATTATGTTGAGTTTGAAAGCACGAACCTTTGATAGGTAACCTTGTCATATAACTTGTTTCAAATGACCCCTCCCGCTCTGGGTGGAGCAGAAGGGAGTGTCAGACTCTTACTGACTAAAACCCACCCGTGTTCCTTCCTCAGCTCTTTATGTTCCAGGGCAGCGGTAACCCTTTCGGACGATCTCGCTACCCTGGCAGGCTTCGGCCCTATCGGGCACCGTCACTTATGCTGACATCTCTTTGAGGCGCACGTGGAATACATACGCGCCGTCCGGCACGGGCCTGGTCCTGATCGGGCGGTGAGCTACCCATTACTCTCCGCCCGCAGGCCCGCGCCTACGGTGGCCGGGAGTCGTCACGCGGCTCCCGACGCCCGGAGCGTCTCCCGCGGCGGCTGAGGCGTGAGGTTCTCTCCCTCATCCACCCCGCCACCTCCTTCGCTAGCATGACTGCTTCGCAGAAGGAGGTGACTGCCTCCCACTTCCTCTCGCCCCGGACCATGGCTTGAACCAGGGCTGGACGCGAGAGGTCGCCGCCGCTGCCGATCGCCTCTACGAGGACATGGCGGTGCTCTGCCCAAGCGGGGCAGACCTCCACCGTATGCTCCACCGTGTCCTCTGGGCGATCCTCGCAGTGATGAAACTCGGGCGTGTCCTCCCGCCTGATGATGTGCAGGAACCTCCCGAAACATCCGGGCTGTGTAAAGATTTAGTTTGTTATGAAAGCGATGAACGCTCACATAATGACGGCTGTACAAAATACAGAGCATTTTTTGACATCTTAATGTCAAAAACTGGTGAAAATGGCAGATTTTGATGACGGGCGTTATATTAGGACGGATCCGCTATTCTAAGAAACTGTAGCTTTTTTTACACAAGGAGGGGCCCGTGGCTAAATAATAACAGCTGCACAGGTTGATCGATTAGGTTTAGCTACGCTTGCCGCGATTGTTCTGTGGATGGGTGACCATCTTTACATACCGAGACCCCTCTGTGCCTGAAAGCACGTTAAGCCGTTGGTCCCGGCTGTCATTCGTGGATCTTTGACAGTCGTTACGGGTAGTCAGAAGCCCGAAAGTTGACAACCAGTCTTACCAAGGGGTATCGTATTACCCAGTAACTGGATTGTGAAGGTTAGATAGGCAGTCGCTCCATGTAAAATACTGGTATTCAGCTGCATCCGGTGAGACTGGACGCCAACCGTAACATATTTGGGAAAAGTAACTAACTGCACAAGTTTCAATAAGTACTAGGCTATTAAGAACCGCAGGAAGTACAACCAAAGGTCCTGTAAGGTCACTCCCTATAAAACCTTTTCACGTAATTACCAACACAATAGCCGTACTTAAGCCACCGACTCAAGCCGTTTATCAGCCTTTTATAATACCGATATTCTTTAGAAATTCACTTACTACATGGGGTGCTAATTGCAAGCAAAATGAACAGATAACGATGCCCATTCAAAGGACGACTGGATTGTATCGGCTATTAATTTTCCTTATAAGTAATTATGAATGTGTAGAACGCTTTGGAAAATATTGGTAGTGCGGCAAGCTTTGGAAAATATTGGTGGTGCGATTTGACTTTATTATATAATTACTAGCTGACCCGGCGAACATCACACCACCTCAGAACTAATAAGAACGCATGTATGATAAAATTAATTATCTTCATTATAGTTTGTTTCTTGAATTTTTCCTAAGTTTTAAAAGTTATTCTCCTATTTAGGGTGGAGTCAAAAACAACAAATCAAATATCATAAAAATCGGTCCAGCTGCCGGTCGATTCTGTAAAAATCTCACCGTGAAAACTCAAGTGAAGTGAGCTTGATGTGAGTTGTCAGTAGTGTCAATCCCTAGCATTATTTGGAATGACAGCTCACTCCACGCTCACTTCACCTAAGTTTTCACAATGAGATGGTTACAGAATCGCACTGCTGTTCTTGGTGTTGAATTTGTTTTCCTGTACTCCCTTATTCAGGTTATTCTATAACCTAGCTGGGAGTGCAGCACCTTGTCAACCCTGTAAATTACCATGTACTACAATGCTGTTATGATGAATAAACAATTTGTTTTTTTTTATATTTAAAGATGTTTGATATTTTTTAAGATAATTTTATGATATAAGCCACTTTGAAATATTAGTTTGGTAAGATTAAGTCTAACTGCAGGGTTGATTGACTATAAAACACTCGGCGAAAATATCGAATTAACGAAATAAAACGGAAAAATAGTGATCTAGTCCTCTTTCCATTTATGTCATGACGTGCTTCTATATATCTTTTAAGTATATTTTTATGCTTACAATTCATAGAACTCTATTAAAAAACATTATGTTTGAAATCGACAAAATCACATCAAAATGGGGACAACTATTATACTTTTGAAAGCATTTACTTTTCAGATCAATTGAATTTCGTTTATCAAAGTAATGTCACAAAGCATCTCGCAACTAATATATCTACGAGTAACTTCCACCACTCACTGGCATAATTCCACCGAAACATCTACCAACCTAAATATTAAAACCGCCCACGACAAACCATCCGAAACCTGAACAGGCTGCCTTACAAGAAGCGGGCCCTCTCACAGAGATAACGCGGACAGGAGCCAAGACTAAAGAGATCCGCCAAAGATATACCTCGGCTAACAATTAACAATGAGACATTATATTCACGAGTAATGCTGCCGATAATTACCAGGCTGGACGATTTGCACAACCAAGTTAAGTTATAGGTTCTTGTTCTATCGTATTAATTGATGGAGCTTTTTGAGAGTTTGTTCTTTTTTCGTTCTTCCTTTTATTATTAGTACCTGCAGGTATATTTGTATATATTTACTGAATAGCAGCCGATCGACTCTGTAAAAATCTCACCGTGAAAAGTTAGGTGTAGTGAGCTTAGAGTCAGCTGTCAATAGTGTCAATCCCTAGCATTCGTTGGAATGACAGCTCACTCTACGCTCACTTCACCTAAGTTTTCCCGGTGAGATGGTTACAGAATCCCACTGCTGTTTGATAGGTCGTAATAAAGGAAAGCACGTTAAGCCGTTGGTCCTGGCTGTCATTCGTGGATATTTGACAGTCGTTTCGGGTCGCCATAAACCCGAAAGTCTGACAACCAGTCTTACCCAGTAACTGGGTTGTGGAGGTCAGATAGGCAATCGCTCCATGTGAAATACTGGTATTCAGCTGCATCCGGTTAGACTGGGAGCTGATAGTTGGGATATAAGCTAAGCAGATGATGATGACTGATATTACTCGTATGACGATTGCTGGACCTTACGTGCAGGTGTGGCGTGACTTTTTTGAAGTGAAAACTTCTTTAGCGGTGTTGTGCACTTTTTTGTGATGGGTAAAAAATGTTAAACTCGAGTCAGGACATGTGACCTAATCGAAAATTCGTAAGACAGAGCTCACGTCAGGAAGCGTGACCTGCCGATCGATTCTGTAAAAATCTCACCGTGAAAAGTTAGGTGCAGTGAGCTTAGAGTGAGCTGTCCATAGTGTCAATTCCTAGCATTAGTTAGAATGACAGCACACTCTACGCTGACTTCACCTGAGTTTTCACGGTGAGATGGTTATAGAATCGCACTGCTGATCGAATATTCGTAAGACGGAGGGAGAGTAGATCGCATTCCAAAATATCAAAAATGCACAACGTCAAGTTCAAGTTTTCACTTCTGCCGGCACTCCCAGAGTGCAACCCGTTGTTTTTTTTTACTTAGCCTTCTCTGTCCCATGACTGCTAGGCCTTCTCCAAATCCTTCCAGGCATTCTGTTCATCTTGGAGGTGATTATTATTTATTTTTTTAAATCATTGGAACGTGTGGTCATGTTTTATGACCCGATGGTGTATCTACGGTTAACTATTACGACCGAGTAAAAATAGTTACGAAACGATACTTTTGTATAAGTATTTTGTAATAGTGACGAATCGGGAAGTAGTCATTAAAAGGACTAACAGGACTCGGATCAGAAAGATCACAGGATATAGGAAAAAAAATCTGAAAAGAAATATGTTTTCTTACCAATAAATAACGATAAAAACTAGTGATGGCATTCATTCATGAAATAAAAACTACTTAGACAGAATTCTTACTGAATAGAATGTTTGATATTGAAATCTAGTCCATTCAAAAGTCTGTAAGTGAATTTGATTGAATCACTTACTTGGTGACCATTTATTACCTTTTATAAATAGCCCATTCATCACTCATCGACACTTTACGCGACCATCATCAGTTCATTGAAATAAATTACAAATAATTTTACGCGCCATTTAACTTCTTGAATCGCTGTAAATTGATTGAATACTTTTCCTTATGTTGTTACAATATCGAACTAGGAAGACCTATAGAATTCACAGATCGATCGGCAGGCACGTTCATTATTATGTAGGAAGCCTAAGCTCTCTAAATATATTATTTTATTTCTTCTGCTTTCACTAGCTCATAAAGAGTCAGTTAATAAGTTTTTAGGTCGTCTCTGATCTCTGCGCGCAAAATTATAATGATAATTATAATAATATTTTTTTTAAATATTTTAAAATGTTTTTATACTTTTTATATTCTAATAATTAAAAATATAATTTATATGTTAACATTGAAATAAAGGATATTATTAAAATGAATATTTTTTTTAAATAATAATAATTATGCGATTTTTAACTTTAAAAAAATCCAAGCACCTTCGCACCGACAGCACGGTGATGAAACTTTGGCCTTGAGCTGCACCCTAATAAACACACTAGCAATCACATTCTGAATCATTTTAAAGGATATTGCTAATCCATTGCTTCATATGTTCGAAAAAAATGTCTGCTCAACAATGTAAATAACGCAATGCATGTTGTTGAACTGTCAAGTGAAAGCCATTGCCACTGATAGTGTTACGCGCAATTACCGCGCTGGTGTAACGTAGTACGGAGTTTCAATAGAATGAGAGGTCAACTTATGCTGGTTTAGTTAGCATTGACTTGAGGCGTACTGTACTTACCCTTATTAATTATCTGCAGGCCATAGTTATGTATATATGCACCGTACAAGCCTACATTAAGTATCT
The DNA here is from genome assembly GCA_945859715.1 of Apamea sordens. Taxonomy (NCBI): domain Eukaryota; kingdom Metazoa; phylum Arthropoda; class Insecta; order Lepidoptera; family Noctuidae; genus Apamea; species Apamea sordens. The sequence goes on from OX243994.1 coordinate 5,068,411, forward strand.
CATAGATAAAGGTACTTAGCTATATGTGCTTATGCTTTTATTGTCACAATTTGTTACGATAGTTGAAAATATCATAGTATCATGATACTCATGTGATTCAGTAATACTATATTCTTATTAATAATCTTGAATCCTTTTATCACCGATACGAAAATTGATTCATAAATATCTAATCTTTGGAAGTTAATTGATCATCAATAAAAATAAAACGACAAATCATTGAAATTATTTTTATTGTTCAGTAATAAACCGTAGACATTAATGATCTAATAAAGTAATAATTAAGTTAAAAATGCAGTCAATATATTTGATATTTTTAATTGCTTTATTTAGAAATAGGAATGTAGTGAGTGCACATTTTGATATACCTAAACGTGCCTGATGAAAAACACGTTTTTGATTTCGATCTCTATGAATCTGTGTTAGATTAAAATTGAAAATTTTGTGAAGAACGAATTCGATATATCCAGGAAAATGATCAAGAACTATTGCTCGAATGTGAGTAGAATATTAATTTAGCTCATACTTCATTATCAAAGGACAAAATATTCTTCTTCTTCCGTCCACCAGGGACGGAAGAAGAAGTCCTCACTTGAAGTCTCTTCACTTTTCTGCGCCAAGTTGTTCTATCTTGTGTAGTCAGTTCAAACTATTTAGCTTCCTTGAAGTCCCTTTTTTATATTTGACCACCAGGTCAATGGCGGGCGGCCTCTGACTTTCTTTTGAATACCTATGAATTTATTTCGAAACAACCATCTAAAATACCTTCTTACCTTATCCCAATCTTTTCCGTGTCCTTATTTCATAATTTATGCAGTCATTGATGCTGGCATCCGGATACCAACTGAAATGATGACTGGCAACATGTTACATCTTGGAAACTACTACCAATGTTTGGGAATCATTATGCCGAATTCAGTGATCGAAGGAAAATATTGTATTATAAACTTGCCTTTTGTCCAAGATTGGCCAACTTTGCCCACTTTACCTGAAGATATACCTTCGCCTGATTTAAACCCAAAACAAAAATATGTTGAAAGAAGAGATTGTAAACCAGTTAAAACAGGCAAACCAGGATGGATTACCTCATTGGAACATCAAATAATGGGCATGTATTTAATCGAATCCCACGACACGGTTGGCGCAGTGGCTGAGTGATCGACTGCTGCGCTGCGTGTCGTGGGTTCGATTCCCGCACGGAACAAATATTTGTATTGCCTACAGGTAGTTGTTCCGGGTCTGGCTGTTTATGTATGTGAGATTAAATGTTTGTAAACCTACGACACAGGAGAAATTACTAGTGTGGGGCAACGTTTAAAAAAAAAAAACCCGATTTGCTTTCCTAAAAATATAAGTGGACACGATGGAATGAAAAATAATAAATATACCTCTTTTTGTGAACCTCAAAGAATTCCCATTTTATTGTCCTAAAAATTTTAAGCAGCTTAACTGCAACAAACTTGGATGTAGCGTTCGCTAGCTGCTACCGAAGCACCCGTCGCTTGGCTCGCGCGTGGTTAATCATATTATATCTAACTTAACCTAACCCATTTAGTCAGGGTGCCCTAGCTTAGTTATTGCGACCAACTTTGAGCAAAAGGCCAGAAAGTTGTCTAAAAACGAACTACTTTTCTTCTACAAATAAATATTTATTTATTTTACTATTAGTTTGTAGTCACTACACACATCTACACTTTCATAAGATTCTATCCTAGTGTATCTAAAAACGTTAAAGTTTATAAGCTAAGTTGGACATTTTAAGAGTAGTTTCCAGGGTAAAAAAATATTATATTTATTCCGTCAGTTAGATTAGTATCGAAAAAAAAAATTCAGACCCAAAGATCCATAGTTTTGTTAGTTTTGTTGTTTGTTTGTTTTGTTTGTAAAGGACACGTATTTTTTATTTTGTCAATCAAACGAAAAATGGCAAAGATAAAGCGCGTCAAAATTAAGGAGTGGGGAGTCGTGACGTCACGCCATGCTAAAAAGTGTAGCATGGCGTGACTTCACGCGGAACTTTAACGGGCGATAGCATCATCATTTTTTATATAATTGACAAAAGAAAAAATACGGGTCCAATATTTTTTGATAATCTAACTGACGGACTCATTAGATTTTTTTAGGAATCTAGCAAAACAAAATATATAACTTAAATCAGCGCACCCTCTCGGATCTACACGAAACGACTATGGTAACAAATATGTTCTCGTCGCATCAAAAATACTGCTAGGACTCGTTCTCCTGCTCTTATATTAGTTTGCTTCCTATAAAACAGATGTCACTGTTCAAACTTTTAAAAATAATTCAGCCTGTGATGCCCTGCAGTGGTATTTAAAAATGTTTATGTAATAGGTACCTACAACAATTTTAATATAAATTTATCAACAAGAATTATGTATGAATAAATATATTCACGTGCAACGCATGTGATTTGGATTAAAAGACGTAGACTTAAGATGATTATTATGATAAATATAATATAAATGGCACTTTTCGTTGTAATTTCATAACTCAAGAACGACTGCACCAAATTTGATAATTCTTTTTTTTTTGTGTTCGTTATTGTCAGGACAAGTTTATATACTTACATAATTGGACCCGGTAGGTGGCGCTGATTTTTCGGGTGTGATGACGTCTGCCGGGTCCGCTAGGTTCTATCAATCAATCAGCGTTGTACTTATAGAAGTAGGGTAGGAGTAGTGTAGGAGTAGGGTAGAAGTAGTGTAGGAGTAGGTTAGGTTAGGAGTAGGGTAGGAGTAGGATAGAAGTAGGTTAGGAGTAGGGTAGAAGTAGGGTAGGAGTAGGCTAGGAGTAGGGTAGGAGTAGGTTAGGAGTAGGGTAGGAGTGGGTAGGAGTAGGGTAGGAGTAGGGTGGGTTGGTAGGTTAGGTAAATAATTTCATCACCACTGCTCTCAAAACGGTGCATGAAAACATCGTGAAGAAACCGGCATGTCTTAGAACTAAAAATTCGAAGACATAGGACATGTACCAACCAACACTGTGTCCGCGTGGTGGATTACTGCCCACTCTCTCTCCCTGAGAGGAGGCCTGTGTCCCAGCAGTGGGAACATTAAAGGCTGATTATATTGTTATGTATAATTTTTTCAACGTTATTTTTAACATTGTCACGAGGGTAACATGGATCATCAGCAAATTGGATAAATGGGGAGAAAATGTTATTTATTTTCTCCACATACATATCTTCAGTATGACTTTGTTTTAGTCCGAAACGTACTGTAGATACTACAGCCACTTCACTGCAGCTGTGTAGTAATACCTCGACTCGAACTCGAAAAAACAGAGTTATCCAAACTATGCCTACGGACGGTTCTATGCTATGAATGCGTTCCTGACACATGTCAGTGTGACAATTCTAGTGACTAATAAACATCAAATTCGCAAAACACGTATAATTATATACCATTAGGTAGGTAAACCATTTTTTGACAGATGGAACTAGTGATTGCAGCAACACACAATACATTGATTGATACACGTACGGTATTATAATGTCTGTAAGAAGTCATATATAAGATAATTCAATAAGATAAGGCAGTTTATATATTTATTTTATTACGCATTTTAAAGATAACTTTTACGTATTCTGAATATGTGCGTTCTAAGACAGCTGTCAAAAAACGGTTAACCTAATGGACAGGGTATACTTTGTATGAAAACACACACGGGTTAAGAACGCAGTCCCTCGTCGGTCGCACCGTAGTTTGGATGATTTGATTCTTTTTGCGTTATTTCCTTCGTCTTCTGAGAAGGTTCGCGTTTTTTTTTTTAACATAATATTTATTTAGGACTAGATGTGCCCCGCGGTTTCTCCCGCATAAGTTTAGATCCCGTGGGAATATTGGGATAAAAAGTATAGTATCCTATCTTGTACTCCTGGTTATAAACCATATGTGTGCCAAATTTCATCCAAATCCGTTCATTAGTTTTTACGTGAAAGAGTAACAAACATCCACCCATCCATACAAACTTTCACGTTTATAATATTAGTAGGATATCTAAAAGAGTACCTCAAGGCTGCAGTCTGTTCCCTATTCAATATTTTGCCAATTAATTATGAATTGTGTCACATATTATTATAAAAAAAACCAGCCATAAAGATAACTGTGCCAACACCCATTACAATTTATTTTTATTGTCTTCTGATTACAATTAATTACTAATTGTAATCAGAAGACAAAAAAAATAAATCATATAATAACATACAGTATCATTTAGAAAGACTTGGTAACATTATCATTATTATATTAATCTTTATATTATGTTATTTAATCCTTTAACTGGTTTCATCCAGTTTTTTCCATCTTGATGTGATAATGAAAAATATTTTTTGGAAGTAATAAAAACAATGATAAATTCATTCAAAAGCTGATTTTTTGTTGTTGGAAAAAACAAAAAAACTAGACCAAAAATTGTTTGTTTATATCTATCAAAATTCAAAATCCTGACTGATATATCAACGCACAGCCTAAACCGCTGGTCCTAGAGACATGAAATTTGGAAGGTGTGTTCTTAGTGAAGAGTAGGTATCCACTAAGAAAGGGTTTTTCGAAATTCCACCCCTAATTGGGGGGATTTTTTTTTGTATGGAAAATCTTATTCCTTGAGTTAATAAACTTGAAACTTGGCACCAATACTAATCTAAGTAAATTAAAAGGGGATTGGGGGGTTTCAAAGTTTGTATGGAAGAATTTTAGCGCGCGGTTCGATTATTTCGAAACTCACTATACCTTTATACCAACGATCGAAAGTAAAGAATAATGTGTATTAGGGTTTTTCGAAAATTACCACTGACGGGCTGAAAAGGGGTAGTCAATTTTACAGGGGAGGATTTTAGTGCATTTCTTGATTAACTCGAAAATTAGTATAAATAGTCTTTGAGTCAAGTTATACATCCCAAACGATTTTTTTAAATTCCACCCCTGTAGGGGTAAAAAGCGGGGATACAGTTTATATGAAAAATCTTCTTCATTAGGTTAATAAACTTGAAACTTTTCAAGAATACTCGCCTAAGTAACTAATAAAGTTTATCATTATAAGTTTTTAAAACTACCCCTCAAAGGGGGATATAGGGGTGTTGAAGTTTGTGTGGTAGTAATTGAATGCGCCGTCCAATTAACTATAAACTCAGTATTAATACTTTTGACAGAAAATAATTAATAATAAGTATGTAAAGTTGTCAAAAATTGACCCCTGACGGGGCAAAAAGGGGGTAATTCGATTTTTAAGTGGAGGATTTCAACTTGAAACTGTATGTTACATTTTCACACCTAAACCACTGAACTTGGGTAGCGGGAACATCCGAAAGGGTTACCGCTGCCCTGGAACATAAAGGGCTAAGGAAGGAACACGTGTGGGTTTTAGTCAGTAAGTGTCTGACACTCCCTTCTGCTCCACCCAGAGCGGGAGGAGTCATATGATGATCCTGAAAAAAAAAAAAACCACTGAACTTCCTCGGGTAGGACATACTTTTTATCCTTGTAGCATGTTCCCGTGGGATAATTTCCGACAACCACGCGGGCGAAGCCGCGGGCAGAAGCTAGTTGTGAATAAAATTGATGACAATGAATTTATATTTTTCTATCACCAACACTGACAGAAAAATAACAATGTCACAGTTGCAATAAAACAGATTTACAGGCTGAAGAAAAAAAAAACAGAAAAAAAGTCCTAAAAAAAATTTTTTTTTGTGATTTTAGCAGAAAATCAAGCAAATCCGTTTTTAAACGTTGTTATAATTACAAATTAATTATTTTATCTATATTGACATTTGAATGATAAATCTGTCCAAGCCTTATACGTATTATCTTGTTATCGTAGGTGTGGGCCAATGAAATTGATTAGTGCAATCTAATCAAAATCATTAACTCAGTAGATAAAATCAATAAAAAAAGCTATTGAAATCTTAAAGTAACAGCTCAGTTATGAACACGAGTTCTTCGGCCACAGTTAAAATTATTATGTGAATTATTTCCAAAATGAAGTCGATATATTTATTTATTTTAATTTCCATATATGGAAGTGTAGTCAGTGGCCATTTTGATATGGTCGTTCCTGATTATAAAAATGTTTTTGATTTGAATCTCTATGAATCTGTGCTAGATGAAGAGTTATGTGAAGAACAAATTAGATATATCCAGCTAAATGAAACCGAAATTCTGATTGAATGTAAGTAGAAAATTAAACTGCTTAGTTTACCATAACTTTATGTCATATTTGTGGAACAACGCAATTTTTTTTGTTTTTTTTATTTTTTTTTAAACGTTGCCCTACACTAGGAATTTCTCCTATATCGTGGGTGCGTTTACAAACATTTAAACTCATATACACAAACAGCCAGACCCGGAACAACTACTTGTAGGCCATACAAATATTTATTCCGTGCGGGAATCGAACCCGCGACACGCAGCGCACCACTACGCCAACCGTGCCGTCGATTATAACAACCATGTGGATCAATTTATTTACAAGTAGAAGCTGCACTTAAGAACAACAACAGCTAATGTATAGGATGGCAAGGCCATCGATAGACGCGAAACCTGTTGATTTAATACATGATTATGAACAACCGTTGAAATTGTTCGCTGGTTATTGAAAAAATAAATGGCTGTTCCATTTTGACCGCGTAGGTATTACACTTTACTATAAAACAGCAGATTTAGTTTTGATTACCGAAGAAAAATTACTATGCTACTGGGTTTAAAATCATGACTTTGGGTCTCGGAAAACACGGAAGTAAATCAATCAGTCGCAATTTTTTATTGTTATTTACCAATACCTGTCTATATACTCGTATGTATAATCGTTGACACCTATCGGCATTACTCTAAGTTGTAGGTTGTTCAGTGTAAACTTATAAGGTTGACAACATTTTACCATTTTTAGTAGTTAACCATTGAAGGGACCATCATATCATTAGAGTAGATGGCTGATGATAATCTTCACGAGAGTCAGAATCAATAGACTACGCTTACAATCAATACACTACGCTTATTTTTTCATACTTTTCCCCTTGAGTATGGTATTTCCCCTTGAATATGAATTTTTCAAAATCCTTCTTCACAGTTCACTTGGGTTATATAAGGAAAGCTTGTATAAAATTTCATGATTTAGGCTGTACATTATTTGTCAGTGTTTGAATTTTTCATATAGTAGATTTCTATTCTATGTGAGTTTGATGTCTTAACTTAGCCCACCAGCTTGACATTAGATACTCTCTATTGTCTTTATTATAATTCCAATATTTCCCAAGATTCGTATCTTTCATGACTTGTGGATTAAATCTACATACTCGTAATTATGTACAGTGAACGTCATAGTAAATGAGATCCTGATATTTTTTTGTGTTTGTAAGCCTTGATACGATTATAAATTCTTTGTCTATATTTCGGACACCGTTATCGCATTAATCACAGTTTATCAGGTCCCTAATCCTTTAATTAGAACTGTCCTACACTCCAACTAGTTTAGAAGGAAGTTGTGATTAAAATATCGATAAAAAAACAATCGTGGCATGCTTCAGATTTCCACTCATACAATGTAACCCACATTTAGCCTTACGGTCCTTTTCTGTTCTCATATTTAGTGATGATATCGATAAGGGACTTCACGCAGCCATTAGTTTCCATGTGATTTTTCAGTTAAATGTCGCACTCAAAATAAGTTTTTGTTCCTATGTAAGTATAAATTTTCTATGCCCTCAATTTCTGCTAAAGAATTTTGTCTCTGTTTTCCAACTTTTGTTCCTCTTTCCACTTCAACTACATTCTCACATATCTTTGGTCTATAGAATAGTATAGAATTTCATCATTCCTGGTTGATGCTCCGTTGAATGTGTAAACGTAGCTTACAAAGTCATGCCGATCAATGGGCTCAGTCGCATAATGACCACCAAAATGTCCATTTCACTTTTGAGAAATGAACTTTTACGCCCGAAATGTTTATCTCTTTCTTGAGAAAGAGATAAACATTTCCTAAAGAAAAGAAGTGGTCATATTGATATGACCACTTCTTTTCTTTAGGCAAAGGTCATTTTGCAACCGAGCCGAGCAATGCTGTGAACTATTTTCTCATATCTACAATGAAGTCCAATTATATTATAGATTAAAGTGCACACTAATAAAATTAATCATAACTTTTTTATACACCTGTGTTTGTAATCATGACAATATTAGAAAGAAGTTTTAATTTCAATAGCTTAAAAGTAATTGTACGTAGATTAAATTTGTTTAATCCATAAGTACCTCTTATCTCTCTTTTTTCTGTTCTAAATTGCTGTATTTAGGAACTACACACCTATCTACAAAATAAATATATTATAATTTATGGCACATATAAATCCATGGTTAATTTATTAGTGCGAAATTGATACTGTCTGTCTAGACTGACGGAAATATTATTATGTTTATTTGTTTCTAACGTTATCCATAAAACTAGTTTTCATGATAATAATTATATTTTTGTATGGAAGAGCATAGCCCTTTATAAAAAAAACATAGGGATACATTTCTATCTCCCTTGTACAAATAAAAATCTACCCTTTTCTTCGGTAATGTTTGTGGGACATTCTAAAAAACACCCGAATTAAGTCACTAAGCATTAGTATCTAAAAAGGTTTTCTTTACAGTTCTCGATGCTGGCATCCGAACACCCAGAGGTGTACTGACTGGAAATGTAATAGATCTTGGCAACTACTTCCAATGTTTGGGCATTCGCAAGGAAATAACAAACTCAGTTGTTGAAGGAAAATATTGCATGGTAGACTTGCCATTGGATCAAAACTGGCCAAGTTTGCCAAGTACACCAACATGGCCTGATGAGTGGCCTGATGTAACTTTGCCTGACGAATGGCCTGACATTACATGGCCTGGACAGAACCCGAAGAGATTAAGGATCAAAGAAGACGTTGTGGAACGTTCAAGACAGTATCAGTTAGCGACCGTAGGGTTTCAAGCGTTTAATGGAGCTCCAAATAATGATAAGAGGTAAAGATAGATAAAGTACTCTTTATGGTACACCATACAAATTACAGAACATAAATAGGTATATAAAATTTTACAAAGGGTGACACAATGGGCTGTCTTATTGCTAAGAGCGATCTTTTAAAGACAACCTTTTGAATGGATTGAAATTAAGCAGAGACAAATATAGTAGGTAGTCTGTGGTGTACCATTTACACGTAAAGTCCCTAAATAATTATTTTGTTAATTTTAATGCCTATTAAATTAAAAATGCAGTGATGGCCAGTGCAGAATAGTAGAGGCCCAGTGGGAACGGCCGCGACTTAAAAGCGCTTTACTTTGTGAAAATCATTTCGTCACCACTGCTCTCAAAACGGTGAAGGAAAACATCGTAAGGAAACCGGCATGTCCTAGAACCAAAAATTTGAAGACATTTGACATCTACCAACCTGCACTGGTCGCCCGCGTGGAGAAATTTTGGCCCACTCCCTCTCACCGAGAGGAGGCCTGTGTCCCAGCAGTGGGAAAATTATAGGCTGTCTGTAGGTACATCTATTCCTGAAAGTTTAGCTGCTGATTCAAATAATATCTTACGCACTGTTTTTATCGAATTTACCAAGAAGATCTCACGGATATTACAGGCAAAGCATTATCTACGATATCCATGACTATATTTATAATTAGTTCATCCTAATCAGGAAGTCTGAAAGTTGAATCATGTTTTAATAGTCACGTATAGTAAGTAGATTTGCATGGATATGAATGGCACTTTACCAAAGTACAAAGTCCGTACCTGAATAGTATCAGTTTATCTGTGATCAGTCTTTTTTTTTTGGAATATTATAAAGTGAATCAGCTAATTCATCATCATCTGCCTAGCCTTTTCCCAAGTATGTTGGGGTCGGCTTCCAGTCTAACCGGATGTAGCCGAATACCAGTATTTTACATGGAGCGACTGCCTATCTGACCTCCACAACCCAGTTACTGGGTAATGCGATACCCCTTGGTAAGACTGGTTGTCAGACTTTCGGGCTTCTGACTACCCGTAACGACTGTCAAAGATCCACGAATGACAGCCGGGACCAACGGCTTAACGTGCTTTCCGAGGCTCGGAGGGGTCTCGGTATGTAAAGATGTTCACCCATCCACAGACCAACCGCGGCAAGCGTAGCTTAACCTGACCGATCGACCTGTGCGGCTGTTATTATGTAGCCACGGGCCCCTCGTGAATCATCAGCTAATTAATTACTAAAATTATTAATATGGGCTTGATCATTACTTGTCGAAGGCTTCTTTGTATTAAAAGTAAACAAACTACGTACGTAAGTATAATTATGAACTTTTATGGTAATTTAAAAAATGGTCATCATAATCCTCCTGTAAGGTTCTTACTTCTCGGACACAGGCGTCCTCTCTGAGAAAAATCCCCCGCCGTAATCTACCCCGCGGGCCCACACCGGGTAGATGTCACATGTCTTCGAATTTTTGGTTCTAGGACATGCCGGTTTCCTTTACTCATCCTCTATAGAAAAGGGAGGATCCTCCGACCAGACGGGTGTTGTGTCTGGCGGGCTATTGCCCAACGATTGGTATTGGGAAATTGTAACTATGCTAATTGCGCGGTAAACTTTGCTTGCGAGATGCAGGATTTGCGTGACGTCAGTATGACGCATTGTTCGCATGTGGCGTTGTAGATACCGCTACACGAGTTTTCCTTCGCCGTTTTGAGAGCAGTGGTGATGAAATAATTTACACAAAGTAAAGTGTCTGTTTGGGTTCGAACCTACAACTCGTAAGTCGCGGCTGTTACCACTGGGCCATCAAAGGTCCCTTAAAAAAACATAATTATGTTTGTGATTATAGACTATTAAGTCCTGCCGTTCGATTCTTAAAAGTCTCACCGTGAAAGTTAGGTGAAGTGAGCTTAGAGTGAGCTGTCAATAGTGTCAATCCCATGCATTAGTTGGAATGACAGCTCACTCCACGCTGACTTCACCTGAGTTTTCACGGTGAGATGGTTACAGAATCACACTGCTGATGATCTATTATGTAACTTATGTGAAGTGAGCTTGACATAAGCTCTCAATAATGTCAATCCATAGCATCGGGTGGAACAATAGCTCACTTCACCTAAGTTTTCATGGTGAGATTTTTACAGAATAGACAAGTTTGCCCACAGTTTAAAAAAAATGGTTTTACACGATTTAGAACATAGATTTTAATTTTAATATTTTCTTACAGAATCGCTGACAGTCCTCTCGCTGCTCTCACCTTCCGTCTTGGTACTTGTATACCCAAGTCATGTACCCCACGAACGGCTCTGAAAGCTCTGTTCAATACCTCGGAGATCACAGCCGTTCAGTTTGATGAGGCCTATTGCCGTCTACCTAATGATAAACTTTGGGTGCCTGGAGAATATGTTGCATTGTAAGTATCTTAATGCAATATTTTTTGTAAATAGAGTGATTTTGTAAGGTTGGAATAACAATGAGTTTCCTAAGGGAACTGCAGTGCGATTCTGTAACCATCTCACCGTGAAAACTCAGGTGAAGTGAGCGTGGAGTGAGCTGTCATTCCAACTAATGCTAGAGATTGACACTATTGGCAGCTCACTCTAAGCTCACTTCACCTAACTATTGACGGTGAGATTTTTACAGAATCGATTGGCTGTAACCGGCGTTTAAAGGGCAAATCGAGTTTACTTACAGTTAATTTACCTCTAATTTTGCATCACTGTCCAAATCACAGTGATTATTATTATTCTCATGTTAATGGATTGTTGCCACTGATAAGTCTGTCAAAATTATAGTGATCTCTATTGTCATCACAATAAGGTTGCTGTTGTCAGAGGTAAAACAACAGCGGTCTATAGGAGACTGACAGAGGCGTGGGTAATAGAGATGACGTTCTATAAAAGCCGATCTTTTTACTGAAACTCGAGGTGCTATTTTTAAACGCTGCGTAGCTAGGTAGTTTTTATTTGGTTTGAGATAACTTCATTCTTATAAAGGCTGATTTTTCAATCATCTGATAAGTTTATTCGAGGAATAATTTTGAAATTTTGACTGTTATTTCATACAAAAACTGTCAAACGTCAATTTTATTCCTCGAATAAAATTTGTCTGGCGATGGAAAATCAGCCCTCTAAGAATACAAAAAGTGACTTATATCAGAATATTAAAACTATTACATAAGTCGATATTGTTGAGAGTTTAATAAAAACTAGAAATTGGTACATAGTTATTTTGTGGGTAGATTATAAAAAAAAACTACTTACAAACAATTCAATGTTCGCTTGGTACACGGGCGTTTTATACCTTTGTGTGTACAGACGCCAGCAGGTCAAGCTACCTGAAACTGTCAAATTTTCCCAATCAACCTTGAACCTTAATGTTGAACCCTAATAAAGTTGAAAATATATTAAAGACATTTGACAGATTGTAGAAGCTTGATCTGCTGGCGTCTGTACTATACATATTTCAGCATTCCATAAAAGTCAATGACGTAAAGGTCTATAATCATTGAATGAATTACTCAACAATCATAATCAGTTGTGATATAACCGTGTAATACATACAAGACTTGTTTTTCTTTTCAGTTCAATATTTGGCTTCTTTATTCTCCTCGTCGCAATAAGTACCGGATACGATATTCACTACAATGTGTACCAACAAAAAGGTGAGAATAGTTTGAACGATCACTTAAAATTAAGTGACGATTAATGCGTTACGCTTTTATTCTCGAGTCTATGTTACGGAGTTGTACGCAGCTTTTAGTCCCAAGCTCCATCATTCAATATACATACAATACTATTTAAATCTTTGCGCTGTGAACATTTTCATGTCGTCACTGCGGCCGTCAAGTGTTTCAGTAGTTTGAGACTTACTGTTTAAACATTTTAAAATAAAATAAGTTTATTTCATATACTTATTTTATTTTATAATGTTTAAACACATTATAAAATAAAATAAAATAAGTATATGAAATAAACTTATTTTATTTTAAGCCGACCCCAACATAGTTGGGAAAAGGCTAGGCAGATGATGATGATGAATGTTTAAACACATTAAAAATGAAGAATGAATTATGAATGAATGAGTTAAGTAACTGCATGAGTTGTCAATTAAAAAGGCAACTGGGGTAATAAAAATTGCTTGTCGCTTCTGTGAACTTTAATTCTGTATTTCCGTTTATTCATAATTTTTCCATACGATTTTTTTAAAATAATATCATTATCGATTATCTGATCAATATTAAAGTGGTTTCCTGAAATATTTATGTTGTAATGTTGCAAACAAGTAATAAAAATTCACCGAGGTGCCGTATATGAATTTTTATTACTTGTAAATTTAATACAAGTGAGTACCCGTAGTAGTCCTTCCCAAAATATGAACCTACCGTAGCTATCTATAAAAAATACCATAGACAGACATACTGACTTTCGCACTAATGATATTACTTTGACTTTGTAAAAATAACAAAGCTCTAGAAAAAAGAAATAAATATAAGAATTTCTAACTTTTAAAAGTATAGTAGTGTCTCATAATGCCTCTAGTATAAACGTGGCAAAGCATTGGCATAACTCTTTGTGTTGCATTTGTCTATAGACCGGAGTAACTATTTTCCATTATACCTAATAGAAGAGTTGTGTGCAAACAATTTTAAAAATAAATTTGTAAGTACGCAAAAAAAACAGATAACCGAACAAATTCAGTCATTGCCATTGCTTATCTTTACACATTTGTGGATTCCTGAAGTAATTAATCTAATACCTGACACCTGCTAATGTCCGTCACATGCACTATCTTCTCACGTGCTAATAACTAATAATGTCGTGATTATTAATCTGTGAAACGATAATATTATTGTTTTAATAAAGTTCGAATGGCCCTTTGGGCAGCATCTCGCTATTTTTGCTAATTTTCGATTCCGTCTGAGAGTATTGAAATGCAAAGAGGTCTTAAATAAAGTAGCCTAAATGCTCATATACACGAGCGGCACGTTGCCAACGGCAGAGTCAACTGCAGCCGGCGACACCTACCGGCGGTAGCCCTAAACGCGTCGACGGCAGCCGCCGATGCTTCAACGGCAGCCTCTGCAATCGCCTCTGCCGTTGACAACGTTCCGCTCGTATCATTCCAATTGGTCGCAGGGCAGCATATGGCAAGCCGTTGGGCAGTAGCGACCCCACAGTCCCTATCTTCCGAGAGAAATCTTGTTCCTCACCTCTGCCTTGCTTTTATTGGCTGGCTGGAGTAAACAATGACGAGGAACAGAGCTCCCACCTCATTCTTGTTTTTATTGGCCAGCTTGAGTGGAGATTCGCAAGAGCAAACGTGTTCGGGGGAAGGAAGTATTCCAGTCAGATGCTGATAGGGATCTTGACCGAAAGTATGTGTTATTGTGGAATGCTACTTACTGGTCGTTTTATATGATTAGATTTAAATTGAAAAAAGAATTGAATAAATATAATCTTAGTGCTCATATATAGGTTAATTGAATAAATATAATCTTAGTGCTCATATATAGGTATATATGAGCACTAAGATTATATTTATTCAATTCTTTTTTCAATTTAAATCTAATCATATAAAACTACCAGTAAGTATATATGAGCACTAAGATTATATTTATTCAATTCTTTTTTCAATTTAAATCTAATCATATAAAACTACCAGTAAGTAGCATATAGGCATATAGGTATAGCTCATATAGGTATATGAGCCTCATATTTATATGAGCAATAAGATTATATTTCAATTTTGTCAAGGCAGAGGTGAGGAACAAGATTTCTCCCGGAAGATAGGGACCGTGGGGTCGCTACTGCCCAACGGCTCGCCATATGCTGCCCTGCGACCAATTGAAATGATTATTACTGTCACAAAATTTGCATGCCAAATTTAGTAGGCGGAATATGAAGAACTATTATGTATGTGTTATAAAATCTGTAATAACATATATCAGGCAAATAAATGAATCTATCTCTCTATCTATACTTATTGATAGCAGTGATTGAAAACCTATATCTATGAATTAAATATAATTTACATAATCTTATCATAGGAAATAATTACGATTTGTTTTTCCCATTTTTATCATCGATCGTTTGACGAGTATTATATTAATCATAGAAATAAATCCTAATAAGTAGATGACAAGTTTTTGATAGTTTCATAATTGATTCGAATGTCTATCCGTGCGAGGTAAATGATAAACATCTCATTAAAAAAAAAACCACAAAACAAATATCTCATTAAAAATTGTTTTATTTGTTAGTTATTAAAGTATGTACCTATAGCTGTACAAGGTTTTTTTTGACGCGTTGATAAAATCGGGATTAACACCGCCATTTTTTTTTAATCCAAAATATTTAGTTGCCAACAGCGCCCCCTTGTCAACGTCATTTGAGCGCCAAAAGATTTTTATACAGTTATACTTTAATAATTGTCAAAAAAATAGTAGTAGTAGAAAAAAAGTGTAGTACGATTATTTTGCCTTTACGTAGAAGAAAAAGATTGCTCAAGGATGGAATCTTTGACCAAAAAGAATTTTTCAATTCACAGATCCAAAGAATATCAACAAGTTGCTACTAGCCTTCTCTGCTTACACCAACACTCATCGCCTCGTCACATATAATCCGGTTCCTGGGGCCTTGGAATGTCTGGACGGGATCAGAGCGTTTGCCATGATGTGGGTTATCATTGGACATACCTTCGTTACTCAGACTTCAAGTTTGATTATGGCTAATCCTGCTGATGCTTTAGCTGTAAGTAACCTGATTTTTTTAAACAAACAAACACGTGATCTTTTCCACAACACGAGCTTTGTCCACGGTATAGTTCATTCAAATTCACATTATGGTAGAGCCCGATTCAAAGGCAACGTTTTTTAAAGAAGAAAAAAAGAAAAGAAAAAGAAAGGAGAATGACCAAAAGTCGTACCAAAAAGTGTCATGTCAAGATCAAAATATTATAGTAATTATTTTCATAATTTTTTACGGCATTACGCGTCGGGTATTTGATTTTTGAACAGGGAATTTAATTTAAAGTAAAAAAGTGTTGATAGCCTTTTATTGGCGGTTCTGAAGTACTCGCTGACCTATGAATTTGTTACTGGACAGCGGCTAGCTTCATGTTCGGAGTCACCATAAAGTTTGAATTGGACTGTACCACAATATAATCCTTATCGAGAGCCTCGTATGAAACGGTTCATTAACCATCTTTATAAAATATTGACCGGTGCATCATTATATTCTATATACGTCTTGTCTCTATGAGCCGCCATGTGAGAGTTACGTATGCATACATCATCATCATCATCATCATCTGCCTAGCCTTTTCCCAACTATGTTGGGGTCGGCTTCCAGTCTAACCAGATGCAGCTGAATACCAGTATTTTACATGGAATGACTGCTTATCTCACCTCCACAACCCAATCTCACACAATGCATATACTTTTTATTAAATCTGCTTCTGTCATGTCTAATATCTCATTCACAATTCCACATACATAATATTGTTCTTATTACATGCTGATGTTTCACTAACCGTGAAAATTAATGTTTTTAGTGGATGACGTCATTACAGTCCGTATGGATTACTACTGGCCCAATCACAGTTGACACTTTCTTCATGCTGAGTGGTCTTCTACTAGTATACACTACAGCTGGAAAACTGTCAAGCAGTAAGTATATTCTTCACATTCTTTTATGGCAGATACGATGATTATAAATCTTTGTTTTCTCGCTTGAAATAAATTGAGGTAAATAATAATAAAAACCAGCGTTGGTATTCTCTTTTACACCAATAAAAACAAATCGAATATGATCACCTATCTATAGTCCTATATCTGTGGATGATGAATAAGCACATGATTAGTAGAGATAAACTGACTATGAAATAAAGAAGAGAAGAAAAATAGCAATCAAAATAACAAATAAAATAAAAATATACATTACCTAGTTCTAAAAGTTGGTATAAATAAACATGAAATATACGAATTGGTCACATGATAATTATAATGATGAATGGTATAAATGATTATCTTAACGTTATTTTTCCAGTGAAATTAATCAAGAGTCTCCATCTATTCTACCTCAACCGCCTTCTCCGAATGTTTCCTGCGCTGGCTGCAGTGATTCTTCTACAAATCTCGATATTCAATCGGGTTTCTGATGGCCCATTTTGGGCAGTAGTGACGACTCATACGCATCGATGCAGAGTATATTGGTGGTCTACATTGTTGCATATACAGAACTTTGTCAATCCTGCCCATATGGTAAGTCTTATTAGCCTAAAATAATTGGACCTAATAAAACAATAGTTATAAAGGCCAGTCATATCTAACACAGAAATCGCAAACTAATGTCCTTGTAATGCCTTGTAAATATGCTTAATAAATATTTATAATATTAGTAATTGTAAATTTTTGGAGAGCAGTATGTCGGTAAGTATTGAACCTATAGAACTGGTTCTGATCTGAAATCGTAGCAATTTTAATCTACTTTAAAAACGTATATATTTTGTTCTTAAAAAAACGCAATTAATTTAGGGCTTATTGAGAATACCAAAAAACGTGTAAAATTTCGCGTTTTTCGAGTGCTGCAAAGTTAGCACAGGTCTTTTGAAGCTGCAAACTTGGATATACGCTACTGGTAGTGGTCCTAACAACATATAAAAAAATCAGAACTGGCCGTTAGCTTGCGATTTTAATGTTCGATATTTATTTATACATTTATTTCAGGCATCGAGGCCCATATAAACACATACAATACAATATTAATATAACTTAAAAATACTATAAATACATACAACATTTAATTACAATAAAAACTAACTAACGCACACGAAGTATCTGCGTCGTGTTTCGCTGACTGCTGTCATGTAGCCGGCCACGAAACCGGCGGTACACAACACCCTTTGGCCAGAACTTCTCGAGATATGACTGACCTAATAGGAGAAATCAACTAAAGCCAACACACAAAAGTTACACGGTGCGATTTAATTGCCTGTGAAATACCTACCTACTATTGAAGCAACATATTTAATGCAGACCAAACCAACCTTCGTTCGCTCAGCAGTCATGCTTGAGACCTCGTGGTCTCAAGCACGACTGCTGAGCGTCGATTCCCGGGTCGGGCAAAGTGTTATTGAGTTTTTCCATTAGGAATTTCTTAGTAACAGCCCGGATCGAGTTTGCAAGATGGCGGTGTGATAATTTCCCGTGCCTCGAAAAGCATGTTAATGCGTTGGTCCTGCGCCTGATCTATCCGGTCGTGTCGGATTGCCGTCCGATTGGACTATGAGAGTGAGGGACGAGGGAGTGCACTTGTGTCTGCGCGCACACTTGTGCACTATAATATCTCCCGCGCCGAAGTCTAGTCTCCTTTGAGATTGGCTGCCATGGTCGAAATACGGTCTGGAGAACTTTTTTTTTTTTAGGCGTCAGGCAAGAAGCTTGCATTGTATATAAGGTGCTATAAAAATATCTGCCACGGCTTTAATGGGAGGTAGTATTGTGTTTATAGATTACAATAGTGAAGAACTTTCGTACCCCGGAACAGTTAATTCAATTTGAGAAAATATTTGACGACCGAGTGGCCGCCGCGCACGGCGGCATTGTTTGATAAGAATGGCAACAGTGTATGAATGAACGTCGCCGGCGTTTTTTAATTGAATTCAGTGCGGTGCGGTAACAGCTTACAAGTCTACGGGATGGTTTTATACTAATAAATCAATTCAAATTTATACGTACATTTTTTTTGTATGAAAAAAAATATGACGAATAATCAATAATTTATCTTTACTATTGTAATCTATAAACACAATACTATCTCCTACTGCAGCCGTGGCAGATATTTTTATAGCACCTTATATATGGGGCTTTAGTAGGTTTGTTACCTAAGACAACTAGATTTCTTTACCAAATATATCACCATGCCTCTACTCAAGTCAAGCACATGAAAAATTGATTACTATATCCAATTGGAACAGTATTACTGCGTAATTCTTGCGTTATACCCTTAAATATTTTACTGACAATACTGTACCAAAGTCAGCACTATTGTTCGTCTTCCTTTGTACCATAACTTCACCTGCAAGGATATCAATGGTATTGTAATTTTCCCTACAGTGTCTCGCTCACTCCTGGTACCTCGCTATAGACGTACAGCTCCACATCCTATCACCTCTCGTGCTAGTGTGGGTGCTGACTGGCAAACGACGACTGGCCTGGTCGGCGCTCGTCGGTTCTATGATTGCTATACTTGCTGCTGCTACTACTTACAACTTTATCAAGGAGTTCCCTTCAGGCCCTGTCATACCTTCGTGAGTATTGGAAAATAATTAATAATTTTATTTCTATTTACATATGTTTTTTTGGAACGAAGTTCCTTATCGCGCGTTGTGAAAGGGGGCTAGACGGAAAAAATTCTTACGAAAAGTTGTCACGACACTTTTTGCTATAGGTAGTTGTAAGCTGTGCGGCGTGCGCGTGTTTCTCTGTCTGTCTCTCTCTCTCTCTTTGAACTTCGTTCCATCCGGGTGTCCCTTGACACCTCTCAAGTTTTTTTTATTGACAATGGGCTCACTCTTGACTTCAATCCAGCCCAGAGGCAGGGATGAGGTCTACGGTGGAACGAATATATGTGCTTTTAATAATGTTGTTGGCGAAGATCCACGTGAACTACATTCATAATAAAATCTGGATAATTTCTACATTTATATAATGTTATTCATATTATGGTGTACGAGTATGTACATAATTAATAGAATATAATACTTTTTTTTATTATATTCTATTCATTGTTGATCAAATTGGCTATATATTAAAATCACTACTGTTATTCTGTGACGGTTATGTGACATGTAGTAGGTATCCCTCTCCCCAACTGTGCACAAAAAGTATCAAAATATAATGTCTGAAATTCGTCTCCATTCATCAAGAAATTAATGAAATTGCTTTAACAAAATATATGTATTTTTTCAGACGCCCGCTAGACGCAGCGGATTACTTAACTAACTACTATGTGAACACGCTGACCAGGGCCTCACCATTCTTCGTAGGATTAATATTTGGGTATATTCTACATCTCAACCGCGGGAAGAAAGTTTCTATAAATCTGGTAAGTAATCCCTTTTTAAATATAGGTATGTTGTTGTTATTGATGTTTTTAAATGAACGCAAAGTATGCCTAAAATCGAACAAAAATGCCCAAATGTTTAACTCATTATTAAATTAATGGGATGTGGAACTCCCTCTTCAAAACTGAATGATTGCGTATTTGCCAAAATTGTTTTAAAACCTGTCTTTGTTTTTCATTCTTTTTTTTCACATATATAACACAAAAATACATAACATAAAAAATTATAAATCAAACACTACAAAATATATAATGGGCAGCCTTATCGCTTTCTGCGATCTCTTCCTTAGAATGGACAGTGATTTTCCTGGACAAAAAATGGGACCATCGTTGGTGCGGATATTATGTATTTAATACACTAAATTAGATACACATAAGTATATAAATATCCAAAATTATAGTTAAACGAAAATTATTATTTTTTCTAGATTTCAGCGTCAATCCTGTGGATCTGCGCGACAGTAATCGCTCTCCTCATCGTATACTCGTCCTACCCTATCATGCAGTTAGATTGGGACAACCAATTCGCTGACAGTATGATCAACTCGTTCATGAGACCAGCGTGGGCCATGTTTGTTGGATGGCTCATATTCGCCTGCGAGCATGGATATGGCGGTATGTATAATTTTGAATATCATAATTGAAATAATAAAATATATTTTCATCATTCTTATAAACGAGTCAAGACTGCATTTTAATCAACAACATCTTTCTACTTTGGCTTGGCCATACTACACCATATCTGTGACGTTCAACAACATACATGATAGATAATTTATAAGTATACAATGTGTAAGTGAATTAATGCACAAAGAAAAGCACAAAGTAGTTTGTTCAGAATAGTTTACTGAATCGATATCTATAATTTTAAATATAGGTAATTTTTTATCCCAACAATAATTTAAACTACGTACACTATAGTTACACTTCCGCTGTCAAAATAAACCAAAATAGATAACTACCGCTAGACCCTTACACGTGTGCGACTATGTGCATGCGTAGATTTGTAAGGTGACCACAATTTTCGTCTACAATCAGTATATCTAATTTAATAAAAAAAAACAATGTTTTATACATAATAATAAAAATTCAGTGTATGTATTATGATTATAACATAATTTTCTAAGTGGAGTGTTTGGTAGTGTGCGTTAACTCTGGGTCATGTTGTATATTTAAACAACCTTTATTATTATATAGGTACCTACATAAGTACCTCGAATCTTCAAGCTTTAAAAGCAACAATTACCAATCAGTGAAGATAAAATTATGCCAAGTCGTCACTTGGCATAATTTTATCTTCACTGAGCTAAGAGACCCGTAATTAAATTAATTACGTTCTTAATTTTTCAGGCCCGGTCAACTGGATTCTTTCGCTCCGAGCATGGAAGGTTCTGAGTCGTCTGTCATACGCAATGTACCTAGTGCACTACCCTATGATGTTCACCATCAATGCTATGCCGGTTGTACCTATCTACTTTGACGTACGATTCTCGGTAAGTGATTGTATTTTTGTGATACTGGCTCCAATAATATCAGTCTCAGTAATCTTTAGGCGAGAGGTAGACGTTGTTCTTAAGCTGTATGTTAAATAAGCAACAGTAATTGATGGTGAAACAGACACAAGAGGGATAGGTAGGTATTTCTCGTAATTTTAATAACATTCACAGTAAAAAACTATGATCTCAGTCTCAATCTGTCAAAAATACTTCTAATTTCCCTCCATTTTTGACAAGTTTTTGACACTGATTGTCGCTGAGATCAGAGGGGCAATTCTCGTAATTTTAAGAAAGATCACAGTCCTCAGTCTCAATCTGTCAAAAACACCTCTAATTTCCCTCCATATTTGACATGACATCTGTCGCCGAGACGAGATTGCGACTAGATTTTGATCGTTTTAAATTACGAAAATTGACCTTCAGATTGTGACTAGATTTTGAATGTTTTTATCTACGGGAATCGGTCTTCTATTCTGTTTCATGACACCAATATGCAAAGCAAAATACCTAATGTGCACGTGAGTGATGCAACAATGGTTGCCTAGGGAATGCATTACTCTAAATCTCTCTATTGGTATTTTATTTCGGTGCTGAAACTATTGAGCGATTCTTTTGCCTTTATATTATTTAGCTTCGGGTTCGATTAAATTAGCGAGAAATACTTATATTCATAAACTCAACGTTATTGTACATAATCAGCCTATAATGTTCCCACTGCTGGGACACAGGCCTCCTCTCAGTGAGAGGGAGTGGGTCGTAATCCACCACGCGGGCCTTGTGCGGGTTGGTGGATGTCACATGTCTTTGATTTTTTCTTGTTCTAGGACGTATTCTGGTTTCCTTACGATATTTTCCTTCATCCAAAAATGCAAAAAAAATACAATAAGCAATCTTGGGTTCGAACCCGCGATCTATAGCCGGGGCCGATTCCACTGGGCCGACTGGCCTACCACTATTGTCTACGTTAGCAGAACTATAAAGCTCCCTCTGACAGATCTTTAGGAAACATACACAATGCTTTCGGCGACGAGATGAGCTCAGACCGACAACACTTAGTTCACCCACTTTACCGTAGATGTCACTGTTGTCAAATTATTTTTCGAAACATTTTTCTCCTTTTGCAGTTGTTCCAGTTCTTAGCTGACTTCTCGCTGGCAGTAATAGTGGCGTTCTTAATTACTATTATAATTGATTCACCGTGTTCTGTGCTCATCAAACATTTTATGGGTCCAGGTGAGTTTTTATGTTTTGCTACTTCAATAAAAGTCCATCACAGACGTAGCTATAAAAATTATATATTTATATCCTATGCTAGAAAGTATATTATAGCAACCTACCATGGAGACGATGTTATAATATAAGTAGCTACATTAAAATATGCAGTATTATAAGTTACAGTATAGATTGGTGATGTCATATAAATAATGATATATTATAGCTGCATGGGCGGTCACTCAAAGATAGTAATTGAATTAAATCGTAATATGTCTAGCTAGCATTAATTATAATATTTATATTATACCACGTCTTTGATGGGCTTAATGCATATTGTTCGATCTTTCTTGTAACGCATGTATCTGAGAGAGTTATCCGAGGCAGAGGTGGACCTACCTACCGTACACCTACATACATTCCGCTATAGGCCAACCGCTAAACTGAGTCGTTGCCTGAGGTAGCAGCGCGGTGCGGGAGGGGTGTGGTGACGTGATACGAGAGCTCAGTGATTCGTCAACTTGTGACAACTATCACCCCTCCCGCACCGCGCAGCTACTCAGGCAACGTCTCAGTTAAGTGGTCGGCCTATAGTTGTGTTTAAGATAGATAGGGATAGGGGATAGGGATAGATAGGGGTAGATAGGGTGCAGGCCTATTGCCATGAACCAGGCACAAATCCAGACTCCCACTACTGAGAATTTTTAATTTTTTCATTAATTTTATTAAAATTAATTTTATTATTCCAGGACCAAAGAGACCTCCCCCAAAAATTATGGAGCCGGAATTTACTGAAGAAAAGAAATCACGTTTGTAGAATTAACTCATAAAAATACAAAATTTGATGTAAGACAATACAATGATGGTGTTCTTTAGTTACCTCGGTCTTTATAATTATTTTAAGTTTAAAATCTGATCATAAACAAATAAATAACAAACGTACAAATTAATATTGGTAGGTATATCCGTTTGACCTATCACCAAGAAAGTTTGCACAAATCTATGTATTTTAGCATGGAGAAGGGTTTTAAAGTGATTTATTTCAACTGCCAAGCAGGCGAAGCCTTGGGCATAAACTAGTGAATAATTAGGCTGTTTAAACATAATTTAGTAGGTACTAGTTTTCAATTCACTTAATTAAAATATCATTTTATACCGCTGCAGTTGCACTACAGTGCATATTGTAATTTCTCGCTTAATTGGAAGCAATATTATTCTCATAAAAATACGTGTATAATATAAGATAAGTAGGTAATATTATTATAGATAGTTGTTGTTGATATTGGTGTATTAATAAAATAAATCAAATTGTTGTCTAAAAATCTTTATTATTATTACCCCAGCCACAAATACATAATTCTTCTCACATCAGGGCCCCAATTCTGTATTATTCCCCGCGAAATCTTACAAATTTTTAGGTCTAACAAAAAATTTAATTTAATTAAATTTTTAGATGAAAATATCCGTCGAATACTTGTCTTTGTCTTTGAAAAAAAAAAATCTCGTAATTTTGAGAACGTTCACAGTCAGATCTCAGTCTCAATCTGTCAAAAATACAATGAATTTATATACATTTTTGACATTGATTGTCGCTGAGATGATACTGCGACTTGAATTTGTACGTTTTTTTAAGTACGAGAATTGGCCTTCTGATTGCGACTAGATTTTGAACGTTTTTAATTACGGGAATTGATCCTCTGTTTGATGATGTGATGATATGTAAAACAAAAGGATGTGCATGTGTGTGTTGCAACAACAGTTGCCTAGGGAATGCATCAGAAGGAAAGAAAGAAGAAAGAAAAAACATTTATTTAGCACAGACTAAAAGACACACAATACACCAGCAGTGCGATTCTGTAACCATCTCACCGTGAAAACTCAGGTGAAGTGAGCGTGGAGTGAGCTGTCATTGCAACTAATGCTAGGGATTGACACTATTGACAGCTCACTCTAAGCTCACTTCACCTAACTTTTCACGGTGAGATTTTTACAGAATCGATCGGCTGATACATACCTACATCAGATAGCAACTAATAAAAAAACATAGAAAGTATAAAGACCGATGTAAGATGCCATTACTCTAAATCTCTATGATGGTAGTTTATTTTAGTGTTGAAACTATTGAGCAATTCTTTTGCAATTATAATATTTAGCTTCGGGTCTTTTCCCATCAAAAGTGGATTAAATTATCGAGAAATACTTATATTCATAACTGTCATTCGTGGATCTTTGACAGTCGTTACGGGTAGTCGGAACACCGAAAGTCTGACAACCAGTCTTACCAAGGGGTATCGTATTACCCAGTAACTGGGTTGTGGAGGTCAGATAGGCAATCGCTCCATGTAAAATACTGGTATTCAGCTGCATCCGGTTAGACTGGAAGCCGACCCCAACATAGCTGGGAAAAGGCTAGGCAGATGATGATGATGATGATGACTTATATTCATAAACTCAACGTTATTATGAATAATCAGCCTATAATTTTCCCACTGCTGGGACAAGGCCTCTCCTCAGTGAGAGGGAGTGGGACTCAATCCACTACGCGGGCCCAGTGCGGGTTGGTGGATGTCACACATGTTTTCGAATTTTTGGTTCTAAGACGTATTCTGGGGGCCTACACCGAAGTGCAAAGTGCGAATGTTCGGATCGGACCGACACATGGCCGAACCGAATATTATTGAAAAATGCGAAAAAAGTTCGGATCGACTCAGTTGGGTCGGGACCATAGTCAATATTCGAAAGAGTGTAGGAGTGTAGGATCGGAACCGACCGAACCAAATAGTAACTTTGTAGCAGGAAACGGCCGAACATTCGGCCGATACTACTTCGGAGTAGACACCCCGGTTTCCTTACGATGTTTGCCTTCGCCGAAAAATTAGCATTGCGGAGCAATGGTAATGAAATAAATTACACAACGTAAAGCACCTGCTTGGGTTCGAACCCGCGACTTATAACTCGTAAGATTCCACTGGGCCACCACGACTGCTGTTAACGTTAGCGTTACTAAGCTCCCTCTAACAGTTCTTTAGGAAACATACACAATGCCTTCGGCGACGAGACGAGCTCAGACCGATAGCACTTAGTTCACCTACTTTACCGTAGATGTCACTGTTGTCAAATTATTTTTCAATTTTTTTTTATCTTTTCCTGTTGCTCCAGTTCATAGCTGACTTCTCACTGGCAGTAATAGTTGCGTTCTTAAATACTATTTTATTTGATTCACCGTGTTCTGTGCTCATCAAACATTTTATGGGTGCAGGTGAGTTGTTTTATCTACCTCAAAAAAGGCCCGTTTTGACATTTGAGAATGCGTTCTTGACACCTGTCAGTTTCATACAAACGAATACGTGTTTTGCGAATTTGATCTTTATTAACTAGGTACTAAAACTGTCAATGTCAAAACGGGCATTTTATTTTTTGACAACTTTAACAGTGCATTAATTTCTCGCTAAATTGGAAGCAATATTATTCTCATAAAAATACGTTTATAATATTGGATAATTAACATTATTATAGATAGTTAGATATTGGTGTATTTACAGTGTATTAATAATAAATCAAAGTTTTGTCTAAAAATCTTTATTATTACTAGGTACCCCAGCCACAAATACATAATTCTTCTCACATCAGGGCCCCAATTCTGGATTATTCCCCACGAAATCTTACCATGTGCAAACCACGTCATTATCGTGTCTTGTTTATGGCAAGGAATCGAAATGTCAACCGTTCGGAAACCATGTATTTGACAGTTCAAACCACGCCACTGTGTCAGAGAATACGTTAACAGCAGCGACATCTGCTATCAACGTATTCTCTATGATAAATATGATTAGGTAAGGAATCTTGAAGTGGTCATAGTGAATTAGGGCCCTTATTAAATAAGTTTCATAATATAATTAAGTAGATAGTAATTTTGCATGTTTTTAATTTACAGTTTAATTTCTCTTCTAAGATCAGTTTACAAAATCATTTTCCATACACCCTCGCTTTCTCGCACGTTTTCATACACACATTCATTTTACAAACAACATTTGTTTTTATCTTAAATCTATTTGAGCAATTAACAAAAATGCAAAATGTAATAAAAACCCAAAACAACAAAATCTCACACATATAAATTTAAAGTAGATTCAGCAATGCGATTCTGTAACCAAATCACCGTGAAAACTTAGGTGAAGTGAGCGTGGAGTGAGCTGTCATTCCAAATAAAGCTAGGGATTGGCACTACTGACAACTCACATCAAGCTCACTTCACTTGAGTTTTCACGGTGAGATTTTTACAGAATCGACCGGCTGATAGAGGTACAGTAATTTTCGTATTCTCCTCTACATTCAGTTCATCTGCAACTAAAACTAAATATTTTTTGTTCTTTGATTTAAAACTATAATAAAAATGTTGCGATTATTTTTAACTATCACAGACGTCATTCTTTGGCGGATCTCACATTGCCACGCGCCACGCTTCGGTGCGCGGGACACCGCCCCCGCGCGTGTTTCTACATACAAAACGCGTTTCCATGCGGGGAGTTTGACTCCCACGCCCCGTCGCGTGGCGCGTTTTAGTGTGAGAGCCGCCTTACGTATATAAAAGTTAAGATTATTTCCAAGAATTATTGCATAGATATATGATAAATATGTAAGTATTTCAAGTCAAAACATAATACGCTGTTTATTTATATAATTTTACATTTTTTTTGTGACACTATCAATTTATTCGTATCTAACTAGCGCAACCCTACCCGCCGCCGCTTAGCGCGGATTTTACAAAACATTGAAATTTCTTTATCATATGTTATTTTAATACTAATGTATTGTAGACATAAACCGTCTGGAATAAATGATCTAAAAGATAATGAAAACAGCATCAAAATCTCTTGTGGAGTATAAAAGATCTAAGCGGTCACGCAGATAGACGAAAATCGACTTTATTTTATAATATTTATAGCTTAGATATTAGATATTGTGGTATCTCAGTCAAGTTTCTTACACCACTTCTGAACTACATATTCGTAATTTTATTGTAATTAAGTCAGTAACCTACTCTTAAGTATCACCTGCGGTGCTATTCTGTAAAACTCTCACCGTGAAAACTTAGCTGATGTGAGCGGTCAATAGTGTCAATCCTTAGCATTAGAGGGGCAACTCGCGTATTGTTAAGAACGTTTGCATGTAATCTGTCTCAATCTGTCAAGAATACATACATTTTTGACAAGTTTTTGACATTAATTGTCGGTGAGAGGAGGTTGTGACTTGAATTTGAACGTTTTTTAAGTACGAGATTTTGCCTTCAGGTGGAATATCAACGCACTTTAAGGTGACTTCACCTAAGTATTCACGGTGAGTTTTTGACAGAATATGCCGGCTGCTCTTGCTTCCTACAATACTGTCTCCCCAAGTGCTCCTATTTTAAACTATATATATCCTACCCCACATTTACCTAAATTCTCAAACGTTTTCACAACTCCTAAAGAATATTGTGGCAAGATAACGTCAGTTTACTAAATCACATATGATGATCATAACATAAATAATATAAATTTTACACAAAATCAATTAAAGATCAAAAACCCTACGTTCCTTATCTATGCTTCAAAAATTTACTCACATAACACATGAACTTATTCGAAAATTCAGCAGTCAGGCGATATCTTAACGCTAGATAAGCCAAAGCCCTGTACAAAATCGTAAATGCTACAAGGCCAGCTACCTGAATATCAAACCTCTCATCTTCCATTCCCAAGTCTCTTAATATTAACTTCGGATCTGAGTATAGGCAGAAGTCTTCTTTGCATTCCATCAGGTTGCGGTTTTGGTAGAGGGCTATTGAAAATCCTGTGACACCGTAGCGGAGAAAAGAGACAGACATGAGTGCTCTCATGGTTCCTTCGATGTAGGGCCCGAAACCCATCCCGTAGCAGGATAGGGCGAGCAGTGGCGCAGCTGCTGCTGGAGCTAAAATGGAGCCGTTCTGTAAAGAAGACCACATTGCTGTTAAAACCATTCAAGATTTTTGTACCAAAGTAGGCACAGATACTGACTAAAATATCTTCGTGTACATCACATTATTTGGATTATTTATTAATTAATTTATATATACTTTATTGTACACCACAAAAATACATAGCATAAAAAATACACGAAACACTATAAAATATACAATGGGCGGCCTTATCGAATTACTGCGATCTCTTCCAGGCAACCTTAGAATGGACAGTGATTTTTCTGGACATGAAATGGGACTGTCGTTGGTGCAAGTATTATGTATTCAATACACTAAAATAGATACACAAATAGATAGTATACATATTCCAAATTATAGATACCTATATAAATACATACATACTATGTATGAAAATAAAAGAAGACTGTAGATGATTGCAGTTAGGACAATAAGATCACAACGACAAGTACCTAGTGCTCCTTTACAAGTCTTACATTTTAAGGATCAAGTGAAAGTGCCTTGCCTCTTCTTTCACTCTGTGTCCATACCAGATGCTGCATGTTAAGAAAAGAGCATTTAATGCACTTTTCTTAAATTATGGAATTTATTTATAGTTAGTTTCTCCAAGCAGTGATTATAAGGATCACTTTAAATGAAGTCCTGTGTAACACGGGAAAACTTCGATAAAAATATGCAAAAAAAATACTTACAGTAACACTAAAAGCAGAGCCAACAGCTAAGCCAAGTCCTTCTGAACACATGGCTGTTAGGAACCCGCTGACCGCGAACAGCAGGAATCGGTCCCATTCCAGCATCTGTCCAGACATCAGATACGCTACCACAATGAATGCCAACCCAAGAATAAACTGTAACAAATCAAAATAAGGGTTAAATTTGCAGCTCCAAGTACCTTCTAAACTCGTATTGACACGAGTTAGATAAAGAATAGTTATTATCGCGGTAAAAAGACCAGGTAAGTTAGCTGGTAAAATAGATGACTGCCTAAGATGTCTTGAAGGTTCTTTTTATGAACTACTGAGCCCATATAAACAGGTTGATAATGACGGAGTTTAGCTAGACAATTTTAAATAACCCTGTGTACACATAGATCTACCATTGAACAGTTTATCAAAAAGCTAATGAGCCGTTATTATAAATATTTTATAAGACTTACCATGCTAGGTATACTGGAGATAGTTAGAGCTGCATAGTAGGCTTTCAAACTGTACCACCGGTTGAAATATTCGCGCCGAAGTAAACGAACTTGGAACGGAACTGTAATGGGAAAATATATTGATAAATTATTACATAGAAAAGTGTCACCCAAAGATACCCCTATACATATGAGGAACACGATCAAAGCAAAAAGGATGGGACAAATGAGGTTTCGAATAGTCAGTTTGAATCTTTGATTCTCATAATTTTCTGTGATTGTTATTGATTTTTTTGGAACTACTGAATTTGGTGAGTTAGAGTTATCTAATGTGATCTGTTCTGATAGGCACGTCTAGGTATAACCAGAAGAAGTAGGTCGCAAAAACTTCTAATGTCTGCGGTCTGCGTCAACCCTATAATCTGGACGAACCTCAAGCCCTTCAACAAAATGGATCCATAGTAAACACGCGTTTTTCTGGCCGTGAAAAACTAAACGCGTTATTCGCCGTGTGTAGGCACGGTCGTCAGTATTGGATGGATCTCTATGCTTGTTGACAGGCCACTTTTTTCTACGGTGTGGTTTATGCCGTGCCGTGTACAAAGGGCCTTACCGTCTCATTATGTACAGAACTAGTTCTACCTTCATTTCAAGATTAAACCATTCAGCCAGTTTTTGATTACAAAACTTATTACAACTGTGATAAAGATCCTAATATGAAATTATTGAGTGTTAATCAGTTTTTTGTATTTAGAAAACGATTTCGGACTAATGTTCGAAATTAAAAAATGGCTTGATGGTTGGATCAAAAGATCAAAAGGCCAATTCCCGTAATTAAGAGCGATCAAAATCAAAAACTTGTCAAAAACGTAGAGAAAATAAAGATATTATTGACAGATTGAGATTTTGAAAGAAAAGAAAGAAAGAAAAAGTATTTATTGCGATTTTTTTTTGGATTTTAACAAGCTTTTGACATTTGTTTGTCGCCAAGATGAAACTGCGACTAGATTTTGAACGTTTTAAATTACGAGAATCGGCTGCTTATAGTTTAAGAACTCTTCACAGCTCAGCATTACTTACATAGCAGTACAGGTATCATAATATATGTATACATGAAGAACACAAGACAACTGAGACAGAATTTAAAGTTGACCACAGGAACGGCAGCATTGTTGCCAATTTTGAAAAATATGCTGCCCAGAAGCACAGCCGATACTAAATGGTGAGTCAACTGGATCCAGTGAGAGGTCTGCAAAAGAAAATTTTCTGTTAAACTTAAGCTCAAAGCATATATGTTTCAAATAAACTATTTACAGACACTATTGAATTGTCCAAGAGTCGGTTAGTTAGTCAGAAAGTTGAAGCTAGTTGCCCATTCCAAAACATAAATCTCTATACGACGACGGCACGATTGGCGCAGTGGTTAAGCGATTGACTGCTGCGCTGCGTGTCGCGGGTTCGATTCCCGCACGGAACAAATATTTGTATGGCCTACAAGTCATTGTTCCGGGTCTGGCTGTTTGTGTATGTGAGTTTAAATGTTTGTAAACGCACCCACAATACAGGAGAAATTACTAGTGTGGGGCAACGTTTAAAAAAAAAAAAACAGAAGAACGGGCAAGACACTCCAAGGTCAGTATTTTTATTAGGGGACCAAAGAAACGATGGATGGCCTGTGTGAATGATAATATGGTTAGAAAAAGAGTGACTACCGACATGATGACTATTAGAGATGTATGGAAGAAAAAGACATATTGCGCCGACCTCAAATAAATTGAGATAAGGACAGGAGAATGATGACTTCCTCTAGTAGACATACAGTCACGAGCAACAGTATGTATACAATGAAAGGAGATGTTTCAAAACAGGCCCAGTATATGTACAGTACCTCAAAAAATCGAGAAAAACCCCTAGAATTCAGGAAAAATACAGATAAATTGCATAAGTGCATATTTTTCTTGTAATAATTTGATATTTATCAATTATTTTTATCGCCTTTCAGGCGTCTCGCCAATTTAGGTACTCTGTGGTTAAAAAACAATGACAGTATACCATAGATCGATCATTGATCATAAATCGTGAACAGTCTACTGTCACATCTTGTCAGACTAAAAGTACGGTAACGTTGCTTTAGTTATTGTTCTGAGACTAACGTATTCGTCTCTTTGACAATGTAATATGACAGAAATAAACATATCAAACGTCAATAATCAATCAACATGACAGCTTACCGCCATGACGGGTTTTCGTTGTGTGTTGCAATTTCAAGTGTACATTCTTGTGCTTTACTACCAAACAAAGCCAATTTCTAGTAATTGGATGATTGAAAACTGTTTTAATTATGTTTCCCTATTTTTTAGTATGGTGTAGGTACAAAGACCTGGCCGGGGCTCCATATATTTTGAAACATCTCCTTTATGTTGTTACGAACATAGCATTTTCGAAGTTTATGTAATATGTCGTATTTCAACGTTGCATTCGTTATTTCACGAAAAAATCGCCATTGAAAGTTGCCAAGTGTTGACATATTGGTGCTCGTGACTGTACAAAAAATAGGGTTCTGTGGTGACTTACCGTATTTCTCCTATTCTGCAGAAACATTCGGCTGTTAAGTATGAGGAATTGAGTCCAGAATGTTGTGGGGAACTCGACCACTTTAGACGACTGGTCTTTTGCTACATGTTCCGTGAATATTCTCTGTATAGAATCGTCTGAATGTAGCAACGGTTTTCTGTAATGACGAAATCAAAACAATTTTAGCATGTAATAAGTATTTGGTGTTTCGTTTTTTTGGAGGGGCCCGTGGCTAAATAATAACAGCCGCACAGGTCGATCGGTCAGGTTAAGCTCCGCTTGCCACGGTTGGTCTGTGGATGGATGACCATCTTTACATAGCGAGACCCCTCCGTGCCTCGGAAAGCACGTTAAGCCGTTGGTCCCGGCTGTCATTCGTGGATCTTTGACGGTCGTTACGGGTAGTCAGAAGCCCGAAAGTCTGACAACCAGTCTTAGCAAGGGGTATCGTATTACCCAGTAACTGGGTTGTGGTGGTCAAATAGGCAGTCGCTCCATGTAAAATACTGGTATTCAGCTGCATCCGGTTAGACTGGAAGCCGACCCCAACGTAGTTGGGAAAAGGCTAGGCATGGTGATGATGAATAAGTATTTCGTTTTGAAATAGTTAATATTATAATTATAGAACATAACATCTACACTATCCAAACTAAAATTATATATGCGAAAGTGACTTTGTTTGTTTGTTACTTAAGCTTTCACGGTTGAACTGATTTGAATGAAATTTGGTACACGGGTAGACCATGAACTGTATTAGGACATAGGATATTTTTCTTCCCGCTTTTCTCACGGGATCGAGACTTATAGAGTTGAAACCGCGCGGCGCAGCTTTGTGACTATGTAACCAACGCTTGTACTTATAGATTCTGAAGGTTCGGATTTACGGTTTTGATACTGCCACAAAAATGCTTTTATTTTAGTTTAACAATTAGTTTCGTTAGCCGCGGTTAATTTTATTAGTGTACGTGAATTTTATAAAATGTAAAATGTATATACTCGTAGCATGTAGGTTCTAACGCCGAAACCTATATCTGACCATTTTGAAAGCAAAATCCCGTGCGCATGATGCCCACAGCTGCGTCCGTAAGTAAAAGCAAAGAGGATCCTTTTTAGGTCGACTAATAATAAATGCGCTGCAAGCAGAAATACTCCTTACGGTGGTCAGATATAGATTTTGGCGATAGTACATATCGGCAGCATATAAATTACTACCCCGCGGCTTCATTTTTTTTTCTTTCTGCTGTCAGGAAGAATTACACCCCAAAATTTTCCGTTTTTTTCAATTTTAATATATTTTCTTTGAAAAATCATTGAGTATCAAAAATTCGCCATGAATGTGCGCATTATGGATGGAGTGGCGGGCTACGGAGAAATGCTGCACTTGCACGCTGCGTGAGCGTACCGTCATCCATCGCCACTCGTTCGATGTCCACCGCGCACAGGTTGAATGGAAAACAGCTCATGAAGTGATTTTTTGCTCCGTCGGTGTAATTGCCGTATGGCGTTCCAGTGTGAGGATAAATAAATAAATAAATATTCATCTTCGCGAATTTTTTGTTCCCCCGACCCACCCCGCGTTGCGTCGCATCACATCGCCTGCCCGTGCTGTTGCTTTGTTTTCGCTTAATGTTCCTTTTGCCTTTTCTCTTTTTGCTCGATTTATTAGGACCCTGGCGTGATATTAAGTGACTAAAAGGAATTTTTGGCTATCAAATGCAAAAAGATTTTTTCTAATTCGATTGGAAGTTCCAAAGATTAGCACGTTGAAACAAACAAACAAACTCTTCAACTTTAAAATTAGTATAGATAGATAGGTACTAACCTTCCACCTCTAGTCATCATTCTGTCCAAACTTCTGCAAAGTTTTCCATTCTGGCACAGTTCTGACAATGAAGCAGCTGTTTCGATATCAGTGACAAGAGTTTCCAGCACAAAGTCTGCAGGATTATGGGTCTTGGGGCATATATGGCCAGCTTCGGCCAAATACGGCACTATAAGTTGAGGTGCACCCTGGAAAGGTAAAATGTAATATTAAGTATGTGAGAAATATATGTATAATATAAGTAAAAAATATATGATATAAGTACATGTACGTTGACGCTGAAAACACGAAAAAAAAATCAAGGTATGAAAGAAATGGGCATATCATTTGTGTTTTTAGTATAAACAATGGTTTCCCATAAAAGCTTTTAAGACTAAACCCGGAAATCTGGCAGCCCACATAAAAAAGTCTCATGCTACGGGAATGCACAGCCGGTCGATTCTGTAAAAATCTCACCGTGAAAACTCAAGTGAAGTGAGCTTGATGTGAGTTGTCAGTAGTGTCAATCCCTAGCATTAGTTGGAATGACAGCTCACTCCACGCTCACTTCACCTAAGTTTTCACGGTGAGATCGTTACAGAATCGCACAACTGATTTGGCCTGCAGATTCTCTTTAGTTTTTTTAATAATTGTAATACGATTATAAGTAACTTGAACAAAAGGCCTTCCTAATCTCGATTTTTTTTGCTAGGGTTTTATTTTAAAGGATATAATTACAATAGTAATTCATGCCTAGATACGAATTATTGCAACTCATTATCTAGTATTGCAGTGCAGTTGCGTTGCGGTGACATTTTGTTGCAATTTTCATTTTTTTTGCTCAGGAATCTTTTTTTTTATATATATTTTTTTATATTTATATATAACTAGCGGACCCAGCCGACGTCGTTCAGCCCGACTGGGTCCAATTGTGTCTTCAAACCATACAGGAAAGCATTGAAATATAAAAAAAAAATCATCCAAATCGGTCCAACCGTACAGAAGAATTATATATATTAAGATAATTAGATCACAGATGTTGTAACTGTGATATACAGCGTGGCGCTTTAATGGCGACATTATTTTAACACACGTATATGGTTTCGCGTTTTAGTTATATGAATATATTTTAATTTAGTTAAACATTATTATTTATTTATTTATTAACAATTTTCTAAAATAGCATCTTAGAGCAACCTGACTTAAAGAACTGTGTAGCGCAGGGGTCATTTGCCAGGGTCACGAATCATAACATCGCATCATCTAATTAAAACAAATAACGTGCAAAGAGAAGGCGAATTGAAGGAAAGAGAGAGAGCCTATGTCGGCGAGCGGCGCAGGTGGAAGTTTTCAAGTTACGATTTTTTTTATGTTTTTATATTTTTTATGATTACTGGCCACTAGCCCTACCCGTGTGTTAAATTAATGTCGCCATTGTAGCGCCACGTTGTATATATATGGATAATAAAAAAGTGCCTATGCTACGATGACGACCAGCAGAATCCACTAGCCTGCCAATAAACTGCGATAACCAATAACCATCGCAAATTTTCGTGGAGATTTCGTTAGGTCCGTGTTTAGCAGAGGGCGAACCCCGGAGACTTAGTTGGCGAAAAGGGTCCATAATCTTCTACCTGCGATGGAATTGCGTAACACACTAAAAGTAGCAACGGCTTTCATTTTGACAGTTCAATAACGTTCATTGCGTTATGTACATTGTTGAGCAGAGAAATATTTCGAATATATGAAGCAATGGATTTGCAATCAAAATGATTCAGATTATGATTGACATTGTGTTACGCATTTAGGCTGCTGAAGAAGGTTCCAATATATCTCAGTATTATTATGTTTGTTTTACAATATAAGCTTTATGTCAGCATCAAACTTAAGCCGCGAACATCAAGGTAAGTACCAGCAGTGCGATTCTGTAACCATCTCAACGTGAAAACTTAGGTGAAGTGAGCGTGGAGTGGGCTGTCATTCCAAATAATGCTAGGGATTGACACTACTGACAACTCACATCAAGCTCACTTCACTTGAGTTTTCACGGTGAGATTTTTACAGAATCGACCGGCTGCAGTGCGATTCTGTAACCATTTCACCATGAAAACTTAAGTGAAGTGAGCGTGGAGTGAGCTGTCATTCCAAATAATGAGTTTTCGCGGTGTGATTTTTACAGAATCGACCGGCTGATACCTACTCGTATAAGACACTTAGTACACTGCCGAGCAATGAAAAAGTTCCACCCACAAAATGCCGACAAACACCTTAATCTCCTAAGACATATAATTTAAAATTTGAACACAATATTTTCGTTTTTAGTTGGTAATATTCTGATGCGCTGTTAAATGTACTTCAATATTGCAGACGGCGTCATTAAGCTAGCCTTTCCCGTTTAGGAGTAATTTGGTGCTATGTCACTGGAACTTTTTCATTGCTCGCGAGTGTATTTTAAGCTGCAAACTTTACTTCTAATGTAGATGAAGTCTTGGAAGTAAATGTCTTACTTAAATGGTAATTCTTAATTCATACAAAAAAGTGGAGCAGTGGTGACTCATGGTAATGGCCACGACTTATGAGTTGTAGGTCGTGGGTTCATGCCCAGGCAGGCTGTTTTCAAAACGGTGAAGGAAAACATCGTGAGAAACAAACATGTCCTAGAACCAAAAATTCGAAAACATGTGACATCTACCAACCCGCACTGGGCCCGCGTGGTGGATTACAGCCCACTCCCTCTCGAAGACAGGAGGACAGGACAGAGTCCCAGCAGTGGGAACATTAAAGGCTGATTATGTATACAAAAATCCCATAGATAAAAGGAAGTTCGGTATTTCCCGAATTTGATTTTTTTTTCTGGGAAACTGTTCAAATTTTTCTTGTCACAAATACCAAATTCAGACTATTACGAACTTTTCTCGAGCCGTTCTCAAGTGATGCGCTTAATAACGAACAAAATTTCATGTTTATTTACATAGATAAAAAAAAAATAACGAAAATATTATATCAAAAATATAAATCATTCATCTTCATCTCAAATCGTGTGACAAAATCAAATAGAGTTTAAAGTAATCGCCGTAAAAGCGTTTTATCCCTGAGCCATTACTCACGCGAGAGGATAAGTGAAACACTCCGAAGTTATGACAGTATATTATCGAGGCATCATTTTAGGGTTAAACTGCTAGGCTATAAAGTTTATGTCGTCGCCGTCCTTACCAAAAACTCATTATGTTACCTAAGTCAATATTATAGTCGTAGGATTTGCATGGGATCTTGACCTTTTAGTGGTAGAGGCAATTTATTTGCTCAATCTAAGCCCTGTATACATAGGCACACCACACACTTAGCGCCATTATGCGTTGACACCTCATGTCATGAAGAGACTTTTATGTGGTTATTATCTTGCTTAAACTTTCTGTTACTTCGTATTGGTCTGAAGTTACAATAATAAAGACAAATAAAATGATTTAATGAGTAAAGAAAAAACAAAAAAATGCGTTTTTTTTTTCTTATCCTCTTCTGTGTGGAAGTGAGAATACAAAAACTTTTTACAAAAAAAAAAAAACACCTGACATCCACAAAAAACACTACAAAGAGAAAAATAACTTTAATTTCGGAAGTCGGTGTCGCTGGTTCCGCATTTTCGTTTTTTGACACCGACTTCCGAAATTAAAGTTATTTTTCACTTTGTAGTGTTTTTTTTGGATGTCGGGTGTTTTTCTTTTTTGTAAAATGTCATCAAAATCAACCGAAACTCATCATTAGATCTTGTCGAAATTTCAATGGGACCATTTGGGAAGTATACCCTTTCCAACAAAAAGAAAGAATTTTTCAAATCGGTTGGCAAGCGACGGAGTTATGCGCGAACAAACAAGAAAAACACTATCTGTCCACTTCATCATAGTTGTGTATGTATTTATTTTATTTTAGAAGTATTTATGTATGTTTATTTGTATGTATATATTCTCGTAATATTTGTTTAGTTTTTAAGTGAATAGTTTATTTTTGATTCTATGTATTATTGTTTATCTCCTTTGCTCTATCACACGCTGTCTACATCTCTGTATTTATTGTCCTATCTCAGGTATGCTGGAAGAGATTTCTTACGAAATAAGCATCACCTCTGTACCTATTTTTTCTGTTCTGATTTTCAATGTCTGTTTATATATGTGTGTACATAAATGGTTAAATAAATAAATAAAAAAAAATACAAACATCCGAATTGAGAACCTCCCCTTTTTTTAGAAGTCGGTTAAAAAACAAATAAAGACTCCCTCCCGCAAACGCTTTCATTAGACATTATCAGTCAAAAATCTACCTAACCTTTTCCCAACTATGTCAGGGTCTGGTCTAACCGAATGCAGCTGAATACCAGTGTTTTAGATGGAGCGATTGCCTAACTCCCACCTCCACAACCCAGTTACTGGGTAACACGATACCCCTTGCTAAAACGGGTTGTCAGAGTTTTTTGGCTTCAGACTACTTATTCGTTATTGGAACGAAGTTCCTTATCGCGCGTTGTGAAAGGGGGCTAGACGGAAAAAATTAAGACCAAAAGTTGGAACGACACTTTTTGCTATAGTTGTAAGTCGTGCGGCGTGCGCGTGTTTCTCTGTCTGTGTCTCTCTCTCTTTTTCTAACTTCGTTCCATCCGGGTGTCCCTTGACATCAGGTTTTTCTATTCTACATATTCAGTCGCGCTATTGAAATCTATTTTCGTACGAATGACCAACGGCTTAACGTGATTTCAGAGGCACGGAGGGGTCTCGATATGTAATGGATCGTCACCCATCTATGAACTGACCACGACAAGCGTAGCTTAACCTACCAACCTGTGTGGTTGTTATTATTTAGCCACAAGCCCAAAATACAATACAAAATACCAGTTTTATATTGGAGACCGAAATACAAAACTGTCTACTTTAAAATGAGCAACATTACACACAATCTAAAAACCTGTCATCCTGTTCAACGCAAGATCTATTTACAGCAATTTAGATCGGCCACTCTTTGACTAAAAAACCTTTGTACGAGCCCCGAACGATGTCAATTACAGCTTTGATCTCGTCATTAACTTTACAGTCGAGAGGCAGTTTGTCAAACGATTTACGGCGAAATTGTACGTAGGTACATCGTGTAGCGAATACAAGTTTGTAATAAGTGATTAGATAAAATATATAAAATGGATAAAGTAAGAAATGATTAGGACTTTGTACAGGATACAATTTCAACCAGTGTGCAAACTGTTTTTCCACGAATTCAGCACATGATTCTAGGACATGCCGGTTTCCTCACGATGTTTTCCTTCACCGTTTTGAGAGCAATGGTGACAAAATAATTAATTTACATAAAGTAAAGCGCCTGTCTGGGTTCGAACCTACGACCTACAACTCGTAAGTCGCAGCCGTTACCACTGGGCCACCACTGCTGCAGAAGCTGCTAGTTAATAAAACTTGAGAGGTGTCAAGGGACACCCGGATGGAACGAAGTTCAAAGAGAGAGAGGGAGAGACAGACAGAGAAACACGCGCACGCCGCACGGCTTACAACTATAGCAAAAAGTGTCGTTCCAACTTTTGGTCTTAATTTTTTCCGTCTAGCCCCCTTTCGCAACGCGCGATAAGGAACTTCGTTCCAATAATATAAATATTATTATGGATTATGTCGCAGCCATTTGTTGCGTGTTGTATTAATTGAATAAATCCAGTTTTCAAACAGTACCTTACCAATAAAAGGAATAACTTCGAACGTATTTATACATAACTTTGAAAAGGAAGCCGGTACCAAATCAGTACATCATAAACAGCTTATAAACTTCATGAGAAAGATATAACACGACGTGTTCCCGAAGTTTTGCCTCTTAAATACCAGTTGTGAATATATCAGTTCTACGAGAAAGACCCTCTCGTACTCTTCAAACTTTTGTATAGTAGCCTAATATTCATATTTTATTTTCATATCGATAGTGAAAGTACGTCAATGCTTTTAGTTTGTTTCATCTTTCTTTCATACTGCGGGTTTTGCAAACGTGTATTAGGTGAGGCTTTTCTATAAGGAAGTTGTTGGAACTTTTTGTTTTGTAGAGGATACAAACGGATTTTTTTTATTTTTATTCCCTAGCTAGTTATCTCGTATGTTGCACCTGTCATGTTTTGTGCATCACCCTAAAGTTAAGAAAATGCCTCAGGCATTAAGTCCGCATTTGTTCAGTATTATTTTTACTTGTGCATAAAGTTTTAACCCATTAACCGCTTGTGTCGCATTAATGCGACACATATTTCCGTGCCTCTACCGCTCGTGTCGTAGGTGCTCGTTTTTATGCGACAGAGAACATGCATGATTTTTTCGTTCTATTTTAGTCCTATTAACTGCGTGGTACAACTAAAACTATTATTCGATTTGTAGCCGCGCGCTAGGAGCACGGCAATTGATATTAGCCAAGCGGTTAAAGGGTTAATTAATAAATAAAATTATTGTTCTAATATTTTCTTATGTAACTATACACTTTGTCTTGTAATGGCCGATTCCTATAATTTACGGACCGTAATTGTTTAAAATTAGGACTTGTATCTTTGCCAATAATCGCCAACAGGCTGGACTGCCCTTATGTCAGGCATTGCTGTGGCAGGCATAGACTATACACTTATAAACTGAGAGTGGCAGGCATGTTGCCGTTCCAATGCCGCATGCCGGTTAGAAGATTATATTAATTATAATCTTCTAACCGGTTTATAACCGGTTTATTAAGTATTGTGTTTATTTTTTTTAAAATATTTTTATGACCAATATTTTTTACTGTCTTGTATGTTTGTATTGTTATTGAAATTGTGTGCCTAATAATTAGTATGAGTCTTTTGTTACTTGATTATGAATAAATAATAATAATAAAGTAAAGACCGGACCGCTTTGCATATTAGATGTTTGTTGTTGATGATGTTTGTTTGTTTGATGTTTTCTTATTGTTTATTTTTCTTTATTGGTTTTTATGTTATTTTTTGCGTCCTGTTTACCGCAAATAAACATTTTTTTTTTCTTTCTTTCTTTCTAGATCCTCTCATATGGAAGTAGCTATCACAAGTCAAATTAGCTAATCTATTTATATGCCCAGTTTGGCAATAAAAAATGCTACCATTGCATTGGTAAGCAACACGATTCGTTTTTGTTTATAGGAACCGAACATAAGCCTTTATATACCTACACGTATAACGATGCTGATCAGCTCTTCTGTACACGATGTGAGCGGGTTTTCAAGACCAAATTAGGTTTTGCTAGTTATTAGAGAGCTCACGAAAGAAAAGATAAATTGTCCGGGACACTGATACGAGGAAGAGGACTATTAGTTATTAATGATGAATTCATTGAGAATGGATTTATTTTGTAACCGACTTCTAAAAAAAAGGAGGAGGTTCTCAATTCAGATGTTTGTATTTTTTTATGTTTGTTCGCGCGTAACTCCGTCGCTTGCCAACCGATTTGAAAAAATATTTTTTTTGTTGGAAAGGGTATACTTCCTAAATGGTCCCATTGAAATTTTGACAAGATCTGATGATGAGTTTCGGAGACAAACAACGGAACTCTTCAATAAACAATCACAAATTCCTAAGTAAAATAAAAATTGCCAGATTTAAATTTTTAATTATCTGAATTAAAATGACGAAGATGAACCTACTCCGTCTAAAGATAAAGAGAATGAGACAAGAGATTAGGACTAAAAGTGCCTAAGTAGTAGAAATATTAATCTAATAAAAAACTATTGGTCTTTTAATTTACAAAATGGCTGGCATCAGGTGTACCAAGCTCTCCTGTGAATTCTAATGATTACTATGAAAATTTTAATGAATTTAAAAGTTTTTGCTTAAAAATGATCAGATTATCTGGGTATTAGCTGGTAGACTACTGGAGGGGCCCGTGGCTAAATAATGACAGCCGCACAGGTCGATCGGTCAGGTTAAGCTACGCTTGCCGCAGTTGGTCTGTGGATGGGTGACCATCTTTACATACTGAGACCCCTCCGTGCTTCGGAAAGCACGTTAAGCCGTTGGTCCCGGCTGTCATTCGTGGATCTTTGACAGTCGTTACGGGTAGTCGGAAGCCCGAAAGTCTGACAACCAGTCTTACCAAGGGGTAAGCCAGCGTATTATCCAGTAACTGGGTTGTGGAGGTCAGATAGGCAGTCGCTCCATGTAAAATACTGGTATTCAGCTGCATCAGGTTAGACTGGAAGCCGACCCCAACATAGTTGGGAAAAGGCTAGGCAGATGATGAAGCTGGTAGACTACTAATCCTACTAATATTACTGTTACTGTTGGCCTGCATCATTCCACTGTTGAGCAAAGGCCCCCAATGACTTCCAGCTCTTTCGATCCAGGGCTAAAGTGGACCACTGGTCGTTTGTTTTGTCCAGCTCATCCCTCCATCTTCTTTTTCTTCTTCATCGCTTACTAATTAATATTACCTTCTAATTATCTTCCTACTACCCACATTAATTCATCATCTGCCTAGCCTTTTCCCAACTATGTTGGGGTTGGGTGTAATTAGAACTAGAAAGGTTCCTTTACGGTTAGGTTACCTTAAAGTTAAACTTTTTTGGCATTTAAGTTTAGTTGTAGTAACTGATTTTCCGAAGGCTCCTCTGAGATGTCTACAAAAGATCCTAATTAAATAAAATGAATTACCTGATAACAGCACATTCCTCTTGCCAACACGAATATCCTGTCGAAGAGAGTGAAGAGTGACGCTGATGGTTGGTGAACCGTGCACACAATGGTCCTGCCTTGACGAGACAGGAGACGAAGTAGTACCACCAGCTGACGGATTGAGACGATGTCCAGGCCACTGAAAAAATAAACATATGTAGATTCGTTCGTGGCTAAGTAATAACAGCCGCACAGGCCGATCTTCAAGGTTAAGCCATGCATTCTGAGGTTGGTCCGAGGAATGGGTAAGCATCCATTACTTACCGAGACCCCTACGTGCCTCGGAAATATATATAACTTTCCACTATGCTCAGAAAGCACGTTAAGCTGTTGGTGCTGGCTGTCATTTATAGATCTTTTACAGCCAATACGAATAGTCAGGAACCCGAAAGTTTGAGGTCATTAGGCAGTCGCTCCAAGTAAAATACTGGTATTCTGCAGCCCTAGTTAGATTGAAATATAGCCCACTCACTCTCGAAGAGAGGAGGCCTGTTTCCCAACAGTGGTAATATTATAATTATGCTGATTATGTACTGTCAAAATCAGTGACCCTAGAAGAGTACAATAAGGTTCTAGTTGGGTTGCTGATGTC
Source organism: Apamea sordens (assembly GCA_945859715.1). Lineage (NCBI taxonomy): Eukaryota > Metazoa > Arthropoda > Insecta > Lepidoptera > Noctuidae > Apamea > Apamea sordens. The sequence goes on from OX243994.1 coordinate 5,111,990, forward strand.
ATAGGTAAAGAAAAGAAATAAAGAAAATAAGTTTATTTGACCCAGGTTAAGTAACATAACTTTGAAAGGACTGTAGTAACAGATGAGCAATGTAGTACCTTTATTTCGTACCTACAGTTACGAGCAAAAGTATGGTATACACTCGGCTTTATTCAAAAGCGATTTACTCGTTAATTTTTTAATGAAATTTTATGTTGTTAAAAACATAGCATTTTTGAGCCAATAGGTTTGTGTAATGTGTCGTATTTCAACGTTGCATTTATTATTACACGAAAAAATCGCAATTAAAAATTGCCCAGTGTTGACATATTGGTGCTCGTGACTGTACATAGAAACAAAATGTATACCAAATTACGACTATGAAACGAAACTTATGACTGATGATGACGACGAAAATTATGGAGAGTTAGGCTGAACAGCAGATCCTTACACAAATAAATGACCATTGTTATATTATCATAAAATTTTATGGGCTGTTGACGTACCTAAACAAATGAAATTGAGTTATGACCCCTTAAAGTTAAATACCGTTAAAATTAAAGCTCTTTACAAAATTTAATGAGAACCGGAATGGGAGAGATAAGTAATTTTGGAGTTCCTGAATTTGGAATTGGTGTAAAATCTATGGAATTGGTAGGTATACTTAATTATGAACAAAAGCTGCGATATGTTGTTTAAATGTGTTTATTTTTAACCTTTAGGGTCTTTAAACTAAATATGTATTTCCTTAATGTTTCTACTTACGAACCCCCCTTGTTTGACTAACCCCCCGCCTAACACCCTGTATACTTAATTATGAACAAAAGCTGCGATATGTTTTTTAAATGTGTTTATTTTTAACCTTTAGGGTCTTTAAACTAAATATGTATTGTAGTTTCTACTTACGAACCCCCCTTGTTTGACTAACCCCCCGCCTAACACCCTGTAGGCATAACCGAGAGAAAATAAACAGAAGGATTGAAATTATATCATGCATGATGTATTACTTCGTTTCATCAAGCAGTCTAGCCATTTCATTCACTCAATTAACAAGTAGTAGTTACAATTATAACTCTCAAATTCACCGGAAATTGGTAACAACGGTCACTGCAATCGACATGGAACAGTTCCAAACATAATCCTCTTAACATTATAATATTATCCTCTTAACTTTTGGTTTCGAAGTCAATGAAGGTTATCTGACCCGATTGATCATCATCGGCCTAGCCTTTTCCCAACTATGATGAGGTCGACTTCCAGTCTAACCGGATGCAGCTGCTTACCAGTATTTTACATGGAGCGACTGCCTATCTGACCTTCACAACCCAGTTACTCGGTAATACGAAACCCCTCGGTAAGACTGGTTGTCAGACTTTCGGGCTTCTGTCGACCCGTAACGACTGTCAAAGATCCACGAATGACGGCTGGAACCAACGGCTTAACGTGCTTTTCGAGGTACGGAGGGAGATGGTCACCCATCCACGGACTAACCGCGGCAAGCGTAGCTTAACCTGATCGATCGACCCGTGCGAAACCTTTTAGAAAATGTCCTTCAATTGGCTTTTTTTATATTCGTGGAATACTAATTTGGCAGTACAGTCATAATACCTTCGTCATTTTTCAATTTTTTTCCTTTAACATGTCAAGCCACATAAATACCTACATTTTGCATAGCAAACTATACAGGATTGCAGGAATATTGCGCCCACCCTGTTGCCACTGATTCAGCAATGAGTCTAGACCCCTAGCGAAGAAGTTTTTGGTCAGATATCAAAACAAAAAACCAGATATTTCATAAAATCAAAAATCAAAATCAAAAGTCATTTATTCAAATTAGGCTGAGAGTCAGCACTTTTCGAACGTCAAAATTACAAAAGACAGTCCCCCAAAAACGCCCGCCCTTCACCACTTCCTAGTGCTATCGCTGGGAAGAAGAAGTGGCGCAACAAACTTCCCAGCAGCACAGCTGTCTGTTCAGTTAGAATATAGTGCATGTATACAATACTAGGAACCTATGTTCAGTCATTAACATGACAAGAAACTTAAATTATTTGCCATAAAATATGTCAGCTAGCCACGCCAATATACCAACAAATATAATAAAATGAATGCATAGAAAAGTGCAACACCTACTGTCAAAATATATGGAACAGCTTTTTTGTTGCTCAGAATCATGTGCAGCCGATCGATTCTGTAAAAATCTCACCGTGAAAACTCAAGTGAAGTGAGCTTGATGTGAGTTGTCAGTTGTGTCAATCCCTAGCATTATTTGGAATGACAGCTCACTCCACGCTCACTTCACCTAAGTTTTCACGGTGAGATGGTTACAGAATTGCACTGCTGAATCCAAGGTATTAGTTTACGCGTCAACGTTCCTGCCACCCTGTATTTAATTCCTTGATAAAAAGTCCATATAATTTAAAACTTATTTTAATATTTCTAACAGCTTTATAATTTTCTACTTAAGGGTAGCAAAGCAATTTAATAACGTCAATGTCATTGCACTTAATTTATAAATTTTCAACCTTCAGGGGAAAGACAGGGGTCTTAATTAAACGCTGATTGCCCAAAATTTAATTTAATTTATTAATTTATGAACCCTTTCTTTGGTAGTTTGCATACAATTTATAATTGAACCAACGGAAACCACCTTTGTAGATATTTTCCAAAGACTTCGGTCAGTAGTCTCTTCCAGGCAACCTTGGAATGGACAGTGATTTGCCTGGACATAACATGGGGTTGTCATTGGTGCAATAATATATTAAAATAGTTACACAGATATATACATATCCTAAATAATAGATACATACATATGAAATATAATAAACAACGAAAATAAATGAAGACTCATTCATCATTAGCAAGAAATTAGTTAGAAATAATTGCGTTCTGCAGTAAAAACCTAAGTTACAAACGTGCAGTATAAGTATTATGACAAAAGGATCATTAGCGTTTCACACGCAAGAAATACATACATTAAGTTACAAGGACCACATTGTATAGTCAACAAAAGAGATAAGTATGCAGGGTCGTCGGATATAATAGTTGAAGTTTAGTAAGAAACTGATTGATGTTTTCGGATAAAATTTTATTTAATTAACCTCTTAAATGTCAAATGCACAGCATCTGTACACTAAAAAACGTGCTCAAAATGTCAATGTACACCATCTGTACACTACGTCACGGCTCCCATTGGACGATGGAATTTTCCGTTATTTTGCACTTGCAACACGATGTGACTGTATCATCGACTAATCGATTCATACTTGACCGGTTTTAGTAACATTTTAAAGGGAACACCACTAAACTGAACGAAAAAAAAGTGTTTAAAAAATGCATCTGTGGTTTTTGAAGTGAGACGCCATTGTGACGCGATTATTCTCGACATTTTGCTGTGTTGTTTTTTATTGAAAAATGAACGCAAGACGAAAGCGGTGAGTAATCTTTTATAAATGTTATACAGAATTACTGAGAAATAAGTTTAGATTTCGAATTGAATGATAGTTTATCGAAAAGTGATAAATATTTCAGCGAAAACATAACGAATGTTTTGTAATGCTCAAATTTTGACAATGATAAATGCCGTATCGAGTCAATTTGAGTCATGTTTTTATGATAAATATTGTTGTATATTGTTTGAAATACACATAAGTTGCTAGCTTATTAATCTACGAACATAATTTGCTACTAATATTGTTGCGTATTGTCATTGGAAACGTATTACAAAGGTAAATAATGCCGGCGCCGTCGCCCCTTTCCCGGTACCAAGAAATAACGAGTTAGGCGGTCATGGTACAAGGGACATTCGTCAGTGAAAAGTACTAACTGCAAAAAAAAATTGACTGATTATATTTATTATATTTTTGTGATTGGATTTTTATTATTTCATGTAGTTTTTTTATTTGTCATGTCTAAAAATAATAAATGTCGAGATTATTGTTTTTTTCTTACACTTCATAAAAAGGTGAATGACCTCAAATAGAATGAATTTTAGGCCATTATTTTAGTAAATGATTCGTTTTGATATTTTTAGCATGGCGAGGCAGGCCTCGAGGTCAAGGTCGCGGAGCGTGACCCCCGCTCCTGAAAGGGGGCCGCCCAGAGAGAGCGCCGCACGTCGCGCTCTTATTATGGGTCTGATTGACTCGCGCCGCGATCCTAACCTATCCCCATCCCCGCCGCCGAGGTTAGTATTTTCTGTATAGCGTATTACTATATTTATTTAGTTTCAGTGGAATAATTTGTATTTCTTATCTTTTTAGCCGCTTCCTTGCTGTACCAGTGCTACCGACGCCAGGTGGTTCTCTCAACGTTCAGGGCGAGGCTGTACCCGTTGAGCAGACCCCTGGTGGTCGCATCCGACGTGTCCAAACTAAGCCAGCCGTGCCTCTCTGGTAAGTAAGCTCTCCTTCACAGAGTAAGGTTCTTGGTACGTGTTCATATTTAGGTTATATTTTTACAATATTGTACTTGCTTGCAGTTTCGATGTAGTCGAACGGGTGGAGGCATTGGACATGTCGCAGGAAGAAGCCGAGGAGATGATGGAGGAGGCCCCCTGGCATGTCAGGCGATGGGTGCAGGATCTGCCGGAGCCTTTTGCTGTCACCAACTCCGAGGTTGAAGTTCGTCCATCAACTTCGGGATTGCAGGCAGCGACAGCGTCAGGAAGGGAGGCGGTGACCGGCAGCGACTTGGACAGCGAGTTCGACGACGAGTACGACGTCGACGCCATGCCAGGTAGATCGAGAAAGGACATTCCCGACACTGAGGAGTTAGAAGAACCCATGCGGGAAATTGTTGACATCATCGACACGGGGATGGACGACGCAGCTGATCGCCTACTGGGTACGTCGCCTAGTTTCACGTGGCTGTCGGACTTTGAGTCGTTCAGGGGTGTTCGTGAGGAGTTCTCAGGACCTACCCCTGGGCCACTCAAAGATTACGATTCGCCTTATGATGCCTTTGTCGACATATGGGACAAAGATATCATAGACTTGATTGTCCGTGAAACAAATCGCTACGCCCAGCAAACGATCGAGGCTAAGCGTAATAGAGGGACTTTGAGCGCATCATCTCGCTTACATTCGTGGACTGACACGAATGAAGACGAGATAATGCTTCTTTTCGCGGTGTTCATGTATATGGCCCTCGACCCGCGGACGTCGTTATCCGAGTATTGGAGAAAAGATCCAGTTCTCCAACTACCGGGGTTCAGACGTCTTTTGCCCTATAATCGGTACGTTTTGCTGAGTAAGTTTCTTCATTTTGTAGACAATACCGCTGTCGCGAGTCAATTGCCTCAAACTGAAGATGCTTCCTCATTAAAATTGTCGGCTAAGCTGGGTAAGCTGGCACCTATAATTGAACATCTCGGAAAGAAGTTCAAATCGCTTTATAACCTAAAGCCTGACGTGTCAATCGACGAGTCTTTGACCTTATTCAAGGGCCGCTTGTCTTGGGTCCAAACAATACGGTCAAAATCTGCCCGATTTGGAATAAAGTCGTATGAACTGTGTGAGTCCAGCACAGGTTATATGGCTGGATTTCAAATATACACGGGCAAGTTTGACGGAGCCGGTAGAGACAATTCCCTTGGTGTCAATTTGGGGGGGAAAAGCACGAAAGTGGTTCTTGAGCTTTTGCAAGGTCTTGAACATAGGGGGCATTGTGTAGTGATGGACAATTTTTACAATTGTCCATCATTAGCACGATATCTCAAGAGTTTGGGCTTTGATTGCCTAGGAACCCTTCGTGTATGCCGTCGAAACGTACCTAGTGACATTGCTAAAGTACCGAAGAAAGTGAGTAAGGGGACAATAATATCTCGCCATTGTGGAGACGTATCCATCATTGCATGGATGGACTCCAAAATGGTGAATATTATATCTACCTATCACAGACCCGATACTTACATTGGAACGAAGGCCGGTAAATCACTTATGAAACCTGTGTGTGTAAGGGATTACAACTCATTCATGGGAGGAGTTGATCTCAAAGATCAAAAACTCTCCATGTATCTGTTAGAGCGAAAGAGAGGCGTGAAATGGTACATAAAGATGTATAAAAGGTTGCTAAATGTGAGTATTCATAATGCACTTGTGATGTATTTGAGTTCGCTGAAACGGCGGGATAAACTGCCTGTGACGCATCGTGAGTTCCGTTATGAGCTTGCTGAAACTCTGCTTAGACGGCATCGCCCCTGTCTACAGCTTCAAGAGATCAGCCACCCATCATGTGAACTCATGAGGCTGAGGCGAGATATCCTGCACGAGCCAGAATATTTGAAAGGGGCGAAAGCAAGAAAAAGGTGTACGATTTGCTTTCGAACGAACGCAGTCAAATTGGTTCACAGTATGTGCACCCAGTGTGACGTATTTCTTTGTTTTGGGCATTGCTGGAGAATTTGGCATTCTGCAGCAAAGCTCCCAGGCGAAGAAATACGTGGGCGAAAACGGAGGCGCAGTAATGAGTGAATCATTTTGCGGTGTGGATGTGGAGTATGAACATGAGTGAATGCGTTTGAATGTGATGGTGGAACATGAGTGAATGTGAGTGAATGCGTTTGGATGTGATGGTGGAACATGAGTGAATGCATTTAAATGTGATGGTGGAACATGAGTGAATGTGAGTGAATGCGTTTGGATGTGACGGTGGAACATGAGTGAATGCGTTTAAATGTGATGGTGGAACATGAGTGAATGCTTTTGGATGTGATGGTGAAACATGAGTGAATGTGAGTGAATGCGTTTGGATGTGATGGTGGAACATAAGTGAATGCGTTTGAATGTGATGGTGGAACATAAGTGAATGTGAGTGAATGCGTTTGGATGTGATGGTGGAACATGAGTGAATGTGAGTGAATGCGTTTGAATGTGATGGTGGATGTGGACTATGAACGGGATCCGGGCCCTCGCGTGAGGGCTACGTTTCGACGGTATATGGCGACTTCTAACTCCTCATGTCACGATGATGGTGGCACGTGTGTTGTTGGATCATTTAGCTCCCTTCAATATGGTTGAGCTGAATGGTGCTGATCCATGCGTCATGCTCGTGAACGGGCGCCGTCAGTTGGGACTAGTCATCTCTTAGCTGCCTTGGCTTATTTTAAGTATTTTAGTTTTGTTTTTATAAGTATAAGAGATTATCGATATTATTTCTAATTCCATTGTTATCCATCTTTTTGTTAATTATTATTGTATAGCGAGATTTTAATAAAGTGCTGTGCTAACCTTTAATTTAGATGCATGCAATGCTATTGTATTTGTAAATGATATGTACTTTGAATGTCTTTGTGTGTATTTAGTTGGTTTGTCTAAATAAATAAAATCTTTCTGACTGACTGACCCCTTGACAATTCAAGTGTCTGTAATTGGTTTATTTGAAACTGTTTGAAATAAATGGTTTGAGTTTTGTGTACAAACTTTATTTAGCTTGTAAGGTGTAAATCCGATAATGTTATTTTTGTATAAGTTTTTAGTGTGTCATGTCATTACTAACATTAGTTTCTCACTAGCATTTCTATGTTTCTAATGCCTGGAGGCTTTTATTTATGTAGTAAGCTTTTTATTTACATTTTAATTCATTATTTTTTAGCTTGAGTATGTATAGTTTTTATTATATTTGTTGGTATATTGGCGTGGCTATCTGATATATGGCAAATAATTTAATTCTATGTTCTGGTCTTGTAATGTTAACATACATAGTATTGTATACAATCAAGTATTTTCTAACTGAACAGACAGCTGTGCTGCTGGGGAGTTTGTTGCGTCACTTCTTCTTCCCAGCGATAGCACTAGGAAGTGGCGAAGGGCGGGCGTTTTTGGGGGACTGTCTTTTGTAATTTTGTCGTTCAAAAAGTGCTGATTCTCAGCCTAATTTGAATAAATGACTTTTGATTTTAACAAATACAACATTTTTTTTTTTTTTTTTTTTAATATATTTCTTGAAAACAAAACGTATTTTATTTCAATCTGTTCCAAGCTATCTCTTACGTGGAATTGGAATAACCATCCGTAAGTATATGGAGTCATTTCTATAAATGACCCCATAATAAGGTGCTATCACCTTATTTATAATATAGTATAATTTCAGGCAAACTTTATTAGGGTTCCGTACCTCGAAAGAAAAAAACGGAACCCTTATAGGATCACTCTGTTGTCCACCCGTCCGTCTGTCTGTCTGTCTGTCAAGACCCTTTTTCTCAGGAACGCGTGGAGGTATCAAGCTGGAATTTATATCAAATACTCAGGAGGTCTACTGACCCTTGGAGCTGTGAAAAAATCAAACTTCTAAGCCAACGCAATCAAAAGATACAGCCGTTTATGCCGCAAATTTTCGACCCTCGTAAGGGAATCAAAACCTATAGGGTACTTCCCGTGAACTCAGAATCTTGAAATTTGGTACGAAGCAACGTCTTACAGCACAGATAAAGGAAAAATTGCGAAAACCGTAAATTTTTAGTTACATACCAACAAATTTGTACGGAACCCCAGGTGTGCGAGTCCCGACTCGCACTTGACAGGTTTTCATGATGAATAACCACAGTAGTTAACCTCCACATACTTAAGTTTTTGTTGCTTGGCATAATCGGACTATTATGTTCCCACTGCTGGGACACAGGCCTCCTCTCTGAGAATGGGTGGGTTGGTAGATAGTTTTAGTTATAAGGAAAAATAGATTGAATAATAATTTATCTAATGTATTGTCCACCATAATGATTTATTATTATAATTGTTATACACCTGTTAGTAATAGTGTGTCATTATTTTCAAAGAATAATAACTAAATAATAATTGGGATACCTCAATACAAAAAGTCTCTGACGTTTCATTGAACAGGTACTAAAATCTAAAAGTAACAGAATAAAAGTAAATAATTTATAATAACAAAAATCGTACTTGAAAAATAAAACATACAAATATTTCGTTCGCAGCGTTTTTGCGCCAACGGTACCTGCCGACCGTGGCCGCCATATGTTAGCGATAGTTTAGTGACCGATGCACCGACGCCCGCCGGCAGCGCGCGAAATTGCCGCCATAATTTTTCGTTGTGTTATCAAATAGTTTTTATTACTTTTTACCGTGTAGGACATTGTGTCTAAGCGGAATAATTTGTGTTAACATTGCCTACACATTATTGTGTTATCATGTAAGTGTTTTTTGGTGATTAAGTGTGTGAATTCGATAAATTATGATAAAGTTTTATGGTTATGTGAGTGAAAATTATAAAAATGAAAACATATCACATCACTGCGAGATAAGGTCAGTTTTATTTGCTTATTGAATGGTATAAATAGTTAGATAAACTCATAACGAAGCCAGGAAGGTATAATATATACCATGATAATGGTTATAACATGCCGATTTCTTAGTTTTTCTGAAGTCCTACCCAAAAATCGAAAAGTACGTTCTACTACGCTTGCGCTAGGCGCGTTTCGACAGGGCGGGCGGCCGGGCTTCTGAAGGGTTAATAGAAAACAAACAGTTCATTTATCAAATTAAATTTCATTCGAAAACATCCATCCGTTTCTTACTAAAATTCAACTATATCCGACGACCCTGCATACTTATCTCTTTTGTTGACTGTACGAGTACTAATTAATTTCTTGCTAATCTCGGTCACATAACTGTAATTAAGTATTGTGACCGTGATCTTTGAAAGGTAGTGTAATTTATAGTAATCGCAGTCCTTAGATCACCATGATTCAATGACGAAACGTTAGTATTTGAAGTTCATACAAAATGGTCCTCAGAAGCGAAAACTGCCCTTTGATTGAAGATTTATAATAGTGCTAATAAATCTTGTTGAACGTTACAACTATTTTGTTTGACTAAAGATACGGTTTCTTAGAAGAAAGGTACCCCACATAGCGTCCACAATTTAGTGGTAAATGAGGTCACTGAAAGGTTATTTATGAAAGTAAGTTGGTGTGTTTTCCGTTTTTGCACCGTAAAGGTAAAACGTACTGCCCAGAAATTTAAATTGCTAGATTTGCCCTCACCTTACTTTGTTACACGAAAAAGTGTTCATAATGAGAAGAGTGAGCTCACACATAACTACATATACAGGGTGGCAGGTACATCGACGCGCAAACTGTAACCATGGATTCAGCACATGAGCTTAGACCCCATAGCGACGAAATTTTTCGTCAGTTAGGTATAAAAAAAAAATTGCTGTTCCATACATTTTTACCGCGTAGGTATTGAACTTTTCTATGAAACAGAAGATTTTTTTTTTTGGAAAAGCTGTTACTAATTCATTATTATCACTCATTTGTGAATTCTGCCTTATATAACGTTTGCCCCTATTGTAATAATGTAAATTATGTTCGTACATTGATACTTAGATACTAAATTTTCTCAATTATTCAAAATTATCATTAGAGGATACTTACCATAAAGAATAATTACAAAGGAAATTAAGGTTGAAATATCCAATACCTACAAACAAGTATGATTTGGAACTGTCATTTGTTTTATTGAACTCAGTCAAACGTGCGTCCTCGATCAAACAGGACATCGTTAATCCCACGCTGTACCAAACATAAAGAATAATTAGTGCATTCTAGATGAAATCCTCTGAGCATGAAGGTGCATTATAGAGCGCTGCGCATTATGTTCTTTAAAAAATACTACCCTTCTGTTTTCTTTTTAATAATGAGAAGTTGGGTAGGGTCTTCCTCCGTACGTAGTTTAAATGAACTGAATCAATTTGCCAACCTTTTCCCACCTATGTTGTAGTCGGCTTCCAGTCCCCAACAAAGTACCTAATATTATTAAAACTATGACTGTATTCAAATTTAAAAGGGCACTAATCGAAATATTAATTGATAAAAGTTATTACACAATTCACGACTTCCTTAATGACGAATCACTGACTGATTAACATGATATTATACCATTTGACTTTTTTATTTTTATTGCAACCTAGATGACATTTTTTTTACTATATTACTGTGACATTTTTACTGTTTTACTGTGAAATTTTTAATTTCTTGTAATTCAAACGATTTAACATTAATTTGTAGTATGTTATTCTACTAATTTTTATTTAATATTATAATATCTTTTGTGTAAGTTAAATAATAATATGTTTTGCATGCCCATGTGACGGTAGAGCATGGAGGACTCTTATAAGAAAACATCTTTGTACAAATACCCATGTTTGCAAACCAATAAATGATTTGATTTGATTTGATGGTGATGATGATGCGTTATTTTGTTCATACTCCAAAAGCAGTATCAAGAGACTGGGACCAAATTAATGCAACACAAAAGGGATCACTTCAAAAAGGCCCGGCGGCAAGGCCCGCAAATCAGTATCCAGGGTCCTACGGGCTATTTTTGTCAAAATAGCCTCTTTCAATACCGTGATTCCGTAAACACGCTTCAGGTTAAATGTCCAATAAAAGATTATGGGGGGGACTTAGTGATTAAGCCAATTACCTCCCATTGTACAGTCACGAGCACCAATACTCGGCAACTTTCAATTGCGATTTTTTCGTGAAATAACGAATGCAACGTTGAAATACGACACATTACATAAACTTATGGGTTCGGAAATGCTATGTTCGTAACAACATAAAATTTAATTAAAAAATAAAGGAGTAAATCGCTTTTGAATAAAGGCGACTGTATACATACTTTTGCTCGTGACTGTACTTATGTAATTCTGTTTAGCTTTCCGATTGGAACAGACCTTTTAGGTAATAGATATTAATGAATTGCTCCAAAGATTTCAAAAGATTTCTGCTCAGCTTACATTCCGAGAGAATACAAATTGGAAGAACTTTATTCTAGTTGTTGAAACGTTTCTATTTGAGAGCATTTAGTTGAGCTATTTCTAGGGAATTCTCTTTGTTAGGTGCTATGTATTTATTCGATGTATGCCATCATCGTCTGCCTAGCATTTTCCCAACTATGTAGGGGTCAGCTTCCAGTATAACCGGATGCATCTGAATACCAGTATTTCACATGAAGCGACTGCCTATTTGACCTCCACAACCCAGTTACTGGGTAATACGATACTTCTAGGTAAGACTGGTTGTCAGATTTTCGGGTTTCTGACTACCCGTAACGACTGTCAAAGATCCACGAATGACAGCCGGGACCAACTTCTTAACGTGCTTTACGAGGCACGAAGGGGTCTCGGTATGTAAAGATGGTCACCCATTCACATACCAACCGCGGCAAACGTAGCTTAACGTGATCGATCGACTTGTGCGGCTGTTATTATTTAGCCACGGGCCCCTCCATTTATTCGATAAGGGGCATAAATGTTGTGATTATCTAAGGAAGTTGGGCTCTACCCAACCTTAGATAATCATGTTACAGATGATCAACAGAACGAAATAGAAAAGGGTTCTTTTTAGCCGAAAAACACATTGGCTACCTGATGTTTTTTTAAACAATCCCATTTTTTTCTATCCTCTTCGTTGTCATGACGAGCAAGGAAACACGGTTCCGTCATCATCAGATTAGGGTTAATTAAATAATTCCTTTTTCCTTCTTCAAAAGAAAGCAGAATTTTTTTATTACACTAACACACGAGGGCAGCCATAATGACACCAATTACTCATGTTTAATCCGAGCATTATTCTTTTCCTCAAACGTGCGGATTAATCCTGTTATGGCGGTCGTGTCTAATTGTTTTTTTAACCCTCCTCTTGTAACGAGACAAACGTCATCGTCGCAGAAAAACCGGGGATGTTTTGGGTACCTTTTGTTCTCAACACTGTTAATGAATTGAGGTGTTTTTATTCATAAGTGGCTGTATTTTTAAGTGGAGGTTGGTTCATTTTGTTATACATATTTTTTTTGTTTAATTTGCAGCTCTGAAAAGGTGGTGAGGGCTTCCGAATTTGTGGAAGACAGAAGAGTATTCTGATTAATTGTGTTTTGGTAGTTTAACCCTAATAATAACAGAAATATTGTCGAGTTTAGAACTCCGAAGTAGTATGCATGAATAATCAGCCTGTAATGTTTCCACTGCTGGGACACAGGTCTCCGCTCTGTAAGAGGGAGTGGGCTGTGGGCTTAGTGCGGGTTGGTAGATGTCACATAATATGTCTTCGAATATTTTTTTCTAGGTCATGCTGGTTTCCTCACGACTTCACTGTTTTGAGAGCAGTGGTGATTAAATTAAATAAAGTGCCAGCCCAGCAGTGCGATTCTGTAACCATTTCACCGTGAAAACTCAGGTGAAGTGAGCGTGGAGTGAGCTGTCATTCCAACTAATGCTAGTCATTGACACTATTGACAGCTCACTCTAAGCTCACTTCACCTAACTTTTCACGGTGTGATTTTTACAGAATAGACCGGCTAGAATAGACAGGTTCGAACTCACGACCTACACCTCGTAAGTCGGGATCGATACTATTGAGCCACCATTGCTCTCATGATGATCTTTAAGACATCGCAAATTTTCTTACATTCATAATTATTTATTTGGAACCTTCTCTTTGTATAAGAAGTGGCCTCAGTCCGATACCCGGGACATTGCAGGCAAAAACTGAAGTAGTAAGATTATTGTACTTTGAGTAAGCTTGATTTTTTATACAGCGTGGCGCTTTAATGGCGACATTAATTTAACACACGTATACGGTTTTGCGTTGTAGTTTTATGAATATATTTTAATTTAATTAAACATTAATATTTATTTATTTATTAACAATTTTATAAAATAGCATCTTAGAGCATCCTGACTTAAACAACTGTAGCGCAGGGGTCATTTGCCGGGGTCACGGATGTAATTAAAACAATTAACGAGCAAAGAGAAGGCGAATTGAAGGAAAGAGAGCCCTTTGTCGGCGCGCGGCGTATGTGGAAGTTATCAAGTTACGATTTTTTTTATGTTGTTATAATTTTTATGGTTACTGGTCACTAGCCCTACCCGTGTGTTAAATTAATGTCGCCATTGTAGCGCCACGTTGTATAAGTCTAAGTCAGTGTGACCTGCAAAGATGTATGTAGGTAGGAAATCATGAAGTTCCATAGCATTTAACGTGCTGTTTATAAAATAGGATGGACAAGTAAAACTCACGTAGTAGGCTCGTCCAAGAAGATGATAGGTGGGTTGTTGACCAGCTCCAAGGCTATGGACAGCCGCTTCAGTTGTCCACCAGATAGTCTCTCAGACATGGTGTTCCTGTGATCCCAGAGGCCAAGGGTTTGGAGAATTTCTTCCACCTGAAAATTCAAGATCAACTCTTCAGCACATTTGTGTGGAGGGTCAAATGTAGGAAGCAAATGAAAAGCAAAAAACTACAATCGACAATGACTGTACGCGTAGTGAATATGAATTCTTTGACAAATTAAATTAGAGGTTATTCTGAATAATATAGAATAGACAGATTTCGATTTTGATCATCATTAAATTATTGTTAAACATCTTCGATTAAATTATGTTTTAGACTAAATGTTTATGCTTATTTTTTGAGAAAAAAATGATACGAGAATCTTAAGAACCTTTTCAAATAAAATATGTTTTTGTCGATCAAACAAAATAACAGTTATAACTTTAATTCAATAATTAATTAATTTTTGTAAATTTCGTTACGTTAGTTTGTAACTGTGTGATATCATTATTTACTAGACGCCTCTCAAACCATTGCTAACCAAAAGGGTTTAAAGCCAAAGTGCGTTTTCATATGAAAGGTAAAAGTAGACTTTAGTTAAATTCTTATTTCCTTATGTAACGTTAACTCTAAACCTTATGCCGAACTAATAAGAAACAAAATGAGACTACGGCGCCGATTCTCTTGTTCACAAACTAAACTAAATTTAAGTTCAGTGCATTTTTTTCTTTCTATTTCATTAAGAAAAGGACAGAAGATAAATATTAGATTAGTCCTGTCAAATTAGTCAGCGCCTGAAGTAAATTGACGTATATTAGTAGCCATATTTTTAATCACGTCTAAACTGTCTATGGAGTATCTTAATTTGACAGGACTAAACTAATATTTATCTTCTGTCCTTTTCTTAATGAAATAGAAAGAAAAAGATGCACTGAACTTAAATTTAGCTTAGTTGGTGAACAAGGCATTCGGCGCAATGTCTGGAAAATGCAGTCTTAAAAGTGAAAATATTCATTAAATAGTTTTTATTTGTACTTCTACAAAGTTATTTTCAATGTAAGTCATTTACCTTCCTTTTATAATTAAGCTAGATCTCTGATTGGTCACATTCAAGTATCCAATCTAAAACTTTTCATGGTCCAATATAAGGCCAACGTGATCTAATCTGATTTAGGAGGGACTTCAAAGAAAACTTAATTCAACTTAGAACAAGTACTGATTCTTTAATTAGATATTAGAAGGTCAATTCTCGTAATTTAAAACGTTCAAAATCTAGTCGCAGTCTCATCTCAGCGACAAACAAATGTCAAAAACTTGTCAAAATGTAGGGAAATTAGAGGTATTTTTGACAGATTGAAACTGAGATCAGACTGTGAACGGTCTTAAAATTACGAGAATAGCCCCCCCTCAGGTTCATCAATAATATCCCTGGACATTTCACACAGCGCCATCTAGTTCCAAGTTAAGCAACCTAATGCTTGTTTTATGGTAACAAGATGGCTGATAAACTACTTATATACATTTTTTTTTTGTAAATACATACATATTATAGATAGAAAAACACCCAGCCTCAGAACAAATACATGTAGGACAAATATTTGTTCTGTGCGGGAATCGAACCCGCGACACGCAGCGCAGCAGTCCGATCGCTCAGCCACTGCGCTAACCGTGTTGTCAGTTGTATATAACGTGTTAGAAACTCAAATTACCAATGAGTAGCCATCAGGATGTATAGCATTAGTATTTCAATGGTATCCCGCAGCAGCAGCTTACTAAGGAACGCGTTGTTAACTTATTTGGTTTTTAACACGTACATACCCCTCCAAAAGTTAGTTAACATTTATCAACTTTAGCTGTGGTGCCAAATTATGATTTAAAATTCTAGTTTCAAATATTTGAACGGTACTCTATAACGTCTTTACTGACTAATTCAACTACCTCTGACTTATCATAATAAATTATTATACATATTTTAAATCATAAAGTCGCATCAAAGCTAAAGTGGAAAATGTCAACTAACTTTTGGAGCACAGTGAATATATTTGAGCAATGTCGCGGACGATTAGTTAAACGTAACTGACAACAAATTGTGGCTTCTCAATCTTAAAATCAGACGTCTTAAATGATCATTATTTAAATGAAAACTGCTACCGATAATTTACCTATCATTAAGAATATAAAAGCCAAGAAAAATACAGAAGAAATAAACAAATAACAAGCACCTAAATAAATCAAATCATTAATCAAACAATCAGTTCAGTGTAATAACAATTGTTACTAAAATTAGTGTTTATGTAGGTATATAACCCGTTGGCGCCGGAACATTTAAATAATAAATAAATTATTCCAACTTCCCGTTCATTGTTATAAGGAAAATAAATAAAGATTAACATAAATAATAATTACTGGAATGTAAGTTAAATTACCTTTCATCGATTATATATTTTAAAAGGGCAGAAGTCTTAAAGGGAATGTATGGCATTTGCCTCTTCCTATATCATTTTCATGTACTTAATCACTTCGTCTGACGTTCGATTTGACATTAAGAGAACTCTTACGTCGCATCCGTGTTTGCATTCTTTTCCTTTACCATCATTGTACTTGCAAGTTCAAATTAAATTAGCCAGCAAAACTCTACAGACGTGATGAATATCAATATCTAAACACGATACAATTAAAATATAGGTATTTTTTTTTAGGGGCCAACGACTGCTGTTGCTGGTAGTGTCTTTACTTGAAGTATTAATTGAGAATATATGTTTTATCGTGTTTGATATCAAGGAACTGTGAAGTTTACCCAAAAAAAAAAAACAGATTTTTAAACTGATATTTGAAGTGAATAAACTAACTGCGGTCGATGACCCCACAAAAAAACATCATCAAATTAATTTCGTTTTTATTGTATTATGTTTAGATATCGATACACATCACTTCTGCGGAGTCTCGCTAGCTAATTTAATTTGACCCTGTATTTAATACATACATACATAATCAGCCTATAACGTTCCCACTGCTGGGACAAAGGCCTCCTCTCTGAGAGGAACTGGGCTGTATAATAATAATAATAATAATTTATTGTCTCCAAAAAATCTTAGTATTAAGTTACACACAATTTGGCAATAATATGTACTAACAATGTAAACTAGCATCTGTAACCGAACTAGGCAATGCCTGTATTTCGGTTATCAGCGCCCATCCCCATCAATATTATATACCAAAAAACATAGCCATTAGACAATTTAAAACATAGTGCAAGAAGGGTTAAGCAAATATAATAAAGTAACATTAAAAGAATCATTACTTCAGACAAAAAAGACAAAAATATATAGTATTATGTCCTCTTGATTGCTGTGTTCTATCTACCACGCAGGCCTAGTGCGGGTTGGTAGATGTCAAATGTCTTCGATTTTTTGGTTCTAGGACATGCCGGTTTCCTCACGATATTTTCCTTGGCCGTTTTGCGAGCAGTGGTGATGGAATAATTTACACAAAGTAAAGCGCCTGACTGGGTTCGAACCTACAACTCGTAAGTCGCGGCTGTTACCACTGAGCCACCATTGCTCATGTTTTCTATAGAAGTAACTAAATATTCACTATAAAGCGACCGTTGTATTGCATTGTGTGTGCACACTTGAATTCTCAAATGCTCTTTCCATTATCATACCCGCGGTATCTACAACGCCACATGCGAACTACGCGTCATACTGACGTCACGCAAAATCTTGCATCTCGCAAGCAGAGTTTACCACGCAACTAGCATATATTTTTTATTTTATATAAGTGATTTTTTGCTCCATTGGTGTAATTGCCATATAGCGTTCCAGTGTGAGGATAAATAAATAACAAATAAATAATATATACAACCCCGACATGAATCATCGGGCAGTTGCCCGTCTGACACAACACCCGTCTGGTCAGATGATCCTCCCTTTTCTATGGAGGATTAGTGAACTTTACACCCTGCTCCTCATACTGCTATACCCCTTTCATCTCTTTACTCCCGGAAGAGAGGGAGGTACGATATTTGCTGGAAGCTCCACAGTCGAAACCTTTCGATATTCGCATGATAAGATTTATCTCAAAGCGGAAACCGTCAAAAGGCCCAACATTCCCAATGAGTTTGCCTAAAACTAAACTTAAATATTGAACCATCGAAGTGATTAAGACGAACAATGTTTCTGCTTCAATCAATATAATTGATTCCGTAGATACCTTTAATTTAACTCCTTTGTTGAACTTCCGGTGTTAATTATGAACAAGTAATCTTTATTTATGAATTATTGGAGACGGGGAAAGACTGATTCAATTTTATTTTATGGCCTTTGATATTACTTTGGTGTTATTTAAGTTGTATAATATAATGTGCTTGATGTTTTAGCAAAAATGTTCTTGAGAACCTTTTTTGCTGCCTACGTTGACGAAACTTTGCTACGAAAAGGGCATGTATTGACATTAAAACAGGCTAAGGGCCGGTCGTTTCAAAGGGTTGGTTAACCTAACACACGTTAGTCAAATATTAACGAGTACATAATCGTAATTATTTGACGTAAGTTAAGGCCATAATTCAGTATTTGTAATTTGAAACTACGCATAGTTTGGTTTGACGATAGTTAACGCTATTTTTGACATATACGCGTGCGTCAAGTGGACGTGAAACAACCCGCCCTAATAGTCTTTTGTTTATTATAATCATACATTTGCCTCATCATTATTTACCTAGCCTACCTACCTAGCCTATTTTTGGGCTTCTGAGGACACGTAAAAACTGTGAAAATCTAAGAATGACCGCCAGGACCAAGGGATTAACGTCCTTTCCGAGCCACGGGGTGGGGGGTCTTGGTATGTAAAGATGGTTACCCCTCCATGGAACGACCACGGCAAGTGTAGCTTAATCTGATCGATCGACCATGCGGCTGTTATTACTTAGCTTCGAGCTACATTATGTATACATTTGCCTACAGGACGATAAAGCTTAAAGAGTGCTGAAATTTTTCTGACTTGACTCACTGTATAGGTAATAACAAAAGTATTTCATTGATCTGATGTCATGGGAGCTAACAGTTTTAAAGTTTTATTATAAAGGAACTCACAATGAGTTCCTTCTCAGCCTTTCCCAGTTCCATTCCCAACTTCAAGTTGGCTGCGATCCTCATAGACTCCTGAACTGTCAGCCTGGGCTGCAGCAAGTCATCCTGCATGATGTAGGTGCTCAGCTTCTTGAAGACCCTCATGTCACGGGAGTGACCATTCACACTTATCCTGCCGGTGACTCCATTTGTACTGAGAAAGAGAAAAAATAAAATTAGGTAGTCGAAAGCGCTACTGCTGTGTATTTTTAATCTGTGACCTATGTGTAATCTGTGATTTGAATGTGTTTGTCACGGTGAAAAACTGGTATTCGTCGAAAAGTTTTCCAGAAATTATTTAAGGCATTGGGTTGAAAAGGCCTCCATTTTTTTCCTTTACACAGCCATGCTTGTCATCACTTCAATATTAAATCCACTAATGGCCATAATTATCCACTATTATATTAACATGCAATTTAAAATATGACTGATCACCACATACTACTGTTATTAACTTAATAATTTATAGTATTAATTTTACCTTGGCCAGAGGCTAAGCATTGCCATACAACGTGGCAATGCCGCCAGTGTCTTGGGTACATTACCAGTCGACAGCGATGCGGATGAATTTTTAGACGCTATATTTTGGTTTGTAAATAGTTTTAGTTAATTTAGGATATTATTTTTTTATTTTAGTGTTATCTTGTATATCTTAGTTAAATAATAATATATAAATATTGAATAAATGACCAGTTGGAATGAACGCTGACGAGGAAAAGAGCTCCCAACTCATTCGTGCCTCTATTAGCCTACTTGCGTGGAGATTCGCAAGAGCAAATGTGCTCGGAAGAAGGAAGTATTCCAGTTAGATGCTGGTACGGATCTTAAACATAGTTCCGGGATTGTCCTGATAGACGTGGAATACCTCTACCCTTCAGGATCTGTTGCCCTCTGGTTGTGCAAGTCACCCCCTACCATTTTATCCGTGTATTGTAGGTTTATATAAAACATTGGTGAGGCAGGGGCCATAGTCCTTCTATGGTTTTAGGTAACCAATTCACTTTAACCGCCAAAGTCCAACGTCCAGTATCGTTGTTTCCATATCCTGCAATAGTCCTACACTAACCGGGGGTCGTCCTTGGGTGCACTTGCATAGTGCGTACAGGGCTAATCGTCGGATGGGACCTCATTTCATTGAAAGCGTCTAGAGGGCTTCTGCGAGTTGGCTTCGGCCCCTCGTACGCCTTCCGAAGTTCACAGAACAGGGTTTCAAGATATGTCAAAGTAAATAGTAAATTGATCGGCTGGTTTGTATAACATCTTGGTATTTGTAAGCCTTAGGTATGCCCTGTTTTATAATTACATTTTTTATTTAAAAAAAAATGGAAATACGTCATGTGAACGACTGATGACATGTTTTATTATAATTATTCAGGTTTTATTGATTTGTAATGGGTATAATTTAAAATTACACGGTTCAAACAAATTTATTCACATTGGTTGAACGGCACAAAAAAGAAAAACATGAGCGGCATTGAATGATTGAATTCAATTGGTTGCTTCATCCAATTGAAGACATAGAAGTGAACCGTGTATCCCTAACATTAGGATTGTCAGATAAAACTGGCATTCAAACTTTTGTTTTTGAGCAAGAACCTAGTTCTAGTAGTTCTTAGGTAATTTGACGACGTCTTATTTTTTGTGGAATTTAAATGGTATATTAATCTTAAATTAATCCATCGACTAATTCATTCAAATGCGTAGACCGATTAAAAAGTGATTAGCACTTCTAAGTGTTTTATTAAGATACTGATTTAGGTTACACAATATGTCAAGGTATTGAACATGGTATGACGTTGTAAGGGTACGCTCACAACAGCCACAAGTCTAAAGATGTGCTTTTTTATTTTATTTTATAAAAATGGTATTTCAGCTGCTTAACAGGCCTTGCCTGTGGATCCTCAATAAATTAAGGCCTCCAGCCAGGGCTCAGAAAACTAAAATTTACGTGACTACACGCTAAGGGCTGTGGGGTGCGAACCTCAGCATAAGGCATTACTGGGGAAGGGCTGCAAGGGACAGTCTGGATCGGATTAATCTAAAGATGTGCAAGCTGCTCGCACTATTTATGTATAAGACGCGCCCGGTGGCCGATATTGAGAGATTATTAAAACAAAATAATAATAATAATATCCCTGGACATTTCACACAGCGCCATCTAGTCCCAAGCTAAGCAACTTAATGCTTGTGTTATGGTAACAAGATGGCTGATAAACTACTTATATACATTTTTAAAATGCATGTAATATATTTAAAATAATGATTAAACAACAACTTTTTGGGACTTTCCATCGGCAAGAATGACAAACTTCCATACGAACTTTAATCTCCTCCTTGTTTATCTTTTTGGGGGATTAATTAAAAACAAAACTCCTTGCTTAGTGTTCATCTTCGTTATAAAAGAAACTCTTGCGCAAAGTTTCATTCTTTTAGACCAATCGGTTTGGCTGTGGGTTGTCTGTCAGTGAATGAATGAATTTAAGACTTTTATTAAGGGGGCGTGCGATAAGGTAACCCGCGAAATTAAAATTGTCTTACGTTTTTTGCCATTTCTATGTCAGTGTCAGGTTTTACAATGATAAGAATATGAATGTTTTGACGCTTTCCCCTTAAGTCGCAAGATTGATAATTATACGAAATTAAGAGATTTTTTTTACTGTATAAAAAAGGTAGTTCTCACTAATGAAATTATCACTAAACAAAGAGGTCTATAACACCATGACATCACGCCTCAAATAAGAGATAATCTTGCCATAAACCTATTCAGGCAAAAAAAGCTTTTTTGTATGACATTACATACTCGTATTTTATCTAACTATATGTCTATTACAGTTGATGCTATGCAATTAAAAAAACCTTGGTAGGGTCGTGTGTGCCATGGGCTTAGGCATTTGGTTCGGCACATTTTTAATAGTTTTGAGAGTTTCAATACAAATCTACACTAATAATAAAGCTGAAGAATTTATTTGAACGCGCTAATCTTTGAAACTACGCAGTCGTATTTGAAAAAATATATAATATTTTCATTTCATAGCTCAATTCCCGAGGAGAGCTTAACGGGACCAACCCTGAAATCGTGAAAAAAAAACTTGAGATGTGTCAAGGGACACCCGGATGGAACGAAGTATAACTGGCTTGCTTTCTATAAGAGAGAGAGAGAGAGAGAGACAGACAGAGAAACACGCGCACGCCGCACGGCTTACAACTACCTATAGCATAAAGTGTCGTTCCAACTTTTGGTCTTAATTTTTTCCGTCTAGCCTCGAAGAACGCGAAAACGAAGTATTAGCGCGACCAGGCGATGCGATGGGGTGGGTCGTGGGAACAATAAATTTTACGCGGGCGAAGTCGCAGGCAGAACTAGTACAATATCATTCTGCATTTTTTTTAGTAAAACAATATTAAGCTGATATAAGACGGTTCATTTTTTTTATTCTATTTTTATTCTGAAACTAAAACATAAAAAATATGAACTTATTATCAGGTTAGAGCAAATTATACTTGCTGAAAATAATAATAATGTCTATTCTTAATTCTCTTGGTACCTATCTTCTAATGCGGTACTCCAAAATGGAATGACTGTGAATAACTTTTTTGCCAATTAGTTAGGTACCTATTTATAATCAACAATGAAACGAAGCCGTGAAAAAAACGAGACAACAATTTGTATTAATGGCACTAACAAGTGGAATTATTGGGTTCTTGGCCTCATCAGAGTCATAGAAAAAGAAAAATGATCAACAGTGCTCGTGCACACTTTGTTCTTACAGGATTGTTTACAGCATTATCACAATTTATTATTTTTTGACAACACGGTTAGCGCAGTGGCTGAGCGATCGGACTGCTGCGCTGCGTGTCGCGGGTTCGATTCCCGCACAGAACAAATATTTGTAAGTCCTACATGTATTTGTTCTGAGTCTGGGTGTTTTTCTATCTATACTTATAATAAATCTGTAGAAGTGCAAATTCTGTACATTGAAAATATCAAAAAAATAATTTACAGGGGGTGTTACTAGACCGACACCGAACCCAAAAACGTGATTAAAAAAATTTTTGTCTGTCTGTCTGTCTGTCGGTCTGTCTGTCTGTCTGTTTGTTCAGGCATCACGCAAAAACTACCGGTTCGATTACGATGAAACTTGGTATAATTATTCTTTAATATCCTGGGCACCACACTGGGTACTTTTTATCCCGGAAAAGTATATACAATAAAAAACAAACTTAATTTTGCGGTTCGATCCCTATACCCGATTACCACTGTCTGTACTGTACCAACCGCAAATACTAAGTTTGTCGTAGGTTGGGTCACCCGCAGTGGAGTTCATTTTTATTCCTTTTAGTTTTTAGAGTTATTTAGGTTTATTTTTATATGAGTCGTAGGTATAGATTTTAATTTTAAAGTATAGGTAGTATATTTGATAGTGTACGTAGTGACCGTAGGTTATTTTATAATACTGTTAGGTAGGATTAGTCATTCGTATAGATATTAGTTTTTAGGGATTTTGCTTATTTATTGAGTTTAGATTAGTTATCATCAGAAATAGGTTTATTTAGGTAGGTATTTAATTTTCTGTTATTGAGTTTTTTTTTTATTAGGTAGGTACTTAGGTAAAGATATCATATAGGTACCCTCTTAATCACCACTAATGAGACACAAATGGTTTTCTACTGTAATTAGCCACAAAGGGCCCGCGAGATAGATGGCATTCTGGGGAAGCACATACATTTTATCCTGTTAGCATGTTCCCGTGGGATAATTTCCGACATCCACGCGGGCGAAGCCGCGGGCAGAAGCTAGTCTATAATATGTATGTATGTATTTACAAAAAAAAAATGTACATAAGTAGTTTATCAGCCATCTTGTTACCATAACACAAGCATTAGGTTGCTTAGCTTGGGACTAGATGGCGCTATGTGAAATGTCCAGGGTAATTATTATTATTATTTTACCGACTTCAAAAAAAGGAAGAATTGGACACCTTTGTCGGCTCCGGGATCCGGGACTCTCAAAGTCCCTGGCACCCATTTACTAATTAATAACCTACAAATAACTGGAAGGTTATACCTTAAATTTGAAATTTATATTATTTAATTTAAACGTTTAAAATGGAACAGTACTGGGTTTATCTCCAACACCCCACGACCCTAGCTCTTTCTGCTGAAATTTTAGCTGGCTGACAATATTAAGATATAGCTTTAGACACCTACCTACCTAATTTGATAAGGGAAATTAATGTTTTAAGGTTCACCGTTTATTTTTTTATTTTTTTTTATGAATGGCATCTCGTAGTTGACCTTGAGAGGTCGTGACTACTTAACCAGACTATTTAGATTTATTTTATAAATATACGGTGTTTGAGATACTTTATTGTTTCCTTATATATCGATACCAAATGATGGGCTTATGTTAGCTTGCCGTAAGAGGCCACTAATTTTAATTTGCAACAGTACCTATTAATAGGTACTGTTGCAAATTAAAAAATGATGGTGTTTTAAAAACTTTAACTAGGTACCTACACGACAATCATGTTTCTCCATAACTCGTTAGAATAATGAGTAGCTATCATAAATTTTTAACTAAATCAGTTTTTAACACTGAAGTAATGAATAATAATAGATTTCACACGGAACAGCACCCTAATTGCGTAACACACGATCAATCTCAATCTGAATCATTTTGAAGGATATTGCTAATCCATTGCTTCATAATATGTTCGAAAAATTGTCACGCAATTAGGGTGCGTATCACCATAGCTATGATGTCGATTAACCCATCTATAGCAAATGCGATCATAAATTAACTGGCTAATGATACATGATGAACATCTTATAATGATTCCTACTATGATCATTTGTATTTAAATTGCTTTAACTAATGAGAATGGCCCTATTCAGGGTCAAATTAAACTAGCTGGCAAAACTTCACAGTCGTGAAGGGTATTGATAGCTACAACGACAAAAAAAAGTTTTTTTAACTTCTTATTTCAAGTAACTATTCTACCAGCGGCCGTTGACCCCGTAATCAGCTGTAATTACAGATAGTGTAGTACAGATAGGTACAGATGCCAGCACATCAAGCTACCTGAAACTGTCAAATTTTCCCAATCAATCGTGAACGATCGATACGATTCGTGATCGTTGCTTTAGCGATAAAGTTTAAAATCTATTAAAGAAATTTGACAGATTGTAGTAGCTTGATGTGCAGGCTGGCGTCTGTACTTGAAACGATACGTTTAGAATACCTTTTTCTTTTATCGTCATTAAATATCGACACTCAACACGTGTGTGAAGTATTGCCAGCTAATTTAATTTGACCTTGCATAAATTGTAATATAACCCATATTACAATTTATTAGAGAATAATAATTTTTGATGATTATATTTCCAGTGGAAAATGCCTACACTTTATTTATTTAACTACTTACTTATATCCAGCCAGTATGTTCAAGAGTGTGGATTTGCCAGCTCCAGAAGGGCCAAGTATGCAGGTCAGCTCCCCTGAACGAAACTCCCCGGAGACATTGTGGAGAATCTTGCGTTCACCTGGAAAATATAAAAAAAGCAATTGAGGAAATTGTTAATAACAGACTTATTTATTTATATATTACTGCCGGGGATATGATAGTCCATGTTAGAGATACGTCCTGTTTCTGGAAAGGTGTTCACAAGTCACGTGATCCGATTGGCTGTCGACAATTCAGTCAACCAATCACAGCTTCAATACACATAATAAAAAAAACATCGTTAATAAGCTGGAATGTTCTGGAACCAAAAATTAAGATGTGTGACATCTACAAACCCGTGAGGTGGATTACGGCCCACTCCCTCTTACAAAGAGGAGGCCTGTATCTCAGCTGTGAGAACATAATAGGGTAATTAAGCTAATTACAGCATGCAGTTTATAACGAGGGCTTGAAAATTTGTTAAGTAGCTAATTTATGTTTTAATTTTAGTACCAGTAACGGGGCGTTAGTCAAACAAAGCATTAGAATTTTCGAACTTATTTGATAGGAAACGATTTCTTTTTTAATAATTCTACCTAGCATATGTATTTATGTAGCACGTACGGCTGCCACTATGCTAATCGTGTTTTCAATTTAAAATCAATAAAACATCGCGTGCGCACTGCGCATGCACTGAACAACTGTGGATGCAATTGAATCGCAAATACAACGACTTGCCGACTGTCGTAAAGATAGATTTATTATTATTTAAATGGTGCATGATGTTAAGAATAAAAATATTCAATGGAAAAATTGTAGCTTAATAATTAATTATACATCCGCCATGTGTGCCATAACAAGATTGTTTTTAGGGTTCCGTTGCCAAATGGTAAAAAACGGAACCCTTATGGATTCGTCATGTCTGTCTGTCTGTCCGTCAATTTTGGGGGTTCCCCATACTTAGAACTGAAACTCAAATTTTTTTTTCATCAAACCCATACGTGTGGGGTATCTATGGATAGGTCTTCAAAAATTATATTGAGGTTTCTAATATAATTTTTTTCTAAACTGAATAGTTTGCGCGAGAGACATTTCCAAAGTGGTAAAATGTCCCCCCCCCCCCTGTAACTTCTTAAATAAGAGAATGATAAAACTAAAAAAAACTATATGATGTACTGATGTACAATACCATATAAACTTCCACCGAAAATTGGTCTGAACGAGATCTAGTAAGTATTTTTTTTAATACGTCATAAATCATAAACGTGCGCGAGTCCGACTCGCACTTGGCCGGTTTTTTTGCATTTAATCAGCCGTTGGGTTAATTTATTTATGAGTTATTATATGGAAAATTATGTACAAATGCGATAGATTAATCGCCTGCGTCACTACCTATTAATTACCACACACCTATTTTATATGGTCTTACTGAGGATATCTTCATATTTTCCCATTAAGCTCATTCGTCCAACACAGGTTCTCAGTCGTATAAATACGACGGAGGCGGCACGCGAATCAAAACATTTAAGAAAGAAAGAAAGAAAAAAACTTGAGAGGTGTCAAGGGACACCCGGATAGAACGAAGTTCAAAGAGAGAGAGAGAGAGAGACAGAGAAACACGCGCACGCCGCACAGCTTACAACTACCTATAGCAAAAAGTGTCGTTCCAACTTTTTCTAGCCCCCTTTCGCAACGCGCGATAAGGAGCTTCGTTCCAATACTTTATTTGTCGTTCGTGTTAATCCAACTGGGGTCAACAACATTAGATTAAAAATCCCTGAAGTAAATAGTTTCACGTGACTCAAAAAAAAAAAAAAAATTACACGGGACTGTATACATAACTGCCGAATTGTGGGTGATTACTATACGTACCTACACTAATGCCTAACCCTTCAAGGAATAGCGGCGTGATGTTATGTTTATGTAGATACTTCTAACTAACTTTTATTGGATCTAGTAAAACGAAACTACGCAATCATTGCCAGTCCACGCGAACTTTAATTACACATTATACCATGTGGAAAATGTCGCCCGGTACTGCCATTCGAGTATTTCAAACATTCTACGTCAAAGCCCACGGGGCAAACTTAAGATGGCGTTAACGTGTTTTAAAATGATCAGAATCAGAATCAGAATTATTTATTTGTGAAACATAGGTGAAGAACATATATACATTAATCATACATGTCAAGGTCTTAAATAGATAAGTGTTGCACTATGCTTTGTCATTGTTGACATACAAATATTAAAGTCAGGTTCGTCAAAGATCTACCTCATGCTTGTATTTTTTTTCTAGCAGTGCCGCCAGTGACAGAAAAGTTGAAAGGAAATCGTTTGGCTTGGTATGGGCATGTGAGGAGAAGGGAGGAAACGCATGTGACTAAAAGAGTGATGAATATACATGTTGATGGATGGAGAAGGCCGAAGAAAAAATGGATGGATTGTGTGAGGAATGATATGAAAGAGAAGGGAGTGAATGATAGCGTGACGGTTGACAGAGGAGAATGGAAGAAGAAAACGTGTTGCGCCGACCACAAGTAACATAGGATAAGGGCAGGAAGATGATGACAGCATTACAATTGCGCATTTCACACTGATGACTTAGAGCTCAACTTAGTATAAGGTTTGAATCTCCTTTAAAAGTATTCTAAAAAAATAAAATCAAAATCGGTTCATCCGTTCGGGAGCTACGATGCCACAGACAGACATACACACAAACACACACACCTCCTGAACTCTATAATACCAAAAAATAATTATGGAAAAAACAAATGACACCCTTTTTACTCAATATTACTTAATATTTTACCAGCACCTCATGATGCTAATAAGTTCAGGTTCAATAACCTAAATCCTTAGAACATTGTTGAAATATAAACGCACGTAGGATCAGATTACGTAAATGGGAAAGCAGGTCGGATATTGCAAAGATAATGTAAATACACGAAGTGGTAAATTGCCAAACAACGCATGTCTACACGCAAGATAAAGTGGCACTTTTCAACATCATCTTGCCTAGCTTTTTCCCAGCTATGTTAGGATCGGCTTCCAGTCTAATCGGATGCAGATGGATACCAGTATTCAAAATGATTCAGTTTAACATTAATCGTGTGTTACGCAATTAGGGTGTTGTTTGGTTTACTAAAGTATTAAAAAAAAACGGGTTGCACTCCGGAAGTGAAAACTTGAATATTAACGTTGTGCATTTTTGATATTTTGGAATGCGGTCTACTCTCCCTCCGTCTTACGAATTTTCGATCAGGTCACGAGTCCTGACGCGAGCTCCATCTTACGAATTTTTGATCAGGTCACGTGTCCTGACGCGAGCTCCGTCTTACGAATTTTCGATCAGGTCACGTGTCCTGACGTGAGTTTGACAATTTTTACCCATCACAGAAAACTCTCCCTCGTCTTACGAATTTTCGATCAGGTCACGTGTCCTGACGCGAGTTTAACATTTTTTACCCATCACAAAAAGTGCACAATGCCGCTAAAGAAGTTTTCACTTCAAAAAAATTGCGTTAAACATTGTACGGTGATACGGAACCATTCGTGTGTGAGCCCGACTCGCAGTTGGCCGCTTTTTAATGACTGAATTCTTTTGAGTACTTATCATCGACAGAATTTGAAACGTTGATCTCCAAAATACTAACGTGTACGTTTCCATCGTGAAAATTCATACCTCGCTTCACAAGGGCTATGTTGTAAATGCATTCCGGTAAAGCACCAGCATTTCACCACGGATAATTCTGATTATACAGCTTGCATTAGCGGCAAATTGCCTTACCATGATAAATATAATTTAAAACCGGGGTTAAGTAGGTAATTTGTTTAGCATGAGAGGTGGGTAAGTGTCCTGGGTTATGTTTATATAAGTCATACAGGTGAAGGTCGACGGCTAAACATGTATACATATTTGACGGCACGGTTGGCACAGTGGTTAAGCGATTGACTGCTGCGCTGCGTGTCGCGGGTTCGATTCCCGCACGGAACAAATATTTGTATGACCTACATGTATTTGTTCCGAGTCTGGGTGTTTTCCTATCTATAATATGTATGAATTTACAAAAAAAAAAAATGTATATAAGTAGTTTATCAGCCATCTTGTTACCATAACACAAGCATTAGGTTGCTTAGCTTGGGACTAGATGGCGCTGTGTGAAATTTCCAGGGATATTATTATTATTATATTTGTTTTCTTGGAGTACGGCAAAACATGGGCGAAAATGTAATAAGACCCTGCAGATTAGTTACATTCAATAATGCGACAAGATGTTGCAATTATTTAAAACGTACAGCATTAGTCTTACACCGTTTTATTACAAAACGAGTTATAGCTTTAGACCAGCCAGCTACTGTAGCCAGTTACTGTATTTCGACAAACATAAAGTTCTTAATGCAAAATTGACAACTTAGAACTTGGTTTTAACGTCAATTTTTGTAATTTGAACTTTAGGTTTGCCAGAACGAAGTTCCTAATTAAAAAAATACTCAATGGTTTTAACCTGGGTCTAAATATAAACCTTGTTTTGTAGACCTAACATACAGTAGGTACGTTATAGTTTTAATATCTTAATAAAGCATAATCAGCATAAAATGTTCCCTCTGCTCGGACCACTCACTCACCAAGAGGAAGCCTGTGTCCCAGCAGTGGGAACATTTTTTTTTTAACGATGCCCCACACAATGTCTCCTGTATCGTGGATGCGTTTACAAACATTAAAACTCACATACACAAACAGCCAGACCCGGAAAAACTACTTGTAGGTCATACAAATATTTTCTCCGTGCGGGAATCGAACCCGCGACACGCAGCGCAGCAGTCTGCGCCAACCGTGCCGTCAAACATTATAGGCTGATTACGTTATACAACTACTCTGAAGAGCAGTTAAATAAATACAGTTACTTAGATATGTCTAGGTTTAGAGTAACTAACCTTTCGGTTAATTATCGTGTAATAAAGAACTTAGTTAATGGAAATATAAATTAACTAAGCAATATAGCGAAACGGCCCGAAACTTAATATTATGCGTTAATTAGGTTCGCAGTAACAAATTAATATCAAATTAAATATAATTATACAACGTGGCAATGCTGCCAGCCTTTTGGGTACATTTCCTATTGACAGCGGTCGAATTGTTTGATGCCCTTTGATTATTTCCCCTCCTTTTTATATCATCATCATCAGCCTTTAGCATTTCATTGCTTCGATCAATGATAGACGATAAGCGCTTCAAAAAGGCCCGAAAAATAAGACCACAAATACTTTTGTGGTTTTTATGAAAAGTTTCTGACGCACTTAAACCAAGATAATTTAAGATTTTTTAGATGTTTGTTTGTTACACTTTCACGCTAAAACGGCTTAACCGATTTGGATTTGTTGTTTTTTTTTTAAACACGTTTAAAAAAAAAAAACAACGCATCCACAAATTATCTTGGTTTAAGTGCGTCAGAAACTTTTCATTTTATTGTTATTGTTAACATGTAATTGGCACGAAATATCGAAATCATGATACATCAACCGTTTGTGTAAAAGATCTTTGTGTTCGAACAAGGAAGTCTTATTATGGTGCAAGTCGAGACCTATTAAAATTAACATTCCAACTTCCAACTACTCTGACGCTATCTCCTTATAATTTGCAATTTCATCAAGAATATTGTGCGCGATTCTTTTGTTTTTGTTTTTTACAAAAGATTCCGAGAAAAACTGCTTGTTCTATTAAAATAAAGGGTGCCGTACCACTAAAGGAAAAACGAAACCCTTATTGGATTACTTCGTTGTCCGTCCGTCCATACGTTTATCTGTCTGTCTGTCTGTCATGAACCTTTTTCTCAGGAACATATCAATTTGATCGCAGGTCTATGGTACCTTGTAGCTTCTAAGTTAAGCTTCGAAAAATACGGCCATTCATGCGACATATTTCAATACTCGCAAATAGATCAAAACCTATAGGGTACTTCCCGGTCACCCAGAATGGTGAAATTTGACAAGAAGCGAGGTCTCATGGAACAAGTAAAATTAAAAGTTCTAAATTCGTTAATTTACAGTTTTATCACATTTTTTTTGGGATTACAAACTTACATTTGCCATTGGAGAATTGACCGTGCCGTGTATAATATGTATGATGTATGGGAGAAAAATTTTTCAACAACATAGTTAAGTTTGTTCTTGGGATAAATCCATCCCAACTAAGGAACTCTTCATGTTGCGTGGTCTGACACGCACTTGGTCAGTTTTTTTTAAATGAAATAAGTGTTTTCCCCGAGGCTTATGAATACTTTTAGGTACTGTTAACATAGTGAGGGTTTTCTTCTGATCGAAGAATATTCTAGGAAATGTACTTGTTTATTTATTTTATTTCTGGAAGGTTTTTCGTGAAAGCCCTTGAATCTTATTTTCCTACAGTTTTTTCTGATAAAGAAAATGGTTCTGCTATTCTTACGTAATATGAGTAGACTCGGATAATATGGTGACAAACAATATTTATGTACGTTACCTTACTGTGTTATAACCACGCTAGATAAACAGATTGATGTATTCACAGTTTGTGTAAATTAGCAGTTAGTTAAAACCTCCACAAGTGGGGGTTCTTGGGCGGCTCAGACCTCCAATTTGTATGTGGTATCTTACCACAGACAATGGCCCACCTCCCATCTTACACCGCATGCTTTGTCACCTGCATACGTGAGGAACGAATGGCTGCGTCAGCGAACGGTATTCAAGTTGCTGAATTTTGGGAAAATCAAATTTAAAAAATTACAATCATATATCTTTTCGAGTTATTTTTGCCATTGACACACTAAGAAGAAGAAAAAACATTTGGTAACTAGGTAATATAAAAATAAAGGAGCAAATACCTATAATGCCTATTCTATTCTGTTTCTCTAACATATTGTACATAATTATATGATATACAAGTATATAATAAAAAATTAAAGATAAAGGTAGGAGCTCATTGGGCATCAAAAAATTCGTCCGCATCGCTGTCAATGGAATAAGCGCCCAAAAGGCTGGCAGCGTGAGGCGCGCGTGGAACACAACGCGCCGTTGACCCGGGCCAGCCGCTCGATTCTGTAAAAATCTCACCGTGAAAACTCAAGTAAAGTGAGCTTGATGTGAGTTGTCAGTATTGTCAATCCCTAGCATTATTTGGAATGACAGCTCACTCCACGCTCACTTCACCTAAGTTTTCACGGTGAGATGGTTACAGAATCGCACTGCTGGTCCTTACCGGGCGGCGAGCTGCCCTTTGCACGCCGCCCGTAAATAGGCCAGCTCTAGTCACGTTTTTTCTATTTATAATTTTAGACGCTAAAAAGTACCTTCTTGAAATAAATAATTTGACTTTGAATCGGATGTATTTTTTGAAGTAAATTAAAAGCAGTCCGTTCGCTATCAATAAATTAACCTTTAAAGAACGCAACGTTCGAAGAGCAGAAAACTTGAGAGGTGTCAAGGGACACCCGGATGGAACGAAGTTCAAAGTGAGAGAGAGAGACATACAGATAAACACGCGCACGCCACACGGCTTACAATTATAGCAAAAAATGTCGTTCCAACTTTTGGTCCTAGCCCCCTTTCGCAACGCGCGATAAGGAACTTCGTTCCAAAATTAAATAGGTAGGTTTGGATGCGTGGGCTATCCTCTGGTCGACGAATAAGGGTTGTGGAGTAAAACGTAGTTCTTATTGATTGCCTCACATCGGGACCCTCTTTAATAATTAATGGACTGAGCGAATGTATATTTTAAGTCCGTTGAAGTTTTCGTTTAGTCACCTCTCAGTTTGGGATAGATTTCTAGAGCATTGCCATTAATATATTTTCGTTTAACTGAATAATTTGCTATCACTCTAGCTCCGGCCGTGAGCTCTAACAATAGCCAGTAGATTTTTGTGTATTTTTTTGTGCACAAATATTCTATGCTGTTACGACGCGTAATTATCAGTAAGTGTGTCGCTATGCTAACAAATATAAGAGGAAGGATATGTCGGTTTCCTCACGGTGTTTTCCTTCACCGAAATCTTTTGAGAGTAGTCAGCAGAAAGTAATCTTTAAAGAGTTAAAAAGCTCGATACTGTAATGGTTTTAACCTGGATGGCTTCCTCATCCAACCTTCATGAATGTTTGATAAGTAAATGGCATATACAGGGTGGAATTGAATTCATGGGCATCCTTTTAAGGGGTGATTGTAATCATCATTATAAACAACTTTTACTATGGGACCAAACCTGAAATCGCGAAAAAGAAAACAGTTGTTCCCTACATTTTGACGAGTTATGCGAACATAAATGTAGGGAACAGCTGATTTTTTTTCGCGATTTCAGGTTTGGTCCCATAGTAAAAGTTGTTCATAATGATGAGTACAACGACCCCTTAAAAGGATGCCCATGAATTTAATTTCACCCTGTATAAGGAGATCAATACTATTTCTTAATAATAAAGCATGAAAAAAATTCGAGAGTCGACCCCAGGCGGAGTTTTTGTTATAAAAGAGTTTTTTAAAGTAAGTAAGTTATCTTAAATAATTATCGAAATGCAAGTCTATATGCGTTTCCTTTTACATTGCTTGAACACCGAACCTAACAATACTTAGATAGCAGCTACAATCGATTGGCTTGGTCTATTCCAGGATTGTCGGTAATTTTACACACAGAAGTCCCACGAATACAAATGACAATCGTCGCAGGCAGTTACATCTGAAACATGTGTAACAACTGCTCTCACGTTCGACTACCGGTATCTCCGATTTGTCAGACCGATAAGGTCAGATATCCGTTGCTAGGAACAGAATATTGATAGGAACCCAATTGCACTTTCTCACACTAGACTGAAACATGTCTGACTTTATTTTGATGCTTCAGAGCTGTGCACTTTTGATATAGTATGTTTGGGATCGTGTGAAATAAAAGAGCATCGGTAGATTAATGTAGTCGTGTTTTTGCCTGTTATTTAATACTAGCTGCGCCCCGCGGTTTCACCCGCATAAGTTTGGATCCCGTGGGAATATCGGGATAAAAAGTCCGGGGGGGAAAAATATTTATCCTATGTGTTAATCTTGGTTATAAACCATCTGTGTGCCAAATTTCATCCAAATCCGTTCAGTAGTTTTTGCGTGAAATAGTAACAAACATCCATCCATCCATCCATACAAACTTCACATTTATAATAATTATTAGTAGGATAAGATACTAGCTTCTGCCCACGTTTTAATCCGCGTGCAATTTCGGCCCCCAACCCTCCATATCGCATCCTATCTTAGCCTAATAACTATAATTTTATTTAATTTTCTAAATAAATTAACTTATTTATTTGTAATGCAATTTTTTAATGTGTAATATTTTATGTACGTAATTCGTGTTGTAATTTTTTATATAATTTGTAGTGCTTAATATGGGAATAACTTCCTGAAATAAATGATTATTTATTTATTATTTATTTAGCCCGCGCTAAGACTTAGTTTTCGCTTAACGTTTTTCTTTTTGCTTGGCTCCTAATGGTTGTGGCTATTTAACATCCCAATTAGAAAAAATTAAATCACAATTTTTCAAATCTGACTGGTAGTTCCAGGGATTAGCGCGTTCAAATAAATAAACTTTTTTTTTTTAATGGTATAAAAATACTTTTCAGCTTTATTATTAGTAAATAGTTATTGCAAAAGTAATCTCTGTCTGTCTCTCTTATATTTTCAGGCGTTATTGGATGAACGGATTTGGCACACGGATAGATCATGACCTGGGTTCTAGGATAGTTTTTATCTCGGTAGTGCATTCCCGTGGGATAATTTACGACCGAGAACGTCCGCGGTTATAAGCTAATTTATGAACTACTACGACACGATAAGATGAATTGACTTGTTTTATAATCGTATTTATTACATTGTATAAATTAAACTCAAGAAGAGTTGAGTTGAGTTTAAAAAGAAAAGAAAGAAAGAAAAACTTTTTTTTTTTTTTAACAGCCGACTTCTAAAAACAACACTATAAAGTGAAAAATAACTTTAATTTCGGCAGTTGGTGTCGTTAGGTTCGCATTTTCGTTGTTTGCCACCGACTTCCGAAATTAAAGTTATTTTTCACTTTATAGTGTTATTTTTGGAAGTCCGTTGTTTTTTTTTTCAAAAAAGTTTTTATTTTTCAGTTTTAAGTTGTAATTTTAACAGTAATTTTGGTTTAAAAACCAAACTACTGAACCATTTTTGTTGAAATTTATATGGGACCATTTGGGAAGTATACCCTTTCCAATAAAAAAAAGAATTTGTCAAATCGGTTGGCAAGCGACGGAGTAATGTGCGAACAAACATACAAAAAAAATACAAGCATCCGAATTGAGAACCTCCTTCTTTTTTAGAAGTCGGTTAAAAAATGATTTTATTGACATTACTTACATCAGAGGGCAATTCTCGTAATTCTAAGAACGTTCACAGTCTAATCTCAGTCTCAATCTGTCGAAAAATACTTCTAATTTCCCTACATTTTGACAAGTTTTTGACATTTGTTGGTCGCCGAGATGAGACTACGACTAGATTTTGAACGTTTTAAATTACGAGAATTGGCCTTCTGGTTAAAGTGAGTTTTAAAATATGATTGATGTGTAAAAGTTTAGTGTTTGTACAAACCTACTTAAAAAATAAAATCATTTATCTTGCAAATAAAGCAAAAAAAAAATCCATCGGAGAAACCCCTGAGAAAGATGTTCATTGCTTTATATAATAAGATAAACCAGGCACACGCACTCGGCAAGGAAAACACAGTTTAACTCTGTGCACTTCAAAAACCAGTAATAAAGATATTTATCCTCAAACATAGGAAATGAATTACAATTTCTTCGCATACTCGTACAAGATAAATGCGCAAACGTAAACAAAAGAAATGGCGCTACTCGCCTTGAGTCGGTCAACGACGTATGAAAGTGGTTCTGCAAGCCTGAATCGAAAGTGAAGCTGCACTCACTTTTGCACCTACTGCGTAACTCGAGTTAATGCAGTTAGGTATTGGAGAAATAAATGTAAACTACGTCAGTTTATCTTTAGATCTATAAATAAAAGAGAGTTGGGTTAGTTACATCATTTATAACTCAAGAACGGCTGGACCGATTTACTCCGCCCCGAATAGCAGAATAACTATTAAAACAAGGGAAAAATTCACGAAAAAAATAATAATGACGATAATTCTATGTCTATTAGCTATCCGCCAGTGAAAGACCCGTCAAAATCGGTCCAGCCGTTTCGGAGATTAGCCGGAACAAACAGACAGACAGACGGACAGACAAAACTAAAGAAGAGTGTATTTTTGTTATAAGCAGCGTACCTTATACTTTCGTATGCATTTATTAAAAAGCTGTTATTGGAACGAAGTTCCTTATCACGCGTTGCGAAAGGGGGCTAGACGGAAAAAATTAAGACCAAAAGTTGGAACGACACTTTTTGCTATAGTTGTAAGCCGTGCGGCGTGCGCGTGTTTCTCTGTCTGTCTCTCGCTCTCTCTCTCTTTGAACTTCGTTCCATCCGGGTGTCCCTTGACACCTCTCAAGTTTTTTGATATTACAAACAGACACTTCAGTTTTATTTATTTGTATAGATTCCGTTTACATTGCAAACTCATTAAAATTTTGCAAAACCAATCAAAATTATTTATCGCCATTAATCCTTGACAGAATGTAATTTTTCCTCAATCTCGAGTTTAATTACTAAACCATTTTCATTGTAGCTGTTTTTATGCTAAAATTGTTACTCTGATTTTGAAATATAGCATAATTATCTGCTTATTGGTATGGTGGTATGGTGTAATTGAAACTGGCCAAGAGCGTGTTGTAATTTACTAAGTCTAAGAGGAAATGCGATCACGTGGTCGTTGGCACTAATTCCATACTAACGTATTTCTCTGTTTTCTTCCAGCACCTTAATTGCGTAACATACTATAAACCACAAACTGAATCATTTTGAAGGATATTGCTTGATAAAAAAAAAATTATTCGAAAAATTCAATGTTGTTCGAAAAATTCAACTCAAAAACGTAAATAACGCAATGTATGTTGTTGAACCGTCAAAATGAAAGCCATTTCTCCTGTTAGTCTGGAATGCAATTACCCCGCTGGTTATTATGTCTCGTGTCTACGCCAGTCAATCACGGAACCCTAAAATACTTTGCAGACTAAAACTACATTAAGGCTTCTTCAGTTTCCTGTACAGTGTGATAAAGATCTAGTGAGATTAATATGAGATCAATTCCATTGTCTTCTAAATAAATGTTAAGTTTTTTGCATTCATTAACTGAACAACAAACTAAATTAAGTTGTTTAGTGTACCTACCATACTTTAGTTACCCTTGTCGAGGTAGATCCGTGATTGGGTGACCATTTATAACATATCGAGACCCCTACGTGCTTCAAAAAGCACGGTGAGGCATTGGTCCCGGTTGTTATTCGTAGATGTTTAACAGACGTTAGAACCCAAAGGTTACCAATACACCAACTTATATAATAATATAAGTGCATACAGGGATAATCGTCGGGTGGTGCCACATTACAATAAAATTTCCTAAGGGGCCTCTGCGAGTTGGCTTCGGCCCCTCGTACGCCTTCCAAAGGACCGGGACCCCATCGTTCGGTTCAGTAGTTTAGTAAAAACTAAACTACTGAACCGTTTTTAATGAAATTTGGAAGTCGGTGGCAAACAACGAAAATTCGAACCCAACGACACCGACTTCCGAAATTAAAGTTATTTTTCACTTTGTAGTGTCGTTTTTGGAAGTCGGTTGTTTTTTTTTGCAAAAAGTTTTTATTAAGTATTAATTAATTTGATAAGTATAAGTTATTATTTATGTACATACTTTCAGACTATATAAATAAAGAATAATGACTACCCAATTAGTTATCTATCTGAAACGGTAAGAAATCCCGGCTATAAAATTAAATAAAGTTCGTTATTACACTCGTATCATAAAGTTTTAATACCTGCATAAATATACGTAGGTATAACATCAAAAAACGTCATTATTGATCATCTGACAATTCAATTAACCAAATACAATAATCATCAGAATACAAATCGGATTGTGTAAATCAATCTTAATTAAGGTAATAAATTGTGCACAAATAAATAAATAAAATTAAACTGTAAAAGAAAATATTTTTATTTACATTATGCTAACATTTAAAATAATAATACATTATGAACATGTGAAAAAATAAGCAAAAGAATCATAGGGCATCAAAAAGTTCGTCCGTATCGCTGTCAACAGGAACAGTGCCCAAAAAATCGGCAGCATTGCCACGTTGTATGGCGATGCTAATTCTTTGGCCAAGAAACAGGCCAGCCCTCTGGTCACGTGAAGAGTCGACTAACCGCTTGGCGATATCTCGAAAAACCAAGTGGGTACTCAGACCCCAAAAGAGAATAAATAAAAATATTCGTAAAAAACTACTAAAAGAAATCTGCACACAAAGCTTTTAATTGGTATGCATAATAAATTTTGCATACTTGCATTTGTTTTATTGTATTAAAAATATCTGCAAAGCAGCTAAAGCTTCATTCATTAGTAACAAGGTTAAATCAGCAGACAATAAAATAAAGACAGTTTGGAAGATTATTAACAATGAAACGAACAGGAACAAAACACGTAATACTGATTTCACACTTAACACTCCCCGCGGTCTCATTAGCGATAACATCGATGTTGCTCAGGAATTTACAACTTTCTTTACCAATATCCCAATCAAAACTACAGAAACGTTAAATTCCTCGCCCGCACTAGCTATAGAATTATTGAGAGCGAATGTCTCAGCCTGTACTGTGGAATTTAAATTTAAACATATTGACCCTATAGTTATTATAAAAGCATTCAGGCAACTTAAGATCAAAATTACCGAAGATCTGTGGGGCATGTCTACTAAAGTTTGTCAATCCATTATTGAGACAATTGCACCCTACTTAGCTCTAATATTTAATTTGTGTGTAGATCAAGGGGTATTCCCGGATTTAATGAAGTTAAGTAAAGTTATTCCACTTTTCAAATCTGGGGACAGCAAAGACACAAATAATTATAGACCCGTATCGGTTTTGCCGGTTTTCAGCAAGGTGTTTGAAAAAGTAATGTTAAATCAAATGCTCAATCATTTTAATCGTAACAACATCCTACACGATCAACAGTATGGTTTCACCAAAGGACGTTGTACAACTGACGCCGGTGTCACCTTATTAAAACACATCTTTAACGCATGGGAAGAGGCACAAGATGCAATAGGCATCTTTTGTGATCTATCCAAGGCATTTGACTGCGTGAATTACGAAACACTGCTCTTGAAACTTGAGCATTACGGACTGGGTAAACTCGCTGTTAGCTTAATAAAATCATATTTAAATGATAGATTTCAGCAAGTTCAAATAAACGGTGTGAATTCATCGGGTTTAAAAGTCAAAATGGGTGTGCCGCAGGGCTCAATATTGGGGCCGTTCCTATTTTTAGTATATATAAATGATTTACCTCATTTACTAAAAACCCGACCACAAATGGTGTTATTTGCTGATGACACATCACTGATTTTTAAAGTAGATAGACGTGCATAGCAGCTTGACGACGTAAATAATGCTATGCTTATGGTCCATAATTGGTTTACTGTAAATAATTTAGTATTAAATGAGAAAAAAACTAAATGCATTAGATTCGCTTTACCGAATGTTAGAAGTAGTGAATGTCACGTTGTATTGAATAGGGAGATACTTGAATTCGTCGAAAGTACGGTTTTCTTGGGTATCACGCTTGACTCAAAGCTGCAGTGGGGTCCTCACCTAACATCACTTGCAGGGCGGCTAAGTTCAGCCGCTTACGCTGTCTGGAAAATCCGTCAATTAAC
Organism: Apamea sordens; assembly: GCA_945859715.1. NCBI lineage: Eukaryota > Metazoa > Arthropoda > Insecta > Lepidoptera > Noctuidae > Apamea > Apamea sordens. The sequence goes on from OX243994.1 coordinate 5,152,462, forward strand.
AGACGTGGAAACCGCAAGACTGGTCTATTTTAGTTACTTCCATAGCATCATGTCTTACGGTATTTTGCTGTGGGGACGGGCTGCAGATATTGATTCTATCTTCATTCTGCAAAAGAGGGCTGTCAGAGCCATCTACAATCTCAGCAGACGCGAATCTCTAAGGCAACTGTTTAAAAAAATTAACATCATGACGGTTCCTTGTCAATATATATACGAAAACATTATGTACGTTCGAAAACATCTACATCTTTTTAGTAAGATAAGTGACAGGCATAACTTTAACACTAGGAATAGGAACAAACTAGATCAGCCGAGCTTCAGATTGTCTAAAGTAAAAACTTCTTTTATGGGGTACTGTGTAAAATGTTATAATAAAATACCACTCGATATTCTTCAACTAAATGAGAAGAAATTTAAAACATGCATTAAACGCACACTATGTAGACAAGCATATTATAAGTTGGACGAGTATATAGTAGATAAAAATGCTTGGCTTAATGCTGGTCCTGCTCCACAGGCAGTTGGGCTTACAAGTTGATCACAATTTCAATATTTGGAGGAGATGCTTCCCCTTTTTGTTTTTTTTTTTTAGTGTTTATTTTATTTAATCAGGATTAATTTTTAATAGTTCAGTATTAAATACCTCTTCATGATTGGTAGAATTTTTTTTTTCTCTCATCTCTTAATTAAATTGCAAACTATAGTTTTGTATAATTTAGAAGCATTTTTGAAAATTCTGTAAATGTAAGAACCATGGATCCGTTTTTTATGATATTTTGATGTTGACTTGAAAGAGCATGGCAGTTGAGAATATGTCATGCTCACTTAAATGTCTCACTGGTGGTGGCGCGTGTGTTGGATCATTCGGTTCCCTACGAAATGGTTGAGCTGGGTGGTGCTGATCCACGCGTCATGTTCGTGAACGGGCGCCATCTGTTGAGACTGGTCATCTCTTAACTGCCAGGGCTTATTTTTAATTTTATATTTTTAATTTTATATTTTAATTTGTTTCCTTACATTGTTCTCACATATAGAAGCAATAAGAATAATGTAACCAGGATTTTGTAAAAATGTCTTGATTTAAAAGAGTGTCCGTGGAGTTTCTTGCCCGTTCTTCTCCATAGAGATCTACGCTTTGGAATGGGCAACTAGCTTCAACTTTCTGACTAACTGACCGACTATTTAATTTTGACAATTCAAAAGTGCCTGTAAATGGTTTAATTGAAATAAATGATTTGAGTTTGAGTTTGAGTTTGAGTTTTTTATTCAAAGAAATAAAAAACTGGACCGAAAATATACACGTTTTCTGGTAGGTTACCTACAGTTTATTCTTAATTAATGCAAAATGACTGCAATTTATTTAAGGTGCGGCAAGAAGCAAGTTTTTAGATAATTGACAAGAATGCATCGCGGCAACAAAACAGCGATGCATGTAACGTTAGTCGAATCGAGTGACAACCAAATTATGAGAAATTTGGCAATTTTAATGAAATTATAAAATAAATGCACGACTCAGTGGAATACTTTTCCTTAGTTGCTTGAATTTCCTTTATTATCATTACATAAAATATGATAATTTATACTCAAAACTTTGACGAATTATGCGACGTAAAATATTTGTTTAGCTCTGTTTCACGATTTTTTTTTCATATCATATGTTATTTTTATGGCATATTTTAGGATCTTTTCTTTAAATAATTTGAGAGTACACTAATTTTTTTCTGGTCTGTAAAACATAAATAAGTACAGACGCCAGCAGGTCAAGCTACCCGAAACTGTCAAATTTTCCCAATCTACTTTGAACCTTAATGCTTTAGCGATAAAGTTGAAAATCTATTAAAGAAATTTGACAGATTGTAGTAGCTTGATGTGCTGGCGTCTGTACCAATACGCCTAACTGTGCGACAAAAATCTGAGCATTTTACGGTGTCTACCTTTGGCAGGTCCATAACAGACAGAAACATTTGATTTTCCTCCTCCACCTTCATTTGCCTTTTGCGGAAATCTTATTTCCCGAAGACATTAAATAATGCGCATTTAAGTAACACGAAAAACGGCCCATTCAAACTTCAATTAATTAAATGCTAAGCTTTTCGCTTACTTACCTACATTTATTTCAGGAAATTCCATTTTATAGATCAGTTAAAAATTCACCCAGAAAACAGTTTTCTAAGCATAAGCATCTTGGGAGGTAAGAACAATCGCTTCCTAGCTATATTAAGTAAGTTGTCCACTGGAAGCGATAAGATGTAAGTGTGCATACACACGAGCGTCATGCGTCAACGTTCGTCCGTCAATGCGTGTCGACGGCTGCAGTTTCATCTGCCGTTGACTTTTACCACTCATGTGTACGCCATAGTCTGCATAAGATTAAGAGCAATCTTATGCAGACTACAGATTCACCCCTATATTATCATTTTGTAAAGTCAAGCCGAGCTTAAATCAACAACATCATCATCTGCCTAGCCTTTTCCCAGCTATGTTGGGATCGGCTTCCAGTCTAACCAGATGTAGCTGAATACATTATTTTACATAGAGCGACTGCCTATCTGACCTCCACAACCCAGTTATTGGGTGGACGAGTGGAGTTTAGATACATATAAAAAATGTAGTTGCGTTGTTACATAGGATCGGTTTAGACTAAACGATCGAATGCACATTCTATCCCCCACTCTATCAAATTCTATTTTTGTTACCAGGAACAGAGCATGTTTTCGTTGGTCTATCGACACTAAAGTCTTAGGTGAAGTCTAAGATTTCTCGATAATATTCTTGACTTCAAGAAAAAAGAAGATGAAGATGTCAAGAATATTATCAAGAAAAGACTGCTCTTGTTTCTTTCTGGTTCTATACAGGGTTAGTTTTCAAAGACCAGCCAAATTTAAGGATGTGGTACAGACCATCAAACTGAACAACTTTCTCCGTGGGACCAACATCGTAATCGCGAATAAAAATTCAGCCGTCCCACACATTTAGGTCGAGTAGGTATTGAATTTTTCTATGGGACAGTTGATAAAATTTTCGCGATTACGCTATTTGTCCCATGGAGAAAGTTATTCAGTTTGATAGTCTGTACCATTTGGCTGGTCTTTGAAAAATAACCCTGTATATTCTTTTTGTCTAAACCCATCTTTATACGGCAATTATAAAGCTATGAATTAAACTGTTCATTTTAAAAGTGAAAAACTATAGCCAGCACCCTAATTGCGTAACACACTACCAAGTTCCTTAAGGAAGAGTTCTGGCCGAAGGGTGTTGTGTACCTACCGCCGGTTTCGTGGCCGGCTACATGACAGCAGTCAGCGAAACACGTCGCAGACACTTCGTGTGCGTTAGTTAGTTTTTAGTGTAATTATAATGTTGTATGTATTTATAGTATTTTTAAGTTATATTAATATTGTATTGTATGTGCTTAAATGGGCCTTGATGCCTGAAATTAATGGATAAATAAATAAATAAATCACAATCTGAATCATTTTGAAGGAATCCTTAAGTTCGAAAAAGTTGTCTGCTCAACAACGAAGGCAATGAAAGTTGTTGAAATGTCAAAATGAAAACAATTTCTATTGTTAGTGTATTACGCAATTACCCCGCTGGGTTTACTGAAACAACATGACGTAGGTAATTATGATTGAAAAATAGAAAATTCCTTTTTTTTAATGCGTTTGACAATGACAAGCTTACCTAACCGTGTGAAAACAAAAAAATGCTTTGAGTGATAACAATGCTTTGATGTATGCATTTGGCATAAACTCTTTGTGTCGCATTTTGGTGGTAAAAAAAACCTGAAGGTCCAACGAGCAGGATTTTATGCTTTAGGTATTTAAGAGGACACGTTTTTTAAACTGTTTCGTTTTTGTTTTTTCTTCACTAATTACATATACAGGGTCAAATTAAACTCTGCAGTTATGATGGGTACCTACGATATTTAAACAAGATTGAATCATCATCTGCCTAGCCTTTTCCCAACTATGTTGGGGTTGGCTTCCAGCCTAACCGGATGCAGCTAAATGCCAGTATTTTACATGGCACGACTGCCTATCTGACCTCCACAACCAACAACACCACCACACAACACAACACCTCCATTGTGCAGTACGATACCCCTTGGTAAGACTGGTTGTCAGACTTTCGGGCTACTGACGACCCGTAACGACTGTCAAAGATCCACGAATGACAGCCGGGACCAACGGCTTAACGTGCTTTCCGAGGCACGGAGGGGTCTTGGTTTGTGAAAATGGTCACCCATCTACGGACCAACCGCGGCAAGCGTAGCTTAACCTGATGGATCGACTCGTGCGGCTGTTATTACTTAGTCACAAGCCCCTCGATTGAATTGAATGAAAAAAAACACGATTGAATAAAAACAAAAAAATGTATGAATGATGTTTGTTTTGGGGTTCAACGACTGCTGGTTATACTTGAAATATGAGTTGAGAAAATCTGTTTTATTTTGTTTTATCGTATTAAGATATCGATACTTATCACGTCTCTGAAGTTTACACAGTAAAAAGCTGTTTTTTAAACTGATATTTCAAGTGACTACACTAAATGCCGTCGGCGATGCCACAAACAAAAAAAAAAAAAAAAATTTTTTTTATCGTGTTTAGATATTGATGCCCATTACGTCCGCAGAGTTTTTTGAATCGCCAAGTCACTTGTGTTTAAGTTTGGCAATATAATGAACCTTCAAACTCAAACTCGAAGCACTTATTTCAAGTAGGTAAACCAATTACAGGCACTTTTGAATTGTCAAGGGGTCAGTCAGTCAGAAAAATGAAGCTAGTTGCAAAAGATCTCAAGCTAGTTAGCTCCTTCAGTTTTTGGCCCCGTTTATTAACTCAAGCCAAAATTGAGCCAACTTGTATTTATTCATTAATTCTTCGCTTCAAAGATACTGCCATATATCTCCATCTTAGCTTGGAGGTGTGCACAAACATTTCCCAAAGAGGGCATATTATTTTCGGCAATAGTCGTCGAGATTCTCCGAGATATATGACCCTACATTACCGGTGGTGTCTCTCCTTAAGATGTATAGCTGGCTTCCTGATACCTTCGGAGCATTTTACAGCGGCTCCCAAAGGGGGCGTTTGGTTTTCATAAGGTATCTACTCTTTTTGAAAAAATGGTTGAATGTTTGACGATATTTTGATTGATCCTATTTTTTTTTTTTGGGTGTGAAATCATCAAAAATCATCCCGCTCTGGGCGGAGCGGAAAGGAGTGTCAGACTTTTACTGACTAAAACCCACCCGTGTTCCTTCAGTTGCCTGTGCCAAGGGCCACGGTATCTCTTTCAAACAACCCGCAGCCCTGGCGGCATTTTGATTGATCCTGAGATCACTTCTGGTTTATTAAGTTCTGTAATCTATACTTAGAATACATTAAAGCAGCTTTTCGTTTTTGTCTGTGTGATCATATTCTTCCGCATTTTTATGCGGTTTTCATCATGACCTAGAAAATGTATTTTGGAAGGTTTATGTATTTAATTGCTATATCAATATTAAACTACTTAATAATAAAGAGAAATTGATGCTTTGTCAAGTCGTAAAGACCTTGCGTAGCAGGGGGCCGTATATTAAAAAAAGACACGAAATCAAGAACAGTAAAAATTTGATATAATGTCTGAACTATGCTCGTAAAAAACCTGTTACACTTAGTATGCAAAACAGACTTCTGTGAAAACAAAATCTAGCCTTCAACCTCCGCGCGACCTAGACGAGTTGATAGAACGTGTATTTATAGAACCATCTTGTTAGGATGCTTCGAGGGTACAAAAAATCCCACATACAAAGGTACATTAAGATACTCTACACTTGAAAAACAACCTTACCTTTGTGGTTGCGCAGTCTGCTAAAACATAATTTGCTATATTTAGTGAAAAGACAGGTGTCATAATTGGATGATTAATTAGGAACCTTGTGTAACTCTTGATAAGGATCATTATGTCATGCAGCTTCTACTATGCTGATTTCACTTCAATACCTCGACTGTTTATGCTATTATCTACGGAAGAAAATTGAAGGTACTTTCTAAAAGAGATCGTCATCTGCATCTGCGGACCGCAGAAAAAGTCAGACTTTCATATCGGCTTTCACAATCCAACTAAGGCTTTCCTCACAATCCCAACTTTCTACCTAAATCAAACCAAATTAGCCGCGAACTTTTGACCCTACTCTGTATCCAACTCATGCTCTGTATACGAAATTGTTGCTTAGTTATTATGTTACATACATACAACATAACAGCACGCCTATATTCAAAGGTGAAGGCAGGGATTTATAGTTAATTTTTTTTCTTGACCCATTTAATAGAGAAGGCTATCGCCATTGACTGGGCATAAGTCATGAGTCCAGGCTGCTACTGAAAATTTCTAAGAATAAAAACGCATCAATACTGCCCTACTCAAAGGTCGAAATCAAAACCCAGCGCTATTCGGGCTAACAACCAAAAACTCAATAATGAGGCAGTCACCAACATACTCGTATAGCATACTACATACTCGTATAGCATATGACATACTAGTATACTACGAGTACCAATTACATACGACACAATACTACAGTCCGTTCACAGTGGTAGCAACCTTGTTTTTTATTTGGACAGTGATGCAATATCAAAGGTATAACAACTATCAACGGACTATAGTTTGCGCGCTGTCAAAATCGGAAATAATCATTTGCGTTTACCGCCATCCCGACGTTTTTATCAAGCGTCAAGAGAGTGTGCTTTGTTCCATGTTTTCCAAAGTAAATATTCGCTTCGCCATCATTATGCCGAATGTGATTACTAGTGCTGGCCTAGCTGTCCTTCCTATAGTCTTGGAGTTCAAACACGTGCGCAGACTTAGCTTTTGCGCACTATAAGCAACTCATAATTGTTGTCATTTGTTTTTTCCTACTGACAACCTCCAAGAGATAGACTACAATAAAGTTTTTTTATCTTAAACTTCGAGCCGTCGAGCCGTGTCCCTGGCCTCAAAAAGACACTGACGCCATTGTATCAAATCCGTTACGATCAGAATAAAAAACAAACCCAAATCAATCAGTGAGTCCAAGATACGTACCTATTGCTCTTTATTAGATATTTACTTTCTTTCTGCGTTATTACATTCTTGGCCTGTTTCATTTTAACTTTACGATGTCAACCGGATAAGGATCTATCTGACATTGAAGTAAAGGTTTTGTTTTCATTTTTGATGGTCCATAGAAATAAGGGATCTAGCTGCCTTCCGTGCAAGCGGTTAATTCTAACTGAAAAATGGGAGTGTAAATACACTCCCATTTTTCAGTTACTTTACATTCAACTTTCCTTTACATTCAATTATAATTGGATATTCGAAAACGATTGCTTGGTCCGAAGAGTCAGACTAAAAAAATATAAATCGAGATTTCAATTTGATCGTTCCATTTCTACATCAGTGATTCGCATATTTTAAAAACGGTCACATTCTCTTATTTAACTACATTTCTGATAAGTTTTGACATTGATTGTCGCTGAGATGAGATTGCAACTAGATTTTGAACGTTTTTAATTACGGGGATTGGCCTTCAATTATACTTACACCTCATTGGTTTAGGTATATTCAAGTTTGAATGAGGTCAAACTTGGATATACGCATACTCTATTATTATTGACTACTCAAATCAATCTCCTCAAAATATTTGTTTATGTCAAGGAAAGTCTATGTAAAAAACATTGGCAAGTTGGCAACACCGCCGATATTGCGGATAGAGCGAAGGAAACGGGTGTTTCACGGTATGGCCAGAACAAATTACACCAATTTCCATTTTTGTTACGTTTCTTGCGTCTTCGTTTTACCATTTGTGGCGATTGATGACGTGTTACTTATGTGGGTGTACCATATCTATTAATCACGTTGAATGGACGAATAAATTTGGCTGCGGAGTGCGTTAAGAACGGTACTTATGATTTTTTTTTGGGGAGGTAAGTAGGTACTCGTAAGTAAGGTTTCATTGTGAAACTAATGCCCATATGCATAGCATAAGTATAGTAACATAATCAGCCTATAATGTTCCCACTGCTGGGACACAGGCCTCCTCTCTGTGAGAGGGAGTGGGCCGTAATCCACCACGCGGGCCCAGTTGGCCATTGGTGGATGTCACATGTCTTCGAATTTTTCGGTTTGAGGATATGCCCATATGCACTTGACTAAAACTCAAAGCAGTTATAAGCCAATGACAGACCCTTTTGAAATGTTAAGGAATCGATCAGTCAGAAAAATAAACTTAACTTACTAATTAAGTTCATGTTTAGTTATGGACTTGGGCGTTGAATTTTAATGTGAATTTTTATGGTAAAAACTCGTTGCAGCAAACTTAAGCGGGTGCTATATGATATCAGAAGGCCAATTCTCGTAATTTAAAACGTTCAAAATCTAGTCGCAGTCTCTTCTCGGTGACTACAAATGTCAAAAACTTGTCAAAAGGTATGGAAATTAGAGGTTTTTTTGACAGATTGAGACAGAGATCAGACTGTGAACGTTCTTTAAATTATGAGAATTACCCCTCAGAAGGACAATTTTTGTAATTAAAAACGTTCAAAATCTAGTCGCAGTCTCATCTCAGCGACAATCAATGTCAAATATGTAGGGAAATTAGAGGTATTTTGGACAGATTGAGAAAGAGATTAGAGTTCGAACGTTCCTAAAAATAGGGGATTTGCCCCTCTGATATATTTGAAATTTAGAATTGTCTTAATAAAAAAGTTTTATTTAACTAAGAAGCTTCTTAAGGTGTATATAGGGCTCGTTGACCTTGTGCATGTGGGCGGAGCTAAACGCTCTACTCCCGAAAACGTAAAACGCGCGCGGTGGCGCGCTGAACTAAAACGACGATCAAAGAGTATGCAGAGGCACAGACATGCCGCCCGCAGGTCGCTATTTTTGCCTACGATTCCAGAAGGGAATTGCGGATGCAAGTCTGATATATTTTGTATAGATTGATACGTATGTTACGTATATTTTAAGCATTTTTCATTTAGAAATTTCGATTTTATTTAAAATCAGAACTTAGTTCCTGCGGGGGTAAAACTTTAAAAATTATTTCGAGTATTTTCTTAGGAATCGAATAACATTTTATTTGCATACTGTAGGTAGGAGGATTTATTACATAAAAATGAGATTTTATAAAAAATGTGATCCTGTTTCACCAATTTGAATTATTATAAATCAGTAATAAACCTACCTAACTAGCACTGTACCTAAATAGCATTTTAGGGTTCCGTAGCCAATCGAACGAAGTTATAGTTTCGGCAGTGACCTTGAAATAATTACCTACGGCCGTTTAGTAGATAAACCTCGTCATGGGCGTCATTTTCGTGGTTTTCGAGGGTGCTGGAGCCGATTATAAAGTCAAAATGAAAATCCAGGATGGCGGCTACAAAACTTTTCAAAATTTTCGTCATGGGTGTCATTTTCGTGGTTTTCGAGGCTGCTGAAGCCAATAGTGAGGTCAAAATGAAAATCTAAGATGGCGGGTGCGAAAATTTTCAAATATTTCATCATGGGTATCGTTTTCATACTTTTCGAGGGTGATAAAGCCGATAGTGAGGTCAAAATAAAAATCCAAAATGGCGGCTGCAAAAATTTTCAAATATTTCATCATGGGTGTCGTTTTCATGCTTTTCGGCGGTGATAAAGCCGCTAGTGAGGTCAAAATAAAAATCTAAAATGGCGGCTGCGAAAATTTTCAAATTTTTCATCATGGGTGTCGTTTTCATGGTTTTCGAGGGTGCTGGAGCCAATAGTGAGGTCAAAATGAAAATCTAAATTAACGGCTGCAAAAATTTTCAAAATTTTCGTCATGGGTGTCATTTTCGTGGTTTTCGAGGCTGCTGAAGCCAATAGTGAGGTCAAAATGAAAATCTAAGATGGCGGGTGCGAAAATTTTCAAAATTTTCGTCACGGGTGTCATTTTCGTGGTTTTCGAGGGTGCTGGAGCCGATTATAAAGTCAAAATGAAAATCCAGGATGGCGGCAGCAAAACTTTTAAAAAAAATTTTCGTCATGGGTGTCGTTTTCGTGGTTTTCGAGGGTGCTGGAGCCAATAGTGAGGTCAAAATGAAAATCTAAAATGGCGACTGCAAAAATTTTCAAATTTTTCATCATGGGTGTGGTTTTTGAGTTTGCTGAAGCCAATAGTGAGGTCAAAATGAAAATCCAAAATGGCGGCTGCAATAAATTTGGAATTTTGCTTCATAAGTGTCGTTTTCGTGGTTTTCCAGAGTGATAAAGCCAATAGTGAGATCAAAATAAAAATCCAAAATGGCGGCTTCAAAAATCTAGTTTTAGTTGTAACTAATTATTCAGTCATCATTTGAGGTGTTGGTTACATATAAAACTAATTTTCCTTCTTAAATATCTAAATAAAGAATCAAAGCATATATTTTTAAATTTTGGTAAAAAATCTGAATAATCTAATATAATATTTATTTCTAATAAGTTATCTGTATTAAATCAATTGAATTTTAATACACAATGATACAGTATTCACGGAAACGCATTTCTTGTGTCTTAACCGTATAGGATATTGTTTTTGCAATCTATCTGTCACTCACTCACTCACTCACTCATGCGGTCTCGTGATAAATAACATTGTTTATTTGGCAACTCATCACACTAAGTATATTATTGTCAAATAAGTATCGTGTACCTAAAATCAAGTAATAATGAGTAAATTTTAGTTTGATCGGAATAACTTAGGTTATTCGAAGTTCCTTATGTATGATTTAAAAAAAAAACAATTTTTTGTAGCCGCCATCTTGGATTTACATTGTGAGCTCACTATCGGCTGTAGTACCCTCGAAAACTATGAAAATGACACCCATGATGAAATATCTGAAAATTGTTGTAGCCGCCATTTTGGATTTTTATTTTGACCTCATTATCGGCTTTATCGCCCTCGAAAAGTGGGAAAACGACACCCATGATGAAATATTTGAAATTTTTTGCAGCCGCCATTTTGAATTTTTATTTTGACCTCACTATCGGCTTTATCAACCCCGAAAAGCATGAAAACGACACCCATGATGAAAAATTTGAAAATTTTCGCAACCACCATTTTCGATTTTTATTTTGACCTCACTATCGGCTTTATCACCCCCGAAAAGCATGAAAACGACATCACTGACGAAAAGTTTGAAAATTTTCGCAGCCGCCATTTTGGATTTTTATTTTGACCTCACTATCGGCTTGATCACCCTCGAAAAGTATGAAAACGACACCCATGACGAAAATTCTGAAAATTTTCGCACCCGCCATCTTAGATTTTCATTTTGACCTCACTATTGGCTTCAGCAGCCTCAAAAACCATGAAAACGACACCCATGATGAAAAATTTGAAAATTTTCGCAGCCGCCATTTTAGATTTTTATTTTGACCTCACTATCGGCTTTATCACCCCCGAAAAGCATGAAAACGACATCACTGACGAAAAGTTTGAAAATTTTCGCAGCCGCCATTTTGGATTTTTATTTTGACCTCACAATCGGCTTGATCACCCTCGAAAAGTATGAAAACGACACCCATGACGAAAATTCTGAAAATTTTCGCACCCGCCATCTTAGATTTTCATTTTGACCTCACTATTGGCTTCAGCAGCCTCAAAAACCATGAAAACGACACCCATGATGAAAAATTTGAAAATTTTCGCAGCCGCCATTTTAGATTTTTATTTTGACCTCACTAGCGGCTTTATCACCCCCGAAAAGCATGAAAACGACACCCATGATGAAATATTTGAAAATTTTTGCAGCCGCCATTTTGGATTTTTATTTTGACCTCACTATCGGCTTTATCACCCTCGAAAAGTATGAAAACGATACCCATGATGAAATATTTGAAAATTTTTGCAGCCGCCATATTGGATTTTTATTTTGACCTCACTATCGGCTTTATCACCCTCGAAAAGTATGAAAACGACACCCATGATGAAATATTTGAAAATTTTTGCAGCCGCCATTTTGGATTTTTATTTTGACCTCACTATCGGTTTTGTCACCCTCGAAATATATGAAAACGACACCCATGATGAAAAACTTGAAAATTTTCGCAGCCGCCATCTTGGACTTTTATTTTGATCAAATCCATCTTTTCTCATTTTAATATTAGTTTATATATGACTACTTGTATTTTACTATCGTAAGTATTCGTAAGCGTCCACGCGCACAATAGAAATGGGCCATCTGCAGTGAGCTAGTCAATAAACGCACACTGATACAATTCGTTCGTAGATATTTGCACTAACACAGACAGACGCGCATAGTCGGTCGATAGCCGGAGCGTAGCAGCGAGCGACACAGCCATCCCGTCTCAATGCTAACGCACGACTGCCGCCCGCGCCCGCGCAGAGCCCCTCTGAAGCTCGATCTCAAAGTGGGGACATTTCCTTTGCAAATGTTAATTGATTTACATAAGCTAAGACAAATCTGTAGTACCTCTAACCATCGATTTTTCAGTGTAAAAATATTTCCAAACATCAAAGCCGTTTAGAAGTAATATCGAATTTCAGAAAAAAATAGCGTGTTGGTAAATATTTTTTTAAGGCAAAAGTATTAGCCATACGAAAAAATCCTTCTACAGAAATGTTGTTCATGAATCTATAGCAAACATATATTTTTTACAGATCTTTTAATCAAGCCGTTAATGAGAAATATTCTTCATAAAGTGACCGTATTACGGTACTAAACGAGAGTAAGGCCCTTAAGTTCTGACGTTAATATGTATGCATTATTCTGTTTGTTGAATTTTGTTAGCTTGATGCTACTATTCAAGTTAAAGAAGCATAATATTAATGTTTGTATGTAGAAACTGACTTCAATAAAACGTAACATCACGGCTGTATTCCACGAAGGGGTTGGCAGAGGTGAAGCTATAGCACACCCTCATTTCACCAGCTATGTGTAAGTCAGATGTAAGACACCTGGGCTGCTTCTGAGAAATTCCAGAAGAAAAAACCCAATATCAGTTTGCCAGACCCGGGAATCGAACCCAGGACCTCATGAACAGCACTAGCGCTTGCAATCAGTAGACCAACGAGTCAGGCCGAGGAATTCCGTCTAATTAATCATTATCTTAAGTTTAAAAGCGGATAATCTAGTTAGACATTTTTTGCTCAAAATAATTGCTTTAGAACTCATTAGCATTTTCAAGATTAATATTGAATCCTACTAATATTGTATACGCGAAAGTTTGTGTGGATGGATGGATGGATGTTTGTTACTCGTTCACGAAAAGACTACTGAACGGATTTGGATGAAATTTGGCACACAGATAGTTTATAACCAGGATTAACACAAAGGATTCTTTTTATACCGATATTCCCACGGGATTGAAACTTATGCGGGTGATACCGTGGGCGCAGCTAACAGCTAACGGTAATATCTAATTTTAATAATTTATTCAGAACTTTGACCTTTTCAAGATGTTGGGTCACTACCTGAGTTTATCATATTTACCGGAAATATTTATTTTATTCGTTGTAAGCAATAAATAGTGTCTTCTTGTATTTTTTCTTGTTCGTAGTATTTGAAAACTTGTTGATTGATTTAGAGGATTGATCAAATCATTAATCATGTAGATTATTAAAGAACTACATGGCACCTACATTATTTATTTGTTTAGGTATCTGCTGGATAATATGCGCTAGTTTTTTTTTCGCGTCTTTTCCTTTTAGACGACATGGTTGGCGCAGTGGCTGAGCGATCGACTGCTACGCCGCGTATCGCGGGTTCGATTCCCGCACGGAACAAATATTTGTATTGCCTACAGGTAGTTGTTCCGGGTCTGGCTGTTTGTGTATGTGAGTTTAAATGTCTGTAAACGCACCCACGATACAGTACGTAGATTCTGTAAAAATCTCACCGTGAAAAGTTAGGTGAGCTTAGAGTGAGCTGTCAATCCCTAGCATTAGTTGGAATGACAGCTCACTCCACGCTCACTTCACCTAAGTTTTCACGGTGAGATGGTTACAGAATCGCACTGCTGGAGTAATTCCTAGTGTGGGGCAAAGTTTTGTATAAAAAAATAAAAAAATGGTTGTCTTCGATAGGTAGGCTTAATGTCCAGCCCAACAGAGTACCTGTTGGGCTGGACATTAAGCATAGGTATACTTTTTTTTTTATTTAGCCTACACCGGCGCCGAATCATTAAGATGGCCCATTGGTTGCCTGACATGCGGCAGATGTGTCCAGCTTAATTACATTTTAGCGTGGCAGCTTTCCAAGTGACATCAGTTATTTTTGTCATGGAACAGATGGTCTTATTCCTAAGGTTTACTATTACAATACTAAAATATGCACGTCAACAAAAACTGCTTGACATGGTTTTACCATGTCAAGCAGTTTTAATCAAACATAAAAAGTGAGCAAAACGAACTTGGACCTTGCAAGCAACTCATCAAAACGGTCTAGACATTGATTAATTAACTAAACATACATCAACTTTACACACTCCTATTTTCATATTATATCGTCACTGTAAGATCACCAATATACCAAAGTTCCTTCAACATTTTGAGAAACTAATTAAAACCTTACCACTTAAAATTGTTCCACGTTGATTCAAGAAATTCCAATTTGAAAACCTCAACTTGTTAAGAATTGGGTAGAATTAATTAGGAACCGTTTCGCTAAAATTAGTCCCTCGAATATTTGAGAAAAGGTCCGTCTGCCATTATTTTATTGGAACAGAGAATTTATAATAAGCATGTTAATGTTCAATTTAATTTAATTTTCATTTGCAAGACGTCAATCTCCCTCCTGCTCCACCCAGAGCGGAAGGAGTCATTTGATGTGTGAGTCATTGATGAGTGAATCATTTGTTTGTGATGAGTCATGTTCGTGAACGGGCGTCATCAGTTGAGACTGGTCATCTCTTAACTGCCAGGGCTTATTTTTAATTTTATATTTTAATTTGTTTATTAACATTTTTCTCACATATAGACGCAATAAGAATAATGTACCCAGGATTTTGTAAAAATATCTTGATTTAAAAGAGTGTCCGTGGAGTTTCTTGCCCGTTCTTCTCCATAGATCTACGCTTTGGAATGGGCAACTAGCTTCAACTTTCTGACTAACTGACCGACTATTTAATTTTGACAATTCAAAAGTGCCTATAAATGGTTTAATTGAAATAAATTATTTGAATTTGAGTATGATGATTTCCCATCATCAAAAAAAAAAAAAAAAAGACGTCAATCAACTTAGCATATCGCAGTCCACTGCTGGACATGGGCCTCTTCCAGGCTGCGCCATAACTTCCTGTCCTCCGCTTTTAGGACATCCGTCCATCTAGCTCAGTGACGTCTTGCAACCCGCAACTCACTGAGCTAAAAATGGAACGGTCAACGGTCGCTTTAGCCTAAATGACATTTTAAACAAGGGAAGTTATTTTTAGTCAACAATCATTTGTAACGGCAGGGCAATGGCATGGCTACCTTTTTTTCTCATAGATTTGCTTTTTTTTGCCTTAAAAATCACAAGGCCTTGTACCAAAGCAATAAAATCAAAAGATACTAAAATTAAAATTTAAAAAAGCCCTCGACACAAAATAATATTAAAAATAGTATGAATGTAAAAAGCCTACAACAATTAAAAAAAAAACTATTAAAAAAATAGGCACAAATACAAAAAATAAGGTATAAACGTGAAACCCTATAAAAAGAAAAAAATAATCTTGAAATTATGACCCTACGAATGAAATTTTTTGATTAAATGTTGTCCCGTCGGGGGACCGCTCTAATTATTAGCCTAACGTTCTGTTAAAATTTAAAATAGTAGCGGTTTGAAATCACCTTTAAAACTAAGAGACGAAATGACTCGAGGTCACTGGTATCCAATTAGAAACTTAGGCCCATAGTCCACTACGCTACTCAAAAACTTAAATTACTAACGTCAAAGTCAACGTCAAATCCAGTGGCGTAACTATACCGTTTGAGGTCCGTGGCAAATTCATGTGACAGGGCCCTCCCTCAATGTGAAGAAGCTCAACCAACTTATGTAAGGTGTGTGTGTCATGTGTCCTGTGTTCATGGCCTACTCAGGCCGCCCCTTCCGGCTGGGGACCCGTGCCATTTTGCCTCTCCTGCCATCCTATTGTTAAGCCACTGTTCAAATAATTTATTTCAAATATCATAATTACAGAAAAATAGAATTGATTCTAGTCGCCCCTTCCAAAAGGTAGTTTTCATATGGAGAAGAATGAGCAAGAAACTTCACCTATTCTTTTAAAATGTTTTATAAGCTTTTGTATACCTACATTAATTATATTTTTTATTCTTCTATCTAATTATATAAAATTCAAAGTCCTGACTGATACATCAACGCACAGCCTTAAACCGCTGGTCCTAGAGGCATGAAATTTGGAGGGTATGTTTTTAGTGAAGAGTAGGCATCCACTAAGAAAGGGTTTTTCGAAATTCCACCCCTAAGAGGGTGAAATGGGGGGATTTTGTTTGTATGAAAAATCTTATTCCTTGAGTTAATAAACTTGAAACTTGACACGAATACTTATCAAAATAATTTATGAAGATTGCCAGTTTTTTTTTATAATGCGTGGCTTGATTAACTCAAAAATTGGGATAACTAATCTTTGAGTCAAGTTACAAACACATCCCAAACGAGTTTTCAAAATTCCACCCTTGTGGGAGTGAAAAGCGGGGATATAATTTATATGAAAAATCTTTTTCCTTTGGTTAATAGACTTGATACTTGGCAATATTTGCCTCAGTTATTAATACAGATGGTCACTTTTAGTTTAAAAAATCTCCTCACAGAGGATTTAGGGGGTGAAAAGTAAATAGTTTAGAAAAAAAATGTAACCGCTTGGACGGATTAGTATTTATACCTAGAATCGAAAGTAAACTATTGTTTACTTTAGATATATAGGTTATAGATAGGTTCTCGTGGGATCATTTCCGACATCCACGCGGGTGTAGCCGCGGGCAAAAGCTAGTTACAAAATATACTCCTACATTTCAATAAAACATGTCCGATGAGAGTGTAAATAGTCTCCGTTTTCGATCTATTGTTTTAGGTATTGAAATATGTATTATCTGGATATTTATGATACATTCACTGATTTATGCGATACCTATTTAAACTAGGTAAGTCGTGGGTTCGAACTCAGACAGGCGCTTTACTTTGTGTAAATAATTTCATCACCACTGGTTTCAAAACGGTGAAGGAAAACATCGTGGGGAAACCGGCATGTCCTAGAAGCAAAAATTCGAAGAACATCCACCAACCCGCACTGGGCCCGCGTGTGGGATTATGGGTGTCACGCCAGCGTTTCATAGGCCTGCTTCGGTGACGACCCCCGTCTTCAGGCACCCACTGCGTCTTCAGGCACAGGACAAAGAAAAGTGGGAAAATATGGGGTAGCCTCCACCCAACAGTGGAATAATACAAGCTGTTGTTTTGCATCCTTGTCAAATTTCAGGAGGCTGTTATGTAAGACATAAATAATTAAATAAAATTACGATCCCTGGTAAATAATTAATCCATAGTTGATTTTTTAGTTATTTAAGTTTGACAGTATTTCAGAATACACCACTTTCTAAGAACAGAATCGCGTTATGGTATCATATAAGCGGACGCGTTTTTATGTGTGTGTAAAAGAGGAGTTACAGTGCCGTCACACACAGGCCGCGTTTTAAAATTCGTGTCCAACACATCCCAATTTCCGAAAATTCAAAAAAAAAACTGCTTATTTTATTATTGATTCATGTTGAGAAGTTGTATGAGAACAGAGGCAATGCTTCATCTTCATAACCAAACTGATCCTAAAACTCCATGTAATTTTGTCTAATACCAAACAGAAACTTGCTGATATCCAGCATTTTTTGTAACGGTGCCTACAACCTAACTGTACAGAATGAGAAGTATCAATGTTAAACAATTTTCGAAAAAAATATTCCGTTGTCAATAACTAATCTTGATGCAAAAAGTCTAGCAATTAATAAGGTGCACCGTCCACGATGCTTCTCTAAAAGTAAACTGTTATAAACTCAAATCACCAATGAGTACTCAGAATGCACTAGTATTACCTGCAATGGTGGTCCACTTTGTGATTGGTTGTGTCGTGTATGGGACCACCATTGAAATACTAGTGCAGCCGTCGACTATGTCTGCTTTGTGCTCGTGATTATAGATATATTTTGATTTTATTTTTCCTTATTGTTAGAATTAATTATCTTTTTGTATGCACGTTTTTCTGTGACAAATAAAACAATTTTTTTTCTTTCTTTTTCTTTAGTGCTGTGACATTCTGGCAAATCATTGGTAATTTGAGTTTGTAGGTAACACGCTAGTTTTACTACCGACGAGCCAAAATTTCTAGTTAGAAAAAAATACCAGCGACCTGAAGTCACATTTTTCAGTTTAATTTTAAAAGTGACTTAAAAGCCGCTATGTAGTTCATTCTTTAATGTTAATTTTGACACCTTTTGCTTCGGAGCATGGAGTTGTGATGTTAGAAGACAAAGAAAAACAAATCAACAATAAAAAACAGCCGTGGCTATTACTCAGCAGTTATAAAAAATTGTTGACTAAAAATAACTGCTCAAGGCACTTCGGCTAAAAATGAACCGGTCACCATTCTAATTTTAGCTTATGGGACCATAAGCTAAAATTAGAATCGTCCAAGATTATGGTCAAAAGTAACGTGTTACAAAATCAAATCATCAATAAGTAGCCAATGGCGGTACACGACGCGACTTACTAAAGCGCTGATCATTTGAGTTTACAATTCGATACTTTTGAGTAGCGTAGTGGACGATGAGCCTAAGTTTCTAATTGGATACCAGTGACCTCAAGTCACTACGTCTCTTAGTTTTAAAGATGACTTCAATAATGATTTAGAATTCATTCTATAGATGTTAAGATTAGAGATGAGAGATTAAGATGAGTTAAGATTAGTACCTTTTGTTTTTATTGCTTCGGAGCATGGAGTTGTGATTTTAGAAGACAAATAAAAACAAATCAACAATAAAAAGCAGACATGCCATTGCCCAGCAGTTATAAAAAATGTTTGACTAAAAATAACCTCACTTCACTTCGGCTAAAACTGTAGTGCGATTCTGTAACCATCTCACCGTGAAAACTTAGGTGAAGTGAGCGTGGAGTGAGCTGTCATTCCAAATAATGCTAGGGATTGATACTACTGACAACTCACATCAAGCTCACTTCACTTGAGTTTTCACGGTGAGATTTTTACAGAATCGACCGGCTGGACCGGTTACCATTCTAATTTTAGCTAATGGTTCTGCGTCCACGATGACGTTCTTATGTAACGTGTTACAAACTTAAATCACTAATATGTAGCCAGAATGTCACAGGACTAGTATTTCAGTGACGGTCCGTATAAGACAACTTACTAACACGTTGTGTGAGTACGTATAGTTTTTATTATATTTGTTGGTATATTGGCGTGGCTAGCTGACATATTTTATGGCAAATAATTTAAGTTTCTTGTAATATTAATGACTGAACATAGGTTCCTAGTATTGTATACATGCACTTTATTCTAACTGAACAGACAGCTGTGCTGCTGGGAAGTTTGTTCCGCCACTTCTTCTTCCCAGCGATAGCACTAGGAAGTGGTGAAGGGCGGGCGTTTTTGGGGGACTGTCTTTTGTAATTTTGACGTTCGAAAAGTGCTGACTCTCAGCCTAATTTGAATAAATGACTTTTGATTGATTTGATTTGATTTGTTGTGTTGTAAGTGTAACACGCTAATCCATAGGACAATCTAGAGTCTAGACAAAATCAAACTGGATGCTAATTTAATTGTGTACTTATAAAAAAATTCTGACAATTTTTACATTCTGTGACTACTATAACTCAGACACTTATTAAAATTCTAGGAAAATCATCTACTTTTACAATATTAGTAAATATGTGAGCAACATGTATCTATCACGTAATCGATTTACCTGTCATTGCTTTATTTATTATTCTTTTTACCTTTTGTGGTAAAGTAATTCTATTTTAGGTGCATCGTCTTCACATATACCTAACTAGCTTCTGCCGGCGGCTTCGCCCGCGTGGATGTCGGAAATGATCCAACGAGAACATTATTGTTTACTTTCGATTCTAGGTATTACATACTAATCCGTCCGAGCGGTTTAATTTTTTTTCTAAACTATTAACTTTTCACCCCCTAAATCCTCTGTGAGGAGTTTTTTTAAACTAAAAGTGACCATCTGTATTAATAACTGAGGCAAATATTGCCTAGTATCAAGTCTATTAACCAAAGGAAAAATATTTTTCATATAAATTATATCCCCGTTTTTCACTCCCACAAGGGTGGAATTTTGAAAACTCGTTTGGGGTGTATTCATAACTTGACTCAAGATTATTTATACCAATTTTCGAGTTAATCAAGCCATGCCGTAAAATCCTCCCCTGTAAAATTGACTACCCCTTTTCAGCCCATCAGGGTTAGATTTTCGAAAAACCCTGATACACATTATTCTTTAGGTTTCAATCTTAAGTATAAATACTGAGTTTCGAGTAAATCGGACTGCGCGCTAAAACTCTTCTATACAAACTTTGAAACCCCCCAATGCCCTTTTAAGAGGTAGTTTAGAAAAACATAAAATGGCTAACTTCATAAATTATTTAGATTAGTATTGGTGCCAAGTTTCAAGTTTATTAACTCGGAAAGGAATAAGATTTTCCATACAAACAAAATTCCCCCATTTCTTTTTGGATACCTACTCTTCACTAAGAACACACCTCCAAATTTCATGTCTCCAGGACCAGCGGCTTAGGCTGTGCGTTGATATATCAGTCAGTCAGTCAGGACCTTGAATTTTATATAAATATAGATATAGATTGTATTTTCCAATGAGCATATTTTTTAGTTGGTAGGTATCTAATGCTTGACTGCTTTATTCTAATCGTCTCTAAAAAATCTGCAAATTCTTATTAAGAGTCGCCATAATAAAACATAGCGCATTAGCTGTTTTTTATTATTAAGGATATTTTGTTTTGGTGTTAACGACCGTCCAGTTTTTATTTGAAAAACTTATCAGATAAATTAATTTTTTGTTTGATCATGTTTATATATTGATCCCCATTACGTGTGCGGAGTTTCGCTATGTAATTTAATTTGACCTGCAGTGCGATTCTGTAACCATCTCACTGTGAAAACTTAGGTGAAGGGAGCGTGGAGTGAGCTGTCATTCCAAACAATGCTAGGGATTGACACTACTGACAACTCACATCAAGCTCACTTCACTTGAGTTTTCACGGTGAGATTTTTACAGAATCGACCAGCTGTATTCATGTTTTATTGCTGAGGTGCAGACTTGCCGACCTTATTTTTCTAGTTTTAATTTAAACTGACATGTAACTGTCAAAAAGGTGCTAACATTGACATAATTAGCTGTCACTTAGATCGGCAACGTGGATGCATGTTTATCATAGTTTAAGATGATAAACATGCATCCACGTTGCCGATCTAGCCTAAACGTTTTTTGACAAACGTAATTAAGTAGTTCCAAAATTTATGGACGAATTGAAATCAAGTTTTTACCAACGGATATAGTATTATCACGCATCTAAATATATGTCTGCTGGCTGAGCCATGGCCATACGTGACGAAGCACGTGCGTTTTATTACTTAAAAAAAATAATTAAATATGATTTATAAAAAAGGTAATAAAACACAAACGCATTAGTTTAAAATACCTATCCTAATGGTTCACGTTTTTGTAAATTAAGCCTTTTTATAATTGAGGCTTGTGTATTTCCTACATGGGCCATCATATCTTTTACCTCTGGCCAAACAGAGGCGAATCCTATGGGGGATGCGGGACGAAATTCGCTCGCGATGACTTTGTCAATTAACTAATCTATGGAGTTTTAAAACAGCGCGGGATAATTGCGTAACACACTATTAGCAGTCAATACTGACTGCTGCCGCCGACATGCGTTGATGGCAACCGTTGATGACGCGTGTCCCTCGTACACTTAGTGTTACAAGAGCATACGCTTCTTTGGGTTATTTTTATAACCGACTTCAAAAAAAGGAGGAGGTTATCAATTCAGTTGAATAATAATAATAATACTTTTTAATGTTTTTTTATCATGTTGTTTATAAAAATATTGAAAAATGTAAATTATATGTAATTAGATGAAATATAGATTATAATAATACTTTATTGATGCAAATCCTTACAATTATTATGCTTAATATCTAGCTAAAGTTCACAATATTAAAGGTGCACAAAAGTTGAAACCCTGACTCCTAAACTAGGAATACCTGTTCTTTGTATTGAATATTTATATTTTTTATCCGGTTAATGGACATACCTACAAAGTATGAATAAGACACAAAAATGTAAACCAACTGTAGGTACTTATTTTTATTCTACCCACAATTTTAGTGTAATAAAATAACCCAGTCTTAGCTGCTTAAGTATTAATTTGATAAAATTACCCAGGTGGAGGCCAATTAAAGTGCAATAATTACATAATTTAGCTTTTCTAGTACATACTTATCACCTTTTGTACGGACATTTTCGACTTCTTTTTATGCTAATACTTGAATAAAAGGTTCCCCTGCGAAAAAAAAAACAGGTTTTATTGACAAACTAGTTTTATTTTTTTTCGAATTCACCTTGACTGACGCACGTGTAAGATTACTCTCGTCATCATTAAAACAGCCTCCAGATTGGCAACACTTAAATGTGCGGTTTGACAAACTTTGGGAAGTCGGTTCTACTATCATTCTACCTGATATTATTATTATTTACTAAATTAAATACTGGTATTCAGCTGCATCCGGTTGGACTAGACGCCGACCCCAACATAATTGGGAAAAGGCAAGGCAGATGATGATGAAGTTATATTTTAACCGACTTCACAAAAGGAGGAGGTTCTCAATTCGACTGTATTTTTTTTTGTTTGTAACCTCAGAACTCCGTTAGTAATAAGCCAATTTGCAAAATTATTTTTTTTATTTGTACCTAAGGATATACATACCTACTTTCAGATTGGTCCCATAGAAATTTAATCAAAAACAGTTCAGTAGTTGGGTTTCTAAACCAAAATTACTGGTAAGAATTACAACTTAAAATTGAAAAATTTGCGAGGTTTTTTTATTTAGCGTAACAGCCCTTTCATACGTGTGGCAAAGTACGACGAATCTACTTTAATAAGTGCAAGCAAAGTATGTAACCACGCACAATCGTCCACCAGCCGGTCGATTCTGTAAAAACTTCACCGTGAAAAGTCAGGTGAAGTGAGCTTAGAGTGAGCTGCTGTCAAAGGTGTCAATCTCTAGCATTAGTTGGAATGACAGCTCACTCCACGCTCATTTCATCTAAGTTTTCACGGTGAGATGGTTACAGAATCGCACTGCTGAAGGACTAAGTGCGGAAACCAAACCTGTAACATAGAACATAGTATGTCGTAACTTTTAATTGAATAAGTGCTGTTAATCGTTCTCTAGCAAAAACATCTCATAGTTGCACTGATAGTCTGCAATTACAATGACATTGAGTACGCGGCATGGTGGCATTAGAGACAGATGAAACGACCCGTTATCACAGCTTCGAATCTTTTAATAATCCGTAATTAGAACATTAAGACCTATTAAAAGTGTTTTTAAGAGTGCCGTATTTAAATTTGCGAAACGTGATAGCTATGAAATCACTTCATGGTCGGTTTTTTTTGCCTGTACTATCCCACTGTTGGGCAAAAGCCTACCCCAAGTCCAGCTATGAATTCCTTTCCCGCGCCACCTCGAACCAGCCCTCGCGGTTCTCGTGGTCGGTGTATCACATTGAATTTTGTACGGAACTAGTACAAAATACCTACCTATGGGATTAAGTCTACCTCTGCATATTTCTGCGCACAACCAATATATTTTATTCATTATTCATTTATTTAATACTTCAATTAAATAAATTAATAATGAATATAATATATCGGTTGTCATGGTATGGACACGTGTAAGTTACGGAGGAATGAGAAAATACCGTGAAGAATTTTTTAACCGACTTCTAAAAAAGGAGGAGGTTCTCAATTTGGATGTTTTTTAGTATGAATGTCGTTGGCTATAAGAGAAGGGAAGGACCAAAAAAACGATGGATGGACTGTGTGAATGATGATATGGTTAGAAAGGGAGTGACTACCGAGATGACGACAAATGGAGAATTAGAGAAGTACTATGGAAGAAAAATACGTGTTGCACCGACCTCAAATAAATTGGGATGATGATGAAATAATATTTGAGTCTTTTAATATAGCTCTCCGTCCGATCAGGACTAGGCCCGTGCCGGACGGCGTGTACGTGTTCCACGCGCGCCTCAAAGAGATGTCAGCAAAAGCGACGGGGCCCCATAGGGCCGAAGCCTGCCGGGGTAGCGGGAACATCCGAAAGGGTTTACCGCTGCCATGGAACATAAAGGGCTAAGGAAGGAACACGGGTGGGTTTTAGTCAGTAAGAGTCTGACACTCCCTTCTGCTCCACCCAGAGCGGGAGGAGTAATTTGATGATTTCCCATCCTCAAAAAAAAAAAACAAGTCTTTTAATATCAAAGCCGGCGATCTCCACTTCAACGAAAAACGTTTTTTGTTCATATACATATTTTAAATTTGTCAATACATTGAAAAATAATGTTTCATTTATGAAATCTAGTTTAGTAGCAGTTAATAATCAAATTTATCGATTAAATGTAGCAGTTCTTTAACATTTTACTAATAATTTATTTAGAACTGAAATGAAGATTTGAAGAATTTGCCGGATTTGAAGTGTATTTTGTGGAGACCTACTTTGATACGGACAGTGTACATAGTTTGATTTGAACCATAGACTACTATTTTAAACTAGAGACAAACGCCATACTGCTGGGCTCTGATTGGTCGGAGCGGAGACGGCCATATTTGAAAGAAACATTCATGGAGATTGCCGATTTCGTTACCAACACTTTTATTTCGATCGCGTTTTCTATGAGAGAATGCCGCTTTTGAAGTGAATTTTGTTTTACAATATGGAGAATTGACCAAAGAGAAAATATTTACATTCATAACTTTTTTTTTACCAAAACTGGAGATTGCCGGCTTTGATATTATATGACTTAATATGGAATTTTATATAATAACTTGCGGTCAATCTGTCAGAGTGAGCTTCACCTTGAATACAAAGATACATCACTTAAATGATAACTGTATAATAAAACTGGTCGGAGGATTATACGAGTACTGCTAGTATTTAGATGATCACATTTATAATTAAATCTATTCTATAAAAAGAATATAATTATTCAAAAGATCAATGGACGGTTGGTGTCAATAACCATTTACTGAACGCAAGCTGGTAATGAATACCTACCTATTAAACTATAAATTATTATTGCTTCATAGTATAGGTAGGTACTTATACTTTTGCTGACTTGAGGTCAAACACGTGTTTTCCTAACATAGTATTAGCATTCATAATTCATCATCATCATCATTTCAGCCGAAAGACGTCCACTGCTGGACATAGGCATCCCCCAAGCATCTCCACTTCGACCAGTCCGAACTGGTCGAACCCGTTGGATGCGAGAAGCACAGACGGTTCTCGCATCCAACGGGTTCCTGCAGCCTTCACAAGGTCGTCGGTCCACCTTGTATTACACCTTGTATTTATTATTATGAGCCTATAACGTTCCTATAGCTGGGACACAGGCCTCTTTTCTGTGAGAGGGAATGGGCCGTAATCCACCGCGCGGGCCTAGTGCGGGTTGGTAGATGTCACATGTCTTCGAATTTTTGGTTATAGGACATGTGGTGATGAAATGAATTACACAACACGACCTATAACTCATAAGCGTGTTACATACTTTGGCCTTCTCTCTTTTTGAGAGGGAGTGAGCCGTAAGCCATACGCATTGTGCACGCATTAAGCCACCGGCACATTACTGTGTTGTGTTGTGTCGTGACGCGGAATACACCAATCAAACGTATCTGTTCAGGGTTACGTCAAATCACAACGAGTTTTGATTGGTTAAAGCTGCGTCAGAAGGCGACACAACACATTAATGTAACTCCGGCTTTAGGCTCGCGTGGTAGATTCCATAATCTTCCACGCGGGCCTAATGCGTGCGGATACCATGCCGATTTTGGCTACATACTCCCGTGAGTATATAGCCAAAATCGGCATAGTATGTATTATTGACCAAATAAATAATGACTTAAAATGTGCCTCAAAAAAGGACACAAAAATACTATATACTTGTCCTCAGAAATTACCTTGACAATCCATTTCATTCATCTGCACAAGGCGCTTTAATCCTTTAAATTGTTCAGCTATATTTACAAATTCTTACTTCTCACACATAGAACGTGTGACGGAAACGAATTAAACTATACGGCAAGGGTTTTTAAATCCTATATCTAGTTAGGAATATATGAGGAGAAATTCCTACATGAAACCAACCGGTCGCGCTTCATCGCATTGTCCGCTCGTTTGATCTCTTTTTTCTTGGAAAAGATATTTCTCTTTTTTTTTGAAAAGATAATGACCCATGTAATACGGTGATACGTTTATTATAATTTGAATTCAATAACCTTACCGAACCCAAAAGAAAAATGGCAGGACTCCATACGTACATTCGTACAAATACTCTCAGTCTTACCAAGGGGTATCGTATTGCCCAGTAACTGGATTGTGAAGGTGAGATAGTCAGTGCCATGTAAAATACTGGTATTCAGCTGCACCCGGTTAGACTGGAAGCCGACCTCAACATAGTTCGGAAAAAGCTAAACAAATGATGGTCTCGGTCAAATTAAGGTATGTATTCTTTGAGTCATTTACATTGAGCTAAAACTTTGCGTAAAGATTCTATACTGATGTAAACTTCACCCCTTTTCCATATACATATTATCTACCCTTTCCGTTACACGCATACAAACCTGAGCCTAACCAACCATTTTATTGCCACGTAAACCATATAAAACATCTCTATAAACAATACTTCTCTAAACCAAACAAAGCTCCAACTGAGCATTATCTACAAACACACAAACTAACAAACAAACATAAACAAGAGAGCAATATAAAAAATAAACGTGTAGGTACCAGAATCACGGCGCGAACACACCGAATCTCTGTCACGTCCGGGGTATATATCGGCCGGATCGCGATAGCTTTCCCGAATATCGCATATTCCTCCGGCTACCAGGAAACTGCCAAATTGCATATCGATATGGATACACGGTTTGCAAAGATGTCCTGTGACTGGATGTGTCACATTTTTGGCTAACACCGCGTTTTATTTAAAAGCGTTCGCCGCGCGAATACGAGATGGTCGCATGTTTTTTAACCGACTTCTAAAAAAGGAGGAGGTTCTCAATTCGGATGTTTGTATTTTTTTTTTTTTTGTGTTTGTTCGGGCATAACTCTTTCGCTTGCCAACCGATTTGAAAAATTCTTTTTTTGTTGGAAAGGGTATACTTCCAAAATGGTCCCATAGAAATTTCATCAAAAACGGTTCAGTAGTTTGGTTTTTAAACCAAAATTACTGGTAAAAATTACAACTTAAAAGTGAAAAATAAAAACTTTTTTGCAAAAAAAAACAACCGACTTCCAAAAACGACACTACAAAGTGAAAAATAACTTTAATTTCGGAAGTCGGTGGCAAACAACGAAAGTGTGAACCCAACGACACCCAACGACACACAAGTCGGTTGATTTTTTTTGCAAAAAAGTTTTTATGTCACTTTTGGTTCGGAAAACCGGAAAGCGGCCTGTGGCGGCGCGACCACGCGTTTAGGTTCGCGACATTCAGGTTCACGGTTCATGAGCGCGACGATCACGTATTTGCGCGACATTCGCTTTTAAATAAGACGCGGCCTAAGGTTTTCAGTAAGGCGATTAGTTTTATGTTTCCAATCCGTTCTTTTAAAATAACCCATCTTTTTAGGGGTAACAAAAAACTTAATTGATGATCTATAATATTCTATAAGATATAGCAAATTCTCTTACATTCAGAATTACTTAGGTATTTGGAACCTTTTTTATGTATAAAAAAATTGTTAAGTATACAATTTTTTGTAGCAAACTAATATTTTTCCGGCATTCAACGTATTCATTAACTGGATTTATTTAATCATAGAGACTTTTGGACCAATGCGGAATTAATTGAACTAGTGACCTCGAATATAGGAAGTAGATTCCACCACATGCCCTCATATTTTAAGTATAATGTCGTATCGAATTAACATTATTTCCTACAGTTTGATATAATTATGATTCTTCTTTAATAATATTATTTTGTTTCGTACGATTTTAACCACTACGTGGAGCCCTGACAGCCAGAAGGCGTCGCGGTAGACCCCGTAGAACATGGCGGGACGAGCTGGAGAAAACAAACGACCAGTGGTCCACTTTAGCCCTGGATCGAAAGAGCTGTAAGTCATGTGGAGAGGCCTTTGTCCAGCAGTGGGATAATGCAGACTAACAGTAACAGCAACGATTTTGATCTTATTGAGGTTAGTACTTAGTAGAGGGGCCCGTGGCTAAATAATAACAGCGGCACAGGTCGATCGGTCAGGTTAAGCTACGCTTGCCTCGGTTGGTCTGTGGATGGGTGACCATCTTTACATACCGAGACCCCTCCGTGCCTCGGAAAGCACGTTAAGCCGTTGGTCCCGGCTGTCATTCGTGGATCTTTGACAGTCGTTACGGGTAGTCAGAAGCCCGAAAGTCTGACAACCAGTCTTACCAAGGGGTATCGTATTACCCAGTAACTGGGCTGTGGAGGTCAGATAGGCAGTCGCTCCATGTAAAATACTGGTATTCAGCTGCATCCGGTTAGACTGGAAGCCGACCCCAACATAGTTGGGAAAACGCTAGGCAGATGATGAATTAGTCAATTAATTTCAATCAAGACTTCGTTATTCAAAGGTCGTTCACTCGTCTGGCTCTTTCCGTATTAGAATGATTATTTTTCAATTTAGGAAACATAGGGCCGTCCCGGGGGACAGGGTGCTGTGACGCAGCCCTGGAGGCCTATCAAACTCAAAACTCAAACTCAAATCATTTAATTCAACTAAATCAATTACAGGCACTTTTAAATTGTCAAAAGGTCGGTCAGTCGGAAAGATGTTTAGAGGCATGAGGAACAGGGTGTAAAGTTCACTCATCCTTCATAGAAAAGGGAGGATCCTCCAACCAGACGGGTGTTGTGTCTGGCGGGCTATTGCCCAACGATTGATGTTGGGAAATTGTATCTATGCTAATTGCATGGTAAACTCTGCTTGCAAGATGCAGGATTTGCGTGACGTCAGTATGCCGCGTTGTTCGCATGTGGCGTTGTAGATACCGCTACAGATGAAGCTAGTTGCCTATGTCCAGTAGTGGACCGCGATAGGCTGCGTTGATAGGGCTGTCCCTTCTAGAGGTGGCACTTCTATGTGTCCGTTGAACGCATTCGGATGTGACTACTGTTGGCAGTGGCAGGTTTTATTAATTTTTCCACACGTAACGAGGTGCAAACTGTACGCGGCTCGCATCGGATTTATACTACGAGTACAAATTAATTTTTATTCGGCCAAGTCGAGGTATCTGAAAAATTATTCAGTTATTGATATTGAAATAAACTTAAGTAAAAGCATTTTCGGCTTTTTAATATTCGTGTCATGAACTCGTGAAGTTTAATAATGTGTATTAATTGATCCTCATGGATGAATGAAGTCCCAAGTTGTTTCTGCCTATTAATATTATACGGAAATGAAAAGCATTGATTAAGTGCCAGAAGATCATTCATTCAGCCATTTCAGCTTTTATTTCATGTCTTGGATCGGACAGAGTTGTACTATAAATCTGAAAGTTTGGATGTTTGTTACTCAATCACGCAGAAACGGCTGAACGGATTTGGATACAAATTGGCACACAGATAGTTTATAACCTGGGTTAACACATTGGATAAGTTTTAGGTTGTAGGTTCCTTTTGGATAATTTCCGACGAAAAGCTATTGAATAGGTAATAAAATTAGCTCATGCCATAGTAAAAGAAACATTCAATTAGGCTGACGGCATTATTGCAACCTTTTTTTTTTTTTGATGATGGCAAATCATCAAATGACCCCTCCCGCTCTGGGTGGAGCGGAAGGGAGTGTCAGACTCTTACTGACTAAAACCCACCCGTGTTCCTTCCTTCGCCCTTTATGTTCCAGGGCAGCGGTAACCCTTTCGGACGATCCCGCTACCCTGGCAGGGTTCGGCCCTATCGGGCCCCGTCGCTTATACTGACATCTCTATTATTGCACCCTTAGTCTCTGTTTAACTGGGTGATACACATATAAGAAGAAAAAGAATCTTTATTTGCGTGTGTCCAAAATCGGAACTAACACCGCCTGCTTGTTTTTAACCGACTTAAAAAAAAGGAGGTTGTCAATTCGACACGTATGTATGTAACATTATTGGAATGAATCACATATAATTATTGCTATATTCATCACATAAGATAAATCTATTAGGGCTTTCAAACAAATATACGACATTTTATAGATGTATGTATGTGCCTATTATGTATGTTTGTCAACGCATTTCTCCGAAGCTATTAATCAGATTGAGACTATATATTATTTATAATTGGCCCCGACATCAAAAAAAAGTTTGGCTCCTAATTAGTTTCGTATGCTGTCGTTTTTGTTCGTTAATGTCGTGTAGGTGTCGTGGGAGGATGCAAAACAACAGCTTGTATAATATAAAAATAATATTTCATAAAATTTGAGGTAATTTCTATATAAGTAAGTTGATTTTTTCAATACAGTATCGCATAACACAGCGCCCCCTCTCTATTTTGTTGAAGTGCCGAAAGATCTACATATGTAAGTACTTAGCAATGTAAACAATTCCTGCATGAATCCCTCTTGTATCTATCACGTAATTAATTTATATATAATGGTCTCATTAATCCATTTTAATTCCTTTATCTATTAATTTTATTTTAGGTGAATCGTCTTCACATATTATTACTTATTATATAATTAATGTATGCCAAATATTGTAAAACATTTTAAAAGAATAACGGTGGAGTTTTTGCTCATTCTTCTCCATGCGAAAACTACCTTTTGGAAGGGGCGACTAGAATCAATTCTATTTCATTGTAATTTTTGACGTTCAAAAGTGCCTTTTATGTGCCTGTTTGAAATAAATGCTTTGACTTTGAATCAGTTTCCTAAAAAATGCTGCAATCTAATTAAACAAACCGGTTCAACTCTGACACTTCATTAGCATACAATGGAGACACTGATGACTCGCAAAATAATTATGTTGTCATTACTTCGTTTGTTTATGTTCTGCAAATTAAATATACGTATGTTTTCAGTCTACAGATTATTTACTCGGCTAAGTGCATCAATAATGTTTATTTAGTGTACCGCGTTTTCGTCCGCATTAAAATAAAATTTTGATTCAGATATCAAGGATCCATAGGTAAGTACCTCATGCTTAACAATATTACACAAACAAAAATAAAAATAGTAATTAAAATGTAGATTTAAATGATAATGAAAAATGAAAATTAGAATCAAAATTATAATTAGATGACTGTTTTAATAAGGAGACCTCCATAGCGGAGGTCTCTACAGACCTCCGCTATGGAGGTTTCCACAGCGGAGATGACACCATGTCAGCCACAATCTTCAAGATTATAAATAAATAAATAAAATAAAAAGCATTTATTTCAGGTAACCCAAAAGCACCCATACTACACCAAAATACATAAATACACATACACACACATAAGACAAATGTTATCGGACACAGCTAGCAACATGCCTGCTACAGCAACACTTTAATTAGTTCGATTAGACTACGATAAATAAATATAAAGGAAACGGGGTATTGACCGCTGAATTAAATGATGGATAAACTTGTTCTACCTAGTGTTGATATTTATTAGCTTGGAAATATTTTATTAGACAAGAAACGTGTTTGTTTTTTTGCCATAGTCACAACTCTTCATCCGGAGTAATTGCGTAGCAATGGCTTTCATTTTGACAGTTCAACAACATTCATTGCGTTATTTAAATTTTTCGAACATATGAAGCAATGGATTAGCAATATCCTTCAAAATGATTCAGATTGTGATCAATAGTGTTTTACGCAATTAGGGAACTGGAACCACAAAATAATAATATATTTTGGAGATATCAGGTGCGTGTGAACAACATTTTATAAATATAAGAATGACTGCACCTTGGACAATTAGCCCCGTTACTGCGCAGCTGTCTAATATAACATAAACCACATTCCTTTAAAATTGCACGGATTTTTACGATACCTAGAAAATAAATCGCTAGTTGTCGTGAAGTAAAAAAAAAATGCAACATTCACTAAGGTGACGAAATGAACCGCTTAGTGCATTGATCTAAAATCAAAGTGAAATAAAAGAGAAATGACAGTTATATACAAGTCAATGACCTCAAGAATGTCTGCCAAGACGGCGCGGCGACAGACAAAGTTTACCTCAGTGCATCTACATTCCAGATCATTTAAAGGTGAAATAAAATTATTATAATAGGGAAGGTACGTATTCACGCAACCAGGTTTTATACCAGATATTTGCTTCCAAGTACGCACACCAGGTACCGAACCGAAATACTTGCAAGACTTCAAAGTATTTTATACGGCTACTGGTTCAACTGCGTTAGTTTTCACAAATGCGATCATGCTCCTTATCAGTAAGAGACTACGGAAAAATTTGTATGCAAGTATTTTTTTACTTTTTTGGTTTGTAAGTATTTATTTATAAACGCGATTGTGCTCCTTATTTATAGGAAGTCACGGATCAATACTTGAAAGTATTTCGAACCCTGGTTTTAGGCCCTGGTTTTTTAAGATGGATGTACTTGGAAGCCTGGTACTCGATTTTGCAAGTACGACCCATTTCTATGATATAACAAGCCTTTTTTCTGCTAGATACTTACCTATAATCTTTTTATACAACATTTTTGCACGATCTACCTACTAGAGGCTCATTGAAATGAAAAGTATGATGTATTCGCTCTAGTACAAAAGATGGCCTGTTTGGTACAGGCAACAAAAGAGATAAGTATGCAGGGTCGTCGGATATAGTTGAAGTTTAATAAGAAACGGATTGATGTTTTTGGATAACATTTTATTTAATTAATAGAAAACAAACAGTTTATTTATCAAACTAAATTTATTCCTCCGATAAAGTTATCTGGCGTTGGAAAAATCAGCCCTAAAGAAAGACGTAAAAGAAAAACGTAAAATTTTATCTAATCGACCATATTTTATTTATTTATTAAAACTTTATGCACAAGTAAAAGAATTGTGTACGCACGGCTACACGTCAAGCTATACAAAACCAGATTATCTTGGCCTCACTTTGTATGATATTTTCTCACAATGAACGGTCAGCCAATACTGGTTTTGAATAGCTTGATGTGTAGCCGTGTGTACAAAGGCGGACTTAATGCCTGAGGCATTTTACCTTACAACCTTAGGTGATGCAGAGATAAAACATTGCAGGTGCAACATTCAGGATAAATAGCTCGGAAATGTGTGTTCTTTTGTGCTAGTACGAATGCGTCATAAATCTAGTAAGTAGAACGTGCAAAAATGAAAACTTAAAATAACAAACAACGTTACGATTGTAATATCCAAAAGGCTAGACACAGGTATACCTACCTGCTATTACCATAAAATTTTACCCAGTAAATAATAATAGAACCAAACCAAACCTCCATCTGAAAAGTACCCAATTGCCCTTTCTATCAGAAAAGGTACCTACATACCTTTTCTGATAGAAAGGGCAATTGGGTACTTTTCAGATGGAGGTCTTCCACTCAGAGCACTGACTTCAACAGCACTTCATACAACCCGAATCTCTTCAAGGCGAGAGTGAATAGCCTTCTTCTGGGCAAGCTCGTTCCACCGTAGATCTCATCCCTGCCTCTGGGCTGGATTGAGGTCAAGAGTGAGCCCATTGTCAATAAAAAAAATAAAAAAAAACTTGCCCGAACCACACCTGAGGGGCAATTCTCATAATATTAAGAACGTTCACAGTCTGATCTCAGTCTGTCATCTGTCAAAAACACCTCTAATTTCCCTACATTTCTGTCAAGTTTTTGACATTTGTTTGTCGCTGAGATGAGACTGCGACTAGATTTTTAACGTTTTAAATTACGAGAATTGGCCTTCAGAGCACTTCCACTTGTTGACATAGATGGTACTATGATCTATGAACTACCCCGTTGGTCTCGTAATCGCAAGTGCGACTGCTGAACGTCGCCCTGGGTTCGATTCCCGGGGTTGGGAATCGAACCCAGGACGGTTATTGAGTTTTTTCATTAGGAATTTATTAGTAACAGCCCGGAGTTTGCAAGTTGGCGGTGTGATAATACCCCCGTGCCTCGGAAAGCACGTTAAATGCCGTTGGTCCTCCGCCGGATCTCTCCCCGGTCGTGTCGGATTGCCGTCCCATCGGACTATGAGAGTGAGGGACGAGGGAGTGCACTTGTGTCTGCGCGCACACTTGTGCACTATTATATATCCGGCACCGAAGTCTAGTCTCCGTTGAGATTGGCTGCCGTGGTCAAAATACGGTCTCGAGGAGTTTATTTATTTACTACTAGCTTCTGCCCGCGGCTTCGCCCGCGTGGATGTCGGAAATTATCCCACGGGAACGTGCTAACAGGATAAAATGTATGTGCTTCCCCAGAATGCCATCTATCTCACGGGCCCTTTGTGGCTAATTACAGTAGAAAACCAATTGTGTCTCATTAGTGGTGATTAAGAGGGTACAGACGCCAGCAGGTCAAGCTACCCGAAACTGTCAAATTTTCCCAATCAACCTTGAACCTTAATGCTTTAGCAGTAAAGTTGAAAATCTATTAAAGAAATTTGACAGATTGTAGTAGCTTGATGTGCTGGCGTCTGTACCTATATGATCTTTACCTAAGTACCTAACTAATTTAAAAAAAACTCAATAACAGAAAATTAAATACCTACCTAAATAAACCTATTTCTGATGATAACTAATCTAAACTCAATAAATAAGCAAAATCCCTAAAAACTAATATCTATACGAATGACTAATCTTACCTAACAGTATTATAAAATAACCTACGGTCACTACGTACACTATCAAATATACTACCTATACTTTAAAATTAAAATCTATACCTACGACTCATATAAAAATAAACCTAAATAACTCTAAAAACTAAAAGGAATAAAAATGAACTCCACTGCGGGTGACCCAACCTACGACAAACTTAGTATTTGCGGTTGGTACAGTACAGACAGTGGTAATCGGGTATATGGATCGAACCGCAAAATTAAGTTTGTTTTTTATTGTATATACTTTTCCGGGATAAAAAGTACCCAGTGTGGTGCCCAGGATATTAAAGAATAATTATACCAAGTTTCATCGTAATCGAACCGGTAGTTTTTGCGTGATGCCTGAACAAACAGACAGACAGACAGACAAAAATTTTTTTAATCACATTTTTGGGTTCAGTGTCGGTCAAGTAACACCCCCTGCCGTTTATTTTTTGGATATTTTCAATGTACAGAATTTTCACTTCTACAGATTTATTATAAGTATAGATGATCTAAATAATATACTAGTTCTTTCCTGATTACGGTTTCATAACACAGTTTAGAAGCTAGTGCAATATTGTTCCCTCGAAATCAAATGGAGTGAAACAGTCACGCACTGTCTACGTTTACATGCCAACATAAACATTTTTATTTCGTTATTTAGTGGTCTTACATGTGGTCATAATAACACACATATAACCAAGCCTGTATTCCGCGAAGAGAGAGGCAGAGTTGCACCTCTATGGTACACCCACATTTCGCCAGTTATGTTTAAATTATTGGAGGCCTATTGCCAACCACCGGGCTCATATCCAGACTCCGGGCTACGACTGAGAGATTAAATTATTGCACGTTTTTAAAAAGGGAAAAGATCCACAATTTAGATGTTTATACAGGGTGGCAGGGACATCGACGCGCAAACTGTAACCATGGATACCCCCACCTACTTCCGAAATTAGAGTAATTTTTCCCTTAGGAAAAATTACTCTAATTTCGGAAGTAGGTGTCAAAAAACGAAAATGCGGAACCAAAGACACCGACTTCCGAATTTAAAGTTATTTTTCACTTTGTAGTGTTTCTTTTTTTGGAATTCGGTTGTTCTTGTTTTGGAAAAAACTTGTAATTATAAATCTCTAAGTAGGTAAATGAATGCACATTTTCCTTTTCGGCGACGAACATTGCCGAAAATTGCCGATAAACGAAAACTAGTTTTGTGCAAGTTAGGAATATAGGCAGGTATTTGTGCCATAATAAAATATTTCTCCAAGCGGTCGTTGTCTCTATTAATTCGAAGCTTTGACATTTGATTCATAGTCGTGTTTATACTACCTGTTTCAATAGTTAAATTAATGACAAAAAAAACAAGTTATAGAAACTTCCTTTTAGTTGATAGTCGTAAACAAATAAATGAAAAACAATGTCAAGGTTTGTCATTAAAGAAATCATCATTATAGCTCGGAGTGTTTGTGGTTGACTGGTTATCAAAGATCAATCCGCACCTCATTCAATCATCTAGCATTTTCCTTAACTATGTTGGGGTCGGCTTCCGGTCTAACTGGATGCAGGTAAATACCAGTATTTTACATGAAGCGACTGCCTATCTGACCTCCACAACCCAGTTACTGGGTATAATACCCAGTATCTGGGTTGAGTAGGCTGGTATCGTATTCGATACTACTCGGAAAGACTGGTTGTCAGCCTTTCGGGCTTCTGACTACCCGTAACGACTGAAGAAGATCCGCGAAAACATCAAAAAACTACAATAAATAAGTTGATAGCATTAGTAGTCTTGAGATATTTAGCTGTGATAGACGGATAGACAGACAGATAGATAGATAGATAACAAGTTTATTATATATGTTTAGACAGACTGAGCGGCAACATAAGTGTTCCTTTTAACCATTTTGGTATGGAACCCTCAAAATAGATGATGTTGCCCATTACTATTAACTAGCTTTTGCCTGCGACTTCATCCGCGTGGAAGCCAACTAGACTATAAAATACACTCTATAAGACTAAGGAAAAATGTAGCTTCAGGGAGGGCGCCCACGAGCAACTTAGTTGTCCAGCAACATTTTTGTCTCTGTCCTGTCTACTCACCGAGATTTGGACGTTACGGACACGGGAGCGACAGTAACGCTACTTTTTCGTAAAATTTTGCCGCATTCATCAACATGGATTTTGAAGAGACGGTTGTGGTCTATGCGCTTAAACAATATACATAGTGACAAATTACATAGTTGCGGTTGCCCATAAACTTTCTATCAGAGAAAGAATTTTTGAAAACGGTTGAGTAGGTTCGGAGATTACCTCCTACATTCAAACTTAGAAACTTTACCTCTAATACATGTTAGTGTAGATGTGTCACTCTGTATGAGAGGAGGCCATTGCCCTGCAGTACGACAATAATAGGCAGGTTTTATTATTATATTATCTATAGCTTCTGCCCGCGGCTTCGCCCGCGTGGATGTCGGAAATTTACCCACGGGAACATGCTAACAGGATAAAATGTATGTGCTTCCCCAGAATGCCATCTATGTCGCGGGCCCTTTGTGGCTAATTACAATAGAAAACCAATTGTGTCTCATTAGTGGTGATTAAGAGGGTACCTATATGATATCTTTACCTAAGTACCTAACTAATTAAAAAAAAAAATCAATAACAGAAAATTAAATACTAAAATAAAAAATAATAATACCTAAATAAACCTATTTCTGATAATAACTAATCTAAACTCAATAAATAAGCAAAATCCCTAAAAACTAATATCTATACGAATGACTAAACCTAGGTAGGTTTAGTCATTCGTATAGATATTCGTATAGATACAGTATTATAAAATAACCTACGGTCACTACGTACACTATCAAATATTACTACCTATACTTTAAAACTAAAATCTATACCTACGACTCATATAAAAATAAACCTAAATAACTCTAAAAACTAAAAGGAATAAAAATTAACTCCACTGCGGGTGACCCAACCTACGACAAACTTAGTATTTGCGGTTGGTACAGTACAGACAGTGGTAATCGGGTATAGGGATCGAACCGCAAAATTAAGTTTGTTTTTTATTGTATATACTTTTCCGGGATAAAAAGTACCCAGTTTGGTGCCCAGGATATTAAAGAATAATTATACTAAGTTTCATCGTAATCGAACCGGTAGTTTTTGCGTGATGCCTGAACAAACAGACAGACAGACAGACAGACAGACAGACAGACAAAAATTTTTTTAATCACATTTTTGGGTTCGGTGTCGGTCAAGTAACACCCCCTGCCATTTATTTTTTGGATATTTTCAATGTACAGAATTTTCACTTCTACAGATTTATTATAAGTATAGAATAGATTGTGTATCTTGTCGGATACCCTAAATAGATATGTTTTGTAAAACAAAAATTTCGATCCTTCTCAGAAGACGAAGGAAATAACGCAAAAAGAATCAAATCAAATCATCCAAACTACGGTGCGACCGACGAGGGACTGCGTTCTTAACCCGTGTGTGTTTTCATACAAAGTATACCCTGTCCATTTAGGTTAACCGTTTTTTGACAGCTGTCTTAGAACGCACATATTCGAGATTACGTAAAAGTTATCTTTAAAATGCGTAATAAAATAAATATATAAACTGCCTTATCTTATTGAATTATCTTATTTATGACTTTTTACAGACATTATAATACCGTACGTGTATCAATCAATGTATTGTGTGTTGCTGCAATCACTGGTTCCATCTGTTAAAAAACAGTTTACCTAATGGACAGGGTATATATCATACGTGTTTTGCGAATTTGATGTTTATTAGTCACTAGAATTGTCACACTGACATGTACCAGGAACGCATTCATAGCATAGAACCGTCCGTAGGCATAGTTTGGATAACTCTGTTTTTTCAAGTTCGAGTTGAGGTACTGCTACACAGCTGCAGTGATGTGGCTGTAGTATCTACAGTACGTTTCGAACTAAAACAAAGTCATACTGAAGATATGTATGTGGAGAAAATAAATAACATTTTCTCCCCATTTGTCCAATTTGCTGATGACCCATGTTAGCCACGTGACAATGTTAAAAATAACGTTGAAAAAACTATACATAACAATATAATCAGCCTTTAATGTTCCCACTGCTGGGACACAGGCCTCCTCTCAGAGAGAGAGTGGGCAGTAATCCACAACGCGGACACAGTGTTGGTTGGTACATGTCCTATGTCTTCGAATTTTTAGTTCTAATACATGCCCGTTTCATCACGATGTTTTCATTCACCGTTTTGAGAGCAGTGGTAATGAAATTATTCACAGAAAATAAAGTGCCTGTCTGGGTTCAAACCCACGATCTACAATTCGTAAGTCTTCCAGGAAATACTTATTACGTTAGAAACTTTGACATCGAAGACGCGCACGCTGTCTAAAGACCAAAGAAGACATTTTATCAAAACACTCTGGCAAGGTAACCGAGGCATGCGTGCGCGCATTATTATAAACCTAGAAACCGTGACCCAGACAATTACAGGTTAGTTACCTACCTATGTATTTACCTAAGTAGACAGAAAAGTACGCACCTAATTAAGACCTAGTTTTTCAAGGAATTGATGTAGGTACCCTTTTTAAAGAGCTGTGGCCCAGTGATAACGGTCCCGAGTTACGAGTGTTAGGTCGTGGTTTCGAATCCAAGCAGGCGCTTTACTTTGTGTAAATAATTCATCACCGCTGCTCTCAAAACGGTGAAGGAAAACATCGTGAGGAAACCTGCATGTCCTAGAACCAAAAATTCGAAGACATGTGACATCTACCAACCCGCACTGGGCCCGCGTGGTGGATAGACCACTCCCTCTCGCAGAGAGGAGGCCTGTGTCCCAGCAGTGGGAACATTATAGGCCGCCTTTTAAATAGAATGGATTTTGTTATTCAAAGTTTTAAAGTAGAATAAATAAACAATGAATATTTTTACTATGAACACATCTAGTGGGGTCTTATCAGCGTGTGATATATCTATGAAAGAACAATGAAAGGTCAAGTCAACATTAAGTCAAGAGATATTATTCAATTAAAGTTGTGGTAGGTTTTATAAATTGCTCACGTTATAAATACACATTTGAATGCTAAAGATCGAAAACTCGTTGACTAACTTAAGTTTTTGGTAGCTCTCAAAATGAAATAAGACTGCTTAGTAATAAAGC
This sequence comes from Apamea sordens, assembly GCA_945859715.1. Lineage (NCBI taxonomy): Eukaryota > Metazoa > Arthropoda > Insecta > Lepidoptera > Noctuidae > Apamea > Apamea sordens. The sequence goes on from OX243994.1 coordinate 5,192,737, forward strand.
TGAAGAGTTTGTTTGTTTGTTTGTACACTCTTATCTCTGGAATGACCAGTCGGATTGGAAAAAAAATATTTTTGTCTTTGATAGCCCAATACTTGAGGAAGACTAACTAACATTACGCTAGAACCCTTAGGAGACGAGCAAAAACCAAAAACTCAGAAGGACCGCTGAGCGAATACAATGAAACGCGGTCAGGCGATGCGCTGCAACGGGTTGTGTTGAAGGAACAAGAAAGGGGTTCGAACCTGTGTGTCATATTTGAACAGCCGCCATTTTGAATTTTCTTTCAAAGCTTCCGCGCACTATGAATGTAGGTACCATATTACTGGACGCTTTTTGTTTGTATAATTGTCCCCTACCCGTATAAATTACTTTTACCGTGCGTGGAAACATTGAAAACAAAATGGCGGCGGTTGGAAATGCCAGCTTCCATAGAAAAATGTTCGAACCTCTGCCACGCGGGTGAAGTCGCGGGCTGAAGCTAGTTTATTATACTTTGGAACCTACTGAACCAGCATCCGCATATTTTTCATTGTACCCTGATCCCCACAGAAACAAAGGGCGCCCTTAGCACTATACCCTTTAGAAACAATAGCAAGTTTCAACATTAAGTACTCGACGATAACTAATGAGCAAAGTTTCCCAATCGCCTTCACACGATAGTCTTTGAATGTATTTGTTCGGTTTTCGGTTTTCGGAAGTTCGGTTTTCGGGTTTCTGGTTATTCGGAAATTCTATAAGACTTACAAGATAATGTGACTGAACTATCTATTTATTGTTATAACGCAGTGTAGCTGTAAAAGTAATAGTAAGACGCCAGCATATCAAGCTACCCGAAACTTCTTTCCCAATCAACCTTGAACCAAATGTGTTAGCGATAAAGTTGAAAATCTATTAAAGAAATTTGACAGATTGTAGTAACTTAATGTGGTGTCTGAACCATTACATACTTAATTATAGCGACTTTTGCTCCGTACAAAGTCGCTGCTTAGGTATGAGAACACCTGCCGATCGATTCTGTAAAATTCTCACCGTGAAAAGTTGGTGAAGTGAGCTTAGAGTGAGCTGTCTTTCTGTTAGCTTAGCTGCATTAGTTGGAATGACCACTCACTCCACGCTCACTTCACCTAAGTTTTCACGGTGAGATTGTTACAGAATCGCACTACGCCTTTGACCTGCAGTGTAGGTTGTTTTTCTTTACCATTACACCATCAAGTCTTTAATGATTACACAAAAGATAACAAACTAATTATTAGATAACTGCCATTGAAAAAGTCCTCATTAAGGCCCTCTTGGAGGCTATAAGATACCAAAAGGGCAATGAAGAGGGCTATGCTTGGAATCTCCCTACGAACGACGAATCAGAAATGAAGAGATCCGTAGATATTATTGGAACGAAGTTCCTTATCGCGGGTTGCGAAAGGGGGCTAGACGGAAAAAATTAAGACCAAAAGTTGGAACGACACTATAGTTGTAAGCCATGCGGCGCGCGGCGTGCGCGTTTTTCTCTGTCTGTCTCTCTCTCTCTCTCTCTCTTATAGAAAGCAAGCCAGTTATACTTCGTTCCATCCGGGTGTCCCTTGACACCTCTCAAGTTTTTTTATCCTTGTCACTTGGCTTGCCAGCCAAATCTCATTACCACTTTCTGTTCTTTTTATTAATCAATGTTTGTCTCATTTTCTGCCATCTGCTTTTCAACGTATTCAATAAGGTTTTATTTAAGCACCAAGTAGGCTATAATCTCTACAGTAGTAAGTGAATAAGTGTGGTAGTCCCTAGAGTACTGACTAAGGGACTAACCACCTGCCAGGGTAGCGGGATCATCCGAAAGGTTTACCGCTGCCCTGGAACATAAAGGGCTAAGGAAGGAACACGGGTGGGTTTTAGTCAGTAAGAGTCTGACACTCCTTCCTGCTCCACCCAGAGCGGGAGGAGTCATTTGATGATTTCCCATCCTCAAAAAAAAAAAATATGTTTGGCTTTTGTGCATACAAAATCGTTGTTTTCTATGGACAAAAGCTGAACAGAGCTGATTAAGTGTGGTTAGACCGTTATACCTATTTTTTCTTTTTGAATTAATTTATTGTGTACTTAATAAATATACAGGGTGGCAGGGACATCGACGCGCAAACTGTAACCATGGATTCAGCACATGAGTTAGATCCCAGTCGAAATTTTTCGTCGGTTATTAAAAAAAAAATATTGCTGTTAGATATTAGGCACTTTTCTATGAAACAGAAGATTTTTTTTTTTTTATAACTGACAAAGAAATTCTACGCTATGGGGTCTAAACTCATGTGCTGAATCCATGGTTACAGTTAGCGCGTCGATGTACCTACCACCCTGTATAAAGATTACAATAACAAGGGCAGTTACTGTACAAGTAACAATATTATGACAACTTCATACGGAAGCGCATTCAACGTGCAAACATTAAACATGTCGTAACAAATCGATGTTTTACACAACGAAATTTTTTTACTAAATATTATGACCAGACCGCCTCGATGGTCGCAATCGCTACTGGTGATTATGAGGATTCAATCCCTGGGTTGGGCTAATTATTTTCAGGTTATTATGTTTGAAATTTCTACAAAAAAACTAAAAGCAAAATGCCAATACAGGAAAAATGCATTTTCTTGCATATAACATCAGATTGTTTGATTATTTGACTCTGCATTTTCATCGTATACCTCATGCATTACTTCTTGTCAAGCCAGATCGAGGTCAAGACAAGGTCCATATAACAGCTAAAAAAAATGTCACAATGACATGCAAGTTACAGACAGATGTAGGTATTAATTCCTTAAGTCTGTGTCTTATTCCATTTTTTTTTCATTTATGACACCATAATTATACTTAAAATTAATACTATCATAATGATAATGAATATGAATTAGGTTTTTAGTCAAATCTAAAGTAGTCGTTCTTTTATTTTTAAACAAGTTTTTATTAGGTTTAGTATAAAAAAATGTATATTTGCCTGACATAATCGCAAAAACCGCAGCATAAATTGTGGTAAGATTTATGATTTTTGGAACGAAGTTCCTTATCGCGCGTTGCGAAAGGAGGCTAGACGGAAAAAATTAAGACCAAAAGTTGGAACGACACTTTTTGCTATAGTTGTAAGCCGTGCGGCGTGCGCGTGTTTCTCTGTCTGTCTCTCTCTCTCTCTTTGAACTTCGTTCCATCCGGGTGTCCCTTAACACCTCTCAAGTTTTTATTTTATTTCTTCGTGAGGAAACGGATATGTCCTAAAACCAAAAATTCGACGACATGTGACATCTACCAACCCGCACTGGGCCTGTGTGATGGATTACGGCCGACTGACTCCCTCTCGCAGATAGGAGGCCTGTTTCCCAGTAGTGGGAACGATCCAGGCTGATTCTGTTTATGATTTTATGGTTTTCATATTCACGACTTTTACACGTGCAAATAATTAAATCTAGACCGAGATAATTGCACAAAATTCGTCATTATGTAGAAAAGATGGTTTATATATCTTCGACCACAATAAAAAAATCAATAAAAAAAATCCATACAAGGTGTACATCATTGAAATAAATCTAAAGATAACCATATTTATTTAATTATATAAAATTGATATTGCAAGTAATTATTTATTTTTATTAATGATCTCCTGAAATACAGATAGGCATGGCGACATATCAAGCTATACATTTCCAGTATAAGCTGACTTCTCATTGTATGAAAAGCATACAATACGAGGTTATGTTAATCGGAACTTATTTGAATTTATGTAAATAGGCGATTTGTTTAGAAAGGTTTAGGCCAGCACCCTAATTGCGTAACACACAATCAATCGTAATCGGTTTCATTTTGACAGTTCAAGAACATTCATTGCGTTATTTACGTGTTGAGCAGACAAATTTTTGGAACTTATGAAGCAATGGATTAGCAATTTGCTTCAAAATGATTCAGATTCCGATAGATAGTGTGTTATGCAATTAGGGTGCTGGTCAATTATTACAATTCAATGCAATCACGTGACCTAATGCATGTATGGTTACGGTTTAAACAATGTTTATGACATCTAAGTTAACGCATCGCTGATTCCGACGAACAAAACTAGTCATCTATACTTATAATAAATCTGTAGAAGTGAAAATTCTGTACATTGAAAATATCAAAAAAATAAATGGCAGGGGGTGTTACTAGACCGACACCGAACCCAAAAATGTGATTAAAAAAATTTTTGTCTGTCTGTCTGTCTGTCGGTCTGTCTGTCTGTCTGTTTGTTCAGGCATCACGCAAAAACTACCGGTTAGATTACGATGAAACTTGGTATAATTATTCTTTAATATCCTGGGCACCACACTGGGTACTTTTTATCCCGGAAAAGTATATACAATAAAAAACAAACTTAATTTTGCGGTTCGATCCCTAGACCGATTACTGTACCAACCGCAAATAATAAGTTTGTCGTAGGTTACGTCACCCGCAGTATTATCTGTGCGACCTTTTTATTCCTTTTAGTTTTTAGAGTTATTTAGGTTTAATTTTATAAGTCGTAGGTATAGATTTTAATTTTAAAGTATAGGTAGTATATTTGTTAGTGTACGTAGTGACCGTAGGTTATTTTATAATACTGTTAGGTAGGATTAGTCATTCGTATAGATATTAGTTTACAGGGATTTTGCCTATTTATTGAGTTTAGATTAGTTATCATCAGAAATAGGTTTATTTAGGTAGGTTATTTTTTTAAATTAGGTAGATACTTAGGTAAAGATATCATATAGGTACCCTCTTAATCACCACTAATGAGACACAATTGGTTTTCTATTGTAATTAGCCACAAAGGGCCCGCGAGATAGATGGCATTCTGGGGAAGCACATACATTTTATCCTGTTAGCACGTTCCCGTGGGTAAATTTCCGACATCCACGCGGGCGAAGCCGCGGGCAGAAGCTAGTTTCATATAATTGTTTCCGTTCCATTTAGAGCAAATGAAAATGGAAGGTTTTTTAGAAGGTACGCGTGTAGTGTGTACTGTCACGTCAATAAATATTCTTGTATTTGTATTTTTCGTTTTAAGGGTTTTCTTTTCAACAAAACTGCATTTTCTCTATGACGAGAAAGGTTCACCAGAATGATATGAATAGAACTATTTAGTTATCTTTCAGATCCACATCTGAAAGATAACTAATGGTTTTATTATTTATTAGCATTTGAACGCGAGTGTTTTAACATAAAATATATCCAGTGACACTCGGCAATACTGTAGTTTATCCTTAGTGAAAAAAAAATCGGAATCAGATCAATGGTTCCGAGGATACAAGCTCACAATTTTTACATCTTTATAATATTAGTATTGAAGTATGGATAATGCTGCTCACTCTAATGTCTCGCTGGTGGTGGTGTGTGTGTTGGATCATTAAGTTCCCTCCAAAATGGTTGAGCTGAATGGTGCTGATCCATACGTCATGTTCGTGAACGGGCGCCGCCGCCGTCAGTAAGGACTGGTCTTTATGTTTTTCTATAACGGACGCTTTTAACGTGCACGTATTTCTACATAGTTCTCACATGGTTAATTTCAACACGAATTATGTACCTAATCAGATATTTTGTAACAATTTTATGATTTAAAAGAGTGTCCATGGAGTTTCTTGCCCGTTCTTCTCCATAGGTAGGTTCTTCTTTGCTTTGGAATGGGCAACTAACTTCATCTTTCTGACTGACTGACCCTTTGACCATTCAAAAGTGCCTGTAATTGGTTTAGTTGAATTAAATGATTTGAGTTTGAGTTTGCTGTATCATGTAGGTTTTTAAATTGTAATAGTATAAATTGGCAACATTTTGGACAGCGCTGTGTCTCGGGGTATGTTTCGGGGAGAGTCAGATTGAATGGATTTCTCACCACTATGGTGAGAAATCGTAGTGATCTATGCTCGTCCGTTCTTTGTATAAGAAGAGGCCTTTCTGCTGCAGTGGGACATCAATAGGCTGGTATTAATATTTCATACACAACAACACTAGTGTCATGGCTTTTTCCATAATTACTATTTAGATGAAGCTATCATCGCAATAAAATAATATTGTGTTTTCTTGTAATGACGTAAAACAAACCAGAAATATCTAATAATAGTCCGCACATAATTTATCTAATTATATTGTGTAAAGCTAAGTGCACATTAAAGCCACAGCGCAATGCGCTAAAGTACATTTGGAGACGTGGTGAGACGCAATTATTTCAGATGGATTCAAATTTAGAATTTTTATTTGAACTGTTTCCACTCGGTTCGATGGTTCGAACCCAGACAGGCGCTTTATTTTGTGTAATTTATTTCCTCACCAAAGCTCTCAAAACGGTGAAGGAAACGGCATGTCCTAGAACCGAAAATTCGAAGGCATGTGACATCTCCCAATCTGCACTGGGCCCGCGTGGTGGATTACTACCCACTCCCTCCCAGCAGTGGGAACATTATGTAGGCTAATTATTTATACATAGGTACGCTTAGCGAGCTATCTGCTAGTCCGTTGCGCTGCGGCCCGGTGTAGCCCGCTTGTGGTGTGCATCTGTTCATACAAAATGTACTAAAGTGATGCAGGTGGATTTTCGCAATGCGGTGCTTCCCCCCTAATGTGCGCTAGCCTTAAGTCAAACAAACATGACGTCTAGGATTCCGGTTTTTTTTTTGTAATAAAACTGGATTGTATTGCACAACGTACAGCCGCGGTCAAAAATTTTTTGAACAAAACCTATTTAAAATTAAATCTATCAACATACATTTTATTTGTTTTCTATAATATGAAACCGCAGTTCATAATTGGGTATAATATTTTATTAATATGATTATTGTGTGGTTCTGAATAAATTATGAAATTATTTATGTATGGAAACTGGCTCAAACCGGATTATTTTCAAACACATTGCATTTACTAGCCCAGGGTTTTGGAACAAGCAGGGCTGTCGCTTGAACGAGAACTCTTAATTGAGTCGATCGTTTAGGGCCTCAAAGAAAGAACCTCAGAGGTATTTCAGTATTTTGCGGCTTCTATATATATATATATTCTTTATACTTAGATATATTAGTTTTTTTTTTTTTTTTTGAGGATGGGAAATCATCAAATGACTCCTCCCGCTCTGGGTGGAGCAGAAGGGAGTGTCAGACTTTTACTGACTAAAACCCACCCTTGTTCCTTCCTTAGCCCTTTATGTTCCAGGGCAGCGGTAAACTCTTTCGGATGTTCCCGCTACCCTGGCAGGCTTCGGCCCTATCGGCCCCGTCTCTTTTGCTGACATCTCTTTGAGGCGCGCGTGGAACACGTACACGCCGTCCGGCACGGGATAGATATATTAGCTTAAAGTCACTTTTTTTGTCTGTCAGTATGACTGCGCAGTTCTTCTAAACTTCGCAACGGATTTTGATGCGGTTTTCACCATCATTTAGAAAAATTATTCCAAAAGATTTATGAAACATTATTAAACTTACGTGGAATAAAGAAGTCTAGATGTTTTGCCAAGTCGTGAAAACCAGGCGACGCTGTTATATATGTTAGGGCCGAAGCCTGTAGCGGCCGGCAGCGATGCCAGAATGCACCATTATGATGTTCGTGAAGTCACGAGCGGCTGCGGGCAGGCGCGCGTGGCCGTGCGACCTTTTCAAGCGATAATGGTCTTTTAATTATGTAGATAAAGTTTACAATTAAAGTGCTCGCCGTGCCGCTGCCGGCCGCTGTCGTTCCGGTGTGAAACGGCCCTTATTATGAAATCGAAAACCTACAACTACAAATACAAACTAAAGAAATATAGGTACCCCCTGCAACTACAAAAAACAGACATAAATTCCCTTCACAATAAATTCAAGTAAAGATTACTATGTAAAAAGTTTCCTCTGGGAACGGTTGAAAGTTTCCCTATGAATCTCACACAAGGGTGCAATCAAAGGTGGGTGGAGTCAGAAATAGTTTCTGTCGCTTTATTGTGACGACGTGACTGTCCCTTCTTTCCTATATATTTTTGTCGAGGGTTCTGTATGAGTGATGGTTGATGAGCTTACCTATAGTCTCATCTATACATAATATATATGGTACAGAAAATAAGTACCTATGTAAAGTGGTCGAAAATTTACCACTGACGGGACAAAAAGGGGTAATTCAGTTTTTAAGGGGAGGATTTGAACTTGAAACTCGTTCGTGCGGGCGTGAAAATTCACGCCTAAACCACTGAACTTCTGATTTGGCATTGAGATAGATGGCACCCAGGCGAAGCACATACATTTTATTCTGTTAGCACGTTCCCGTGGGATAATTTCCGACATCCACGCGGGCGAAGCCGCGGGCAGAAGCTAGTATGGTATAAAATAAAGTCGCGTCAGAATTTTCGTGTCAGAATGAGCGGCCGCTTAGATCTGCGATTTACTTAAATAAATAGTTAAAAAAATAAATATTTAAAAAAAAAACATATATTTTGACATGTCGCTATTGTTCCTCGTTACAAAATAGTATGTAATAATTGATAGGCAATCTTGCATACCTACTTAACGAAGCTATTCTATTTAGTTCTCAATAAAATAAATTTATAAATACCTAATTATAAAAAAAAAACTTATTAAAACATTGTTGTTCTTGATTATTATTATAATTTGTTTTATTAAAATTGTGTGTGGACATAATTATGCCATCAATAAAAACTTTTCGATAAAACCGTATTAACGCGATATATAAGTTTAAAAAAACACATTTTAATAAAAAAAACGATAAATTAATCTAAGCTAGAAAGAAGAAAAGAAAGAAAGAAAATACGTTTATTTGCGGTAAACATGACGCAAAAAAGAACATAAAAACAAACAAGGAAAAAAAACAATAAGAAATGGTTGACATGCGTCACCTACTGGAAAACTTCTACATTTTTAATATACAAATGATTATAAGGTCCCAAAAAAAAAAAAAAATTAATGTTGTTGACTCAGGCTAGAACCGCGTGACTCCCGACCTGTTTGACTGTACCGTCAAATATTAATTTACTGTAGGAGATAGAGATAATTGACAAGGACTTCAATGACGCACGTATTTTTTTTTATCATGCAGAAACCTCTAGCTGTTTCACCAGTTTTTTGTAGTAAAATACCTACTAGTCTATTTATAATATTATATTCGCACCAAATGAATTAATATTTGCGATCTTGAATTATAAACTTGCAAAATAATAACTTCTGATGTAAGATGTCTTTAAGAGTAGCGGTAGAAGAAAGTAACAGTTGATGGACAGTGTGAAAGATATTATGGTTAGAAAAGAGATGAGTAACGAGCTGTCGACTAATAAAGAAGTAAGGAAGAAAACTTTTTTACAAAAAAAAGAACAACCGACTTCCAAAAATAAATAACTTTAAATTCGGAAGTCGGTGTCGCTGGTTCCGCATTTTCGTTTTTTGACACCGTCTTCCGAAATTAAAGTTATTTTTCTCTTTGTAGTGTTTTTTTTTATAGTCAGTGTTTTTTTTTTTGTAACCTGTATCTACCCCACACAAATTCGTATATACTTACAAGATTAGAGGTACCCCAATAACAACTTTGACAGAAATGAGGGTGTACCGTGGTATACTTAACACATCTGCGTACCCCTTTAGAGGGTATAGGCGTGACGTTATGTTGTGTCATTGCGTAAACAATACATACGGTACATAAGCGATAGCAGCAATAGCCGATGATTTGCTGGCATTTATTGAAAAGTTCCGTTGTCTGTCTCCGAAACTCATCATCAGATCTTGTCGAAATTTGGGAAGTTTCCAACAAAAAAAAAATTTTTTAAATCGGTTGGCAAGCGACGGATTTATGCGCGAACAAACATTTAAAAAAAAATACAAACATCCGAATTGAGAACCTCCTCCTTTTTTAGAAGTCGGTTAAAAAAGATACGTTGCGCCGATTTCAAAAGGACTAGAAATATTGGATGTTGATCTTCCTTGATACTAAGACACGTATTCTAACATATGTTTTTTTTTTCTAATAAACCAATTAAAGGCTCTTTTGAATTGTCAAGGGGCTCGGTCAGTCAGAAAGATGAAGCTAGTTGCCCATTACAAAGCGTAGTAGGTAGCTATGGAGAAGAACGGGCAAGAAATTCCATGGACATTCTTTTAAATCAACATGCAATTCAATTCTGAGAGATTCGTTGCCTAATAACAGCCTGTTACTGTTCTACTAGAGGGCAAACGCCTCTTCTCATACATACATATTGGCGATTTCAGACTTATGTTTATTTTAATTCCAGGTTTTCTTACGATGTTTTTCTTCACCGCTACCTAAATAATAACAGTCGCATGGGCCGATCGATGGTTAATCTAGGCTTGCTGCGGTCGGTTCTTGGATGGGACACTTTCCAGTACATATCGAGACCCCTCCATCCCTCGGCAAACACGTTAAACTGTTGGTCCCGGCTGTCATTTGTTGATCTTTGATAGTCTGGATTCATTTTAGACATTTGGATTTCGAGATACCTGTTCCTAAGTTGCAACTCTTCCGAAAGAGCTGTATCTACAATGCTTTGCCGAAGTCAATTACCCAACTACCCTTCAAGAAATTTTGTTCGGCATTACGGAACTGGTTGTTGCAGGAATGTTTTTATTCAATACACGAGTTTTTTGTAAAATGTCCCTGTAAATTCTTTTCTCTTGATCTGGCATCCAAATATAGGCATAAATAATTATTTAAGTTAATAGTATTTTATTATGTTGAATTTAATTTTAATTTTATAATATGGTTAAAATAGAAGTGTGTGCAATATAATAATTGAAGTAATATACAATTATTTATGATATAATAATTATTTATTAATGTAATGTAACTAACGGGAATTGAAAGTAATGTAAGTATTGTAATGTGAATGTAATGTGTGTGACAATGTATATATTATGGATGAAAAATCAATGTATATATTATGTTATTATTGTAATGTGATTAAATTTAATTGAAAATTAATGTAATGTTGTAAAATTGTAAATTCATGTAATTGTAAATTGATTTTGCATATCGTTCAATCGGTGAGACATGTAGCACTATAATGTAATTACGAACATCCTTATAACATACCATGTTTCTGGCAAATAAATAAATAAAATAAATAGTCGTTACAGGTAGTCAGAAGCCAAAAAGTTGGCAACCAGGCTTACCAAGGGGTATCGTTAATGCGAAAATTTAACAATGTTTTTAGCTTTGTTTAAATAACTATGAATTACTTCTTACCTTTATATTTGTATGCCACAAAGGCCGAACATGACGGATCTTTTTTGTTTATGAATAACCTGCATGCCTTGTATGTATACTCATGTTTCTATGAATCAATCAATCGTGTTACACAGTAACTGGTTGTGGAGGTCAGATATTCAGTCGCTCTATCTAAAATCCTTACTTTTTAGTAATCTTGTTTTAAATTACATGATGAATGGATATCTCATTTCAGTTTTTAATCGAGATACTATTGTATCAGCACCGTTCTAGAATCAAGAATACGAGTTTAGTGCATAATAATGCTAGTCCAAACCTACTTAATTACAATACTAAAACGACACTAAATTCTATGCTCGGTTTGCGTACATCCGTGTGACCATGCGACCAATGGCTCGTTGGTCGCACACTGCACGTTTGTGGTTGCGACCACAGCCTACTCCATTATGACATGTTAATTTTTAATCAATTACTAATGCGTAGAGGTAGTTTGTTCGTGTTTAATTTTGGAATTTATACATGAATTAAAATCGTTATCACGAAATTAGGAGTTGAAGAATTATTAGCTACCTTTTGTTTAGCCAAGCGTAGTGATTGTGATGATATATTCACATTCATTTATTTTAGCAGACTAGAAAGGGGACCAACAGACAAGTGTGAAATGGTGCTTGTTTGATTATGTGGCAGGTTTATGAAATGTGTACAAGTATTTGGTCCAAAATAAATAGTTATTTAAAGCCTGTGATGTCCTACTAAAGGGCAAAGGTACTCCCTTCTCCCCTACTCCCTTCTACTTCTCACTGTTTAAAGCTTCTGAGGACCAGTTCTTGTTGAAGGAATCCAGCTAATCCCGCCATCTCCGTGTGGGCGTGCCGCGATGTCGCTTGCCATTAAGAGGGACCCATTGGGTCGTAAGGTCGTAAGTTATAAATAATTTATTTATTTTTATTTAAAATTCATAATGAATTTAGCTGTGCGCGACTTCGTTCTCATGCATGGCGGATGCGTTTTTTTTTTTTTGCGCGGAACCCATATTCCTTTTCTAAAATGAAAGTACGTTTACATTACCTAAGTTAATCCTTATAACATCAACTATCTAGCAGTGAAAGTCTTATCAAAATCGGTTCAGCCGTTTCAGAGATTAGCCGGTACCAATAGAATGATAGATATCACAAAAAAAATGTTTTTTTTGTTAAAAGTTCCGTATATACTTTCATAAGCATTTGCTAAAAAGTTGTTATTTTGACATTACAAAGAGATACTTCTATTTTATTTATTAGTTTGAATTGTATAGATTAGAACGTACCGCATCAAAACCTACAACCACATAAGTATTTAAAGAAAATAATTTTGTTTTTATTTTCAACGTTTTTAAAGACTTGTTTATAATTTACATAAAAACTGTTACCTATCCTGTTTTATCACAGTATGGTCAGGGTATTTTTATGACGGAAATGAACATAATTAGCTTGAATATTAAATACCTCTCTATAATGTATGCATTATAAAATCGAAATAAATTGAGGTGTCTAAGAGACTAATTTTTGCACGTCTAATTAATTATTCAATCTTTTGCCTAGACAAACATTGATAAAATCTTTTGAATCCTTAAAAATATTCTTGAATAAACGCGGGGTAATAAATAGCTGTGTCGTATCGTATTCAATTTGATATAAGGATTAGGAAGTGGCATGACATGACATGAAGTGAAATGACCTTTTGCACAAGTTTGAAAACCATACAAGATTGTTCACACAATCGACGCAAGCTAATTCTGACCCGCACCCCGCGCGGGATTCACACCAGTTTGGCCAGAGTTTAAAAGCTGTTATCGTCTAAAGGCCGAACCCCATAACCTATTTTCAGTTAAAGATGAGCGCTAATGACGATAGCCAGCATAAAGTCTAGCATTTATTTCAAATAGGCACAAAAAAGGCACTTTTGAACGTCAAAAATTACAAGAAAATAGAATTGATTCTAGTCGCCCCTTAGTATTCGTATTTAAAAGAACGGGCAAGAAACTCCAGTTTCTTACCCATTCTTCTCCACACGAAAACATTTTTAAAGGATAACAGGCCTTTGCCCTGCAATGGGACATCACAGGCTTTTAATATAATAATAATATACAGCGTGGCGCTTTAATGGCGACATTAATTTAACACACGTAGGTATACGGTTTTGCGTTGTAGTTTTATGGAAGAGAGAGAGCCCTATGTCGGCGCGCGGCGCAGGTGGAAGTTTTCAAGTTACATTTTTTTTTATATTGTTATAATTTTTATGATAACTTTCCACTAGCCCTACCCGTGTGTTAAATTAATGTCGCCATTGTAGCGCCACGTTGTATAACTGTGGACCGTTACTCTTTTAAAATGTTTTGCAATAAATTAAAGGACAATAATCATGTCTGTCCTTGAATGTCGTCTCACAATCATCAATAAAGGCTATCTGTCTAGCGACAACGATAGCTAGGTATATGGTTCTATACTTTTCTTCTCCCGTGCGTTACGTTACAGATATTTTATAAAAAAAACTTTATTACATTTTAATTCTTAAATGACTGGTTAATGCAGTCATTTAAGAATTTATATTTAATTAAAATTTAGTGTGTATAATTGTAATAATTGTATAAGTGTTATCATTTATATAAAATTAAAAGTCTGTAAGTAATTAGTACATTATACAAGATTTTAAAGCAATTTTCTGAACAAATTGTTAAATCTTGGGAGGAAAAATGAAATGTAATTGACAGTTTGACATAAGAATCACCAGACCTGATTGAGGTTACTTTTAATCAGGTTTATTTCAGTGAGTAAACAACTCACTGCTGATTTATTTGAACGAAATCTTTATGTAAGTTCATAACAACTTAATTTTCTTATATTTGTTATGGATTATGAACAATGCGGCATTTACCACCAACTTGTTATTTTTTTTGTGTGTTTATGTTCTTCTTTATGCGTCATGTTTGCCGCAAATAAATTATTGTATTTCTTTCTTTTCTTCATCCTTTATTTTATAAATCCTGATTTGAAGATTTAGAAGATTTTCATCTCAAAAACAATTTATCTATTGTGTAAACTCTGTTACGTTTTCTGTTTCATCGTACTTTCACTTGTACAAATGTTGTCCCGTCGGGGGATCGCTCTAATTATTAGCCTAACGTTCTGTTAAAGTTTAAAATAGTAGCAGTCCCCCGACGGGACAACATTTATTCAATAAATTTCATACGTACTTACGTAACGTCATAATTTCAAGGTTATTTTTTTTATTTTTATAGGGTTTCACGTTAAACCTAGTTTTTTTTTATTTTGTATCGGGGGTTTTTTAAATTTTCAATTTAAGTTTTTATTTCATGCTTTTTGTAGGGACTCCTTATTATTTATTTTCTTTTATTTTCTTGCGTTTTAAGATTCAGGTAATTTGGTGTTTAGTCAGGTTTTTTGTAATTCGCCATTTTGTGGTGGCGACCATCATGGATTTGGAATTTATCATAGTGTATAGTATTCTACTAGTCAAGCCCTTTCATTTGATATTCATATTGAGGGAGTAGTGAAAAAATATGTAATCCGCCATTTTGTGGCGGCGGCCATCTTGGACCGATTTTCATCACACATAGCTAGGAACACTCCCGAAAAATTCACCTTTCAAACAAAAACAAACAAAATCAAAATCGGTTCATCCGTTCGGGAGCTACGATGCCACAGACAGACATACACACACACACACACCCCAACACGTCAAACTTATAACACCCCATCGTTTTTGCGTCGGGGGTTAAAAAAACGATCGTTCGTAGATCTTTAAAAAGGTCATAGACAAACAAATAAAAATTCTGTACCTAGGTAGGAATATGAAAAAATCCTACCTAATTGCTACAAAGTAAAAGTCAAATCATTTATTTCAAATAGGCACATAAAAGGCACTTTTGAACGTCAAAAATAAAATTGATTCTAGTCGCCCCCTTCCAAAAGTTAGGTTTCGTATGGAGAAGAATGGGCCAGATTAATTATATAACTATACGTGAAGACGCTGCACCTAAAAATGAAATTACTATACCACAATAGGTAAAAGAATTAAAATGGATTAATGAAACCATGACATATAAATTAACTATATTGTGATAGATACATGGTGCTCACATATTTACAAACATTCCAAAAGTAGACGATTTTCATAAATATGTAAATAAGGAGTTATAAGTCCGGGTGTGACTTTAAGTAATTACAGAACGTAAATCGTTGTCAAAGAAAAAAAAAAGA
Source organism: Apamea sordens (assembly GCA_945859715.1). Classification (NCBI taxonomy): domain Eukaryota; kingdom Metazoa; phylum Arthropoda; class Insecta; order Lepidoptera; family Noctuidae; genus Apamea; species Apamea sordens. The sequence continues at coordinate 5,208,180 of OX243994.1, forward strand.
ATAAATTATACAATTACATTAGAAACCAGTTTGATTTGGTCTAGAAAGCTACTAAAAGCTTTTGCTAAAAATAAAACACCTTGACTAAAACATTAAGTCATTTGAATAATACATAATAATAAATAGTAATTAACTTCATTAGTAACATGTGTACCTGCATAAGCTCTAGCTCAGTTGTCTGTGTATAGACAGACAAAATCACGTTGTTCCTTTTTAACCGACGTCTAAAAAAGGAGGAGGTTCTCAATTCGGATGTTCGTATTTTTTTTTTTAATGTTTGTTCACGCATAACTCCGTCGCTTGCCAACCGATTTGAAATGTTTTTTTTTGTTGGTACGGGTATACTTGCCAAATGGTCCCATAGAAATTTCATCAAAAAGGGTTCAGTAGTTTGGTTTTTAAATCAAAGTTACTGGTAAAAACTTTAATTTCGGAAGTCGGTGGCAAACAACGAAAATGTGAACCCAACGACACCGAATTCCAAAATTAAAGTTATTTTTCTCTTTGTAGTGTTTTTTTTTGAAAGTCGGTTGTTTTTTTCTTTGTAAAAAAGTTTTTTTTTATTTAATGAGGAATTAATTCGATGCATCTATAATAATTATCTTCTAAAATGTTTTATTTATTTATTTTATTATTTACGTGCACACATATTTTTTACTTAATATGTTTTAATAGTCCAAGCAAAAAGGCTGTCCATTGTATGTTCTAAATAATATGTATTTAACTATATTTTCTTTGTAATGATGTTTCTGGTGTACGCCAGCACATCAAGCTACCACAATCTGTCAAATTTCTTTATTAGATTTTCAACGTTATCGCTAAAGCATTAAGGTTCAAGGTTGATTGGGAAAATTTGACAGTTTCGGATAGCTTGACCTGTCGGCGTCTGTACAATAAAGTATAATTATCATCATTCTCCTGCCTTTATAACAATTTATTTAGGGTCGGCGCAACGTTTATTTTTCTGCCATACTTCTCTATTAGCCGCCATCTCGGCAGACGGCCCCTTTCTAACCATATCATCATTCACACGCTCCATCCATCGTTTCTTTGGTCTTCCCCTGCTCTTATAGCCATCGAAGTTCATACTCAAAACTTTCCTCACGACATTTTCCTCATTCCTCCGCATCACATGCCCTTACCATGTGCACAACCGATTTCCATACAACTTTTCAGTTACCAGTGCCACTGCCGAAGTCTGAAGACTTCCTCTTATAAAATTATATATAGTATACAAGGTGTGGTTTTGCATCCTCGTCAAATTCAAGGAGGTAACTTTATGCTACTGATTCTCGACACGAATCAATAATAAAATAAGTGCATTTTTTTTCTAATTTGTGGAAATCGGCATGTGTGGGACACGAATTTTAAAACGCGGCCTATGTGAGACCGCACTGTAACTGCTCCTTTACACACACATAAAAACGCGGCCGCTTTTACGATACCATAACGCGATACTGTTCTTTGAAAGTGGTGTATTCTGAAATACTGTCAAACTTAAATAACTAAAAAAACAAGTATGTATTCATTATTTACCAGGGATCATAATTTTATTTGATTATTTATGTCTTTCATAACAGCCTCCTGAAAGACGAGGATGCAAAACAACAGCTTGTATAAATATAAATATATAAAACAAAAGAAAGAAGTTTGCATTGCTTGTTTATTTTTAAGCCAAGATTATAATAATATCCATGTATTATTATATTGGATATATTTTTTAATTTATTTAAAAACACCGGCGTCGAGCTCACAAATGATTTAAATCAATCATGTTGTCTGTTTACATGACAAACAAAAACCAATTAAATTTTAGTTTATTGTGAAACAATTTTTTTTATACTCTACAACTTCATGCCCCTAACCTCAGCCGTGGGTCCCTGTTGTTTTGAATATTATTTTAAGTCACATTTTATTAAAGAAACACATTAGCGTACCTAAAAGGCCAATGCCCTATTTTTTTCGGTTCCACACAAGGATTTCATGCCCCGGAGAAACGTGATTTTAGTTACCTATTGCTTCTACAAAGCTTAGAATGACGTCAAACACGACGCAGATTGGTAATAGATATTTATCTAATTAAATATCAATCATTTGAGTTAAACAAAATATACGAGTAGGTAATTTGGACAAAGTGAGGTAAATCTTTGTAAGTGGAAAGTTACCAAGAGGTATATTGTGCAATGATTGTCAGCTACCTAAATGCAAATAAAATATTGCAAGCATTTATTTCAATTATGAACTATGAAGTGGCTGTGAGCTGATAGTGTTGCCCATCTAACATACAAAAGATGGACTATAAAAATCACGAAATGGAAAGGACTAGACGGAAAGAGGAAATTAGGTAGACCTGACAAACGATAGATCAATGATATCACCCAAATAGCAGGAAGAGGATGGATGTAAATAGCAAAAACTGGCCTAAGTGGAAAATGCAAGAAAAGACCTTCACACATGATGGGGCCCATATCTCTAACCCAAATCTTGAGACTTCAAACTAATAATACTAACAACTAGATGTAAGCAAACTACTAAACCAGATAGTTACTAACGATACTGCCAGCCTTTTGGGCACTTTTCCTGTTGACAGCGCTGCGGAGGAATTTTTTGATGAATTTTGATTATTTTCCTTCCTTTTTATATACTTGTGAATGTTATTATTTTAAAACTGTTAGAATTTTAAATTAGGTACTAACATTTGTATTATTTATTACGTTCGTATCTTTTATATTCTACATACTTAGTAGATGACACCATCTACTGTGTAAAATATGAAAGAAATAAAGGCTTATTCACTTATTTATGAATTGTCCAGGAACGGGTCGGTCCGAAAGATGAAGCTTGTTGACTATTCAAAAATGTAGAAGGTTCCTATGGAGAAGAACGTTGAACAAACTCCATTGACACTCTTTCAAATCAAAATATTGCATTGTCCGCATTGGATCCAAGTGGTGGATTTATGGTTTAATATTACCGACAAAACATCAGTAGGTACCTAAGTTAGAGGATTTTTCCCCTTGAATGATGTAACATCATATTACCAAAAATATTGCCTTTATTTTTTATTTATTTATACGTATTCAGGCGTCCTATTATGTTGATATTGTATTATCATAACAAAGGAATCGTGATTAATAATATTGACAAAAACGTAAGATGAATTTGTTTTTACATTTTAATTGGATGATACAATACCTAATATTATTACAAATAGGCATGAGTGTTGTTTTTAATTGATCCGAAAGGAAATTACATTACAAAGATGAAAGGATACACTTTTTTTTTTTAAATAAACGTTGCCCCACACTAAGAATTTTTCCTGTGTCGTGGGTGCGTTTACAAACATTTAAACTCACATACACAAATAGCCAGACCCGGAACAACTACTTGTAGGTCATACAAATACTTTTCCGTGCGGGAATCGAACCCGCGACATGCAGCGCAGCAGTCACGCGCTTAACCACTGCGCCAACCGTGTATATTATCTACCTTATTACAAATTATAATGCTAAGAACAATATTATAATAGACGGCACGATTGGCGCAGTGGTTAAGCGATTGACTGCTGCGCTGCGTGTCGCGGGTTCGATTCCCGCACGGAACAAATATTTGTATGACCTACATGTATTTGTTCCGAGTCTGGGTGTTTTTCTATCTATAATATGTATGTATTTACAAAAAAAAAATGTATATAAGTAGTTTATCAGCCATCTTGTTACCATAACACAAGCATTAGGTTGCTTAGCTTGGGACTAGATGGCGCTGTGTGAAATGTCCAGGGATATTATTATTATTATTATTATACAGGGTGGGTGAAATCATGAAAGAACTCATGATTATAGTTGAATTAACACATGATTCTATGCCCCCTACGGTAGACATTTTTCGTCGGTTATCAAAAAAAATAATCTGCTGATTCATAGAAAAGTGCAATACCTACGCGGTCAAAAAGTATAGAACAGCATTTTTTTTTAATTACAACCCTGGGTTCACGAATCATGTTCAGGGGGCCTAAAAAGGCCACTTTGGCAGAATCATAATAGGGTAACAATATGAATCATATTAAAAATCGTAAAATGGTCACAAACTGACAATTCACAATATGGTCTGTGTGCAATTCATATTACAATGAAATAACATTTAAACTGTAGAAATAAAAAATAAAAAACCAATTAGATTAATAAAAACTGTACCTAATGAAAAATTACCGATAAAATTATGGTTTTTATCTTTTTCATGCAAGGCAATGTTTACACCTAATATGAAATGAAATTTTACGAAAATTAGCGGAATTGCTAATGTTCTGCTGGGAATTCAGGAAATGAATAGCTTTTAGAGGTATTGCTTAAAGTGGCCTTTTTAGGCCCCCTGAAGCCCTCCCTGTGTTGCACAATTTCTTAATGTTACGGGCCTGTGCCCAAATTATTTAAATACACCTTTTTGGATTAAATAAAATTTTTAACGCAAAATTATTAGGCCGTGTGAACCCAGCAAGATCTAGGCTTGTGTCATTTTCTTCAAGTAGGTACCTACGTACCTTTATTATTACTATCTGCCTGCCTGATTCCGTGCTTTTCCTCTCATTTTTATTTCAACTTTTTGGTTAAGAACAGTCAAACATACTTAGATTTTTAACAAAAAAAAAAAAAAACACAAGATTTTAAGAAAAAAAAAAACCTTAAATACATACCTTTATGTGAGCTGACAGAGTAATTGACATCCTCAAAAACGATGTGCACTGGCGGTCGCTTAGCCATGCGATTCAGTGCCTTTAAAGTTGATCCAGCCCTTTCCAAAGCAGCCGGGGTCCATTGGCTTTCCTGACCCTCTTCAAACACCATGGGGTTGGGGTTGGGATTGGTCGATGGGGTGGCATGGGCCAAAGCGGCCCCCACAATGGCCTTTCGAACTAACGATACGTCTGCCATTTTCGAAAAGTTTGCACTATTCTGTAATGTAGTTAGACACAAGTTATAACGCACTTTATTTAATATAATTTTTACTAACTGAAATGATATTGCCAGTTTCAGTTTAAAATTATTTAAATTCACTTAAGAGTTAAAAAATATTTTTAAAATCACATAAAAGATAAAAAATCGAAATGAAACAAACTCAAAATATTATCATAAAAAATATCGGAACTAATTTGACTATTATTAGCATTCAATTCCGCAATGAATTCATTTATGAAATTCGAATTTCGAATTAAACTTCGTGACCGCTGCGCAGGAGTCGCGATACGGTTCGCACGTGCGCAGTTCAGCAGTGGCGCAGCACTACTGAGCATTAAGAAAAAGTCGGCTTTGAACACGCCAATGCAATTAAGCTATTTAGATTAATTGCATCGGCGTGTTAATTACGGCGGCTTAATTTTCATCACATTGTCACTTACCAATATGTGATGAAAAATATCAATCAATTAAGATTAATTATTTATACTTAAATCGTCTCTAAGATTCGTTTTTCCTAAATTACTTTTAGCCCTAATGCGTTGATGTTTAGAGTCACGTTGGCACAAACGATGGCTACGTGACCAGAATCTCATAAAAAAAACACAACAAACAAAAAATGTTTTTGTCTTTTTTTTATTGTTCTTGTTGTGTTTTATTATTGTTTTTGTCGTGTTTTTTTAATTGTTTAATTATTATGGATGTACTAACACTACTGTTACATGTTTACCCCCAACTTGTTATTTTTTTTTTGTGTGTTTGTGTTCTTTTTATGCGTCATTTTTCCGCAAATAAATGTATTTCTTTCTTTCTTTACTGTTTAAGTGGTGTATGTAATTACTAACAAATAGGATGATAATTATTTAAATCGTAATAGGTACCTACTTATTACTTGGTAGGTAAGTATTGTAGTAGTAATATAGTAGTAGTTTAGTCCTTCATGATAGTACCCAGGGCTTCGAACTAGTGAGCGAGATTTTAATAAATAAAATAAATGAGTAGGTACTCTTTATTTTTTAATTATAAACTCTTCATTTTCAATTTTAAGCGGCCGTCATTAGCAATCTTAAAACTAGTTTTTCAATTAATTTAAAGTAAAGGTTTAGACATTAGAAATCTCCAGATTGGTTTACTTTTTAACCGACTTAAAAAAAGGAGGAGGTTCTCAATTCGACTGTATTTTTTTTTAATGTTTGTTACCTCAGAAAGTCAGAACTCCGTTATTTATAAGCCGATTTGCAAAATTATTTTTTTATTTGTAAGGATATACTTTCAGATTGGTCCCATAGAAATTTCATTAAAAACGGTTCAGCAGTTTGGTTCCAAATTACTTATAAAAATTACAACTTAAAAGAGAAAAATAAAAACTTTTTTGCAACAAAAAAAAACAACTGACTTCCAAAAAAGACACTACAAAGTGAAAAATAACTTTCATTTCGGAAGTTGGTGGCGGACAACGAAAATGCGAACCCAACGACACTGACTTTTTGAAGTCGGTTGTTTTTTTTTTTCTTCCCCTCTTTTTTATACTATTGAAACTCTTATCACAGGTTTACTTAGTTTAATTTGAAAGTGCATGAGGTACGATGGTAGTGGTTAATAGTAGTGGAATGGAATCCACGACATCAGCTGTCTTCGAAAAAACAAGAATAGCTAAAGAAAAATACAGAAACCTCATAAATTTCCGCATATTCCTGATAATTATTATTATTTCATTTTTATTTTGGAATAGTGTTTAAATTCCATACATTGTTATAATTGAAATTCAGATATTAATTTAGTTATTCCAATTTATAAGAGCGATGAAAAGGACAACGTCAAAAATTATAGACCTATCTCCATCTTGTCAACTTTTGCCAAGATCTTCTAATACTGGTATTCAGCTGCATCCGGTTAGACTGGAAGCCGACCCCAACATAGTTGGGAAAAGGCTAGGCAGATGATGATGATGATGACATTGTTATAACTGAACAAGCAAACAATCAAAAACTTTACAAACATATTTTACAGCAGCACAAAGGCTGACTTTTACGTAATGCTCATAACATTTTAAATTGCGTGATAGCATTCCAAATCACGTCGGCGATGCCGCAGCCATAAACTAGTAGATTTAGCCTATGCATCTCCATTTATGAGGCTTTTACAAAAGGTATTCAAAAGAAACTTCCCCATTTTATTTTTAAAAGACATACATACATTTATGAGGATGTTGCTTTTCATCAGCATGTTCGTGAACAGGCGCCGTCGGTTGAGATTGGTCATCTCTTAACTGCCAGGGCTTATTTTTAATTTTATATTTTAAATTGTTCCTTTTTTACATTGTTCTCACATAAAGCAATAAGAATAATGTACCCAGGATTTTGTAATAATAACTTGATTTAAAAGAGTGTCCGTGGAGTTTCTTGCCCGTTCTTCTCCATAGAGATCTACGTTTTGGAATGGGCAACTAGCTTCAACTTTCTGACTAACTGACCGACTATATGATTTTGATAATTCAAAAGTGCCTGTAAAGGTTTTATTTGAAATAAATGATTTGAGTTTGAGTTTTCATCTTCGTCCACGTCCAGGCATGGGCTGGCTCGAGTAAGGGTCGGCTGGACCCTCACTCTAGCCAGCCCGAGCCGCTGAGCCTGTAACTTTAAATTAAGCCTGTCCCTGCAGCGTTGCCCCGGCGACGCCCTATGCTAACGTCCGTACGCCACACGTGGTCCCTTAGCGTATAGTCACATGGTTTACTAGTTTTATGCCCTAGGTGGAGGCCCTGATATACGAGTATTAAGGCATTCATAGGAAGTTGACTGCGCTATTGTTAGTAGTTAGCAGCCTCAACTTCAGATGTCTTACAGAAAAAAATATCTTGCTGATCATCTTCATGACATTCCTAATCGTTTACATGTCCTGTACACACGGCAACACATATGCATTTCCTGTTTTAGCTAACCTCGCATTGTATAGGCTCTTTGTACAATGAGAAGTCAGCTTATACTGGAAATGTATACCTAGCTTGATTTGTCGTCGTGCGTAAGTCAGTTACAGTTCGGTAGACAGGCTCAAAACGACCTAAAAATATACAAAAGAAACGTTATGTAAGACAGATAAATTTATTAAACCAACTTTATTTTTAAACTTAAGCACTACCACAAATAATAAAAATATCGTCCGATCGAACAGAAAGCGCATTCACTTTCTTGCGTAATATTTTTTACGATACCTAATTGTTTTAGTAAACAGACTTCTTTTTATTGTTTATTTGGGTTTTTACTTTAAAATTTATATGAAATAGTTGTTTTAACTGCGAGCTAGCTGGCTTCTTAGCCCACATTCGCACAGACGTAAAAATATCGCGGCGGGATTTTATCGCGCACTACATTTTCAACTCTCGGTATTGAGCAGAGCTTTGAGAATCCAACAGAGCGCATCAAAAAACACACTGGTGGATTTTCCACTCTCGGCGCTATACAGTACGTTGAAAATCCAGTGTGCAGGAAAAAATCGCCGCGGGAAAAAATCGCCGCGGGAAAAAATCACCGCGGGAAAAAATCGCTCGTGCGTACTTGGACTTATTCTATTGAAATTGTGTACTACGCTAGGCCAGCTCAAGGTCAAAGTGTTACAAAGACGTATGGCCTGCTGTAGGTAAGTATAAAAAGATGCTGTTTTTGCCTATTTCTATGAAAGTATTATTTTATTTTATTAGTACACTTGTATCACGGGTAGCGAAACCTTATCAGGACCGATCGACAACTAGGTACATTTAGTAAAACAACTTGCCAATAAAAATACATAGTACCTACCTGTTTCTGTTGACTGCATATAGCGTCACTGGCACATAAGAGTACTGACCTTGCGGTCACTGACCTGAAAGCCAATTCTGGTAATTTAAAACGTTCAAAATCAGAGGGGCATTAATTCTCGTAATTTTAAGAACGTACACAGTCCGATCTCAGTCTCAATCTGTCAAAAAATACTTCTAATTTACCTACATTTTGACAAGTTTTTGACATTTGTTTGTCGCTGAGATGAGACTGCGACTAGATTTTGAACGTTTTAAATTACGAGAATTGGCCTTCTGATCTCAGTCTCAATCTGTCAAAAAATACTTCTAATTTCCCTACATTTTGACAAGTTTTGACATTTGTTTGTCGCCGAGATGAGACTGCGACTAGATTTTGAAGGTTTCAAATTACGAGAATTGGCCTTCTGGTCGCAGTTCAACACAACTCTCTAAGATCAAGTAATCCTACTGAATGACTCTTCATGAAATCTTGACATTTTAGGATTATGCTAACTTAACAAGTTGTATTACTGGTTCTAATGATTATAATTCTGTAAATACATATTTGTTACGGCCCCGAATCATATTTTAATCAACGTACAACTTAGTACTGACCAGCAAATTGCAAAAAACGTAAGAAAATTTGGCTACCTTGGAGCATCCTTAAACGCGGTTTAGATGTGCTGATTCAGTGTCATTGGTGAAATTCGACCATGAAACTCTTTTTTCAGCATCGATTCTTAATATAATGTTTAGTGATAAAGATTTCTTGCAGATGTACAAAAGTTCTGATTTCAAATTAAATTTTCCAAACCATAAAAGGATCGAATTTTCTCGCGTACAAAGATATTGTCAAACCAGAACTAATTTGGATCTTAGGACCAAATCGTTTGATGTAGTCCTTAACAGAAGACCAATTCTCGTAATTTAAAACGTTCAAAATCCAGTCGCAATCTCATCTCAGCGACAATCAATGTCAAAAACTTGCCAAAATTGTAAGGAAATTAGAGGTATTTTTGACAGATTGCGACTGAGACGAGACTGTGAACGTTCTTAAAATTACGAGAATTGCCCCTCTGATGTTCTTTATTATTGTATTAATAATAATTAGTTTATTCATAACTATGATCATAAAATACCTAGACAAAACAGTAATGTTATGCATACTTCCATGGAAAAAGGCCATTGTTTTTCTCATTAACATCTGTTTGTTGAACGTTATCTTGTGTATTTTATTGCGTTTAACGCAAATAGGAAACGCAATAAGTACCTTTGTGTTACGAGTATGTTACATTAGTCGCTAATTGGGAAGTTATTAATATTCTTTATCGAATATGTCGAAAAAAATGCATCTTTAGTATTTGAAATACCTACATTAGATTGCATATTAAACTCACTAATGTCCGATTCATATATTTTAGCCTGTTGAATCTTTACCAATAATGGAGGCAAGACCTACCTACCTGGTCTACCAAGCTTTGCATGGTAGACCCTCTTAAATGGAAGCTACGAGTATCACAGATAAAATTAGCTTGCGAATCCTACTAATAATTATAAACGCGAAAGTTAGTGAGGATGGAGTGAGGACAAATACCCATCCATCCGATGGGTGTTTGTTACTCTTTCACGCAAATATTACTGAACGGATTTGAATGAAATTTGGCACACAGATAGTTTATAAGCAGGATTATCACATAGGATAATTTTTATCCCGATATTCCTACGGGATTGAAACTTATGCGGGTGAAACCGCGGGACGCAGCTAGTATATTTATAAGCCCAGTATGGCAATAAAATGCTAAGCAAAACGCTTCGTTTTGTATAAAGGAACCGAGCATATGAGACCAGGGGGCCTAAAAAGGCCAGTTTAAGCAATTCCTCTAATTTTCGTAAAATTTCATTTCATATTTGGTGTGTAAACATCGCCGCATAAAAAAAAATAAAAAGCATAATTTTATGCGTAAATTATTCATTACAGTTTTTATTGATCAAATTGTTTTTTTATTTTTTATTACTACAGTTTAAATGTTATTTCATTGTGATATGAATTGCACACAGATCATATTATTATGAATTGTCAGTTTGTGACAATTTTACGCTTTTTTTTTTTTACAAAAAACGCAGGTTGGTTCAGGTTGAGCTTCACCGGTGAATCTTTTGGCGAGGTACAACTGCTTTCAAGGCTCTTTTGTATATCATTGCTTTGGTGTGGTAAATGTTGCTGTATTCAATGCCTTCATCGAAGGTCTCACTACTATTTTCGGTCGTTTCCGGTTCTTTGTAAATCACACTAGTAGCGTTCTTGATCTTATTTCTGTCTTCCGCCGTATCCATCCAAAAATTGATTCCTTTGTCGAAGTATTTCATGTCTTGTTTTAAGTTGTCGTTCCATGTGTAAATAGTTCGGCCGACCTTCTTGAATTTGGCCTTGTACTGCATTGCTGCATGTAACAGCAGTGCGATTCTGTAACCATCTCACCGTGAAAACTTAGGTGAAGTGAGCGTGGAGTGAGCTGTCATTCCAACTAATACTAGAGATTGACACTATTGATAACTCACTCTAAGCTCATTTCACCTAACTTTTCACGGTGAGATTTTTACAGAATCGATCAGCCGATCGATTCTGTAAAAATCTGTGTGGTTCACGGCGCGGCGTGAATTACGAGGTAGCACATCCTGTGGTTCTTGATGCGTTTGGTTCCTGTTTTTCCGTCAATGATTTCATGCATTTTCTTTTGTTTTGGTTTATTCCTAACGTGGTTAATCAAGTCTCTCATGCTAACTCGATCATATCTTCTGAGTCTTGACCTGTTAGCTTTAGTGAGTGTCGATACTTTCAAACCATGTATCATGCACCTTACGATCACCATTCGATACATAAGTCTGGTTAATTTCCAGTCCATCTTTGAGATTTTTATGAATGGTAGTAACGATTTGGCGTTTCTTATGGCTTGTTCGCAATGTTTTTAATAGTGCTTTTTCTGCTTAATTCAGAGGGGCAATTCTCGTAATTTTAAGAACATTCACAGTCTGATCTCAGTCTCAATCTGTCAAAAATACGTCTAATTTCCCTACATTTTGACAGGTTGTTGACATGTGTTTGTCGCCGAGATGAGACTGCGACTAGATTTTGATAGTTTTAAATTACGGGAATTGGCGTTATGATGTTATGTACTTATGTGCCTAGGTATTTCATTTCTTCACATGTCTTTATACTTATTCCATTAAGGGTCACGTAGGTCGTTTACTGTCCCTTATTAGTATTTTTGAGTTTTTTCGTTTATTTGGAGGCCTAAACACTATTTAGTAGGGGTTTAGTACGGAATAAGATACCTACTAACTCTTCTAGGTCATATGTAATGAAGATGTCGTCCGCAAATGATAGTAGGTACCAGGGGAGTGAGATTTCACGATCCTGGTCAAGTTAGGGTGATTACCTATTGGCAATTGATTAAAAGTAGGCAAATAGAATATTCTATTTGATTGTATTATTAATTATAAATAATATTAAATTATGTTAAACAAGTAAAGAAAGAAAAATAGGTTTATTTGTCATAGAAACATGTGCATACAAAAAGATAATTATTACTAATGATAAGGAAAAATAAAACAAAATATAATATAGATATCTATAATCACGAGCACAAAGCAGAAATAGTCGACGGCTGCACGTCATGACTGTGACAAGAAGGTTTCCACTCAGCATGATGCACAGCGTTGATTCTTAGTGAAAGAAAAGAAAGAAAGAAAGAAAAATGCATACCTGAAAACCCGAAAAGCCCGAAAAGGACTAGTTATGTCCAAGATACCTACTTGGCAGTTTTGACAATCCCGTGCTTGAGAAGAAAATACCACAATCATGATTCATTCAATAACAAATACAACCATCTTTGGCAAACAGTCCAAGAAGGAACAGTCAAATGACTGATGACGACGGCGACGTATTTATTATACAATTATACAAACACATAAATTGTCAGCACAATACTTCCATATAAATGAGAACATTGTTACTATACATAATTATTTATATACAACTCCATAATAGTGCGTAGCGTAGTGTGGGACGCCCCCCAGCTAGATGGACGGACAACCTAAAGAAGGTTGCTTGGACGGACTGGATGTGGAAGGTGGAAGACAGGGTGTAGTGGCGCAGCCTGGGAGAGGCCCATGTCCAGCAGTGGACTGCGATAGGCTGAGTTGATTGAACACCATAAATCTATTAACACTTGTACACAACGTGGCGCTTTAATGGCGACATTAATTTAACACATTCGCGTTTTAGTTTTATGAATATATTTTAATTTAATTAAACATTAATATTTATTTATTTATTAACAATTTTCTAAAATAGCATCTTAGAGCAACCTGACTTAAAGAACTGTAGCGCAGGGGTCATTTGCCGGGGTTACGGATCATAACATCGCATCAATGTAATTAAAACAAATAACGCAAAGAGAAGGCGAATTGAAGGAAAGAGAGAGAGCCTTATGTCGGCGAGCGGCGCAGGTGGAAATTTTCAAGTTACGATTTTTTTTATGTTGTTATAATTTTTATGATTACTGGCCACTAGCCCTACCCGTGTGTTAAATTAATGTCACCATTGTAGCGCCACGTTGTATATTAATAAATACTGACATTATGATAAAGTACTCGTTTACCTTGAAACAGATGCCGAAGCATTACATGGATACAATTATTTACCGTGCCCTCTAGTTTGATTTATCGATAGTTAAGGGCTGGGACAAGGACTTCTTAACTATTTGAACACGATTATTATTTAAACAAAACACCTTTTTAAGAAAGTCGATACTGTGTTTAAAAAAAACACAAAAATCACTAATTATGGTTATTGTGCTAACGACCGTATTAAAAACTCGATAGGTTGTTTAATTTTACGAAATAATATTTAGTTTTTGTGGAATTGAAACGAAATATTTTTTCATAATATTTAGCTGTCATGAATTTCCGCAAAGTAACACCTTATTCCATAACTTATCGATATTGTGTTCCAAAACACAAATTGATGTTATAGGCTCTGCCAGGGTAGCGGGATCGTCCGAAAGGGTTACCGCTGCCCTGGAACATAAAGGGCTAAGGAAGGAACACGGGTGGGTTTTAGTCAGTAAGAGTCTGACACTCCCTTCCGCTCCACCCAGAGCGGGAGGGGTCATTTGATGATTTCCCATAATAAAAAATAAAAAAATGTTATAGGCTATTCAGCTAACAGGCTAAAATGAAATACGCTTGTCACATTGTGTTGGCCAGAGGGGCAATTCTCGTAATTTTACGAACAATAAATGTGATTGCGACTAGATTTTTAACATTTATAATTACGGGAATCGGTCTTCAGATGAACTACCGACAAAACAACCACTCAGTGCACCAAGTTTACTTTGATAGCAGGATGTACAGAAATCATAAAAATCAAGTCATTTATTCAAATTAGGCTGAGAATCAGCACTTTTCGAACGTCAAATTAACATAAGAAAATCCCCCTAAACGCCCGCCCTTCACCACTTTCATACCTAAACAGCGGTTGTCAGATAGAAGTAGACAGAAACAAGTGTCAGGAAGGAACTGAAAAGCTGGGAACAGCTCCCTTATCCCTATTTATTTGGGGTCGGCGCAACATACTATATTTTTCTTAAATACCTCTCTATTATTTGCCATCTCGGTAATCACCCCCTTTCTATCTCCCCTTTCATATCATTTTTCACACAATTCATCCATCGTTTCTTTGGCCTTCCTCTACTCTTACAGCCATCCATATTCATACTCAAAACTTTCCTCACGATATTTCCCTTATTCTTCCACATCACATACGCATACCATGACAACTGATTGATACAGGGAACTAACAGACTGACGAAACTTATAGTTTTATATCTGCCTATCATTTTTGCAACTACATAATATGTTTGGGTCGATTATATTATATGGAGCAACTGCTTATCAGGGCTCGATAACCCAGCTACTGGGTAACATGATACCCCTTGCTAAGTCTGGTTGTCAGATATTCAGACTGGGTTGATACAAGCTAAGTATAATAATATCAATTCAAGATTGTTTATTTTTTCACATGTGCATATCATTATTTTAAATGTTTGCTTATACAAGGTGTTGTTTTGCATCCTCGTCAAATTCAAGGAGGTAACTATGCTATTGATTCTCGACACGAATCAATAATAAAATAAGTGAGTATTTTTTTTTTAATTTTTAGAAATTGGCATGTGTGGGACACGCATTTTAAAACGCGGCCTGTGTGAGACCGCACTAGGCTGTAACTGCCCTTTTACACACACATAAAAACGCGGCCGCTTATACGAAACCATAACGCGATTATGTTCTTTCAAAGTGGTGTATTCTGAAATACTGTTAAACTGAAATAACTAAAAAACAAGTATGTATTCATTATTTACCAGGGATCGTAATTTTATTTGATTATTTATGTCTTTCATAACAGCCTCCTGAAATTTGACGGGGATGCAAAACAACAGCTTGTATAATGTAAATCTTATGTTATGAATAAAAGTTAAACTTATTCAAGATTCGTTAACAAGTTTGTGATGGTTGCTTTGCCGTGACCTCTAAAAAGGCTATAAAGGATTATGATGAGATTGATAAAAATGTGGGTGGATTTTTACCATAGTCCGGTTAAGTAGTCACGACCTCTCAAGGTCAACTACGAGATGCTATTTATAAAAAAAAGGGGATTTTTACGGTATCGTGTATATTGACCTCTACGAAGGTTTAAGGTTATTGTGAAGGTCATATTATAATATTACCGTTATATTATAATATATACCTATATATAATATAACGTTATATATTATATTATAATATAACGTTTCTATGAAACCGCAGTTTTTTTTTTTTATAACCGAAAAACCGATACAAACACATAAACTGTTTTTTTTTTTGATACTCAAATCAAATCAAAAGTCATTTATTCAAATTAGGCTGAGAATCAGCACTTTTCGAACGTCAAAATTACAAAAGACAGTCCCCCAAAACCGCCCGCCCTTCACCACTTCCTAGTGCTATCGCTGGGAAGAAGAAGTGTCGCAACAAACTCCCCAGCAGCATACTCTGAGGGGTCTTACAGTTTGCGTGTTGATGTTCCTGCCACCTTGTATGTAGATTTGTACCTACACAACATGTAATGTAATTTCAATCGAAGAACAGAAATAATGTAAAATAACATTATTGTTTTATTTGACTAAATATATTGTTGATATTGCTAAGCTACTTATTTCAACAACAAAACAAAGAAGTTTAAAAAAAAAATAGGTACCTACGTATTCTAAAACACAAACAACACCAAAAATGTATTTATTCTACCTCAGAACCTGTTCACGATGAATCCGCAATTACTTTAGCACTTACTATACGAAAACATAAAAAAGGGGTGGAAAGAAAACCCTCAAGAAAAAACGTCTTGATTTAGTACCGGAACAAAAGGCAAACATCGTAAATTATCAAATCAAAGAGTGTAGAAAAAATACATTTAGCAAAGAAAATAAGCGGCCAAGTGCGAGTAGGACTCGCAAACGAAGGGTACCACCCATTGACCTATGATTAACAAGTACGCTGGTTTTCATACTATCGATGACAAAATGGAAACATTTGATTTTCGCCATTTTGGCGCTGACAGTGACGTGACCGGCGGTGAGCGTCCGTGGAACTAATATTTTTGATAGCGAGTTTTACAAGATGCGCATACTCTCATGATAAAAATGTTCTAAATATTTTGTAGCAAACACAAAAAAACCTTATTCCACGATTTAGACCTAAATTATCAGAAACGTACCAAAACAAAACGACGGCCATTTGCGGCAATGTGTCAATTTTAGTTCCTGAGACGCTCGAGCGGGGCGCTTTGAATCGCCACAAAAAACAACTGTCAATACGTATAGTATCCAGGGTATTTGTATAATATAGGTCAGTGATATTACCGTACTGCCATTATTAGTTGACCTCATCTAGTTTTTAAAATATGATTGACGTGTAAAAGTGTTTGTACAAACCTACATATAGGAATATAATCATTTACATCGAGCAAAAAACAACGAAAAAACCACAATTCTTGTTCATACAAAATGGGGAGTCTAAAATGTTTAACTTTATTTAATTTTTACTTTTTGTTGTTTTTTCATGTCGTTTCACAGTAGTAGGTGCATACTTTGAGAAAAATTCAAGTGTCAACCTTTTAACGGTTCATAAGATACAGACCCTATGACAGACGGAAGCTTGTAATAGGGTCCGTCGGCACCCTTTGGCTACGGAACCCTAAATATACATTTTGCTAAGAAAAATGTGTGATTTCAGACGATTCCATTCAAAAGTCGTGCAACGCTCAGGATTATGGTAAATGGTCCTTGGGGAGAAAAATGAGCGGGCAAATGGAACAGCTTTTGAGTATCACTGGGAATGTTTAAAGATTATTGTTTAGGATATGCTGCAGTTTATGATACCTACGTTTTACGAGAAGATTATCTTATCTTTTTAAAAAACGTTGCCCCACACTAGGAATTACTCCTGTACCTATCGTGGGTGCGTTTACAAAAATTTAAACTCACATACACAAACAGCCAGACCCGGAACAACTACCTGTAGGCAATACAAATATTTGTTCCGTGCGGGAATCGAACCCGCGACACGCAGCCGATCGCTCAGCCACTGCGCCAACGGTGTCGTCAAGTATTGATTATGTTTAGAGCAGGTGATGATTTGGAGAAACACATAGGCGCATGAACTGTAGCGTATATTATGGCACAGCTTCTCACAAGCTGTACTTGAAAGGAGACTAGATAAAAACAAATGCGAGTAATAAGAAAGAAAATAAATTAATTTGACCCAAGTTAAGGAACGCACTTTCACACAAAAATAAATCAGAAAAAAACTTTGATACAGTATTGTGTGCCTCATGGCCGTGCCAAATAGGCCCAATTCAGCGTAACATCCCAGACAACTAGTGTCTGATGCTGGTTTTCAACTTGACCTTTTATAACTAGGACGGCTTACGAATGTAAATCAGTCTTATAGTGCGCATAAGCAACCTAATTGCGTATCACAATATCGATCTTAATCTGAATAATTTTGAAGGATATTGCTAATCCATTGCTTCACATATTCGAAAAATTTGTCAGCTCAACAACGTAAATAATGCAATGAATGTCGTTGGTAAATGATAAATGATTTTATTTCTGTAAGTAGGTTTGTACAAACACTTTTACACGTCAATCATATTTTAAAACTAGATGAGGTCGGCGTTTCCTATCTGACTAGTCTGAGAAGAAAGGCCGAAACAAACTCAGACGTCACAGTCTCTTTTAAAGTCCAGACATAATCTTGGTCAGATCATGTGAAGACCATGTAGGTCGATGTCTGAGATGGTCTTTTAAGGAAAGAACTACACAGATTGAGAGGATCTATCCAGTCAGTGCACGCATTTGTCAGAAATCGTGCAGCATAGAGATATTATAGTCTTTGTCGTGCAGTGTGGTCTGTGGTCTGTCAAAATTAAAGCTAGTTACTGCTAGTGTATTACCCAGTTGCTCCACAGTTTGTAGTTGCGATTCGCAAAACAACGGTCCATATTTAGACATAGACATAATAAAATAAATGCACATAAAGTGTCTCGAATGTATGCAGTTAAAGACTGCAGTGTTTTAACAGTAACCTGAACCCTATCTTCTCTTAAATAAAATAGTAAAGAATCTACTTAATTTCTTTCTCCGGTCAGAGTGCACAATACCGTTACCTATAAACTGGACAGCCACTTAACTTTTTTATTGCGAACGTACGTACAAAGACACGTTTTATGAGTGACGGACCGTAACGTTACGTGGCGCGTTGTAAAACTGAAATGGAACTCCTTGCAAGGTTGTTGGGATTTTTCATGATAAGCAGTTATTATTTTCGGATCATTCTCACTAGTTTCACCAGCAATTGTTCCATGGAACTAGTGAGACTTTTTGGAACGAAGTTCCTTATCGCGCGTTGCGAAAGGGGGCTAGACGGAAAAAATTAAGACCAAAAGTTGGAACGACACTTTTTGCTATAGTTGTAAGCCGTGCGGCGTGCGCGTGTTTCTCTGTCTGTCTCTCTCTCTCTCTCTCTCTTATAGAAAGCAAGCCAGTTTTTTTGTCTGTATTTTTTTATTTGTTGATAATAAAAAAAATTATTATAACTTAAAAAAAAAATACAATTCCTACACTAATTAATCGAAAGGAACTTCATTCCATCCGGGTGTCCCTTGACACCTCTCAAGCATTTTTTTTTCTCAGTAGGTCCATGGTTCTTTTTAGTGGAACAAGTGAAACTAAAGTTAATCAACATCATTCTCATTATAGTTCCACTTTTTACAAAAATATCATCAAATATGAATAAATAAAGAAAACGCACCAAAAAAAAAAGTAATTTAATGTTAAATAAACATCTTTTTTTTTTCTTAAGCCGTTGGTCCCGGCTGTCATTCGTGGATCTTTGACAGTCGTTACGGGTAGTCAGAGGCCCGAAAGTCTGACAACCAGTCTTACCAAGGGGTATCGTGTTACCCAGTAACAGGGTTGTGGAGGTCAGATAGGCAGTCGCTCCATGTAAAATACTGGTATTCAGCTGCATCCGGTTAGACTGGAAGCCGACCCCAACATAGTTGGGAAAAGGCTAGGCAGATGAGGCAGATGATGATAATTTTTACAAACAAATTAGGCCAACGACAAGATTTCAAGCATTTAATAATTAAACAGGCTCATTTTCTGAACAAACTATGATACATACGTATGTTATCGTAATTTGTCCAAAAAATGAGCAATGCTATTTTCAGGTAATGTCTGTACTTGGATTACTACTATACTGGACTGTTTCTGTCTACCGGGTCAAATTAAATTAGCTAGCGAAATTTCGCAGATGTGATGGGCATTGACATTTAACCCTTCGTATGCCGGAACGTAGATCTACGCGAGACATAATGGCTTTTTAATTGTGTCTGTAATTACGGCATTCAACAGGTTAAACTTAATAAAACAATAAAGAAATTAATTGATGACTTTTTTGTGAGGTCATCGACCGCTTTTTGCATACCTATTTACTTGAAATATCAATTGAAAAAAAAATATGTAAACTTCACAGACGTGATTGGTAGGTATTGATAAAATAAATTTAATTTATCAACTCATACTTGAAGTAACAACACTATCGGCGGTCGTTGACCCCTAAAAACATAAAATCTTTTTATTTAATCGTGCTTAGATATATGCTGTATTCCTAGCTAAGTTACGTTTATTCCTTTCATGTTGTTTCAAGAGGACTTTGTAATTAATATTAAAGGGATTTAGATAAACTTCCTATTGTCTTCTAGAATATAATAATACTGAGTATAACCAATTCACCTTGCAAAAATGATAATGTCAATATAGGCTGCCTCGTAGCTCTAGTGGTCGCAAGCGCTACGGCTGAGCATGACGTCCTGGGTTCGATACCCGGCTCGGAAAAAGTGTTTTTAGATTTTTCCATCTGGTATTTTTTTGATCGATTCCAGCACCCTAATTGCGTAACACA
Organism: Apamea sordens; assembly: GCA_945859715.1. Classification (NCBI taxonomy): domain Eukaryota; kingdom Metazoa; phylum Arthropoda; class Insecta; order Lepidoptera; family Noctuidae; genus Apamea; species Apamea sordens. The sequence goes on from OX243994.1 coordinate 5,228,469, forward strand.
CGATCAATCGGAATCGGTTTCATTTTGACAGTTCAACAACATTCATTGCGTTATTTACGTGTTGAGCAGACAATTTTTTCGAACTTAAATCAAAATCAAAAGTCATTTATTCAAATTAGGCTGAGAATCAGCACTTTTCGAACGTCAAAATTACAAAAGGCAGTCCCCTAAAAACGCCCGCCCTTCACCACTTCCTAGTGCTATCGCTGGGAATTAGAAGTGGCGCAACAAACTCCCCAGCAGCACAGCTGTCTGTTCAGTTAGAAAATACTTGAAACTTGATTGTATACAATACTAGGCGTTAAGTAATTAACATTACAAGGCACATAACATAAAATTAAATTACTTGCAATATGTCAGCTAGCCACGCCAATATACCAACAAACATAATAAAACTATACGTACTCAAGCTGAAAAATAATTAATTAAAATGTAAATAAAAACTTACTACCTAAATAAAAGCCTCCAGGCATAAAGGGCGTGAAGCAATGGATTAGCAATTTGTTTCAAAATGATTCTGATTCCGATTGATTGTGTGTTACGCAATTAGGGTGCTGGCTTGGATTTGTGCGCGATTAATGGCAATGGGTCCCCCCTGTTACATGAGACTTAGGGCCGGCGCCCACTAGCGGCACGGCACGGCAAGGGATTTTTATGCGACGAATAGAAAATATAACTTAAAAGTATGTAAATAAAATTTAAATTTCATCGGCAGCATGATGCCGCGGTATCCTTAGGCATGCCGCGACGTCCTTTGGCATCATCATTGAAATTTCAAATTTCTTGTCATACATATAAGTTATATTTCTATTCGTCGCATAAAAATCCCTTGCCGTGCCGTGCCGCTAGTGGGCGCCGGCTCTTAAACATAACTGGCAAAATGTGGGTACGTAGGTACACCTCTGCATTACCCTTCGAGGATTACAGTCGTGATGATATTTTCAATGGCGCCGATTCCCTTCTTCACATACTAAACTAAATTCAATTTCAGTGCATCTTTTTCTTTCTATTTCATTAAGAAAAGGACAGAAGATAAAATATTAGTTTAGTTCTGTCAAATTAAGATACTCCATAGACAGTTTAGACGTGATTAAAAATATGGCTACCAAAAAGACGTCAATTTACGTCAGGCGCTGACTAATTTGACAGGACTAAACTAATATTTTATCTTCTGTCCTTTTCTTAATGAAATAGAAAGAAAAAGATGCACTGAACTTAAATTTAGTTTAGTTTGTGAACAAGGCAATCGGCGCCATTATCCGGGTGTTATTGATTTTGGGTACACTGGCGGACAAAATAGATGGGCCGTTTATTAGGCACTGTGCTAGGAGACATGTGCGTACAGACGTACATGTGCCAAATTGATTGTTTATTTATTTTTATTTTTTTATTTGTGATGTCACTTTTGTTTTTAATTTCATTTTTCACTAACAATAGGTTAAGGCAATACTAACACATTATGGATCCTGCAATCTGAAATAAAGAGCTATTATTATTATTAAAGGACCGACTTTTACAACAACATTTTTTAAGTCCACGCAACAAGTTTAGCATTATCAGCCTACTAGCTGCGCCCCGAGTTTTCACCCGCATAAGTTTCGATCCCGTGGAACTATCGGAATAAACAGTATCCTATATGTTCATCCTGGTTATAAACCATCTGTGTGCTAAATTTCACCCAAATCCGTTTAGTAATTTTTGCGTGAAAGAGACAAACATCCATCCATCCATACAAACTTTCACGCTTATAATTTTAGTAAGATAGATAATATGCCCACTGCTGGGACATAGGCCTCCTTTCTTAGAGAGGGAGTGGGAGTAATCTACCACGCGGACTCAATGCGTTTTGGTCGCAGCAAGTTTAGTTCGAAATATTCGTCCAAAACCCACAGTAATCAAATAGCCTTAGAGACGACAGCCTCAAAGGTGCACAGTTAATCAAATGGGCATTAGAACCGAATTGACAAGGATGTCTTTATTTGAGTCCAACTTCCCGCTCTATTCAATATACAAGTTCGACTTTGAACTCTATTGATCAAATGTTTATTAACCAATAACGGATATTTCCTATAACATTATTATGTTGTTTACTATCTAAGTTTAAAAAAAAAAAAAAAGGGGAGTATAGACTAGAGTATTAACTTGTAACAAAACATCGAGCATTCGCCGATTTTATATTTTATCGAACCGCACTTCGACCAACACGACGCTCGAAATTTTGTTACAACCCAATTTTTGACAACACGGTTAGCGCAGTGGCTGAGCGATCGGACTGCTGCGCTGCGTGTCGCGGGTTCGATTTCCGCACAGAACAAATATTTGTAAGTCCTACATGTATTTGTTCTGAGTCTGGGTATTTTTCTATCTATAATATGTACAGTAGCGGTCCAAAGCGGCGCGCCAGTTTCACGAAGCAATAGATTGACACTTCTGTTTAACTTACGACCTTCTTCTAATGAGTAATTCCTATACTTTATAGTATACACACACACACTCTATTCACACACTCAACACACACATTCTCGCATTCGTTTGCAATTACTTTGAATACTTAATCACGGTATTGACTACAGTTCACTTATTCGTAAAATTTTAGGATTATACCCACAGATATCAAAATAAATAAATTATAAGGTAGATGGATGCAGTTAACTTAAAGAGTCATTCAAACGCGGCTAAATAGAACGTTGTTCATTGTGGGTTAGCGACGTGTGTTCTATATCTATATATTAGCGGTGTTGTAGTTCCTTTTAAAATGCAAGCAAATTTGAACATTGAAATGAAAGCGAATATTATTGCGCTGCGTAAAATTGGACTTAATATAACACAAATATCTGATGAAACCGGACTGAGTGTAAGTGTAATGATTAAATTATTTTATTAAACAATTTATCTTATTAAAGTAGAACTGCTGATCCTTATTTTTTTAAAACGTTGTATAAAGTCTAAATAGAAGAAAATATAATTCCGAAGTAAATTTATTTACCTAGATTATTGAATGATGGATTAATATAACTATAAGTATTAATTCTATAAATATATGTAACATCTCTTGTCATTATAATTTTGTTTCTAAATCGTAGGTAATATTAGTATTTTGCTTAGTAGCCTAACGGTACTCCTTTTTTTTATTTTAGAGAAGTAATTCCATGGCCGGCACGACCTCCTGACTTCAACCCCATAGAAAATCTATGGGGTTTAATCACACAGCGATGGGACGCAAGGAATGAGAGGACTGATGAGCAATTGAAGCTGCATTGCCTAGAAATCTGGGAAAATATAAGAGGAATAGACATATGTAGTAATATTGTAGGGTCGATGCGCCAGCGTTTATTTGATTGCATTGCTAATAATGGGGGTTATACGAAGTATTAAATTATAAGTTGATTATAGCAATACTAAAATTATATTGTGATATCCGTAATAAGGATTATTTTGAGGTTTAGCTTCAATCTTCTTTTCATAATGAAAATGAATACTTAAGCTATAACCGCAATAAGTCCTAATAAATACGATTTGTTAACTTTGACATTTGAGATAGGCAACCAAGGAGTCCGCACTTTTTTTATTTACGTGGGTAGATTTGCTAGTTGTAGTTTGTTAAAGTACTCTAACAAACTACAACCAGCAAATCTACCCACACAGTGGTAATTAAAGGACAATATTATTATATTAAATTGAATCTTTGCGACAAACACACTTCTATTTTTTCTAGTCCTTTAAACCAAATACAACCTTATTGCATTAAACATATGGTCTTAAATCGAACTGGATTCAAGTCATCGACCGACCCGTGAGTGATAACAAAAGCATTCCTGAGCGATAAGGATTTTTTCTAAGTGGTTACGGACTAATGAGTGAATACAAATAAAATAGACTAGATTACGTGCAACGAATTTACAAAACGCATAATTACGGTAAACCGCTATTACCTGCTTAACTTCAAAAAATTGTTCTATATGAGAAAATAAACTGTTTTAACTAGACGTTTATTTATTTCTAGTTTAAGTATAAAATTATAACGAATAAACAATTTGAAATTACTTATAAAACATTTTTATTTTTAACCCCATATTACAAGAACAATATAATAATAACAATATAATAACTTATTATTATCGTTTATTAATCTATCGAATAATAAAAAAAACGATAAAGATTATTGTTGGAAAAGAAAAATTAAAAGTCCCATCTCGAGATTGGAACCCAGACCTATGCGTTCGATAATCTAATACGTAAGACTACCAGCTATCGGTACTTGATGAAATGACTCCAATTTTAGCAATGGTATGAACCAACCAAAGTCATGCGTAATTACGTAGCCTATGTGCAAAAGCGACGGTATGTTTTTTGTTTCGTTCGACGCCAGCCAGTGTGCGAATTCTGAGATTCTGAGATGTGCGTTCTGTGTTGATACATCACTACACACAGACGTAGGTACGGACGTTACCGCGCGTTCACAGCAATACAGTCCTTAAGCTGGTAATCAATTAATGACTCTTGACTGTATGTATTTACAAAAAAAAATGTATATAAGTAGTTTATCAGCCATCTTGTTACCATAACACAAGCATTAGGTTGCTTAGCTTGGGACTAGATGGCGCTGTGTGAAATGTCTAGGGATATTATTATTATTATTTTAAAAACCAACGAGCGTGTGTAATATTTTATCGAGCAAAGACACGAGTACCTGTAGGTCCAACTTCAACAATGAACGCAAGGTAGAATGAAATGTTACAGGTAAATGCTCACTCGCCGTGAGCATTACGTCGAGCATTCGCAGAAACGTTACATTATATGGAAATGCTTTTGGTAACTGAGCTTTTGCCTGTATTATACCTTTCGTAAGAACGTTACATTACATGGAAATGCTCGAGAAATTGCTGTAGTGTATACTCACCTTAAGGCGTGAACATTTAATATAAATTTTGGTAAAAAACGTGGAATGAATTCCGAGTTCCAAAGATCGAGATACGAAGACGTAGGAAGATCTTCTTCGTACGTTCAATCGTTTTTTGGAACGAAGTTCCATATCGCGCGTTGCGAAAGGGGGCTAGACGGAAAAAATTAAGACCATAAGTTGGAACGACACTTTATGTTATAGTTGTAAGCCGTGCGGCGTGCGCGAGTTTCTCTCTCTCTCTCTCTCTCTCTCTCTTATAGAAAGCAAGCCAGTTATACTTCGTTCCATCCGGGTGTCCCTTGACACCTCAAGTTTTTTTTTTACTTCTCCTTTCGCGGGTCTGCTGGAAGAAATTTCTTAAGTAATAAGCAGTACCTTTGTACTCATATTACCTATAATATATGTCATATCAATATGTATTTTACTGTGTGTACATAAATAATAAAATAAATAAATAAATAAGATCTTTGATATCGGAAAGCATATTATGGAACTCAAGGCACAGTGATGACAGTTGGAGTGAGACAGTGACAGAGTGGCGTCCACAGACAGGACCACGAGATGGCGTGGTCAAACTAAGACATTTTAACTACGGGATTGTTTTTCCCAATGATATTATCAGTTTACAAATCCCATCAGATGACAAAAAGCATTTGTCTAGATTTTAGTATTTAGGACGACAAACATAGGTTGTAAGTGCTCATTGTGATAATTAAAGCTTAGGCTTATGTACACTAATTGGAAAATAAAGGTTCTAAGTTTTAGTTTTTGTGTTTTTTTTTTTATCTTAGTGACTCTGGGACTTGCTTAATGTCATTCCATTCAATCCAGCGGCGGGATGGGCTCTCGATATTGTTCCCATCGCGGGCAAAACCTGGTAGAGGTTGACACAGAAGTGTGGGATTGGCACAAGAAAAGAGCGGCTTATGCCCAGCAGTGGATGAAGTCGGGCTGTGGATAATGATGATGCAGTATTCTGCGCATTGAAATCTTAAACCTTGACGATACTAAATAATTTAAACATTTCACAATCATTTAATTTATTTCGTTAGATGTAAAAAAACTTTTGAAAAAAACGAAGTCGGTGGCAAACAACGAAAATGTGAACCCAACGACACCGACTTCCAAAATTAAAGTTATTTTTCGCTTTGTAGTGTCATTTTTGGAAGTCGGTTGATTTTTTTTTTGCAAAAAAGTTTTTATTTTTCACTTTTAAGTTGTAATTTTTACCAGTAATGTTGGTTTAAAAACCAAACTACTGAACCGTTTTTAATTAAATTTCTATGGGACCATTTGGGTAGTACCTATACCCTTTCCAACAAAAAAATAATTTTTCAAATCGGTTAGCAAGCGACGGAGTTATGAGCGAACAAACAAAAAAAAAACAAACTTCCGAATTGAGAACCTCCTCCTTTTTTTAGAAGTCGGTTAAAAAACAAGGCTAAATTAAAATAAAAGTTATAATTATGTGTTTTCAATTGACATTTGGTTTGATAAATAACAAATTAAATAAATAATTAGTACCTAGTTACTAAAAGGATTGGAGGGTATATTATAACAAATTTCTTGTGGCTCCAAATCACAAGCCTGATATTTACCGACCCACAATGCTCTCTCGTAGCAACGGACCAACTTCAAACCCAAGCTCCTACAAGCATATCCGCGCAAAACCGCTAGTTTTAAACAAACAAGGATTATATAATACTGAAACAGTTCGAAAGCGGTCACTAACTCCCAAGCCACTGGTACACTAAGGTCTAAATTACTATTACGCCGCATTATTAAATTTGTACAGAGGAACTACAATTTGAGTTCACCAGTTTGCATAGTTTGTAATACTAGTGTTGATTACAAAGCGCTCTTGGTAATAAACAGTGGTTTTTATCTGTTATTACGAGCAAAAAACAAAAGCAAAGTTTTGAAACAATAATTGTCTTTTGTTTTTTTTTCTGTTTCTGATTTCGTATTTACCTAATTATGCTAAGCACTGAAAACCACACTTTGGTATTGGAATGAGAAAGAGGTCTGTGTCTGCGCACAAACTTCTCCACTATAATATCTCCTGCATGCGCCGAAGGCTGGTCTCCACTAAGATTTGTCGCCATGGCCGAAATTCGATCTGGGGAACTATTATTTTTTATTACAATCGTTATGATCTTGAATAACCATTTTGTAACCGCTGGGAAACTTGTTATAAACTTTTATGCATGCTGTTGATAAAAAAGGACAAAAAGATAAGGACAAAAATATCTACGATAAACCTACTTTTCCCGCCTCCTACAATATCCACGGAAAAAACAAAGGTTCTTGTTTGCCAGTAATTAACAATATTGTTTTTCTCGTAATAAAGCTTACAATCATTATGGTCTTGAATAACCATTTTGTAACCGCTGGGACACTTGTTATAAACTTTTATGCATGCTGTTGATAAAAAAGGACAAAAAGATAGTGACAAAAATATCTACGATAAACCTACTTTTCCCGCCTCCTACAATATCCACGGAAAAAAACAAAGGTTCTTGTTTGCCAGTAATTAACAATATTGTTTTTCTCGTAATAAAGCTTACAATCATTATGGCCTTGAATAACCATTTTGTAACCGCTGGGACACTTGTTATAAACTTTTATGCATGCTGCATGCTGTTGATAAAAAAGGACAAAAAGATAGTGACAAAAATATCTACGATAAAACTACTTTTCCCGCCTCCTACAATATCCACGGAAAAAACAAAGGTTCTTGTATGCCAGTAATTAACAATATTGTTTTTCTCGTAATAAAACTTGGAGCAGTTTTTTACTTCCATGGCTAAATGAGTAAATTTTACCGATTTTTTGCCATGGCAAAAAAGGTTTGACGATAAAAAAACTCATTGCAGTCTTTAGATGTAAGTACATACATTTAAAATTGATAAAATCTTTCTCATAATCATACATGAGACCTTTTTTTATGTCCTAGCAATAAAAACGACACAGTTGCTCTGAGTTATCTAAGTATGGGTCGGCCGAGAAAGATCTAGAATTCTAGACAATAGACCAAATTTAAGATAAATCAGTAATTTTTTAAATATTTATTTCAACTAGCTATTTACTCTTAAAAATAAATACAAAAACAAAAAGACACTTAAGCGTTAAAGTAAAAATAAATAAATAAATTATACATCTACAAGATTTCATTATTTAAAAAATAAAATAAACCAGACTAACAGAAGCCGCATAATTAAGTAGATAGGTATTTGTGCACAATAAAAAACCTAAATTTAAATAACAGTGTCAAATATCACATCCTGCACTAAACACTGTTCTTATTGCATTTTGTGTATAGAAACTAAAAACAACTAAAAGAGCCAATGGAAAAATGGCTCTTAATTAACATAGCAATAAATTGACATTGAGAAAAGTAAATCTAGGTATTTGAGTATGCACAAATCAATTAACAATGTTGTGTAACTTTCTGAAATAATAGATTGAATACTATGATGACGGAAAACAACGCGAGGAATACAGGTTTTTGGTATTGTCAGTTTTTTTTTTTATATTTTTTTTTTTGGTCGTCTAATCATAGTATTGGTAGGGCCCAGAGGGTTTTTGATCAAGCATATTCAGGGCGAAAAGTTGTTAGCTGAGTAGGTGCGGCATGAGGAGGGAACAACGAAAATATATTTGAAAAGTTTCAGATAGGAGTCCCTTGGTCAGGAGTCCCCTTTCAGATTTAAAAAAAAAGCCAAAAATAAAGTGACCTTCAGGTCCGTTGATTTTTATATGCTCGAATGTGGCTTAACTCGCTCCCTATTACATGAGATTTAAATATAACTGGTGAAATATTATTACTATTATTGTAAGTACACCTCTGCTCACCCTCCCCCCTGCCCTCCTGCTCCTGCTCTCCCTCTGCTTAGCCCTTCAGGGATTATAGGCGTGATGTTATGTTATGTCCAAAGCTTATTACTATCGTCTTTCTGTGCAAAAATAATTAAATACCAAAAATTGCAAAAACATTTTCTACACGTTATAATTATAGCACATTCAAAACCATAAATATTGCACCAGGTAATAAACGCTAAAGTTACTTATGGAGATGTGAATTACCTACTGAAAACCACTCACAATGTCCTACCTAATACCTTCCTAACTTATTACCAAAACAAAACAATGTGAACATTCGAGTTTTTTTTTCACAATCCGTATTACTGTCGTAAAAAGTCTGTGTTTATGTTATGCCCGATAATGGTATTAAACAGTTTATGTAAATGACTGGGGGGGTTCCACTTGGGAAATAAACGTGTGGGTGATATCTTGTATACGTTTCGTTATATTTATGTCTCGTCCGTTATATAGTATCATTGTATCCGGGTACCGAATAACGGCGAGGCAGAAAAATGGATGTGGTTTCATGGTGACCAGATTCAGGACAACCCTTATGTTTAAAAATGGCATGTATTTAATCGAGCCACTGATAATTCCCATTTTACGCTCCTAAAAAATATTATTACATACTCTTAATAATAATCCTTTCAGGAGGGGTGACTAGAATAGATTCTGCTTTATTGTAAATTTTCTCGTTCAAAAGTGCCTTTTATCCAAGTTGTTAGGCAAGCTTATTAGGCTCGGTGACTATAGAAAACGTAATTGTGTCTCATTAGTGACAGTTGAGCTCATATGTGCCATTTAAAATAAATGCATTGACTTTTTTTCAACTTTGACTGTACCGCTTTTTGTAAACCTCAAATAATACCTATTTTGGGGTCCTAAAAATACTGAATAAGTAACTCCGACCAACTTGGACGTAGTTCTCGACGGCCGCTGCCGCGGCACCGCTCGCTTTGCTTGCTCGGCTCGCGCGCGGTTGGTCACAGTAACTTAACCTAACTGAACCCATGTGGTCGGGATACCCTAGCTTAGATACTGCGACCAACTGTGAGAAAAGACCAGAAAGTTGAAATGAAGCTAAATAATTTTAAAAAGTGTGCATCATCAGAAATGCGATAATCTATGAGTTTCATTCATTTAAATCGTTAGAAGGTCAACAAGTTTTTAGAGTATCAATTAGGTATTTCCCTTTATAAATTTTGAGCCTTTGAACCGGAAAATTCGGGTATATCAATACAATAATGTTTCTAATAATGACTATTATATTGCCAAAACTTTAAAGTTCTCAGAATACATTTTTGTGTAAGGTTTTCGTAGAAAATGTGGGTGTACTATAAGTGCTTTCCTCTGCCCAACATTTCGGGGAATACAGGCGTTATGTTATGTTATACTTGTTTTGTTATATTTATGCATTTTTCCTACAATTGGTGGCAAAAAAAAACTATTTGCAAAAAAACAGCCGATTTCCAAAAAAGACACTATGAAGCGAAAAATAACTTTAATTTCGGAAGTCGGTGTCGTTGGGTTCGCATTTTCGTTGTTTACCACCGACTTCCGAAATTAAAGTTATTTTTCATTTTGTAGTGTCTGTTTTGGAAGACGTTTGTTTTTTTTTTTTGCAAAAAGTTTTTATTTTTCACTTTTAAGTTGTAATTTTTACCAGTAATTTTGGTTTAAAAACCAAACTGCTGAACCGTTTTTATAATATTTCTATGGAACAAATCTGAAAGTACAAATGTATATGTAATGTATATCCTTACAAATAAAAAAAATAATTTTGCAAATCGGCTTATAAATAACGGAGTTCTGAGGTAGCAAACATAAAAAAATACAGTCGAATTAAGAACCTCCTCCTTTTTTGAAGTTGGTTAATAATTACTTACATAATTGCAATTGCCGAACAGGGAACTAAAATCTGTCACTATGACTACACGCTAAAGTGGGTTTTATGTATTAGATTGTTTGTCTATCATAACATTGACCCAAATTCAAAACCTACTTTCCATAAACTATTATGTTTTCGATTCAAATGAGCACTGAATAGAACTGAAACTGCAGTTTCACTTACACAAATCACTTCTAACTCAAAAATATTCATGATTTACATCTCACTTTAAAAGCATGTAAACAACATTAATTTATAGAAACTAGGAAGGTTCTCTTAAACTTTCGTACCCAAGGTTTAGAAGAATTTTCAAAGGTACTTACGGCTGTCGCCAGTTTAAATATTTATTAGAAGGTCGTTCATAGTACTAAGTCTTTATATATTGTAAACAAGATAAAGGAAACTGTATGTTTGTCAACAGCTTCATTGCCTAATCGTAGTTATTTTCTGTATTTCCTGGTTAAGGAGGAAAATAACGCTATTGGTTTCCTTGACTTTGAAATAGGGTAATTACAGTGTTCTAGGTACCAGGGGAGTAGGAACTAAGGGATATTTAAATGGGATGTATTAGAGATAAACACTATTTTATATAGGTATTGAAGAATAGAAAAATGACTAGAGGGTCAGTGGAAAGAGCTGGTAGGCCCCGTCTAGCAGTAAAACATATTTACAGGAATAATAATTATTAATCATAATAATCATAATCATTTATTTATTTGCGAATATGGGTACATAAGAAAATGTCTCAAACAATAGTGTCCATTAGCCATATCCTACCATAACGCATGCAAATGAACAAATACACAGGAATCTACGAAGCTAGAAGCGCCTGCAAAAAAGATTGAAGCAAATTTTTAGTAACGCAACTCTGCTCGCGAGTTGTGAAAACGAAACTCATTGTGACACATATTCAGGGTTTTGTCGTAGAGAAGTAACCTTGAAACTCTTCCACTCGACCTGCTTAGAAGGGACATCTCTTACTAATGCTCTTGTCAGTATGTTATTTCAATCAAGCAACCGCAACAGCCAACCTGAGATTTACCAGCAGATTTCCTGATACTAAAACCAAAGGTGTATTGCTTTTCATAAATTCAACTCCATAATGTGTACAGACCACTGACTGTAAACGGAACAACGGTTTAGTGCTGTTGAATTTACGTATTAGTGGTATTTGGCATCAAAACTATCACACAATATCGAGTGCCGTATCAACTTTGGCTCGCTAATAGCGTGTGGCGTAAAACCACAAATGAACTAGTTCAGAACTTTATTAAAAATGCTGAAATTCATAATTAATTATATAGTGGTTTTGTTGCTAGTTATTTATAGGAACTAGGAAGCGGTAGATGGTGGGTGAATAAATAATTTGGATGATTTCGTAAAGTATTTTGAGCGTCCTCTTGTCTAATAACATTAAATTATCTAAGAATATCTCCGCCAAACGTGGTGTTTTTCTTTTTATTAACCACACTCTAGCTTCTTGCCCGCGTGGATGTCGGAAAATTTCCCACGGGAACATACAACCAGGATAAGTATCCTATGCCCTAACGCACCACGCAGGTCGCGGTCCATCTGTGTGCAAAATTTCATCTAAATTCGTTCAGGTGTTAAGGTGTGCAGGCAGAGGTAACAGACACACAGAGTCACTTTAGCATTTCTTTTTCTTCTATATTTTCTTTGTTCTAATGAATTCGTCACGGAGATTTTATTAGCTTTTAATGTTCTAGTACCTTATGAAAATTGCTGATAACGTGATAAATATTAGCCATTCCATATTTGAATGCATTTCAATCAATCTGCCTAGCTAATTTCGAACTAGTTTAGGGTCAGCTTCCAATCTAACCGGATGCAGCTGCTAACGAACAAGATCCGCTGCGGCAAAGCTCCTACGGAGCCTGAAGTCAGCTTGCGTGCCGCAAAGCCGAACACATCGGTGTACATCTTCCGCCTACACTACACCATTAAGGCGGAGGACATTGTGGAGTACGTGCGCCAGAAAACGAGGTACTCGCCGAGGGTGCAGTTACTGGAGTCGCACCGCAACGTCAACTTCAAGGCGTTTGCGGTGCGTGTACTAAATTGTTATCTGCCCGTCGTCATGGAAGAAGACTTCTGGCCACAGGATGTGGTGTTCCGTCGCATCCGCGGACAAATATCACAGAACAGCACAAGAACTAGCTAGTCAAGTACAATTTTATAGTAAAAATATGTATGTTTAGGTTAAAGGTACTTATCTATGGGCCTGCGTCGCCTGAAATAAATAAATAAATGACTGCCTACCCAGTGCAATAACCCAGTTAATTAATGGGTACCACCATACCCGTTGGCAAGACTGGTTGCCAGACATGGTCTTCTAAGTACCTGCAACGACTGTCAAAGATCTACGAATTACGTGGACTACCAGCTTAACATGCGTTTCGAGGCACGAAGGTATCTCGATATGTTATGAATAGTCACCCATCCACGATCCGACCTTGTCAATCGTAGCTTTAACCTTCCAACCGATCCGTGCGACTGTTATTATTTAGCCACAAGCCCTCGTTCAATAAAGATTAACCCTATTTAATAATGTTTACTTTTAGTCCAAATTAGTTGCCCAAAGGCACTCTCTACTACACCATTACATTGAACAACACAAAACCTTTTCTAAAAATTACTATTCTATTACCTAGAAAGGGCTAAGACTGATCAAGTTATGTATATCCAGGATCGGCAGTGGGACCGCTAAATTGGTCTGAAACCAGTTCCTAATCTACTAACCGGGTTCAGAACGTTGTTTCGTAAATTACATTTAAACTTGTTATTGTCTATTAATACTGTAAAGGCGAGGTTTAGTTCGGGCTATTGCTGAAAGGGACCTATGGTTATAGACTTTGGATTACGTGAAAGCTATTGAGTATCTTTAGGATAGTGGTTTCTAGGAATATTGGATTTGTGAAAGGATAGTATACTGTACCAACCCGCAATGGGCCCGAGTGGTGGATTACGGCCCACTCTCTCTCGCCGAGAGAAGGTCTGTGTCCCAGCAGTACTATGTACTTTTGCTTACTTTGTTTTTATGTATTCTATTATTTTAATTATTGTGAATGTGAAGACTACGTGGGTCATTTTATTTATGTTATTTTTCTCTTTGTTCTCTTAGTTTTTGTCATGGTCTGGCAATTTGAGTAATTAATGTGGTCTACCCAAATGTCCTTTCTTTGGTATTGTCGAATCGTTGAGCTCCTTAAGTTTTGAGTTGAGCTGCACGATTTCTGACAAATGCGTGCACTGACTGGACAGGTCCTCTCAATCTTCATATGAAGACCATGTAGGTCGATGTCTGAGATGGTCTTTTGAGGAAAGAACCACACAGATAGATTATACAAAAAAAAATCATACAGTGCCATCTAGTGTAAATTGTCCAAAGCACTATGATGAGCGGCTTCATAAACTAGAAGAAAGCAACTACAAACGATTTCTGTAGACAAATGACGCATCTACAATCTACATGTTGTGCACCAATCTGCGCAAGCGCCACCCCGCCATATAATATCTGCACCACCACTACAGTGTAGAAAGTGTGCACACATGTACAGCCAATCCACCTTTATAAGCAGAGCTGTCTTCGAATATATCATCAGTCACTAGCTAGAGGTTTCTGAGCTCGGCAACCGCGCAGCTAGCTCAGATCCTTAGTACGACTAGTTCCCTGCTTCGATAACCTAGCAGTTTTCAGGAAACTAGCCAGCTAGGGGAGGTCTGAAGGGCGATCTCTTAGTGGATTATATATAACTGTCCCTCCATCAGACCAGACCACCACCACCAGTCCCTTTCATCCATCCACTTAGGGTTGCCTCATGATATATATAAATTGTAATGTGTAACGTATAACAAGTTAAGTTGCCAATAAAATATCATCAAGTTCAACGGGCTTTAATTAATGCCCGACCTTCACCGCTTCCTAGTGTTTTTGCTGGGAAGAAGAAGTGGTGCAACAAACTCCCCAGCAACACAGCTGTCTGTTCAGTTAGAAAATACTTGATTGTATACAATAATAGGTATGTAAAGTAATTAACAATACAAGACACAGAACAATAAATTAAATTATTCATCATTTCACAACTTAGCTTAGCTCTCTTACACGGTGTATCTTCTTTACTTATGACCGCACGTGGACTGCTAGCCTTAAACACAAACAGAATACATAGAAACCTTTGATTGGTAAACGCAGTTTGCCTGTATCTAACTGTCGAGCTGCTAAACCTGGGTAACCAAACACAAGCCCCATGAATAAGCAAAGTGAATGCATTGCAGAAGGGGAATGAGAGGATTGTGTTTGTAGATCGAATTCTGTTCTTTTGATTTATCAAATCTCTTCCATTTGATCCTTAGAATATCTATGGTACATTCAGATTTGTTACCAACAAGCGAGTACCAGCATGCAGATTAGATTGAATACATGACTTTATAACTATCTGGCGGTTTTGAAAATTTTGTAATTACGTTACCAGACATGCAGGACATTTGCGTAGGCTATATAGCCTACGCAAATGTCCTGTATGTCGTCGTGTGACGGGTCGTTGAGCTCCCCAAAATAGGGTCGAGCTACACGATGATTGATGCATTGCATGCCGTCACAACACACAGGTGAACTCACTCTTCCCTTACTACATAATCTGATGGGACGGCAATCCCACACGACCGGAGAGAGATTAGGCGCAGGACCAACGGCTTAACGTACTTTCCAAGGCACGGGGGTACCACACCGCCAACTCCTAAACTCCGGGCTGTTATTGAGAAATTTCTAATGGAAAAACCCGATCACACTTTGCCCAACCCTAGAAACCGACCCTGTGGGCCTACTCCGAAGTGCAAAGCGCGAATGTTCGGATCGGACTGACACATGGCCGAACCGAATATTATTGAAAAATGCGAAAAAAGTTCGGATCGGTTCAGTTGGGTCGGGACTATAGTCAATATTCGAAAGAGTGTTAGGAGTGTAGGATCGGAACCGACCGAACCAAATAATAAATTCGTAGCAGGAAACGGCCGAACGGTCGGCCGATACTACTTCGGAGTAGACCCTCAGGACAGTATTTGCGGTTGCTACCACGAGACCCACAGGCTTTTACCTACATCCATAGCAAGCAAGCTTTTTTATAGCACCTTACTTTCCAAACCATCGCTTTTTGTTAAATTACTCTAAAATTTTAGAAAGTACAAAAGCTAAAAGTCCCGCAATGTATAGACAAAGGAACTTTTGACTGCTACGTTTTAATTAGATAGAGAAAAGGTCTTACTATTAGGAAGGCAGTACCTAGGTCTGCCTCGTGGAGGCGAAGAGAAAGCGAAATAAAGGCAACCAAGAAATTGTGGCTAGATGGAAATTAAATTTCTTATTGGTGAAAATGTTTTCTAATTATTTTCTTTTGAAACTATGTGGCTTTGTTAGTCAAAGGCCGAAAATATTCCTAAGAGAATATTTTAAATACATCATGAAATGCTTAGAAATCTTTTATTGCTTCTTTCCATTGAGAAGGATCTTGTTGATGTAAAACTTGTGCTAAACATTTTAATGAAATAGGTGCCTTTTGGGAAACTATGCCAGATTAATTGGAGCGCTGAACTGTGTGGGTTTGTTGAATGTCTAAAATATTTCCAAGAGGCGAATATGAAAAATATTTCTGAAGGATTTTTTAAATACAACATATGAAGATCTTTTGTTGGTTGTTTCGCATGATAAGGTTGTTGAATTAAAATATTTGACACAAAAAATATTTAAGATTATTTTTGGCTTGTACACACCGCCGCCAGAAGCCGCCGCCGCCGCCGCCAGAAGTCTCTGATTGTACGAAAAACCTATAGAATGCGAGGTCAGCTCGAACTGGAAATGTATAGCTTGATGTGTAGCCGTGTGTACCTTTACTAGGTAAATGGGTGTAAAATGACCCTTGACGAAGCCGTTATCGATGCATCCTGTAAATATGTACTAAGTAATTATGAGCAAAAATAATTGTTTGGAACCGACCCTTCTTTTTGGTGTGAAAATTCGCTGTTTACGGTATTTCGCAATATAACACACGCAAAACATTATGCTTGGGTGAATGCAGCGATACAGGGATCGTGGGAATATTTAAAGTGAAGCTATAGCATTTCAACTTGTTTTAGCAAAAAAGTAAAAAAAAAAGTCATAACTTTGACCATCAACATCTCCGTAACCAGAAGGTGCCCAGGTATGGTCTAGTACAGACGCCAGCAAATCAAGCTACTACAATCTGTCAAATTTCTGTAATAGATTTTCGACTTTATCGCTAAAGCATTAAGGTTTTGATTGGGAAAATTTGACAGTTTCGGGTAGAATGACCTGCTGGCGTCTGTACAAAAAAAACTTGAGAGGTGTCAAGGGACACCCACATGGGACGAAGTATAACTGGCTTGCTTTCTATAAGAGAGAGAGAGAGAGAGAGAGAGACAGAAAAACACGCGCACGCCGCACGGCTTACAACTATAGCAAAAATTGTCGTTCCAACTAGCCCCTTTTCGCAACGCGCGATAAGGAACTTCGTTCCAAAAACAAATGACAGACCCTTCGAATACTCGGCTTCGTTCAGGGCATTTCTACACCTGTTAGGTAGGTAGGTATTATACATTACAGATTAATAGATTCCTCTAGTACACATCATAACCCACACAGAAATCGTATAAGCAGTATCGAATATTTATCATATTCTGTCAGTGCTAGATTGAAAAAGTATGTTGGAAAAAATCTTGCTATGTAAAAGTATTAAAAATAACCTTTTTTCTTATCAAAATAATATTTACCGATGTGGGTTTATTTATAGTACCTGACTGAGATCAATAACCCACATCTTATTTGAAACATCGAAAATATACTCACATTTGTGAAATCTATTTTTTATCATTTTCCCTGCCCTGTAACGCCTACTTAAATCTTAGATGGAAATAGAAATAGACGATCATCTATGTGGGACTTACGCAGTTAACTTGCAAATACACTTTTAAATCATGTTTGAGTGCGCAGAATAGTCAATTCTTTTTCATCATTCTCTTATGTAAGTACCAAATAAGATAATGATAATGTTTATTTGCCAAATACAGTGTTCTCTATTTGCCTCGTGTCTGTGTCGTGTACCTACGTTATAGGATTAAAAATGCCAGTGTAGTGGAAAGATGAATATTATTGGCTGCTTGTTTGATTGTCCTATCTAATCTAAGGATAAAGGTAAGTTTGAGTTCTGAAGACCTCCCACCTGGACATGAGTTACCTTGGGTAACCTGGAAGTCTTTAAACAGACTCCGGACCCAGGTTGGCCGAAGCCAAGAAAACCTGTTGAGGTGGATATTCATAAACGACCCCACCTTAGAGTGTAAATGTGGTGCCGTTCCACAAATGGTGGGTCACTTAATATCGTGTCCTGCGTTTCCTGTCAGCTGCACGTTACAGCGATTAATGGACGCTGGTGATGGCGCCAAACAAGTAGTTGAATTTTGGGACGAGTCCATTTAGATTGCTATCGACATGCTAAAAAAAAAATCAACCGACTTCCAAAAACGACACTACAAAGTGAAAAATAACTTTAATTTCGGAAGTCGGTGTCGTTGGGTTCACATTTTCGTTGTTTGCCACCGACTTCCGAAATTAAAGTTATTTTTTCACTTTGTAGTGTCGTTTTTGGAAGTCAGTGGATTTTTTTTTGCAAAAAAGTTTTTATTTTTCACTTTTAAGTTGTAATTTTTACCAGTAATTTTGGTTTAAAAACCAAACTACTTATCCGTTTTTGATGAAATTTCTATGGGACCATTTGGAAAGTATACCCTTTCCAACAAAAAAAGAATTTTTCAAATCGGTTGGAAAGCGACGGAGTTATGCGCGAACAGAAAAAAAAATACAAACATCCGAATTGAGAACCTCCTCCTTTTTTAGAAGTCGGTTAAAAAGAAGAAGTATGAGTCAAGATCATCCTTCTATCGACTCGGCCTACTTATATACTTAAACCTAAACAACAGCCCACGCTATATTTTTTTTTTTCTGCTTTCCTATTCTGTCTAACTCCTGGGCAAAAGCCACTCCTTCCATCCAGCGCGTCCCGCGACTACTATTATTTTTTTACAAAATTAAATTCCTACCTACGTAGGTTTATGCGTGTCTCCAATTTCACAATTTTGTTATAAAGTTACGGTTATATATTATGTAGTTCAGAACTCTGGTTTGATTGTCCCTTGTGACGATCCTATGCAAACACAGTTGTTTGTAACCTACCGACCCCATGAGGGTCCACTCCCATGGATATTGTAACTTGTAATAATTTAAAGCCATAATATAATATATCCGTATAATCTGATATCAGAGAATTGAATTCAAACAAATATTTACCCCCTTTATGGTCATGTTATGGTGAAGAAGTTGTTTTACCTCCGCTCATGTCATCCTTGTCATTCTGGTGTTTTTAAAGTGAGACAGCAAAATATTGAAATATAATTTATATAAATCAAGTTTTAATATTTCTTAGAGTTTAAAAAGTCTATAAGTTAGGTTTTATACCCAAGTGTAGTAATGTTGGTATGCCGCTTTTAGCAGCGGATGTGTCCTGAATATAACTATACTAACCAACTTTGTATCTACCATTTACGACGAATAAATGCCTTTTGTCTTTGTCTTCATGAAAAGGGTGAGAGATAAGAGATTTTGAAGGCAGACGCTTTTGGTTTTAATTTCTTCTTCAACCAAATTAGTAAGATATTCCTGATTCTGTTATTTTAATACTACTACTATTTCTTATTCAAAAATTACAATCGTTTAGTTAGTGTGTATTTTCAATTTCAGATTCCAGACAAGAATAATATTGCTATTAAAAAACATCTTAAAATTCAACCCAACGAAAATAAAACGAGAACAAAAATCGAACACAAAATAGTCTTATTGTTGTAGACACTTTTATCCAGGGATACCTCCATTTGTATATAAAACATCGATGCTACAAGGTAATATAAAGGTTTTTTACAGATTTCCCAAGAGATACGGGCCTACGCATTTACATAAACTTGTATGGTAGAAATAGGATTGCCTACCAGTGAACAAACTTGGGGTGTCTGCTTCTACTATTGACATACGGCTATTAGAATATAATAAAACTAACGACCCGCCCCTGCTTCGCACGTTCACAATCTGAGGGGTAATCCTCGTCATTTCAAGAACGTTCACAGTCTGATCTCAGTCAATCTGTCAAAAAAAAAAACTGCTTGATTAAAATGCTTTTTCTTTCTTTCTTTCTTTCTAAAAATACGTCTAATTTCCCTACATTTTGACAAGTTTTTGTCGCCGAGATGAGACCACTACTAGATTTTGAACGTTTTAAATTACAAGAATTGGCCTTAGCAGGCCAATAATTCTTGTAATTTAAAACGTTTACGTTTTTCATGACGCACATTAGAATGTGCGACATGTCAAAACATTGATAGACATTAATAATAATAATAAAAAAATAATAATTGATGTTTCTGTCCTTTATCGAAGTTAAATATTATCATATTATACACATAAATCTTCCGGAATCAATTCTCTAAATGGTTCTGAAAACCACATCAAAATCCATAGTCTAGTTTAAAGTAAATAAGTGATCACACAGACAGACATAAATAACGGCTTTGTTATTATAATATATTCACAGAAATATTTATTTATATTACCTAGTTTAAACCCAAATTGAATAAGAGAAAAAGATTATTAGATATTCAATTGGTCTTCTAAATCTATTTTAAATAAAATGTGTAGCCTTATTTAGCAAATAAATTCAAATATTTATGCAAAAGAAAATATTTGTGTAGCTCTAAATATTGTGGCTCTAAAATAGAGGCACTCATGTGGCCACAATAGATTTCGAATCTAAACATTGCTATCGGTAGGCTTTGTTGTTAAAAAAAGTGCTGTTCCATATGGCGACAAAAAGTATCTCCTGATAACTCTGCTCGCCTAGTTTCATGCTTCACAAAATGATAATTTGATCTGTGTGTTTTTTTTTCTAATAACAACAAGCTAACTAAAATAACTTTTAAGTAGAACGGCTGTAACGCGATTGATCCAAAAAAAAATCACCTTCAATACAATAGTGCCATAAACACGTTTTACGCGTAGCGGACGTAACGCGACTCCATCCATTTCGACTGGTATTGCACTTTTGTAGGAAGCAGCAGAAGTGGGGTTTATGTATGTAGGTAGTACTTTTTTCGATTAAAAATTTCAACGGAGTGTGTCTAAAATCATGTACAGCACCCTAATTGCGTAACACACGATCAATCGTAATCTGATTCATTTTGAAGCAACAGAAAAAAATTTCAGCTCAACACGTCGTAAATAACGCAATGAATGTTGTTGAACTGTCAAAATGAAACCGATTCCGATTGATTGTGTGTTACGCAATTAGGGTGCTGGTGTGCGTCGATGTTCCTGCCACCATGCTTCTATGTTGAGTAGGGCTTTACAAAAATGCACAAAGCCTTCCAATAAATGTGTTGCAGCGGGTTAACTCAATATATTTTAGGGTCGTTGAGACCTTCAATTATATAAATAGGTTTGGAGGAACTGGGAAAGTGCGTACATCCGTTCTTAGATGCCGTTTGTGGCTGATTCCGTTATTCCCGAGGAGTTAGGCAGAGGTGTACTTCCCATAGTACAGACACCAGCACATCAAGCAAATCTGTCAAATTTCTTTAATAGATTTTCAACTTTATCGCTAAAGAATTAGGTTCAAAGTTGATTGGGAAAATTTTACAGTTTCGGGTAGCTTGATGTGCTGGCGTCTGTACATACATTTACAAATCCCCAGATAAGTTAGTACCATGACCCTATGATGAGGATGAGGATGAACCTGTTGTCATCAGCCGGGCACAAATTCAGACACTGGTCTGCTACTGAAAAATTCTTAAGTATCAAACTGACAATGGGCAACTAGCTTCAACTTTCTGACTAACTGATCGACTAAATTTTGACAATTCAAAAGTGCCTGAAATGGCATAATTGAAATAAATGATTTCAGTTTGCATTTAACATTTTCCAGCTTTATTATTTGATCTAGAAACAGACCCATCTGCATTCGCGATTACCAAAATTATAAACAAATATGAGTTTTTTGGAAAAATAACTTTAATTCCTCAATAAAGTTTAGTTTACGCTACAACTTCAAACATTTTTATAACGTTTTCAATAGTGCTCGTCACTCTGAACTCAACCTAATTACGGCTAAAATGAAGTTGATATTTGTTGAACTTGAAATAACATAAATTTGAAACATTAGTATAAATAGACTTTAAGAACAACGACAACAACAACCAAAAACGTCACGCAACATCCAACAACGTAACACAACAACCACGCAACGCAACGTATTTTCTTTTTTTTATATTCTTTCACAAAACGAAATCCTAAACTTGAACGCAGATTGCGATCAAAAATATTCTAGAATCCAAAACAATAATTGCCAAAAATTCCCCGCTGCCAACATGACAAAATATAAGACTATACACACCCAGTTACTAGGGCACCAGACAAACGAAATAGCTTGCGCCATCTGCTAGCATCGTAAACAAAACGGTTTTATCATGTGGAGCCAGTGAACTATAGTCAAGAGCGACTTTAGAGAATACTCCACCAGATTACACCTAAAAAATATATAAAATGGAAAGCGAAAATAAACTTTTGGGAAATAAATGGATTGAATAATGGATTATTTGTCTCCTTATCGTAACAGTAAGTAATGGAAAAGAAACTTTAAGAGTTAAGCGAATAAGTGGGTTTTTTGCGTAGCTTCTGTAGTTTTTCCTTAGCAGGAACCTTTGGGGAGGCGGAAACCAAGTGGTTAAGGAAACTGTAGGCTCCTTTAAGCTATTGAATAGATAAATAGATGAAATTTCGACGCAGTCTCAGTTTTTATGAAAAATGAAAAAAAAACTTTTTTTTCCTTCTTACACTTTTCTTTTACATTTACTTTTAATAAATGCGTTTATATTCTAAATAACAGCTATCCAAATCATTCATCAAAATCAATAATCGTCTAAGGCGATTTTTCAATCGCCAGATAACTTCTCTAGAAAAGCTGTTTTTGTATAGAAAATAATATGTCAAACTGTTATAATTATTCTTCAGATATAAGTTGTTCGACTATTGAAATATCAGTTCTAAGAGGTGTTTTTTCAATCTCCAGATATCTTTTATCTGAATGCATCAAAAATAGGCCTTTGTCATGCCATCCCAGCAGTGGATGATGCAGGCTAACAGTAATCAATATCTTCCACATAACTCCCATCTCAATAATAATCTCCAACCTTATACAGACCTTCAGTCTAACTTAATCCAAAGCTTAATTAATTCAAATTTTAATAACACTACCAGTTATAATAGATTGGTAGTTTGAAACCGAAGCTCATTGGCTGTAAAATGCTTAGTTTACTCCAGCGTCATCTGGTGGCAAAAGCGAGTAATTGCCACTGAGCAGTTATGCGCGAGAATTGGGTATCTTTGATATTGATATTGTTAGTAAATGTGCCTTTTGATACTGCCAATATCAAATAGTATGTTGCTGACATTTCAGCCTAAGTGAATTTTCAGATAACAGCCGACAGATCATTATTCTAGACTAAAGTAAATAAAGTCTAAGTTGTAGATTTAATAATTAGGAAATTGTAGTTGTTTTCAGGAGAAATATACCCATACAAAGTTGTTGTACCTACAATACTTAATAATTCGGCAGTCGGAGTGTTCATAAGAAGTAGGTAAAAAAAAAATCAAGAATACTGAACGTTAAACAAATATGAACTTTATTCTAATAGTAATTAAGTTGATTTCAGAGTTGCTAGCACTATTGAAAAGTTAGCTAAGTAATAATAATTACCATTTGTTTTTTCTTATATAAATAAATTTAAACATCGTATATCGATACTAATAATAAATCTGAAGAGTTTTTTTGATTGTTTGAACGCACTAATGTCTGGATTTATAAGTCGGATAAAAAAAAATTGCATTTGACAGCCTGATTCTTGAGGAAGGCTAGGATAGGCTTAATAATTTAATAACCAGCGCTAGGACCCTTAGTAGCCGAGCATACAGAAAAAAGTCAGAAAGAAAGTTAAGCGAAAACGAAGTATGCGAAAGGATGCGATGCGATGGGGTGGGTCGGGATAAAAAAAAAAATTCACGCAGACAAAGTCGTGGGCAAAAGTTAGTTTAGAAATAATATGACTCGTTCAGTGTAGCAAATGAAGGATCATATGATTTTACCCTTTTTAAATTCAATTCATTATTAACACAGAAAATAAGCCTTCACGTCTCGACTATTACGCTTAAAGTTGTCAAAAAATAAAAAGCCCGTTTTGACATTAACAGTTCTAGTAGTTAATAAAGATCAAACTCGAAAAACCTGACAGGTGTCAAGAACGCATTGTCAAATGTCAAAACGGGCCTTTTATTTTTTTAGAACTTTAAGGCTGATTTCTCCATCGCCAGATAACTTTTATTCGAGGAATAAAGTTGAAATAACTGTCCAACTTTCAAAATTATTCCTCGAATAAAGTTATCAGATCATTGAAGAATCAGCCCTTAACAACATAAACAACTTAATTAATATCACAACAGATTTTGCCACCTAACTTCATCTCCGCTTATAACTACCATTTGTTTTGCCTTATACCGGTTATAAATCTATACATCGTATCTTTATCTTTACATATTATGTAGTTTAAAACAAAGTCGCGTTTTATGTACCTCTGTGATCACTTATATTAAAAAAAAAAACTGCATCAAAGTCCGTTGTAAAGACAATGGATTTTAATGCAATTTTTACCATATCATTTACAGCATTTATTCCGGAAAGTTAATGTGAATAATACATTAATATTTAACTTAGATGCAGACAAAAATCTCGACTCGACCGACCGACAATCTCGACTTGCCGACATTGCACCCATGCGAAGCAGAGACGGTTAGCTAGTAAATAAATAAATACAAACTAAGTATTCGCTGCGATAAAATATCAAATAGTTTGGCAAAACGATAAAGTTTGCTTTAGCGGAAGGCTCTTTTATTAACCGTACGGGAATATCCTGGGCCATTGTGTTGGCACCATTAACCATGGTATAACATTCCATTGTCCTTACATTGTTATCTATATGAAGGAGTGGCTTGATTTATTAAACTGGATATGAGGGTGAAGAGACAGTTGGTTGTGTATGTGTGCTCGTTACTCGAGTTGGAATTTATTAGGTTTGATAATAATTTTCTGAACTCGAATTTAAGGTCTAAATATTTCCTTAGTCAGGTAGTTTCACTGGACCACGACTGTTCACAGTAAGTCATGGGTTCAAACCTAGGCAGGCGTTTTACTTTGCGTAAATATTTTCATCATTACTCTCAAAACGGTGAAGGAAAACAGTGTGAGGAAACCGGCTTATCCTAGAACCAAAACTTCGAAGACATGTGCCATCTACCAACCCACACTGGGCCCGCGTGGTGGATTACAGCCCACTACTTCCTGGCTGGCGCAGGCTGATTATAATCAGCCTTTAATATTCCCACTGCTGGGACACAGGCCAATGCTATGCTAATGCTTCTTTCTATAAATTTTATTTTCTATAAATCTAACTGACCAGACAGCTGTGCTGCTGGGGAGTTTGTTGCGCCAGACCTATGTCCCAGAAGTATGATATTATAGGCTGATGATCAAAAGTGCCTTTTATGTGTCTATTTGAAATAAATTCTTTGACTTTGAATACTTTGTTTTTTTTTTTAAATAAAATTCGAAGTTCTTGTTATAAAACTTTAACATCTCATCAGTTTCTTATCTTATATTGCGGGAGGATTTATTAACCCTCTCTTATTAGATGCTGGCATGGCACTCAATCGATTCTGGATGGGTAGGAGTCCCACCAGGAAAAAAAAAGAGAAAGAAAAAATGTATTTCTCGAAAGTCGAAAAATTATGTATTCAGATCGAAAGGAATTAAATAGAACGAGATTCATCACCTGCATACTAAACAGTTAGTGTAAGTAGTTCATTTTTATTTTCAAAGAGAAAGTGTATTCTTCAAACGATACAACCCCGGTCGGGTAGTAACTCATGTCTAGATATTTTCCTCTGATAGGAAAAAGTATTCAGATTTTACCTAGTCGAACTCCGTTTCTACCTGTTGTAACAAAAAACTAACTGATCCTACAGAGGTAAATGGAAATGCTTTTAAGATTCCTGCAGTCGATTTTTAGCACCACGTCAATACTAGATCCAAATGTTTTCTGGTGTGTAACCTTCGATTTTGTGTGAGATTTATCACTTACTGTTAGCTGTTGTCCGAGACTTCACTTGTGAGTATTTTGTATGTCATCAAAAGTAGTCATTATCCTTCTCCAGGTTCCAAGCCATCGATCTGTCTAATTCATTCACATACATAGTCTAATAAAACATGGTCTTCTCTTCCCAGAGTGACACAAGCTTACGTCACAATAACATTGCCACTTTATTTCAACATAACATGTTGAAATAAAGTGGCAATGTTATTGTGACGTAAGCTTTATATCTATGATTAATTAGTTAAAATATTTCTTTATAATTTTATAATTTTCATTTATATGTTTTGTATCCTAAATTTTACAACAACGCGTCATTTTTAATTATTCGTTAAAAATATCTTCCGATTCACGAAAGAAATTTCAGACGTTCGGGTAATTCAGTTTACACTATTGGCAACACAGGATAGCGTAAACAGCATGATGACGTAGGCTTGTGTCAGTCACGTGGTTCCCGAGTCTCGGAAGAGAGTACCAGGCGGAGTTATATTACATAACGCGTCATTGCGTTATTTACGCGTTGAGCAGACAAATTTTTCGGACTTATGAAGCAATTGATCAGCAATATGCTTCAAAATAATTCAGATTCCGATTGATTGTGTGTTACGCAATTAGGGTGCAGAATCATTTTGAAGCAAATTGCTAATCCATTGCTTCATAAGTTCAAAAAATTTGTCTGCTCAACACGTAAATAACGCAATGAATGTTGTTGAACTATCAAATTGAAACTGATTCCGATTGATCGTGTATTACGCAATTAGGGTGCTGGTTTGAAAGTTCGGCACATGATACAATTCAACTTCACATCCCATTTTGGCAACGGCCTGAAATATAATAAATAAAGGATAATAGGTACTGAGACTGAATGGCGATTACATTATTATTATTGTGATACAACGTTATTCTGCAAAAAAAAAAAAACATGAGAAACCGGCAAATCACTTTCGGAGGCGTCGAGCCAATATCAATAAAACCTTATGGCCTTGAACTTAGATAAAAATAAAGATATTCTCTACACATAATACAAGAAGACGAAATAACCTTAATAATGTCATGTTTCTTTCATACATAATATCTAATCGCTGAAAATCGATTCGAAAGTATGATACGTTTTTTTTCTATTAGAAGTAAAGTTTTAGGATAAAGTATAAGTAGGTACTTATACGTAGGTTCATATTATCTAACTGAAAAACTTAAGAAGAACTTATGAAATAACTATAATAATATCTATCTGATATTTACTCGTAAAGATTTTAACTTCATGTATTAGGCTTAGGGATGATTTTATTCGTGGAATAAAATTGACATCTGACAGATTAATATTCAAAATTATTACTCGGTTAACATTATCTGGCGTTGGAAAAGTCAGCCCTTAGTGTTAGAGCAGTGGTGGTCTGGGGTAACGGCTCCGACTTAAGAGTTCGTTGGATCGTGGGTTCCGAACCCAGGCAGGCACTTTACTTTCTGCAAATAATTTCATCACGACTGCTCTCAAACCGGTGAAGGAAAACATCGTGAGAAAACCAGCCTGTCCTAGAGCCAAAAATTCGAGACGTGCTATGACGTGCCATCAACCAACCCGCACTGGGCCCGCGTGGTAGATTACAGCCCACTACTTCCTGGCTAGCGCAGGCTGATTATAATCAGCCTAGATAATGTTCCCACTGCTGGGACTCAGGCCAATACTATGCTAATGCTACTTTCTATAAATTTAATATTAGCAAACATGATTAAACATTCCCCAAAACCCGCTGTTCGTGACCTTGAAAACCCTACAAAACATTTACCTACAAAAATATAACTTAATTCAGTTTCACGGGCGACGTGTGTTTTAATATCAACTCTGTATATTTATAGGTCCTATAAATTGCAGACACTTAACACACTTTCCCTCTAAAAGGCATGTATTTTGGAACGTTCCCCTAAGGTCATAAAAATGTTTTGCTAGGTACTAAAATATGCTTTTAATAATGGTTTTAAGGTTCGGCTATTAATTCTGGTCCTTTGGGGCCAGATGAAAAAAATTACACGATGTAATCATAGCAATTTATGGTAATATGTCTTGGTAACATTTATTATACTGTAAGCTGAATTTGATTATACAAAGGGAGGTTTTTTTCTAGAACCTAAAGTAGGCTACAAAAATATAATTTGGAATTTGGTGTGTATTTATTCACCGTCTGAATGTCTGATCATCTAGGCCTTTGATAAGTCTTTGTAAAGATTGGTTTAATTTGTAAAGAGCCAGTATTCTTAATAAATTACTTGGCTATTCAAGTCTTATTAGGTACACACGACGAAATATAAAGCTATACATTTCCAGTTTTAGCTGACCTCACATTATATAGGCTGTGCTGTAAAAAAATCTTCTGTTTCATAAAAAAGTGCAATACCTACGCGGTCAAAACGTATGGGACAGCAATTTTTTTTTTTTAATAACCGACGAAAAATTTCTGGGTTTAAACTCATGTGCTGAATCCATGGTTACAGTTTGCGCGTCGATGTCCCTGCCACCCTGTATAGCAATTATGTTTAGGTCCCATAAAAAAGGGCGCGAGCCTATTGGCATGCTACTGAGAAATTGCTGAGGGAAAAACCAAATAACACTATGCACTACCTGGGAATCAAACCCATGAACTCATACTCAGCAGTAGCGCTTGCAATCACTAGACCCACCAGGTAGCCTATTAGATATTTACTGTCATCATAATAAGCCTATAAGAAAAAAAAAAATTGACGGAGAAGGTATTTCAGTCTCTCGTTAACATCAAGCATACTTTAATTACTGTGGGCGGACTATGGGTAGTGTTGGTTATAACACAATAGAAAAACGGTTTGCAGTTCAAATCAGATTATAATTTACGAACAAGTTAGTTACACTAGTGAATCACAAACTTTAGGTACACAACTCAACACTCACATGTTGTTCGTACGATGTCCAATGTTTCGATCATCCGGAGAGCTCTGCTCACACCGTTCTTGTAGCTGTCGCTCTCGTACCCCTCCGCGAACACAGGCTAGACTCTATCTAGTGCCAGGAGATAGCGTTCCGAATAGTCAAACGAATGACTCCGACAAATAAATAAATAAAATTATTATTCGAGTTTATAGTAAAGTAAAAATATGATTTACACTAATTAAAATCGAGGAAAGTTAAGTTCTAACTGTAA
The DNA here is from genome assembly GCA_945859715.1 of Apamea sordens. Lineage (NCBI taxonomy): Eukaryota > Metazoa > Arthropoda > Insecta > Lepidoptera > Noctuidae > Apamea > Apamea sordens. Next base: position 5,257,624 of record OX243994.1, read on the forward strand.
TGTAGACCTGCCTGATCTAGGTTTATGAAAAAGCGGTGTTTCAGGCCATCAATTTACATGAAACGTTTAAAAAGAAGACAACAATAAATATATTAGAAGCTAAATTGAAAAGAAGGTATAATAATTTCATTGACTTAAACAGTTACTATTTGGATATATTATTATAAAACTAGATTATGTAAGATAGAATAGAATAGAATACTACACCACACAATTACTCTTATTATTACTCTTTATAGTACACCATACAAATTACAGAACATGAATATATAAAATTTTATAAAGGGTGACACAATGGGCGGTCTTATCGCTAAGAGCGATGTACAGTAATGTTTAAATAAATTAACGATAATGTTCCCACTCACTGCTTAAACACAGGCTACCTGTGAGAGGGAGTGCGCCACCACGCGGGCCAAGTTCGGGTTGGTAGCCCAGTGCGGGTTGGTTGGTAAATATTTACCATCAAATATTTTTATTATATTAATACCAAGCACGTGTACAGTCACTACCACCAATATGTCAACACTTAGCAACTTTCTATGCAATTTGTTCGTGAAATAACGAATGCAACATTGAAATACGACATATTATATAAACCTATGGGTTCGAAAATTCTATGTTCGTAACAACATAAAATTTAATTAAAAAATAAAAGAGTAAATCGCTTTTGAATAAAGACGAGTGTTTACATACTTTTGTTCGTGACTGTACCTTAGCTCTCACAAGATCCAGTGTTAGCCAATGATCAAACAACGGTACATGTAGTCTGTGGCACGTGTTCCTTCTTAACAGGTTCCCAATTCAAGGCCCTGTTCTTATTTGGTTCAATTTCGCCTTAAAACGTCCACGTGGGTAGGATTAGCGGACCCGATTCTCTACGCCTAGAAGGTTTCTTATAGCCAAATATTAATGTAAATTTATAGTTTGTTTTTTGTGAGGATCGTAACAGGTGGTCTGTTTCTCCTACCCCCATAGGGAGGAGGTGTGGGTTTATGTATTTTTAATAATATTCAAGTATGATTATGTTTATTTTTGTGGTATAATCATCAAATATAAAGGTGAAAATGATAAAGGTTCGTTTCTTCGACATTGAAGGACCAGCACACATTTTTTTAAAAATCATAATTACAAGTAGAACAAGTGACTGTCGGCTTTTACTGAATGGTATTTTTACACCCGTTATGCCTATCACTAGAGAGCGATTTATTATAATAAATAATATTATTAATTCGTATATATATTTAGTTTTCTTATTTTGTTACATTTTTAAATATTAGTATATATTATTAATATTATTATTATTATTTATTTATTTAATATTTATTGTGACTCGTACAGGAAAAACACAAACTAAACTAAACACAGTCAAAAATAAAAATAAAACAAATTATATTAAAAAAAAAAGAAAAAAGAAACAACGTCAAAATCGTCGCTCTACATGTAACTGCAATTATTGGTCAATTTTACATTTTGATGTGTAATTGTCCACCACGCAATTTTCCATCTTTCTGGTGATACCTAGTATGTACAGGAGGTTTACTTCACTTAAAAAAACTGTCTTTTAGTGACATCTCGTAACAAGACTTTGAAGCACTTTGTAAGGTGGGACCTTGTAAGTCTAATAGACACCAAGCATGCCAAGGTGATTTTTTATGTACATACTAGAAAACATACGGTATTTTAATTAATATTCAATAAAATAACCAAAAGCATAATTATATACATAATTATCAAAACAGTTTTTTTGTCTCTCCTGGAAAATTGACGGTTTCGTATTTACGAGGTGTCACATCTAGAGCGACGATATGTTAATGCACATAAACCTTTCGGGATAAATTACCTAAATGTTGATGAAAACCGCATCGAAATCCGTTGCGAAGTTGAGAACAACAACGTAGCCACACACACACGACACGAAAAGCGTCTTGAATTCATAATATGTTTAGATGTAAGTATTGCCATTCTAACACTCCATTTTCGAAGCTGGCAACACCTCAAGTCAGTCGCGGTTCTGTTTTGCACTGTAACCGAACATTCCACAAATACTGACAAACTTCAAGTAAACCGAATGTACATATCTACTGTTTACTTCAAAAGTAAATGTGTGTTTGTAAGCAGTTTAGAATTTACTTCGAAATGGATTTTGGTTTGAATAACTGTGTTATTGTTTTATTTAGTAATACGGTTTATGATTTTGGAACTAAGAATGTTTATTTGTGAGATACAATTAGCTTTTAGGGTTTGATATTGAAACTGAAACGTATTAATATAATGCAAATACTAAATTCGTGGCTAAATTGTTATCAAACTTATGGAATAAGCGTATTGAAATTTACTATTGTTATTTCTGAGCGATGGCTGTTTTGCGTAAATTTGACGCATTTTTTCCTCAACTTGCATTTTTTTGTGTTAGTGTTCTTTTTCTGCGTCATGTTAACTGCAAATAAACTTATTTTCTTTCTTTTTCGTTTGTTTTGCGTCCAGTACTGTGCCAAGGTAAAAACAGTTATACAAGAAAATGATTCTTGTATAACTGATCGATATTAAATGATTAATTTACGTGGTCGTGTTTATTTAATCTGCTAGGACAGGTCAATATTCAAAGCTGCAATGACTCTTCCTCCAGACATTACCCTGCATGGTTATACTCACATAATATCTTAATTATATAATTTTTGTACCTACTTTAACCGACCGTTGCCTCTGAGTTGTTGCGGCATTTCTTCTTCCAGTGCCATCTAGTTTTGAAATATTTACCAAAAACTTGTCGTGAAAAAGTGTCTTAGAAGATCTACCGAGTACAAAATAATATTCAGCCTAAAAATATTTTTAGGTCAATTTTTAACCAACTAGCAACACTGACATAGACGAACTGGGTCTCCAGTCACACAATTTCGCCAGCACAGTTGTTTTTAAATTCACCCAGTGTCAATTTAGAAAATGAAATATTCTTTTCTTGTACTGGTTTTCCTATGGCAGTGTTTTCAAACGGCATTTTCCTCTGAGCTATGCTTTTTACATAAATTTGAATATATGACACGCTCGCATTCGGATTATTGCCAACAACTCCCTGTTTATTTCGTCGAGCTATCATCAATTTTTAAGCTAACTGGAAGGTTTATGTTCACGTTTGTGATTTTATGGCGTGTTTTATCGCCGAGGACCAATATAAACAAAACAAGTAGATATGTGATGTTGATTTTGGTAAAGTTTTTTATGGCGTTTGTACTAGGAGTGGTCATCGTATTAGAGGTTCAACAGCTTGAACATTATCAGGATTGTGTCGAAATATGGCAGTTCGATGGGGAGGTGGTACGACACCACGCAACCAATGCGGCTCTGGAGATTTTATTTTTTAAACGAGTAATAATAATATCCTTGGACATTTCACACAGCGCCATCTAGTCCCAAGCTAAGCAACCTAATGCTTGTGTTATGGTAACAAGATGGCTGATAAACTATATACATTTATATACATTTTTTCTGTAAATACATACATATTATAGATAGAAAAACACCCAGACTCGGAACAAATACATGTAGGTGATACAAATAGAGTGGCAGTTATCAGCCAGTGACATTGGCTGATAACTTTTAGGGTAAATACATGCCGAAGATGCCTCCTGCTATTAGATACGCACTCACTTTTTTCAGCTAATTTATTCACTCAACCGCCCGACTTAATGATATTATAGTATCTAAAAAAAAGTCGCTTCGTACGCTCTTGGATGCTACACCATCCAAAGCGACGTCATTAGTTCAATCTAGTTTTAAAAATGGCATTAGAAAAGCTGCCTTTTCATGCTCAAATTAATAAACGATTTCTCTTTAGCTAGTTTATCATTCACCTGTAAACTTACAGCATCATTACTCTGCCGTCATAATACGTCATCTTATATGAAAATCGTACATTATGTAAATATATCTCCAGGATCATCCATTGTAGTTTGATGGTCGGTGTTCCGTAATGGACATCTCAGGGCAGATATTGATGGATGCAGTATAATATAATTTACATTTTGCCTGCATTTACGACCAAAGGCTCTTGAATTAGAAGATTGATGAATGGGTGGATAATAATATCTTGTCTGGATTTCGGTTTATCTGTGAAAATATATCGGATTTGACCTCCGCACTCACAGTCAACGATTTTCGCTAATTACTTTTCTTGAATTTTAGAAGATAATATTTTCACGCTACTTACCAGTATGTAATACACTCTGTGCTAAAAGTAATTGGGTTTTTGAGTACGGTGTTAAAGCAACAACAACGACTGACTCATATCACAAAACTTCAGTATTCCTCCGTTCTTGAGAAAACCAACTAAGCCCTGCTTATTCAATTAAAAAACTATACTAAAGTAGAATAAGTCGTTATTCTCCCAAGTTTTTCCATTTTCCTGGAAAAAGGGTATAATTTTTCACAAAGATATACAGCATGCTCCGCTTTCGTGATGAATTTATTTTCGCTTGGCATCTAAACAGCTGAATGCATTTTGATTAAACGAGAATATGTGCTTAGATTTCACAAGTGCAGCTGACTGGAATATATTGTTCTAGAAACTATGTTGAGAACTAAATTGTGGGGATTTATTTTCAGGTTAAAATATAAAGAAATAGTTATGAATGTCTCTAACACCAGCATCTTAGCGCAAACCCAAAAAAAGGCCGTCTTAAATCTGGGGTTGAGCAATTTATTCCGTAATGGTTCTATTTTCCGTACTGTTTATTTGGCCATCTGGATTTTTTTGTAGCAGTTCGGAGACTAGATTTGTGCTCAGTTGCTGGCAATAAGTTCGGCCGAATGTGGGTGTATTGGAGTTACATCTCTGCCTCACTCTTCGAGGTAATATAGACGTGATGTTGTGTTACTATTTTCCCACTAAGAAAATGCCTAAGGCATTCCATTCGGATCCATGCATTGGGTCCGAAATTTGTAATTTATTATCTATTTTTTTTTTTTTTAATATTTTTGTTTTGATTATTAGTTTTTAATTTGATTTTATTTTATTCGAGTTATTTTGATTTATTTTAAGTTAATTTCTTTTGTTTATATTCATTTGATTTATATTGATTTCATTTTATTTTATTTGATGTGCTCTAGTTTGGTTTTTATCTTTTTAATTTAATTTATTTATTGTTTTCTACTAATTTGTGTTGTGTGGTATTTAATGGGTGTTCTTTACCTGAAATAAAATGAATTTATTTATTATTATTTATTGTAGGCTTAAAATATGCCACCATATGGCTTGTTACCATAACACAAGCATTAGGTTGCTTAGCTTGGGACTAGAGGCCCTGTGTGAAATGTCCAGGGATATTATTATTATTATTAATATACTATTACTGTTGGCTTGCATTATCCCACTGCTGGGCAAAGGCCTCTTTCCATGACTTCCACCTCTTTCAATCCAGGACTAACGTGGACCACTGGTCGTTTGTTTTCTCCAGCTCGTCCCGCCGCCTTCTAGCTGTGTCAGGGCACAGAATAACCAATAGGGGCTCCACATAGTGGTTATTTTGGCCCACAGCTTATTGGGCATACGGCAGACGTGGCCAGCCCAGTCTCACTTCATTTTAATGGCTAAATAAAGTATTCAGTAAACGTGAAAGTTTGTATGGATGGATGGATGTTTGTTACTGTTTCACGCAAAAACTACTCTAACTATTTGGATGAAGTTTGGCACATAGATGGTTTATAACTAGAATTGACAGATAGGATACTTTTTATCCCGATATTCCCACGGGATCGAAACTTATGTGGGTGAAACCGCGGGGTGCAACTAGTGATCTATAAATACAAGTTCTGGGATGGTATTATTATTTTAGTTATTTTGAATATTAGTCTTCTCATTTGTTAATTATATATTAAAACAGGTCTCCACCTAGTTCAGGCAAATGAGCAACTGTGTCATTTATATTTTTTAAGATAAGTTATTGTAAATCTGCACCATTTATATAAATAAACGTTATTATTTTTATTCTTATTATTTTATACGTATTCTCAAAATAGGAAAATCACGTAGAGGATTATGATGATCAAAGGAGAGACCTAACCGCGTGCTACCCACTCATAGAAAAACGGACTTTGGTAGAATTGAAACCTTCTTTAGTTAAACCTATGTATTTACCTCTTAACGCGTACCCTTGAAATATTTAAAGGGTGGCACCTATTTCCACTTCAACTGTGATGCCACATTATGATCATTATGATTTCAAATAAAATATCAAGTAATCCTAAGGGATTAGGTTTTTTTTTTTGATAAGTTATAGGTAATTGAATTAGGGCTGATTTTTCAGTCAGATAACTTTTATACAGAGTGGCAGGGACATCGACGCGCAAACTGTAACCTTGGATTCAGGACATGATACTAGACCCCATAGAGTCGAAATTTTTCGTTGGTTATCAAAAAAAAAATCTTCTGTTTCATAGAAAGGTGCAATACCTACGAGGTCAAAATGTATGGAACAGTAATATGTTGGAACGAAGTTCCTTATCGCGCGTTGCGAAAGGGGGCTACACGGAAAAAATTAAGACCAAAAGTTGGAACGACACTTTTTGCTATAGTTGTAAGCCGTGCGGCGTGCGCGTGTTTCTCTGTCTGTCTCTCTCTCTCTCTTTCTCTCTTATAGAAAGCAAGCCAGTTATACTTCGTTACATCCGGGTGTCCCTTGACACCTCTCAAGTTTTTTTTTATAACCGATGAAAAATTTCGACTTTATGGGGTCTAAAATCATGTGCTGAATCCATGGTTACAGTTTGCGCGTCGATGTACCTGCCACGGGATCCCTTCTTTTCGCATAATGTTCTTTGTCCTAATATACTTCGGCATAACGATTTTGGCACAATTTATTTTGGCATAATAATACTTCAGCATAATTTTTTTAGGCATACATTTTATGTTGGCATAATCATCTTAAAGACTAATTTGTTTTGGCATAAATTTGATTCGCATAACGTTTCTAGGCCTAATGATTATTAGCATAATAATATTTGGGCATACAATTAATAGAAATAACGGAAACTTTGAGTTATTTTTACGTATTTATTTTCACTCGATTCTGAATCACTTTTTCCAAGAGTCGGGGTGCCCCAAGGTCTAACACATCTCGATTTAGTAAAAAGGCAATGAGAACTTAGGATGCAAGAGCGAGCGAAGCGAGCTCGGGAATTGGGGCACCCCGACTCGGACAGGTTAGGTTCGAAGGGGATGGGGGACAGGTTAGGTTCGAAGGGGGGCGCCCTTCGTGTTAGGTTCCTTTAAACCCTGCAGACAGAAATAGGGGCCCCGCGAAGCGGGGCTCCGTCGACTACGCCTTATTATTATATTGTTATGCTTAATAAAGTTATGCTTTAGAATGTTATGCTTAATAAAGTTATGCTTTAGAATGTTATGCTTAATCATTATTATGGTTAGAGAAATTATGCATAAAAAAATTATGCGTAAGCTGTTATGCGTAAATAATTTATGCGAAAATATAATTAGGACAAACAAAAGTATGCCAAGTTATATTAGGTCTTAAAATTTTATGCAAATGGATAGGGAACCACCTGCCACCTTGTATTATGAAGAATAAATATGACAGTTTGACATATTTTCTATAGAAAAGCTGCCAAACCGCTGTATTAAATACTCATATAAAAGTTATTTGAATACTGAAAAATCAGGCCTTATTCAATAAAAACGCTATGGACGGTTCAAAAAAAAATATTATAACCTATAATTTTAAATCATAACGTGGCAATACAGCTGAAGTGGAAAGTGTCAACTAACTTTTGGAGGGCAATGTAGGTATCACGACTGCTGAGCGCGAGGTCCTGGGTTCGATTCCCAGGATGGACAAAGTGTTATTGGGTTTCCCATTAGGGATTTCTTAGTGACAGTCCGGAATTTGGACGTTGGTGGTTTAATATCCCCGTGAATCGGAAAGCACGTAAAGCCGTTGCGCGTTGGTCCTGCGCCTGATCTCTCCCCGGTCGTGTCGGATTGCCGTCCTATCGGACTATGAGATTAAAGTAACAGAGAGTGCACCTGTGTTTACGCACACACTTGCGCACTATAATATCTCCTGCGTACGTAGCTAATCTCTGTTGAGATTCGTCATCTTTTCTGATGCGCACAGCTAAGGAGTGGAATCGTCTGCCTGCGTCTGCATTCCCGAGTTCATACAACCCGAATCTCTTCAAGGCGAGAGTGAATAGGCTTCTTCTGGGCAAGCTCGTTCCACCGTAGATTGAGATCTATGGTGGTATGGTGGTGGTGGTGGTAGGGATGAGTCCCTGCCTCTGGGCTGGATTGAGGTCAAGAGTGAGCCCATTGTTAACAAAAAAAATTATAATAAAAAAAAAGATTGCCCACCGTGACCGAAATCGGTCGGGAGGCTATTATTATTTAACTTACTAAATAATACATTTTCCACTCAGAAGTCTGCAATTATTATCATTGTTCATAGTATTCATCGGATCATAGCTGCATTAAGAGTTAATCTGAAAATCCGCATTGAGTTAATATTATTAAAATTTTAATTATAGCATGCTAATAATGCGCTTTCATTAGCGAGATCGAATGTTAATTTATGTGTTCGTTAATTTAAATTTGAAAATGATAGTTTTAATTTCGAATAGAAGACCAGACTTTTTTTTATGGATGTAAGTGACCAATACAGAACCGGAGCTACCGACATAGCTTGCATAGTAAGCAAGCTGAAGTGGGCTGGCCATGATTGTCGATGGACCGATGGCCGGTGGAGCAGACGAGTCCAGGGGGTCTACTCCGAAGTAGTATCGCCCGAATGTTCGGCCGTTTCCTGCTACGAAGTTACTATTTGGTTCCGTCGGTTCCGATCCTACACTCCTACACTCTTTCGAATATTGACTATGGTCCCGACCCAACTGAGCCGATCCGAACTTTTTTCGCATTTTTCATTATTATTCGGTTCGGCCATGTCTCGGTCCGATCCGAACATTCGCACTTTGTACTTCGGAGTAGGCCTCCTGGAGTGGAGACCGCGTATCGGTAAGCGTAGTGTATTATATTCGTCGGATATTATATTCGTTTCAAAACTGTTTTTTCACAAGCGATTTTTTGTGATGTGACATAGTAGTCACTTCAATCAATTAACTCAGCCTATCGCATTCCATTGCAGGACGTAGGCCTCTCCCAGACTGCGCCACAAAACCCTGTCCGCCGCCTTCCACATCCAGTCCACCCCAGCCACCTTCTTTAGGTCGTCCGCCCATCTAGCTGGGGGGCATCCCACACTACGTTTACCGATACTTACGCGGTCTCCACTCCAGAACTCGTCTGCTCATCTAATTGTCACAAATCCTAAAAAAGGATCATCATTACAACATGATAAATGATCTGAAAAATGCACACAGAATTCTCCACCGATCTATCGCTCTTTTATAATCAGATAACTTTAAAATGCATACAAACTTCAACCCTAAACAATATCGATATTGATATTCCACGTCTGACAAATAACCGCTTAACTTCTGTAATGCAGAAGCGTTGCGGGCGTGATAAAATCTTTTATTTATGCGCTAGCCTTCAACATAGACTAAGAATGCATAGAAGGGAGCCGCTTTGTACAAAATTTATAAATATCTACAGGGCGTAAAAACGTTTAAAACCGTTAAGACTGTATGGTCGCTTACAGCGCACGTTGCGTTTAGGAAAATCTTCGTCAATTGACAACTCTGGTTTTGCTTAGGTGAGCTCGGGTTGTAGCAATAGGTGGGACTTGGAAGCAGTTAATGAATTGATGTACAGTGACCTTTTCGCCCCATTTTTTCTTTTAAAAATACTATTAATACTAGCTGCGCCCCACGTTTTAATCCGCATAAGTTTCGATCCCGTAGGAATATCGGTATAAAAAGTATCCTATAAATCCTGGTTATAAACCATCTATGTGCCAGATTTCATCTAAACCCGTTCAGTAGTTCTTGCGTGAAAGAGTTATCAACACATCAAACATCTATTTATCCATAGAAACTTTCGCATTTATAATATCAGTAGGATTATTATAAGACCTTTGTGTAAGGGTTGATTTTTCAATCAACAGATATTTTTTATTCGAGGAATAAAATTGACTTCTGACAGTTTTGCATCGAAGAACTGTCAAAAATTCAAAATTATTCCTCCGATATAATTATCTGGCGTTGATCTGGTATTTTGAGAATCTGGTATTCAGAGATCGAGCCAAAAAATCGGCTAGCCCTAAATTAAAAAAAAAATATATGATTATTTCAGTCACACCAACTTACGCACTTATATTTACGTAGGTATAGTGGAGAACACCTTTTCGGAAATTTTAACACACTGTATTAGACGTAGGTATTATTGTTAATATGAGGTGATAATTATGATAATAATTGATAGGCAATGTTCTGCCACTGGACATGACTTTCACTTCTCTACGCTTTTCTAGTTCTATGCCCTCACTGAGCACCCACCTATCCGCTTTGATACCCGTTCCTTGCTATTTTTCTCAGCGTTACGTAGGTACGGAGTAAATATCGGGCACAGTTTAACTTGTCTGAGGGGAAATTGGCCGTGTTTAAGTTTTCGACTTTAGTATGTTTACAACACTTTCGTGTTAGTGTTTAGGAGTCTATTAAGCTTAAGTTACGTTACGGGTGACGTTTGAGCCAGTGTTTTGGGTTTCCAGTTTCATAGAGGACTGTATTTTATTTACCTTAAAGCTCGTATTTTTATGCTGATCTGTGGACATTTGATGAATATCTACAATAATAATTATCCGATCGATCACAATCTATTTAATTATTTTGAAAAAAGCTGTTTAATCCCCTAGACGTGTCTGTGTTTATAAAATACTGATTCACTTTAGTTTTACATTTCGTTTTTTGTTTTGATTATCATTTATTTAAAAAAAAACCGGCCAAGTGCGAGTCGGACGAGCGCACGAAGGGTTCCGTACGTATGAAAATCAATCATGAGTTGATTGAATGAAAGGTAAATTGCGGTTTACGATTTATGAAGTATAACTACTTACTAGATCTCGTTCAAACCAATTTTCGGTGGAAGTTTACATAGTAATGTACATCATATATTTTTTTTAGTTTTATCATTCTCTTATTTTAGAAGTTACAGGGGGACACACACATTTTACCACTTTGGAAGGGTCTCTCGCGCAAACTATTCAGTTTAGAAAAAAATGATACTAGATACCTCAATATCATTTTTGAAGACCTATCCATAGATACCCCACACGTATGGGTTTGGTGAAAAAAAATTTTTGAGTTTCTATTCTAAGTATGGGGAACCCTCAAAATTTATTGTTTTTTTTTCTATTCTTGTGTGAAAATCATAATGCGGTTCACAGAATACATCTACTTACCAAGTTTCAACAGTATAGCTCTTATAGTTTCGGAAAAAAGTGGCTGTGACATACGGACGGACAGACAGACACACATGACGAATCCATAAGGGTTCCGTTTTTTGCCATTTGGCTACAGAACCCTAAAAAACGTAAATATAAAGCGTTTATTCTTGTTTAAAGAGTAATAATAAGGCCGGGCGAAATCGACCCAAATGCCTTTCTGAATTCAGCGAGTGAATGATCCGGAAATTAAAAACCACCTTGACACCAACTAATCGACGCTCGTAAATCGCCAGCTATCAAATTAATCTTAATTATTTAGTGCCGAAAAAAACTAGGAAGGTGTGACGTGTATTAGAAATAGTGTGCAATTCTGAACGTTCTGGTTTCAGTTCCTGTTCATTCACTTGCTGAATTCAGAAACGCATTCCGGACGTTTACACTCGTCTAAGACATCAAAATACAGAACAATATTTCAATAGAGCTCCCTCCACTTACCTACGCTTGTAGTACTTACTAATTCCATGCCTTCACAACCCTCTCGCTCCGTTCCATCCTTATGTCAGACACTCACTTTAAACTAAAACCAAGTTCGAAATTCAATAAGATTTAAAATTCAAAAGTAGAAAGTTATGGAACGTCACTGTTAGTTCAAAACGATCTTATTTCAAACGAAGAAAGATTCAAATGAACCTCAAAGTAGAACTCGAAGTGTGATAGATTTTCAAAAGCAGTTCGAGAACTTTCCGAGCCACATATGCTGAGTTGGCTATAAGAGATCTGTTTAACAACTTATATTTCCATTGATATGGAAATTTTCTTATTTGATGTGGAACTTTTGTAGTTTAGCTTTTGTCCCTTTTGATTAGGCTTGTCTATCAATTTGAGTATGGATGAATTATTAGATTTGTAAGTGAATACGATTAAAAGGTCGAATAAACATTCATAGAATCTTGAATTTCATGCTGTATTCGTGTGATCGGTGTTTTGGTTCGTATTATTTTATTTATTTTCGGAATGCTTACAGACTAACAACGTTATAATAACAGAAATATATAACTAAATTGCTAATTATGTACAAGCCTCCACAGATAAATACAAAAAATATTACTCCTTCATAGTCTAAGTTACATTAATTATTCCCTTAAAGTTGGTTTATTTCGTTTGTTCAAATTTAAGCCAATCTGGAAAATAAACTGTTCAAGTGCAGGCAAGTGTCTCCTGTACAAAAAATGGCTTTGCTAAGAGCTTTCTAGTGTGTTTGTTTTGGTGCAGAAAAGGTCAATTCCTTGCCTTATAAAATCATGCTATTGCGAAAAGTTTTTAGGTAAATAATTTTTCATTTAGATAAATCTGAAGAGGCAGGTTTTTTAAGAAAGTTACGTCTTCTTAAATAAAAAATCCACTGGCTGTTTTAATAGTTAAAATATTTATAAATAATTAAATAATACTAACCTTTTACAGGCGCACTGCAGGGTAAACGCCTCCTCTCATACATAGAAGGCACGAGTATCGATCACCACGCTTGCTCAAGACGGTTTGGCAATTTCAGAGTTACGTTAATTAAAAGTCAGTTTCCTCACGATGTTTTTCCTTCACCATGTCATTAATGTCCAAGATCAACCCAGAAAGTACAGTATGAATTTAAAAAGTCACATTGGTGGCGAGAATTCACTAGTACTACAAGGTTAAAATAAATGTATTACTAGCTACGCCCCGCGGTTTCACCCGCATAAGTTTCGATCCCGTGGGATAATCGGGATAAAAAGTATCCTTTGTGTTATGCCTGCTTATAAACCATCTGTGTGCCAAATTTCATCCAAATCCTTTTTTTATCCAGTAGTTTTTGCGTGAAAGAGTAACAAAGATCTATCCATACATCCTAACAAACTTTCGCATTTATAATAGTAGAATTGTTATGGTCCACTGCAGGGCAAAGGCCTTCCAAATCTCTTTCTACTTCTCTCTGTTCAAAGCTGCTAAGGACCAGTTCTTGTAGAAGGAGTCCAGCTCATCCAGCTATCTCCGTAGTATATACAACGTGGCGATACAATGGCGACATTAATTTAACACACGGGTAGGGCTAGTGGCCAGTAATCATAAAAATTATAACAACATAAAAAAAATCGTAACTTGAAAACATCCACCTGCGCCGCGCGCCTACAAAGGGCTCTCTCTCTTTCCTTCAATTCGCCTTCTCTTTGCTCGTTAATTGTTTTAATTACATTGATGCGATATTATGATCTATGACCCCGGAAAATGACCCCTGCGCTACAGTTCTTTAAGTCAGGTTGCTCTAAGATGCTATTTTATAAAATTGTTAATAAATAAATAAATATCAATGTTTAATTAAATTAAAATATATTCATAAAACTACAACGCAAAACCGTATACGTGTGTTAAATTAATGTCGCCATTAAAGCGCCACGCTGTATTTGTGTAGTGAATAAAAATGTACATTTCATTTTCACCCTAGAACACAATCCAGTGCAATTCTACGCATCGAACAACAATAAAATAAACAACAAAATCCACACCAATTCCATTCCTACCTTTCTCGCAGTCTTTTCCTATCGACAGTTTGTCGCAAGTCTATCTCAAAGCAAATAAACAAGCTTGGGGAACTCCTAAAATCGCATTGTTCACAAAACGAGTTGGAATGTTGTCAACGATTTGAGATAAAGCCTTCAAACTTTGTGTTACGTACTTGTTCCGGCTAATAGGTACAAGTAACTGGATAGGTTTTGTTTTGTAGCTTTTAAAATGGTGGTTGGGACTATAATTTTGTTGGTATATCTGGTATTCTTTTTGTTTTTGTATAAATTAATAGAAATAAAATTATTTCTTGAGTTGCCAAAGTTGAGGAGAGGTGGCCTAGTGGTAACGGTCGCGACTTATAAGTCGTAGGTTCGAACCCAGACAGGCGCTTTACTTTGTGTAAATTATTTCATCACCACTGCTCTCAAGACGGTAAAGGAAAACATCGTGAGGAAGCCGGGCATGTCTTAGAACCAAAACTTCGAAGACATGTGACAGCTACCAACCCACACTGGGTCCGCGTGGTGGATTATGGCCCACTCTATCAAATATGTCTTTAAACCAGTCTGGGAACATGACAGGCTGATTATGCTAAGTAGGTACTTTATCACGAGCTTATTTTTTACACCTCATCAGTGTAGGTACCTAAATAAAAACTAATTGTAGTTTACATCTGATTTACATTAACACCTTTGCTATTAACTTTGCACTGTTATATGAAATTGATTGTATTACACACTGTTAAATTTTGATCGTTTTAATCTTTAAAAGGGGTCATTGTACCTACTCATCATTATGAACAACTTTTACTACGGGACCAACCCTGAAATCGTGATCCATAATAAAAATCAGTTGATCCATAGATTTATGTTCGCATAACTCGACACAATGTATGTATCAACTGATTTTCTTTCACGATTTCAGGATTGGTCCCGTAGGTACTAAAAGTTGTTCATAATGATGAGTACAATGTTCCCTTTTAAGTATTAAACCGATCAAAATTTAACGATGTAATGATGCATTAGGTAAATGCATTACTAACATGCCTATTTACACCTCTATGTAAACTAATTGCATCGCATCCAATCATATTACCCGTAATCAGTCGTTATTGATCTGTTTAATCTTTGGTGTATGATGTCCACTGGTATGTTTACTTGTTTGTGTGCTTTAGAATAATAATTGCTCTGGATATTTTGGTTAGCGAGTATTTTCAGTTAAAATCAGCTTAGCTAAGTAACAAGGCATAATTGCGACTAGTGTTTTATATTTCTTTTTCATTTTTATAACTTTTCTTTAGCACCTCTTTTAACCTTTAGTTAAAACGTGGACAATGCTTACGTGTTTGTTAAATCTTAGTTTAAGTATTTCTCTGTATTTTGTAGCATGTAACTGTTTTTTGTCCCTAATAAATATATAATTTTATATTTATTTAATTTTTTATCTTTTTGTTTATAAAAATATTTAAAAATGTAATTTGTAAGTATTTAAATGAAATAAATAAAATAGTTAAACCAACCTGTGTAGTCTTTTCCCAACTATGTTAGGGTCGGCTGCTAGTTTAACCAGATGTAGCTGAATACCAGTATTTTACACGGAGCGATTGCCTTTCTGACCTCCACAACCCAGTTACCCCTTGGTAAGACCGTACCGGTACTCTAAGATCTACGAAAGAAAACGGGGACCAACTTACGGCTTAACGTGCTTTTCGAGGCACGGAGGAGTCTCGACAATGTAAGGGATAGTCACCCATCCACGAACGGACCGCTTCGATCAATAATAATAATAATAATATCCCCGGACATTTCACACACAGCGCCATCTAGTCCCAAGCTAAGCAACCTAATGCTTGTGTTATGGTAACAAGATGGCTGATAAACTACTTATATGCATTTTATTTTTATTTTTTGTAAATACATACATATTATAGATAGAAAAACACCCAGACTCGGAACAAATACATGTAGGTCATACAAATATTTGTTCCGTGCGGGAATCGAACCCGCGACACGCAGCGCAGCAGTCAACCACTTAACCACTGCGCCAACCGTGCCGTCAATCGTCAATCAATCCGTGCGGCTGTTATTATTTAGCCACAAGTCTGAGTTTTATTGCTCTAGTTGACTACGGCAAATTGTTATTTTAGCAAACTGGTAGCAAGGCGAGTTGCAGTGTGTATTTATTCAGGGAAAGTTGGTTGCTGACTACAACTTATTTGTCAGTAAAACGTGCTTGTTAGTGAACATTTTGCACATCTGCAGTAGTAGGTACATAAATATTAAACCTAAGCCTTTTTTTGTGTTTGTGTTTTCTTTTCATTTTGATTTGATTTTATGCGTCATGTTTGCCGCAAATGAATGTATTTCCTTTCTTTCTTTCTTTCAGTATCAAAAATGCTCTCAAGGGAACACACCAACTTACTTTCATAAACAACGATTCAGTGACATCATTTGACAGTTAATTGTGAACGCGATATGGCTGCTACCACAGTCTTAGAAACACCTAGCTTAAGTAGCAGAGATATGTATGAAATACTTCCTTAGCCTCTAACATGTAGCACTTCCACTACTAATTTAATCAACTTACGACATCAGACATTTCTCTACTCCTCAAAGAACAGCAACCTTACAAAAGTCTACAGTGACTGCTGTAATATATTCAGCGAATATGATCCTTTATAAATGAGTGGGTTCCTCGAAATACTGCCTTGAGAGCCTTGTGCAAGACCTCGCACATGAGATTCCATAGAATATTCATTCACTTATCCCTTAAACTCCACGTATTTGTATGTATCTTTTCTGAGAATTTAGGATGCCTTCTGTGAGTAAAAATTAGCAGAACTTTGATGGAATGGCAAACATGAAACGTGACTCTAATTAATTAGAAACGTGTTGCCAACGGGTTCCTATTACTAAGCCTCTGCTGTCCTTTCGTCCATCCATCTATCCGTCCGTCCGTCTATCGGTCTGTCAGTGGGATGTATCTCACGAACCTTAATAGGTAGACATTTGAAATTCACAGTGTGTATTTTTATAGCCGCTATAACAACAAATAATAAAAATAAAATAAAGTTAAAAATGAATGGGGGCCTCCACAAAAGAAAAATGTTTTTTTTCGGCATTTTTTGGCTTGTAGTACGGAACCCTTCCTGTACTAGTCCAACTCGCACTTGACCTGTTTTTTGCATGCATCACTGGAAGGCTCAATTTTGCTTTGAACAAGTCAATTTAATTATACTCTTATTAAAAAAAAAAAAACAAGGTTGGGTACCACCTGAGAGCAGGTGATGTTAGCGACTTGAATCAATTTAATTTTAATTTTGACGTTCAAAAGTGCCTTTTATGTGCCTATTTGAAATAAATTATTTGACTTTGACTTTGACTTATTATTTATTTATTATATATATATTATTAATAATTATATATATATATTATAATTTATAATTTATTTAGGCAAATTGACTACCAACTTAAATTGTCCGTAAATCAAATCACAATGATTCTTTGACAGTTGTATGAAAACACGCCAAATTGACGTTGGGTGTCAATTTGCTTAACAATTAAATTCCCTGACCTAACAAACTTTTAATGTCAGTAGACGTCAAATCGGTTCTTTAGAATATAAGCATTTTGATAGTGGGTCATTAGGGAGTGTCTAGGCACCTCCTTCCCTCTTCGGTATAGACTTAAACATACGTTCACCTAATTAGTGCCACTTTTGTTTCTAATAACACGAGGTATCGCTAAGAACTCCCCTTTATGCGTGTCCTTATGTGTCACGTCTTTACGAACTAATTTCACCTGTTTCACTGAATAGTGATTCAGAATTCTAGCTTTATTTGAAATGTGCTTTTAGTACGTCTAAATTATTATTCATGTTTTGATTATACATATAATATTATGCCTTTGAAATAACCTTATTTATTATTGAAACTGGCAAAAATTAGATTATAAGTAGTATAAGTACTTTATCCACAAGAGGGGACGGAATTACGACAAAAACTTGAGTAAATAACGATTCAGGCCAAAAATAAAAGGTTCTAGTGAAAAACCATCAATTTTACCAAGCACAAGCAAAAACACTTCATATAGCATACAAAATGATACCACCCCATAGGAAAAATCGGGTAACAAGTGTACCAAGCCAACTTTCGAAGCACACCGAAGGACATCCCCGATGAATAAAAGTACTCGTCTCAACTTAAACCAAGTTGGCAGACAAGCTCGCTTCTAACTTAAGAATACAATATTTCCTCACCAACTTTATTTTGCGGTAGATATCCAAAATGAACAAGTTTCCTAAGAACAATCTGCGAAGGCAATAAACTTTTCGAATTTCGGAAATTAAATCCGTGGTCTCGGCACCAAAAGGAATCTTGTCCACCTGAAATCCGAGAAAGGCTTCAATCGTAAAATCTTAATGCCGAGTCATTCTTGTAATTCTGATTAAAAGTCAGTTCCCTACTTTAAATTGTTTTCGTCAGTAACCAGATTAAAATACGTAGGGAGGGGCTCTCGGTTAAAAAAAAAGAGACAGAGAGACAGACCGAGAAACACGCGCACGCCGCACGGCTTACAACTATAGCAAAAAGTGTCGTTCCAACTTTTGGTCTTAATTTTTTCCGTCTAGCCCCCTTTCGCAACGCGCGATAAGGAACTTCGTTCCAATAACAGCCACGCTGGTCGGTCAAAGGTTAAGCTCCGCTTGCCGCGGTCGGTTCATGGATGGGTGACCATCCATTACATATCGAAACCCCTCTGCGTTGATCCGGCTGTCATTCATAGATCTTTGACAGTCGTTACGGGTAGTCTAAAAGTCTGACATCAACTTTTATCTACGTATCGTATAAACTAGGAACTGGGTTGTTGAGGTAAGATAGTCAGTCAGCTTAACCAGCCTATAACGTTCCTACTCCTGGGACACAGGCCTCCTCTCAGTTGAGTAACCAGATTAAAATACACTGCGAAAATTAATTTTATAAAAATGAATCAGTAAAGCAATGAGAATTTCTCTACGTGAGTGAAAATTCAGGAATGCGACGAGTGACACGGCTGCAGTTATTAAATCATTAAATATTCCGCGGGTAATTTTCTGCTTTACCGTGTATTCATCAATAAAGATTATTTTTTAATTAATGGTAATGTAAATCTTTGGTGCGATGCGAACGGTCTTAAGTTTGATTTTTTTTTTTTTTTTTAAACGTTGCCCCACACTAGGAATTTCTCCTGTATCGTGGGTGCGTTTACAAACATTTAAACTCACATACACAAACAGCCAGACCCGGAACAACTACTTGTAGGCCATACAAATATTTCTTCCGTGCGGGAATCGAACCCGCGACACGCAGCGCGGCAGTCACACTGCGCCAACCGTGCCGACAAAATTGTGTGAAAAAGAATCATATTTTTCACTAGCATCTTCCCGCAACTTAGTAATGCGTGAGTTGTTCCCAACCTCCGGCATCGTCTGCCCGCGCTTGTATTTATGTTTCGCTTGCGTTCGTTCTGCCTTTTTCTCGGCTTCTTAGGGTGCTAGCGTGATGTTTAGCCTATATATAGCCTTCTTCAAGAATTGGACTAGTATCAATTGAAAAATAATTTTACAAATCCGACTGGTAGTCCCTAAGATTACCTCTTACATAAAAACTTACAAACAAAAATTTACCTTCTTATAATATTAGTATAAATTTTGTTTTCTTTCACGATATTACGTTGTAATATTTTTCAGACTAGGAATATCGGTGTCACGGGTATGTGTTAAATTTAACAGAACACTGCACTAAAATTACTATGGTAATCTTAGAGGAATAGGTAAGCGTTAGTACTTATGGGATATTATCTCTCAGCGTAGTATACTTAATTATCCTTGCATTGACACTCAGGTATATCATTTTATACCTTTGATTTAAATACAGCCTAAATTAAAACTCTATTGAAGTGACTTTTCCAACACAAAGTAGATTAGTTAGACGAACGTGTTCTTCGTTCAACGACGTATTTGACATAGATATGAAATTTTCCCTTGAATTCTCCATAGGGAGTAGAAAACCGACACAAACTAAAATTGAGTTTGTGGAATAGAACAGGTGAAAACTTGCTTTACAAAAGGAAGACAGTGTTCTGTTTACATCGAAGTACTGATAACTATGTACTGCTATTCTCTGTAAGGCTCTGGTTAGACGTGCCACAACCGCTACCACACCACAGCGACAAAATGTTGCCGAATAGTGGCAACTGTGAATGAGGCGGCTTGAAGTTTTGTTGGGGTCGCTAAAAAAAAAATACACTAGTGGTCTTGGTGTTGTTTTTACGGCGTTTGTGGCTACGATATTATCGATGAATAAATGCAATGCAGTCGTCGAACTCGACTGTAAACTATAATTTGTCATTAGGGAAAAAAATGTTTTTCTATATTACAGGGTTATCTTTTCTGTACTTGCGTACCATTATCTGCCCGATTACATTTTTGTCGCTATGGTGGTTGACGTTGTCACGTCACCGCCGGCTGTCGCTGAAAACTAGCAATGGGGCTCTGTCTCGCATAGGGTCGTAGCATTATGCTGAGCGATGGCCGTTTTGCGTGATGTGACGCATATTTTTCCCTCAACTTGTTCTTTATTTTATTTGCGTTCTTTCTCTGCATCATGTTTACCGATAATAAACATAATATATTATTTTCTTTCTTATGTTTTTTTTTATTATCATGGTTATTGCTCGTCTGTCCAGTCCCTTAAAAGTAAATAACATAAATTCCTAGCACTTTTCCCAGACGAGGGAGCTTGTTTAGGTGTTTGGAGTAAACTAATTAATGTGTTTTATTGTTTCTTTAGCTTTGGAGCGAAGCCAATCGTATTAGCATTGGGTGCACGTTATTGGTAGAATTAGTTCTAGGTTCGACTTTTTTGTTCAGGAAGGATCAGTTTTAAAGCTCATTTTGACAAATAAATAGCTTGATTCTCTGTGAATATTCCCGCACTGGACCCGCGTGGTGGATAGCCCACTCCCTCTCACGGAGGGGAGGCCTATATCCCAGAAGTGGCATCATTATAAATAGGCGGATTATGCTTCTGGATAGGCCTTTTTTGGCAGGATAGAAACTGATAACAATCCGGAGTTCTAAGCCATTAACAATATGAAGAAGTTTTATGGTGTATAATCATAGTAATAATAATAACATTTATTTATAAAAATGGTATATGTATATAGTATAATTGCCGACCTCAGAAACTTTAAGTACTTTCATGTGTCTGTAGTTTCCCGAATTCTCGTCTCGAAGCAGTGTTTCTTGGCTGAAGAAATAGTGGCTCGGTAGTACTTAAACTAGCGAGTTCTTCTCTTAGAATTTCAGCTCTATAAATAGGAATATTAAAGCGCTATCACGTGCCATGTTTTCCTTTATACCTTCGTTGTAAATAACATTAAATCTTCACATTTCGCCTGCGCAAATAACCCAAGCGTATTGAATAGCACATTTCAAATATACGCAGTACAATAATATTATGTACATACGCTATTTCACCGTATAATAGAACAAGGGATCATAGAAATAGGTAAATTTTCTATTATAATATTATGAACATATTGCCATTCGGGCACAGGGAAACTCAGTTTAGGCATATCGGAGTATCATTGTACATTATATCGAAATTGAAATATGGCAAGATTTTGTATTCGAGAATTTTAAATTCTTTCGATGTTTGAGTTTGACGGAGATTTCATATCGCTACGGTTGAATTTTTAATGGGTAGGAATTTTTAGTTTTATATTATAGGCATTGAAGAGAGATATTGTGAATTTCGTTATGAAACTTGAAATGTAGAACATGATTCATTCTTTTTTCTTTCGGCCATAAATTTCCTGAATTAACTTGGTGTCCAAGTTTTTGTCTCCTAGAACCATGATTTACATTTATACAGGTATGAGGAACAGGGTATAAAGTTCACTCATCTTCCATAGAAAAGGGAGGATTTTCCGAGCACGAGTGTCATGTTTGGTGGGCAACAGCCGAACGATTGATATCGGGACGTTGTATAAACTCTGCTTACGCGATGCAGGATTCTGAATGACGTCAGTATGATGCGTAGTTCGCATGTGGCGGTGTAGATGCCGTCACACATTTATCAGAAAGATACAAATGACAATGGTTAGGGTTGTTCATTCAGATGTATCTCACCCGTAAGGAGGAGCGCAGCTTATCGCTTATCTTATCTTCCGTAACGGTACAGTACAAGGCTACAGAAGAGTGAAGGGTCGTAGTAACTGCAACTGGCGTGCGTAGCGACCAGTATGGACGTAAACGAAGCAAAAGGAGTATACAGGGTTATTTTTCAAAGACCAGCCAAATTTAAGGATGTGGTACAGACCATCAAACTGAACAACCTTCTCCATGGGACCAACATCGTAATCGCGAATAAAAATTCAGCCGTCCCATACATTTAGGTCGAGCAGGTATTGAATTTTTCTATGGGATAGTTGACAAAATTTTCGCGATTACGCTATTTGTCCCATGGAGAAAGTTGTTCAGTTTGATGGTCTGTACCAAATCCTTAAATTTGGCTGGTCTTTGAAAAATAACCCTGTATAGGGATCCTAGCACGTGGCGTTGTATAGTTTCTGCTCCCCCTATTCCCGGAATAAGGGGTGAGATTATTTATGTATGTATATACAAGTTACATTGCAAATAATAATATTCAGTTTGCTTCAACAAAGGATTCTGAAATAATTTTACTGGCGTCTAAAAAAATACACACACAACCATTAGTACAACGATACTACATAAATTTGGTTTTTGTGTACTAAAAATAAATATTTATTTAGTTATCAATATCAGATACCTACTAATTACACAACTGTTTAAGCAAGGGTTACCAATAATAATTGTTTCATTAAATCAGGATTTGTTTTGCATCGTGGATGTGTTAATAAATAAAACAATCACATAACACAAACAGCTAACTCTGGAACACTACCTATCGGTCATGCAAATATTTGTTCCGTGCGGCCATAACCAACTATAATTGCCTACACCCGAGCTCAAACATAATTCAACCCTACAAATCGATTCTCCACGAACGGAACCCTCGACGTCTGTCAAGATAGGCGTAAAATAGACGCCTGTCTGTCGCCAATAACAGCACGCCATATTGAGGGATTTATTGAGCAATAGATAATTCTCGTAGTATGAGCGTCGTTGTCAACTTTATGTGTGTCGAGTGTGCTGCAATCTTCTTTTTTTCAATGAAACTTTTTTATGTCCTGATGTTGTTTGTGGCCAGTATTTTTTTAAAGGGGAGGGTTTAATTCCTTATGAGGTGTGACCAGAACGAGGTTTTTTGGAACGAAGTTCCTTATCGCGCGCTGCGAAAGGGGGCTAGACGGAAAAAATTAAGACCAAAAGTTGTAACGACACTTTTTGCTATAGTTGTAAGCCGTGCGGCGTGCGCGTGTTTCTCTGTCTCTCTCTCTCTCTCTCTCTCTTTGAACTTCGTTTCATCCGGGTGTCCCTTGACACCTCTCAAGTTTTTATTCTTTCGGACAGAAGGACAAATGGACCAGTGATCGGAGAGGCAATTCTCGTATTTTTAAGAACGTTCACATTTTCAATCTGTCAAAAAATACCTTTAGTTTATTTTTATTTCAAGTTTTGTCAAGTTTGTGACATTGATTATTGCTGCGATAAAGTTGCGGCTAGTTTTTTACCAAGGGAATTTTATTTGCCTGAAATATGGTGGGTATACAAGATGTTAAACTAAAAGCACAGGACATATTTCACCCTCATTACCGGCATGCAAATTATAGTTATTTTTATGGCAGTTATTTTTTTAAAATACTTGGTAGCTTGAAAAGTAAATTATACCAAGTCTAAGAAATACAAGTAGCATTAGAATATTAAGTTGTCAAAACTAAATCAAAATAATATGTCGGCTGGATGAACTCGATTCAGTTTCTTGAGATGTTGAATAACGTAGGCAAAGTTAGTATTAAATGGAAAGCAGACCCGTTTTCGTCCAGACAGTTCTATGAATATTTTGGGTTTTATGATATTCCAATATGTAGTCTATGTATATATATTGATTTTAAATTATTCACTTGTTCTATTTATAGCATAGAGAACAAGGTCAGAGACTTACATTTCATAATCAGCCTATAAAGTTCGCACTGATAGGACACAGGCCTATATAGATTATAGCCCACTCGAAGAGTCTTCTCTTCGAGACGGAGTGGGCTATAATCTACCACGCGGGCCCAGTGCGGATTGGTAGATGTCAAATGTTTTCGAATTTTTAGTTCAAGGACATGCCGGTTTCCTCACGATGTTATCCTTCACCGTTTTGAGAGCAGTGGTGATGAAATAATTTACGCAAAGTAAAGCACCTGTCTGGGTTCGAACCTACGACCTACAACTCATAAGCCACGGACGTTACCACTGGGCTACCACTGGTCACTCAATGTTGTGACTTACATTTGATCATTGCATATTTGAGGCAACTGTCCACCGGTGGTTAAGAAGAAGAGAGAAGAGTTAGCAACGAAAAACGAGTAGGAGAGCAACGAGCAGCGAGTGTGCGATGGCGACGAGCAATTACTCGCTGGTATGCATATGTACAGACGCCAGTACAACAAGCTACTACAATTAATAGATAGATTAATTAACTTTATCGCTAAAGCATTAAGGTTCAAGGTTAAT
The DNA here is from genome assembly GCA_945859715.1 of Apamea sordens. NCBI lineage: Eukaryota > Metazoa > Arthropoda > Insecta > Lepidoptera > Noctuidae > Apamea > Apamea sordens. Next base: position 5,282,193 of record OX243994.1, read on the forward strand.
TGGGAAAATTTGACAGTTTCGGGTAGCTTGATATACTGGCGTCTGTACCAAGCGTGATTCTCTCAGTGAGTTTCTGCCCGCTTAGCGTTGAGCGAGTACTCTCTTTGATAGCTCTTGTCGCTGAGACAAACGAGTTCTTGCCGGGGGAGTGAGCAGTCAGCGATTGACTTATATGTATCTCTTTTACTATTCCGGGACCTACAATATTTTGGACGTTTCTTGAGCGAGAAAAGCGCTGATACATACTTGCTTCCTCAGCTGTGGGACAGGTGCCTAAAGCTAGTAGGTACTATTGACTTCAATGACATATCTATTTTATGGCAAATAATTTAAGTTTCTTGTAATGTTAATTACTGAACATAGGTTCCTAGTATTGTATACATGCAACTATATTCTAACTGAAAAGACAGCTGTGCTGCTGGGAAGTTTGTTGCGCCACTTCTTCTTCCCAGCGATAGCACTAGGAAGTGGTGAAGGGCGGGCGTTTTTGGGGGACTGTCTTTTGTAATTTTGACGTTCGAAAAGTGCTGATTCTCAGCCTAATTTGAATAAATGACTTTTGATTTTATTTGATTTGAATAGTTTTCCTTAATTTTTTTTACAAAATTTTGGATCACTTGAGAAGTAGGTACCCCGTTTTCATCACCATCCCCGTCGATACCTGTAAGCAAAGAAATCTCATAATTATAATATCTCACATGTTACCCAAACTTTTCAAACTATAGTTTAAAGAAAACCAACATGTTTGAACGAGTAGTTTATCCTACACTTAACGTAACTTCTTTAGCCGCAGACAACCTTGAAGGAAAACTTTTCACTTGAACTTCACATGTAAGTTATAAAGTGGCTCTTGAAGAATACTTAAATCTTCAGCCAATCAAAATCCATGAATACTTTCTTTTGTTAAAGTGTCACTGACCGCCATTGCATGACATTGATGGCGTAGAGATAAAGCAATTGAAGGGCATTGGAACAGAAATCTCAATTCATTGCAACTGCATGTACTTAGTAGTGAGTGGAAGAAATGATGAATTGAGTTTGAATTGACGAGTTAGGAGACTTTTACTGACTAAAACCCACATCCACAGCTGTGTTACAATAATCACTAAGTTAGCCGTATCATTTATGATATTCTTTGAAACAATATTTTTCCGAATTTAGGTTCTACGCTTCGTAGAACATAATGCATTTTCGCTGAATATTCCAAGTATAGGTTGAGTGTAGGTAGTACTGATAATGGAAAATTTTGCATAATTTACACACAACATTTAAGCAGGAGTATGACTAATAGGACAATAACACTACAGTCTTGATACAATAATAAATTACGCAAGGGTCGTCCTTAATCCCATAGTTTATGACCAAGATAGTTAAGGCTGTGGTCGTCCAATAGCCTGCGAAAACAGAAGATTTTCATCAGTTTGCTGATGTTTTGTTTTTGTTTGGTGGTTTTTCAGATTTTCTGAGGTTCTTATCAAATTTTTGGAACGAAGTTCCTTATCGCGCGTTGCGAAAGGGGGCTAGACGGAAAAAATTAAGACCAAAAGTTGGAACGACACTTTTTGCTATACTTAGTTGTAAGCCGTGCGGCGTGCGCGTGTTTCTCTGTCTGTCTCTCTCTCTCTCTCTTTTAGAAAGCAAGCCAGTTATACTTCGTTCCATCCGGGTGTCCCTTGACACCTCTCAATTAAGGCTTGCCGGTGTATTCTGTAAAAATCACACTGTATAAACATGGGTGAAGCGAGCTTGAAGTGAGCTGCCATTCCATTAAATACTAGGGATTTACGGCACACTTCAGGTTGATAAATAGCCTGTAATGTTCCCACTGCTAGGTCACAGGCCTCCTCTATGAGAGGGAGTTGGAAGAAAAAGAAAGAAAAATATTTTCAAGTTCACTTCACCTAAACTTTCACAGTGAGATCATTACGCAAATCTCGACTTTTCTGTTACCTATTACAATACAACACCTGATTAATTATAGATGACTTCCACGTGCTTCTATGTTACCTTACTGTAATACGACTATCACCAAAGTTCAACGATTGAAAGTTTCATGTAGGTACCTCTTATTCGCTGGACCACAGTAACTCTGATTAGCGACATATTAGGCTACCGCACAGAGTTCGTTCACTCTTCCTTCTTCGTCCAATCTATCGCTCCGTGGAATGCTCCCCCTGGAAATCAGGATGCCAACCAACCCATTATCCTTTAAGTTAAAGTTCGCGAGCATATTCGCAAAAAGCTGACAGAATCATCACAACGGTAATGTTTTCTCATTGTATATTGGTTTTTAGTATATTCATTATTCGTGTAATTATGTATATTTATTTGTGCTTATACCACCTTGCACCTACCACTGTTTTTAACCGACTTCTAAAAAAGGAGGAGGTTCTCAATTCGGATGTTTGTATTTAAAAAAAAAAAAATTTAATGTTTGTTCGCGCATAACTCCGTCGCTTGCAAACCGATTTGAAAAATTCTTGTTTTGTTGGAAAGGGTATACTTTCCAAATGGGCCCATAGAAATTTCATTAAGAACGGTTCAGTAGTTTGGTTTTTAAACCAAAATTACTGGTAAAAAATTACAACTTAAAAGTGAAAAATAAAAACATTTTTGCAAAAAAAATCAACCAACTTCCAAAAACGACACTACAAAATGAAAAATAACTTTAATTTCGGAAGTTGGTTGATTTTTTTGCAAAAAAGTTTTTATTCTCTGCATCACCCAAAGGTTGACTGGTAGACTTAATGCTTATGGCATTAAGTCTGCCTCTATACTGTGCTTAAGGTCATCATCTGCCTAGCCTTTTTCCCAACTATGTTGGGGTCGGCTTCCAGTCTAACCGGACGCGGCTGAATACCAGTATTTTACATGGAGCGACTGCCTATCTGGTTTCCACAACCCAGTTACTGGGTAATACGATACCCCTTGGTAAGACTGGTTGTCAGACTTTCGGGCTTCTAGCCGTAACGACTGTCAAAGATCCACGAATGACAGCCGGGAGCAACAGCTTAACGTGCTTTCCGAGGCACGGAGGGGTCTCGGTATTTAAAGATGGTCACCCATCCACCGACCAACCGCGGCAAGCGTAGCTTAACCTGACCGATCGACCTGTGCGGCTGTTATTATTTAGCCACGGGCCCTTCTGTACTGTGCTTAAGGTATTAAATAAATAGAAATAAACAGGTCTTACTTGCATATAAATGAACAAACTCTTTCTCAAGAATACTATGCCTGACTGTGCTTCCAACGGCATGTCTTTCACTTACCACCTGTAATAAAAACTCTCTTTTCTCTTTGGGAAAAGGCTGGGCAGATGATGAGTCCTAATAAGCCCCAATAACGCTAATCCCTAAATATAATCGTAAATAACCCAAAGTTCCTACCCAACCGGACAACTGAGGCTTAACAGAACTATCCCTCCTCAATGAAAACTGACATGCAAATAAGCGTTGACCGTTATCATGACAGTAACAATTAGAGAAAGGTTTAGAATCGGTAGAGGATCAGCAAGTTATTATTATTGTGATATGAGTATTAATTTTATGTATATGAATGCCTACAATTAGTGCTGAAGGAATACGGTTTTCCTACCCATTAAGTGTGCCTAATGTTCTATAACTAATGGACATGAGCCTCTTTCAATTTGCGCTAATATTTTCGCAATCACGAATTTACTTTTGTAGTCACATTTATGAAAATTTACATAATATTGTTTGTTTAGAATATGTTTAATTATAACGATGTATACCTACGTAAGTATAATCATACTCTAGGGTACGCTATGTCTGATTGTATGTAATACCATGAAAATTAACGTCTAAGATCTGTATCTTAAACATTAAAATAAACCCTTACGTCTAAACTATGTGGCCTGTCATGTGCTATTTTTAGACTATGCCGAGCACAGGTCATTAGGGTTAATTTTTAATTGTGAACAAACTGTTACGTTGAGAGGCTAACTTATCCAAACCAATATTTTAAATTAAATAAAAAAAAATCTGTATTTTTGTTTGTTACGTTTTATGCTAAAACGGCTAAACGGGTAAATTTGGCACATGGATAGATCATGACGTGAACATATCGTGAGTCTGGGTGTTTTTCTATCTATAATATGTATGTATTTACAAAAAAAATGTATATAAGTAGTTTATCAGCCACTTGTTACCATAACACAAGCATTAGGTTGCTTAGCTTGGGACTAGATGGCGCTGTGTGAAATGTCCAGGGATATTATTATTATTATCTCCTTTATTGCATTTAAATACATATATAAGGTGCTATAAAAATATCTGCCACGGCTTTAATGGGAGGTAGTATTGTGTTTATAGATTACAATAGTGAAGAACTTTCGTACCCCGGAACAGTTAATTCACGACCGAGTGGCCGCCGCGCACGGCGGCATTGTTTGATAAGAATGGCAACAGTGTATGAATGAACGTCGCCGGCGTTTTTTAATTGAATTCAGTGCGGTGCGGTAACAGCTTACAAGTCTACGGGATGGTTTTATACTAATAAATCAATTCAAATTTATACGTACATTTTTTTTGTATGAAAAAAAATATGACGAATAATCAATAATTTATCTTTACTATTGTAATCTATAAACACAATACTATCTCCCACTGCAGCCGTGGCAGATATTTTTATAGCACCTTATATAAATTACATATTATTATTATTATTATATAGGATAGCATATACTATTTTTTATCCCGATATTACTACGGAATCGAGACTTCTGTGGTTGAAACCGCGGGGCGCAACGAGCTTTTTATATTTTAATGCAGTTATCCAGAAAAATTCGCTTGGCAGTTCATGATCACTGCTCTCAAGTAGCTACAGTAAAACTACTCTCTGCTGTGCAAACTGGACAAAACATTTAAGGATATAGGATTAAGATGGGATAAAGCGAAGAAAACCACGTGCTTATGAACAGCGAGCGGTAAATAGCTTTAATAAGCGAAGAAAATAAAACGTTAACAAAGATTAGGTACGTGACCCGTGACCTCATTTGAAGTTGTAGGGTTCCGTAGGAACCTTTGTTTAGGCTACATTTTTTTTTTAACTTTGCTCCTTACTAGGAATTTTTCTGTATCGTATGCGTTTACAAACATTTAAAGTCACATAACTAAACAAAACTGCCAGACCCGGAACAACTACTCCTAGGACATACAAATATTTGTTCCGTGTGGGACTCGAACCCGCGATACGCAGCACAGCAGTTAACCACTGCGCTAACCGTGCAGTCGTCATCGTCATACATTGAAGAGATAGTAATTACCAGTTTACAACAGCCATAGTTTATTAATCATGCCTTCCTTCCAACGAGTGACAGAAAAGTGTAAAGTTATGAGTGCCTGTTTATAGAATAGAATACTCTTTATTGTGTAAACTAAATAAATAACAGATATTTATAACAACAGATAAGTAGGTACATAATGGGAAGTGAAATCGCTAAAAGCGACTTTTTATTTATCAACTATCCCATACAAAATAATTTTCAATACCTAGTCGACTCAAATGTATGGGAAGGCTGATTATTTTTTTCGTGATTAAGATGTTGGTCCCAATAATAGTGCTTTAGACACGCACAATTTCAAAATACCTACCTTCTACCGTTAAAGTTTACTTTAGGTTATAAAATATTACTGCGGATCCCAGTTCACTGTTGAAGAAAACTTGTGTCTTTTTTCTTCATACTACTTCTCTTAAGCAAGCTCTTAAAGTGATTTACACTTCGGTAATATTGCGTTGAATGCACTAGGTAAAGTGCACGTTTATCTCCTGTGAGTTAGGGCACTTTTCCATTAAACTGTGTCATAGCATGCCCTTGTTATAAACGTTGAACGTGTATGTGGAAAAAAATCATTTTACGAGTCCGTTCCAGGAAAGAAGTCCCGCGGTATTATGTGGAACTAACATTATTATTATACATCGTTAAATTTTGATCGTTTTAATCCTTAAAGTCATCATTCATCATCGGGGTCATTGTACTCATCATTATGAACAACTTTTACTACAGGACCAACCCTGAAATCGTAAAAAAAAAATCAGTTGATCCATACATTATGTCGAGTTATGCGAACATAAATCTATGGATCAACTGGTTTTTTTTTGTACAATGACCCCTTGTAAGGATTAAAACGATAAAAATTTAACGGTGTATAGTTAGTAACATTCTTACAACACCCCTACCTCACACACCTTTCTCTATTTAATATTGTGCATTTCAATAACTGTTACCTAGGTGTAATAATTATGATATTAAGATAAATAAATAATTAAAGATTTATGACTTCGCTTGTCGCATGCCTGTAACGCCGCGTCTGCCTCCTTTCGCGTCTTCTTCGCGTCTGGGATTTATTTCGTGGGACGGACTAACATTATCACCTACCAACACCACAGACATTGTTAAACTTTTAACTTTTATGTGTTGAATACGTGGCTTTTGGAAACTTTTTATTAGTGTGTGTATTTTTTTGTAACGTGTTTCTTGTTTGTGCAGAATAAACAATTTTTAGGGTTGTATTCAAAGGGGGCCAACGAGACTCTATTACTAAGGCTCCATTGTCCATCCGTCCGTCCATCTGTCCCAAGGCTGTCTTTTTAGGGTTCCGTAGCCAAATGGCAACGGAACCCTTATGGATTCGTCATGTCTGTCTGTCTGTCTGTCTGTCGGTCTGTCTGTCTGTCTGTCTGTCTGTCTGTCTGTCTGTCCGTCCGTATGTCACAGCCGCTTTTTTCCGAAACTATAAGAGCTATACTGTTGAAACTTGGTAAGTAGATGTATTCTGTGAACCGCATTAAGATTTTCACACAAAAATAGAAAAAAAACAATAAATTTTGGGGGTCCCCATACTTAGAACTGAAACTCAAAAATTTTTTTTTCGTCAAACCCATACGTGTGGGGTATCTATGGATAGGTCTTCAAAAATGATATTGAGGTTTCTAATATCATTTTTTTCTAAATTGAATAGTTTGCGCGAGAGACACTTCCAAAGTGGTAAAATGTGTGTCCCCCCCTGTAACTTCTAAAATAATAGAATGATAAAACTAAAAAAAATATATGATGTACATTACCATATAAACTTCCACCGAAAATTGGTTTGAACGAGATCTAGTGAGTAGTTTTTTTTTATACGTAATAAATCGTAAAACGGAACCCTTCATGGGCGAGTCCGACTCGCACTTGGCCGGTTTTTTATTAGGTAGACATTTTAAATTTACACAAAGTGCGTAATAAAAAATAATAAAAATAAAATAAATTAAAAAATGAAAGGGATCCTCTGTAATTTTTTACTAGGTATAGGTATGCAAGAAGCGTGTTAAACAAATGTGTTAAATATTGTACGGTGGTAGGGAATTCTTTGTGTGAGTCCGACTCGCACTTGACCGCCATTTTTTCTTTTCTTAAATTTTGTGTTACGTAGGTACCGATGCATTTACGGTTCTGGTACGCAACGGTGTCATAGGTGAACTCCATTACAATCATTTATGTCTGTCCTTTAGGATAGCTAGCGTAGGAGTACACCTAACACATAGAAGTAATTTCATTGAAAGGCACTGCGTCTACAGGGAAATCCTTGACTTAAATTCAAAGACAAATGTCTTTGAATCTATGCCTCTACAGTGTCTGTTCAAACGATCGTTCCTTTTAGTGCTTGGTATTGGCTATTGTGTAGGTACACATCTTGTTTTCACAGAAATTCCCAGTTGCTACCGTCTCCGGGGTCTGGATCTATGCTCGGCACATATTTTGCTTGGCAATAGGCTCGCCTCCTATAACAAGGGAGTTAAAAGAGCTGTCGGCCGCACTTTATAAATTTAAAATTCTTACTGTGCCCGGCCTCTAAACAGTGTGAGTCTTTATAAAGTGCACATATTAAAAAGGATGAAAATATAAACAATTTTAGCGACGGAAAAAATTTCAAAAAAATTAAAAAAAAAAAAAAAAATTATATGGACTTTTTTTTTTACTCTTGTCTTGGTACATCATGCAAACAAACTGTTACTACTTTTAAACTAAATGTGATATTAAAACAAAACAAAATTAATAATCATCTCTAATAATAGGCCGAGCTAATAAAGCCATAATTTTTTGAAAAATAAACCCCATAAATTAATTATTAATGATTTTTTGAAGAAAATTTACCATTTTTCCACCAATTTATGCAATAAATGTAAAAATTATCAAAAAATTGTCAGTCAATTTGTTTGCATGGGGTACCAAGACGAGAGTAAAAAAAATTAAAAGTCCATAAAAAAAAAAATTTTTTTTTTAGTTTTTTTTTGACATTTTAGTTTTTCCGTCGGTAAAATGGTTTGTGTTTAAAATTGTGTGGCTTTTTTGAAGCCGGTTAATAAGACCTATCAACAAGCTGAAAGTCAAAACAACAATTAAGCTATGTATAAATTATTTCAATGCAAAAAATAAACCTAGTGGTTTGCTTTTTGTATTGAAATAATTTATACATACTTATAGGTACACCTATAATAATAATAATAATAAAAACTTTTAATTCGGACCAGTAGATATCCATATTTTTGTTAGTTACAAGAAAAAACTTAAGAAACTAGTGTTAGTAAAACATTATCACACAATATATTATTATAAGACCTACCTACCTAAGATTACCTATAAGTAAGAAAGAGCTTTTTGCCTTCACAGTCCAATAATAATCTTCATCATCATTATCCGCAGCTCAACTTCACCAGTGCATAGTCCTCACTTTTCATATGCCTATCCCTACGCCCCTTTGTCACCCTCATCGAGGTTCTTCACCCACGATGGTAACAAAGTCATCCGCCCATCTCACCGCCAAGAAGACCGACGCTGACACGTCTCCCAGTCCTAGGATGCCACTCGGTCAATGCCTTACTCCACCTGTTATCACTGCGCCTTGCCAGGTGTCGTGCCCAACTCCATTTCAGTTCCATAACTCGATTTCCGATATCGAAAACCTTCGTACGTTTGCGGATATCGAAGTATGAGACTCTATATTTAAAAAAAAAACATACATCGTACTAATATACTGGCCTGCAAAACTTAGTACTACAATTTTAATTATTTTTGGAACGAAGTTCCTTATCGCGCGTTGCGAAAGGAGGCTAGACGGAAAAAAATTAAGACCAAAAGTTGGAACAACACTTTTTGCTATAGGTAGTTGTAAGACGTGCGGCGTGCGCGTGTTTCTCTGTCTGTCTCTCCCTCTCTCTCTCTTTGAATTTCGTTCCATCCGGGTGTCCCTTGACACCTCTCAAGTTTTTTTTTTTCTAAGATATAGAAGATAGATATTAAAAAAATAACGTTTTATAGCATTAGGTAACATATTTAATTTATAAAAAAGATAAAACAATAAAAATAGCCATTTTCAGCTTAGTGTCAAAAATCTCGATTAACATTTTATTAGTATGTTTTACATGTTATTTAATTTTTAATAACTGGTATTGCCTCCTCGGGCTCTGACTTCCACCTTCTGGACCGTTCGTAACGTCAAACCCACTATTCTTGCAGTATGACGCATACTGATGCCTAATTCTAGAAAAGTCATGATCTTAGCACATTTTTCAGGAGAAAGAGGCATGATAAATAAAAATTGTATGTGCTATGGGCAACTAGCTTCATCTTTTTGACTGACCGACCTTGACAATTCAAAAGTGCCTGTAATTGGTTTATTTGAAATAAATAGTTTGAGTTTGAGTTTGATTGTCTAACTTAGCTTTTGTATCAAGAAAAAAATTGAAAAAAAATATGAATGGAAATTCGAAAAGGATTATTTTTGTTTTTAAAGCTTTTTTCAGCCATTTCTTAAAAGAGGGTTCTCGACTATGAAGTTTTTATATACAAAATTAAACTCTTTTTCGAGTCCTTTTCGAAATTATATCTTGTGTACTTAAAAAGTTATTCCAAATTTAAAAGTGTGATACTTAGTTTTGCAGGCCAGTGATAAACGCGAAAGTTTGTGAGGAAGGATGGATGTTTGTTACTCTTTCACGCAAAAACTACTAAACGGATTTAAACAAAATTTGGCACACAGATAGTTTGTAACCAGGATTAGCACATAGGATACATTTTATCCCGATATTCCCAACGGGACCGAGACTTATACGGGTGAAACCCGGGGTGCAGCTAGTATTACTTATATTTAAAAAAGTAAATAATATGTATGAAAATGTAATAATGGAGAATAATAATGCTTTATTAATAATTGCAATATAAAACCTCCCAATGCCCAATGCATTCTTTCCCTACTTAACTAATAAAAAAAACTAAGTTTACACAGGTAATCAGAGTTACCTGCCATACATATTAATTAACTTTCAATCGAATGCAATTAATTCCGTCATCCGTCATGTCGAGTACAGATCGACGCCTCGTAAATATACCGGTTCGGACAATCATTTACGGTGGGATAATACATGAAAATGTATGAGTTTAAAGTGTTTTAATTAACTATTAAATGATTATTTAGAAAGAAAGAAAGAAAAAAGTTTATTTGGACACAGTGCGTGAAACACAAAATACAAAAATAATAAAATAAACATAATGTTTCAGACAACAATAGTGTGTGCCTCACGGCTGCACCAAAAAGGTTCATTTCAGCATTAATGCCAGACAGATGCTGTCTGACGCTGGTTTTCTAATGAATCTTTAGGGAAAAGTGATTTACTTGCCATCTAATTGTTTCTGTTTATAAAGACTACATTACATTACTTGTGACTCTTTAAATACTCACACACGATAAACGGTGATCAGCTCTTTGTTCGTTAACTATAAAGATATTGGCCTCTATAAATTATCAGTTACATACTTAAATGTACATCTACAGCCACGTTTTCCGAGGAAAGTTGTGGCCATTGGGCGCAATTGACCATCGAATGACGTCACTGAAACATTATTTATAAAAGTAAGTTGGTGTGCTGTTAGAGGTATGAGGAACAGGGTGTAAAGTTCACTCATCCTCCATAAAAAAGGGACCTCCGACCAGACGGGTGTTGTGTCTGGTGGGCAACTGCCCAACGATTGATGTTGCGAAATTGTATCTATGCTAATTGCGCGGTAAACTCTGCTTGCGAGATGCAGGATTTGCGTGACGTCAGTATGACGCGTTGTTCGCATGTGGCGTTGTAGATACCGCTACATGCTTTTTATGTACAGACGCCAGCACATCAAGTTACTACAATCTGTCAAATTTCTTTAGAAGAATTTCAACTTTAACGCTAAAGCATAAGGTTCAAAGTTGATTGGGAAAATTTGACAGTTTCGGGTAGCTTGATGTGCTGGCGTCTGTACTTAGAGAGCATTTTTTGATACCGTAAAGTCAAACCCTGCTGCCATAATTTTCATGACAGCTATCATTGCAGCTGGAGGAAAACGAAGTCTTTGTTTACTTTTATATTTTTATTCCATAAAATCTTACTTCCTACTAATATTATAAACGTGAAAGTTTGTATGGGTGGATTGATGGATATTTGTAACTTTTTCACTCAAAAACTACTGAACGGATTTGGGTGAAATTTGGCACACAGATAGATTATAACCAGGATTATCATATTATTATAGAATACTTTTTCAGCCCGATATTCCCACGGGATCGAAACGTATGCGGGTGAAACTGCGGGGCGCAGCTAGTAAACCATAATAAAACATAACCCGAAGTCTAATTTACGGGTAACAAAAAAGAAATGATTGCTCGGAGCATTCTGACAAAAAAAGTACGTAAATGAAACGAAACACGTCCACCTCAACGACTGATTAATAAAGCCACAAAGAAAGACGATTCGAAACTTTAATCATCCCCCATTTTTCTTGAAAATGAATCCAGGGAATTATTAAACCCTTTCCTTTCGATTTGGTTAACAGCTCGAGAAAAAATACAGGTAGAGATACGTTTTCTCGGAAGAATTTCAGTTTGATTAGCTATGGGAAGTATTTCTTCGGAAAGAAAGGAATAAATGAGTAGCGGATTGCTTTTTTTGTATTTGAAATTTTGCTTAAAACAGTAGAAAAATCGGTTGATGTATTTTAAATTATGTTTGGGGTTCTTGTAGAATTAGTTAATTATAGAAGATACTACTAAAGTTTTTAAACCTTTTTGTTACTATTTTGAAATGAAATTAGATTAATAAATATGGGACTTATTTTATTTTAAGTAACAACTGGTAATGATTCAAATAAAATTATCTGTATAATCCGGCTTTCCTTTACACCAAAAAATAAATATTATATTATAATATTTTAACTATTCTTCTCAAAAAATACACTAATAACAAACTATTTCTTGTAAATTGTTTTAATACATGCTGATGAATAATTGTTTGCTGCACCGGACGACGTCATTACGTCGGCGCCGGCTGTCGCTGAAAACCAGCGCTGGGGCCTATGCAAGACAGATCTTTCATAGGGTTGCAGCATAATGCTGAGCGATAGCCGTTTTGCGTGTCACATCCACGCAAAATGGCTATCGCGCATGTCAACCATTTCTTATTGTTTTTTCTTTATTTGTTTTTATGTTCTTTTTAGCGTCATCTTTACCGCAAATAAAAGTATTTTCTTTCTTTCTTCTTTCTATTACCCATGAAAATGTAAAATTGGGATTCACCATTTTACTTTACGATCACAATTTATAACAAATCTAACACATGTAAACTTATTTTATTTTAAATTACACTTTACAGCAAAAATATTTTCCACAAAAATACATATAAAAGGGTATCCATTCTGTCCCCGGAAATCTACGGAGTCAAAACTAGGAAATTCTTGCCTGTGAATACGAAAACTGTACTCGAGAACAGTTTCCGTTGCATGCTCACATTCAGTGTTATCTTTCATGACCTGAAAAGATATCTTTTAATGTCTTTCTGCCCCTTTTGAAACCAGTATCTTTTTGGAGTGGCTCTCTTGTCTGTATAACGGTGGATCTTATTATGTGTTTGGGATAAAATTTTATCACAGAAAACTCTAATGCTGACTACATAACTTTTGTACATTTTGTGTGTGTATTTTGTATTGAGAGATCAGTGGTGACAGACAGGCGCTTTAGTTTGTGTAAATTATTTCATCACCACTGCTCTCAAGACGGTACAGGAAAACATTGTGAGGAAACCGACATATCCTAGAGCCAAAAACTCGAAGACATCTACCAACTCGCACTGGCGTGGTAGATTGTCATCCCCCACCTCTCTCTCGAAGAGAGGAGGCCTGTTTCCCAGTACTGGGAATGCTATAGGCTGATTATGTTATGTCATCATGTCCCACAAGCACCTCCACTTCGACCGGTTCTGTGCTTCTCGCATCCAATAGGTTCCTGCGGCTTTAACAAGGTCGTCGGTGTATGTTCTATATTTTGTTTTTAATAATTTTGTGTTCTGGGTTGAAAAGTAACCTTTCCCGTCTCTGAGCTGCTCTAGGTCCCAGGCTACCTCCCCCCCGGTGGGTTCCCGCATTGTCGAGGCGGGGGGCTCAGTAGCCGTGGCTTGAAGGCCCACGGTGAAGCTAAGAGGAACCCGAGCGGGGGCCGCTCGTCAGGGCTTTGCGGCTAAGCCGACCACGTAGCGGCCGGCGGGTAGGTTGCGGTGCCGCTTGGGTGACATTGCAACCTACCTGAGGCGGGCCGCGATGTCCCCCGTGTGGGAGACATCGCGGCTGAGGATTGGAGGCCGTGGCGGGAGAGGAGTGCCGGTATTGCGGTGCGCCGCTCTCCCTACCTTCGGCGGCCTTGACGGGGCCGCCACCGTTTGATGGCGGACGCGGTGGGGCCGCAGGGGAAGAGGAGTGTCGGTGTGACGTTGCCGCTCTCCCTATCCTCTGCGGCCGTAGCCCCCCTAACGCGGGGGGCATGCGGGGCCTGCCAATTAGGCGGGCGTGAGGGCCAGCAGGCAACGGGTGCGGGGGCACCGTTGCCTGTATCGCACAGGCCTCCACCAGTGTGGGACGGGAATGGCCAGGTGTTCCCGGCCATTCCCGTAGCCCCCCAGCCTGGGGGGCATGCGGGGCCCGCCTTACCAGCTAGGCGGGCATGCGCCGGGAGGGCTGTGGAACTAAAGGCTATGCCGGTTTCCCATGGCCCTCCCATCACGGCGATGTATCAACACCGCTGAGTTTTAGTGGGTATACTGTCATTCCGACGACAAAAAAAAAAAAAAAAAGGTCCCAGATTACCTATCTGTGATGATTCATTACGATCGGTTCAGTGATTTAGGCGTGAAAAGGTAACAGACGGACAGAGTTACATTTGAATGTATAATATTAGTATGGATAAACCAACGCATATTACGCGGCAGCCTAGTGTATGATCTACCTTTCTATTCTATAACATTAATTTTCAAAGCGTACCCAGTTAACTGATTACCTTTACTATAATGCCATCCAAAAAGATTGGATGGTACCGATAACCACCATCGAAAGCTGTGTGAACAATCAGTCCAAATCATTTACAAATGACCAATGTCTAGTCTGACAAGGGAGGTCGACGCGATAAAGATAATTATGTTACCTTCTGTCCTTTCGCCATACCGTTACATCAAGGGCCATAATACCTCCCATATCCCTCCAATCGATTGATAAAGCAATTAATAAGGCCCGGGCCAGATTACCAGGCCAGGCCAATTAGTTAGGCGACCGCTATTTAGTTTTGGAAACGGCTATTACATTCCAAATAGAATTGTCCTCATTAACTACTATCAGTTTTAGTGTGAAATACTGTCGTTGCGGTAAATTGGGGGTATTGAGGTTTCATAGTTATGTGAATTGGTTAGTTATGGATACCTAGGTATTGTCACGAAAACATATTACTATGGATAGCTCGGCAATAATATCTGATTTCATAATTCAACTATTGATATCTATTATCAAGGTGATTGCAAATATACAGGGTTAAATTAAATTAGCTAGCTAAACTACGCAGATGCGATAGGGTATCGATATTTGTGGAAGGCTTACTAATGGCAGCACCTAAATCACTCTACGAGACAAGCGATGCCAAAATATAGGATGCTACAACGGCTTCAAAAAGATGTGTCATCTAGTAAATTATTGTTTTAATTTTTTGGCAGGACAGGACCGAAGGAAAAAGTATGTGTAAAGTAATTTTGTTTGGTTATAAAGATTGGTAAGAAAAATACACCGACATAACCCGAAGAATTGCCAAGCTTCAGTGTCAGTGGGCAGGGCACATTGCTCGCAGAGCAGGTGGCCGCTGGAGCCGAAAGGTTCTGGAGTGGCAACCGCGTTAAGGATGACGTAGCGTTGGAAAGCCTACCAGAAGAACTGAAGACCTTGCGTAGACCGCAGGAATCCACTGGATGCGAAAAGCACAGAACCAGCCGAAGTGGCGGTGCTTGGAGGAGGCCTATGTCGAGCGGTGGATGTCTTTTGGCTGAAATGATGATAAAGATGAAAATATCCAGGATTAATGGACATTTTCTGAACAATATTTTAGTGTAAGCTATTTTTGACGTCCAGTTTGTCTGACCCAGTATTAGTTTTAGCTTAATCCAGATGGATTGGAAATCTGTAGAGAATACAGAAATAGACGTTTAGATCTGAGTGCATTGGTTTTACTTACTAATGGCCTGGAACACGAGTCTAACAGGAATAGAACAATTCTGATTCAGAAGCTGGACACCTCTTCACTGTACAGAATTAGATACGTATTAAGATGTTATGATTGTAGACTAGCGTTTGCCATTACTAAGTCAATGGTATACAGGGTAGCAGTGATATCGCCGCACAACATGTTATCACGGATTCAATACATAACACTGAATCTCCTGCGTTGAAATTTAAAGTATGGTATTAAAAAAAATACTGGTCATTACATTTTGATTGCTAACAGCAGATTTTTTTTTACAACTGACGAAAATATTCTATGCTAGAATCCAGCTACCAGTTTAGAGTCATGTGTTGATTTCATGGTTCCAGTTTGCTCGTCAATGTCCCTGCTGCCACCCTGTATAAAATCGGCTTAATCATCATCTGCCTAGCCTTTTCCCAACTATGTTTGGGGTCGGCTTCCAGTCTAACCGGATGCAGCTGAATACCAGTATTTTACATGGAGTGACTGCCTATCTGACCTCCACAACCCAGTTACTGGGTAATACAATACCCCTTGGTAAGACTGGTTGTCAGACTTTCGGGTTTCTGACTACCCGTAACGACTGTCAAAGATCCACGAATGACAGCCGGACCAACCGGGCACGGAGGTGTCTCGGTATGTAAAGATGGTCACCCATCCACAGACCAACCGCGGCAAGCGTAGCTTAACCTGACCGATCGACCTGTGCGGCTGTTATTATTTAGAATCGGCTTAATAAAAATCTTAAATTCATTCATGACAGACAACGCACGGTCTTAACCTTAGCTTTAGCCTTGGGGTCTAGAAGCATAAGATTTTGCACAAGAGCTCCTTTTATAACAAAGTAAGGATTTTTGAAAATTCACCTTTTAAATGGGTTAAATAGGGGATGAAATTTCGTAATTTTTACCATCGGACACACGGCTTGGCAACTGTGAATGGAAACCATTAATAAAAGAAAACTGTTTCATAAACCTTCATAAAATAACAAATAGTTATTTAAAAAGTTTGTGCATAAACAACTAGTTTGAGAATATTTCAGAGATATTTTATACTATGAGATAGGTACTTGCTCGAGGAAGCAAATTTGAATTTCATGAGACTTTTAGGAAATGATAACTCGTCAGTGCACGCGAATTATACTGTTTATTAACTCACTACGGTAACAAGTTTCGGGTTTTACTACCTTGCATACCTTGTTTTACTACGTATGGCCTTAAAATCTGTTGTTCTTGTCATATGGTAAGTCTTGAAGGATTTGGTATAAGAGCTTAACTGATATCACATTTTTTTTTTATATTTTTGACTTTAAACATTAACCTTCTTATTACAAAACGAAATCTAACTTTAGTTCGACCCTAAACCTTTGAGCCTGTATTTGTATTTTGAACTTTATTTCGATTTAGGCAAAGTTCTTAATACTGAAATGACAACTTAGCAGCGAACTAAGCTCTCATTTTTGTATAAATAACTTCATTTCTATAACAGTTAGGTAAGGTTAGGTTAGGAAAAAATGAAATCAAACCATTGATATAGTTATTGAACTAATTCAATAACTATAATCAATGGTTTAAAGCTGATCTTAAAAAAAATCTTGTTTAGTAATCTTGCCTTGTTTATATTGGAAAACAACAATAACTCGTGACGAGCATCATCATAATTATAACGTGAACAAACACCATCGCCATCGTGGATAGCTATGAAATTATCGAGGTGTGTAGGCTTAATAGATTGATCAGATTTTTTCATAACATACGTCACTACACCTATCTACAGTGGCCTCCAAAACTTAGTTGACATTTTTCCAGTTCAGCTTTTACACAACATATTATGATTTAAAATTCGACTGAAACAAATGTTTCAACTGCTATAACGTTTTTATTGACGAATTCTTCTTTCTACCTTTGGCTTATCATAAAAAATATCAGATAATCCCTCATAATGAGGCATCACAGCCGAAATGGAAAAATGTCTAATAACTTTTGGTCGCCACTGTGCATCTCGTATCTACCCTTATAAAAATTAAAACAATGTACCTAATCTAACAAGAACATAAAAATAGGTCACGTCAAAAGGGAGTTAACATCTGTCATCCGACCCAACGCGTCCCACGTAAAATTGAAAGCAATTAACTGCTTTGATTAAAAGGTTGAAGCGAAAAGGCCGTGTCGATGTCAAGAGTAATACCGTCAGGCCGCGGTCGGGGGCCTGGCCCCCGTCAGGCCCCTTCTGACGGCTAGACTCAAAATTTTCATTTCTAGTTGACTTCAGCCAAATGAAAATCAAATCTGCTCCGCATGAGTGAAACAATTGCCTTCACTTTGGTGGATGGAATCAGATTTTTGATTTCGGAATTGTATTAAGTTTTGGATGGTCGGCCGAAAGAAATTGCAGAGCGAAATGTTTGAGCTCAAACGAACGGGGCCGCTTTTAGCGGGCGACGAAGATGTATTGGCGGATAGATGCGACCCTAGATATTTGTTACTGCTGTTTGTGAGCGATGCTGTATCTATATCCTTCTGAGAATTTTCTTCGTTCAACGCAGTTTGAGGCTTTTAACAAAGAACTTCTGCGACATTTTAGGAATTATAGTAGGTAAGATACTCCTAGAAAAATCTTCAATTATTTTTATTTCATTGTTAGGTAGTATGTGGTTACAAAGAAAGCACCTGCCTGGAATTGAACCCACGACGCACAAATCGTACTGGCTTTCAAGTTGACAAACTACGCCAATTTGTCCTGTTATAGCGTAAGACAGAAAAAAAAGAAGAAAAAAATAAAAGAAACAGAAAAATGTGACAAAATGTACCGACAATTTAAGGTAGTAAATTTTATATACAATTAATTTCCCTGACTGTATAAAATATGAAGCTATTCAGTTACCTAGTGAAAACTATCTGAGCCACAAGTTTTCGTTACCCCAACATCATCGTGCATTCAACATGGGTGCCTCTAAAAGTTTTGTCAATAAAACACCGGAAGAAATGCATAAAGATAAGTGGCATATTTGTCTAACAAACAACAAACAAAGTCACGAATAAACGCTAGCGTGTCAAGTTCACAATTTGATTATGAAAGTTTTTATGACAGACTATTATATTCTACGACAGACATGCCATATTCTTGGCAGTGATTTTGTGAACATTTGATTATGTTCAGCTCGCGATAAACGAAATAAAGGAGTCTCCGTTGTCTCATAAACGTTCTTGCAAAACTCTTTATTAATAAGGAAGTAAGAGGAACACACTTGCTTTGAGGGACATGGAGAATTTCATAATGGAAATATTTTTTTCCAAATTAATTAAACATAGGAACACCAAAAGAGAAAATCACAAAAAAAAACTGTTTCGCCCTTTTGCTGGTCCAATTTTTGAGCAATATGCAGCAGCGGGCAGACCTCCACTGTATGCTCCACCGTGTCCTCCAGGCGATCCACACAGTGGTGACACCCTGGCGTTTCCTCCCACCTTATTCTGAACAGAAACGTCCCGAAACAACCGTGTCCGGTGAGGACCTGCGTCAGGCGGAAGGTGAGGGCGCCGTGGCACCTCTCCAGCCACTCCTCAAAGAAGGGACTTATCACCGCAATTGTGGCGTGCCCAGCACTGGGTTGCGACAATCGCACTCTCTTTGTCGCCATGAGATCTCGCTGGAGCTCTGTCCACTGTACCGAGATTTTTTGCGACAGCAGAGTTACGCCCCGGCGTTTTGCCTCCTCTCACCACTCCCATATGTGTGGTAATCGAAGACTTTTGCCTCCAGATCCCATGGTGGTAATCCGGCAAGGGGGCTCGCTCGGTATCCTTGAATCATCCGGACGGGCATGACCCGGACGCGTTTAATCGGCGGACTGGTTGCCGCCTCAAGGAACGCGCCCACGCCAGTGCCCCGTAAAGGGCCATAGACCGCACGACCCCCGCATAGAGCCTCCGGCAGTAGGCGTTTGGATACCCTAGATTGGGCAGGCCGCCTCAAGGCAGCCCCGGCCCGCTCCAGTCTGGGAGCCAAACATCGGAAATGCTCCACGAAGTTCTACCGGCTGTTGAGGACGAGTCCCAGGTACTTCATCGTTGACTCAACGCCGATGTGAACCCCTCGTACCGTTATTTGGAAACCCGACGGTGGCGCGTCCCGAGGACTATGAAAACACATGGCCTCAGACAAGTGCAGGGCCACCTCGAGTCCCTATTTCCGGATTCTCTCGACGATTGTCGCAACCCTGCGTGTCGCTACTTCGACCGCCGCCTGGTGCGACCTCCCCTGCGGCAGGACCAGCGTGTCATCAGCGTAGCAAACCACGCTGACGCCTCAAGGGAGGTCGGCGCGCAGCACCTAGTCGTACCCGATATCCCACAGATGCAGCCCCAGGACCGATCCCTGTGGGACACTGCCTCGCCACCGTCACTCGCCGCTCTCGCCGGTTTCACTCTTCCTGGTGACCGGGATAGATGACGGCCCTGTCCGTCAAATAGGCCTCGACAATGTGACAGAGGTAGGTCGGCATCCGGTGATACCGGAGTGCCTCCAGGGCAGGGTATTGAAGGCATTGGCGATGTCTAGAGACACCGCCAAGACAACCCCACTCCGGGCCACAGCATCCCCCGTCGTGAGGGCTCGCACGCGCATGATGGCGTCCACAGTAGAGCGCCCCCTGCGGAAAACAAACTGGCTATCCGCCAAATCCGGCCCCACCCGCACCAGGCGCACGACAAGGCGGTCTGCAGTGACTCTTTCAAAGAGCTTGCCCACCTCGTCAAGCAGCACGATGGGCCGGTAGGCTCCTATTGCTTCTAGCGTGAGGTTTTCAAATCTGACCGGTAGTTCCAGAAATAAGCGCGTTCAAACAAACAAACTCTTTAGCTTTATTACTATAGAATGACACATAGATAGATACCATTCTTCGTTTTTTCTCAAAATACGGTTAAAATAACATCAGTAATAGTATGGCACTTCCTGTGCATAATTGCAATCTTTGAACTGACTGTGAAAGAGCACGCTCCAATGGGTCGGACATATTGAAAGAATGTTTTAGAAAAGAATGATAAGACAGATGCACAACGTGGAAGCGGAAGAAATGGAAAGACGCGTACCTATTTATGTCAAGTCGCGTTGACGAGATTAGAAATTTAAAGGAGCGGGTAGCGGGAAATCCGGCCGAGCATTGCGTCTCTGGTGGAATGACACCTCACTTCAAGCTCACTTTATCAAGTTTCACGGTGAGATATTTACAGGATAGATTGGCTGGTAGGTATACTTCAGACTTCTTGTCACTGAAAAGCGATTGTAAGCTTACAACTACATTTATTACATGATTACAACTAGCTTTTATTTCTAGAAAATGTCTCTACAATGCAGTGAAGTAGGAAAAAAATACTGGGCTGAACAGCTTTTACTTAAATACGTTATTATCGTTCGTTTTTCAATTACGTTTATTCGCGGCATTCATTGTGATAGTTAGGTACAGAAATATCCAACGTCTTGTGTACTGTCTACTGTCTCAATAAATTCATCAAAATATTTCTGCAAAAACTTATTCCGAAAACTTAAACCCTTTTCACAAAATGCCAGATTGTCAACATTTTCCCTCGAAAACCGGTAATATAAAGTAATCATATTTAAATCCGACATCCGAAGTACTGGTGCTCCAGGGATTACTGCGGCCGTACGTGTCACGTAATATTAAGCTTGTAAAATTCATGTTTTTAATAACCACACGTGAGAATCCCCATTTGCATAAGATGTGCGTGTGTGTTCGTATAATGATATTGTTAGATTTATGTTTGAGGGGAAAATGAGTTAGGGTTCATAATTTTTGGAGATGTTTTTCTTTGGTTTTTATGCACGAGGAAATATCGTATATTCCAGAAAAATATAATGAAGAAAACTCTGGCGATTTTTGTTAAACTCGAGTATTTTATAAAAATGGCGTGAAATAATTGCTGCGTGAATGTTTTCTGTAATGTAAAAGTCATTAAAAGGAATATATTAAAGCACATTGAACAACATGTCGGCCACAATTATTTCGTTACTGAGAGTTAATGACCATTCCAACTGATCATTAAAGTTTAAAGATTTGTTGGTGCAATATCTGTCTTCATTTTCCGTACTTACCGTTTCACAATGAAAACTAGACTTAATATTACACACCCTCCAGAAACCGTTTTCTTAGAAAAACCTCTCTTTTAAATCCTACTATCCTACTTAATACACACATAAACGCGAATTAGATATAATATTATAGACTCGAAAGTTTGTGACGATAGATGGACGGATTTTGATGAAACTTTACAGTAATATACATTAGAATAACACATATGATATTTTTTATCCCGATATTCCCACGGGATCGACACTAATGCAGACAAAACCGCGGGCCGCTGCTGGTACATATGGCTCCGTAGATCATAAAAGCATAAACATTTTCTTTTGAGGCTGAGTGATTAACTCAGCCTCATAAGAAAATGTTAATTGCCCAACCTCATTGCTATCTAAGTAAACAACACTATTCCCCCAATAAATATGTAAATCTTGAACCAACATATTCAATAACTCCTCGAATTCCCCTATTTATATAAGTATGGCCATAGAATAAGAAATTCTTATAGAAAAGACAGTCTGGGTCTGTTCTAATAGTATCTGATGAAAAACAAATGAATCAAAAAACGTACCTGTGGGTGTCAAATAGTAGTGCCACTTAAAAACTGAGTGCTTTGATTATTTATTTGAATACTGGAACTTTTAAATAAATTTACACACCAGGACTCCTCCATCTTTTGGAAAGCACGTTAAGCCGTTGGTCCCGGCTGTCATTCGTGGATCTTCGACAGTCGTTACGGGTCGTCAGAAGCCCGAAAGTCTAACAACCAGTCTTACCAAGGGGTTTAATATTACCCAGTAAATGGGTTGTGAAAGTCAGATAGGCAGTAACTCTATGTAAATTGGTACTCAGCTGCATCCGGTTAGACTGGAAGCTGACCCTAACATAGTTGGGAAAAGGCTAGGCAGACGAATTGAGGTTAATTTAATAACTGAAATTTTCGTCGATGATTTTTCAATCACAATTTATGAATGTTATTCGAAAAATAATCGCTGTGAAAATCATCATCATCATAGTCCAGCCTACAATGTTCCCACTGCTGGGACACATACATTCTCTCTTCGAGAGGGAGTGGGCTGTAATCCACCACGCGCGCCCAGTGCTAGTGGGGAGCATAATCAGCCTATAATGTTCCCACTGCTTCCCAGCTGATTATGCTCCCCACCACACTGTTATGTCAAATTGATAAATATCTTTTGACTTTGGTTAGCACGGTAACCAAAGTCAAAAGATATTTATCAATTTTGTAGAAGATTAATAAAACCAGAGCAAGTATTGTGTTAGTCAGTTATTGTGTACTCCTACCTGACTAAAATCAATCAATTGAATCGAAATGGATGGATTAGATCGTGCTTAGCGAAGGCTGTTTATGACGTCAAATAATCTCATTTCTTCATTTTCTGTCCATAGTTATCATCAATCGACGTATATCTGGTGGTAAGTAAACCTTTGTGCAATTGTTTTGTGAAATGTATTGACAGAACAAGATGGCGGCGTTAGTTCCAATTTTGGCCACACGCCATAAGATCCTCATCACATGTACAAAGCGAGAGTGCGACAGCAGCATCCTGCACCCTAATTGCGTAACACAAACTCAACCTGAAACATTTTGAAGGATATTGCTAATCCATTGCGTCTTAATTTTTGCATTTGAAGGGTAGGGTAGGGTAGTTTCCTGGGTAAAAAAAATTATTATTATATTTAGTCCGTCAGTAGATTTTCGAAAAATAATGGACATGTATTTTTTCTTTTGTCAATGAAACAAAAAATGACAAAGATAAAGCGCGTCAAAATTTGGGAGTGGGAGCGCCATGCTAAAAAGTGTAACAAGGCGTGACGTCACGCGGAACTTTAACGGGCGATATCTTCATAATTTTTTATATAATTGACAAAAGAAAAAATACGGGTCCTATATTTTTTGATAATCTAACCGACGGACTATTTAGAATTTTTCAGGAAACTAGCCTATTCTCTAAGAAGGCTATAGGCTTTTTAACATCACGCCAGAACCCTTAAAAGTCGAGCAAAACGAAAAAAGTTACAGAAAGAACGCTAAGCGAAGTCGAACTAAGAGCGTAAGCAGGAAGTTCGAAAAATGCATGCACAACAACGTAAATAACGCAATGAATTTTGTTGAACTGTCATTATTAAAGCCATTGATACTGTTAGTGTGTTACGCAATTACCCCGCAGATTGTTTTGAACTTTCATTATTCCCCAAAAATATAGACATTAAGATCCTTATTCTATGTTACCCCACTAAGCAATAGTATCAAGGATTCATGGATTCTCAATCACGGATACCGATTCCATGGCCGAGTATGACACATCACGTTCCTACTGATGGATGGAGATGTCTGGACATAACGATTAGTCATCCCAGCGTATCGATACTGTAATTCATAACTGGTAAGATTCCGTGGAAGCTTATTCTGGTGTATCTTGAAGATGGGAGTTTCGTTTATTGTTTGGGTATCAGACGAGTAGCAGTTAGAAAGAAAGAAAAAGTATTTATTGCGACACGTACAGAAAAATCACAAACTAAACTAAATACAGTCTAAACTGAAAATAAATTTAGGTAGGTAGGTATATAAAAAAAGTAATAAAAATAAAAAATGAAACAGAAAGTCCTATACGAGGCCAAAAGGCAGCATGACGCTGCGACATTAAAAAAACTTGAGAGGTGTCAAGGGACACCCGGATGGAACGAAGTTCAAAGAGAGAGAGACAGACAGGCAGAGAAACAGGCGCACGCCGCACGGCTTACAACTACCTGTAGCAAAAAGTGTCGTTCCAACTTTAGGTCTTAATTTTTTCCGTCTAGCCTCCTTTCGCAACGCGCGATAAGGAACTTCGTTCCAAAAAATGTCGCAGCGCTGGTATTCTGATAGGGCCCGGTTACTGGTAGTAACTTGTTCTTTCTCGATTTATGATATAAAGTATCACACTTCAATGTCAATCAATCGACCAATTAACTCAGTCTATCTACTGCTGAACATAGGCTTCTCCCATGCTGCACCACAACACCCTGACCTCCACCTTCCGAATCCATTTTGTCCCAACCACAGTTTTGAAGTAATCGGTCCATCTAGGATCCTCCCACACTACGCTTGCCGATACGCGGGCTATACTCCAGGACTCGTCTGCTTCACCAGCCATCGGCAACTTACATGTGGTGTCGGAATATTACAGCTCAGTTACTGTGTTAAATGTTAAAGCTCTAGCAATAGTTGAATCACAAACACATCTTTTTTTGTTTTTGTTTAGAAATAAACAACCTCGAAATAATTTCCACTTACTTGGATACTAGAATATATTTTTCAGGATAGATATCATTATAATGACGCATGTGACAAAAAAATGGATAAAACAGCTGAGAGCACCATTGTCAATTCCCAAATGTCATCCTTTTCCTACAGAATGTAGGTACATTTGCGCAGTTCCGTTCCGTTAGAGGCTTCAAAATTTTTCGGCTTATACACACCTACATGCACACGCTTTGAGTTCCGTTTCAAAGTAGGTAACAACATCACAAAATTACGTATCGAATTTTATCAGAATACGTTCCCTCGGAATAGGATATGAATAATTCAAAATTTGGAATTGTAATTTATGTTGTTATTCGAACCTTTGAATGTTGAGTTACTGATGAGGTAATGCGGCCATAACATTGATATGGTCGGTGATTTGTATGTAGGTTAATATCTTGTTTATCTTTTTGGCGTTAGATTTTTGAAGTGGGTGTAACAACCGTGGGCGTTTTTATTTCTGGCATAAACCTACGATTCTCTATAAAAACTGTGTCAACCCACATACCGTCTGCAATTTATCTGTGAATGACGTCAATGAAACGTTTTCCATTAAATTAAATTAGTGTGTTTTCCTAGAGAGTGTTTTTGATACCGTAAAGTCAAACCCCGCTGCCCAAAGATTTAAATCCCTAGATTTGACTTCACCCTACTTAGTCACACGAAAAAGTGTCCATACTGAGAGCAGTGGTAGCCCAGTGGTATCAGCCCCAACTTACGAGTCCTAGATCGTAAGTTCGATCCCAGCCAAGTATTTTTACTTTGAGTATTTAATTTCATCACCACTGCTCTCAAAATGGTGAAGGAAAACATTGTGAGGAAACCATGTCACGTCATGTCATGTCTAGAACCAAAAATTCGAAGACATGTATTGTGACATCCACTAATCCGCACTGAGCCCTCGTGGTGGATTATGGTCCACTCCCTCTCATGAGAGGAGGCTTGTGGGAACAGTGGGAACATTATAAAGCGCAATACACACTGAGCCCGCCGGGCCACCGACACAGCCCGCCGACACAACCCGGCGGCCTATATGAAAAGAATCATGTCGGCAACATGCGCCCGCGCGTGTTGCCCACCGACATGTTGGCGTCTTGCGTACGCCTGCGCTTAGTTGCCCGGCGAAGCTCGACCCGTAGTGACCCGCCGACAAATTTTTCCGACTTGCAATAAGTGAAGCCGCCAACTAGCCCGACGACAAAAAGTTGCCGACATAGGCGCCGCGGCCCGGCGGGCTCAGTGTGTATTGCGCTTAAGGTTGATTATGATGCCTGAGAAGAGTGAGCTCATATATATAGCAATTCTATGGTAATCAAGTCAAGTGACTGCGACATTGTGTGTCAGAGACCTGTCAAAACGAAACAGAAACGCGACTATCTTTTGACGCAGTATTTAGCAATTAAATCTTTGCCGCTATCATTTACATTTACATGTGCAGTCACCGCTTTTCTAAGACACCGTAGCTTTACGTAGCCGCCGACCGCGTTGACGTTACGTTCTGTTCATGCGTAGAAGTTGCCTTTTGTATATTTTGTAGTGCTTGATGTGTTTTTTTGTTATGTGTTTTTGTGGTGTAAATAAGTTAATGCATCGAAACAAAACATCGCGTTAGCGCAGTGTACATTTTTGATGGGCACCTCCACTAGATGCGGTTTTTAGTTCATATGTTATAGCGGTTCGTTTAGGTCGGCTCATTCAGACTGAAAACGAACTCAGCACCATTCTATATTTGGATGTGATGGTTGGCCTGGAAGCCGACCCCAACATAGTTGGGAAAAGGCTAGGCAGTTTGATTGATTTTTGGTGAACATAGCCCAACCCACAAAGACGCTCCGGGCGTCGGGAGCCGCGTGACGACTCCCGGCCACCGTAGGCGCGGGCCTGCGGGCGGAGAGTAATGGGTAGCTCTCCGTCCGATCAGGACTAGGCCCGTGCCGGACCGCGCGGCGTGTACGTGTTCCACGCGCGCCTCAAAGAGATGTCAGCAAAAGCGACGGGGCCCCATAGGGCCGAAGCCTGCCAGGGTAGCGGGAACATCCGAAAGGGTTTACCGCTGCCCTGGAACATAAAGGGCTAAGGAAGGAACACGGGTGGGTTTTAGTCAGTAAGAGTCTGACACTCCCTTCTGCTCCACCCAGAGCGGGAGGAGTCATTTGATGATTTCCCATCCTCAAACAAAAAAAAATCCACAAAGCCGTTGAAGAAATCAACTAACCAAGTTACCATAATAACTCATGAAATCATTTTCAACGGCGTATTCAAAGTCACGACCAAATAAATTTCTAGGCTTAAATTAATGTGCCTACAACGTGAAATAATAATAATCATTTAATAATGTGAAAACAACTAACAATAATGTCAAAATCACCAATAAAAATGTCACAATCACCATTAATAATATCAAAACTACCATCAATTATGTTAACATCATTAACAATACCTACAATACCAAAATTCGCTTATTTCTGATCCAAATATAGGCACACAAGTGGAACTGACATTCGAACAATAAAAGTAATGAATCGAATCTCGAACTAGAATTAATATTGGAAAACTCATTTGGGTAGCTCAGCGGGTAGGGTAGATACCCATTTCGCTGTAAATTCTGCCCCAATACACACAAAAACTTAGCCTATTTACTAATCATGTGTTATCTCATCTGGAATGTAATGTTAGCAATATAATTTAATGTTACATTGTTTTACTTTTTAAGGGTAATCCGCGATTACAGTACTTTCGAAATGGTTTAAAATATAATATAAACTGTCTGTGGCTTTTATGATGACTGAGTGAGGTTTTATTTAAAACTTTCCTGTTTATTTATGAATAATAATAATATCCCTGGACATTTCACACAGCGCCATCTAGTCCCAAGCTAAGCAACCTAATGCTTGTGTTATGGTAACAAGATGGCTGATAAACTACTTATATACATTTTTTTTTGTAAATACATACATATTATAGATAGAAAAACACCCAGACTCGGAACAAATACATGTAGGTCATACAAATATTTGTTCCGTGCGGGAATCGAACCCGCGACACGCAGCGCAGCAGTCGATCGCTTAACCACTGCGCCAACCGTGTCGTCAATGCACTGCAAAATCAGTTTAGGTCACTTAGAAATCTTTCACCATCAGATTGCTAACCTACTTCAACAAAAAGGAGGAGTAATTTATAAATCGAGATGAGAAATTCTTCTTTTATTTGAAAGCATACTTAAAGGTTGGTCCCATTGGTTAAGTTCTGATGAGTGGTCAATTTACTATAATATGTTGATGTTGTTATAATAACTTACTGTCACTGTTACTTACTTAACAAGAAAAAAGACAACTAAAAAGACAAGCGAAAATTTTTTTTTTTAGAAAATTAATAAAATAACCGACTTTAAAAAAAAAAAACACTACAAAGTGAAAATAATTATCGCTACGCTCGGGCACTTGTTTCACGCCGTGCAATAATGGACTACTTAAGTCAATTGTATCGTAATGTAGTATTGTAGCTTTGTGTGACCTAAAACCTGTACCTAATTTTACTTTTGAAAATTAAGTATTTGAAGAAACTATCGCTGTCGCTCTGCCCTCTCGCCTCTGCCTATCACCCTCAAATCATGCGATAAGGACAACTGCAGATCCGACTGAATAGCCTAAGTAAAAAGTCACATTTTCGAGGTTTGGCTCTCACCTATTTTCTCTACCAATATTGAACCAATTTAAAAGATATTTCATAAACTGGATAAGAAGGATATATACTGTGTCGCCATGTTTTCTTTTTTTCATTAATAGTTGTCAAATTTGTACCCTAGGCCTCTGTTAACAGCGGTCTAAATAGGCAATTTTGAGCTTTTTTTGAGGGTTCTAGTGCTTATAAAAATAATGTATTATCAAAAAGAAAAACATAGGGACATACAAGTAACTAACATTTATTGTTCTGTAAAAAATCATAGCCATATGGTCATTAACCAGAAAGAAAACAGGCGAGAGCGTCTCTATAGAAAAAACACCACCCGCGTTTCCTCTTAAGTCACGCTTTTCTGTGACTAAAGTAGTGCATTTTTACACAGAAAAACCTGACTTTAGTGCGGGTTTAGGTCACACGGGCTTAGGTCACATGTATCGTGTATAAATAGTGTACGATACACATGACCTAAGTAATCTAGTGAGTCACACGTACCGTAATATACTGCTAATTTTGAAAGTCAGTGGCAAAAAACGGAACAAAACAAAACGACTTCCGAAATTAAAATAATTTTTAATTTTGTAGTGTTTTTTTCTTTTTACATTTCGTGAACATAAATGGTCGGAAACATCTCAACACTCACTAAGAACAAGACGTCATATTATTCGTCACAAACAAGATAACCCAGTTACTCTAACAATAGCCTGAAATAATACTCACTCGACGAAGTCATCGAGCGTGAAGATAACTTCAACTGGAAGAAATAACTGCATTTCCGAAGTTTTGCCGCTGAAAAATGGTCGCAGAAGTAATTTTTATTGCAAATATAAATGGGAAATCGTTTGCATGTACCCGGGGCTGAAAAAAATAGAACTGCCACGTTCTCCGAGTGTTGCTCTGTTTCAATTTCTTAACGTTTTCAAAGAGTACTGTTGCTACATTTTTTCATTCACAAGAACGGAAGCTGTGACTGTTTTATGGGTTCGTTGAAATTGATTTTGATTAATTACATATTCACGATGTGGAATCGCAATTGTTTTGTTTTTGTCTGGCAGGAAAAAATACAGTACACAGTGAAGAATCTAAATGAGAAGTCTAAAAAAACAAATTACCCTCTAGGCACATAAATCAGTTGGTAAATCTAAAGTATCAACACAAATCCGCTCTACATTAAACTGGTCCTAACTCCGCATACTTTCTCGTCAAAACAGTTTCATATTAAATACAACACAGGGTGATATTAATAAACCACCCAAACGTGAGTATGCTAATATGTTGCAGACGACAATGGCACTTGTTTAGACTTCTAAATATCTCCTTAAAGAGCAGGTACACAAGGTACTTGTAACTTAGACCCATATTAAGTCCCCCACACCTTCATATAAACGGCTTTTAACCCTAGCTCCGCGATAGCTCTTTAACAGCGCTGCCGACCTATTATGCGGGGTCATATATCCTTTTGGCAATAGAATAGGCAGCAACTAACTGGTATACGATGGCCGTGGCTTTGGTTACATTAGCATACGCTTACACAAGCACCGTCACTTCGCAATGATTATTTACATAATTGGTAATACTGAAACTATGTCGTGACTGTTTGAGGGTTGATATTGAAGGGGTGGTTCTAATTTTGTGTTCGTATTGTTTTAATGTCGCTAGATTATGTTTTAACTTCTGTCTCAGCAATCTGGCCATACAATGGATAGGTATATTTTGTTATTTTTTTTACAGTGAATTGAGTTACTTCCAAGGTTATTGCAAAAAGTGATTTTATTTTCAATCTACACTTGTATAATAAAATAATGCTGGAGAGTTTGTTTGTTTCTTTCACTCCATGTAAAATACTGGTATTCAGTTGCATCCGGTTTGACTGGAAGCTGACGCCAACATAGTTGGGAAAAGGCTCGGTAGATGATGATGTGCTTGTTTGTTTTTTGTTTGAAAGGGCAAATCTCTGGAATTACCAGGCAGATATGAAAAAATATTCTTGCATTTGATAACTGAATTCTTGAGGAAGGCTAGGATGGACCAGACGCTACGACTCTGAGAAGCCGAGTAAAAAGAAAAAAGTCAGAACGAACGCTAACGCGAAAACTTAGTAATACCGCGGGCGGGAGATGTGATCAAGACATACGATGGATTGATATTTTTTATATTTTTAAATCAAAAGGCAAGAAGACAGTCAATCAAGACAGAATTGGGTAGAATAGGGAGAGGGAGGCATTTGCCCTGCAGTAGGACAATACATGCTAGTTAGATTAGATTTAATAAATCATCTGATAATTTTAATAAAGTAGGAACTAATATTAAAGCAGGAACTAATTTTATAGTAGGAACTAATATTATAAATGTGAAAGTTTGTATGGATGGATGGATGGATGGATATTTGTTTCTCTTTCACGCAAAAACTACTAAACGGATCTGGATGAAATTTGGCACACAGATGGTTTATAACCGGGATTAACATAAAGGATACTTTTTATCCCGATATTCCCACGGGATCGAAACTTATGCGGATGAAACCGCGGGGCGCAGCTAGTCTATATATAAATAAAAATGAATCACCAAAATGTATGTACGCGCAACTTCCGACCGACTGTACCTACCAAATTGGATAATTCTTTTTTTATTTGTGTTTATTATTGTCAGGACAATGTTTGTATACACAATTGGACCCGGTAGGTGGCGCTGCTTTTTCGCGCAGGACGACGTCTGCCGGGTCCGCTAGTTTCATATAAAAACTGTCAAACGTCAATTGTATTCCTGGAATAAAATTTATCTGGCGATGGAAAAATCACCCTTAAATCAAGTATGATTATTTCCACGGTTATTTAAATGCAAACCTTTCAATACTTATACTATAAAGGGTTCATAATTTGCTATGAAAATTGCTAGCTACACCCTGTTCCTAACCTTTTCTGAACTCAAATTATCCAATCCAGGAAACGTACAAGCATTGTTTCCTCATGAAACCATACTTATTTACCAAGAAAATATCTGTGAAAACAGGTGTTTTTCCTTCAAACGCTTCGCCCAAATACTTTTTCCACCTAAAACCTCCCGAACACTTCACAGGTGCGGTAATTTTCCTAAATGTTAACAAGAGAAATTACCCCTGTATTCTAAATCATGATTACGTGTCTATTTATCTCTTTCTTAGTACCTATTACTGTTCTAAGGGCTACATATTACTTGTAATTGTGTGCTTAACACGAACTTCGCTCGTTTACATAAATTGGAAGTGAAAATTGTTTTGATTTAGTAATGTGTGTTCGATGGTAATAATTTTGGCTGGTGTGTTCAATAGAAAGTTATTCTGGATCTGCCAATAATCATAATATAAAAATAAATATTTATTATGTATTTTACAGCATAATTATATTAGAAAGGTGTGGTTATATTTAGGGGTGTGGTACAGACCATCAAACTATACAACTTTCTCCATGGGACCAACACCGTAGTCGCGAAAAAGCATATTGGATTTAAAGAAAAAGAAAGAAAAAAAAAGAAAGAAAAAGTATTTATTGCGACTCGTACAGGATCATAAAACTAAACTAAACAGAGTTAAAAATAAAAAATAAAACAAATTGTATAAGAAATTAAAAAAAGGAAAAAAAATGAAACAAAGTCCTATACGAGGCCAAAAGGCTCCTATCTCAGCATGATGCTTCGACATTTAAAAAATAAATATCGATTTCATGGTTTTAATTTTTTTTGCGCGGAATCCTAATTCTTTTTCTAAAATAAAAGTAGCCTAAATTACTCCTTATAACATCAACTATCTGGCAGTGAAACCGGTTCAGCCGTTTCGGAGATTAGCCGGAACAAACAGACAGACGAAAATGATAGTTTTTTTATTATAAATAAGTAGCGTATATACTTTCATAATTACGCATAAAGTAAAAACCTGTTCTTTAAAAATCTCACCGTGAAAAGTTAGGTGAAGTGAGCTTAGAGTGAGCTGTCAATAGTGTCAATCCCTAGCATTAGTTGGAATGCTCACTTCACCTAAGTTTTCACGGTGAGATGGTTACAGAATCTCACTGCTGATAGAAATAGATAAATGATATATCGCAGAATCTAGTCGTCAACCTGTCTGTATTTTAGTACTTACATGAAATTGGTTTTATAGTTATTATGTAAATGTTTCGCCCACTTTGCCTACTACGCGTTTTCATTGCTGTCATCATTTGAGTGAGATAGGTTACCAATATTGTTGAGAGGAAGGAAAGTTGTTCGACAGATAGACAGTAAGTTATTGTGACTTATACCAGACAAGACCTGTCTACAAGTGTCTATCCGATCTTCTGAACGTGGACATGGCAAATTTAGCAAAGGGTTATGCCTACAGTCCAGCCGTATACAAAGGAATATGTATTATGCGAATTTGATCTTTATTACAGTGTGGCCGACGTTTGAATGCGATTGAAACCTATCAGATTCATACAAACGTAACGTGTTTTGCGAATATGACCTTTGTTAGCTACTAGAATTGTCACACTGGCAGTTGTCAGGAACGCATTCTCTCGACGCGGCGACGGCCGGAAGTAGTGTTGTAGTTTTGCTATGTGGACGAGATAGATGTATCAAGGAAAAATAATGATGTTCTTGTCAACATGACAGAAATATGAATACAGAACGTACGGACGCCAGCAGGTCAACCTACCCGAAACTGTCAGATTTTCCCAATCAACATTGAACCTAATGCTATAGCAATAAAGTCGAAAATCTATTAAAGAAATCTGACAGATTGTAGTAGCTTGATGTGCTGGCGTCTGTACATTGCTACAATGATCTTTTGGCGCTCGTATGACGTTGACAGGGGGCGCTTTTGGTAAACATTTGTTTTGTGTAGTGAAATGTTACTAAACATAACATTATATTTAAAAAAAACAAGAAGGCGGCGTTAGTTCCGATTTTGGTCAAGCGCTAAAAGAACCGTGTGGCGTGATAGGTGCAAATGAATTTCTTATATCTTTTATTTTTAGGTGGAATGAAGAACAGAAATCAATACACTTATAACAATGGTCAATTTCATTTTGCAGTTTTACCTAAATAATTTTATCTCATTCCAACTAAATAATCAAAATCCAATTGCGCATCCCAAAATCAATTTAGAATACTTATCGACTATCTATTATTCTTTGTAAAACAGGATAACAATGGCAACACACAAAAAAAAAAAGTTTCGCCATAGATACTATGTATTAGCAATTTAAAAAATGGAACAGAGGTCCTTTATTGCTGAGAAATAATGGAATACTGGCCATTTATAAGCCTCTAAGAATTTTAAGCTCAGCATTTATATTTACGCAGTTCCACGGCGTTTAGTTTTAATAAAATGCCGGGAAAATATAATAGGACATTTTTAAAAGAGTATCTTTTGTTAGAGATGGTCTTTTGAAAGCTTTTCTTGGTATCGTTATGTTGTTAATCGAAGACTTGCTTTTTATGATACTTTCGGGGTACTAAAATATTCATTGGCTTGAATGTTTTACATATTAGAAATGTAAAGATGTCTTTGGAGTATTTTTTTTTGGGAATGTTACAGTTCTTTTTTGGTTTTTTCTTCTGGTAACGGTCTGATTATTATCATTAGAAAAATCTGAATTTTCCATTACTGAAAATATCTTTATACAGAACAATGTTATTACCATTTATTTTGGTAATTTTAGGAAAACTTACAGCTAATACAATTTAAAATCAAGTACGATGTGTAAACGATGGCCAATTACAAGCTTCCACTAACGATCAAAGTGAGTAACATGAAAAAATACGCGAGAACAACGACGTAAGGGATACGCAATTATCACACGCTCAAAAAGTAGAGATAGTAGATAGTTCTCATTATCTACAACTAAAAGTCGAAAAAGTTATGATTACCAAATTAAATTGATTATGATTATTTTTACATCATAACGGAACTTTTTGTGATAACTAAGATAGGGTCTTATAGGATAGATAGGATTAAGTTTTTGGTGTTGTCTAGCAACATGGTTTTGGACTAGAGAAAATGAATATTACGGATATATTCAACTTGGTCTGGCAGCTAAAATTAGACCTACAAAGGCATGTAGTGCTATCCTGTAAAACCTCACCGTGAAAACTCAGGTGAAGTGAGCGTGGAGTGAGCTGTCATTCCAGTTAATGCTAGGGATTGACACTATTGACAGCTCACTCTAAGTTCACTTCACCTAATTTTTCACGGTGAGATTTTTACAGAATCGAGCGGCTGATGCTAGGGATTGACACTATTGACATATTATTCACTTATTACCTACTTACTTCACCAAAATTTTCACTGTGAGATTTTTACAGAAAAGCACTTACCGGTGTAATTATTTTGCACGTAATTTATTTAAGCAGCAAGTACTAGATACAAGCAGTAAATGTAGGGTTGCCAAAATTTATTACGACTACTATAAAAAAACATGTTTAATAAAGACACTTAACGTGAATAATTAAGATCGTAAATTCTAGTTTTAATTAAATAGAACTAATTTCACGTAACTTCCTACAAATTCTTTAAATAACTGCGTACTTTAAACACTATAAAATACCACCCTAGAGAGTGTCGAAATCCGTATTATACAGAGCCCTGGATATGATCAGCAAATACGAGTAGTATTATAATATTCGTGTACTAGCTGCGCCCCGAGGTTTCACCTGCATGAGTTTTGATCCCGTAAAAATATCGGGATAAAAAGTATCCTATGTGTTCATCCTAGTTATAAACTATCTGTGTACCAAATTTCATCCAAATCCGTTCAGTAGTTTTTGCGTGAAAGAGTAACAAACTTCCATCTATACATCCATCCATACAAACTTTAACATTTATAATGTTAGTAGGATTTATTTATCAAATCAATCAGCTCAGCGTATCGCAGTCCACTGCTGGTCATAGGTGTCTCCCAGACTGCTCTACTATAGAAATAAATAGACAGGTATTCAAATTCACGCGTTAAAAATAAAAAAGTACTATTATTTTGAGTCAGATGACCATCAATTATTATGTTTTCAGTTTTCAACAGATTACATAATCAGCCTATAACGTTCCCACAGCTGGGACACAGGCCTCCTATCTGTGAGAGGGAGTGGCCCGAAATCCACCACGCGGGCCCGTGCGGGTTGGTAGATGTTACATAATGTATGTCTTCGAACTTTTGGTTCTAGGACATGCCGGTTTCCTCACGATGTTTTCCTTCACCGTTTTAAGAGCAGTGGTGATAAAATCATTTACACAAACTAAAGCGCCTGACTGGGTTCGATCCACACTGGGGTGTAAAGGACACAGTGGATCACTAGGTAACGACGCGGCGAGCTGGCCAGAAGGGCATCAAGCACGCCAGTCTACGGACCGGAACCAGTCGTGCCCATTCCCTTCAATCAACTACGCAGGTGGCTACAGAAGCACACTCACACACAGGCAGAGAACTGGTGGTCCTCGTCACCGGGCTGTAGGCAGTCCAAGGAAGCCATGCCATCATTAGATGGCAAGCTAACCAAAAGACTGCTACGACTGGACAGGAAAGGCCTGCGCCTGGTGACGGGGACCATCACGGGACACTGCTCACTGATCAAACACTTCCATACGATAACCATAACAGACAGCCCCCTGTGCAGAGCCTGCATGGAGGCTGATGAAACCGTTGCGCATGTGCTCTTTGAGTGCACAGGCGTCACCCAGATTATATCAAAAACCCTCGCGACACCCAGATCCTACACAGATGTTCTCGACAGACCAGGAGACCTAATAAGCTTCTGGAGGGAGGTGGGCTGGTTGGAATTACCACAGAAGGCCACCATGACCCACGCACAATGGTCCACCTGAAGGACTAAGTGCGGAAACCAAACCCATAACATAGAACATAGAACTGGGTTCGAACCTACGACCTACAGCTCTATAAGTCGCAGCCTCCACTGCTCACAACAGATTGAAAAATTGGAATTGGGCATTCTGACAAAAAAAAAGATGATGGAGAAATTGCTATTTATTTCAATAAGTAATATAACTGATCAATATTATATTATATTTAGATTATAAAACTTCTTGACCTTCTACGCACGGCTACACATCAAGTTATAAATAACCAGTATAAGTTGACTTCTGATTGTACGAAAAACCTGTACAATGCGAGGTCAGCTAAATCTGGAAATATATACCTTGATGTGGATATTTAGTATTTTTAGGCCCCAAAATATCTAGTCATTATTTAAGGTTCACAAAAAGAGAGAGATTAATTTCTTTTCTTTATCTTTTTTTTGAAAAACGTTGACCCACACTAGGAATTACCCCTGTATCGTGGGTGCGTTTACAAACATGACCCGGAACAACTACCTGTAGGCAATACAAATATTTGTTCCGTGCGGGAATCGAACCCGCGACACGCAGCGCAGCAGTCGATCGCTCAGCCACTGCGCCAACCGTGTCGTCACACATATTATTTGTTTGTGTGTCACATTACATTAGAGACTGTTCAATATTTTTTTTTTTGGGTAAGCAAAATGGTAATTATTTGAGGTTGAATAAATACATGCCTTTCAATAATGGTTTCTCTTCAGTTACGGCCCAAACAATTCCAATATATCCAATAAATACCGTCAAGTTAAACATTACATCAATAATATAGCATAGGTCTGTTCAGCGACGTATAATTTCATTATAACTAATGAAATAGGTAATAAGTAAGTCCACGTCTACAGTGTTGGAAATATGGTTGTAATTTTAAGCCCGGTGCTCACAAGGGTGATATGAATGCATGTAAGTATATCCCGTGTTTAAACAACTTGAGTCTGATGAAACAGTTTATAAAAACAAGTGAATTCTCAATTAATTGGGTTTTTTTTAATTATACAGGGGTTTTCGACGCTGCATTATTTTATATGTGATATCCGTTATGTTTGTATAAGGTAAAAACAACATTCATTTATTAGGTAAAAAGGTCAGGCATCAACGTTTTTCATATCTATATATCTTCTATATAAATAAAACAAAGTCGGGTTAGTTACACCATTTATAACTCAAGAACTATACAAAAGGCTATACCGATTTTTATGATATTTGATTCGTTGGATTTGTCTCCGCCCCGAATAGCAGAATAACTATTAAAACATTGGAAAATTCACAAACAAATAATAATGAAGGTAATTCATATTCTAAGGCAGTACAAAGTTCGCCGGGTCAGCTAGTCAAGTATAAGAAAAAAGATGTCTGACGTAGTACAGAGGGAGATGATTGTATATCTTAAAGTGGACGTAATATTTATCGTAAAAGAAGTAATAGGAATATTTAAGGATCAGCTCATTGGAAAAAGGTGTTAGTTTAAGTATTTATGGATGTATGCGAAGTCCACCAAAATAGATAAACATTATACGTAACGCACCATTTCCTCAACTAATTGTCAACTATTCGTGTTAAAATTATGAGTTAATTCTACAGGAAAATGTGTTTTTTTTTTAATATATTATTGTTTTTGCATGCTGTTTCTACCGCTTAATATTGTGCACTTGGCTTGTATGGTTGTTAATTTGGTTGAACAGTGTAACTATTGTAGATAGACCAATAAATAAATAAAAATGCGTAATATTTCTCACTTCGAAGTATTTATTCTTAATTAATATTAAATTGGAACCGGATTAAGACCAACTCCCAAAATAAATCTACAAAAGCCATTTAAAACGGACATCCCTCACAAAATAATTTAAAACGATATTAATGTTAATGCAAACAGTTTCAAGCGGCGTGCATTCCCGGTAGTTATGCAAATAAAATGTGCAGGCCAAACCGAGGGATTTAGTAACCTTATGCTAATCAAATCCCGAGACTTTGCGGCAGCATACGTAGCTTTGCGAACTTCATGCATTTTCGGCGGTAGTTATGACGGGTACCTATACGAATATGCGCGCGAAAATGTTGACTGATAAAATTGGCCTGTAAAAAGTATGGCCTGCGAGTAGTTGTTCCGGGTCTGGCTGTTTGTGTATGTGAGTTTAAATGTTTGTAAACGCACCCACGACACAGGAGAAATTCTAAGTGTGGGGAAACGTTTAAAAAAAATAATTAAGAGTGCAGCACTGACCAGCCGGTCGATTCTGTAAAAATCTCACCGTGAAAACTCAAGAAGTGAGCTTGATGTGAGTGTCAATCCCTAGCATTATTTGAAATGACAGCTCACTCCACGCTCACTTCACCTAAGTTTTCACGGTGAGATGGTTACAGAATTGCACTGCTGTAAGTTTTCTTCACAAAGTTTACATAATCAGCCTTTAATGTTCCCACTGCTGGGACACAGACCTCCTCTCTTCGAGAGCGAGTGGGCTGTAATCTACCATGCGGGTCCAGTGCGGGTTCGTAGATGTCACATGTCTTCGAATTTTTCATGGAAATGCCGGTTTCTGCACGATGTTTTACTTCACAACTGTGAAGTAAAACATCGTGCAGAAACCGCCACTGCTCTCAAAACTTTGAGAGCAGTGGTGATGACATTATTCCCACAAAGTAAAGCGCCTGTCTGGGTTCGAACCCACGA
The DNA here is from genome assembly GCA_945859715.1 of Apamea sordens. Lineage (NCBI taxonomy): Eukaryota > Metazoa > Arthropoda > Insecta > Lepidoptera > Noctuidae > Apamea > Apamea sordens. The sequence continues at coordinate 5,321,382 of OX243994.1, forward strand.
TCTACAACTCGTAAGTCGGGGTCGTTACCACTAGGCCCCTACTGCTTTTTTGCCATCATAAATCACATAGCCAAGATCTACAAAGCGCACACAACGCAACTTACTAGAAAGTGGTGAAAGACGGGCGTTTTGGGGACTGTCTTATAATGTAATTTTGAGATTAAAAAAGTGCTGATTCTCAGCCTAATTTAAATAAATTACTTTTAGTTTTACTTATTTACTTACTACCTAACCTGAAATTGTCTCATATAAATACAAACTACAACCACAGCCTAAATTATAAACCTCAAATATTCAAAAGCATGAAAACACAGAGCGTATTGAAATATGAAACATGAATAGATGTACAGCGCTAAAGCAGCTTTATGGAAACTCCTTTTACGAACCTTCATTATTTTGTGTGGGATCCAGCGGTCACTTAATTACCTACCTTTAGTAAGCACTATCTCTGACTTGGCAACTGCAGGCGACTATTAGTGGCTGACATTAGTGGTCGGATGGTTGTGAGAAGTTTATGCACCGCTTAAGTGGCAGTATTTATTATCTTTTGGTGTGATCTAATGATGCTGATTAAATCTTGTTGATTTGCTCAGTTATGTTTAGATGACGAGATTTGTTGCAACCAACACAATAACTGTACAGGGTGGCAGGACATTGACGCGCAAACTGTTGCCATGGATTCAGTACATGATTCTGGAACCTGCGCTATTTTTTTTCGAAAATTTACTGTTCCTGGATACATTTTGACCGCGTAGGTAAAATACCTACGTAATATATCTGCGCTAGCTAGCTTTCTAGAATTATGTACTGAATTCATGGTTACAGTTTGCACGTCGATGACCACCATGTATGATGGCACTTGTGTCTCATTTCCTTAATATTTTCTGATTGAACAGAACTTTAATAATACAAAACTGGTCAGTAGAACAGACTTTTTTTTCTAGTTAATTCCATTTTAAATCAGTTAATGAAAAGTTTTTTGTGTGAAAATGACTGTTAAATATTATTATTGTTGGGGCCGCAAAAAAGCTAGGGCTTGTGAACGCAATTCATACTCCGCTTCAAGGACATTCGACGAGACGCTTCTGTCACCAGCTGTCATAAGCAGAAGACTGACATAACTTATCATAACGCCTTTGTACCCCCAAGGGCTAGAAAAAGGTGTACCGTAATAGGGTGCGAGCCCATTGTGATTTTATTGAGCCAATTTTATTTTCTTGTGTCTTGTATTGTTGGGAAAGTAAAAAACAAGCAGTAAAGTATACAATAGTTAAAGAGGAAAATGTATAAGTCCGTGATAAGGCCTGTTGTACTTTATGGGTCTGAATGCTGGGCTGTGAAGAAGACGGATGAAAAATGATTGCATGCAGCGGAGATGAGAATGTTGACATGGATGTGTGGAGTGACGAGAATGGATAAAGTAAGAAATGAGTATTTATGAGGAAGTTTGAAAGTGGCGCCAGTGACAGAAAAGTTGAAAGGAAATTGTTTGGCTTGGTATGGGCATGTGATGAGAAGGGACGAAACGCATGTGACTAAAAGATTGATAAATATACATGTTGCTGGATGGAGAGGGAGAGGAGGCCGAAGAAAGATGGATAGATTGTGTGAGGAATGATATGAAAGAGAAGGGAGTGAATGATAGCGTGACGGTTGACAGGGGAGAATGGAAGAAGAAAACGTGTTGCGCCGACCACAAGTGACATGGGGGGCAGGAAGATGATGATTGGAATAAAACCCGTGAATATCTCAAAAATGATATTGGCCACATTTTGAAACCACTACTAGTGGCGCCGCCGTTTCCTCATTTGTAAAAGCCCTTATAATACCGTATTATGTTTATAGCCGCTTCATAACTTATTCGACGCTTGGAAGATTCATTAATGATGAGTAGGTAGGTATGTGGTAATGAGCACATTTATATTCCGAGGTATTGTGAAAGTTCATGAAAGTTCTCTATACGACCTTAAAGGTAAAAATAAAATTTTACGTAGGGTTAAAACACCCAGAAAAAATTTACAAAGATTAAGAAAAACCATAATTTACGTAGCTGCTAGACTCCCACGTGTATACGCACTCATTCTAAAGAAACGACTACCTACTCATAAATTGTCGTTGTAAGTAAAGAATTACCTAAAATCTTGTATGGCCAGCATCCAGCAACCAACATCCCGCAGCTGCCAGCATCTGTCTGGCAAATGCTAAAATAGACATTTGTTGTTAAATTCGTCATTCATAGTTGTTAAAACATTATTTTCACTGGTTTATTGTTTTGTGTTTCACGAACTGTGTTCAAATAAACGTTATTCTTTCTTTATTTCTAATACATATTACAACACCAAAACTTTCCCCAACACCTCAATTTCCCTAAACAGACGAAAATGAGCCTAGAAAAAAAAAACAAGCTCCGTGTTTCTGTGACAAAGGACCATGTCGTCCATGTCAATATTGTCCAACAGACGATCAAAGAAGCTGACCTCTGAGGGAATGGCGTGAAGGAAAAGGGCGTTGGCTATTGTGACTTGTTCAAATTTGTACTGTCGTGTCGTGTGTAATTGCTTTTCGGATGGGTAGATAGCTACTTTTTAATTAAGTTCGTTATCTTCTTACTAGGTCACATTTTTTGTTTCCCTTTTTTGTTTTGCTATTTGTATTTTCTTTCTTTTTTTGTATTTTTGTTTAGGATGTATTGTAAGCTCTTAAATCCTACCCTTTCCTACGGGCACTCCTTTCCTACAACTACCGCGCACCCCGGTCTACTCCTTGATATGCAATGGTCGCTGTAGCACCATGAACATGACGCTACAGAAGCTAGTGCGAATCTTGGGGTTCATTCGATTAATCGAGTCTGGTTTAACCACGCCGGGATCGGCGAATTCATTCTTCTTTTTTTTGTATTTTTGTTTATGTCACTTTAAATATTCATTTTCATTACAAACTTCTTTCTTGATTTCTAAGTTGATTAAGGGTTGTTTGTGTGCCAGGAATAGGTACTATTGCCAAAACCTATATCTGACCATTTTGAAAACAAAATCCCTTGCACATGATGACCTGCGTCCGTAAGTAAAACAAAAGAGGATCCTTTTTAGGTCGACTAATAATATGCGCTGCAAGCATGAAAAGTCCTTACGGTGCAGCGGTGGTCAGATATAGATGTTGGCGATAGGACATATTTATTTTTTTATTAGTCTGCAGGTATATCGTTACATTATATGGGTTGTAGAGGTCTGGAAGGCACTTCCAACATGTTTGGAAAAAAGCTAGACAGATGAGATGAATTTTGAAACATTTAATGTATTGAGTTCATTGGTTTGTTTTTTACCATTTTTTTTTTTTAAGAAAATTCTAAATTCTAATATTTATTATCATCTGCCTAGCCTTTTTCCAACTATGTTGGGGTCGGCTTCCAGTCTACCCGATTCAACTGTTTTTAAATAAAATCCTAAAAGTTATTATTATTACTTTTTAACCTTTTACGAAGGAAACAACATATTATTAATGAAATAAATGAACATTTTGTGAACAACACCAATCTATTCCAGTTTCATCTCATGAATTTTAAACAAATTCTGTAAACTTTCGGTATAAATTGGCGAACTGAAAGTATTATTCAATTATGCATGTATTTACCGATCAAAATACTTATCTCAATGGGTTTCTTAGTGGTTTTCTAGTTTTGGAACCGGTGATACGAATAGATTTACGGTGACCTTAGTGACTTGATTCGGTAAAGTTTTTATTTAGTTTCCTTTCAAATAAGATTCTAACTGTGGGGACGCCAGCTGAGTCCCTCATCTTAAATATATTATTGATTGATATGTCATGAAATAGTCATTATCAATCAGTAAACGTCAATAGGATTATATTATGACTTAGAGGGTCGCATTGATGATTTTAATGATTATAATTCTGTAAATACAAACTTGTTACGGTCGTGAATCATATTTTGTTCAACATAAAACCTGACACTGACCTGCAAATTGCAAAAAAACTTAAGAAAATTTGAATTTTGTGGTTTACCCTGGCCCTGGCTGTTTATTTGTATGACCTACATGTATTTGTTCCGAGTCTGGGTGTTTTTCTATTTATAATATGTATGTATTTACAAAAAAAAATGTATGTAAGTAGTTTATCAGTCATCTTGTTACCATAACACAAGCATTAGGTTGCTTAGCTTGGGACTAGATGGCGCTGTGTGAAATGTCCAGGGATATTTATTTATTTATTTACTTCCCCATTTATTTATTTAAACTTTTCGCACAAAAAGATACAAAGGCGGACTTAATATTTAGGCATTCACTTCCAGTCAACCAAGGGTGGTGAAGGGATTAGATGGCAGGTGCTTCTAAGCCCATTCATTATTTTTTTACCCGAAAAGAAAAGGTTTAGTAGTCAATATATGAATTTCCTGTGTATTTAGCCGGAATATTACATGCTAGTACTAGAGCCCCAAGTCTGCTATTTTTATAAATTTGTCATTCCAACACGATCCCATTCCCATCTCATTGTCATTTTGCTTAAAGTTCGTAATCTGCTAAATTCTTAATGGCGATCATTGGTCGGTCAATAGTCTCGTAATAGAATTGTGTCATAATGACATTGTCGTATTGCCTTTATTATAAAACCCGTTAGTAGAAATGATTTTCGAAAAACTACCACTACTTTATTTATGCCAGATTTCATTTATATATATTTTTACATATTATTTATTAGTGTTATATACAAGTCAAGTGTTTTATGTAAGTCAGTCATCCATTTATCTGCCATGTCTTTCAATGGAGTGTCAGTGGTTGACCACTGAAAAGTCATAATGACGCCATTATATTACTTAGTAGATTACCAAACTTGTCAAAATCAACAATTATGAAATCAATGATAGACCATTCTGACACTATTGTAATAACTGACTTGAGGCCCAGTTTTGTAACTGGGTTGTGGAGGTCAGATAGGCGGTTGCTTCATGTAAAATAAGTACTGTTAACCAGCTGCATCCGGTTAGACTGGAAACCGACTCCAAAATGGTTGGAAAAAGGTTAGGTGGATTGACCATGTAGTAAACTTGAATAAGTAGGTAATGCGTTTATCCTGTGAGAAACTTAAATATGTATTAAGCTCTTACACCAAATCCTTCAAGACTTCCAATATGACAAGAACAACTGATGTTAAGGCCAAACGTGCCGTGCCGTTGTTACCGTAGGAAGTTAATAAACAGTATAATTCGCGTGCACCGACGAGTTATCATTTCCTAAAAGTCTCATGAAATTCAAATTTGCTTCTTCGAGCAAATATCTCACGTAAGTGAAATATTCTCAAACTAGTTGTTTATGCACAAACTTTTTAAATAACTATTTGTTATTTTACGAAGGTTTATGAAACAGTTTTATAAACCTTTATACCAATATGCATTACCTACATATTTAAGTTTCTCACAGGATATAGCAGCATGCAACCACGACTAGAATGACAAATAACCCACTAGCCTTACATAATCCTTCAAACAAAAGTGAACAGGCATCTTCTGGAAACGCTCCAGGCATCTTTTGGGCACGCTCATTTCATCAAAGGCATCATCTATCGCTTTCCACCGCGCGAGGTCGAGCACAAGACCAGGCCCAGCTCACAATATATATATTTTTTTAATCGTAATATTTTGTCATTTATTTTCGTAGTTTTTCACACCTCTGAGATTAAATTAAATAAACAACCGCTCACGTCGAGTTGAGACGCTTAATTAAGCGCAATAAATCAATTAGATGGAAATTAATTAATTTTGGTTCAGAAAACGTGTCACCCTTCCACATGTTGACGAGTTTACCATATTTGTGGGTAACCTAATTTATTTAGTTTAAGTACTTGTGAAGGAGTACTTAAATTAATTGTGGTTGGTGCAGTGATTTGACTTGTCTTTTTCAACCAGTGACCCTCTCCTGCTTCGCACCATTTTTCGACTTAAAATATTTAGATTTCTTTATTATGTTTGTTCTATATGTCTGTTCAATAGGTACTAATGTAATATACACAGTTACCGTCCAGAATAAATTCTGGTATTCAGCTGCATCCGGATAGAGTTGAAGCTGACCCCAACATAGTTGGGAAAAGACCAAGCAGATGATGATCCGCTTCGTTGCTACGGGACAGTTTCATGTCATGAAAAAATTGCAGTACAATGATACTGGTTACTTTGGGGACACTACGTCAAACGGTCGTAGTAATGCCAGTTTAGTCGATATTGTTTTGCTATGAAGTAGTACTTTCTAATTCCATACATTTAGAATGGTTCGTTATTACATTCCGCACATTTTGATATACGGTAACCCTAGGAGCGACCACTCTATGATTTATGAAAATATTGTTTGTTGTGTTATTTTTTACAATGGCGGCTGACCGGTTTTTTAGTGTGATAGCGGATAAATAAAGTGTATTTAACGAGAAAGCCAGTTATAAAAGTATTTGTGTGTATTATTAATGTGTGCAAGCAATTATTTGCAATAGGAAATATAATACAGGATTCAAGTCGGTGAGTAAAATAATACGTAATTTCTGTATTTTTCTTCAACCGATTCCCGGGCACCAGCGGCGGTTGAAAATGTTTTGTTTTTTTGGTATTTTATTAATTAATTACGTTGATTTCTTCTATGATTCCTTCAAATCATCGAACAATTATTATCTAAATGCATATCCTGTCCATTGAATACGAAAACATTACAGATTAACTTCAAAAATTTTAAACTTATGTTCACGCGTCCGGCATAATTTTATTTATCCATCTTAGATACAGTACACCAGTAGTAAACATTAAAACGTAAGTAAAGTAAAGCAAAGTAAAAAGTAAGTAAAATGGTGTTGGTGTAGTAGTGTAGTAGTAAGTAAAGTTGTTACCTACCGTATTTTTTGCGGCAAGCAAAACGTTCGGAACGTTTTTCTTTCATCAATTGCGAACCGATCCTCTGCTTTTTTTTTTTTTTTTTTTGAGGATGGGAAATCATCAAATGACTCCTCCCGCTCTGGGTGGATCCTCTTTAAAATGTATTTATCCAATCCGGCTTGAAGGACCGAAAGTAAAATAGAAAAAAAAAGTATTTTAAGACAATTACTAACAATACTAGCTTCTGCCCGCGGTTTCACCCGCATGGATGTCAGAAATTATCCCACGGGAACGTGCTACCAGGATGAAAAGTATGTCCTTTCCCAGGATGCCATCTATCTCTTTGCCAAATCAAAACTTCAGTAGTTTATGTGTGAAAATGTAACATACAGTTTCAAGTTTAAATCTTCCCCTTAAAAATCGAATACCCCTTTTTGCCTCGTCAGGGATCAATTTTCGACAACTTTACATAGGTACATAATTATTCTGAGTTTAGAGTTGGATAGTTTTGAAAAACTTATAATAATAAACTTTATTACTTACTTAGGCGAGTATTCTTGTCAAGTTTCAAGTTTATTAACTAAATGAATAAGTTTTTTCATATAAACTGTATCCCCCGCTTTTCACCCTCACAGGGATGGAATTTAAAAAAATCGTTTGGGATGTATTCATAACTTGACTCAAAGATTATTTATACTAATTTTAGAGTTACTCAAGCCATGAAGTAAAATCCTCCCCTGAAAAATTGACTCCCCCTATTCAGTCCGTCAGGGGTAATTTTCATAAAACCCTGATACACATTATTCTTTACTTTCATTCCTAGGTACACAAACTGAGTTTCGAGTTAATCGGACCGCGCGCTAAAATTCTTTCATACAAACTTTGAAACCTCCAATCTCTTTTTAGGGGGTAGTTTAGAAAAAACATAAAATGGCAAACTTCATAATTTACTTAGATTAGTATTGGAGCCAAGTTTCAAGTTTATTAACTCAAGGAATAAGATTTTTCATACAAACAAAATCCCCCCATTTCACCCTCTTAGGGGTGGAATTTCGAAAAACCCTTTCTTAGTGGATACCTACTCTTCACTAAAAACACACCTCCAAATTTCATGTCTCTAGGACCAGCAGTTTAGGCTGGTATAGATTATGAAACATTCCCTTGCGACTGACCTATGCAGAGTTAATAGGCTATAATGAAATCCAACCATTAAGGGGTTTATTTATAAACAATGATTAAAGTTAATTGACGTTTAAACGTCAAAATGTCTTATTAAACAGTCGCTATTTAACCTTAAGCAACGGTTTTGAATAAAGGGGTTATATTGTTCTTTTCCGTAGGTAGATAAAGCCTAGGAGGGGCTTTGTGGCTAAGTAACAATAGCCACATGGGGCAATCGATCAGGTTAAGCTTCACTTGCTGCGGTTGTTCCGTGGATGGGTGACCATCTTTACATACCAAGACTATCGCAACCCAGCGCAGGGCACGCCACGATAGCGGCGGTAAGACCCGTCTTTGAGGAGTGGCTAGAGAGGTTTCACGGCGTTCTCACCTACCGCCTGACGCAGGTCCTCTCCGGACACGGAAGTTTCGGGAGGTTCCTGCACATCATCAGGCGGGAGGAGACGCCCGGGTGTCATCACTGCCAGGATCGCCCAGAGGACACGGTGAAGCATATGGTGGAGGTCTGCCCCACTTCGGCAGAGCACCGCCGTGTCCTTGTAGAGGCGATCGGCAGCGGCGGCGACCTCTCGCGTCCGGCCCTGGTTCAAGCCATGGTCCGGGGCGAGAGGGAGTGGGAGGCAGTCACCTCCTTCTGCGAAGCAGTCATGCTAGCGAAGGAGGTGGCGGGGCGGATGAGGGAAAGGACCTCACGCCTCAGCCGCCGCGGGACTTCCGGCCACCGTAGACGCGGGCCTGCGGGCGGAGGTATTGGGTAGCTCACCGCCCGATCAGGACCAGGCCCATGCCGGACGGCGCGTATGTGTTCCCCGCGCGCCTTAAAGAGATGCCAGCATAAGCGACGGGGCTCGATAGGGCCGAAGCCTGCCAGGATAGCGGGATCGTCCGAAAGGGTTACCGCTGCCCTGGAACATAAAGGGCTAAGGAAGGAACACGGGTGGGTTTTAGTCAGTAAAAGTCTGACACTCCCTTCTGCTCCACCCAGAGCGGGAGGGGTCATTTCATGATAACCCGTCATAAAAAAAAAAGACTCCTCCGTGCCTTGGAAAGCACTTTAAGCTGTTGGTCCCGGCTGTCATTCGTGCTTTGTCAGAAGCCCAAAACTCTAATCCAGTCTTACAAAGCGGTATCTTATTGCCTACCTACAGGTAGTTCCGGGTCTGGCTGTTTGTGTATGTGAGTTTAAATGTTTGTAAACGCAACCACGATACAGGAGTAATTCTAAGGGTGGGGCAACGTTTTTAAAAAAAAAAAAAAAGAGTTAGTATCTAGCTTCCGAACAAGACTTCTTTTTCGTTCAGTGTAGACATGCCCTTAACAATGAAAGTCAGCAATTTAAGAATTAATTAGCACAACTAATAGCCCATCATAGGTCCACGACCTGAAACAATGAAACGCATGTAGCCATTCAACAAGCAGACACATTACTTACAGACATTAATTTGCAAGTTTATTAGACACAGTTATACGTTATACCACTACACAAAGAACCCTTGTCTTGAAATGTTTTATTAGAAATAAGACTAATTAAACAGAATTGTTTTAATGGTTCTAGTCAAGTGCACCTAAGAGTGGGGCTTTATTTCTTGGGTATACTTCATTATAAAATGAGACAGAGAAGTACATACGTACTTCATTTATTCCCCTTTATTTATAAACGTTGCTTCAAGTTAAGAGACGTTGAAACGTCAACCATGAGAGCCTGTTATGGAAGAACATCGTAAGCGACATAATTAAATTTTTATAGGAGAGGTATTTCATTGATTATTTATAGATTTATTTTCGGTTTTTATATATATTAGAAAACACGTCGTTAGGCTTTACGTATACTCAATTAAATTATTGCAGAAAGAGTATCTAAATCTTTCTGCAATCATTTAATTGATGAGTACTTTTGTCGCTTAAGATAAAAATAAAGGTCATGATTTCTTCGTGTTTTTCAAAAATCGGCATTTATGCTATTACTTTTCTCTTTAGTTAGGGCTAACTATTGTACAGACGCCAGTGGTTCCCTATCCATTTGCATAAAATTTTAAGACCTAATATAACTTAGCATAATTTTGTTTGGCATAATTATATTTTCGCATAATATAATTACGCATAACTGCTTACGCATAATTTTTTTAAGCATAATTTCTCTAACCATAATAATGATTAAGCATAATATTCTAAAGCATAAATTTATTAAGCATAAAGTTCTAAAGCATAATAATAATGAGGCGTAGTCGACGGAGCCCCGCTTCGCGGGGCCCCTATTTCTGTCTGCAGGGTTTAAAGGAACCTAACACGAAGGGGATGACGGGGGCTCGTTCGCTCGCTTCGCTCGCTCACTTGAGCCCCCGTCATCCCCTTCGAACCTAACCTGTCCGAGTCGGAGTGCCCCAATTCCCGAGCTCGCTTCGCTCGCTCTTGCATCGTGAGTTCTCATTGCCTTTTTACTAAATCGAGATGTGTTAGACCTTGGGGCACCCCGACTCTTGGAAAAAGTGATTCAGAATCGAGTGAAAATATTTACGTAAAAATAACTCAAATTTGTTTCCGTTATTTCTATTAATTGTATGCCCAAATATTATTATGCTAATAATCATTAGGCCTAGTAACGTTATGCGAATCAAATTTATGCCAAAACAAATTAGTCTTTAAGATGATTATGCCAACATAAAATGTATGCCTAAAAAAATTATGCTGAAGTATTATTATGCCAAAACAAATTGTGCCAAAATCGTTATGTCGAAGTATATTAGGACAAAGAACATTATGCGAAAAGAAGGGATCCCGACGCCAGTACATCAAGCTACTACAATCTGTCAAATTTCTTTAATAGATTTTCTGCTTTATCGCTGAAGCATTAAGGTAGAAAGTTGATTGGGAAAATTTGACAGTTTCGGGTAGCTTGACCTGCTGGCGTCTGTACCTATTTCACTGTGTTTTTTCTCCTAATGTCAGGTGTTTCAATATGAGGTTCTCGCAATAAAACGAAAACATATGCATGAAGCCACCGGCACATTACTGTGTTGTGTTGTGTCGTGACGCGGAATACACCAATCAAACGTATCTGTTCAGAGCTACGTCAAATCACAACGAGTTTTGATTGGTTAAAACAGCGTCAGAAGGCGACACAACACACCCCGACACAATAATGTGAACCTAGCTTAAATCAATGTTTTATTCTTATTAAACAATTTTGATTAACATGCCTAATAATCATTCGTCATCATTTTCCTCCCGGAGTAATTCTCTTGTATTGCCATCGTAAGATAAGGTAAGATATTCCTGCGCATATTGTACAGGAATTATACCCTTTTCATACATTTTTTTCAGGTCCATGTTCTTTGGTTTAGCAATAGGTATTTTTGTCGAGTAAGCAGACGTGGGTGCCTGGAGACGCTGTCGACTTTGTCGAAATTTTAAGCTCAGATCCACGCATTGGTTTTCGGAATCAGTACAAAATCCGTAATTAAGCAGACTTTTTTTTTGGAAGTAAGCTGATCTTAGTTTGCTAACTGGAATTTTAATAGATTTTGGTAAATAGAGATCTGTAAAATTTTTCCAGTCTAAGATGTTGGCATTTTCTAGCATTATTGTTTCATAATTCTTGGGATTGATCCTGGCGTTTGAAATTAACGTGGGCTATTGGGATGGAGCTCAAACTGTTCTTTATTCTATGAAGGATTCAATGTACCAAATATACCGGCATCATTGTATGCCCAGGAATCAAAAAGTTTATATATCTATGTTGTCAATGAACATTGCAACATTTCTTATAAAGTAAGACAACATCGAAAGCATCGCTCTATTTTTATTTAGCCCGCAGCAACTATCACAGTACAAAGCTAAAGATGAATGTTCAACCTTCTCATCAATCATCTTTAAAAGGACTTGAAAACTACCGTACAAACTTCATTACAGCCTCTTTTGGCTTCAGACTCGTGCCCTAAGTAGCATTATCCATTCCTGCTTTCACTTTTGTAAATATTTTCATTGAAATAGGCCAATTTTCTTGAATAATATAAATTTATTCTATCTCCGTGCAGAGTAGTTAGGACCTTTTCGAGATCAAAACTCGCTCATATAAAATCACTAGAGTTTTTACTGCGAACTTGATCATTTAAAAATTTACTTTTTGCGGCATTCTTTTCCTTGTTTTACATTCTTCCGTATTCATTGCATCATATTGAGTTGTACTATCTAAATTTTTGATACGCTCACACATTTCACACTTATCCATTTTCAGAGGAACCCTATATTATAATCATTTCTAAAAATATTTTTGAAAGTTTGTTTCTTTACTGAACCTGTCTCTTTAACAAGCTCATCTTCAAGAGAAACCTTATTATACAGGAATGAAAAATTTCTAAACTCGGAAGGCAAATACAATTTATTTCCTTTATTACGGCAATAGTGAGACTTGACAGCTGGAAGTTTTTGAATAAATTGCTTAACTTCTTGAATAACCGACTCGCTATATTTGTTAGAAGGTGTTGATTTCCCTCTTTCATCTGGCTTAGAAACACGCATAGCAGTTACATTCTTAAGAGTTTTATAGAAACTGCTGGCATACTTTCTTTCTGCCACCATCTCTCCTTGGAAAGTTATAACGATAAGACACTGATCGCCTACTACTTTCTACTCTTCGCCGGCGAACATTTGTTTCCTCGACTAATGCGTTCTGTTTAATTAGTCTTATTCTAAACCCCAGTAAAGTTCGTGTATATTCGTCCTATCTTCATCACTAAAGTTCATCTCACATTTATTACCACACTTTTTGCCTGCGCACGGGTTTGGTTGAACTTTTTTACCTTTACCGACTTGGCTTGTTAACACTTTGGTAGGACGCTTCTTTCTAAATCCTTTTTTGCCTACTATTTTATCATCGTCACTTATTACATCGTTCTATTCATTTTCAGTAGAACTGTAAGTTTCTTTGAATGTATGCAAAACCGTAGAAGAAGCTGTCGATGTAGTATCTGTGTGTTGAGGAGATTTAAAAAGCCACTTAACCTTTTTTTTTTTTCATTGGCATAACCCAAGATCCATCAGAATCAGTTCCACTAAAATCTATTTCTGAAGTACGTCGTTCTTTAACTTTTATTTGTTTAACTTTAAAATTATTATGATGATGAATCTTCATTTACAAGACAGCTTTATTGAGCAAATTTTCACAACATTCAATAAATAATTTCTCTCAGTAGTCCTAGGTGGATTTTTGTCCCGGTAAACTACGTAGATAGGTTGTATTACTTATATTGTCCAGGTGCTTATAGTCGATTTGTCCAATTTAGTAGGTAGCCTACCGCTTTATAGACCATAAAATACTTTCGTAATTATGTTACTACTTAATCAACTTTTATTGATAAATATAAAAGCCAAGACCCTCCATAATCGTGAGATATGCAGTCTCGGTCTATATTTCCTAGAAGTCGACGTGGGGATGCATCGAGATGTGGTTGCGGCCGACAAGGGCCTCACCCCGCTCACCTTGGCTAAAGAGAACTGGCGCAAGCCTAATGACACTAATGATCGCACGGAAGTATGGCAGAATAAGGATTCACGGACGCTTTTTCCAGACCCGTAGATGTATTAGCGTCGTCGTGTGTTAGCCTGACTAGATATCTAAGTATTTAAGGAGATAATTAGTCTCGGAATTTCAGTAAATAGTGCACAAATTCCAGTCTTATTGATTATTTATTATTATTAATTTATTTCTGCTGCTGCGGCTGCGGAAAACCTCAAGCAGCGTAAATATAATAACCTTATTAATAATTATAATTTCGAGCCGTTTGGGATTGAAACCCTCTGGCCGTGGGGTCCGAGTGAGCATGGTCTTTTTAAGGAAATTGAAAGACTGGTTGACACTTCCCATGACCCAAGGGCTGGCTTTTAACTTGGCCAGAGGCCAAGCATTGCCATACAACGTGATAATGCCGCCAGTCTCTTGGGTACATTACCAGTCGACAGCGATGCGGATGAATTTTTCGACGCTATATTTTAGTTTGCCATTTTTTTTAGTTAATTTTGGTTATTTTAGTGTTATCTTGTTAATGAAAATATAATTCTTTATTCATATTGAAAAAAAAGGATTTTATTAAGACACGTACCAATTACATCTACCCATAAATATAGGATAGTTTCTTTTACATAGAAGGGAAACGTAGGTATACCATAAGGATGATTTACGACTTCCAGAATCATTAATTAGCAGCGCTAATTATGTTTCGACGAATTCATTAATTTGCTAGAAGGTAGGGGGGAGGATTGCAAGGGCGAACAGCAGTTTTGGAACGAAGTTCCTTATCGCGCGTTGCGAAAGGAGGCTAGACGGAAAAAATTAAGACCCAAAGTTGGAACGACACTTTTTGCTATAGTTGTAAGCCGTGCGGCGTGCGCGTGTTTCTCTGTCTGTCTCTCCCTCTCTCTCTTTGAACTTCGTTCCATCCGGATGTCCCTTGACACGTCTCAAGTTTTTTTTTAGTAATCTGCTTCCGTGAGTGTTTTTAGTCTCTTTGTACTTATTTAAGCTACTGGAGCTGTTTTATTTAAGTCATGAAAAAGAAAGTGAGACCTTAAGTCTGAGAAGATTGTCGTTTATTACCTGATATACCTATGATTTTGTCTACCTACCAAATGTTAAAAATACCTAATTATATGGTTGTACTTTTATGATGCAATTAAAGTTATTATTATTATTATGTGATGGCTATAAGAGTAAGGGAGGACCAAAGAAAGGGTGGATAGACTGCGTGAATGATGATTTACGGTTAGAAAGGGGGTAACTACCTAGATGACGACTAATAGAGAAGTATGGAAGAAAAATACATGTTGCGCCGACCCCAAATAAATTTGGACGAGGGAAGGAGAATATTGATGATACTAGCCACGTCTTAGAATAATAAATATTATCATTAGCAGTAAACTGTTTCTTTTGTATCTGGCATCGGTACTAAAAACCGTGGCTAAATAATAACAGCCGCACAGGTCGATCGGTCAGGTTAAGCTACGCTTGCCGCGGTTGGTCTGTAGATGGGTGACCATCTTTACATACCGAGACCCCTCCGTGCCTCGGAACGCACGTTAAGCCGTTGGTTTCGGCTGTCATTCGTGGATCTTTGACATTCGTTACGGGTAGTCAGAAGCCCGAAAGTCTGACAACCAGTCTTACCAAGGGGTATCGTATTACCCAGTAACTGGGTTGTGGAGGTCAGATAGGCAGTCGCTCCATGTAAAATACTGGTATTCAGCTGCATCTGGTTAGACTGGAAGCCGACCCCAACATAGTTGGGAAAAGGCTAGGCAGATGATGATCGGTGCTAAAAACATAAAGAAAAAATTTAAGAATTTAATTTAACCTAACAAGTGACGTTTAACCAAATATGTCACATGTAGCTTACTCCAAACGATCATACCGAATTTAATTATTACCTACTAGCTTCTGCCCGCGGCTTCGCCCGCGTGGATGTCGGAAATTTACCCACGGGTACGTGCTAACAGGATAAAATGTATGTGCTTCCCCAGAATGCCATCTATCTCGCGGGCCCTTTGTGGCTAATTACAATAGAAAACCAATTGTGTCTCATTAGTGGTGATTAAGAGGGTACCTATATGATATCTTTACCTAAGTACCTACCTAATTTAAAAAAAAACTCAATAACAGAAAATTAAATACCTACCTACCTAAATAAACCTATTTCTGATGATAACTAATCTAAACTCAATAAATAAGCAAAATCCCTAAAAACTAATATCTATACGAATGACTAATCCTACCTAACAGTATTATAAAATAACCTACGGTCACTACGTACACTATCAAATATGCTACCTATACTTTAAAATTAAAATCTATACCTACGACTTATATGAAAATAAACCTAAATAACTCTAAAAACTAAAAGGAATAAAAATGAACTCCACTGCGGGTGACGTAACCTACGACAAACTTATTATTTGCGGTTGACACAGTAATGGGTCTAGGGATCGAACCGCAAAATTAAGTTTGTTTTTTATTGCATATACTTTTCCGGGATAAAAAGTACCCAGTGTGGTGCCCAGGATATTAAAGAATAATTATACCAAGTTTCATCGTAATCGAACCGGTAGTTTTTGCGTGATGCCTGAACAAACAGACAGACAGACAGACAGACAGACAGACAGACCGACAGACAGACAGACAGACAAACATTTTTTTAATCACATTTTTGTGTTCGGTGTCGGTCTAGTAACACCGCCTGCCATTTATTTTTTTGATATTTTCAATGTACAGAATTTTCACTTCTACAGATTTATTATAAGTATAGACAAGCGTTTACAGAAAACATCCATGACTTACCCAGAAACACTAGATCCCTTGGCACACTCCCCGACTACACACAACGCCAAATGGTCACAGAAGATATTTATGTAGACCAGAACAAGATTACAACGACCAACCTCATAGCGTAACTTGCGTTAATTAAACGTTGTAGTGTGTGCAACTAGCCTTAGGCTTAATGTTAGTATTTTATTTTTATCAGAGACCGCTCTGAAAAGACAGGCGGGGCACGTTTGGGGCGAAATTAGAGAGGGAATAATGAAAGAAATAAATTAAAAGGTAGAAGACCTAGACCCAGTGATAATAGAAGCCCGGTTATCCGGGTAACATGAATGCACACTAACTCTATAAAGGCGCCTGATTATATGTTTTCTGGTATCTCTCAATATGCAAAATGATGATTTTGATGACATTGAAGATGTCCGGAATATTAGTGTCAATAAAATGGCTTTTTATTCGTATTGGCATGAACTATAGAAAAGCATCAAACTGGGTATAAAGATTAGCCAATCAGACATTATGGTTACGGTGCTGACTGCTCGCGGGGTGCTAGACGTGCATTTAAATACGGCAAAGGCATTTTTGTGGAGGGTATTTTAATCAATAAATCTAACAGAAAAATCCCAACTCACTCAGTCACTCACTAACTAACTCATCAACAAAGCGCAACGCAAACCCTTGGATGTAGAAAGCTAAAATTTTATACAGAGATTGCCTTATGACGTAGAAAAGGAGTAAGGATTTTTCGAAATAATTAAAATATAATAAATTCTTTATTGGCATATAAAAAGTACCAAGCAAATATTCGCCTTTATAGAGACAACAAGAAAAGTGCTATTAGATACATTCTTAGTAAAGACAATTTAAGGCTATAATTAAATTATTTATTAGTCTATTTATAAGAAAGAAAGAATATACATTTATTTGCGGCAAAAATGACTCATAAAAAAGAATATAAACACACAAAAAAAAAAAAACAAGTTGGGCGTAAACATGCGTCACATTCACGAAAAACGGCCATCGCTCAGCATAATGCTAAGGCACTATACGAGACAGAGCCCCAGTGCTGGTTTTCAGCGCTGGGGCTAAAGCTATATTGTAATAAGATTAGGCTCCATCCTATTATTCCTATTGTTGAAAACTAGGATGAGGGAAAAAAACGTGTACAAAAAAAGTGAAGTACTAACTCCTGCGCTAGGTAAAACACTTATGTTACAGAAGCCAGTTCTGGGTTTTATGCAATATACATCGTTTATATTTACTTTACGTCAAGCGATAATAATATAAAACTACCAAGGAACAGGGAATTCACGGGAGGACGCAGTCACTGGCAAAGTGCTGGTGCATCAACATACAAAACAGGCTGTATACCGTCACGACAACATTATGAATTCACGTCGTGTACATACGCCTATGTTTTGCAAAACAAGTTGACCTGCCCTTAACATGTCACCATTATGTACGCCACGAAACAGGTCTTGATCCAACCCCGGCGTGCCAACTTTACTTAGTCGTACTACGTAACATCATCTTGGTACCTACATTGTGTGCCAATCCAGTATAAACTACTAGCTGTTGCCTGCGACTTTGTCATGGTTTATTTTGTATTTTATCGTTTTTCGACATAAGTGGTACCTATCCAAGATAAAAAGAAGCTAATGTCCTTCTCAAAGTTCCAGGGTGCCTATCTGTCTTTCATAACTCTCGGCTCAGTGGTTTAGGCATGAATAGATACCGAATAGAACAGCCAGACAGAATTTGTTTTGCATTTATAATATGAGATTTGTACATGAATATCATATTAAGGTTATGTGACAAAAAAATAGAATACTAAATATTTTACGGCTTTTAACCGATGGAGGAAATGTTAAACTTATAAAAACTTGTCACCCAAAACTGCACGTCATTTCAAATGCATTGCCCTACAATAAATATTTTATTTCTACTGTATTGTAGATTTACAGTCACCATAATATTATGTAATTACAAATACAAATATATTATTATGGAGACACGACACGACTGTTATTTGTAGACCATTCACATACTTTGCAATCAAACGTTCGACTTAACAGTGATATTCAATCATTCAGCTATTGCAGTTGCTATTTCATTACCTGTACACACGGCTACACGTCAAGCTATACATAACCAGTTTGTCTTGGCCTCACTTTTTATGATATTTTCTCACAATGAACAGTCAGCCAATACTGGTTTTGCATAGCTTGATGTGTAGCCGTGTGTACATTAATATATTCTGGCAAGGGCTTAAACAAGGTTTAACTACGTATGCCGCGTTTCGTGGATGGGTGTCCATTCATTACATATCGAAACTCCTCCGCGCCTCGGAAAGCACACTAAGCTTGGTCTTGGCTGTTATTCGTAGATCTTAGGCAGTCATTACGGGTAGTCAGAAACCCAAAAGTATAACAGTCAGTCTTACCAAGGGGTATCATGTTACCCAGTAAATGGATTGTGGAGGTAAGATAGGCAGTCGGACGTAAAATACTGGTATTCAGCTGCGTCTAGTTAGATTGGAACCCTATTAACATAGCTGGGATAGCTACGCAGATTGATATTATGTTCTGGAACCAATATCAACTGGAATATCAAACAAATTCATAGCCAAACCAATTCAAAACTACTTAATTCAATATCCAACAGTGTACTTTGGCTAAACAAATGAATACGATATAATATTATGAACGGGGTTATTTCCCATAAGCTTATAAACCTGGTAGTATGTTATTGCAATCTTGAAAGGCAAATATGTGCGATCTAAAGCACCTGACGGATATTAAAAGTTTCTTCAAACCCACGCAAATTTTGTGAACTGTTTGACATAAAATTGATTTGGTTTTTTCATCATCCAATATTACTGTCTAAAGATGAACTGTGTTTTGGAAGATATTGAATGAACTGTGTTTTCATATTGAGACAGGCAATAAAATATGATTGACGTGTGTTTTGTGTACTTACAGAAATAAAATCATTTATCATTTATAAAAAATACGATGTAAAAGACGAGGCAAAAGGTAGTAAGTAAGTAGTTTATGTGCCATGGGAAGTTTATTTATGTAAGTTTCTATATTTTTTCAAAAAATGCTCTGCTCTTAACAAAATTTGCGTCATTAGTCAATAAAATTCATGCATGTCAGTGCCAAGAAAATCTGATCAAAATGGCAAGTATATTTCAAACATTCCATGTTTCTTTTACACCCAGTCAGCGTGGCGTACTTTATTTTATTGCGAGCTTAACTTCACTCCAGACCTGCTTGATTTTCATTTAACTTTAAAGCAGTATTTACGAGAAAAATTTAAACTAATTTAATTAAACATTCGCCCGATCGCTATTGCTTTTTTACGTAATTAAGACAGTAGAGCTTGGAACCCACCACGAGCGTTTAGTACCAACAAGTTTCCTTAATTACGTAACGCGATAGGAGTTGTATTATTTAAGATGGTATGCTTTTTCACCCCTTTTACGAGACTAATGAATCACTGCTGGAGTAATGACGTGAATTCTCAAATGTTTATCAATGGGAGCTGTAGCTAATTAAGATTTATTCTCAGAATTCATCTGGCTCTAGAAGCCTTTAATATATCAAGAGTCGTCAGAATATTCAAATAATTTTCTAGTTTATCTTTTAGATAGTCGTGTAATTGATTAAGACTGTGTAACAGATTACTTAGTCAATTACACGTTTCGGATGAAACTTATGTCAGCTTGTGGATACGACACTCATACAAAAACATTTTTTTAAGTGAAAGTTAATAATACGTTTCACAATCACAATCTAAAGTTTAGTTTGTGAACAGGAGAATCGGCGCATCGTAACGCAAATATCTAAAAACCTTTCGCCCACAGGAAAATTACCAGCCCAGTACCTTAATAGCAACGCACAAATATACAAATTTAAGGGCACTCCCTCAATAGATCGGCATAATAAGGACTCGACGAAGCATATACCAAGATCATACAAAGCCTCATACATTTAGAATCCAAGGTATGACAGGAATTTCATCTAAACGCTCCATATATTTCTATTAAAGCACCTTCATTTTTGAGGTGAGAATTCGTTGAACATTGTATTGGTACTGAAATGAAGATGGATGATAGTAATTAGGGATCATCAATGTTGAATTGAAGAGGATTCGGCGACAAATAAGTTTGTTCCGATTAATTTCCTTGCCTAGCTTTGGAGTTTTTGATTTAATTAGGAAGAATACTGCAATAATTTTGAGGCATTTTAAATAGACATAATAGGCATAACGGAGCAGGATAGCTTTTACCAGATGTGGTCATAGTATATACCGGCAGATTTTTTTATCGTCTGGACAAAAACAGGGTATAAAATGTGGACGAAGTCCGAGAAAAATTGTCGTATCCCTATGGCACAGGAATCTCATGAAAAATTGGCTTCTACTCAGTTCGCAATTTTATGATTTAAAAGAGTGTCCATGGAGTTTCTTGCCCGTTCTTCTCCATAGGTACCTACGCTTTGGAATGGGCAACTAGCTTCATCTTTCTGACTGATCGACCCTTTGACAATTCAAAAGTGCCTGTAATTGGTTTAGTTGAATTAAATGATTTGAGTTTGAGTTCAACTTTTTTATGTACCCTGTTTTTGTCCAGACGATAAAATAAGTCAGCCAGTATATGTACTGTATATATAGATTTAGTACCTATATACTACTAGCGTATATACTATATCTATGACCAGAATATAGTACTGTACTTTGTCGTGGACGTGGTACGACATCGGGTCCCTTGACATCAACTGTCGTCGGGAGACAGCCGCGACACAACCATCGATGCGACACTCTGATAGAGTAAATGTCACCAGTCAGTGACACTCGTATTCGGAGCCTTTCGGCGATCCCAGTAAGTTCGTAACTAAACTAGCAGGCGCGGCGCGGCGACACTTGCTGCGCCTTCAGGCACAAAATTTTTCTTGACATATGCCCCTTTATTCATAAACGTTGCTTAAAGTTAAGTAGTGATTAGCGACTGTTTAACCATACATTTTTGACCTTTGAACGTCACTTAGCTTTAATCAACGAACCCGTATTTAAAATTGTACCTAAAATAGTCTTGTCACGTTTTAAGCTTTTTCAACAGGACAACAAACAATATTATGTGTTTCTAGAAAAACCTGTATCATACCTGTAGCATTAATACTACTTTCTTTACAATACAGTATCGACTATGATATTTCAAATTGTTAATAACTCTCAAGGACTTCACGAGACAGGCTCGAGCTAGTGTGGAGTCCACAAGTTAAAATATAAAATTATTTTCCCCTGTAAAAATAATCCTAAAAGTAGTTTATTTGTACTTAGTTATAAGGCAATGTAAAAACACTACTTGGTCAATAAACAATTTATTATTATTATTACTTAATATGATTACTATCATAAACACAACATAAATCTCCATGACAACAGTTTCTAAATTAGCTCAAAAATAAACTATCCCGTATAAATTAACCGTTATTTGAACAATAAGTTGAGTACAGCGCCCTCTATTGTGTTAATAGGGTGATTAAGTGAACAAAGAGTGAAGTTTTTCATTAGGGAATTGCCTAGAGCCATCAGGCAACAATGGTCCACTATCATTTTGTCCCCCACGTACAAAATTTAGCGGAATTTGCATTATAATTGAATTTCCACTGCAGTTTTTGATGTTAAGCTAAATAGCTCCACTGTTTAGCCGGATTTTGGTTAACTTTGTTCACATAAATGCGGATTTTGGAGGTGTTAATTATTAATAAATTGGATTTCCGCTCGGAAGTTTTTGATTTATTGCGGGATTGTGGTCATGACCTTTGTTACGCTTCAGTGAGCGTAGCTTATTACAACAAAATTTGTAATATTTATGCGAGTGAAAATGATTTTCGTTTGTCATCAAAGTGTCTTCCTCGAGAAACGATGGTAAGTCGGAAGTTTCGAAATTATCATTTTTCGTATAATGTTTAGTCCCATGGGAAAAGTGAAAACTATTTCATTTAATTATTGGACACAATTTCAATCACAGAGCTGATGACCTATAACAACAAGAACGCATAGTTACTATACCCAACATAGAAATTAAACCAATTGCGTATAAATGTCACAATACAATACATGTGGGCTTTTTAGAAAATAACAGGTCCCTTAGGTGTCGCTAATTGCCTTTCAAACATACCAGCATCAAAGACCTAGAAAGACCATGCATATTCATAAATGTTTAGGCAGTCTTCGTACTTATTCACTTAAAAGCCTCGTTCAAAGTAAAGTCTGGGAAATTAATTGTTTAGCAAATTTACTAACAACTTAAATGGCCTGTTTATTAAAATCAGAACTGCCATTCTTAGCCCGTTGTATAAAATGGCTATAAAACGGCAAATTAACGTAGTGTGTCAACAGGATAAACCGTAAATTTCTATGATTTTACCTACCGACTAAAAATACGAAGGCACAAAAGCAATTAATCTGCCTAGTATTTGACCTTTGGGGTCAGCTTCTAGCCTAACCGGATACAGCTGAATGCCAGTATATTACATGGAGCGACTGCCTATCTGACCTCCACAACCCAGGAACTGGGTAACACGATAATACCCCTTGGTAAAACTAGTCTCTTAGTTATATAATACTCATTTTATCACAATCTTAATTGAATTAGGCACTTAATTACAAGACACTAAAGTTGAAAGCTTTATTTTGAATAACACTAAAATTAAGCCCCCCTACCTGAGTAGGGAGTTAATCTCTATTTTATACAGAGAAAGGGTCCCGAACATAATCATCTAAGTTAAAGTGTCGTGTCAAGACAAAACCCTTAATGCAATAATGAAAGCTCACCTACTCTTAATATACGCAAAGGGTGGGGTGCTATAGCAGACGAGGGGTTGGTTCTTAGGGTATTAAAGACTCGTATTCAATCCAGTGTTTCTTGCGGAGAAAATGAAGGAAACGCATGTGACTAAAGCATTGATGGATATAAAAGATTGATGAATAGCCTCCCGACCGATTTCGGTCACAGGTACGCAGAGTGCACAAATGTGTGCGTAAACACAGGTGCACTCTCTGTTCTTTTACTTTGATAGTCCGATGGGACGGCAATCAAACAGCAGCAGGTAGGACCAACGGCTTGACGTGCTTTCCGAGGCATGGGGGTATTAAACCGCCAACTTCCAAACTCCGGGCTCTGATTAAGAAATTCCTAATGCAAAACCTATTGGGTTTTGCATTAGGAATTTCTTAATCAGAGCCATTTTGTTCGACCTGGAAATCGAACTCGGCAGTCGCGCTTGCAACCACGAGACCAACGGGGTAGTCAAGTCAGTTGATGAATAGAGAGAGAGAGGAAGGCCTGAGGAATGATCAATCAATCAATCAATCAATCAATCATTTATTTTGTTAAACATAGGTATGGTTACAGATATTATATAGTCTAAGATATGTGCACTATGTTTTGCCAATATATGGCGTAAAAAATTAACATAAGAAGGAATTAATAATAATAATAAGGTACAATCAATAAAGGCATGTCAATAGATTACATTATTTTAAGAAAGAAAAAGCATGTCAAATATAATGAATTAAATAAATAAGTGTAAGTGTGTGTGTGTATATGAATATGTATTGTGTGATGAATGATATGACAGAGAAGGGAGTGAATGATAGCGTGACGGTTGACAGGGGAGAATGGTAGAAGAAAACGTGTTGTGCCGACCCTAAGTAACATGGAACACTTGCAGGAACATGATGATGATGATGGCTTTATATTTACGTGTATCAATATTATAGTCATCAAATTATTCATTTCTGTCATTTGTTTAGCAGTCGCAAGCTGAGCATGAAGTCCTGGGTTCGTTTTCCAGGTCAGGCAAAGTGTTTGTCCATTAGGAATTTCTCTGGACTTAAATATGACTGGCGAAATGTGGGTGTACTTTAGTTCATCTCTGCCTAACCCTGTTATGATATTGTTACGCGCCACAATTAATGCCTCATACATGGTAACATTAGTTACCACTAACACCATCTAATATCAAGTAGTAGAACTAGTTTACTACTAGCGCCATCTAGTATGAAGAAGAAGAACTAATTTACTACTAGCGCCATCTAGTATGAAGAAGTAGAACTTTCGATACTAGAACTATCGACATCTAGTCAGTCGGGACCGGTATGTACTCGAACATTCTAGATGTTTCTACAATAGAAGGTTCTGGAACTATCTGCGGCACTATATGTATAAGGCCGGGACTAGCCGCGACCAATCAGACTTGGGTCAGCGATACAGGCAAATACATCGAAGGCGACCTTCAAGTGCGACTTAAGAGCGATTGTGTTTTATAATTAGTGTGTTTGAGTTGTTATTAGTGTTGTTTAATTAAAGTGTGACTTTCGGTCATTTTTATTGGCAGTTTTTATTGTCACGAACCCGAAGCTCGTAACAATATGTTAAAATATAGTATACTGGAAACAAGTAGTCTTTCCTCCAATAAGACCATCATTTACCTCGTCCTCTAGACCTCGTCTATCTAGTTTGCAGCAAGCGGGAGACATAACTTAATATGGCATCATAATACTTTATTTGGTAATAAACCTACAATTTATGGCAATCATAGTGATTTATTTATGCAGAAATTGCGCATTAATTTGCTCGCTAAGATTTAGTGATCATTTACTACATTTGGTGTTCGAATACAATTTGAAGTGCAAGAACTAAGGGTATCAAAGCATTTTATGGTAGTCATTATATTTAACCCCCTTTGTTATCGCTCGCAGTTTATATATCGTCGACCCACGGAGTCATGATGTAATAGTGTAAGTGTATGATCTATTTGTAATCTCATATTTAAAGTGAACTGTTTGTGTTCTATAAGAGAACAAATATCTTTAAACCGATTTAGCTTCCAAATAACTACCACCAACTTAACTCTACAGATAAATGTCGATTATCGCAGTAATCGCCACGTCTCATAAACTTTGTGTTTGTTAAATTAGACGGTTGCCCCAGATTTTCAGTTCCCAGTTTTTTGAGTGTCCATGGAGTTTCCCGTTATTGTCCATAAAAACTTAATACGCTTTTCTTCTTTATAGGAACCTACTACGCTTTATAATACTTAAATAGCCTTATAGCTTATGCATCTTTCTGACTGATCGACTCTTTGACAATTCAAAAGTCCCCAAAATGCCTGTAATTGTTTTAATTGAAATAAAGGCTTTGAGTTTCTTCTTGCCCTCTTCTTCATAGTTTTCTAACTGTTGAGGTTTGAGACCACATACCTAGTCTTCTGTAGCATGGATTGCTCGGTAGATACTAAGTACTTACCTCCGATAGTTTCCGTTTACTATCTTGACAAAATCCTTTAAAACTTAACATTTTGAAGTTTAACAATAAGATCATCTTAGTTGCTAGCCTTGCCTTTATTATCTACACCAAAAGTAAGATAACAGACATAACATTGTAAGTTTCAATACTTGTTTCAGTAGCACCTCACCCTAAAACTGCAGAAGTAGTGGGTAAATGTACCGTTCAGCGAACTTGGCTCGTTTGAGGCGATCCGGTCACAACGGTGGAAAGTTTTCACATGTCGTGTGTTGTTACCTCAATTGTTCGCTTCTTCCCTTCAAATTAACGTTTCTGGCATCTATTTACTGTAGCTAAGTACGGAATCTTTGTCATTTGAGATTCTGAACGGTAGATTTGAAATGGAGAATGACTTTTGACTTTTGAGCAATATTGGGATTGGATATTATTTAACTAAAGCTTGGAGACATAACGATACAATAATTTTCTACAGGAGTTGCTGGTTTCTTAGAAGGAAAGTTGTGAAAATCAATGAAGAGTTTTTTCTGACTGCATAGTGTATCTACGAGTATAAGACCCGCCAAGTAAATACGTGACACACTAACGGTTGGTACCCTTACCAACTGAACTAAAAGTAAACTGGTAAAATGTTTATCTTTTTGAATGATAATAAAATTTCAAGATGGCCGCTGCAATCATTTTCAAATTTCTCGCCATTTTGATATTTTCGCAGCCGCCATCTTGGATTTTTATTTTGAACCTCGTGCCTGGCACCGTTCCACGACCCCCACACGTTTGTACGTACGGAACTATACGCTCGTGTATCACTTGTCGGGAATAAAACAGAATTCAATAAAACCAGATTAATTTAATAACACCATTCCATCACTCCCTGTCCTGTAACGATCTCTTTCTTTATCGAAAGAAAATCATTTTAAGAGTTAACTAATTTCACACAATCTGCTACTACTTCTTTAAGTTGGTTGCAGTCGCCAAATTCGTTCCATTCAGGACAATGCTGTAACAAAAAACAGGATGAGTGAGGTCACTGGTAAAAACATTTAGGCAAATTATGAAAGTATGATATTTTTTTTTTATCATTCATATAGGTACAGGTTGGCAGGGACATCGCCGCACAAACAGAAACCATGAATTCAGTACATGATTCTAGACCCTTTAGCATATAAATGTTTCGTCAGTTAACAAAAAACTAAATCTGTCGATGTCTTTGCTACCTTGTTTTTGTTATCACTTATGTGCGGCAACTTGTTTTTTTTATGTTCTTTTTATGCGTCATGTTTACCGCAAATTTCTTTCTTTCTATCTTTTCAACTGTGCATTTTTACTCACGTTCAAAACTTGCATAGAGAAACAATGCCACATTTTCATAAATTCACAGGCATCCGGGGGTCCATACTGCTCGAGGTCCCCATTGACGCAATTGGCTACGATGTCTGCCAATAGCTCTTTATCTTCAATATCCTTGCTCATCACTTCTTGTAATTTCGTCTTGTCTAATTTATCATCGTCTGTGGCGAAACCTTTAATTTTAGCCAAGCATACTTCGTGCGGGCACTGTAATATAAATAATGCAATAAGCATTAGTTATGTAGGGAAAAAATTATTTTCTTCAAATCGATCAATCTATACAGCATTTTCCCAACTGTTTTGAGGTCAGCTTGCAGTCTGCATGCAGCTGAATACCAGTACTTTACATGGACCGCCTATCTGACCTCCACAACTCATTTACTGGGTAACTCGGTACCCAAAAAAACGAAGTTCCTATCTTCAGTTGGAAAATTAAATCCATTCCGCTAGTAAGAATTAAAGCGTGCTAGGCACTTAGATATATAGATAGATAACACGTTTATTTAGTGCAACAAAAGACACAATACAAGCAATAAAAAAGAAAAAACATCAAAAAAAGGTGAAACGTAAAAAAAAAACAAAGATTAAAAAACTAAATTGACCCATAGACACATAGTACAAGTAAATATAAGGGTCGATCACTCTGGGCGGTGTGTGTCTCATGGTTGCACCAAATGGGAGTCCAGCTCAGCATGTGCCAGGTACAATACCTGACGCTGGTATTCTGCTGCATCCCTTTAGTGACACCCGGATGTCGAGAAGACACATCTGAGTATCAACAAACTGGTACCTACATAGAGCGGCGCGTATAATAAGGTGGTAAGTACCTACCCACATCTTAATTGACTTTCGTTTAAAACCGACAGAAAGAAAGATTGAGATTTTAAACTTACTAAATACCCGTGTAGTGTTTGCTGGATTACTTGATTAACACAGTATATGCTATGTAATGAATGTTCAGGTTGTTGTTGTTGCTTGTTCAGGTTGGCATGATATGTTACAGTCAGGTGGCAAAATCGAATATAATAATTGTGTTGCATGGCCCAGAGGGGCTTGTGGCTAAGTAATAACAGCCGCACGAGTCGATCGATCAGATTAAGCTACGCTCGCCGCGGTTGGTCCGTGGAAGGGTGACCATATTTAACCAAGTAACTGTGGGGTTACTTGGTTAAATATGGTCACCCGAAAGTCTGTGCCTCGGAAAGCACGTCAAGCCGTTTATTCCGGTTATCATTCGTGGATCTTTGATAGTTATTAAGTGTCGTCAGAATCCCGAAAGTCTGCCAACCAGCCTGACCAAGGGGTATCGTATTATACAGTAGCCGGGTTGTGGAGGTCAGATAGGCAGTCACTCCATGTAAAATACTGGTATTCAGTTGCATCCGGCTTTGGGCCAGCCTTATTGTTTAACAAATTATGGCGAATCGGATGTGCAGATCCGAACCATAACCCTGATAAGCAGATGCACTTACTGTACGTGGATCCTTGGGTAATTGAAAGCAATCCTTCATGTCATCAGTCATGGCTTTTTCCTTCATCCCTGCAGTTTGCTTACAACAATTTATTGTATGCTAGAAGAAAAAGATTCGAATTAATAACTTTTATTTACTGTTTGCACCACACAATATAATTATATATATAATTATAGGTTATCGGTCAATACTAGTCAGTAGACGTTGCATCATATAAAAATAGACGAAATTCATTGATGTTTAATAAAAATCTGTTAAACAACCGCATCCGCATGTCAACCACATACGGCGAAGGTGGTGCGATGATCTAATACTATATACTCAGCCATTATGGCCGCAAAAATAGAGAGATTTCCTAGGAAAGAGGGGACGTCTATGCCAAGCTGTGCGACACGATGAAGGCTTAATAAAATATACAAGGGTCTACTCCGAAGTAGTATCGGCCGAATGTTCGGCTGTTTCCTGCTACGAATTTACTATTTGGTTCGGTCGGTTCCGATCCTACACTCCTACACTCTTTCGAATATTGACTATGGTCCCGACCCAACTGAGCCTACCCGAACCTTTTTCGCATTTTTCAATAACATTCGGTTCGGCCATGTGTCGGTCCGATCCGAACATTCGCACTTTGCACTTCGGAGTAGGCCCCCAGGATGGCATGAATATCCTTGCGCAACCCGGTACCATGGACTCAGTACATGATTCAACCAATGCAACCAACCAATGCAACCATTGGCTGTTCCATACATTTTGATCGCGTAGGTATTGCAAGAAACGGCAGTTTTTTTTTGATAACCGTCGAAAAATTTCTACGCTAGAGCGTCTTGAATCATTGTTGAATTCATGGTTACAGTTTGCGCGTCAACGTACAGTCACGAGCACCAATATGTCAACACTTGACAAATTTCAATTGCGATTTTTTCGTGAAATAACGAATGCAACGTTGAAATACGACACATTACATAAACCTATGGATTCGAAAATGCTATGTTCGTAACAACATAAAATTTCATTAAAAAATAAAGGAGTAAATCGCTTTTGAATAAAGCCGAGTGTACACATACTTTTGGTCGTGACTGTACAGAGTGGCAGACCCTGTCTTTTAAAATACGAAGATAGTTGTAGTGTATGTACTCACAGGATGAAACATTCGTACACAACTTTTCTTGTCTAAGTCCGCAGCCTGTAAAGATAAATATTAATGTTATGTAAGGGTTGAGTTCAATGTTTTAAGGCGCAGATTTCTCGAAAACGGTCAAAAAGTGGTTTTTTAAAGCAGTGTATCTCTTAAACCGTAAATAATTAGGACCTAAAAAAAAAGTATGATATTTTCAAGTCTTATTTTAATACAGTGATCGAGCCCAAATCATAATTAAACATACATTAATGCATCAAAAAAATCTTCAAACAAACCTCTTCTTTGTCTTTAAAAGCAGTTTATCTCTTTATTAACAACAATAATTATAATAAAAAATATACCATAAAATTTCTAATGCCAAACTGCATCCAGTGATCGAGTAGTTTTTAATAAATAGTTAATATCTAATTTTATACGATTTTATAAACGTTTTTACGAGATACGCTTGCTCATTTCCTTGCTGCCTGCACCGCGCCAGTGTTCCTTGGAACGTTGT
Source organism: Apamea sordens (assembly GCA_945859715.1). NCBI lineage: Eukaryota > Metazoa > Arthropoda > Insecta > Lepidoptera > Noctuidae > Apamea > Apamea sordens. Next base: position 5,351,509 of record OX243994.1, read on the forward strand.
TGTGAACGGACCTGTGTCGCTTTGCTCCGCAGTGGAATTTTTACGTTTTGTACCGTGAAAATAAAAATGGGAAATAAATATAATAGTGGGAAGAGATGGAAAGCTGGTCGTCGAAAGCTTTTACTCCAGAGTGTGCAGAATATAGCACGAAGACTGTAAGAAACTTTATTACATGTACCTACCTAAATAAAGAATGATAAAAATAAATATATTTCTCGTGAATTTAATACTTCTAACTTAGTAATTAATAATGCCTATAGATATAGAGTACACTACCTATATTATAGGCATTGTTACTAAGTTGAAATTGATTTTCCGAATCATATCATCACCTGAGTGACTTGAGACTCACCGAAGGCCCCAGAGTAAGTACCTACAGTAGGGTCAGCTGTGCTTCCAATTGTATTTCAATGATTTTATTATTTTAGATTGGCGAATAAGCAAATTGCTACTCAAGAACTGGATGATACTGCTTCTCGATTGGATGTTGAGTAAGTACCTACCTACTCATTACAATAGAATGCTTCCTTGGTTTAGTGGTGAAAGGGATATCTTCTCGATCGCGGGTTCGATTCCCACGGGGAATAACAACTTTAGGTGTTGTTTCTAGTTGGGCTAGGACTTTTTTGGGGTCATCCACCGTCGGTAGTGTAGTCAATTAAAATATCCGTTTTTTTTTTTGTTTACTTTACAGACGGGTGTCGATATCTCAACACGATAAAACAGATTTTATCAACTTACACTTCAAGTAACAACAATAACAGCGGTCTCAGGTCAGTGGGGTCAATGACCCCAAAAATAATTATTTTTTATTTTGTCTCAAGACATGATGGGTATCGATATCTACTAAACACGACAAAAAAAAAATGTTTTGTTTGGGGTCAATGACCGCTGTTATTGTTGTTACTTGAAGTGTAAGTTGATAAAATCTGTTTTATCGTGTTGAAATATTATATAGTTTCGCTAGCTAATTTAATTTCACTCTGTATTATTGTTTTATTACTCATAACTACCAGACTGTTAAATACGGGGTAATAATATTAGGCCGGCCACATACAGTCGGAATTCCGTTTCGAAATATCGGTTCGGAATTGAATTTTTTTTTTTGACTTACCTACGTAAACCTTTTATACGTTCACGTGGATGAATTCGCGGGCATAAGCTAGTGTATATTAAATCAATATTGTATTTTTCCAGTTCTACTATTGAAAAGCCATCATCATCTATTGTTCACAATATTCAAGCAAATCAAAAGGCATTTCAAGAAGAAAACGGAATTTTTCGAATTTCGTATTATTGTTCTAGTCCTGTGGGATTTAGTGATCTATCACTACAACATCTTGATTAAGACATTATAGGGTTTAATGAAATATTTAGTGATCAATCTATTGAATAAAATCTGAACTTAGTATCCGACAACAAATGACAAAGTAATAGATATAAACATACCTATCATAGAATACATTGTATTATTTTCAAAAATAATTGTTGTTTTTTTGCAGTCCTCCTACTGAAAAGCCATCATCATTTATTGAATTCGATGTCATCATCAAAGTAAAGTGTTCATCAAGTAAAATTCAACCTTTGTTCAAAGGCTTACTATTCCATCAACGACTACTTACACGATAAGAATAGTTGGTCGCCCTAATTAACTCAAGACAATGTTCATGTTCTTTCTCCAGAATTGGCTTACTGACAGGTTATTGTTATTAGTATTAACTTATTTATTTATTTTACTTCGGTGGTCCTAGTTTATCATCTGTGACTTCAAGTGACAGCTATGTGACCAGAACCCAGCAATGCGTAAATATGTAAGCAGTCACGCCCTTTATACCTGGAGGCTTTTATTTAGGTAGTAAGTTTTTATTTACATCTTAATTTTAATTAATTATTTTATGAGTACTTATGTATAGTTTTTATTATATTTGTTGGTATATTGGCATGGCTAGCTGACATATGGCAAATAATTTAATTTTATGTTCTGTGCCTTATAATGTTAATTACTTAACACCCAGTATTGTATACAATCAAGTATTTTCTAACTGAACCGACAGCTGTGCTGCTGGGGGTTTGTTGCGCCACTTCTTCCTCCCAGCGATAGTACTAGGAAGTGGTGAAGGGCGGGCGTTTTTGGGGGACTGTCTTTTGTAATTTTGACGTTCGAAAAGTGCTGATTCTCAGCCTAATTGATGATCAAAACCTGCCTGTTTGAATATTATATATATTTCTAAGCCTTCAGTCAGTACTTCAACTGAATTTTATATTTTACTCTGTTTTAGGGAAACTGAAAAATTATCGATTGGTGGACGTAAAGTAAACATCAGTAATTTTTTTAAATCACTCCAAGAAATATCAAGCCGGACCTTTAGACTGCGGTTTAAAGTCAATTGAAATCGTATCTGCACGTTTGTCAGGTTGATGACTAAATTCGAATCGGGAATCGGCGCCAATGTTCGCTTACCTGAACAAAATTAATCCCTACATCAATCTTAGTATAGTTTTTAGTATCTTTGATGGTATATTGGCGTGGCTAACTGACATGTGGCAAATAATTTAATTTAATGTTCTGTGTCTTGTAATGTTAATTTATTCAACATACCTATTATTGTATAAGTATTTTTGAACTGAACAGACAGCTGTGCGTGAAGAAGTGGCGCAACAATCTCCCCAGCAGAGTTTGTTGCGCCACTTCTTCTTCCCAGCGATAGCACTAGCAAGTGGTGAAGGGCGGGCGTTTTTGGGGGACTGTGTTTTGTAATTTTGGCATTCGAAAAGTGCTGATTCTCAGACTAATTTGAATAAATGACTTTCATTTTGATTTTTTTTCTTTCTCACTTTCACAATTTTTTTCACTTTCTCTCTCACTCTCGCTCTCTTTCTCTTTTTCTTTCATTACAAACTAAAAATTGGACCCTGTATAGTCTTTACTCGGCTGGCAAAATCGGAATTCCGTTCAGAAATATCGATTCGGATTTTCGAAGGCAGCAAATCCATACAAAATAAATTCGAAGGCAGAAAATTTCGAATGGAGAACTATTGTAAGTACGTGTGAGGTAGTTCCTTGATTTTGTATGAATTCGTTGCCTTCGAAAATGCCGAATCGATATTTTGAAACGGAATTCCGTCCGTATGTGGCCGGCCTTATTGAACTAAAAAGTTTCGAGCCCACGACCGCTTGTGGCTTCTAGATAAACTTCTGGATAATAAATTAAATTGGGGGTCACGGGTTATACACGGGTCCCACAAACCATAATTCCATACATCGGGGCTCAAAGGGCGTATATATAGCACGTTTTGGCCAATTAGAGTTATTTACACCATCTTGTTCAGTTTTTTTTCTCTATCGATTTATTGGATTTCGTGAAAAGTCGTGTTCATCCTTTGAGCCCCGAGGTATCGATATAGGGCCCATTGTGGTTCATGGGCTCCATGAACCCAATATGGCATTTGATCTTCGGCCGGCAGATATGTATATTGCTCAGAATTTCCAGTCGATCTATTCTGCGTTAAAAAAAAAAAGTAAGTAGGTACTAACTTATTCACTTTTATTTGTGAGCGAAATTGTAGGGAAAAGCTAATTTAATAATAACTGTCTAAATTCTGCCGCCCGGTTACATTTATAATATTTTCTATTTTATTAATATTACGAGTTCTTTGTTTGTAAAAAAATATAAATATACACCACTGCTTTGCAATAAATGCTGTTAGCTACCTATATGTGAGCGTCGCGCGTCTGACACTATGGCAGCTAGCCCTACCAAATAGAAACTTCGTGACCGCTTCGCGCGTAAGTACGATGAGGGCCGCGCGGGGCATTTTCAGCGGTAACCCATTTGAGCAAGGTTAACGGCATAATACCGGGCCTTAAATAATAAATACCTCCTTATCGAACTTTTAACCATTGCAGGGGGAGCAGGAAGTGACGAGCGAAACATAATGAGATTATAAAGTAACGTATTTATAACAACATGCCCGTTTTCCCTGAAGTGGTAAGCAGAGGTAACGTATTGATTTATAAAGTGTGCGGAACACACTTTACTCGTACATATAAATCGCTACATTGGATAAAGTGCAAACACTAAAATTATCAAAGCAAAACATATGAAATTACTAGCTGTGCCCCGCGGTTTTTCCCGCACAAGTTTCGATCCCGTAAGAAAATCAAGATAAAAAGTATGCCATGTGTTAATCCTGGTTATAGACCATCTGTGTGCTAAATTTCATTCTAATCCGTTCAGTAGTTTTTGCGTGAAAGAGTAACAAACATCCATCCATCCATCCATCTATCCATCCATCCATCCATACAAACTTTCACGTTTATAATATTAGTAGGATAGGATGCTAGCAAAAGCGATATTTGAAGAAAACATTAATTGCCAATGATGTACAATCTTATATTGAACTAGCTTATGCACGCGACTTTGTATGCGTGGATGTCGGAAATTATCCCACGGGAACAAGCTACCGAGACAAAAAGTACACTATAATAATATGATACTCGATAACACAATATTTTTTTTTTTTTTGCAAAATTCAGTTTTCATCCCGTTTCGGGTTTATTTCGAGGCAGATTAATAATAATAATATCCCTGGACATTTCACACAGCGCCATCTAGTCCCAAGCTAAGCAACCTAATGCTTGTGTTATGGTAACAAGATGGCTGATAAACTACTTATACCTATACATTTTTTTTTTTTGTAAATACATACATATTATAGATAGAAACTATTAACACCCAGACTCAGAACAAATACATGTAGGACTTACAAATATTTGCTCTGTGCGGGAATCGAACCCGCGACACGCAGCGCAGCAGTCCGATTGCTCAGCCACTGCGCTAACCGTGTTGTCTTTGAATAGGTAGGTATCACCATAAAAAAACGTCTTACCAAAGCTGTGACCGCTACAATACTCAAAATCATAAGGCGATACATGTTGAACCAAATGCTTAACACTGACACTGAAAAATATAATCATGAGCATATATTTATACTTGGACGAATCTATAATTTATTGCCAACGCTGCCTAACTACCAGAAAATTGTAGCACAATATTGAGTAATAACCACTACTGCAATTATCATTGTCACGGTTGTGTATTAAAAAAATGAGAATTTTTCCGTCTGTGTGTTCATGAGAAAAATGGGTTTTTTTACATAATGTAATGAATATATTTTTATGAGTACTCATAAAAAAATATATTTCATTTGTTTACAACAAAATGTTTACGTACTTAAATAGGTACGTAAACATTTTGTTGTAAACATGGCAAGGTAAATATCAATTCTTAAATACATAGAATGAGAACGAACGTTATTTGAACTTGATTCAGTTATCTTGTTTGATCATATAGTTCACTGATCTAAACTCACTAGCATCTTAGATTTATGGCTGATTTATCAAGCGACAGATAATTTTTATTCGTGGAATATAATTGACGTCTCCGTCGTCCTTAAAAACATAACATTCCTAACTAAATAGGGCATTTGCCCATTTAAGTCCCTACCAGTAGTTAAATAAAAATGTGTCGTCTGATCCAGTCATGTAATTAATACAGTGCAATATAGTTTAGGCTGCTTTTAAAACCAAGCAAATCCGAACCTTAAAACTAGTTAATAAGATTTCATTTTAGATTTGAAATACATCTATGTTTTGTTACAATCAATAGCAGATGCGGTTTTGATTGTCACCTCACATTCAAATAAGGTGGTAGTTAGACCGCAGGCGATTAGTGATGATGAACAATCGCTTCGAAATGAGTTAGTTAACGTCAATAATTATATACCTACCTACAGTAATAACAGCCGCACGGGTCGATCGATTAGGTTAAACTACGCTTGCCGCGGTTGGTCCTTGGATGGGTGACCAATACCAAGTTCGTGCCTCGGAAAGCACGTTTAGCCGTCAGAAGCCCGAAAATCTGACAACCAATATTAGTAAGGGTATCGTATTACCCAGTAAGTGAGTTATGGAGGTCAGATAGGCAGTCGCTCCATGTAAATTAGCATTCGGTTAGACTGGAAGCCGAACCCAACATAGTTTGGAGAATGCTAGGCAGTAACGAGAATGGATAAGATAAGTAAAATGAGATAAGGAATGAGTAACAAAAGGAAGTTTAAAAGAAGCGCCTATGACAATTGTGCCACAGTATTCCTAACTCCTGAAGGCCAGCATCAACAGTGGAAACTATGAGAAATCACAGAGGCAATGGAGCTCGACGAGTCCCGAGAAAGAAACTGTTTTGGATCTCCCAACGAAATGAACAGAGGAGGACCAAGAAAAAATAAAGTAGTGCCTGTGACAGAAGAGCATAATAATTCAGAGCCAGTCGTAGAATGCAAATGGCATTCTACGACTGGCTCTGAATTTTTACAAACGATTGGTATACAACCACCCCATTTAGCTAGATTGGATCTGCATGTGGCTACTGCACTTCGTGCATGTCCGGGAGGTCATGGCTCTGTTGGAGTGATGCAGGTTGAGTGGGCCATTTGACCACTGCACTGTTTTTTGGAGAAGGTGGTGTGTCTTAAAAAGGTTGTTCGGGGCTTATTCAAAGGTTCGTGAGGAAACCGGCATGTCCTAGAACCAAAAATTCGAAGACACGTAACATCTACCAACCCGCACTGGGCCCGCGTGGTGGATTACGGCCCACTCCCTCTCACAGAGAGACGGCCTGTGTCTCAGCAGTGGGAACGTTGGGTTTAACGGGTAACATTCAAAGGTTGCGCTTCATGATTAGGTCATCAACTCAGCCTATAGTAGTCAACCGCTGGTCATCCTGCACGCCGCACTATGCCTTCTGCTTTCCGTCTGCACGGCCATCTTTTTAAGATTCTCGGTACATCTTAAATTAGGAACTACACAGGTTTAGTTTCTAATTTAGCTAGATGTATCGAGAATCTTAAAAAGTCAAAACGTAGGAATCTGGCTACTCTTCTGTAACCCTTCTGTGTTCCTAATGTACAATTTTAATTCGCTCTGCGGCTCCAGCTAGCCAATGAACAAATCCATGAAACACGTCAATTGAACCAATGGCCTTCTAGTTATAAACGCAGTAATGATCGTCTCGATTTATTACGTATAGGCAGCGAGACATTGTATTTTATTTACACGTGAGTTTAATGTGTACTCTAAGATGAAAGAATTAAGATTGATATCTATCAATATACTCCACGTGAGCAGAGCTGTAGGCACACGTAATATGCCACTTGCTTACGTATTAGATTTCCTTGTAATACCGGGGGAGCACCGATAGGATCTGCATTGCATGTTTTTAAATATACTGCGGAGTACCATTCCGTGATTAATAATTGTTATTATGTGTTCGTTCAGAACAAAGTTTCAGGGATTCCCTGCTGGGTACAAAAATTGTTTTGTCTGTTGCACCAACTGTTACGGTGCTTACATACTCCATTTACTTTCATAAATCTACAATTATATGGAGGTGGGGGGGGGGTTCTACTTTTATACAGGCTGCTAAACTATGATAAATCGCGTTTAGCTCCTAAAATATCACTGAACATAGGTACATTAGAAACATAATTATTAATATCCTTTTGGAAGTAATTTCATTTCTCGTTTAAGTTCAGTAATTTTACTTCTTTGATGTTAAAAATATCACCTAGACTTCCTTTACCCTACTACTAAAAATATCACCTAGGCTACTTTACCCAGCTAGCTTTACCCTTATGATAGATGAAATAGAATGATCCATTTTCATACATTAACAGCGAATTATGCAGTTTGCTTTATTTTCTTCTTTAACCATAGATTACTGAACCGTAGGTAACGTTGTTACTAAACATTCGTAAAAATACGTCATGGAAATAAAACAGAATAAATTGAAGACCACCGTGTCTTCAATTTATTCTGCTTAATTTACATTCGTCGGGGACCGAAATTTCACGCGGACAATGTCCCGTGCAGAAGCTAGTCATATATATATTTTGTACTCTATGGCTCTTCTGCATTTTATGCAAGTTTGTTGTCATTTTTCTTGACTTAGACGAGCACAAAGCACATATTGCCTCCTTATAACTCTATAGACAGGTGACACCCGCCCGACCACAATGACAGCACGTGGTACACTGACGGAAATAATTAGGAAGTAATAAGGAAGATACATTGAAGCGGGGTACGCTGGAAGACGCAAACTTTGTTTTTTTTAAGGAATCGTAATTTTGCTGTAGAAATTTCAACGATAGTTTAGTAATAGATTACTGAACTATCGTTTGGGTTATCATTTAGTTATTATCTACATGCGTAGGTATTACAGCATCATGTTTAATAATAGACATTGATGTCATCAACTCCTACATCTGGAATTGTATTCCAAGGAATAAACAAAAGCTGTGACCACATTAATAATTAAGAATTATTATTATAAGCCAACTCACAGAGACAAAAAGCCCGTTAGGCAATTTTAAATGATGAGGAGGCACCATTTGACGATTATCCCTGTATGCACATTGCAATTTACATAACATAATAATATTGTCTTGCATACAAGACAATATTATTATGTTATGTAAATTAGCAGGAAGGAACTAAATAAAGACCAATCAGGTTCAAATATTATTATTTATTATCACTTACTCATTAACTATGTAGATACATTAACAAACGAATAGAACTTGACCTTTTCTAAAGCGTCTAAAATAAAACAGAATTAAAGTGCTTCAGTTTAATTTAATTTCCATCGGTGCCTGTCTGTTCACGACCTCTTTTATATTACACAAAAGATTTTACACATTCCTGCACTAATTCCTGAAATTCGTTGCAAGCTCCGTTGTCATTCCATTCGGGACAATGCTGTGAAAAAAAAAATCTGTGAATTTACTGATAGTGTGCAATGATTGATTTGATAAATATTTCGCACAAAAAATCTACTTAGGGCTGATATAACCAACACCAGCCGGTGCAGGACTTTATTTTATATTTTTTTATGTATTTATTATATTATTTGGTACAAGTAATTAGCTTCTTGTGTAGGTCCTACTAAATAGATAAATAAATAGTTTTACTGTCTTTCTTTCTTCATCTAAGGAATAATTAATTATTTCTGACCGTTTTCATACAAAAAGTGTGAGACGTGAATCTTTTATTTATTTACGGATCTAACGTTAGTAAAATCAGCTATTAGAAAACAATTTTTTATGTATAATTAAAATGTTTTATGCTCTAATTACATGGTGCGATTTAATTGCCTGTGGTATACCATAATTTGAGGATCAATAAAAGTTGCACTGTCTAATAATGTTTAGACGATGCAAGTTATTTTATTACTTTAATTTGGTGAATGCTGCAGGCTAGACACTTGCGTCGTGTAAATGGGGCTTTGTCTTTTTCTGCGGCTTATACTTACATACAACATTTGCGCGGAAATGCAGAGCCTCATTTTGATAAACTCACAAAACTCCGGTGGTCCATACTTATGGATGTCTCCATTAAAACATTTTGATTTGATATCATTCATCAAATCTATTTCAGATCCAAAGTCCTTATTCATAACTTCTTCAAGTTTTTTCTTGTCTAATTTGTTGTCATCAGTTGCGAAACCTCTCTTTTTAGCTAAACATAGGTCGTGCTCACACTGGAAAACATAATAAAAAAATAAGCAACAAAATAAATAAGCATAAAGTTCCGTCATTCGTCTGGAAAATAAATTCCATCTAGTTGATAGGAAATTATATTTTTCGACACTTTGAAACCTTTTAAGAAGAAATCCTACATTTTTCTTCATAGAAAATAAATTGAATTCGAAGACCGTCTTTAATTTTTTTTTTTATAAAAAACGTCCCACACTAGGAAATACTCCTGTCTCGTGGGTGCGTTTACAAACATTTAAACTCACATACACAAACAGCCAGACCCGGAACAACTACCTGTAGGCAATACAAATATTAGTTCTGTGCGGGAATCGAACCCGTGACACGGTCGCGGCGCGACGCGGCGAATTGGAGTAAAGATGGCCAAGATTTTCTAAAAAAATCTATCAGCCAGCAGCCATCTTTAGCCCACACATTGCATGTTTTCGAAATTAATGAAGGTGACGATAATTCAAAGATTTTAATATACAAGGTGTCGATTTGCATCCTCGTCAAATTCAAGGAGGTAATTATGCTATGTATGGGACACACATTTTAAAACGCGGCCTGTGTGAGACCGCACTGTAACTGCCCTTTTACACACACATAAAAACGCAGCCGCTTATACGATACCATAACGCAATTCTGTTCTTTGAAAGTGGTGTATTCTGAAATACTGTCAAACTTAAATAACTAAAAAAATAAGTATGTATTCATTATTTTTCAGGGATCGTAATTTTATTTGATTATTTATGTTTTTCATAACAGCCTCCTGAAATTTGGCGAGGATGCAATACAACAGCGTGTATAATATGATATTAATAAACTTACTAAAGCTGGGTCCATGATAACTTGAGAGCATTCCTTGAACTCCTCTGTCTTGTAGAATTTATCCTGAAGGTCGGAAATTTTCTTGCAACAAATCGCTGCGTCCTACAACAAAATTATGCAATATATTATGACAGGATTAATCTTTTAAACAAATAACAACCAAATATCATCAATTATTGGAACGAAGTTCCTTATCGCGCGTTGCGAAAGGGGGGGGCTAGACGGAAAAAATTAAGACCAAAAGTTGGAACGACCCTTTTTGCTATAGTTGTAAGCCGTGCGGCGTGCGCGTGTTTCTCTGTCTGTCTCTCTCTCTCTCTCTCTCTTTGAACTTCGTTCCATCCGGGTGTCCCTTGACATCTCTCAAGTTTTTTTATTTATATTTTTTTTTAAACCGCGGGACGCAGCTCGTTTTAGATAAAAGCATGTACTTACAGGACTGTATATTTTTTCGCATTCTCTCATGTCTACATCAGCCTGTAAATAATAATAAATTCGTCATGTTATTGCTTTTCCTTAAATTGTACCTACATGTCTAGGTTACGCTGGAAGCCGACCCCAACATAGTTGGAAAAAGTCTAGGCAGATAATGATGTATCTAGGTTACAAAATATATTTAGGGGTGGCCCCTTTACAGTCTCTCCAGGGATGTGCCTTACAGGCGTTGCGCAGGAGTGGTTCCGGAATTGGTCTTTTAAAAGGAACCGGGACTACCCCTATTTGCGGATGGTGATCACCGGGGTGGTTTTAGTGCGGTAAAAATCCCACACTCCCCGACCACACTCCCCGACCCCACTCCCCGGAGGTCGGGTGCCTTTTGAAGGTTTCCCCCCGAAAACAAAAAAAAAAAGATACAAAATATATGGTGCCATTTTTGGCGTCAAAGAATATATGAAATTAACTATACTATAATATCTTACCAAGGCGGTGACAGTAACGACGCTTAAGATCACAAGACGATACATGCTGACCAAATGCTAAACACTGACACTGGAAGATAAAATCATGAGCATATATACGATAATACCATAATTGTATTTAGAATGTCCAGCGCTACCTAAATACCAGAAAATTGTTACACTGTCTGTATTGAGTAATTGCAATAATAATAATCAGGTTTATGTCCTAAAAAATGTGAATAGTACAGTCTGTGTGTCTTTAAGAAAAACCGGCCAAGTTTGTGACCACACACATTGAAGGGAGCCGTAGTTGGGATGAATATTTTCGCATGTACTCAGTATTAATTTTATCGACCGGAAAAATAAATAAACAAGTACGCTGGACTTCATACTATCGATGACAAAATGAAGACATTTGATTTTCGCTATTTTGGCGCTAACAGCAACGTGAGCGTCCGTGGAACTAATATTTTTGATAGCGTGTTTTACAAGATGCGCATACTCTCAGGATAAAAATGTCCTAAGTATCTCGTTGTAAACATAAAATACACAAAAAATCTTATTTCTCGATTTAGACCTAAGTCATCACAGACGTACCAAAATAAATGTATAATATAGGTCAGTGGTTCGTACCCACGACCTTACGACTCGTAACTTCGGGCCAAACATTACCAGAGATAGTATTATTTAAATTATAAGTAAATTGTTGGATCATTCGGTTCCCTACAAAATGGTTGAGCTGGGTGGTGCTGATTCACGCGTCATGTTCGTGAACGGGCGCCGTCGGTTGAGACTGGTCATCTCTTAACTGCCAGGGCTTATTTCTAATTTTATATTTTAAATTGTTTCTTTTTTTTCATTGTTCTCACATATAGAAGCAATAAGAATAATATACCCAGGATTTTGTAATAATATCTTGATTTAAAAGAGTGTCCTTGGAGTTTCTTGCCCATTCTTCTCCAAAGAGATCTACGTTTTGGAATGGGCAACTAGCTTCACTTTATGACTGACTGACCGACTGTTTAAAATGTTGACAAATCAAAAGTGCCTGAAATGGTTTAATTGAAATAAATGATTTGGGTTTGAGAAATAGACTAGGCTTTATTATTTACCTACCCATAATAAAATCCACGCAAGTGAAGCCGTAGGCAGAGCCATGAGTGAGTTACTAAGTAAACCATCACATGTCATAATAATACACATACGTGTTGCATTGATTCTATCTGCAATGGTTGCAATGGTTTATTTTATTTCTTGTTTTGATTGTTGCTTTTATTTATTTATGTATAATTGTATGCTGCACTGGTTAACGTCATCACGTCTATGCCGGCTGCCGCTGAAAGCCAGGCTCTGTCTCGTGTAGGGTCTAAGCATTATGCTGAGTGATTGCCGTTTTGCGTGAATGTGACGCATGTTTACCACCAACTAGTTATTTTGTTTTTTGTTTATGTTCTTTTGTATCCGTCATGTTTGCCGCAAATAAAAGTATTTTCTTTCTTTCTTCTATCTGTCACATTGCGTCGCATGTTTTTAGATACATTGTGTACAATTCGATTCGTCTGTGTTCGTTTTAATAGGTACAGTGCCCAGCCGCTCTCATGGCACATCGTGTCTTAAAAAAATACTGTCACAAACTCGAATGACAGAGACGTATATAATATACAGGGTGGCATTCAGTACATTTCTGGACCCCCTGCGTGGCAAAATTTTACGCCTGTAAATTTAAAAAAATCAGCTGGTCCATACATTTTGACCGCGTAGGTTGCACTTTTGTAGGAAACAGCTGATTTAAAAAAAAAATAACCCAGGGAAAGCTACTACTCAAAATTTCTTCAACCCTGTCAATCATGTCATTTATTATTTATTTATGTGCTGAATTCAAGGTTACAGTTTACGCGTCGATGCCACTGCCATCCTGTATACAGGGTTATTGGTAAAACACTAACAACCTTGCAGGACTGGATTACTAAAATCATAAACAACAACTTTTGTTTTATGACTTTATACAAAACATAATACATTTAGCAAAAACAAACCTTTAAGATTTCGTTGTTCTATCTAACCCCCGCTCCCTTATGCTGAATTTTGTACTTGACACGGCGGTTAATTGTTTACCTAACTAGCGCTTCCTTTTGCTTCGCGTAGAGTTCGTAACAGAAAATCTAATATTTAAATTCGTTGATTGAAGTATTTTTATTTTAATGACCCCTTCCGCTCCACCCAGAGCGGGAAGGAAATAAAAGAAGAATTACGTTACAAAAGATTAGATTTAATTATGATAGATTGACTAGGTGTCAGTCAACAGCAAAAGTAGATGATCAAAATCAGAAATTCAATACTAATGAACGGAATTCGCGTCAGAACTGTGTGGCGTCGAAGTGATTCAAAAGTATGTGATTGTAAATTATACCAAACATTTACTACTAGTACAGCTGCCATATAGCTGGGAACTCCGTTCATTAGTATTGAATTTCTGATTTTGATCATCTACTTTTGCTGTTGACTGTACAAAGCAAGTTGAGCCGGGCGTGGGTAAGATATCGAGCGTACGTGTAAGTTAGAACCGTCTATAGAACACTACTGTCCTGCAGAGCCTCCAGACGTAGGTAGCGGAAACTGGAAGTAGATGGTCCAGGATCCCGTAGCGCTGCGGCAGGGTCGTCCAGCCACTCCCCTGCGGCGATGGCGGTGGCAGTATTAGTAACCGCTTCCGCGCCTCGAGTTTCCAGCAGCGCACGTAGACAAGTCTGTGCGGGTGGAGCAGGCACCGGTGTTGTTGATGTTCGATGTAGAATGGAAGAGATGAAGATGGGAAGGAAGGAACCCCGTCTGGGGTTTTTCACAACACATAGGTATTATTTATTTATTTATTATTTTACCATTTATGTACACACATAGATAAACAGACATTGAAAAACAGAACAGAAAAATAGGTACAGAGGTGATGCTTATTTCATAAGAAATCTCTTCCAGCATACCTGAGATAGGACAATAGATACAGAGATGTAGACAGCGTGTGATAGAGCAAAGGAGACAAACAATAATACATAGAATCAAAAATAAACAATTCACTTAAAAACTAAACAAAAATACTACTATTATTTATTACTTAGAAGTTAAAATTTGTTGGTACTTCAATAATGACGACTTCAACAAATAACTCCTCCTGAAGATTTTAAAATAAAGGTTTCTTCAGTTTCATTTGATGATTTCCCAACCGCAAAAAAAAGTATTTTTATTTTTGTATGAAAGTCTGATCAATTAAAATCTGATGAATTCATAAAAGTCATAGAACAAAAGTTATTGTTAATGATATTAGTGATATAGTCCTGAGAGGTTGTTAATGTTTTACCAATAGTAATAGTAATTATTTTGTAAAATTCGAACACAATGTAAATTGTTTGATAAATAAATGAAAAAAATGAAAAAAAAAATAACCCTATATACGTATTTATTAGTCACTCACTTTATGTCCAAACTTTTTCTAAAACTCGTTATTCCATATTTATGACCAACCAGTCTATGCTGAAAAAATCTTACCGTGAAAACTTAGGCGGAGTGAGCTTGGAGTGACAATTAAATAGCATCCCTAGCATCAAGTCGAATGACAGCTCACTTCACCCAACTTTTCACAGTGAGATTTTTACAGAATAGATCGGCAGATACCAACAATATGATTCTGACTACGGAAGAATGTCGAAAATAAAACAAAATTGAATTGCTCCCGTTTAATTTAATCAGTAACTTCCATCGCTCGCTGTCCGTTCACGTTCCTCTTATTATCAGAAAAAAATTTCACGTAATAATTTTTACACATTCTGCTACTAATTCCTTAATTTCCTGGTATTCAGCGTTTTCGTTCCATTCATGGCAGTCCTGTGATTAAAAACTAAAATTAATTACATAGAATGTAGAATAATGGAAATAAAGTATGACGACAGAAAATGTGGAATTGAGGAAATGAAATAAGATCATGACGGAACCACGTTGGGTCATAAAATATCGGATATTTGAGAATAATCTAGAATACATATTACTGGGACTGTGTCATTGATATAGAGGCCTAAAAAGGCCACTTTGGCTGAATCATAATAGGATAACAATATGAATCATATTAAAAATCGTAAAATGGTCACAAACTGACAATTCATAATAATTGTGTGTTTTATTTCTCATTTCATACACCCGATGTACCTTTTAATTTATCAATGTTTTAACCGCCAATTTCTGCAAACTTCATTATTCAAGTATGATTACAAAAAAATTATTTAAAAAAAAACAGTCGCATAAACTAATTAGCCATGCATTAATAGATAAGTTTAAGATATTATGGTATTCAAATCAATTAGCTTAGGTTTGAAATATGACCAAATCTTTGATTAAAGCACTTAGCTTAGAGCCATTATTTGCATGCCTAGGCGATTTAACCTGGAACAAAAAAAAAAAAAATATGGGTCATTTTGTATTAAGCAACATTTATCTTCGTTAAAAATAGGAATATTAGAAAAAAAAAATATCTGATTATGGGGAATATGTTATAAAAACAGTCACATAATTATTTTAAAATAAATAATGCGATTTGCTAA
Organism: Apamea sordens; assembly: GCA_945859715.1. Classification (NCBI taxonomy): domain Eukaryota; kingdom Metazoa; phylum Arthropoda; class Insecta; order Lepidoptera; family Noctuidae; genus Apamea; species Apamea sordens. The sequence goes on from OX243994.1 coordinate 5,367,416, forward strand.
ACTTATTTTTTTTTCTAAAAATCGAAACTTTAAACTGCTCTGGTGTAGTTTCAAAAATGTCAGTTAATACAAATAGCCCGGAACCCGTCGATATGATCTGTGTGCAATTCACCATATCACAATGAAATAACACTTAAACTATAGAAATAAAAAATGAAAAACCAATTTGATTAATGAAAAATTTACCGATAAAATTACGGTTTTTATTTTTTTCATGCGGCAATGTTTACACCAACTAAGGAAATTGGGAACGGGAATGGGCGGGGAATTCAGGAAATGAATAGCTTTTAGAGGTATTGCTTTGCCCCCTTGTGGTCGCAAACGCTACTGCTCACCATGAGGTTCTGGGTCCGCCTCCCGGGTCAGACACAGTGATGTTGAGTTTTCCAATTGGAAAGCCTCAGTAGCAGCCCGGAGTATTTATGCCCAATTGCTAGGAATACCTAGTTCGCGTCCTATTACTTATAACTTTAACATTGCTGGCGAAATGCGGGCCTATTGTAGGTCCCCTTCGGGGAATACTGACAGGCAATGATATTGTGTTAGGTTGTTTTATTACTCAGATAAAACTAATTATCATACGGCTAAATTGCATCCCTTTGAAAAATGTTTGACTTACGTTTAGGATTTGCATTGAAACACAGTGTCTCATTTTCATAAAGTCACAGAAATCCGGAGGTGCATATGTTTAAAAGTCTCCATTGAGACATTTCGATATCACATCTGCCAGTCGCTACTGGCAGATGTGATATCGAAATGGATCCAACGTAGCGCTCTACGTTGGATCCAAAGTGTTAGGTCATAAGTTCTTCCAGTTTTTTCTTGTCTATTTTATTATCATCTGTGGCAAAACCTCTTTTTCGCTTTACATATTTCACGTTCGCACTAAAAAAAATCCTCCACCTTTGAGAGCAGTGGTGATTAAATAATTTACACAAAGTAAAGCGCCTGTCTGGGTTCAAATCTAACTCGAGTGGGAAACCGGTGTGTCCTACAACCAAAAATTTGACGACATGTGGCATTTACCAACCCGCACTGGGCCTACGTGGTGCCACTTCCACTTACAAAGAGGATTATTATGGCCTATCAGTGGAAAGAACATTATAGGCTGATTTACACATGATTGATTGCTGATTGATCATTATGCTACTGAAAAAAAATGATGAAAACTATGGCACTTTCATAACTAAATTAAACGGTGGAATCTTCCCCTCTATGGCTTGTGCGCACAAAATAGCACTAGATAAGAAATAATAACATCAATATAATACTTACTGAAACAGGTTCCTTCGCTAATTCAAAGCATTCACTTATATGAATGAATAATAATACTTACTCACAATACTTCTACGTTTTGACTGTCCCTTTCAGAATCAGTGGGTCATGTCGTGTGTAGGTGTGGCGAGTCATGGCAAATTATAAATGTTTATGTAATGTGTACTAGGTTAAGGTTTCTATGAGTCTATGCCACCCGAAATAAAGTTATTATTATTATTTCCTTTATTTAAAAGTAAACATATCAATTATATTTTTAAATATTAGAATATAAAAAGTATAAAAACATTTAAAAATATAAAAAATAGTAGCCCACCGGTATCGGGAACAGGGTCCAAGCTACCGGCCGGCGGTCAGGGCTCCAGAGAGAGGAACCTCCTGACAATGCGAGCCGTGTCCAGAAATACCGCTTTCTGAATCAGGCCCTTGATCCGGCTGCCCAACGAGACCCTCCTCAGGTGTTGGTCGAGGCTCTTGGCTCTTTTATTATTATTATATGTCAGCTGTCATGTTGAGCTTATAATATATGGTATCAGAATTCTTCTCGCAACAACGCATTGCATTCTAAATCAAAATAATGCAACATTTACAGTATCAACATGGCTCTTAGAAAAGAGCTCACTTTTGTTATATAAGGGGAGTCGCTTATACATAATTATAGTGAAAGTGCTATAAACGAATTTTGAGCACAAAATCTTTGCTCGTGCTTTCTTGAACCAGCTGTTTAGGCTGTGCGTTGTCTTCAGTAAGTAATTTTAAGATTTTTAATAAGTAGTTGTAATTGTAGTAGTTGTAATATCGCGTTGTAGGAAAGTTTGTGTACTTATTTGGCAATTATTTTCGTGTTCAACAGTGGTCGTTGAAATATCATTCATTTAATAATTAAACATGATTCTGAAGACGTTGCAAGTGGTACAAAAAAAAAGTGGTACAGGCAGTGCAAGCAACAAGCTTGAAGAATCATTTACTAGGGCTGTTGTATAAAAAACAGCATCAGAAGGATTGATCATTAGGAATACATAACACAAGCTTTAGATGAAGATAAGATAAGTTTTGGACAAAACTTTGTCCCAAAAGGAACAAGATGATGATGTCTAAGTACTTACAGGGTGGAAAATATTTCCACATTGTGTCTTGTCCAAGAGGTCAGCCTGTAAGTTTTTTTTTTTTTAAACGGTGCACAGGAGAACACCCACACACGTTGCACAGGGGGTTGCGGGGATTCCTAGTGCCCGCACTAGGAATTTCTCCTGTGTCGTGGGTGCGTTTACAAACATTTAAGCTCACATACACAAACAGCCAGACCCGGAACAACTACTTGTAGGTCATACAAATATTTATTCCGTGCGGGAAAAGAACCCGCGACACGCAGCGCAGCAGTCAATCTCTTAACCACTGCGCCAACCGTGCCGTCGAGTTAAAAGGAATAGATATATATTTTTTGATCAAAATACTATCATACAAATTCTGAACTTAAACTATAACACCTTACCGAAACTGTGATAATAACGACACTCAAAATTACAAAACGATACTTGGTGATTCCAAAGTTGACACAGACAATGAAAAAAATAACCATAATTATTGACAGCGCTGCCTACATGCCAGAAAATTGTAAAACATTTATAACAAAGAATAATTTTGTATGTGTTGAAATTGAGTATTTTGCCGACCATGTGTTTTTGAGAGGATGTTTTGCTATTTGGTTAGCAAAACATCCGAAGTTTACTCTTTTAGATGTCATTGGATAGAAACTAGCACGGTCGAAGATCATTTAGAAGCCGCAAGATTATCAAACGACTGTGTGCATAATTTTTCTCACAGTCCCTAAACTGCACAGTAGCACCTAATGGGAAGAATTTGTCTAGGTCCATGGCCCAAATGTAATCCGTAGCATTGCTTATTTAGAGAATGATGGAACCGTCATACACATTGTGATTATAAAAGTCCCTAAAAAATACAGAATTTAAAAAAAATGCACTCTATTATAATAATCATTTCAATTCCATTTTGATAATTACATATCTTTATCTGCTAATGTTATTAACTTTCCAATATTGGTTTTATTATATGTATCGTCTTACTGGGTTGTGGAGGTTAGATAGGCAATCGCTCCACGTATAATAACTGGGATTCAGCTGCTCCAAGTTAGTCTAGAATCCGACCCCAACATAGTTGAGAAAAAGCTTGGTAGATGATAACTTGTATAACTGTTTTGATAACTACATGACGTTGTGATTGCAGTTTTATTTGCAAACAAACTCACCAAATTCACAGCCTTGTAATAATTGAACTCGGAAGCACTACAGATTTAAATTCGTCAATTTTAGCTATCAAAACCGTGATTTATTTAGGATTCTATAGAATGGCTTTAAAATTAATGATTTGATTACTCACGACATAGGACAATTTCACACAACTGCGAATCAAATGATATTTTAGCACTGTAACTATTACATCATTTATCTTTTGTTAACTATGAAAGAACTACCGGGTTGGAATAGCACGCGATCGGAGTGATTTAAATGACGTAATTGGCTTATAATACAAACAGGATTCCCTAATGATTTTGTTTTTGGAACGAAGTTCCTTATCGCGCGTTGCGAAAAGAGGCTAGACGGAAAAAATTAAGACCAAAAGTTGGAACGACACTTTTTGCTATAGGTAGTTGTAAACCGTGCGGCGTGCGCGTGTTTCTCTGTCTGTCTCTCTCTCTCTCTCTCTTTGAACTTCGTTCCATCCGGGTGTCCCTTGACACCTCTCAAGTTTTATTTGAGTAGTAGCAGTATTACTTGTGGGCTTTTCGTCTTTTGATCTCCTTAATATCCAGACGATTATCGTGTTCGTGTCGTCTTCATTCTGGTACCTTTATAATATAAATACTAGTATTTAATGTAATAAGCTTTTTCAATGACCACGGTTTTGTAGTTTATACGCATTTGCACCATTTTCCGAAATCTGTGGTAGATAAATATGATATTTCGTTCTCACATAAAATTGAGATAGTTATGTTTTTAATGGAAAATAATTTGATCTAAGCAAACACACAAAAATACAGTTTTATTTTCCTCGGCAGAAAATATCGCGAAAAAAATGACTATTCTCATCTTACTTTAATACGTTAATATACCTCAACTTTGCTTATAAATGGTGGAATATAATAAAAATTTAGAATTTCAAGCCTGCCCCGTTGTGATAAGGGAATGATGTCGTAAAATTCTGTGCCAGGAAATGAGGATATGACGGCGTCTCTGTGAATGATCCAAGGATGAGCTAAATTATATTGGTATACTTAATTCGATTTTACTAAAACTTTCTTAATATAAGGTAAAGGTTCCAGAATTTACGATATCCTGATTTGAAATCGATGTTGAAGGAGTCGTTGATAATTTTATATGGTCTTTCTGTTCGCAAAAGGTAAGGTAAGACTTAATTTTCGAAGATCCCTTGGAGTCAAAAAAATAAAAAGTAAAAAAAAAATCTGTATTTTTTATGCTCAAGGTCTGAGGATCTGAATCTGTCTGGATTTCAATAGTTTTGTAAGTTTTGAATAGTCAAAAGTAAAACCAGTAGGTACTTTTACTTGACATGAACTACTGGCCAAAGTAAGGAATATTAGGCCTATTCAAATTTATGTTTCCAATTGATGTTATTTCAAGTTAAACAAATATAAACATAATTTTAATGGTTATTAAGTTGATTTCAGTGTGTCTCGATGGAAATTAAGTGGATTTCAGAGTGACTAGCAGGATAGAAAAAGTTATAAAAATGTTTGAAGTTGTAGCGTAAACTGAACCTTATTTTGTAGGTCTTAAAGTTGTTTTTGCATAAACTCATATTTGTTTACATTTTTGGCAAATAAATAGCGAACGTAGATTAGATTATAATGATATTTATTTATTAGAAACTGAAACAAACTCAGAGGTCACAGTCTCTTTTAAAGTCCAGACATAATATTGGTCAGGCCATATGAGGACCATGCAGATTAATGTCTGACATGATGATTTGAGGAAATGATCACACTGACTTGAATGGACCTGTCCAATCAGTGCACGCATTTGTCAGTAATCAACTCAAAACTTAAGGAGCTCAACGCCTCGACTCGACTATAGTTACCTCCCAATTCCAGGTGTTTATAAAAAACTAGCTGCACCCCGCGGTTTCACCCGCATAAATTTTGATCCCGTAGGAATATCGGAATAAAAAGTATCTTATCTGTTAATGCTAGTTATAAACTATCTGTGTGCCAAATTTCATCCAAATCCGTTCAGTAGTTTTGGCGTGAAAGAGGTGATAACAAACATCCAGCCATCTATCCATCCATCCATCCATACATACTTTCACGTTTATAATATTAGTAGGAAGTAGGATGCTACCGTACGGTAGCATCTTATCAAATCGCTTTCAAATTTTATCACGAAAAAAACAGAAAAACTAAGCCCAAACTTGAAAGTATTTAATATATTCTCAATTTTATGTCCCGCTCCCAGATCTTCCCAACTTTAGAAGAAAAAAAAAAGAAATATGCTTCCAAGCTTCGTTTTTTACTTAAAGTTTATTATTTAAATGTGCAGGACAAGCTCTGTGCGGTCGAAACTGATGAGGAGATCGTGACAAGAATACGAGTGGGGTCATGTCACAATGTAAAAATATACAGAAAAGCAATTGGGTAAGCAAAGGTAGAAGAACACTAGAACCTCAAGTGTGTTCTGAAATAGCCTGTTATTATACAATATGAAAGAAAGAAAGAAAAAGTAATTCTTAGAACTCGCACGGTATGATCTTAAACTAAACTACACACAGAGAGAGAAATATAAAAAAAAAACAAAAGTAAAAGGACAGTAAAAGCAGGAAGTCTTATACGAAGCCAAAATAAAAAAATATCTGAGCATGACGCTGCGATATTTAAAAAATTGAGTCGCAGCGAATAAACAGCACATGAGCGTAACATAACATAACGCCTATATTCTCCAAAGGGTTAGGCAAAAGTGAACTGAGTCTGTGTGGTTCTTTCCTCACAAGACCATTTCAGACACCAATCTACATGGTTTTCACATGATCTGACAAAAGATTATATCTGGACTTGAAAGTGACCTCTGAGTTTGTTTCGACCTTTCTTCTCAGAGTGGTCAGATAGGAAACGCCGACCTCATCTAGTTTTAAAAAATATGATTGGAATGTGATTACTTAACATAAATAAAATCATTTCTCATTTAGTGTATCTTTAGTACACCCACATTTCACCAATTACAACTACAACAACAATACACATAGGTACAATAATACTTAATATTAAAATATCAAGCTTAACAGCAAGGCACCAGAATCTCCGAAAATGTGCTGCCAAGATATTACGTACTAGATTAATTTCTGAGATATCAAATGTGAGGTTGTCGGTAGAAGTCTGGAGTATAAACAGTAAAGAACTGGAATAGAATAGAATAAATTTATTGTAAAACATGAGTATACATCAAATAATATGTGAGAGGTCTTAAAATAACAGGTAGATCTGCCTGTTTTGCCATTTATGGCGTACAAAACAACATACTCGTATTTTTGCTTTAGAATAAACCATAAAAAAAATGGAGTCTACACAACGAACTATGACATTAATAACTTAATCCTAATGCTTATTAAAAAGAGGTAAAAATCAAATTCAAAAGTCAACTTCTGAAAATGTCGTAATTATAGGAATCAATTTAATTAATTGCGGTCATTTAAAAATTCCGATATGATATAATAGCATTTGGCTATGAGATAGTTTTTTTAAATGAATTTTAAACAGAGACACACACTCACACTAACATCACATCACATTTGTCTAATAGGTTTTGTGTATTTATTATAAATTATTGGTGCTAAACAAAAAATACTTTTCTGCGTCAATTCCGTGTTTAATCTTGGTACGCATAATTTATAATATCCCGTCGATTACGAATAGAAACGTCCGATAGTTTCTTATATAGGTTAGGATTGGTTTGTATAAAATAAGCAATTTCATAAATAAATAAGGAAGGCAGACTTAAAATGTTATATTTAATAAAGTACTGTTTGCAACTATCAGTTATTTTTAATCCAAACATAGCGCTAATACATCTTTCTTGTGACTTGAAAAATATTTCTTTATTAGTAGAGTTTCCCCAAAATATAACTCCAAACCTCAATATGGAGCCGACAATACCATGGTAGGCAGTTATAAGCGCATTGGTACTTATAACAGGTTTTAATTTATAGAGGGCATAGGCAGAGTTACACCTAAAAATTTAGCTGTATCTACCTTTTTTATAACAGTTAATTTCTGTTGAACATTAATATTTGGTGCTTCTAACGATGACTGAAGAACATAGTTTTTGTTTTTTCAAAATTAATTTTTAGATTATTGTTATCTAGCCAGTTATTATTGAATTGATTGTATTATTAATTTCATGTGCATGCCTATCTTTATTTATAGAATTAATAGTGATTGTGCTATCATCCCGAAAAAGATATACAGGATAATTAGTTATTAATGGCAAGTCATATAAGTAAATTATGAATAATAAAGGACCCAATACGCTCCCTTGCGGGACTCCATATTTAACTATACATATTTTTGATGCATAATTATGTTTTTTCCTTTTTTGGTATTAATGTTTGTTTTAGAACTTTCTGTGTATTGTTTGCGATTTTTCAGATAAGAGTATGAGATTTAGTATATTGCCTCTAACGCCATAAGCTTCCAGTTTATAGAGGAGAATGTTATGATTAACATAATTGAAAGCCTGGGTCATATCGCAGTAAATGGAACATACTTTCGTCCTTTTATCCACATTACCCACGACGTTATTTATAAAATCAAAAATAGTCATGTTTATCGTTTTATTCTTGCGGAAACCTTTCTGGTCTTCTGTAATGTGAATGTCTAAATAATGTTGATTTTTTCTAAATAGTTATGAATTTGATTTTTGATTTTTAATAAGTGCAATAGGTCTGTTACAGTTCATACTCTGCTTGTAATCTTTTTTGTAGATGGGTTTAACGATAGTAGTTTTTAGACTTTCCGGATATGATCCAGTGGTTATACACATATTAATGATATAGCTTAGGCTCATCTAGAATTGTAAGTTTGTTGGATCTATTGTTGTCCGTCAAATCAAGATTATTATTATTATTAGGTGGTCACAGATATCATTTCACACAGCGCCATCTAGTCCCAAGCTAAGCAACCTAATGCTTGTGTTATGGTAACAAGATGGCTGATAAACTACTTACTACTTATATACATTTTTTTTTTTTGTAAATACATACATATTATAGATAGAAAGATATGATAAGCGATATACTTTAGGAATCTAGTAGAGATCCCATCGTATCCAACACTTGTAGTATTTTTAAGCGATCTTATAATTTGAAGTAGGTATGTCATATGGAGTAGTTGGTGCCTTATGCATAGATTGACTTGGAGTATCAAAATACGACCAAAGGTGTGCACCGTCTGTTGGATAGTATTATTTTTTTCTGGCGATTTTCTCCTAGTATCTTCCAGTCTGAATGAATTCTTTGAGGAATAAATATTCTTCAATAGCTTCTATTCTTCTTGTTGTCGGTTCAAAATTTAAAATCTTCGGCTCTCTTTATTTCTCTCTCCCTCTCATTTTAGCTTAGCGTTAACATGTAACAATTACGATATATGTAGAATGAACCTTCTGTTACCAACTATTACACCGTCACGCGCCGTAGTCACGCAACGTGCCAGCCATCGGCGTATGTTCCAGGGCCGAAGCATGCTTAATTTTATAATCACTGTTGTCTCCTACAGACCTAGTCGTGTGCTAGCGTAATTTTGTAAATGTTTTTGTTTATCTTTCTACATTTTCATTAGCGGCGCTGTGCTAGATAGATTAAATAAATTAACGATACACTGTAACTATATACGTTGTGTCTCTGTTGTATAATAATATATTATGTTGAAAAAATGTAACTAAGGCTGTTAGGGAACAGTAGAATGATTTACTATCAATAGATCAGAGGGGCAATTCTCGTAATTTTAAGAACGTTCACAGTCTGATCTCAGTCGCAATCTGTCAAAAATACACACGTCAAATTTCCTTACATTTTTGACAAGTTTTTGACATTTGATTCTCTACTGACACTCAAGTAGAGCAGACGTGTGTACCTATAAGCAATATTATTTATCATATGTCGTTAAAATATTTCCGAGTAATCTGTGACCTAAAAAACGAATCGCAAATTTTTCTGCAAAGTTAGTGATTTACTTTAGTGAATAACAATTAATTATGAGAAACGTTTAAGAATTAAGTATGTCAAATAGTGAAAACAGCCCTCGGAGCATCCCATCACCACGCAGCCCTGCCAGCAAATCTCAAGTACCTGACCATGCCGCTGAAGGCAAAATTCAGGCAGTGGACACCAGGGAGATCAGCAACTGGTTGATCTCAATCGAATCATGCCTGAATGAAGTTTGTACCATCGCTCAGGAAGGAAAGCTGAACTCCGAGCAAAAGCTGAGGATCAATTCTCTATCGCGCAAGGTTGGACATGGCGTTTCACAAATGGCAGTTTACTACCAGGACTTGAAGCTAAAGGCCCAAGGAATACAGAACTCACTAGTGTCGAGAGAAAAAGGTGACCTCACGGATTGCCTCGAAGATATCAAGAAAACAATTCAATCTAGCATTCAAGAAAACTGCGCTAAACCAACGATGGCAGAAAAAGTTTCGTTCGCTGACATGGTTAAAACCAATAAAAGTTATTACCTGCGCCCCAATAACATCAGTTCTATTGCAATTTACCCAACGGATAAATTAAAATCTAGTGACGACACTAAATCCCTTGTCCAAAAAATTATATGCCCTGAACAAATGAAATTGCACGTTAGAGGACTGCGCAAAACAAAAAACGGAGGCGTTATAATCAGCACGGAGACGAAAGACGACATAGAAAAACTTAGGAAATCATCTCAGCTAAGTAGTTCCGGCCTAAAAGTGGAAGAACCTCATAAGAGAAGACCAAGAATTGTAGTTATAGGAGTACCGACCATTTTAAGTAATCAAGAAGTTTATGATTGTATCTATGAGCAGAATGTAGCCGATAAGCTGCCTAATTTGTCTCGTGACTCTTTTTTGGCATCTATAAATTTAAGTCACAAATCAGGTAAAAAGGAGGGACCTACGTGCAATGTTATCCTTGAAGTTACTGCTAGCATAAGAAAGGCGCTTATAAACCAAAATCGAGTGTTCATTAATTGGACATCCTGCCCAGTGAGGGACTTCACGCTTGTGACCAGGTGCTTTAAATGTCAACAGTATGGACATGCTGCAAAGACGTGTCGGGAGACTACCTATACGTGTGGACATTGTGGGGAACAAGGTCATCAGGCAAATGAGTGCACTAAACTTGCTGAACCGTCACATTGTGCAACATGCTTGCGATTTAAAAAACCGACCAACCACAAAACAGGCGACCAAGAATGCCCCGCAAAGAAAATAGCTGAGACAAGATACATCAATTCCATAGATTATAATGACGTCGGTTAAGGCCGCTAATGTTTATTTATAAGCCTTTTTTAATTTATGTTCTATAATTATTATTATTTTGTCTTTTACTAGTTTTACCTACGTAAAAATAATTTTAGTTTTAGTTTTTACAATTCGTGTTATAAATAAACATGCAATCTTGATATTTTGTTGACACAGTAAAATTTTCAAGTATGACGAAGAAAACAACCTTATTAAAATGTAACATTGCAAAAACCATAATAAGTAGAACATTGTTAGAAAAATGTCTTACTATGATGCAAGAGTATCACATTTCTGTCAATTAGAATATAACCATTATTTATAGTAGATCAATTATTTACTATTTGTTTAAGGAATTTTAAATAATACTTATGTATAAGCACTTGAGTGAGATACCTGAGATACAGGTTTATTCCTAGTTCAGGTAGAATCCAAATATTTTTTACCTACCTAGTATTAAGGCCCTATTTTGTAAATATTTATGTAAATCAATTATTTCAATAAACAATGTCAAATTTCAATTTCAATTTCAATTTGCTTGTCGCCGAGATGAGACTGCGACTAGATTTTGAACGTTTTAATTTACGAGAATTGGCCCCCTGTTTCTGTTATTAGTACAAATCAGGTCAAATTAAATTAGCTAGTAAAACTCCGCAGACGCGATGGGTATTCTATATCTAAACGTGATTTAACATATTTTCTTAACTCATACTTCAAGTAGTATCGCTACCAGCGGCCGTTAACCCCTAACAAAAAAAAACAACATATAATTTTTTTTTGTATCGTGTTTAGATGTCGATATCGAATTTGATCCTGTATTTATCGAATGACACTAGCAATAAGTAAAAGCTGTTGTGAAAGATCTGTTGTATGGGTACCAAAGGACTTATCTCGAAATATTTCAAAGAGAAACAATTGTGGACGGCCAGTTGCCAACAAGCTAATAATATCCATTTAATAATGTCTACAATCTCCTTCAAACAATAGAAATCGTTCGTTTCCCTCAAGTTAAAGTTAATAAACAGAATTACTTTCGACGAGTGTCCCTCAAGTCGATGGGATCGATCGATATCACTCTTATTGTGTGTGATGAGGCCTCAAACGAAATCGGGTGAGGTTCCGCGTTAGACGATTTATTAGATAAAAAGGTATTGTATTGATGCTTTCAAAATTACGAACTTTTGTGCATAGAATGTTGGGGAATCAAATGAAGAATAGGAATATCGCGTATAGAAAAGAATTATTGCTTTGGGTATACGAAAGTGTTTGTTGGACGAAACTCTATATGTTCTTAATTGTTAACATATTACGTGTTTTTAACGTAAACTATGATGAATGACTGATGTAAAAAAAGGCTTTGAATTATTACCTACATCAACACGTTGACATGTTGCGAAAACGCCGTCACACTCAATTTACCCCGAAATAATCTTTGACGTCAATCAAATTTTCACTCGCAGTGTGAATATTACACATAGGCAAGACACTTCAACGCGAAATACATTTAGCCACAGTCCTCAAATTTCCTAGGCACTCGAAATACCCTTCGTTCGCGATTCCGTTTGACTCTCAGGTATTTGCCTGGCACATTCATTAATGTCAATATTAACTCTGGAAGCATTTTCAACTACGTCTTGGCTCCATGTGTGAATTCGAGAGTATCTCAACAACGTTTGCGAATTTCTCGAAAGTGAAACTTATGATGAATTTTTCATACATTGTGCGCGGAGTTGTGTGAAGTGAGTGAGGATCGTTTGTCCTCTGGCCTTGCATACTTCATTTGATGGAAATTTTGCTGTTTCGTGTTTATTTCACGTCAACATGATACGAATGCGATCGTGTGTTGTTTGTGCGATGATTGTCGGAGCGTCAACAGCGGTGTCATCATCATTCATAGGCTGTTTTACACGGAGAGCGTAGTATTAATTTATCTGATACTTAAAAGACCCACCGATGAATTTAATTTATCACCACTCTTGTTTGGAACATACAATATTATAGACCAATGAACCCTTTGAATAGGATTTCAGTAGACTTGTAATTTGGACTTCGGAAAGTGTAAGTAGATTATATGCTTTTTAATAAATAGCAGTTGATGCTCGTCGAGTACTCAACGAGTTAGTGTTATTGCGTAGCTGACACCACAAAACTGGCCAAGTACGAGTTGGACTCACACACAAAGAGTTGCAAGTACAGTCAACAGCAAAAGTAGTTGATCAAAATCAGAAATTCAATACTAATGAACGGAGTTCGCGTCAGAACTGTGTGGCGTCGAAGTGATTCAAAAGTATGTGATTGTAAATTATACCAAACATTTACTAATAGTACAGCTGCCAGATAGCTGCGAACTCCGTTCATTAGTATTGGATTTCTGATTTTGATCATCTACTTTTGCTGTTGACTGTACCACAAGACAAAAAACGCCAAAAATACAAGTTTCTTGTATGGAGACTTCCTTTAATGTTTAGTAGCTTTATTTTATATTAATTTATTTGTTGCTAAAGCGACAATAGAAATACACACTCTGTGAAAATTTCAACAGCTACAAGCTATTATGGTTCAAGAGATACAGTCCGCTGACAGTCAGACGGACGAACGGAAGAACAGCGGAGGCTGTCCTTTTATTAATAGGGTTCAGTTGACACCCTTTGGGTAAGGAAGTCTTAAAACTATGAATATTACAGAAAACTGAAATATTATAGACATTCATTCTTTGTTTTTCCGATTTTCCTCGTTCCGCATAAATCTAATTTGCAGTTTTTTTTATGTCATCATTTTACCCAATCGCCACCGTTCCGGACTATCCAGGAGCAAAAGGGTCGATTTTATTTTATCTCTAACGTAACCTTTACTCGTAAAATTGTCTAAAAATTTTAGTATGACCGACGTTTAACAGGCGTAACTAAAATAGCGGTGTAAATCAATAGGTAAAAGCGGTAGAAGTTACGACCCATGAACCCATAAGGATTTTTATAGCTGATCTTCACTTTGGAGCATAAATATCGGATGGGTTGTTATATGTTGAAGAGGTGGGTTTTCATAGAGATATTACAAAATAGTTTCGTAAGAATTCATAGACCGAGTTCCGATTGCAACGCATCCCAATAATGGGGACAACATTGTTTTAAATGTTTATTGTAATTTTGAATGGATGTTAGTCGAGTGGTTTCAAATGCTACGGCTGAGCATGAGGTTCTAGGTTCGATTCTCAGGTTGGGCAAAAGTGCCATAACTCTTCATGGAATCAGACGTGATGTTATATTATGTTTAGCATATTCAGCCTATACTGTTCCCACTGCTGGCCATAATCCACCACGTGGGCTCAGTGCGGGTTGGTGGATAATTCGTTAAGCTAAAAAAAATATGGAAAGCAAAAACTAGTTTAACTATTTTACACAGTCATCGTCCATTTTTATTCATAAAAACTTTTTAATGTAAAAAGTGCCTTTCATTAACTTCACGCACAATTGGTCAACTCCTTGAATTTCCCTTGGAACTCTTAGCTTCATCGATTATGCATGAATTTTGGTAGTCCTGAACTGATATTACTTTAGCCTCGACGATCCTTTTAGGCAAGCATACAGCACTATTAATAATTAAACGACCTTTTTTAGGAATAAATCTACAAGTACTTAAAAGGATTTTATTTTTAGATTATTGGCCTAAGAGTATTTTGCCTTTCCTAAAACTAAGTATGAGTCCCATAATAAATATGACGTAATAAAAGAAAACCAGCATTTTAAGACAGAAACAGTCTTCATTATTCAAATCGGTTCATATTTGTTGAGTTATGCAAGCAGACACACAAACGTACTAACGTAACGTAACATCACGACTGTTATATTCTCCAAAGGGTTCGGCAGAGGTGTTCACCCATATATCGCCTGATGCCATCACCCTGGCACAAATCCAGACACCAGGCTGCTACTGAAAATTTCAGATAGCAAAACCCAATACACTGCGTAACCCAGGAATCGAACCCAGGACGCAATGCACAGCAGTAGCGCTTGCGACCACTAGACCAACGCGGCAATCCTGTTTAACCCTTCGTATTCCGTAGCTCGTTCCGTAGCCGGAACGTAGATCCACGCGAGACACAATAGCTTTTTAATTGTGTCTGTAATTACGGCATTCAACGGTAACCCGTTGAATCATCATCATCATCAGTCGAAAGACGTCCACTGCTGGACATAGGCCTCCCCGAAGAACCTCCACCTTGACCGGTTTTGTGATTCACGCATCCAACGACCCTGTTCCTGTTCAATTAATTTAAAAATAAAAAAAATTTACTATTAATAGGTATACCTACTCCTAAAATCAGCATGGGGGTCATTGATCATTTATTTTTTACCAGGCTATTCGCATGCTTAAATTAAGTGTCACCCTGTATCTGTGTACCTTTTTTCATGTCTAATAAATTTATTATTATTATTATTATTAAAATTAGACGGCATGACTACCCAGGAATCAAAAACCCGATAACCCGGTACTGGCTTAAAATAGACACATAAAGCCTTACTCAATATAAATCAAAATTCTTGAACTAACCCTTTCACAGTCCAGTTCCTAATTACATATCGCTAATTCCACAGATCCTTGGTCTTCTAAATATTTTTTTTCGTACAATTCAGAGTCGGTATTACGTATTAGGGTTGTGTAACCTCGCCTCAGCCTCCGTAAATGCGGAAATTCCATAAAAATCGTACCTCCGCATCAGCTACTTGGTTGATATCCCGACGAGTCGTAGTCAGCGCTTCTCCTCCATGTTTATTCAAACTCAAACTCAAATCATTTATTTCAAATAAACCATTTACAGGCACTTTTGAATTGTCAAAATTAAATAGTCGGTCAGTTAGTCAGAAAGTTGAAGCTAGTTGCCCATTCCAAAACGAGATCTCTATGGAGAAGAACGGGCAAGAAACTCCACGGACACTCTTTTAAATCAAGATATTTTTACAAAATCCTGGGTACATTATTCTTATTGCTTCTATATGTGAGAACAATGTAAAGAAACAAATTAAAATGTAAAATTAAAAATAAGCCCTGGCAGTTAAGAGATGACCAGTCTCAACTGATGGCGCCCGTTCACGAACATGACGCGTGGATCAGCACCACCCAGCTCAACCATTTCGTAGGGAACCGAATGATCCAACACACGCGCCACCACCAGTGATACATTTAAGTGAGCATGAGATATTCTCAACTGTCATGCTCTTTCAAATCAACATCAAAATATCATATAAAACGGATCCATTGTTCTTACATTTACAAAATTTTCAAAAATGCTTCAAAATTTTACAAAACTGTAGTTTGAAATTTATATAAGAAATGAGAGAAAAAAAAATTACTACCAATCATGAAGAGGTATTTAATACAGAAGTATTAAAAATTAATCCTGATTGAATAAAATAAACACAAAAAAAAAAATCAAAAAGGGGAAGCATCTCCTCCAAATATTGAAATTGTGATCAACTTGTAAGCCCAAGTGCCTGTGGAGCAGGACCAGCATTAAGCCAAGCATTTTTATCTACTATATACTCGTCCAACTTATAATATTATGCTTGTCTACATAGTGTGCGTTTAATGCATGTTTTAAATTTCTTCTCATTTAGTTGAAGAATATCGAGTGGTATTTTATTATAACATTTTACACAGTACCCCATAAAAGAATACTATATTATGTTATGTAATGGAGGTCTGCGTAGACCCTTTAATGTGGTGGAGATATAACTCGAAGATTGATGGTTGTGCTCCCGTGTCATCCCATTAATTTATGCACCATTAAGAAATCACCTACACCCTGTCCATTAGGTAAACCGTTTTTTGACAGTGGGACTAGTGATTGCAGCAACACACAATAATGTCTGTAAGAAGCCGTAAATAAGATAATTCAATAAGATAAGATAGTTTATATATTTATTTTATTACGCATTTTACAGTAAACGTACTACTACGTTAACTGTAAAATGCGTAATAAAATAAAAATATAAACCGTTTTTTGACAGCTGTCTTAGAACGTACTATTCCTACAAATAGTACGTTCTAAGACAGCTGTCAATAAACGGTTAACCTAATGGACAGGGTATACAAGGTGACAACCCGCAAAACTGTTTTTTTTTTGTGAAATATTATGTAGTTCTTTTCGCAAACACTTTTTTTCTTTAGTAAATATAATCAATAAAATAATAATTTATTAATAATTTTCTCTATTTTTCAATCCCTGCCTCCACGACGTCAATCCTCACCTGCACCTGTACCTCCAACTCCGCTAAGATAGCCTCCATTACATCCCTAGTTGGTATTACGTATTACAACGGACATGCCCGCTTGAACATTAGCATAGAAATAGCTCTGTGATCCACTCTAGTCGACGGCAAGCGTGAATGCTATCAGTTGTAATTAAACTGTCGGCGCTTGTCTTGCACTAGATAATTTTCTAGCCAAGTAACTTATCGTGAGTTGATTACAGACTTTTTGGGTAGACCTTAAGGGTGATTGATGGGTTCTACGGGAGGTTATTTAATTTCCGAGGTAGATAGTTTGGGTTTAGATGTTAAGATGTGTTCAAAGAAAGTTGAATTGGAGTGGCATGTTGAGATTGAAGATAGGCAAATTGGTTTGACTTCATTTCTAGGTATTGCGATTACTTTCTGATAACGAAATTTTTAGGTTATAAGGGTTTAAATCACTGAGCAGTCGGTGGACAATTAGTTCTCGACAATACAACGCTTGGACCCTGGTAATTTATTTTTTATATGTGTGCTTTTTTGCGTAGATTTTTGCTGAGCGACACGGCCGTTTTGCGTAGATGTGACGAATATTTTCCCAACTTGTTCTTTTTGTGTTCTTTCTCTGCGTTGTGTTGACCGCAAATAAACGTATATTTATTTACTTTCATTTTAACTCCATACGTATACGTTTGGAATAAAATATCCGCGGATAAATCAGTTACTATACCTACTCTTTGGGATAAATTCACCATCGTCTGCTCAGCGCCTTAACCCGGGGCAAATGACGTGAACGTAATTGCGCCGACGATGACACCGCGTCATCATGACCCAGATTTTATCGAGTAATTGTCATGAAATTTAAGAAATTGTCTAAATTTTAAATAGTTATTTTTTATACAAAAGTTTTTTGCATGTGTAGTAAAAAAGAAATAAATTCAAATATTTTATCATTCAAACTTTTAGTAGCTTAGCGCATGCAAAATCAACTCTGAAAACATAACATTAATACTTTTTTAAAATTTATGTTAATATATTCTAAATAATAATATGTATTAATTATCGTACACAATAAAATAGAGAACAAACAAACTTCTTATCATAATAATAGTAACAAATCAGTCTTCTACTTCGTCATTCAGAGACATAGAACTACTGCTATTATTGCAGTACAGAATCACATGATCTGGGCACATGTAAATCTGGCATGCATTACAAGTATTAGATGTCTTCTCATCCCTTTGAGACGGTTATATTTGACATCTTCTGTGATTTCCTGGAACCTTCGGGGGACCTCCCCCGAAGGTATGTCACTCGCAAAACCTGCGATTCTTTCGCGCAACTGTCGAAGCAGCATTTGACCCTTCTTCGTCAGACCCCGACTCTTCTAACACCGCAAATATTCTCTCAGGGTGGTCTATCAGTGCCATATTCAACAAAAACTTTAAAAAGAACAAGGTGCATTTACAACAAAATATTAAATGACCTAATAAAAGCATGTCACAAAAATATTACGCCAGCGATGACGCTGGGTCATATTCCCGTTTTGAGTGGATGCACATAGGTATATCTCGTTGTGTATGCGGAGTTGCACTTAGCATACCTGCGGTTCGGTTAGAAGGAAGTCGTATCGCCAGCTAACGCTAAAATTGCACGATCGGCGTAAAAAAGAATAATGACAGATAATTTGGTAAACTGCTCATGAGCCATTTAACTCGCCTCGGGTCAGTATGACCCAGCGTCATTGGCGCCGGGTTAAAAAAAAAATACATCATCATTTATCATTCTTCTGCCCTTATCTCAATTTATTTGGGGTCGGAGCAACATGTCTTTTTCTGCCATACTCCTCTATTAGCCGCCATCTCGACAGTTACCCCCTTTCTAACCATATGATTTGTTACTTTTTAAAAAACGTTGCCCCACACTAGGAATTTCTCTTGTATCGTGGGTGCGTTTACAAACATTAAAACTCACATACACAAACAGACAGATCCGGAACATCTACTTTTAGGCCATACAAATATTTGTTTCGTGCGGGAATTGAACCCGCGACATGCAGCGCAGCAGTCAATCGCTTAACCACTGCGCCAACCGTGCCGTAAAATATCATTATTCACACAGTTCATATATACATATAAAAAAAGTATATATACATATACATATATTTCAATTTAGCGGTGCGTATTCCAACTGCAATAAGACAGTTTACCTATTTCCGTGTTTCCTTCCATTTCCTACGTTTTATGGTTTGTGATTCTACCGTCTAGACGGGTTCGTTTGCTAACTGCTATCGGTACTTTGATAGCGATATAGCGACAGTGGCTACTACCGCTGGGTGAGAGACATACGAGCCTGGGCGTAAATGCGAACACTTATGTACTTTATACTACTTTGTTGAGACGTTGAGACTGTAATTTTAGAAATCGTAGGACAATACTTATTAATAGATGTTTTTCGTGTATTTTGTTAGTAAATATGAAGTAAGTTTTTGCGTTTTGGTAGATAGTTTAGAATACTTAAAATTAAAACTGCCTTGTATGACTGGTAGAGAATGCCTAACGCATTAAGTCCACCTTTGTTATAAGTAATTTATTTCAAAACAATATACATTGTGTAGAAATTTTAATACAGTTAAGATGTCATTTAATAATCTATATGAGTAATACAATAATAAAAACAAAATTACATAATAAAAAATATTACGAGTAAGTGTAAAAATTAAAAAATAACAATAATAGTAGACCATGCCATTTAAAATTAATTCCAATCAATAAATTAATTTCCAAAACGATAATATTATGGTTGTCGCTTATCATCTAGGTACTCATCGACACTGTAATAGCCCTTCCTCAATATGTGTGTCCAGTTTGAATAAATAAATAAACTGAATAATTGGTAACGATTTTTGAAAAGAAAATTTAGAACCTTACAATTTAAACCATTACTTAACTTCATTTATGCAGACTTTTGAATATTATGTTACACCAATTGAAAGCACGTGCAAAACCAATGAATTATAAAATTCATCTTAACAATTGTCAAAATTCTTTCTTCCAACCAGAAAAATATCACAGGCTTTCATTTCAAAAGAGTGAAATCCAATTACGTCACAGTTCACATGATAGATGGAACACATTAGCAACAAAGAGCCGAGTGATAACTCTCTCCGATCCAAAGCCTAGATTTTAAATTTATGTCCCGTCGTTTCAGTACCAAAATGAATTTTTTGGTACCGATATGAATTTGGGTACCGATAACAGGCATGAGTGATATTTTTTGGTACATTTTTTCGTGGAAAAGTTTTGCCTTGCAAAAGTTTTCTGTCCTAAAAAAAATATGAATGGCGGCTACCTATGAAGGTAAATGAAATTGCCGAAAATTTTCAGACTAACTTTTTCACGTAGGAAAAATGTCTACCACATAAATGTGTTAGGTCCATGAAGATATTTCAACACAAAAATACGACAAAAAAATTCAATTTCAGTGCCCAAGTAATATCCCAGTTCCAAAGCGATTCTTTTGAATAATAACGATTGGTAATCTCATGCTGTTGCCAAGGCGGCATACGGTAGAACGTAGGACGGCAGTCCACTTAAAAGTTCAAACTTTACGACTGGCTTGCCACCGAAATATGAGCCTTAAGATATGGTGAGCTAGTTTAAATAGTTGGTAGTTTTATCTTGTGTTGCTTAACGTAAAATGGTGGCATTAATGGGATGCAGAATACACCATTTACATGGAGAGTTCTTTGATCGCTTCGTTCTAAAAATTTGCGACACTTGTTAGGCGATTATTGTACATATATTAAGATTTTGGATTTAAGTAAGGAAAGAAAGAAAGAAAATGTATTTACTGCGACTCGCACAGAAATATCATAAACAAGGTTCTTGAAAAAATAAAACAAAAGTAGAATGAAAATAAAACAGAATCCTGTACGAGGCCAAAAGGCTCCTATCTCAGCATGATGCAGGGACATTTAAAAATAAGTATTATATCAGTTCTTCAAAATAAGAAACTCTTTTCGACTAAAATTGGCCTTGATGATTTTGAAATGGTTCTGGCGAAAGTTTTTACATACGATGCAATGGATTTTGTTGTAATGTCAGGATCACAAGGTCTGTGATTACGTATAATTATACTACGCAATCGGGGTGCACTTATCATTATTCGTCTATATAATGTACGAGAAATCTACCTGTTTTAGCGAAATGAAAACTCACCACTTTAACACGTAGTTTATTAACGTTTATTTTTAATACATCAAAATAAATAATGTAATAATTTAAAATTAAATATCATTGAATAGCTTCAGATAATGTAGCCTAAATTAAAAGAGAATACGGGAAACCTTAAGGTGCATCGGATGGAAAATCTTTATCAGCACAGAACTAGGAAAATCTTTATCAGCGACCTTAAGTGTTTTCTAAATAACTAATAATAAAAAAAAATAAGAATAGAAATTCATAATCATTTTTTTTTATTAGGATACACCAACTCGTATAATTATAATATATCTTAAGTAGTGTAGCGAAATAAAACAGGTCTTCACTTGTACACGTTTAATTTAGTAAAATAAAAAAAAAATTGTAAACAAAACGCACCTTTAAAGACAAACCGTTACTAAACGAAAATATAAAATTTTAAACAGGAGCTTAAATTAAAAAAATGCACGCCTTTTTCGCAATAGAAATTAAAATCATGGTGCTTTGAGCCATCTTTTGAGGAGATATAGGAGGTGTATTTATTAGCACAATAACACGAAATTCAGAAAAGTTATTTTTTTCATAGAACATTGTTAATTAAAAAAATTCGTTTAGTAACGGTTTGTCTTTAAAGGTGCGAAAATATAATGAAAGAATCCGGTTCCTAATATTTCAAAGGATTAAGGTATAACTCTGACGCGACGTCCGTGGTGTTAGAGCCCTATAATAAATTTCACTATTACGCGTCGGTCACGAAACGTTTGCAAACGGTCCTATAACTCCCGTAACAAAATAAATACTGGTCGTCCTAAAATAGGTAATTTAGCACCAAGTTGATCGGTTATCCGGTAGCGAGGCAACAAGGTATAATATATGACTGTCTATACTATATACTATATTATTATTTTTTTTATAATATTATAAAGAGGAAAACTTTGTTTGTTTGTTTGTAATGAATAGGCTCAAAAACTACTGGACCGATTTAAAGAATTCTTTCACCATTGGAAAGCTACATTATCTACGAGTAACATAGGGTAAATTTTATTTTGGAAAAAAATAGGGTTCCGTAAGATATTTGGGTTTTTCTGACACAAGGTGTAAAAAATCAACCAGAAAAGTTATTTTGTATCTTTATGGGTTATTTTGATTTCCTTTTGAGATACGCAATCCTGTCACAAATCCGAAATCTACGCGGACGAAGTCGCGGGCAGAAGCTAGTTTTAAATAAAATGAGACCATAATAACTACTAAAAATACAAAAAAGCTACAAAATATACGTAAATCCGGTCCTAGACTCCACGCTGGTAGTCGGAAGACTCCTCACTGGCCGGTATCAGAATCCACCTGCGTTGTGTTCGATTCCCAAAAGGAAGCTTGCCGTCGTCTGGTCCCAGGCTTGCGGTGGGGCGAATTCAAGATCCGCCTACAGTCTTCGGACAAATCTACAGAAAATAACGAAAAATGATAATCCGAGACGCGTTGTCTGTTCCCAGGCTTGCGGTGGGGCGAATTTAAGATCCGCCTACAGTCTTCGGACAAATCTACAGAAAATAACGAAAAATGATAATCCGAGACGCAGGCAGAATCTTTTGTAACAACAGAGCTGAAGAAAAGTTAAATTACATACCAAGTCTGAATGAAGAAACCTGACTCGCACGCAGACAAGTTTTAAATGCTGTACGTACGTGATAAGTTTATTTACAGGAACACAGCCTATTACAAAGAGAAGAATGGGATAAAATTTAGGAAACGATAAGAACTTTTGAATAATCAATAGCAAAGCAACCTTGGATAAATTGAATGACCGCACAGAGCTCGGTCGTTCAATCCATTATAATTATATTCACTCATAATTTGGTTGTAAGTCCAAGAATAAAATTATTTTTCACAAAATGGCGTGTGACAAAAAATCCTTCAAAATGAAACATTATCGGTAGGAGAAAAGGCATGAATGACACTTTTAGATTCAAAATTCGAAACCAAAATGAAGAAAAAATATTTCTGGTTACAAATTAGGTTGGATTTGTTATAAAAGAAGGTTGTTCGTGATAAAATTATAATGTAGCATTTGTCAATGCTGCAGTAGGTACTATTATATAGGCCACAATAGCCTCGGACTTACATAGTTGCTAATTATAGGTTTAACAGCAATCTCAGAAATAGGTGATCACTCATAATAATAATACTAAAGGCAAGAATTTAAAAATTATGGCATAATACTTCTTAAACTTAAGACTTCTGAAACTTAAGACTTCTTAAACTTAAGACTTCTTAAACTTAAGACTTCTGAAACTTAAGACTTCTTAAACTTAAGACTTCTGAAACTTAAGACTTCTTAAACTTAAGACTTCTTAAACTTAAGTCTTCTTAAACTTAAGACTTCATAAACTTAAGAAGTATACCGAATACCGAAAATAACTTCAGTTATACGAATAAGAAAAGAAAAAGCTGCAAACGCCGAGGTCACGCTGAACTATCTATAATATTCTGCAAGAGAACTACATGCATTATGGCAGTCTCTAATATTTAATGAGGCTTACGACATGTCCCTGGGATTTCAATGCCTTTGGAAAGTCAGATGTTCAATGCGATAATTAATTCTTGTATTTTGTCTCATGTGAAATTATTTCGACGAATGTCTAAGTTTGCATGTGTGTAAAATATGTACGTTTTGATTTTCAGAGCTATTTTACCTCTGTTTGGTGCAACACAACAGCAACCTTATTACAACAACAATAAAGACGACTGTGATTGTGACAGACTTGCTTGACAGATGCAGCAAACTAAAAGCAACTTTATTGTCTCGAGAATAAAGATCAGTGTTATTGACAGTGATGCAAAATCAGGGTAAATTAACTGTGATTGGACTGTAACCGGCTTTTAATAATAATAATTGTTTTATTTCGGAACAACATAGGAACCACTTTTGTTAGTACACACCTTAAATACTACAACTTATACACTAGGGTTAGTAACATAATTTAGGGATGTACTCATAATGAGTCATGTACAGACCAGCAGGTCAAGCTACCCGAAACTGTAAAATTTTCCCAATCAACCATGAACCTTAATTTTATAGCGATAAAGTTGAAAATCTATTAAAGAAATTTGACAGATTGTAGTAGCTTGATGTGCTGGCGTCTGTACCTACTTACGAGGCATTTCATGCTGACAATGATTTCGCATGAGATGCCTCAGCACAGAAGCTTGGTATTGGTTTTGGTATTATCTACGTTTTACTTCATCATCAAACGTAACGGCCGCAACTTACGAGTTGTAAGTCGTAAGTTCGAACCAGCAATACGATTCTGTAACCATCTCACCGTGAAAACTTAGGTGAACTGAGCGTGGAGTGAGCTGTCATTCCAACTAATGCTAGGGATTGACACTAGTGACAGCTCACTCTAAACTCACTTCACTTA
This sequence comes from Apamea sordens, assembly GCA_945859715.1. Classification (NCBI taxonomy): domain Eukaryota; kingdom Metazoa; phylum Arthropoda; class Insecta; order Lepidoptera; family Noctuidae; genus Apamea; species Apamea sordens. The sequence goes on from OX243994.1 coordinate 5,392,060, forward strand.
ACTTTTCACGGTGAGATTTATACAGAATCGATCGGCAGGACAGGCGCTTTACTTTCTGTAGATTATTTCATCACCACTGTTCTCAAAACGGTAAAGGAAAACATCGCGAGGAAACCGGCATGTCCTAGAAACAAAAATTCGAAGACCTGTGACGTCTTGTGTCCCAGCAGTGGGAACAATATAGACTGATTATGCTAAACGTATTAAATATCATTTCATAGTGGCACGGTTGGCGCAGTGGTTAAGCGATTGACTGCTGCGCTGCGTGTCGCGGGTTCGATTCCCGCACGGAACAAATATTTGTATGACCTACAAGTAGTTGTTCCGGGTCTGGCTGTTTGTGTATGTGAGTTTAAATGTTTGTAAACGTACCCACGACACCTGGAGAAATTCCTAGTGTGGGGCAAAGTTAAAAAAAATAATAATAATATGATATGATAGTTCACCATTAAAAAAGAGCTAGGTATAAAAAATTACGCCGTACTACCAAAATGATGGAAAACGCCCCAGTCTTAATATCGTTACGGAAAACATAACAGAATACCGACGATATATGGAAACGATGTTGGTAATGGATACCTGCCACCATCATGTGTCATAACCATAAATGTTCCGTAAATCCCCGAAGAGTTTAACTACACTGCTCCTGTCAGTTTGTGTGCTTTCAAAAAGCGGTACGTGAAATTTTGTGATGGTTTTGCCATATTCAAGGCTGATTGACATTTTACATTTTGGTCTTAGTTTAAAAAAAAAAAACGGAACATTCGTCTGTGACGTTTCTGAGCTCTTTTTATAGCTGAAATATGAAAAAGGTATATAAAAGATAAGTATTTTTTATGTGCCTTTTTTCATATTTTATCTCAGAATAAACACATGTAAGTACATGCTTTTAATCTGAGATGGCAACTGCCATAATGGTTTTGCTCTATCACAGAAGTTGGCCGCTTGATTGTCATCCAACATTAATGATAAATTACTTTTATTTTGTAAGTAGGTTTGTACAAACACTTTTACACGTCAATCATATTTTAAAAACTAGATGAGGTCGGCGTTTCCTATCTGACTAGTCCTAGTATAGTTTGACCAAAACTGCTGTACCGCGCCTTAGGATTCCTAAGGCGCGGCGAGGCGGGAGGAATACGCGGTGAGGTGGGGTCTGGACGCCGTGAGCGATGACGGATGAGCGGCCTGCACTGCCCCCCCCCCCCCCCCCCGTCTCGCCGCGCACATGCCGAAGGCGCGATACAACCGTTTTGGTCAAACTACAGTAAAAAATGGACCGAAGAATTTAATACAGGGTGGTAGAGACATCGACGCAAAACCTGTTACCATGAATTCTATAAATGATCTTGGATGCAAATGCGTTGCAATTTTTCATTGGTTATTTAACAAAAACATCAGCTGTTTCCTGTAAAAGTGCAATACCTACGCGGTCAAAATGTATGGAATAATGGAATAGCAATTTTTTTTTTTTATATCCGACGAAAAATTTCAACGCATGTAGGTACTGAATCCATGGTTACAGCTTGTACATCGAGGTCCTTGCCACTTGTAAAACAAGAATTACCTAGAGGAAGTACTTAGTTTACGCATGCCAAGAAAACTAAATTGGAAGGCAAACGTATACACAAGAGAGTGAAGAGAATGGAGTTGGCATTGAATGGAAATCTGTGGGTCGTTGAATTACGTGACGCTGAAAACCCTATGGGACAAACACTATCAAGATTGCCTACTTGCTTACTTCCGTATAAAAATAAGGAAAATAATAAAGCTTCCGAAAAACAAATTAACTTCCAGCGGTTTGTGGTTGACTGTAATACTAAGCTGTGTTAAAAATAATGAATTACCGAAAAGTTAATACAAAATTAACCGACAAAAAAATTTTGTATTTATCAAACAAACATGAAGCTTATTCAAATTATAATTCTACGAAAAATATTCTATACTTTCAATTATTAAACTAATTTCCAAAAAAAATACTAAACTTCCGACAAAAATATTATGTTTCCGAAAAGTTATAGTTTATTGAAATTTGCAACGTAACACGCATATCTTCTTTAAATCGAAAGAGCTAGGTTAGGTTAGGTTAGAACTGTGACCACATAACGCCCGAGCCGAGCGAGCGAAGCGAGCGGTGCCGCGGCAGCGGCCGGCGAGTGCCAGAAACATATTTTTGAATGTAAAACCAAACCACAGCACCAAACCAACCAGCCACAGCGCCACAGTCATAAAATGTGTAAGATTGATTCTAAATGTATAATACAAAATAGGTAAGTTACGATAAAAATGATGACATGTATGTCGATTTCGGTAAACCGCAATTTAAGCTGGTGGAAAAATTTAACGTCAGCAAATATTGTATTAATTTTTCGGAATTTTCAGAATTTTATTCGGTCGTTTCTTTATTTCTATTCGCTTATAAGTTGTCGGAAAGTTAATATTTAAAGCAGTAAATTTCATATTTTGAGTATGCTCATATTTTAATTTTTTTTTCGGAGCTTTTATTACTACCCTAAAAATAATAGTAATACTGCCTCTCAAAACGGATGTAAGAATGGGTCCCGCGGTACTAAGGAGCTTCTCCTCATTGATATGGCCATTAGCCAACAGGTTCGTCGTTCCCGAAAGGATCTGTCGACATGTTGGATAGATTATAAGAAGGCCTATGACTCGGTGCCACATACATGGCTCATGAGGGTGCTGGATTTGTATAAAGTAGATGCAACTCTGCGTACCTTCCTGATGTCGTGTATGGGGCAATGGAGGACAGTTCTTCGCTATCCAGGATGTCGAAATATTCAGAGGAATAGCGAACCGATAAGGATCGAGCGAGGCATATTTCAGGGCGATAGTTTGAGTCCGCTTTGGTTCTGCTTAGCCTTGAATCCTCTAAGCACACTGCTGGAGGATTCAGGTCTAGGCTATCGGCTGAGGAGAGGTGGTCAGGTTATATCGCACCTCCTCTACATGGATGACCTGAAACTCTTTGCTCCAAACAATTTGCAACTAATGGAGCTACTGAAAGTAACTGAAACTTTCAGTAGCGCCATCAGGATGGAATTTGGTGTGGACAAATGTGCGGTCATGCATGTAAAGCGAGGGGAGATTGTGGAATCCGTGGGAACCCAACTCTCGGATTCCACAAACCTTAGAGCCCTCTCCGCATCCGAAACCTATAAGTATTTGGGTATGTCGGAAGCGTTAGGCATCAATGTTACTGACATGAAGCAATCGTTGAAGGAGCGCTTCTTTGGCCGCCTGAAAAAAGTACTTAATAGTCTTCTATCAGGCGGAAACAAGGTGCGTGCCTTCAACAGTTGGGTCATGCCGGTTCTGATGTACTCTTTCGGAATACTCAAATGGACTCAAACCGAACTAGACGCCTTGGATAGGAGGGTCCGGACGCTGCTGACTGCAAATCGAATGCATCACCCACGGTCGTCGGTAATGAGGCTGTATATCCCGCGAAAGTGTGGAGGCCGAGGCTTTTTAAATGCTAAGACCCTCCACAATCGCGAGATATGCAGTCTCAGGGAATATTTCTTAGAAACCGACGTGGGGATGCATCGAGATGTAGCCGCGGTGGACAAGGGCCTCACCCCGCTCTCCTTGGCTAATGAGAACTGGCGCAAGCCAGTAGTGCTTGACACCAATGATCGCATGGAAGTATGGCAGAGTAAGGAGCTTCACGGACGCTTTTACCGGGCCCTACATGGGCCCGATGTAGATTTACTAGCGTCCGTAGCCTGGCTGCGTTTCGGTGACCTCTTTGGAGAAACCGAAGGTTTTGTCTGTGCAATTATGGACGAAGTTATGATGACGAACAATTACCGGAGATTTATTGTGAAAGACGGCACGGTTGACATCCGTCGGGCATGCCACCGGCCGGGAGAATCAATCAGGCATATTATCTCCGGATGTTCTCGTCTAGCTAACGGAGAGTACTTGCATAGGCACAACCTTGTAGCCAGGATAATCCATCAGCAACTTGCTCTGAAATACAGCCTTGTGGAATCTGAGGTGCCGTACTACAGGTATGTGCCCGACCCAGTTCTCGAAAATGGAAATATCACATTGTACTGGGATCGATCCATCATCACTGACAGGACTATTGTTGCCAATAAGCCTGATATAGTGGTGGTGGATCGATCAGAGCGGCGCGCAATGATTGTTGACATAACCGTCCCGCATGACGAGAACCTCGTGAAAGCCGAGAAAGATAAACAAATCAAGTATCTTGACTTGGCTCGCGAGGTTGTCGACATGTGGGATGTGGACTCAGCGATCATTGTGCCGATAGTCGTGACAGCCAATGGGTTAATAGCCAAGAGCCTCGACCAACACCTGAGGAGGCTCTCGTTGGGCAGCTGGATCAAGGGTTTGATTCAGAAAGCGGTACTTCTGGACACGGCTCGCATTGTCAGGAGGTTCCTCTCTCTGGAGCCCTGACCGCCGGTAGCTTGGACTCTGTTCCCGATACCGGTGGGCTACTATTTTTTATATTTTTAAATGTTTTTATACTTTTTATATTCTAATATTTAAAAATATAATTGATATGTTTACTTTTAAATAAAGGAAATAGTAATACAATCTGTTAAAAGGTTCAAACATAGTTTCAAGCATTACTTAAGCATAGCATGAGCATAAGCCCATACTGTTCTCATTTCTGGAATACCTGCCTCCTTTCACAGAGAGGGAGTGGGCGGTATTCCACCACACCGGCAAAGTGCGGATTGGTATATATCACAGGTCTTCGAATTCTTGGTTCTAGGATATTCTTGTTTCCTCACGATGTTTTCCTTCACCGTTTTGAGAGCAGTCAGTGTGGTAATTATATAATTTACACAAAGTAAAACGCCTCTCTGGGTTCGAACCTACGACCTAACTCCTAACTCCTAACGGTGCGACTCCGGAACGCACCGTGTGGTATACCATGGATATTTCTATACAATGTACGACGCCGCAGCGGCACCGCAGCTGCACCGCATTGTATGTACCGGCTCTTAGGGTATATTTCACCAATGACACTGAACGTAGTCAGCAAATCTAAGCCGCGTTCAAGACCTGTCAGTAAAATCTCATTTTATTTTATCATTGTTGCGAAATATTGACACTGAGAGCACTTGAATCCTTTAGTTACCTTCAGGCTACCGGATAGCCGGCGCCGCGTGCTCGGTATCGAATGTATCGTTAAACCGGGAGACATCTGCTGGCAGTTGAGAAAGCTGTCATATTAATCCGGATACGATACTACACCGGATCGGCGTGTGCCAACCCATTGCCGAGCTTGAAGGAAAAAGCTTAAGAAAAGAGCCGTCGTCATTCTTAAATCCATACAAAATGTAACAGTTTGATCCGACTTACATTATTCATGTGAAAATTTGGATTTTTGTTAAACCATCACGCCTGCATGGCGTTTTGGCAAGCGGATATATCATACACTAGACTAGAACATAGGATACTTTTTATCCCGGAAATAATTTCGATTAAAGTTGCTTTTAAAACTCAATGCGAGCGAAGCCATATTCAAAAGCTAGTGCTAAAATAAAATAAGATAGCTTGTCAAGTTTCTGACCGACTTGTTTGCCAAGATTGTTGGAAACTTCAAAGTTCTCGCAAGTAGCCCAAAATAACAGGAAAACTTACTTTAACCCTAGAGTGCTCGTGCTATGAGCATCTTGCCGCCCCCAGTTTTTCTGAACTATACACGCGTCATGGACAAGCGCTCAGTAGCTGCCCCCTGACTTTCACCATGCTGTATTCAAGTTTGAATACAATTAGTGCGCTGATGACTGTGGCAGGAAAGGATTTCTACCAGCAGGTCGCGAAGAACGGCAAATTGCTGGTATAATTTTGATTACAATCATAGGGTTTGCCTTGAGTAGACCAGATTTGGGAAGATCTTGCCTAGAAACGTTGCAGAAACCGTTGAGAAACCAAATCGACTGATTTTTACCTTATTCCAATCAGCTCTTAGAAAATTACATCTACATAATTTAATTAACCGTTTAAGTATTTTTATTGAGAAGAAATATAAAAAGCTTCCAAGTTAGGCCTTCAAGGGTGGTAGATAGGACGATGCGGACAGCGTACCTATAAAATAAATATTTTATTAAATTATATCGCCCTCCTGCTATCACAAGGTGTGTTACTGAAGAAGATACTATACTGGGATATTCGTGGTGCTTAGGTATATCAAATCATTAAAGAAAAATAGAAGGGCGAAAAGAGGTTGCCATGTATTTGCAAAGTTACTGTGCAACGGAAACACCACCCTGGGCTCCATAACTCAAGTAGCGGATGTTGGAGAAAAAACAGCCAGGCTGAAGTGGGAGTTGGCCGGACACGTCTCGCGCATGCACCAGTGAGTGACGATCGTTGCCCGAGAGATGGGTAACGATCGTCACTCACTGGACGTCTGAGGGAGGACATCACTGTCGAGGTAGACCACGGCGAAGGTGGTGTGACGATCTTGTAACGTTTGCAGGGTCAAGATGGCCAGAGATCGCACAGGACAGGGAGGTTTGGAAGGAGAAAGGGAAGATGTTTGCCCAGCAGTGGGACACAATGTAGGCTAACAAAAAAAAAAAAAAACTGTGCAACGGACACTGTATACATACATTTGTCATGACTATTTCGCTGAATCATAATTATGCCAGATATTATAGTAAAACTAGGTAGGTACTCGTATAAATTGAAGTTTCTTTTTTGTTATAAGTAGGCTTAGACGAAAGAGTTCCTAAAAAGTAAGCAAAGATACGCCATTTTTTTTGTTTGTGATTTATTATAGTTATTGAAATAAATAAATAAAGCTTTTTCCAAACATTTGTTTCTTTTAAATGTTTTATAAGCTTTTATAAGTTTGTTTACGTACATGTGCATATATAAATGAACAATGTGGGCGGCAAAATGCTCTCCACGCGACCAGTCACAGAAAGACGCAACGTCTCCTGGGGTCCAAATCAAAATTAAAAGTCATTTATTCAAATTAGGCTGAGAATCAGCAGTTTTCGAACGTTGAAAATTACAAAAGACAGCTCCCAAAACGCCCACAATTCACCACTTTCAAGTGCTTTCGCTGCACAGCGGTCTGTAAACTTAAAAAGCATTAAAAAATCAACTGCAAAAGATTCAACATTATCAGTGTCTCAATACCATCTTCATAATAGATCTATTAGCACAAAGCACTTAGTAATTGAAGACGGGAGCCTCGTTCCAACAAACACAAGTTAGTCGCCAGACGGAATGAGATCTTGTTCAATGTTTTTATTGTGAAGCGGTATTTTGATTCAGAACCTCGAAAGTCTAACGGCTTTTTGTCTGGGATATTTTATTGGCATTTATTTTATTGCAAGTTTTGTTTTCTTCTCAGACCAATAAGAAAGAAGAAAAGAAAATATGTTTGCTTGTCACAGACTACCTAAGTATTTGTCGGACATTGGCCTCTCCCAAATTTTGGGAGTTTGGAGGCTTTCTTTTTAACCCCCGACGCAAAAACGTGTTATAAGTTTGACGTGTCGGGGTGTGGGGGTGTGTGTGTGTATGTATGTCTGTCTGTGGCATTGTAGCTCCCGAACGGATGAACCGATTTTGATTTTTTTTGTTTGAAAGGTGAATTTGTCGGGAGTGTTCTTAGCTATGTTTGATGAAAATCGGTCCAAGATGGCCGCCGCCACAAAATGGCGGATTACATATTTTTTCACAACTCCCTCAATATGGGTATCAAATGAAAGAGCTTGACTAGTTGAATACTATGCACTATGATAAAATTCAAATCCAAGATGGCCGCGTCCACAAAATGGCGAAATACATTTTTTTTTTCACAGCACCCTCTGTTTGGGTTTCAAATGAAAGGGCTTGACTAGTAGAATACTATACACTATGATAAATTTCAAATAAAAGATGGCCGCCGCCACAAAATGGCGGATTATTTACATATTTTTTCACAACTCCCTCAATATGGGTATCAAATGAAAGGGCTTGACTAGTAGAATACTATACACTATGGTAAATTTCAAATCCAAGATGGCCGCCACCACAAAATGGCGAATTAATTTTTTTTTTTCACAATTCCCTCAATATGGGTATCAAATGAAAGGGCTTGACTAGTACAACACTATACACTATGACAAATTTCAAATCCAAGGTGGCCACCGCCACAAAATGGCGAATTACAAAAAACCTGATTAAATACCAAATTACCTGAATCTTAAAACGCAAGAAAATAAATGATAAGGAGTCCCTACAAAAAGCAAGAAATAAAAAATTTAAAAAAACCCCCGACAGCGTGAAACCCTATAAAAAGAAAAAAATAATCTTTAATGATGACCCTACGTAATTACGTATGAAATTTTTTGATAAAATATTGTCTTGTCGGGGGACCGCTACTATTTTAAACTTTAACAGAACGTTAGGCTAATAATTAGAGCGGCCCCCCGACGGGACAATATTTAATCAAAAGATTTCATACGTACTTACGTAGGGTCATAATTTCAAGGTTATTTTTTTCTTTTTATAGGGCTTCACGCTGTCGGGGGTTTTTTTAAATTTTTAATTGGATCCATGAACTACCTAAGTCCTGTTTTGAATCTGTGATTCTGAAAGTTAAGCTTACGAAATAAGATATTTCATTTAAAAAATAATTCAGTTTTTACATTAAAAAGAAAAAAAAGAATCATAGAAGTTAGGAAATCAAAGAATTCGTCCGCATCGCTGTCAACAGGAAAAGTGCCTACTTTATAGCATTGCCACGTTGTATGGCAATCTTTTTTATATGTATACCTACATGTAGGTACATAATATTAATATTATTTAAAGACTGTTAGCTTTTATTGTGTAAATATTATCGTTTTTAAAAAAAAAAACATTTTATTTTATTGAGGGGCGGTTTTCCAAACGTCAGATAACTTTTATTTGAAGAATAAAATATAACAGTTTCACATTTTTATTATACAAAAGCTGTAAAACTGCTTTTTTAAATCCTGAAATAAAAGTGGTCTGTCTACATCGTCCTTCAATTATTAGTGAAATTAACTAAGCAAACAAAAGTTTGGTCGCAAAATTTGTTTTTGCAAAATGAAACAGAATTTTAAATGTATCGCAAATAAACTAATTTCTCTTCGCATAGTTTAATGTAACTGCAGCAAAACTTTGGACTTAGACAGAGTCGGCGATAACAAAGTTTGTTAACAAAAACAGTGCACTTAGTTCCAAAGTAAAGTGCTTTAAGCGTTTTAATTTAAATTTTATGCAATAAATAAAAAATATGCTTAGAAACTTACGAGGAATTTGAATTTAAGTGATGTGATTTCGTATGATAACTTTACTAAGCCTATTGTTTAAAAAGTTAAAGACATTTTTATGGCCGATATAATTGTACTGTTCGTAAAAATGAACCGAAATACTTTTATAATACTGGGTCAAATTTAATTAGCTAGCGAAACTCCACAGACAGGATGGGTATCGATATCTGAATACGATAAAACGAAATAAAACAGATTTTTTAAGTAGTAGTTCATGTAGGAAGTAGTGTGTTATTGTGTTATTATGAATTAGTATTTTTATTATTATCGTCTCTGACATGATTGTTATAGAATTCATTGATTAATTGACAGAGGTATATGTACTAACACTAGCTTTGTAAGTTGTTTATGTCTTTACTAACATAAGTGGATTGTACTATCTGACAAATAAATTAGTATTATTATTATTAAACTCGTACATAAGTAACGAACAACGATGCGATCCCACGTTGACCCCAAAAATCATCAGTATATTTTTTATCATATATTATTTAGATAATGATAAAAAACTATCTAGTTTGTGGAGGTCAGATAGGCAGTCCGTCCATGTAAAATACTAGTACTCTACTCAGCTGCATCCAGTTAGACTGGAAGCCGACCCTAACATGGTTGGGAATAAGCTCGGTAGATGATGATGATTTAGATATTGATACCCCCATCACATCTGTGGGGGTTTTGCTAACTAACTCTAATTTCACCTTTCACGATATTTATTCATTTTAACTATCCAACTGCTTCGTAATTACGTGCTCATACAAGCAGGGAACAAGTATTCATCACCACGCTTGCTCATTTCGAGGAAATGATTTCAGACCAAGCAATCCGGGATTCCTGAAAATGTATTCCTGAACCGTAATTAAGTGCTCTTACTTAACATTCACGCTGCATTTATTTATGACCCATTAATTAACTGCAAGCCCATATTTTACTCCGTTCTCAGAAATAAAACCGAATCAGTGCATCATCGGACGTCATATTATTATCGAACCAAATAATTAACGAATAAATATCTCGGTCTCCACACTCTGAAGGGATATAAATATTTCGTTTTATTACATTTCATATTTTCCCAATAAATTCAGATATTTACCGTATCTGTTTCAATTTCGCGAATCGCTTGAACATAAAAATAAATCAATCTAGGAGTCAGCGGCATGTTCATTAATTTTGTTGAGTGAGCATAATTTAAAAGTGGATGAATGTAATGACATTATTGATAAAGGATAATACAATAATACTTTTTATTATGTACCTACACCATATAAATTACAGATAAAAATATTGAAGGTTTACAAAGGGTGCAACAATGGGCGGTCTTATCGCTAAATTAAAAAAAATAAATAATTCAGATACTTATCAAGGATCCATAGGTAAGTACATCATGCTTAACAATATTACACAAACAAAATAAAAATAATAATTAAAACGTAGATTAAAATGATAATGAAAAATAAAATTAAAATTAAAATGTAAATCAAAATTATAATTAAATAACTGTTTTAACAAGGGACCTCCACAGCGGAGATGACACCCTGCCAGCCACAATCTTTAAGATTATAAGGTTAAGGGCGATCTTATAAAGACAAACTTTGGATGGATCAAAAAGAGGAAAGAGAGACGAATACTGTAATCTAATATCGCGACATATACGCCAAAAATGTAAACAAATATGAGTTTATTGAAAAATAACTTTAATTCCTACACAATAAAGTTCAGTTTTCGCTACAACTTCAAACATTTTTATAACCTTTTCAATAGTGCTAGTCACTCTGAAATCCACTTAATTTTCATTAAAATAAAGTTGATATTTGTTTAACTTGGAATAACGTCAATTTTAAACATAAATAAAATTTGAATATAGGTAGTCTGTGATGTGCCATTTACATAATACAATAGATACATACATAAAGTATATAATACTTATCTAAATAAATATGAATACACGAAACAGGAGCAAAGAAATATAATGATGATTATTAGTGAAATTCTTAATTTTTAAGCTCTGTGCTGAACATAAAGACTTAATTTTCACTTATTTCTGCTTATTTCACCATAATCTGAGATGAAGTGAATTAAACCATACATTATTAAGATTTTTCCGTATTATGAGCGCAATATCGAAGTCACAGACAAATCGTTTATTTCAAATAGACACACAAGAGGCACTTTTGAACGTCAAAATTTACAAGAAAATAGAATGTATTCTAGTCGCCCCTTCCAAAAGGTAGTTTCCTATCATGAAGAATGGGCAAGAAACTCCACTGTTACTTTTTTGTATAAACTCCACTGTTAATTTTGAATGCTTTGAATGAGTGCAACTTTTGTATACATGAGGGTATTTTTTTATAATTGTGCTCCTTCAAAAGTTATTTTTTTGCCAAACTTAGTTCTCTCTAATTACATTTATATTACGACCAAAAAGTCCAGATAAATCGAGTAACAAAACTCCTCTAGGCACAAAGCATCGATAATGTAAGCTATTTGGTGGGCCATAGCTTAACTCAATGTTACTTAGGAGACCAATAAGTTCAGGATTAACGTGCAGTTTACCAAACTGCAGCCAACTATTCGTATTACATAGAAATCAAATACATCAGTTTAACTTAATAGTTAAACTAACTTAACTGAATAGTTAAGTTAACTTAATAGTTAAACTGATGTTTTTGACTCCTGACATCTAATAATTTAGATATTAGCTGCGCCCCACGGTTTCACCCGCATAAGTTTCGATCCCGTAAGAATATCGGGATAAAAAGTATTCTTTATGTTAATCCTGGTTATAAACCATCTGTGTGCCATATATCATCCAAATCCGTTCAGTAGTTTTTGCATGAAAGAGTAACAAACATCCATCCATCCATACAAACTTTCGCGTTTATAATATTAGTAGGATTTCGTTTGGGTATAGGGTACGTTGAGTCTTAGCCTGCAATTTCGCAATTTCTATAATAAAAATCTAATTCATTCACATACATACATAGACCCCTCCGTGCCTCGGAAAGCACGCTAAGCCGTTGGTACCAGCTGTCATTCGTGAATTATTCACGGTCGTTACGGAGTCACAAGCACGAAAGTCTGACAACCAGTCTTACCAAAGGGTATCGTATTACCCAATAACTGGGTTGTGGAGGTCAGATAGGCAGTCGCTCCATGTAAAATACTGCTATTCAGCTGCATCCGGTTAGACTGGAAGCCAACCTCTACGTTGAGAAAAGGCTAGGCAGATGACACAAGAATTTCTTTTGTAGCGAAAGTTTGCACTAAGGAAGGATTTTTTTAAATGCATTACATTAAAATACTTAAAACAATATATAACCCACCTAATTATTTACACTAGGTACCAATTGAAATGGTACTAAGTAGGCTAGTGCCTAGTGGCACTAGATACTAAATAAAATGTCGAACAAACTATACAAATAAATACAATAACAAATTTCTAAATAATCTAGCCGATTTGGGCTACAATATTCACTTCCCTGTTATTGATATTATTGAACTAGTATATCATCGAATGCGATTTGCTCTGCACAAACAACAACAACATCATATTTTACGTTAATTAGGTACAAAGTACAATCAACTTTACAGATTCGTATTCAGGTTAACTTTAAATACATATTATCAAGTCGGGAATACTTTGATTAATTGTTTATCAAATTGACTACCAACTAAAATTGTTCATATATTTCAATCACAATTGCCAGTCTTTGACAATTATATAAAATGGCTATAATAGGGCAAAGTAATGTAGTATGAAAATTTGTTAAACAATGACTATACATATGCTTAGGTGTAAATTCTTTGACATCGCTCTCGTAAATGTAACAGTGTAGACAAACAGATGTATATTTATATGTGTAGAGGTTTAAATTAAAAAATAAACATCAGCAAATGTATATGTTTATTTTCGTGACGTTTGACGTGTAGGTATATTTATTTTTAGCTGCAAAAGGTAGGTAGGTAAATGTCGTGGAAACTCCCGTGTGTGATATAATGGGCCCTGTGATGCACTAGGAAGGCTGTCATAGATAAGACGCTTATGTTGACTGAACAGGAATGTATCGACTGTCACGGAAATGTGGACGAGGGTCATATTATATCCTTATACACAGCACAATTTTACTTTAAGAAAGTTTTTGCGTTTTCTACAGTCAGGTTTTAGTTGGATTGAAAGTGAACGCTTGAAATTACGAGGCAATTATGCTAAATATAATATTATAATGCGATCAGCCACCCATCCACCCAGGTTCACAGTACTTATGTCGTTATGTTTACTTGTAAGTATGACTTAATAATCCTGTAGTCGCCTTTTACGGTATCCACGAATACGTAAAGCTAGTAGCACAGGGCCCAGTTTGGGTTGGCAGATGTCACATGTCTTCGAGTTTTAGTTCTACGACATGCCGGTTTCCTCATGATGGTTTCTTTCACCGTTTTGAAAGCAGTCGTGTAAAATAATTTACACAATGTAAAGTGCCTGCGTATGTTCGAACTCACGATCTACAACTAGTAAGTTGCAGCCGTTCCTATATATTATTATTTATTACTATAACACCACCTTTCTCTGCATCCACAGAAATGGCTAGCTGATTATTCATCGAAACTACAGATCACGCATCGAATCGCAGTTAGACTTTGTCTCCCGAAAGAAGTCTCGTGTCGTCAATGAGTAGAACTGATTATTATTATAATACTAGCTGACCCGGCAAACGTTGTTTTGCCATATAAATTATTCCTAGTTTCGTTCGCGTGGTATCCTACTCCCTACCCTACTCCTACCCTACTCCTATCCTACTCCTACCCTACTTCTACCTTACTCCTACCCTACTCCAACACTATTCAAAACTCTGAATTTAATACGTGCTCCAATTCGAGTGGACCGGAGTCTACCGTACCGAAGGGACGATCGTCAAATGTTTGACAGGAAAGTAGGTAGAACAGTTTATATGGGAAAATGAAATTGTTGTTTTTACTATGTTCCTCGCAATTTTTCCATATTTTCTCACCGTTTAAACCTTCCCTGGACTACGACAAACATTTCAAAACCAAAATCAGCTAAATCGGCCCAGCCGTTCTCGAGTTTTAGCGAGACAAACGAACAGCAATTGATTTTTATATATATAGATAGATAGTTAGCAACATTCCTACAACAACCCTTCTATAATACCTCACACACCTTTCTCTATTTAAGTTGTGCATTTTATTAACCAGTGCCTGTAATATGGTGTTAAGATAAATAAATAAACAAAGATTTATGTCTCCGTCGCATGCCTATAGCGCCGCGTCTGCGGGACTTATTTCGTTTGACGGACTCTACTAAAAAGTTTTCCATATAGTTCACGCTTAAAACCCGCAGTTAGAGTTAAAAGCTTAGAAACTTTATTTTATTAAATAAACAAGATGTCTTCTTAACCCCGTTTCATTTTACGAGTACTATCTCACCCATGTTTTATGCTGATCCCAAACGTGTTTATAGTTTATCGCGAGTCGTTAACTATAAACAAAATTCAGGAACTTAGATAGTTTGTGTAGGATTTACTGCTGTTTGATGGTGATGTTAATTTAATATTCCCATTACTGATTAAGAGAGTCTTGCGAAATAATCATTAAGAGTATTAGAATATTTAGGTGAAAACAGACGCTAATTAAATTAATTAATTAAGTAGTCTCCAACAAAAGCATTGTATAGGAGAGCATAAAACTGATAAATTATAAGGTAACTTCAGGAGAAGTTACCTTCGAGGAGGACCTCGTGACTTCGTTCATGTGGAAGTCGCAAGACACCACGATTTACTAAAAATAACAGCCACATTTTTAAAAAAACTTCCCTTTGTACTACGTTTATAGTTTTGGTATCAGCAGCCAAAATATGAAGAGAGTCAGGGCTGTTGACGTGGAAGCAAGTGTCGTTCAGTTGTCCGTGTGAGAAGCAGATTGTCCTGAGGTCGATGGGAAATCATCAAATGACCTCTCCCGCTCTGGGCTGAGCGGAAGGGCGTGTCAGACTTTTACTGACTGAAAACCACCCGTGTTCCTTCAGTTGCCTGTGCCAGGGGCCACGGTATCTCTTTCAAACAACCCGCAGCCCTGGCAGGCATCGGCCGTAGTGGACCCCGTCAGTGCGTGCTGACCTCTCTTTGAGGCGCGCATGGAACACAACGCGCCGTTGACCCCCGCCTGGTCCTTACCGGGCGGAGAGCTGCCCATTGCTCGCCGCCCGCAAGCCCGCGCCTACGGTGTCTGGGAGTCGGCTGTTGACTCCCGTCCAGGACGTCTCCTGCGGCGACTATGGGCGTGAGGGCGCAGAGATTGCCTCTCCCTCACGCGCTCCGCCTCCTTCTTTGCGAGGAGGAGGTGACGGCCTCCCATGCACTCTCGCTCCGTACCATGACCTGGACCAGGGCCGGACGCAAGAGACCGCCGCGCCGCCGTCGCCGCCGACACCCACAGCCTTCATTAGTAATTTCCCATTGCTAGTTAGAAGGCAATAACCACAAACATTTTGTAATGCCAATGCAAGTAATAGAGAACTCCTATTATTCACGACGCAAAATTTAATACCAGTGCTCATCTAAGATACTGCAGCTACTGACAACTACTGCTTTCGTTTTTAAGGGTTTCGTACCTCAAAAAAAAAAACGGAACCCTTATACGATGGTTCTGTGTTTTCACTAACTATCAAATGCTAGTCATACATGCAATCGTCACTATAGCAAAAATAACAATAGTAAACCCTGAAACGTGGAACGGAACTCTCACTAATTGCTATCCAGTTTGACGATAGGTAAAAAAAAAACAAAAAGGTACCTACGTTGACTGGAAATGTACTATCGGTAGGTTCATTAGTGCAGTAGCTGTGGAAGTTAATACAGTTAGTACAATTAGGCCCCAGCACTTGTGCACCTGGCCTAACCGCAAACAAATTGGGCCTACGCTATGCCTAACGGCGTGTTAGCGCTCGGATACAGTTATAAACGACGGTTTAATTCAAATTAAAAGTCGGTACGCTGGCTGTTTCTATTGGATTTCAGTTGATATGGCTTTTGAGTCATATGATTTTTTCAGTTCTAATAATGTTTAAAATTGACTTGGGCCGTGACTTGGACTGCTAAATTCGGATCTATTGTACTTTTGAATGAAGTATACTTTAATCGAATATTATTTTAATCAATGATCTTAGTGCACTTCCGTTCCGAAGGGGCTTGTGGCTAAGTAATAACAGCCGAACGGGTCGATCGATCAGGTTAAGCTACGCTTGCCATTGTTAGTTGGTGCCTCGGAAAGCCCATTAAGCCCTCGATACAGGCGGTTATCTGCTCCAGCAGTCTCGACATTCATAGCGATCGCTTTACGACCGAATTCGGTCGCAAAGTCCTGTCACTCCATACATTTCACCTGTCAATTCGGGACTTTGCGATCGAATTCGGTCGTAAAGCGATCGCTATGAATGTCGAGACTGCTGGGGCTGGAATCTTCAGCACTCGTTACGGGTCGTCACAAGCCCAAAAATCTGACAACCAGACTTAACAAGGGGTATCGTATCACTCAGTAACTGGGTTGCCGAAGTCAGATAGACAGTCGCTCCATGTAAAATACTGGTATTCAGCTACATCCGGTGAGACTGGAAGCCGACCTCAACTTAATTGCCAAAAACAGATGATGACTTCCGTTCCGAAGTAAATACATTATCAGTTTTACTTTTATAACATAAAAGAATAAGCATAAATTCGAATAAATCTCAAGAAACTACAACAGCAAAATCCTTTACTCATTTTTCTCCATTCATTGACTCAAGTTTCATCATTCCATTCAGTTATTCAATCACTTCATTCTGCCACAGTTTCTTATTTTGCTCGAGACAGAACTTAATAAGTGTTTTTATATCTTCAAAGGGACGCGCCTTTTGTTACAAAGAATACCGACCGACGTACAGTCGCACTCGCCCCTCGGAGTTTCGTGAAAGTTACACTGGAATCTAATTGTACCCGTTTAGTGAGGCTTGTTATAGTCCTTTTGCTGTCGTGTGTACCTGCTTATCATGAGGTATTTCAATGGGTGTTGTAAATGTGTGAAATGATTACTTGTTGTATATATTTTCCTTTCATGCAAGAGTAAAACTAAAAATATCGTAACGATATCACGATAACACAGGGAAGTAAAATGTATGGAAGTATTTAATGACGCTTTTTATTCATTTTAGGATCTCCAACAAAAGATATACACTAAACATTACAACATTACATACATTAATATTATTATTTTCCTTTATTTCATTTACATAATCTGTCCTCTCTATGAGAGGGAGTGGGCCATAATCCACCACGTGGGCCTAGCGCGGGATGGTGGATGTCACATGTCTTCGAATTTGTAGTTCTAGGACATGTTGGTTTCCTCACGATGTTTTCCTTCACCGTTTTGAGAGCAGTAGTGATGAAATAATTTACACAAAGTAAAGCACCTGCCTGGGTTCGAACCTACGACCTACAACTCGTAAGTCAGGTCCATTACCACTGGGCCACCACTGCTCCTATATTTCATTTAAATACATAATATAATTTACAGTTTTAAATATTTTTATAAACAAAAAGATAAAAAAAAAACATTTAAAAATAGAAAAAAATATTAGCCCACGGGAATCGAGAACAGGGTCCAAGCTACCAGCGGTCAGGGCTCCAGAGAGAGGAACTTCCTGAAAATGCGAGCCGTGTCCAGAAGTACCGCTTTCTGAATCAAGCCCTTGATCCAGCTGCCCAACGAGAGCCTCCTCAGGTGTTGGTCGAGGCTCTTGGCAATTAAGCCTGCAATCACGACTATCGGCACAATGATCGCTGAGTCCACATCCAACATGTCGACCACCTCGTAAGCCAAGTCAAGGTATTTGATTTGTTTATCTTTCTCGGCTTTCACGAGGTTCTCATCATGCGGGACGGTTATGTCAACGATCGTTGCGCGCCGCTCTGATCGATCCACCACCTCTATATCAGGCATATTGGCAACAATAGTCCTGTCAGTGATGATGGATCGATCCCAGTACAATGTGATATTTCCATTTTCGAGAACTGAGTCGGGCACATACAGTCAAGAGTCATTAATTGATTACCAGCTTAAGGACTGTATTGCTGTGAACGCGCGGTAACGTCCGTACCTACGTCTGTGTGTAGTGATGTATCAACACAGAACGCACATCTCAGAATCTCAGAATTCGCACACTGGCTGGCGTCGAACGAAACAAAAAACATACCGTCGCTTTTGCACATAGGCTACGTAATTACGCATGACTTTGTTTGGTTCATACCATTGCTAAAATTGAAGTCATTTCATCAAGTACCGATAGCTGGTAGTCTTACGTATTAGATTATCGAACGCATAGGTCTGGGTTCCAATCTCGAGATGGGACTTTTAATTTTTCTTTTCCAACAATAATCTTTATCGTTTTTTTTTATTATTCGATAGATTAATAAACGATAATAATAAGTTATTATATTGTTATTATTATATTGTTATTGTAATATGGGGTTAAAAATAAAAATGTTTTATAAGTAATTTCAAATTGTTTATTCGTTATAATTTTATAAACTAGAAATAAATAAACGTCTAGTTAAAACAGTTTATTTTCTCATAAAGAACAATTTATTGAAGTTAAGCAGGTAATAGCGGTTCACCGTAATTATGCGTTTTGTAAATTCGTTGCACGTAATATAGTCTATTTTATTTGTATTCACTCATTAGTCCGTAGCCACTTAGAAAAAAACCTTATCGCTCAGGAATGCTTTTGTTATCACTCACGGGTCGGTCGATGACTTGAATCCAGTTCGATTTAAGACCATATGTTTAATGCAATAAGGTTGTATTTGGTTTAAAGGACTAGAAAAAATAGAAGTGTGTTTGTCGCAAAGATTCAATTTAATATAATAATATTGTCCTTTAATTACCACTATGTGGGTAGATTTGCTGGTTGTAGTTTGTTAGAGTACTTTAACAAACTACAACTAGCAAATCTACCCACGTAAATAAAAAAAGTGTGGACTCCTTGTCACAATACAATTAAATTACTCAGTAGTAGTAGCCTACCTAAGTTGCCTATCTCAAATGTCAAAGTTAACAAATCGTATTTATTAGGACTTATTGCGGTTATAGCTTAAGTATTCATTTTCATTATGAAAAGAAGATTGAAGCTAAACCTCAAAATAATCCTTATTACGGATATCACAATAT
The DNA here is from genome assembly GCA_945859715.1 of Apamea sordens. Classification (NCBI taxonomy): domain Eukaryota; kingdom Metazoa; phylum Arthropoda; class Insecta; order Lepidoptera; family Noctuidae; genus Apamea; species Apamea sordens. Next base: position 5,411,577 of record OX243994.1, read on the forward strand.
AATTTTAGTATTGCTATAATCAACTTATAATTTAATACTTCGTATAACCCCCATTATTAGCAATGCAATCAAATAAACGCTGGCGCATCGACCCTACAATATTACTACATAATTATGTCTGTTCCTCTTATATTTTCCCAGATTTCTAGGCAATGCAGCTTCAATTGCTCATCAGTCCTCTCATTCCTTGCGTCCCATCGCTGTGTGATTAAACCCCATAGATTTTCTATGGGGCTGAGGTCAGGAGGTCGTGCCGGCCATGGAATTACTTCTCTAAAATAAAAAAAGGAGTACTGTTAGGCTACTAAGCAAAATACTAATATTACCTACGATTTAGAAACAAAATTATAATGACAAGAGATGTTACATATATTTATAGAATTAATACTTATAGTTATATTAATCCATCATTCAATAATCTAGGTAAATAAATTTACTTCGGAATTATATTTTCTTCTATTTAGACTTTATAAAACGTTTTAAAAAAATTAGGATCAGCAGTTCTACTTTAATAAGATAAATTGTTTAATAAAATAATTTAATCATTACACTTACACTCAGTCCGGTTTCATCAGATATTTGTGTTATATTAAGTCCAATTTTACGCAGCGCAATAATATTCGCTTTAATTTCAATGTTCAAATTTGCTTGCATTTTAAAAGGAACTACAACACCGCTAATATATAGATATAGAACACACGTCGCTAACCCACAATGAACAACGTTCTATTTAGCCGCGGTTGAATGACTCTTTAAGTCAACTGCATCCATCTACCTTATAATTTATTTATTTTGATATCTGTGGGTATAATCCTAAAATTTTACGAATAAGTGAACTGTAGTCAATACCGTGATTAAGTATTCAAAGTAATTGCAAACGAATGCGAGAATGTGTGTGTTGAGTGTGTGAATAGAGTGTGTGTGCGTGTATACTATAAAGTATAGGAATTACTCATTAGAAGAAGGTCGTAAGTTAAACAGAAGTGTCAATCTATTGCTTCATGAAACTGGCGCGCCGCTTTGGACCGCTACTGTACCTGTGGTACGGTACCTCCGATTCCACAAGGCTGTATTTCAGAGCAAGCTGCTGATGGATTTTCCTGGCTACAAGGTTGTGTCTATGCAAGTACTCTCCGTTAGCTAGACGATATTATTATCATTATTACATACATTGATGGACGACAAAGTATTTGTACTTGTAGGTATACTCGTTTTAAATTTCCATCCATGATGAGTTAAAACGTGCATGTTTTTCAATGGACGTGAACATGGACATGTACGTCCACGATAGTAGGTATCGTCACGTTAAAAATTCTAAAAGCGCACAATCTTTGGAAATGGTAGTGTAGCTGAATCGTAAGGATGGTCATAGATAGGTATGTATCTAATTTATTAAGTACTGACACTCGTAAAGAATCTTTAATTACTCCCAGTATGCGTTATAATACACGCTGATATCTATAGACCGACCGCTTAACTGAGACGTTGCCTGAGGTAGCTGCGCGGTGCGGGAGGGGTGATTCAGTTGTCACAAGTTGACGAATCACTAAGCTCTCGTATCACGTCATCACACCCCTCCCGCACCACGCTGCTAGACATAGCAGCGTTCTTACGAATAAACTACCGGAATTTATGATGTTCACCTGATGAGTAGTAACATAGGTAGACGCACGGCAGTCACTTTAACCATGAGCTGGCCTTACGTTGTACGGAGTTTCAATAGAACAAGAAGCCAACTTATACTGGATACCACTGACATCCAGCCTAACGAAAAACGAAAAGTATTTTTTGTCCCGGAAAATTAAAACATTACTGCGGTCAGAACGTGTAATTATTTAATCTACCATGCCGACGGTTTTCACCAATGATTAAAGTTCTTTAAAGTAAACTTTTCGTGTATTCATTCTGTGTGTGGAACTCCTATTCATATGAGTATGAAGTGAATACGAAATGTGTGTGCCCTGTATTTGCATTTTCACGTTTGAATATATTAACACACAGGCAGCGAAATGTAAACGTTTACAATCAACAGGGTTATAAATGGGCGATTTAAATAAATGTAGATAGGTACTAATTTTCTAATTGCTTACGAATCTCTGTTATTATTTATTTATTTATGTATACTTTATTGTACACCACAACAATAAATAGCATAAAAAATACATTAAACACTATAAAATATACAATGTGCGTCCTTATCGCATTACTGCGATCTCTTCCAGGCAACTTTAGAATGAACAGGGATTTTCCTGGACATAAAATGGGACTGTCGTTGGTGCAAATATTATGTACACAATACTCTAAAATAGATACACAGATACTTATATACATACAGTAGCGGTCCAAAGCGGCGCGCCAGTTTCACGAAGCAATAGATTGACACTTCTGTTTAACTTACGACCTTCTTCTAATGAGTAATTCCTATACTTTATAGTATACACACCCCTGTTTGTACAGACACCCTTACGAGGACCTTGTTATTCCTAGAACGAACCGAGGACCCTCCAAAAAACTGGTTTAAATACCTCGTTGGCCTTTTAGAGTAAGATAGAAAGAGACAGGTGAAAAAATCTATAGTGATGAGCTTATTGGGATAATGCTATCTCAACATTTTTCTGTATGAATTTCGGCTATCATACCGAGGACCTGAAATACACTGCTAAATGTGACCAGCGATGCACATACGAGGACTTTGTGTAAGCCAACCGAGGACCTCTGACGTATGCCCTGCGACGCCCTTCCGAGGACGTATTTTTACACAATATTTCTTATAGCTTGTACAAAGTGCGGACGTTGTGTTAGACTTTATATCACTAAACCGAGGACCGTTTTTCGCGTAGAACTTGTACAAACCGAGGACCTGGAAAATCTACCTACCTAAAACATTTTACGTGTAAGATAATAATTATATCAATGTTAGTAGAATGTTCCGATTTATTTCTTACACACTTTTTCTAAAACGAAGTACCAAGCGAGGACAAGTCGATGTCTTTACGTTTGTCGTTGATGCGGACCGCGAATAAGATGGGTATAATCACTGTGAAGGAAAGGTAAGTTTTTAATTTTATATGTATAAACAACTTTAAAATTAGTATATTATTATAGTATCAGATGCTGCAGTCAGTGTCGTCTCTACATGACGGTACTCCTCAGCACTTGATAGCATCGTCTTCAAAATTTGCATACGCGTTAGGTTTATGTAGTAAAACTAAAATAATTACCAGTTTGTGCTGATGCTGCAGCCAAGGTTGTTTCTTCATAAAGGAACTCCTCAAGTTTATCTAGTAACACCAAAATAATTACCAGTTTGTGCTGATGCTACAGTCAGGGTCATTTCTTCATGAGAGAACTCCTCAACAGTTGATAGCAGCGTCTTCAAATTTAGCATACGCGTTAGGTTTAAGTTGTAAAACTAAAATAATTACCAGTTTGTGCTGATGCTGCAGCCAGGGTCGTTTCTTTATGGGGGAACTCCTCAATAGTTGGTAGCATCGTCTTCAATATACTCGTAGCTTACAAAAATAAAGTAAAACTAGAATTCAGGTTTTAAATGAGTAGGTAAATCAGAATTCGGAAACTTCAGTTTCATGATAGGTATTCAATACAATATCAAGTTATTAGGTATTTCATTTCTTTCACATAAGCCGGGTTAAAGAAAAGACAACTGAAGTCTAAATTCTAGATCTCAAAGATGCTGGTATTGATTATTCCAAAGAATGTTTGCTATTTTGTTTTATTAAACGTGATGTAACTAATAGTGTTGACTATACCAAAGATCGTTATTTCTTTATGGTACATGTCACATATCAGCTCACCTGCCTTTTTTTCTTTTCTTGCGTTTTTCGCTATTTACTACGATGATCGACGATAAATACGATGATCAAAACTGATGATACAACAATAAATTAATCCATTTTATTATCAGTTTCCATGATCCCGCATTGTGTTATTTAGCGAAAAAAGCAATAACTTTTGAATTTAACAGGCCGTTGACATGAATGATTTATCTTTAATCATTTTATAGCTAGTTATTAAGTTTTCAGGCTTCCCAAATTATTTTGATCTCACTTGATAATATTTCTTTGTTGTTTTCTAACTAAGCATTGTGTTAAGTAATGTTATGTTAAGTGTTTAGCCCAAATTATGTTGATCTCTTATAATTATGGTTTCTATAAGTCGTTTTGTTTGACTCGTTTTCTAATAACTGTTATGTAAGTTTTGTAATCATGCTTCTCAAAGGTATTGTTGCAACTTGATGATTATTTCTATAAGTAGATCGTTGGTAAAAGTTTGTTAAATAATTTGTTTCATATAAAGTTCAAAATTACTAATCCGACAGACGTTGCAAACGCTTTTAATAACTATTTTATTAAACAGACATAAAATAACATGACGAAACCACCGGACACTACGAATTTGACAAGTAACCCTAACTAAATGTTAATGCATCCAGTATTACCGCAAGATATTATGAGAGCGATACAATCATTAAAAAATAAAAGTAGCACTGAATATGATGGTATATGAACAAAGGCTGTAAAATTCGTACCAGGCGACATCGCCTTGCATCTGTGTCTTAACTTATGTGTCAGTACTGGAGTATTTCTGGATAGTTTAAAAACAATTATAATGAAGCCACTTTAGAATTTTTTTAAAGAAGATCTAGCAAATTATAGACCAATTGCTTTAATACCCATTTTTTCTAAGGTTATAGATAAAATGATTTATAACTCTGTTAATAATTTCGTATCCAAATATAATGTTTTAAGTGCGGAACAAAAGGGTTTCAGAAAAAAATAAGGGTATAAATACAGCGGTTTACGATTTAATAAATGTCATATTGCAAAATGTGGATAAAAAAGTACCAGTTTGCGCAATTTTCACGGTCATGACGAGGGCATTTGATTGTGTTAATCATGAAATTATTACAAAAAAGCTAGACATCATAGGCATCAGAGGAAATGTACTTAATCTCTTAAAATCATACCATAACAATCGTAAGCAGCACACAGAAATATCTAGAATATGTCCAAAAAGTAAGCACGAAGAAAAATATTTATCTAAGGCAAGAATTATTAGGTATAGCCACAGACTTATATTGGCATGGCGCACCACAGGGCAGTGTCCTGGGCCCTTTACTATTTTTGCTATATATTAATGATTTACCTCGCCACATTGAACATCATATGGTCTTATTCGCTGACGATAGTAGTGCCTTAATTGAATGTATTTACAAAAAAATATACGAACATGACATAAATGAAACGTTAATAATCATTATACGCTGGCTTGAACAAAAAAACTTAGTGTAGATGCGTATGTACTTTTTAACCTAACGCAGTATGTGTGCAATTTAATAGTAACAGATAGCTGCGTACGTATTTAAGTCCCTAAAATTATTAACATTCCCATCACTTTATACTATTGAGGTGGCTGTTTTTGTTTAATAAAGTGTCCGCAAATAGAAACCGGACAATCAGGAGACAATATAAAAATTTGCTAATTGTTAGTGGTTCCGATACCGCCCTATTAAAGAAAAGTATTTAATGTATGTGTCCGATCATTTTTAGCTAAAACTGTTTGCGTGCCCTAGTTAAGGTAGTTAGTATAAGGATCATTTTAAACTTAACATCTGTAACTTGTACCTACTTTCTGTGCAAATAAAGATCTATTCTATTCATTTTAAAATAAACTTACTTCTATTTCAGTAAAGTTTATGTTGTTTTCTTTAGTACGTTCATATTCTTTATTTCTTTGTACTTTTTGTTTGCTTCAAATCTTGCTGCTGAGATTTCGCCTTGGAAGACATTTACTTTAGGTTCTTTATGAAGAGCACACGTATTCAGCTCCTGCCAATATAATATTTTATGGTGCAAATCATAATGTTGTATAATCTAAGCAGGCCTAGGTACTTAGCACATACTGCAGAATAAGCCTGATTATTCCTCGTGCACCTAGTAGCTATCGATTTGTTTAAGGATTCAGTCTACCTTCGCTTTTCTCCTTCATAATTTTATTTAAATGATAGCACATAACTCGTCTTCTACACACGAGGAAAATTGTCGAAACGAGGACTAGAATACACACTGTTCGGAAAATCTAGCAAACCGAGGTGGACACATTGTGTGGAAAAGCTACCTAACCGAGGACTTTTGTGTTAAAGTTAACACATAGGTCCTCGGATAATACAACAAACGTGAAATGAGTGTAAAGAGCCTGGTGGATCTGGTGGATACACAATGTCTGTGTATGCATATGAATATTTTTGATCAAACCGAGGTTCAGACAACTTTTTCGTGATAAGTATATAGAAAGACTCAAAATCGCTTGCAGAATACGAATCTTTGGTCAAGTCAAACCGAGGACCCTCGAAAAGGTCCTCGCTTTGAAAAGGTCCTCGGTCGTGCCTTGTGTATTCATACGCACGTCCTCGGATGGTACTTAAAACAAACACACACACACTCTATTCACACACTCAACACACACATTCTCGCATTCGTTTGCAATTACTTTGAATACTTAATCACGGTATTGACTACAGTTCACTTATTCGTAAAATTTTAGGATTATACCCACAGATATCAAAATAAATAAATTATAAGGTAGATGGATGCAGTTAACTTAAAGAGTCATTCAACCGCGACTAAATAGAACGTTGTTCATTGTGGGTTAGCGACGTGTGTTCTATATCTATATATTAGCGGTGTTGTAGTTCCTTTTAAAATGCAAGCAAATTTGAACATTGAAATTAAAGCGAATATTATTGCGCTGCGTAAAATTGGACTTAATATAACACAAATATCTGATGAAACCGGACTGAGTGCAGTAAGTGTAATGATTAAATTATTTTATTAAACAATTTATCTTATTAAAGTAGAACTGCTGATCCTTATTTTTTTAAAACGTTTTATAAAGTCTAAATAGAAGAAAATATAATTCCGAAGTAAATTTATTTACCTAGATTATTGAATGATGGATTAATATAACTATATTAATTCTATAAAATGTAACATCTCTTGTCATTATAATTTTGTTTCTAAATCGTAGGTAATATTAGTATTTTGCTTAGTAGTCTAACAGTACTCCTTTTTTTTATTTTAGAGAAGTAATTCCATGGCCGGCACGACCTCCTGACCTCAACCCCATAGAAAATCTATGGGGTTTAATCACACAGCGATGGGACGCAAGGAATGAGAGGACTGATGAGCAATTGAAGCTGCATTGCCTAGAAATCTGGGAAAATATAAGAGGAACAGACATAATTATGTAGTAATATTGTAGGGTCGATGCGCCAGCGTTTATTTGATTGCATTGCTAATAATGGGGGTTATACGAAGTATTAAATTATAAGTTGATTATAGCAATACTAAAATTATATTGTGATATCCGTAATAAGGATTATTTTGAGGTTTAGCTTCAATCTTCTTTTCATAATGAAAATGAATACTTAAGCTATAACCGCAATAAGTCCTAATAAATACGATTTGTTAACTTTGACATTTGAGATAGGCAACTTAGGTCGGCTACTACTACTGAGTAATTTAATTGTATTGTGATAAGGAGTCCGCACTTTTTTTATTTACGTGGGTAGATTTGCTAGTTGTAGTTTGTTAAAGTACTCTAACAAACTACAACCAGCAAATCTACCCACACAGTGGTAATTAAAGGACAATATTATTATATTAAATTGAATCTTTGCGACAAACACACTTCTATTTTTTCTAGTCCTTTAAACCAAATACAACCTTATTGCATTAAACATATGGTCTTAAATACAAATAAAATAGACTATATTACGCGCAACGAATTTACAAAACGCATAATTACGGTGAACCGCTATTACCTGCTTAACTTCAATAAATTGTTCTTTATGAGAAAATAAACTGTTTTAACTAGACGTTTATTTATTTCTAGTTTATAAAATTATAACGAATAAACAATTTGAAATTACTTATAAAACATTTTTATTTTTAACCCCATATTACAATAACAATATAATAATAACAATATAATAACTTATTATTATCGTTTATTAATCTATCGAATAATAAAAAAAAACCGATAAAGATTATTGTTGGAAAAGAAAAATTAAAAGTCCCATCTCGAGATTGGAACCCAGACCTATGCGTTCGATAATCTAATACGTAAGACTACCAGCTATGGGTACTTGATGAAATGACTTCAATTTTAGCAATGGTATGAACCAACCAAAGTCATGCGTAATTACGTAGCCTATATGCAAAAGCGACGGTATGTTTTTTGTTTCGTTCGACGCCAGCCAGTGTGCGAATTCTGAGATGTGCGTTCTGTGTTGATACATCACTACACACAGACGTAGGTACGGACGTTACCGCGCGTTCACAGCAATACAGTCCTTAAGCTGGTAATCAATTAATGACCCTTGACTGTACATACTAAATATACATATAAGCAACGAAAAATAAAAGGAGACTGTAGATTATTGCAGTTAGGACAACAAGATCACAACGACAAGTAGTGCTCCTTTACGAGTCTTTTGAACACCTGTAACGACTACGCGGGTTTATTTCAACTGGCAATGCATTCCACAAACGAGCGGCCTGGACAGTAAAGGATTTATCAAGGAAAGCTGTGGAATGCATAGCCATTTTGAGGTTCAAGTTATCTGATGACCTTAAAAATTTCGTGTGGGAGTCGCAAAGAAACTAAAACCTTTCTTGAGATAGAGAGGGGTGGAAGTGGAAAAGAGCACATTAAACAGAAGGGAAAGAATATGAGCATTCCGGCGAAGGCGGATTAGTTACCACTTGAGCTTCACACGAAATTCGGAAACATGGTAATATTTGCGCAAACCGAATATGAACCTTATACAAAAATTTTGGAAGCCGCTCGAGTTCATCTAGTTGGTCTTGGATAAGATCAAGATAGGTGGCATCAGCATAGTCAAAGATGAGTAGAAGAAGCGATTGTGCAAGCGCAATCTTGGTGGCAGTCGGTAGGAAATTACGCAATCTCTTCAAAGACGCGACGGATGCAAATAGCTTGCGGCTAATTTCCCGTAGCTGGGCAGTCCAATAGAAGGTGTTGTCCATAAATATCCCTAAGTTTTTAACGTTGTCACTAAAGGAAATCACTGAGTGGTCAAAAGAAACAAAAACTGCGAAAAGTAAAGGGGGAAGAACGCCACCCTGAGGTACACCGGCAGACGTATTACTCCTGGAAGACAAGGTCTCTCCGATGCAAATACGTTGCCGGCGACCGAACAGGTAACTACGAAACCAGTCAATTACCGATGGAGATATGTTAAGAGAACAAATAATGCCATGAAAAACATCAAAATCAACAGTATTAAAAGCATTACTGAAATCTAGCAAAGCTAAAACCGTTAGATTACCGTTTTCCATGGTTGACCTTACATCATCCGTAATGTTCAGAAGTGCTGTGGTAGTGCTATGACCAGAACGAAAGCCAGACTGGAAGGTGTCGAGGAGATTATTTTTAAGGAGGAAAGTGCTTATTTGGTTGTGGATTAACCGTTCAAGGACTATACTACATTAATGGATCTGGGTGAATGTTTTCATAGATAAGCAATGACGCATGGTGCGGTATGCTGTGTAGAGTGAGGCCACACTGTTGCGTTACGTCGCCTGAGCAATGTCACTGCGTCATTTTACATATAATATTATTATACAATACATACCACACTGACCGTTGCGTCATCGTGTGCCTCGCGTCAACGTACAAGGACAAGCGTTTGGGGGTGGTGCGGTGCGATGACGGAGCGGTAACGCAGTGCAGGCAGTTATTTTTGTACTGGCAGAGGGCGTAAAAAACTGCGTTGCGTTACGACGCCGCACTGCACGTGAGGCACTAGATACGCCGAATAATTGCGATGCGGCGTCGCAACGCAACCCAATGGAGCAGTGTGACTGCACTTTAAAGCTGGGTTACGCAATGTAACGCCGTAGATGAAACATAGTATAGATAACCTATGACGTCGTATGTCAGCTAGGTTTGACAACATTAAACCTAACTGATAGTTTACAGATCTGCAGCGTGGCTGCGATTTCGCAACGTTAACCCGGCTGCCGACAAATGCACTTCAGCAATATTTATCGTCCGGATTAAACGTTGCACTTATGATAAAACAGTGAAGTAGCGCCAATATTATTGCATTTCAGCGCAACGTCATGGTCCGTGTGATGTCGCCGTCAGTCTCCTGTCACCATTTTCACTGAAGCAACCTAAAATTATAAAAAAATTATTCAGTGAAGAAAACAAAATACAATATAAAAATAAATATTACTTACTATAAAAATACTTAAATATAAAAATTAAAAATATATTACGCAGGAGCTCTAGGCGCCAGATTTTTACAAGTTCCCTGGACACTTGGATTCCTTGTGGGTAAAATGTGGTTCCAAATTATTTTCATCAAATTTTCCTGGTACTGTCAGCAACAAAAGTCAATTAACACTGTTACTTTTACAAATCGTCTAAATTGATACAAAATGATGCGATACATTGATTTTCTCTATTTCATGTAATAGCAAAGAGTTAATTATTCTTAAATATTCTATTACTATATGTTTTTTAAGAATATTTTGCTCAATAATTAAGATTTAAAAAACTAAAGTGTTAACCGACTTTTGTTGCTGACCGTACTGTACAGTGGCCACCCTCTAAGGAAACCTAGGCAAAACGATAGGGAGGTTCCATTGTTAACTAGAAACATGACTCAAGTCAGTTCCCTACACCGCAGCATTACACTTCCTCAACATTTAGTACTACCTACTATAAGTAGGTCAAACCGGGTAATGGGGCTTGTGGTTAAAAATGTGTTGACGGAATAGTTTACGAGAAAAGGTATGCTGGTTTATTTTTCGAATAGTCTGACCTGTTTCGTGTAAGAATCGAATAGGCATATTTTAGATTTGGTTCAATATTTATAACTATTAAAATTGTACCCTCAACTCATACTCATGCATATTATGGAGTTTTATGTCTGAAATTACACTGGAAACATGATCACAGAATTTGAAAAATAAACAGTAATCGAGGTATGTGATTCTTGAGTTAGAAGCGCAAAAACTGATAGACTAAGTAGAAAGAAGTCTGACATCTCAAAAGACTCTTATTGTGCTATTGGAACCTTAACGATGAGAAACAAGATTATCATTAAAGTACATACAGCAGTCCACTGATGGACATAGGCCTCTCCAATCAGGCCAGCATCTCCAGCCTTAGAAATTTGAAACTAGATGAGAAACAATTTTTTTAAAAAAACGTTGCCCCTTACTTGGAATTACTCCTGTATTGTGGGTGCGTTTACAAACATTTAAACTCACATACACAAACTCAAATCATTTAATTCAACTAAACCAATTACAGGCACTTTTGAATTGTCAAAGGGTCGGTCAGTCAGAAAGATGAAGCTAGTTGCCCATTCCAAAGCGTAGGTACCTATGGAGAAGAACTGGCAAGAAACTCCATGGGCACTCTTTTAAATTATAAAATTGTTACAAAATATGCACCCACCCGCCAGACCCGGAACAACTACCTGTAGGCAATACAAATATTTGTTCCGTGCGGGAATCGAACCCGCGACACGCAGCGCAGCAGTCGATCGCTCAGCCACTGCACCAACCCACACGGTTGGTGCAGTGGCTGAGCGATCGACTCGTCTAATATTATAGAAAGCAATTTAAGACCCACAGAAGGCCGCGGGTAAGACCTGGATAAAACTCGCACAGACCAGGAAAGCACAAAAGAGAGGAGGTACTCAGCAGTGACTGGAACAAGGCCGCCGATCATGATAATAATGATAGAAAGAGAAAAAGAAGAATAGAAAATGTATTTATTGTAACTCGCCAAGAGGCTCCTATCTCAGCATGATGCTGCGACATTTAAAAATAAGTGTCGCAACGCAAGTACATAATCTGTTGATGTGCCGCTGTGATGTCACGGGCAGCTACATAATTAAATAAATAATCAATAAAATTGACATTTATGTAAAATATTAGCAAATAAAATAAAATATTTATTTAATCCGCGCGTCAACGAGGAAGCAGTAACTCATTGACACAGAGCATATTGTGACAAGTTTCATGTCTATGGGACCCTAGCCACCTTGTTTCCTGTTCCCTACGCTATTATAAAACCATTGTTTTTTCTTTCTTTTTAAAATAACATTTCACAAGAACACTTTTGGAACTTAAATTCAAGTTGGGACCATTATCTTCTAGCAGTAAGTGAGGTAATATGCTGGCAACATAATTTGCACCTCTTCTGTACTGTTAATGCGTCCCATAATGCCATGTTTGAAACTGAAAACTTTTATTTTTTCATCAAAAAACTCGTTGAGCACAACTTGATTTTAGAGTTCTGTGATGAAAATATTAAATGAGTTTACTGATGGTCTTGATGAATCTTTAAGTTTTCCATTTGAAAAATATTCTTAGGAATTATGTGTCTTCTAGATTCGTGGGAGAACCAAGGTAACAGACAAAGCCCAAAAAATTGCCAAACTTAAGTGGCAGTGGGCAGCGCACATTGCTCGCAGAATAGATGGCCGATGGGGCTGAAAGGTTCTGGAGTGGCGGCCGCGTACCGGAAGACGTAACGTTGGAAGGCCTCCCACAATGTGGACCGATGGCTTGTGAAGGCCGCAGGAATGCGCTGGATGCGGGAAGCACAGAACCGGTCGAAGTGGCGGTGCTTAGGGGAGGCATATGTACAGCAGTGGAAGTCTTTCGGCTAAAATGATGATGATGTGCCTTTTACAATGCGATACTTTAAATAATTTTACAATGTCACAAATCTATTATGATATATTGTAAAATATTTAAAGTACAAATCTACAAAGAATTGCAAGTGTAGCAAGCATTAAACGGCCTCCCGCCCGCATCAGTAAGATAAATAAAAGTGTAATAAGTTATCTGTAGCAAAAAGGCTGCCAAAATGAAACGGGATTGGGCGTGTCACGTCAGCCGCAAGCACAATGACCGCTGGGCAATTGTCTTCATTCGGTGGGTGCCTGAGGATGGACGGCGCCGCCGATGCTGACCCAGGAAGAGGTGGCGTGCAACGACCTCTTCCGCAGCATACCGCTATAGTTGTTGACTAGAAAAGGATGCTTGCAAGGATTTGGGGCAAGCCTTTGCTCAGCAGAAGGACAGGGTAGGCTATATTTAAAAAAAAAAAACTTGAGAGGTGTCAAGGGACACCCGGATGGAACGAAGTTCAAAGAGAGAGAGAGAGACAGACAGAGAAACACGCGCACGCCGCACGGCTTACAACTATAGCAAAAAGTGTCGTTCCAACTTTTGGTCTTAATTTTTTCCGTCTAGCCTCCTTTCGCAACGCGCGATAAGGAACTTCGTTCCAAAAATAGTTATCTTACTGTTTCACCATATTTTCTCAAAATTATCTTTAAGCAGAAAATTAAAAAAAATGTCTAAAGAACCCAATGTTGAAAATGGTTTCTGGCCTCAGCCATTTTAACGCAACTGCTTCACAGAATGGCAGTTTTTAAATCAACAAAAACGACATACTTTTTGTTTACCCTTTTTAATGTTTCATTTAATTCAAAAGTAAATGAATTTATGTACTAAGTTTGTGGAGTTTGCAACATTTTGTAGGCATTCGAATGAAACTGGGTCAAAATAAAATTTAAACAGTGTCGTCTCAGAATGGTGACGTTAACCTAAAAAGTTAAGTTAGTGTTTTAACTTTTTAACCGACGAAAAAAAGGAGGAGGTTCTCGAGTGCCAGTTTCTAAAGCCAATAGAAGTCAATTTCTAGTATAACTATAATTATCCTACTTCTTACTAATATGTATTATAAATGCGAAAGTTTGTATAGACGGATGGATGGATGTTTGTTACTCTTTCACGCAAAAACTACTGAACGGATTTGGTTGAAATTTGGCACACACATTGTGTATAACCAGGATTAACACATAGAATACTTTTTATCCTGATACTCCCACGGGATCGAAACTTATGCGGGTGAAACCGCGGGGTGCAGCTAGTTGCTTATATAATTATTATTTGAAATTACAAAATCTGTTTTAATTATAATATATAGAAGAGTTTAAATAATTTCTAATCATTTAATTTTAAACATCACACTAAAATTAAAAACAAATCCGGGCAACGAAATTGACCAAATGTTTTTCAAAAGCCCCTTTCTAGATAATTTTGCACTTTCAAAGGGAAATAGACTATTATTTTAGCGTGACATCGCCTAACAGCGAGGAGATAAGAGTTAAATGGCCGAATAAACATAGATCACGAGGCTTTTATTGCAATACATTACACAGATTGCGTAGGAGAGTGTTGGCACCGAATAGTTTATGTCGGCGGATGGTAAAATGTGTAGGAAGGTTTTTTGAACGTGTGTTAATGGTGTACGTGATTATTTAAATGTAGTCTCGGCAAAGAGATATGGTGCGTGAAAATTGTTTGTAATAAGGTATTTTTTTTTCTGATTATTGACAAAAGATAACTTGTTTACTTTTTTTGTGAACATTTTAGAATCAAACCGGAGAAAGTTGTCGTTGCCGTTGACACGTTGAATGTAGTTTTACTATTTTTTATATAGTTACTAAATTTTCTGCCAACCCACACTGGGTTCGCGTGGTGGAATACGGCCCAATCCTTTTTACTGAGAAGAGGCCTGTGTACCAGCAGCGGTAACATTATAGACTGATTATGTTATGTTATGATATTTTGAAATTAAAATTATGAAAACTAGTAAGTGAAGACAAATGCGTAGAAAATGGTCAACCGCAGATTTTCTTTCGAGTGAATAATCAGAAGGCCAATTCTGGTTATTTAAAACGTTCAAAATCCTAGTCGCAGTGTCATCTCGGCGACAAACAAATGTCAAAAATTTGTCAAAATGTAGGGAAATTTTAGGTATTTTTGACAGATTGAGACTAAGATCAGACTGTGAACGTTCTTAAAATTACGAGAATTGCCCCTCTGGTATGTAGTAAAATGTCAGAGATATCTTCAGTCATGTTTTTAGTTAAATTTTAAAACCGCATTTTACATTTTATAACCCTAAACTTGTGACGGATCATCGTTTTTTTTTTACGTTTCTAAATAAAATATTTACTACTTACATCATGTTTTATGGTTTGCATAAAATTCAAACTTAATGTTTTTATTTTTTATTTAATCGTAAGACCTAAGAAACGCTGCGTTTTATGTTCTTTAAAAGTTATGTACTAGAAACTAGGTTTATTTCATTTTTGTCGATGTAATGTCAAACATCTATAAAAGTCTACTCGCTCGAATAAACGTTTTTAAAGGTATAAATGGCTAAAATCACTGACTTTTGGCGTACGATTTTATGACTGGTATCTTTGGACAATTCCAACTCCTCAGTTTAACAATTATTTTAATATGCTAATGTTTGACCAAGTTTGGTAGGTTGAAAATGCCACAATAAGACTCGGACTCGGAGAGTCTACGTCGGATAAAGTAAATATAAATAATATTAACAGCATTGGAGCATAGGTTCCTTTTTCAGAAACTACTTACCCAACATATTGACACACATTATTAATCCATCTCCATCACGACTTTCAGCCTATTCAAACCCAGTTATCCATGGTAAACCTGACCCACTTTTGTTGAATTTATTTATAGGTTTCAATGTATATTCAGCGTCAACGAGTGACTCAAGAGCCCACGGTGTTTGCACACCTACGATTCTCGTCAGATACTCTAAAACTCTTGAGATTTCGGTCTGTTGAAGATGGAACGAGAATCTTGTGAATGGAAGGGCGTATAATGAAAATTGGTCGGCGTATTGAACAATATTTCGAGCTTCAAATAAGTATACTGGATAGGTCCAGTATACTTATTTGAAGCTCGAAATATTGTTCGAAATTTTGAAAAATTTCAAAATATCGTCGAATAAGTCCTCAATTGGGCATAGGTACTTGATTGAGGACTACTTCGACGAAATTTTGAAATTTTTTGATTGAGTATCGTTAGGAACATACGAGCGTAAATAAGTGTGTTTTGATGAAGGGTTTGATAAAGGGAAAGTGCACGCGGAATTGTGGAAGTGGAATAACCCTGTAGCTTGAGTCTATATTTTTTTGGTCACGAAAATTTCAAACAAACTTCTCAGAACATCTGACCTACCAACCTAGATCATTGTTCCCTAATCACATCTTCGCTATAGTACTCGTAGTTCGTACTAAAACCCGATTCTGTCAAACAGTTATGTTACAAATGATATATAACAGTACAAGTTGATTTGTTACTGGGAAACCGCAGTCCCTGACTATGTTCAAACAGATAAATAGGCTTTGTCAACGGAATTCCTTGTTAAACGTTTTGATTTTCCAAATATCCGAATGGTATCCAACAAGATTTTTAGCTTTATATTATTGCATGTTTATTTATACTACGAAATTCACATCAATTTGTAATCCAATCAAAGCTGAGTGGAGGTGATAAAATCGATAAATCTATTAATTTGTAGTATTGTATAACCTAACATCACTCCTTGATTTCAGGTAGGATTAGGCAGAAGTGCACCCATAGTGCACTATATCATACTGAAGTTACGCAAAATCCTGCATCTTGCAAGCAGAGTATACCGCGCAACTAGCATATATAGAACGGCCCGACATGAATCATCGGACAGTTGCCCGCCAGACACAACATCCGTCTGGTCGGAGGATCCTCCCTTTTCTATGGTGGATGAGTGAACTTACTCCGTATTCCTCATCTCCTATACTATCAATTGCGACCAACGAGATAGTTGAAGTCTTATTATATCACAAAGAAGTAGAACAAAAATACTGCGATGCTTGGATTTTAACCTACCCAATACCTACATTGCAACAATTCATCAATTCGTTCTTTCAACTTCACTACAGTAACTAGTGTCTAGAAATTGGCTTCTGAAAAGAGCCAAGGCTTATACAAAATAAATGGGAACATTTTACGTAACTGAGTGGAGCTATTACAGTACAAATCCACCATGTGTAAAAAAAATTGTTTGTTAGTAGGGATTTTATATTCAAACAGATTCTGAGTGTGAGAATTTATTTAGGCTGAGTTTATGGATTTAAGAGAGACACTTAGAAATAATATTTGTGATTTTACACCCGTGCGTGTTGCCAGTGATGACCTATGGCACTGAAACCTGGCCGCTCACAATGGGCCTTCTTAGAAAGCTTAAAGTCACCCAAAGGGCAATGGAGTGGGCTATGCTTGGAGTTTCCGTGCGTGATGGAATCAGAAATGAAGAGATAGAGAGAGAGAGAGACCGGGACCATGTGGTCCCGGTCCTTTAGAAGGCGTACGAGGGGCCTAAGCCAACTTGCAGAGGACCCTTAGGAATTTTAACTTTAAGCACTATGCAAGTGCACCCAAGGACAACCCTCGGTTGGTGTAGGACTATTGCAGGATATGGAAAAATAAAAAGTGGGACTATGGGTTAAAGTGGACTGGTTACCAAGAATTATGGTAGAACTATGGCCCC
This sequence comes from Apamea sordens, assembly GCA_945859715.1. Lineage (NCBI taxonomy): Eukaryota > Metazoa > Arthropoda > Insecta > Lepidoptera > Noctuidae > Apamea > Apamea sordens. Next base: position 5,429,070 of record OX243994.1, read on the forward strand.
TGCCTGATCAATGTTTTATATAGACACGGATAAAATGGCAGAGGGATGACTTGCACGCTTAATAATGGGTCCGCGGAAATGGTCGCTAGCACATAGTGACATAGCGACACGGGGGCAACATGTCCTGAGGTGCTTATGAGAAGTAGAGAGGTGTGTAAGTTCCCACTGCTGGGACACAGGCATCCTTTCGATGAGGTGGGGCCGCAGAGCTATGGCGTACTCCCTGTAGCGATAATCCACCACGTGGCCCAGTGCGGGTTGGTAGTTGTCACATGTATTCGAATTTTTGGTTCCAGGATTTTCCTCACGATGTTTTCCTTCACCGTTTTGAGAGCAGTAGTGATGAAATAATTTATATAAAGTAAAGCGCCTGTCTGGGTTCGAACATACGACCTACAGCTCGTAAGTCACGACCGGAGCCACTGGGCCACCACTACACTTACCACTGGGCCACCACGTATTGGGATAATTTATATTTTTTATTTTTGTTTGGCTAAAAATAAAATAAAACTTGTTTCATGCACCTGTATTAACTCACAGCTCAATAGTTAAAATGTCATACAGACCTACAGATAAGTAAATTGCAGTTTTGGGAAAGTATTTAGCCTAACGGTGGATTATTAGCAATAGGCAATATGAAGTCGGTTAAAAATAGCTTTGAATTTTCTAGAATTATTTCCAGCCTAAATAATTAAACACCATCATCCTATATTTGTAGGAATTTCAACAACTAAACGTACCTACAAACATTTTCCATTTACAAGGCAAGGAATATCATAAAATATTTCCAAGTTTGCCAGTAGTTGTTATTGTTCCCATGGAAACGTAAGAATGCGAGCATATTCTGTCATGGCCGCCGGTTAGTTCATCTGTTACTTCGTATGGATGCTCTACCAGAATGCTTTTAGGTTTTACGAGAAAATTTCTACCCCGAGGCAAGCGTACGAAGAGATTGCAAAAATGAAACCAGCTTTTAGAGATAGACTTTTGATATAAGAGGATTTTAGGAACACCAATTTTCGTCATGAATATTGTGCCCTGTTGCCTAGTTTTTCAGATGGCATAGACGTAGTCGTGAAAAGCAGTTAACATCTTGGGACACTCACAGACCCCCAGTTCCCCCAGACGTAATATCAATAAAACTTCTATTGTGTCGCGTTCAGTGTCCTTCAATGAGCTAATAAGTGTAAAAATAAATGCTCTATATTCTCTTCACAGGGTGAAGTGTACAGTCACGAACAAAAGTATGTATACACTCGGCTTTATTCAAAAGCGATTTACTCCTTTATTTTTTAATGATATTTTATGTTGTTACGAACATAGAATTTTCGAACCCATAGGTTTATGTAATGTGTCATATTTCAACGTTGCATTCGTTATTTCACGAAAAAATCACAATTGAAAGTTGCCAAGTGTTGACATATTGGTGCTCGTGACTGTACAGAATCGTGTTTTTAAAAGTGGTTTAAATAAAGGATTCTCTTTCTCCCAACATTATACTGCGAATGTTTAATGTTGGTACTAATCTTTTATGAAAAACTGTACGTAAGTTAGTTTGTTAAAACTTGCAGAACTATAAAATTACATACATAACCTCACGCCATCTTTCTACGAGGGTAGACAGAAACTACAGAACGCCAAGTACTCCTTTTGCTTCATTTTGGTCATACACGTTAAAATTATATCAAAATAATGGATACTTAGGTACATACTAAGAGAGGCCCGTGGCTAAATAATAACAGCCGCACAGGTCGAGCGGTCAGATTAAGCTACGCTTGCCACGGTTGGTCTGTGGATGGGTGACCATCTTTACATACGTTGGTCCCGGCTGTCATTGCGAAGACTAAAAAAGGGTAAAACCTTTTGAGTTAGTTTAGTCCAGTGTAAGTGAACTCAAACTGTAGTGCAAGTGCTGAATCTTATAAAGAACACGTGAAACAAGTGTCTTCCCCATAACTTATAGTGAATAAGAAAGATGTTATTGGACGATTTCTTAATTATATAGTTAATTAGCAGTTTAAGTTACATTTAAATTAATTATTAGCTAATAGGCTAAATTGTAATGTAAATAAAGTGTCACCAATTGTGATACTTTATAAAGGGAAAAAAATACCAAGAATATAATTATTCTTTTTAACATTAACGTAATAGTGATTAAGCTAACACATTGGTCATAAACGTTAAAATTATCGCAACGTAATGGATACATAAAAAAAAACCTACAATATAATTAGGTATTCTATTTAACATTAATATACACAAATACATTTATCGAGGTAACAATCCGCTTTTTGTATATAAATCTTATTTTGATGACAAATAGGTAGCTACGGTAATAAAACCACCTTTTTTATAACTGCTGGCAATGAGATAAAAAATACGCCCCTATTTCGTTACTCGTTATCATGCACAGCATCTGCTGACACTAATAATTCATACTTGGGCCATCTAAGTGCCCTGAAGTAGGCGACAAATGCTTAGTATAATTATTAAAGTAAGAATCTGTCTAGCTTATTTCCAATTATGTTGGGGTCGGCTTTCAGTCTAACCGGATGCAGCTGGATACCAGTATTTTACATGGAACGGCTGCCTATCTGACCTCCGCAACTCAGTTACCGACTGGGTAACACGATACCCTTGGCAAGATTGGGAGTCAGACTTTCGAGCTTCTGACTATTCATAACGACTGTCAAAGATCTATGAATGTAAGAATTGCATAATATAATATTATAAGGTGTTAGGTGTTTTGTAAACGTTTTTATTAAATAAAATTATGATTACCTATTCCTTTATTTCACTATAAATACATATCAATTATATTTTTAAATATCAGAATATAAAAAGTTTAAAAACATTTTAAAATATAAAAATAGTAGCCCACCGGTATCGGGAACAGGGTCTAAGCTACCGATGGTCAGGGCTCTAGAGAGAGGAACCTCCTGACAATGCGAGCCGTTCCATATCATTATTATTTTTATTTATTTTCACTACCGTAGATTTTTTAAACACTAGAAACAATGATGGGAAGATAAAGTTCTCCAATGGTTCTCATGTTCCAAGCAATATTTTCCGACACACTTGGCTCACCATTTTCCATATCCAAGATGTAACACGCTAACATTTCATGTCGCTTGTAGATAAGCTCAAATCGCGTCATTTCTCATTGATATACAACACTTTGTACAAGAATAGACTGCGATATCTTAAAAATAAAATAAATGAAAAATACAAACATTCTCTGAAATGCTTTTCAATTTTTCAGTATTGACACTGACACACTAACACCTGAAGGCAGGCTGTCTGAATAATCCTATTTTCGAGGCTTTTGGCAAACATGTCGTATTTACTCGATCCCTGGCGGTATCGAGTCGTTGGAGTAGAGGGATTTGATCACCTCTTTATGTGACTGTGTTTGCGATACTCTGAGATGGTTTTTGAATGTAAAATGTTTTTATTTATTTGTGAATTTGTAACAAGTTGTTGGCTTGTTTTTTGCCAGGTATCCAACATTGGTATTTCATTTTTTTTAAACATTATCTTTTTTACATTATTCTTGTGAATCTTACTAAAATACAGATAATTTATTGGAATGACAAAAAAACAGTAATAGCTTGAATGATCAATATTACATCGAGTTTTGGTAAAATAATTTACCAAAACTCGATGTAATTAACAATTTGAAAGGCATATTTATAACACAGATTGTGGTTTTAGAGTTAAAATGATCTAGGTTTATGTCCGTTGGTTTATACTTAACTTCGCAAAATAAACATTCATGTTAGCTTTGAAGGCAGGCATTAAAGTTTCTAGGTTATGGCAACACAGTCTTGGGACACTAACTGGGATGAAGTATGTCGCATCCGACTTTATTTTAGACTGGTAGCGCCACACGCTCGCAAAATGGGAACTAGACTATTTTTCTTTAGTTGTAGATTATGTTATGTGGTAGTCTATGGAAAACTATTTTGATCTAGTATGGAGTGTGCAAAATGCTACACACTTTCGGAAACTATTAAGGATGGTTCTTTGTTATAATGGGCAAAAATATGCTATAAAACGATACGATACAACCGATTAAATTTTGTCATTGTATACGTTATTATAATTTTAATAATCATATCATACTTGATACATTCTAACCCACATTTTGTTTCCTTCGGTTGTAGTTATTTCAAGACAGAAATCTAATAAATCTAAATGCAATTTTAAATCAGTGGTGTTTAAATGAAGCACTCTTTTAACTCTACGGCATGCTTATTCCATCGTAGAAGTCACTTTCCATCCGGCGAGATCGAGATCACGAGGAGGCTTATTTAGCAATAAAAAAAAAACTAAAATAAAAGTCGCATGGGTCATGCAAATCATCATAAAATGTTTAGTGAAGGTTTATTGTGTTCTATTTTATTGCAAACATCTGACCTTCTAGCAATCTATTTAACACCATCTGTAATTGATTCGGCTCTTTGTTAAAACGTTTTACTATAAAGTTCTTAGTATAAAGTATTCACCAGTTCCTGATTAATTCCAGTTTGGGCCCAAGCCACATAAATTCCTTTAGGGCACATCAAACTCTATTGGTTTCTGTTTTTACTGACCACAATTCTGGCTGGTAACATTCCCTTGGGGCTATGGCTGGCTAAATATATGGCTGGCCTTGCTCCGAAAAGTGTTTACAAGACGATATTTTCCTGACGTCGTCTTTAGCAAACTGTTACACAGTGAAAGATGAGTTTTAGGTTATGAGGGTAAAGTGTGCACTGTGGGCTTTTTTGCCACTTATTGGTGCGCTTTAAAAAGCACTATCAAGGTAACGCGCTAGTACATATTTCAATAATAAAGTTAATAACAATTATAATAATAATAATAATGCTTTATTGACACAAAGTAAGTACACAGTTACATAAGCGCACTGCCTCCTGAACTAGGTTGTAAGCCTGTATCTCAGGAGACAGTTCCCTTCCAGTTTACATTATTACTATCTTACAGCGTTCTCAAGTAGTTAACTAAACAAAAATAAGTAAATTTAAATAAATAAATAAAAGTAAGATAAAAAGTACAAGGTTAATTTAACTGAGTGCGCACGTAGTGTGGTGTTCAACAATTATCAACTATGAGTACATTTTTAAGTTTCCTGCTATAATTGTTTTTGATTGTAATTAAATACACTGTAGTCAGTAAGTATACAAATGTTAGACGAGTACATGAAAGTCATTGTGAGAATGACATTCGTCTATATCATTTGTATACTTACATTATTTACAATGAAATTGCACATAATTTTTACACGAAGCAAAAGAAATATGTGAGGATCGTAGCAGGTGGCTTGCTGGCTGTAGCTTTTGCCTACCCCAATGGGTAGTAGGTTGGAGTTTTTGTATGTATGTAAGTTCGATCAATAATAGTACTAGATTCCCGATAGGCGCTTCAAAAACGGCCCGAAAAATAAGACCACAACAAATACTTTTGTGGTCTTATTTCAAATTAGCATGTTTTAACCTTATTACTTAGACTTTAAGTTTCATTTTAGAATAAATGACTGAAAATTTAAAAATAGAATGATATTATTTTCAAGCGACATTTTAAATATATTTTGCAATGGTAATTAAACTTTATGTTTAAGCATTAATTATAATAAACTGAAGTTGTTAATATTATTAAACTTTTTTCTAAGAAATGTATATGTTTACGTGTGTGCAAACGTGGCCACTTGAGCGACTGATTTTTGTTCCTGATCCTTAATCTAGTACTATTATTGATCGAAGGTATGTAAGTAGGTATACTTATTACACAAATACCCAAACCATGTGTAGAAAATTCTTCAAAATTCGTGCACAAACATGGCTCTGTTGGTACAGCTCAAGAGTATATGTAGTAATACACATGTATATTACTTCCTATACTTCACGTGTATGCGGAGTAATTCACGGCAAAAATATAGGTACCTAACGGTACCTACACAGGTATTTAATAAGTTTAAAATTTCAAAATCTTTCTTTCTGTCGCTTTTAAACGTAAGTCAATTAAGATGTGGGTAGGTACTTACCACCTTATTATACGCGCCGCACTATGTAGGTACCATTTTGTTGAAACTCAGATGTGTCTTCTCGACATCCAGGGGTCACTAACGGGATGCAGCAGAATACCAGCGTCAGGTATTGTACCTGGCACATGCTGAGCTGGACTCCCATTTGGTGCAACCATGAGATACACCGCCCAGAGTGATTGAACGTTATAGATTTACTTGTACAAGGTGTCTATGGGTCAATTTAGCTTTTTAATGTTTGTTTTTTTTTTACGTTTCACCTTTTTTTGATGTTTTTTCTTTTTTATTACTTGTATTGTGTCTTTTGTTGCACTGAATAAACGTATTATCTATCTATCTAACGCATTCCAGAACCTGTCAACACAGCAAACTTTTTAGCGGTTGCTCAATAAGTCATTTTCTTCGTCACAAACTCCGTAACTACCCTAGTAACTGAGCTTGTTTTGTGCGCCCTATTCCGCACCTGTGACTATTTGTTACTACAAACGAGAAATACTTGCTTTGATTAGAAAAAATATGGCTTTATATCGCCGAGAATTTTACTAGAATCTGTTTGTTGTTGGAACACTGTGTTTTGTTTTTGAAGGTAAAGGTTGAAACAGGTATAATAGGTTTTTATTTTATTCTAGGTACGTTATTACACGAGGATAAAACCACCAAGTGATGATACACGTGTAGGTTAGTTCGCATATTTTTCAGAAAAATGTAATTTGTTATTTTACAAAGCCTAACCTACTTCTTACAAGGACGATGGATTGGAGCTTTCTTTATTTATTATTACTGAAGTATATATTATCCCACCTATTCACGAGGCCTGTATAAAATTAAACTCAGTAATTTTACAATACTCCAACACAGAGCACAGACCTAGTCGTAATGGCCCCGACTTACGAGATAGGTCATGCTCTCAAAATGGTGAAGGAAAACATCGTGAGGAAACCGGCATGTCCTAAAACCAAAAATTCGAAGACTTGTGACTTCTACCAACCTACTCTGGGTCCACGTGGTAGATTAATGCCCATTCCCTCTCGAAAAGAGGAGGCCTGTATCCCAGCAGTGGGAACATTATAGGCCGATTGGACATTTTTTTTTTTGTTGGTCTGAAATCCTCATGGACTTCCTCCATCATGGGGGTGACAGAGGGGTATGGGACTCTTGCACCTCTGCCTATGCCCGGGGATCGCATTCTAGTCCGTTCACATTACTACTCCGTTACTCCGGTACTCCGTTTTCAGGTTGCCCTATAATTTATTGGCCTTAAAAATAAATGACTGATAATTACATAGGCACCTACTACCTACATTCACTTGAACTTTAGGTGACTGTAGCTTCTAACTACCACCATAAATAACGTACGGATATAATAGAACTAGCAGAACTAGCGCCCCGCGGTTTCACTCGCATAAGTTTCTATCCCGTCGGAATATCAGAATATAAAGTATAATATTATATGTTAATCCTAAACTATCTGTGTGCTAAATTTCAACCAAATCTGTTCCGTAGTTTTTGCGTGAATGAGTAACAAACATCCATCACTCCTCACAAACTTTCGCATTTTTAAATATTATAAATGTGAAAGTTTTTAGTAGTCATTTTACTACTAATTTATTTTTTACCAACTGAATGGCAATCACTTTTATTCCATGCGACAAAACAATTTGTAACTCTGAAAAAAAAACTAGGGTTCCGTAGCCAAATGGCAGAAAACGGAACCCTTATGGATTCGTCACATCTGTCTGTCTGTCTGTCCGTCCGTATGTCACACTTTCCGAAACTATAAGAGCTATACTGTTGAAACTTGGTAAGTAGATGTATTCTGTAAACCGCATTAAGATTTTCACACAAAAATAGAAAAAAAAACAATAAATTTTGGGGGTTCCCCATACTTAGAACTGAAACTAAAAATTTTTTTTTCATCAAACCCATACTTGGGGTATCTATGGATAGGTGTTCAAAAATGATATTGAGGTTTCTAATATACTCGTAATTTTTTTCTAAACTGAATAGTTTGCGCGAGAGATCCTTCCAAAGTGGTAAAAGGTGTCCCCCCCCCCCCCCCTGTAACTTTTAAAATAAGAGAATGATAAAACTAAAAAAAATATATGATGTAAGTACTTACATTACCATGTAAACTTCCACCGAAAATTGGTTTGTACGAGATCTAGTAAGTAGTTTTTTTTTTAATACGTTATAAATCGTAAACCGCAATTTACCTTTCATTCAATCAACTCATGATTGATTTTTATAGATAATGGAACGGAACCCTTTATGCGCGAGTCCAACTCGCACTTGGCCGGTTTTGTATATTACTTGCATAGCAATGATCAAAAAATTGCAACTTTCACACAGATCCAACAAAATAATGCCCGGAGCAGACGAGCACTGCAATTATTCCATGTATTCTGAATTCGGAATTCAGACGCGAAGCACTAACAATCACCATTTATATTCAAAGTAACGTTTGAAAAATCGTCATAAAAATTCAACAGTCGGAAAAAATGGAGAAATATTTCAAACTATTGAACAAACATCGATTTTTTTACTACAACAAGTGAATTTATGAAAGTTTGTATTTAAAAGAAATGAAATTGACCACGCATAAATTTATAGAGGTTTGATGTTGAATTATCCACTGATAATTTAATTAATTTACAATGTTATACATGCCATGTTTGTATACTCATGTTTTGGACAGTTAAATGGTCTCTCTCTCTCTCTCATGCTACGGCTACATTGTCGCGATAACATGAGCAACACTTCGCGCGCTCTCTGTTGTAGAGCGAGACGTATCAAGTGTGTTTGACGGGGAATGGGATGTAAATTACTACAAAAAAAGGACCTGCAAAACAAGTCATACCACAATACTCAGTCAGGTACTTTCCGCGTTCCCTAGCGATAGGAGCACCGCATAAATATTAATATTCAGCCGCATTTGATTACAACTGACGTTGAGCTAAATCACAATATTATTCGTCATCTCTTTTTAATTTTAATAAGAGATTGGAATAACATAACATCACATCACGCCTGTATTAGACGAAGGGTTAGCCAGAGGTGTACCTATTATACAATGTGTAGCAGAAACCCTATTGCTAACCTTAAGTACTAAAGATAACAGCTGATACAGAATAACTATACATAGGTTTAACTCAAAAAAAAAAAAAAAACTAAATATCGATACCAAATTTTTGGTTTCATATGTTTCTTAAATTCAAATCATAACAAACGTGTCGCCGCACTCCGTAGGTCAATAACTTTCCACGTTACTTGACAATATCACGATAAATCTCTTCCGTAATTTTGCGCACCCAGTTTGGTTTCAATGTATTAAAAATTCTCATAACTTCCAAACATGTAGAGATAGGATTAAAAAACCCTTCCAATATCGTTTGATATCACCTAAAGAAGCCGTGCCCTTGGTATGTATATACCCTTTCCGTTACACATTGTATAGTATACTCACATTTTGCCAGTTATGTTACGGTCCTCATCAAGCAGGCACAAATCTTGTTCCCGGACTGCTACTGAAAAATTCTAGACGCAAAAAGATATAAGACTGCCCGACCAGGGAATCGAACCTCATGCTCAACAGTAGTGCTTGCGACTACAGACAACTAGACCCTGCCTAAAATACCTACTACACGAAATTTCTGTAGTCACACTCAAAACCAACCTACTCAGAATTCGTTAGATTTCCTTGAAACAGTGGATTAAATCCAAAAAATCCAATTCTTTTGTTTCACATCTGTGAGCTCTGAATCCTTTCATTCTAAACTCCTAGCAGTCCTAGCCCAAAGCTTTTACTCCCGCATCTATGCGCTTGAGGCCAACTTTTTGTTCCTCAAACAGAGCGACATAACAAATCTAGAGTACATTCTAGAACCTTTGAAACAAAGCGATTGTTTTCCCGTTTATTCTTTGGGGACGCTCCTTTTGTCGACATGCAGTGGTAATTAGATGTACTTATGTATCACAATGCTGTACGTTTTAAATGCTTTGTTCTGTTATGTTTAAAGCAACTGTATAATTAGAGTTAAATGGAATTGTTTAGGTTTCGGGAAATCTTGATTCAATGGAGCCTTCCCTTTGAATTTAATAGAAGATAATTAAAATTTGATTGCTTACGGAGTTCAATTAGGAATAGTACCTATTCTGTCTGTGAACTCATTATAATGCTATTAGCAGTTAGTGAAATGTTAATTTTGTTTTGAATTGTGCTGCATCGACATGACTGTCCAAATGTTGCCTTCCAGTACTTAAACCTTTTTTACACATCTTGTTACACAAAAAACCTACCTATGGATGTTGTGGATATTATTTGTTCATAAAAACTTAGGTACAATTTACGGCTGTTTATAGATCATGAAACCACCTATTCTTTATTATTAAACATTTCGATTAGCCAACCACATCTTAATGTAACCGGATATAGAACTGCCTTCCAAGTTGAGCTCCCTCCAAAGAAACCTTAAGCGATCTAATGAACTTTAAATTATTATACAGAAGACATGCGCAGTTTAGTATGTGACATAAAGAGATAAATGTACAGCTTATTGTATAACCCGACTAAGTTTAGTGCAAACATACATTATCAACTATTTACGATTGCCTATGAGCCATATATTATGCGTTTAGGCTATGGTATAAGTTGTAAGACGTAGCTTGTCTCTTTAGACTACTGTGGAGGTACCTAAAGGCAAATCGAACCCCCCACCGAATGGTATGGCAACCAGTAATTCTAAATTTTACAGGAAATATACAGGATCGTAAGTAATTGTTATTACTTTGTAACAGTTTTACTATATAAAGTTACTGACGAAAATAATGTTACTGAAATTGCAGGTCAAAAGTATAGTATACAACGCATCATTACAATGCATTACAATAATATTATTGGTGGAAATATGGTGTCAGAAAACCTAACGACAGTATCATATTACGATATTATTCAGGTGACATCCAAGCGATAGTGTATACAGTATCTAATATTACATTACGGTGATATTCGTCGATGTGAGGTGTCAAAAGATAAACAGTAATATAATGTTGGAAATACATTCGTTTATTAAAGTGGGAACATTATAGGCCGATTGGACTATTTTTTTTTTTTTTGTTGCGTTGTGGAAGTCCTCATGGACTTCCTCCATCATGGAGGTGACAGAGGGGTATGGGACTCTTGCACCTCTGCCTATGCCCGGGGGTGCAGGAATCGCATTCTAGTTACAATACTCCGTTTTCAGGTTGCCCTATACGAGTAACTGTCCCTGAAAATAAATGACTGATAATTACATAGGCACCTACTACCTACATTCACTTGAACTTCAGCCGATCCATTCTATAAAAACCTCACCGTGAAAATTTAGGTGAAGTGAGCTTAGAGTGAGCTGTCAATAGTGTCAATCCCTAGCATTAGTTGGAATGACAGCTCACTCCACGCTCATTTCACCTGAGTTTTCACGGTGAGATGGTTACAGAATCGCACTGCTGGTGACTGTAGCTTCTCACTACCTCCATACATAACGTACGGATATAATAGAACTAGCACCGCCCCGCGGTTTCACTTGCATAAGTTTTTATCCCGTGGGAATATCAGAATATAAAGTATATTATATTATGTTAATCCTAAACTATCTGTATGCTAAATTTCAACCAAATCTGTTCCGTAGTTTTTGCGTGAAACAAACATCCATCACTCCTCACAAACTTTCGCATTTATAAATATTATAAATGTGAAAGTTTTTAGTACCAAGTAATTTTACTACTAATTTATTTTTTACTAACCCGTTATGAAAATGGCAATCACTTTTATTCCATGTGACAAAACAGTTTGTAATACTGAAAAAAAAACCTTTTTAGGGTTCCGTTGCCAAATGGCGAAAAACGGAACCCGTAAGGATTCGTCATGTCTATCTGTCTGTCCGCCCGTATGTCACAGCCACTTTTTTCCGAAACTATAAGAGCTATACTGTTGAAACTTGGTAAGTAGATGTATTCTGTGAACCGCATTAAGATTTTTACACCAAAATAGAAAAAAAAACTAATACATTTTGAGGGTTCCCCATACTTAGAACTGATACTCAAAATTTTTTTTTCATCCAACCCGTACGTGTGGTGTATTTATAGATAGGTCTTCAAAAATGATATTGAGGTTTCTAATATAATTTTTTTCTAAACTGAATAGTTTGCGCGAGAGATCCTTCCAAAGTGGTAAAATGTGTCCCCCCCTCCTGTATCTTCTAAAATAAGAGAATGATAAAACTACAAAAAATATATGATGTACATTACCATGTAAACTTCCACCGACAAATTGGTTTGAACGAGATTTAGTAAGTAGTTTTTTTTTAATACGTCATAAATCGTAAACCGCAATTTACCTTTCATTCAATCAACTCATGATTGAGTTTTATAGATAATGGTACGGAACCCTTCGTGCGCGAGTCCAACTCGCACTTGGCCGATTTTGTATATTACGTGCATAGCAATGATCAAAAAATTGCAACTTTCACACAGATCCAACAAAATAATGCCCGGAGCAGACGAGCACTGCAATTATTCCATGTATTCTGAATTCGGAATTCAGACGCGAAGCACTAACAATCACCATTTATATTCAAAGTAACGTTTGAAAAATCGTCATAAAAATTCAACATTCGGAAAAAATGGAGAAATATTTCAAACTATTGAACAAACATCGATTTTTTTACTACAACAAGTGAATTTATGAAAGTTTGTATTAAAAAGAAATGAAATTGACCACGCATAAATTTATAGAGGTTTGATGTTGAATTATCCACTGATAATTTAATTAATTATTATTTATAATGTTATGCATGCCATGTTTCTATACTCATGTTTTGGACAGTTAAAAGGTCTCTCTCTCTCTCATGCTACGGCTACATTGTCGCGATAACATGAACAACACTTCGCGCGCTCTCTGTTGTAGAACGAGACGTATCAAGTGTGTTTGACGGGGAATGAATGTAAATTACTACAAAAAAAGGACCTGCAAAACAAGTCATACCACAATGCTCAGTCAGGTGCTTTCCGCGTTCCCTAGCGATAGGAGCACCGCATAAGTATTAATATTCAGCCGCATTTGATTACAACTGACGTTGAGCTAAATCACAATATTATTCGTCATCTCTTTTTAATTTTAATAAGAGATTGGAATAACGTAACATCACATCACGCCTGTATTACTCGAAGGGTTAGCCAGAGGTGTACCTATTATACAATGTCTAGCAGAAACCCTATTGCTAACCTTAAGTACTAAAGATAACAGCTGATACAGAATAACTATACATAGGTTTAACTCAAAAAAAAAAAAAAAACTAAAAATCGATACCAAATTTTCGGTTTCATATGTTTCTTAAATTCAAATCATAACAAACGTGTCGCCGCACTCCGTAGGTCAGTAACTTTCCACGTTACTTGCCAACATCATGATAAATCTCTTCCGTAATTTTGCGCACCCAGTTTGGTTTCAATGTATTAAAAATTCTCATAACTTCCAAACATGTAGAGATAGGATTAAAAAACCCTTCCAATATCGTTTGATATCACCTAAAGAAGCCGTGCCCTTGGTATGTATATACCCTTTCCGTTACACATTGTATAGTATACTCACATTTTGCTAGTTATGTTAGGGTCCCATATAACAAGGGGCGAGCCTAAAGTCATCAAGCAGGCACAAATCTTGTTCCCGGACTGCTACTGAAAAATTCTAGACGCAAAAAGATATAAGACTGCCCGACCAGGGAATCGAACCTCATGCTCAACAGTAGTGCTTGCGACTACAGACAACTAGACCCTGCCTAAAATACCTACTACACGAAATTTCTGTAGTCACACTCAAAACCAACCTACTCAGAATTCGTTAGATTTCCTTGAAACAGGAGTGGATTAAATCCAAAACATCCAATTCTTTTGTTTCACATCTGTGAGCTCTGAATCCTTTCATTCTAAACTCCTAGCAGTCCTAGCCCAAAGCTTTTACTCCCGCATCTATGCGCTTGAGGCCAACTTTTTGTTCCTCAAACAGAGCGACATAACAAATCTAGAGTACATTCTAGAACCTTTGAAACAAAGCGATTGTTTTCCCGTTTATTCTTTGGGGACGCTCCTTTTGTCGACATGCAGTGGTAATTAGATGTACTTATGTATCACAATGCTGTACGTTTTAAATGCTTTGTTCTGTTATGTTTAAAGCAACTGTATAATTAGAGTTAAATGGAATTGTTTAGGTTTCGGGAAATCTTGATTCAATGGAGCCTTCCCTTTGAATTTAATAGAAGATAATTAAAATTTGATTGCTTACGGAGTCCAATTAGGAATAGTACCTATTCTGTCTGTGAACTCATTATAATGCTATTAGCAGTTAGTGAAATGTTAATTTTGTTTTGAATTGTGCTGCATCGACATGACTGTCCAAATGTTGCCTTCCAGTACTTAAACCTTTTTTACACATCTTGTTACACAAAAAACCTACCTATGGATGTTGTGGATGTTATTTGTTCATAAAAACTTAGGTACAATTTACGGCTGTTTATAGATCATGAAACCACCTATTCTTTATTATTAAACATTTCGATTAGCCAACCACATCTTAATGTAACCGGATATAGAACCGCCTTCCAAGTTGAGCTCCCTCCAAAGAAACCTTAAGCGATCTAATGAACTTTAAATTATTATACAGAAGACATGCGCAGTTTAGTATCTATACTAATCTATACTAATATTATAAAGAGGAAAACTTTGTTTGTTTGTTTGTTTGTTTGTAATGAATAGGCTCAAAAACTACTAAACCGATTTAAAAAATTCTTTCACTATTCGAAAGCTACATTATCCATGAGTAACATAGACTAAATTTTATTTTGGAAAAAAATAGGGTTCCGTAAGATATTTGGGTTTTTCGGACGCAAGGTGTAAAAAATCAACCAGAAAAGTTACTTATTTTGCGTACGCTGCCTAAACTATAAAAGATAGAACCATAAAATGTTCAAATTAATTGTAGATCTTATAAATATCTACAAAAAAGTCCGCGACACACTATACCTATCTATGTCGAGTGAGGCACAACAACCATTTTTTTATTTAAAAATCTTGAATTTTTTTGGACTACATTTATACGCATTTATTTTACTCATGCTATTCATCCTTATCAAAATAAATTATTTTATCAGTAAGTACAGTTTATGTAGATAATATTTGGTCGTTGAATGATTAAAATTGGTCGTTTGGTTTTGAAGTTATGGCGAAATTAAAATATTACGATTTCTGCTGCACGGCCCGTTGCGAAGTGGGCGTCACCAAGGCCGTGCACGTGCAGGAATAAGTTTACAAAATCAAGTCATAATATAACTATTTACATCACATCCATGATCTGTATAGTGTTATAAAGTTTTCATAATTTTCACAAAGTTTAAAAACATCATCTTCTTACATCTATTTATTTAAAAAAAAAATATTATGTATCTTTATGGGTTATTTTGATTTCATTTTTCGCAAAGTTTAAAAAATACATCTTCTTCTATTTACTTAAAAAATATATTTTGTATTTTTATGGGTTATTTTGATTTCCTTTTGAGATACGCAATCCTGTCACAAATCCGAAATCTACGCGGACGAAGTCGCGGGCAGAAGCTAGTGTGACATAAAGAGATAAATGTACAGCTTATTGTATAACCCGACTAAGTTTAGTGCAAACATACATTATCAACTATTTACGATTGCCTATGAGCCATATATTATGCGTTTAGGCTATGGTATAAGTTGTAAGACGTAGCTTGTCTCTTTAGACTACTGTGGAGGTACCTAAAGGCAAATCGAACCCCCCACCGAATGGTATGGCAACCAGTAATTCTAAATTTTACAGGAAATATACAGGATCGTAAGTAATTGTTATTACTTTGTAACAGTTTTACTATATAAAGTTACTGACGAAAATAATGTTACTGAAATTGCAGGTCAAAAGTATAGTATACAACGCATCATTATAATGCATTAAAATAATATTATTGGTTGAAATATGGTGTCAGTAATATTACCGACAGTATCATATTACGATATTATTCAGGTGAAATCCAAGCGATAGTGTATACAGTATCTAATATTACACTACGGTGATATTCGTCGATGTGAGGTGTCAAAAGATAAACAGTAATGTAATGTTGGAAATACATTAGTTTATTAAATAATTCAGTACCTATTATTTTATTTGACAGAAAAATTTAAATATTAGAGGAAGTTGATATGAAAAGTCTTTAATTTATATAATTAAATTGTATGAAATCTAGTGGACTGTATTTTTAACTGATAGTACCGCCTTTGATGACGACGTCAACTACACGCACGACCCTATCTCTACCCGGATAAACCTTTCTCACGTACCCTATACGCTATACCTACTCCTCGGGCTAGGTTACGATCCACGGCAAGGTCATCGTCATCAACTGCCAAATTAGACCGACTAGAAGCTGCCTCTTCGTTTTGAAATTTTATGGGCGTTTTTTTAAGACTATACGTATCTTTTGGTCCTAGGCAAAGGTACATTTTATTAGCGATAACGATGATGGAAAAAAGTCGAAGTCATTAGTAAATAATATATTCGATTGACATAAGCTTCCGAAGGGCCTTATGTACAGTCAACAGCAAAAGTAGATCATCAAAATCAGAAATTCAATACTAATGAACGGAGTTCGCAGCTATATGGCAGTTGTACTAGTAGTAAATGTTTGGTATAATTTACAATCACATACTTTTGAATCACTTCGACGCCACACAGTTCTGACGCGAACTCCGTTTATTAGTATTGAATTTCTGATTTTGATCATCTACTTTTGCTGTTGACTGTACATCTGGCTTATAGGCGTTGTTGAAATACGAATGGTTAATCATTATAATTATTGGTAAGTAAGTAAAGATGGTCACCCATCCACGGACCAAACGCGGCAAGTAGCTGACCCTGATCGACCAAACCGTGCGACTGTTATTACTTAGCCACAAGTCCTTCAATCTATGTTCATCTATTAGTCTAAAAATAAATATGAATAAAATAATTCATCTTCCCGCTTCCGCCTATAAATCAAACCAGTGCAAATATCAGCTTTCAAAGGTAGCGCGGGGCGTAATAATGATTGATGTTCACATTACCATATCTGGCCCCTATTTATCTTATATAAATCGCAATTGACTTGACGCGATCCGTGTATGGCTATGTATAACGGTTATGTATTAACTGTAGTACGTAATTTAATATCTGCTTCGATAATTAGGTTGATAAATATAGGTTTGATAGCATGATTTGTAGATGAGCTACGTTTAGAATGAGCTATTTTGGGCAAGATAGGGAACGATGGTTTCTTGATTGTAGCGTAGGGTAGGTTTCTCAAGGCTGGGTGGGGCGAAGATCTTTGCTGGGAGACTGGTAGTCTCATCCATGAGACTAACCGATGATCGGGTATTCTGGGCTAGATAGGGGACCGAAGGTTTTCTGAGTGTAGCGTTGGGTAGGTTTCCCTCAAGCTTGGTGGAGCGACGATCTTCACTGGGTGACTGGTAGCAGGGGGATGAGACGAGACGATGATCGGGTATTTTGGGCTAGATAGTGTAGTATAGTTTTAGTGTAGAGTAGGGTAAGTTTCCCTTAGGCTAGGTGTCGCGTAGATCTTTGCTGGATGACTGGTAGTCTCATCCATGAGACTAGGCGATAATCGGGTTAAACTCCTGGTTACCAAAATATTTATTTACTATTTACAAGACTACGAAAAGCATGAATAAATAATACGAATAAAGAACGCTTTCATATTTTATATATCCATAATATTAAACTTATGTTAAAACATATAAATTGGAGCTTTGCGCAAGAATTTTAATAACTTAATTAACAGGAGTAACTTTAGTACCTACCTATCACAGGTAATTATTTTATTGTTAGCTACCTACGCTAGACAGAAAAGCAGAAGTTAATTTAAAATAATAAGGTTATTAAAAATCGTACCTTGAAGGTAACAAAATGGCTTACAAGTCGAATCCCACGAATTCGCTCGCCCAAAACGGGCGAATCGTCACTTTTAAAATACCTTATACTATTTTTATGTATAGGCTACTCGCACGAAGTTATTTTATGTGTGGGCAAAACGACAACTCCAGAAACAATTACGTATTTGGCAATTCGCACATTTTGAATTTATAATATTTATCTCTTAACACTTCTGTGCGCTAGTGTCGTTATATTCTATACTTTATGGCAATATCGGTAACTTACAAATAAATTAACTTCATGCGAGTCGCCTATTTAAAAAATAATATTATTTAATACTAACGATTCACCCGTTTTAGGCGAGTAAATTCGTGCGAACCGACTAATAAATAGGTATAATTAACACATAATATGATCCGATATCCCTAATTAAAGACGTATCAGACAATGGACTATATCCGAAGACTAAAACAAAAGACGGAAGATTACTGACTATGTACCTACAAAGAAGTAATTTTCATTCCCCTTTGTGTAACAAATTCGTTGTTCACGTTACAGAAATATGGATTTAATTTCTTTGTTAATAGATACTGTTTTTCTAGTCTAGGCAGTAATTCAGGAGTACTCATTAGTACTAATGAGCACATAGTTTTCCAAGTCGGATATCGGTAATTGGTCGAGAGACTTACAGGATACGTATATTTTTTTCTGCCTTTTGGGCACTTTTATTGTGTATTCGCACAGTATAATAAAGTAAGCAGTATTATGTCTTGACCTTTTCCTTTAACTACCTACCTACCGCCGATTACTTTGGAAGTCCGACTAATTTAATGATGGGATAGCATTCATTTTTGAAACCTTGCGATTTGTTGTAGGTAGTGCTGTCCTGTACAGACGCCAGCAGGTCAAGCTACCCGAAACTGTCAAATATTCCCAATCAATCTTGAACCTTAATGCTTCAGATGAGAATGCTGCTAGAGGCGCATAAACTAATTAGCATTCGGAAACATTGTTGGAGCTGCTGAACATTGGAAAAAAAAAAAAAACTATCTTTGCATTGTATAAACTCAATTGTTTAGAATTGTATAATTGCATAGCACACGTGTGAGCACTATGTACTTTCTATAAAGCTACCATTTACTGGGTACGTCTTTCATTGACTTGAATGTGCCCTGGCAGCTGTGAGTATGTCATGCTCACTCAAATGTCTCGCTGGTGGTGGCGTGTGTGTTGGATCATTAAGTTCCCTCCAAAATGGTTGAGCTGAATGGTGCTGATCCATACGTCATGTTCGTGAACGGGCGCCGCCAGTAGGGACTGGTCATCTCTTAGCTGCCTCGGCTTATTTTAATTTTTAATTTCTGAATTGTTTTTGTTTTTTTTATAACGGACGCTTTTAACGTGCACGTATTTCTACATCGTTCTCACATGGTTAATTTCAACACGAATGATGTAATCAAATATTTTGTAACAATTTTATGATTTAAAAGAGTGTCCATGGAGTTTCTTGCCCGTTCTTCTCCATAGGTACCTACGCTTTGGAATGGGCAACTAGCTTCATCTTTCTGACTGACCGACCCTTTGACAATTCAAAAGTACCTGTAATTGGTTTAGTTGAATTAAATGATTTGAGTTTGAGTTTGAGTTTGAGTTTGAGTTCAGCGATAAAGTTGAAAATCTATTAAAGAAATTTGACAGATTGTAGTAGCTTGATGTGCTGGCGTCTGTACATTAAAATGTTTTTCGCCAATCCGATAGGTTGTGTTGTAAGGTTTGTTTGCTAAATCATCTGCTCACATCAGCTGAAGCCATTCGGATAGCCTGATTTTTTTAGATAATGTTACCTATCTATTTATTCGTATTCAAAACTAAAATACTATCCATAGAAAAGTTACATAAAAAGACCAATAAAATACCTAGTCCTGTTCAGGTTAATTCACAAATTGATAAAATATGACAGACAATAACAGCAGTTTTTTTTTTTTTTTAACCGACTTCAAAAAAAGGAGGAGGTTCTCAATTCGGTTGTATTTTTTTTTTTATTTTTTTTTTATGTTTGTACCTCAGAACTCCATTGTTTATGGATCGATTTGCAAAATTTTTTTTTTACTTTAAAGGATATGCTTCCAGATTGGTCCCATTTTTTTCAAAATCCAGTTCTGATGATGGGATCCATGAGGAATCGAGGAAATCCTCAAATATTATAGGCAACTATATAGTAATTTTAATATTTTCATCGAGAAATCAAGCGTTTACAGTCAAAAAGTAACATTTGATGAAGTGGAACTGGTGAAGAAGATCAGATATGTCTAACGGAACTTGTCACTCGCATAGATATCACAATCAAGATAGTTAAGCAACTATGACAATACAAATAAACATACAATCCTGAATAGTTATATTGAAAATGTTATCATTGAACTGATCTGATGATCATGATGGAGCCGGAAGACAGGTACCGGAACTCCGTAATTAATCAACGTATTCTAGCCGTGTTTGGGCTTATTAGAATTGTCATGAAATGCACTTTGGCTATAAGTTACTATCGAACTGATCTGATGATGGAGCTGGAAGGTGGAAGGTTGGCATGAGAACTTCAAAATAAAACAATGTATCCTAGCAGTATTTGGGCTTAGAACTGTCATGAGATGCACTCTGAATACAAGGTGCCATTGAAAATCTAGTTTTGATGTTATCATCAATGTGTCCACAAAACAACTTCTGAAATATTAAAGGCATTTTGCTTACAATGTTTAAAAAAAAATCGCTTCTATTATTTACTAAAATAAAATTGTATTCTTGGTAGTATGCACACGTTTCCCCTCCTCCATATTTTGATCTCTTCTTAAGGCCGGCCATTAGATTTTTTTTATTATGCCCATAGCTCCATTTACTAGCCCTTCTGAGACTGCTATATTTCGTCTTAACATGACTCTGGATCCGACGCCAATTTTTATTGACGATTGAAAACCACCACAGTTATTGACGTCTGATCTGATGATCATGATGGAGCCGGAAGACAGGTACCGGAACTCCGTAATTAATCAACGTATTCTAGCCGTGTTTGGGCTTATTAGAATTGTCATGAAATGCACTTTGGCTATAAGTTACTATCGAACTGATCTGATGATGGAGCTGGAAGGTGGAAGGTTGGCATGAGAACTTCAAAATACCTACTTGTATGATATTGGTACTTCTTCAAAATAATATTCTATGTAGAAAAGATATTAACTACGTTGCCATTATATTATAATAAAAAATACACTAAACGGCTAGAAACAAAAAAGCTTTTTACAAAAAAAAAAACCGCCTTCAAAAAAAGACAAACAAAAACGTTCCTGCACTAAAAAGTAAAAAATTGAATTCCTGTAAAGAAACTTAATTTAAAGGTAAACTTATTTGACATTAATATTTTGCAAATATTCAAAATTGTTTACTTCTTTTTGGAGTCGGTGCCAGCCAAGGCAAGGAAATACGTATGGGCAACAATACCTCGAAAAACGACCTCTAACATTTACTATAAAACTACCAAGATACCTATTGCATACCTAGAATAATTAAAACACAAATACAGACTAGACTGTACTCTAAAACAAATTGACACAATTTTCACAATAATTTCTTTTAAATAATAATAATTATAAATACGTATAAAAATCCCCTGCCACTTTTTAAGTACTTTGAAATTTTTGAAGCATTATGTTTGTAAGCATCTGTTTTAAAATTTTATAATCGTGAATTGAAAAAATAAATGGCACAGGATACAACTGCTGGCACCGACTCCAAAAAGAAGTAAACAATTTTGAATATTTGCAAAATATTAATGTCAAATAAGTTTACCTTTAAATTAAGTTTCTTTACAGGAATTCAATTTTTTATTTTTTACTTTTTAGTGCAGGAACGTTTTTGTTTGTCTTTTTTTGAAGGCGGTTTTTTTTTTGTAAAAAGCTTTTTTTTTATCTGGGGTTATTTAAGTAGGTAATGTTAAATCCCTATCGAAATAAAAATCGGTTATTTTATTTTATTAAAAAAAAATGGGGTTTTGCGACTGCCATTATATTACGGTGACGGCGAATTGAATAGTTGATTTAATTATTATTCCTCGTTGAGAAAGAAGAATCAATAGTTTTCAAACATGACCTGTTTTTTAACAACCACACTCATTACTATTTTCAGTAAAGCAATCCAAGACAAAAGGCGACACAGTGATTATTAATTAATTGATTAAACACACACACACACACATACCCTCATACTTTTATTCACTACTTACAGTCTTTATTAATAAATTAAAACACTAGGAAACTTGAAACTGTTCCTTGTCGCACTGTCGATGAAGAGTAGTGATAAGGAACAGTTTCAAAAATGTCGTGGCGATGTCGCCCGACATCGCCCGATGTCTCCGGGGACACATGTCGCTCGACAAATGTTCCTAGTGGGGACGAGGCTTTAATAAACATGTCACCCATATAATTGTCCACAAATTGAATATTTTGTTTTGGTTCCTGCATGTTGTGATTGAATTAATATATTAATGATGATCTTTTATTGTAGCGGTCTTTTAACAGGACTATAGTCTTAAATCAAGTTTACTGATTCTCGACTTTCCTAGCTGAAATCACATACAGGTGCAAATTACTTATTCCGCACATAATATTTGATTCAAAATATTAAATCACAATTTTAGCTAAAATAATGGATGCATATGAATAGTGTTGAAACGTTCGTAGCGACGCAATAAAATATTGATTCGATACAATATTACCTATTCATAATTGAAACGATTTATTGAAAGCCACTAAATTCACCGACATTAATATTTAAATGTAATACCTATATTGAATTGAAATTCAATAGGTTGGTTTGCTGTAATTTATAAAATATTGTTATATGAAGGTCGTGAGATTAGAGTTGCGTTGTGTGCGCTTTGTAGATTTTGGCTACGTAATTTATGATGGCCCAAGGGCAGTGCTGCAGTGGTAACGGTCGCGACTTGCGAATTGTAGGTCGTAGGTTCGAAGTTCGAACCCAGACAGGTGTTACTGGCCCCCGTGGTGGATCAAGGCCTACCTCTCATCTGGAGGAGGCCTGTGTTGTCGTGTCGTTGTTGTTGTTGTCGTTGAGATTTGCTTTCGACTCTTCAAAATTGGACATAAATTAGTCCAAAATATTTTATGGTAAGTAGCTACATTATTTGTTTTCAATTTCAAATAATTTGTCTTGGTATGAGAAAGGTTGGAGTGCTCGAGAGGTTTCAATTTCGTCAATGATCTGTTTGGTGTCCTGGAGAAATAGGACCAATAAAACCCTAGGTCATACTAAAACATGTACCTTACTTACCTCACGATATTTATTTTCATGTCCCTCATGAAAATATATTTTTTTGTCGTCCACGTTCATTCGTCATCTGGGCCCCAAGTCTGCTATTACAATAGTGTCAGAATGGTCTATCATTGATTTTATAATTGTTGATTTGGACAAGTTTGGTAATGTACTAACATAATAGCGTCATTATGACTTTCCAGTGGTCAACCACTGACACTCCATTAAAAGAAATGGCATAGAATGGTAATCTCTTGCATAATGATAAATGACTGACTTACATAAAACACTTGACTTGTATAAAACACTAATAAATAATATGTAAAAATATATATACCTAAATGAAATCTGGCATAAATAAAGTAGTGGTAGTGTTTCGAAAATCATTTCTACTATCGGGTTTTATAATAATGGCAATACGACAATGTCATTATGACACAATTCTATTACGAGACCATTGACCACAGAACACTAATACCCATTGACCGACCAATGATCGCCATTAAGAATTTAGCAGATTACGAACTTTAAGCAAAATGACAATGGGATGGGAATGGGATCGTGTTGGAATGACGAATTTATAAAAATAGCAGACTTGGACCCTGGTCATATACTATGCACTTGATGCTTTTGAAGCATACGCATACCATAATCAATCTATAATATTCCCACTGCTGGAACTTAGTCGTCCTCTCTATGAGAGAGAGAGAGTGGCCGTAATCAACCACGCACGGTCATCATCATCATCAGCCGAAAGACGTCCACTACTGGACATATGCCTCCCCAAGCACCTCCACTTCGACCGGTTTTGAGTTTCTCGCATCCAACGGGTTCCTGCAGGCTTCACAAGGTCGTCGGTCCACCTTGTGGGAGGCCTTCCAACGCTACGTCTTCCAGTACGCAGTCGCCACTCCATAACCTTTCAGCCCCATCGGTTATCAGTTCTGCGAGCAATGTACCACTTAATTTTGGCAATTCTTCGGGCTATTTCGGTTACCTTGGTTCATGCACAATCCGGGAGTGAAATTAAATGTACAAAGTAAATTGCCTGTCTGGCTTCGAACTCGCGGCCAACAACTCGCAAGTCGGAGCCGATATTATTGGCCCACCACTGCTCGTTTTTAAAGGCCGACATCAAAAACAGTTGGTGTGTCCTTCACCATCATACTCATCCTCATTCCCTTTAAGTATGTTAAACAATATTATTTTAGACCTATATACTTCCTTAGTCCGATCTTCATACACAAAACCCTTTGCACAAATTCACTCTACCTTTTTCACGCTCAAAAAAATCCAGTTACTTTTTTATATGTCGACAACAAGTGTGACTTAGTCATAAAAGTTATCACGGACAAGTGACATTTTTATGACGCGCTTCTGTCTCACGTCAGACATTTTTTCATAGTTTATAGTCACCCAGACAATGCCGTGTCATAGCGGCTGCGACATACGCGTTGGGTGTCGCAGATTTTCTGTTTAAATTGAGGGTTGGCGTAATCAGTAGGTTGTCAGACATAATTAAACTTACTTATTCTGTGAGGTATGTCAACAACTGTGGTTCTCTGCCAGTCGGAACGTCGAATTAGTATAATCAGCCTTTAATGTTACCACTGCTGGGACACAGGTCTCCTCCTCTCTTCAAAAGGGACTGGCCCGTAATTTAATTGGGCACGTGTGGTGGATCCACGCGTGCCCAATTAAATTATCTCAAATTGATACTTAATCAGGTCAACAGTAAATGCTTGCTTTCATAATAAAATTAGGTATATTTTTTATTATTTCCCTGTAGGTACGAATGCTGCCGAAATGCCGTAGCAAAAACTAAATTGTAACAATCTACTTTCCATATTATGACTTTAAACTCACTGATTCATAGAAAGTTATTCGTTTTCATATTAGCTTACAAAAGACAGCCAGACCGTGAACAGTGTTGAAAGTATACTTAATATTACTTGTACCTTAAAAGTTATTCAAAGTTAAATCATCACCCACGTGTCTCAAAACTTTAGTAGAAGTTTAAAATAATGCCTATATTTTATTATTACTGAAGCCTACGATTAGTTTGGTCCTATTTGGTATAA
Source organism: Apamea sordens (assembly GCA_945859715.1). Classification (NCBI taxonomy): domain Eukaryota; kingdom Metazoa; phylum Arthropoda; class Insecta; order Lepidoptera; family Noctuidae; genus Apamea; species Apamea sordens. Next base: position 5,454,496 of record OX243994.1, read on the forward strand.
AAGGTACTAAGAGCGGGATAAAGCGTTGCTCAAAGGCTTGCGTACTCATCAAGCTATGTGACCTAATTACGGTACAGCTAGTATTCAGCATTTTTGTGGAGACCAAACGTTCTTTGTCGTGCCGATTTGTTTTTTTTTTTTTTTGGGCTTGAGAATCTATAAAAGGTAAGTCCTAAACGGCGCGGTGGCCCAAATGCTAGTATAGAATATTTATATTAATCCGTTTTCCTTCGCTAAGAGCTTAACTAAGGTCGTATGCCTATCTTAGATTCTAAGAGAATACGGCCTAGAATCTACATACATCTACATAGATACCACGACATCGTAGAGCGTTACTATAATAAAAACAATATTGTTCAGTTTTCCCCATTTTCTTAAGATTGAAAAGGAAATACATTTATTTAGCATAGACTAAAAGACACACAATACACCAGACACATACATCAGATTAAAAAAAAAATAAAGATCAAATAAAAAGTGTAAAGTCCGATCTTTTTATAATACCGATTAATATAAAAATATGACTTAAAACCAAATATATAAATAAGTTTAAGTATATAAAATATAAATACCCTAAAAGCAAGTGATACTATTTTAATGATACTATTTTAATTTAATATATTTTTTTTTTTCTTAACAAAAAGCGCCTTCATCCTCTCTCCTATAGAAAACTAACTTTGCTGTGCCCGACAGGGTGACATAACAACTATCATAATTATGTATACATTATGTAATGTAATAAAGTATTGAATATCTAAGAAATTAGCAAAAAGGTCTAAAAGGTTGAAAAAAACATCAAAACGAATCCACAAAAATTTCTCCTCATTTAGAAATTTCTAGTGGGTAATATCCACTTAGAGATAGTGACGTGCGTAATTATTTTGATATCCGAATTATTATCCGATCTATTAACGGATAAGTACCAATGCCTAATAATATAGGGGCTTATTCACTATGCAAAAAATAAAAATAAACCTATCTAAGTTAGTATTTTTCTAGAACCATACTTCTTATACCTCTGATAAAGAAAATATTGATATTCAGCATCCTAATTGCGTAACATACTATCAATGTTAATCTGAATCATTTTTGAAGGACATTGCTAATCCATTGCTTCATATGCTCGAATAATTTGTCTGTGTAACAAAGTAAATAACGCAATGAATGTTGTTGAACTGTCAAACTGAAAGCGACTGCTTTTGATAGTATATTACGCAATTACCCAGTGGGGTAATTGCGTAATATCTATCTTAATTATTCCAGTGGAACCAGTGGGTTCCACTGGAATAAGGAAGATAGATATTATTAAAATGATGTCAGTATTCTTGAACGGTTGATACCTGATAAATCCCCTGTTCATTAAGGTCGTGTCAAAAATGACAGGTTAATAATTTATGGGGGTTCAACAGTGGATCGATATTTTTTTCGTACTAACAACCAACGCGGATGAGAAAAATTTCTTCCGGTTTCTTTATTCCGATTATTGACACAATTTCTAGCAAACCTTTTATTTTACCATAACGTTTGTTAGCTATGCCAGCTGCTACGCCCACGGGGAGGTCGGAAACTATTCCACGGGACCGTAGTACCGGGATTAAAGTACTTAACTATCATATGTGTTAATCCAGGTTATAAACTATTAAATGTGTGCCAAAATTCCAAATCCGTTTAGGCGTTTTGCGTTATTGAGTAACAAACGCCCAAACATATAAAGTTTCACATTTATAATATTATTATCACTTTGTTTGCGACTTCGTCCGCGTGGTTATCTTATTGTTTTTCTACCCAAGATTTTTCATACAAACTAAATGGCTCTTTTCACTCTCTTAAAGGTCGAATTTCCGAAAACCCCGTTTTAGCAGATGCCAACGTCATAACAACTATCTGTATGTCAAATTTCAGCCCAATTCGTTCAGTGGTTTAAGCTGTGTTGATAGATCAGTCAGTCACAATTTTCGTTTATATACACTGCCGAGCAATGAAAAAGTTCCACCCACAAAATGCCGACAAACACCTTAATGTCTCCTAAGACATATAATTTAAAATTTGAACACAATATTTACGTTTTTAGTTGGTAATATTCTGACGCGCTGTTAAATGTAGGTACTTCAATATTGCAGACGGCGTCATTAAGCTAGCCTTTCCCGTTTAGGAGTAATTTGGTGCTATGTCAATGGAACTTTTTCATTGCTCGCGAGTGTATTTTTTATAAAGATAGATATTAGTAGGTTTACTATGTATTTGGTCAAATTATTGATAACAAAAGTTTTTGCTTCACGACCATTTGATTTTGTATAGTCGCATAATACAAACTGAATAGGATGCTTCATTGAATACTCTGAAATGCAAAATTATACGTAAATTCTCCACTTCAAGTTATGTAGTGAAACTTCCACCACTACGCAGTTTCATTCCTAGAAAAACAACCATAATAAGCCTACCAGGCACCCAGACCAGGCTATTTCTAAACGTGTAAAGGAAAGTCAAAATTCCAGAAAGCTCTATTCTAAAAGTCCTGTGGGTTGGAGTGGGCGCTATTTTGTTTTATTTGAATAAATTGCTCGCTTCGCGGGTGGTGGGAAGCATTTGTTTTCACTTAGAAAACCACTCGACGCTCTTGCGAATCCACCACTTAGGATGGGGCTGTGAAATGAGCGGATAGGTGAGTTTGTGGGGCAAAAGTGGCATTGTGGTTCTACAAAAAAAACATGCAGGAATGCACAACATGCAGGACAGTGCAGAACATGCACTGTTTTGGCGAGGTTTTTTTCGCATTGCGTTATGCTGGGGCAAGAATTTTGGGTAACAGTGTTGCACCGCATCATTTGCATTTTCAAAGCTTGATAGTTTTTTTCTATGGTTATTTCCGGCTATACTAATTATGTTAATTGATAAAATATACTTCATTGTATAGATACTATATTATAGATTACAATTTTTCCAGTTTCCGTGTTCAATAGTACTTCCATATAAAGAAAAACGGCAATAACGTACTGGCTAGTTTCTTCGTGGTAATACCTAAACGAGTTTCACAAGAGTGCAGAAAATGTTACCCAACAGAGCCTACCTACTTAAAATAGCATAATTAGCCTAAAATTTTCCCACTGCTGGGACACAGGCCTCCTCTCTGCGAGAGGAAGTAGGCCATAATCCACTGCACGGGCGCAGTGCGGGTTGGTAAATGTCACATATATTCGAATTTTGGTTCTAGGTTCTAGGACATGCCGGTTTCCTCACAATGTTTTTCTTGACAGTTTTGAGAGCAGTGGTGATTAAATAATTTACACAAAGTAAAGTGCCTGCTTGGGTTTGAACCCACGACGTACACAATTCAAAAGTTCGTAAAAGTTCGTTCGTCGTTCGTGTAAGTTTGTATTCAATTCGGTAAGTTACAGCCGTTACCTACAACTGAACCTTCACTGCTCTTACTGCTAATTTTTAAATCCACTTTCCTAGTGGCTCCACATTAGTATTGACCGTGCAGTCAAGCAGAAAGTGTTAAGAGTCAAAATTAACCCATGAAAATGTGGATTTACGAAATTATTCGACCGCGCTTTCTTACCCTAACTTCAGCGTTATTTGTTCAAGAAGTAAAAGGGTTAAAAGGGTCTTTATTTGTTTTTCTTTATTATGTATATTCAATGGTAACAAATGTAGGCACAACATAATTTTCTAAGTACTTATTTTTGAAACAAGATTTTTATAACTAAAGAAAATATTAGATTAGAGGGGTTTCACAGACGAAACAACAATTATTTAAGGTTTTATATTTTATAACTTCCTGGAAAACTCAAGTCAGGATAAATTCTCCACAATTTTCTTTAGTATTATGCTTTAGATCTGCAGTATATTAAGTTCTTTTACTTCTTTTTCAAGTTTATTTATTTATTGAATACTTTAAGCACACGTGTATAAGGCAAGTTATACTTACAACACGACTTCCTCTAATTCCACATCATCGTCCTTTGTTTTATAACTATCACCATGCTTGCACCAATACAGGGTGGCGATTTATGGGGAGTTTTTTCACGTCCACTTGACGCACGCGTAACCGTAAAAAATCGTCAAACCAAAACAAGCGTTGTTTCAAATTACAATTACAAAATGTTGGCCTTGGCGTACGTCAAATATAATATTAACGACTACGTAATCGCTATTATTTGATTAAGAGATTTAGTATTTGAGTCAAGGCCATAACTTTGTGAAACAACGTTTTTTTTTGGTTTGACGATAGTAAGCGCCTTTTTTAGGGTTCCGTTGCCAAATGGCAAAAAAACGGAACCCCTTATAGATACGTCATGTCTGTCGGTCTGTCTGTCCGTCCGTATGTCACAGCCACTTTTTTCCGAAACTATAAGAGCTATACTGTTGAAACTTGGTAGGTAGATGTATTCCGTGAACCGCATTAAGATTTTCACACAAAAATAGAAAAAAAAACAATAAAATTTTGGGGGTTCCCCATACCTACTTAGAACTGAAACTCAAAATTTTTTTTTCAACAAACCCATTCCTGTGGGGTATCTATGGATATGTCTTCAAAAATGATATTGAGGTTCCTAATATTTTTTTTCTAAACTGAATAGTTTGCGCGAGAGACACTTCCAAAGTGGTAAAAAGTGGCCCCCCCACCCCCTGTAATTTCTAAAATAAGAGAATGATACAACTAAAAAAAATATATGATTACATTACCATGTAAACTTCCACCGAAAATTGGTTTGAACGAGATCGAGTAAGTAGTTTTTTTTTTAATAGGTACGTCATAAATCGTAAACCGCAATTTACCTTTCATTCAATCAACTCATGATTGATTTTTATAGATAATGGTACGGAACCCTTCGTGCGCGAGTCCGACTCGCACTTGGCCGGTTTTTATGTTTACGCGTGCGTCACGTGTACGGGAACAACCTGTCCTTAGTCACCTGCATTTGTCAAGAAGAAAATACTACTTGGCCTACTGAACCACTTTTTCTACGAAATCCATAATTATCCTACGAGTATTAGTAAGCAAAAAACAACCTTTTATGCATGCTCGAAATAGTCTATTTACTGTAGTATGAGAGATTGATTTTCTTTTTTCACGAATCAAATATGATATTCATAGTGAAAGTTGTTAATAGTGTGCCGAGTAGAATCACCACCTTGACGGATACAGGTTACTAAATCGCCACCCTGTGTAGAACCATACTTACAAGCAGACTCGTATGCGCACTTCCTGCTTACAACACATTTCTTCAACCCATTCCTTAGCCTAAAAACAATCCGGTTTCCAATCTAGTTTCTCCCCGTTTCCCTCCACCCTCTGTTTGCCTCTTCTAAGAGTCTTTAAAGCCATTACAGCTTGCACTTATCTTTATTGATTACCAGCTGTTGCCAAACTACTTCGTGTCAGTTTCCTGCCTTAAAGTTGGCTCCTAATGCACAAAGTAACGTCACACTACTGACATTAGTTAGTGCTTACAATTTAATTTAGTTACTGAGAAACTTGTAAGAACTGTTTTGTTTATGTGAGATGCGAAAAGCCTTTTCAAGGAAACCTTAGGCGGATCTCGCACTACAACGTGCCACGCGATGGGGGTGGCAAATGGAGCCAAATACCACGACCGGAAAAGCGTTCTTATTGAATTTGTTTGAGAAATCACGCGTGGTGTGCGTGTCCCGCGCTCTGGAGCGTGCCGCGTGGTAATATGATATCCACCTAAGTCGAACTCCATAAATGTATTTTCTTCAGATTCATGTCTTGCAACAGCAAGTCAGCAGTTTTAACTTTTATCACATCATTGTTTGTTACTTTAATCTTTTTCCATTTATGATAAAACCAACTCGGTTTTCCAAAAGCTTCAAACAAGGCAAAAGCAAGTAAATGACTAAAGAGCCTCTAAGACGTTTGATATGAGAAATACATAAAAGGCTTAGTTAATGGATAGAAGTTGACTTAATGTAAGGTACATTTACCTATTCTAAAGCAATGATCTAGCAAGTCAAAGTCAAATCATTTATTTCAAATATGTACATCCACGTCAAAATTTCCAAAAAAATAAAAGTGATTTTAGTCGCTGATTCATAACTAAGCATGATTCCGATTTAAAACTAACAGATTTCTAAACAATCTGTACCAAAGTCTACTTTAAAATCGAGATTCAAGCAGCTAATTCTAGAATAAGAAATAGGTACTATTCTGCTTAAACCAAAAGTTTCTCACCGACATCTCAATGTATGTATTTCATTCAGCGTTTTAAAATTTATAACCACTATTCCGCCATTTTATTGGCCGTAACCATATAATATTTTCAACATAACACGTGGTACATTAAAGTGTTTCGAGTCCTTTTCGAGAGTCGAGAGATTTCTTTTGTTTTATTCATAGGTACCCCGTGAATCTTGGGTTGGCGTCCTAACAACTTGGGGACGTTTCATTCAATATTTTGATGGTAGTTTGTAAGAGAATAAAGTGCGGGGATGCTGTTTTTTAAAATTCAATATAAACTTTTTTATTTGACATTTTAAACGTTATACAGGAAATAAATACAGGAATCACACACCTTAGGGGCTATTCCCGTATTTTACAAGAACGTGGATAATATCATGGATTTGCCAAAAATACTACTAATTCATCTACATTTTTGTCAGTTTTTGACTGTCGCTGAGATGAGATTACAACCACATTTTGAACGTTTTTAATTACGAGAATTGATCTTCAGTCTGTTTAATTGCTGAAATCACTATTGATAGCCTTTTATTACGAGAGAAAATATAACAAATTGTACCCAATACATCCGCGTTCACAATGGGAAAGGCAACTTTCAAAATGGCGCTGTCGTAGCTAATTCCCGAAACAAGCTAATAATACAAAGCGTGAGATGGTTTCATATTCGTTTTGCGAAAATGACGCGTTGATGTGCTCCTAAATACTTCGAAACTGGTGTCCACCATTTTCAGAAAGTCCCTTTTAATTATACAGAGTTCGAATTTATGTCGAAAATATTTCGAAGAAAGTGATTACTAGTAAAAGTTTTAGGTTTTAAATTCTGACACATTCTATAATAATAATATCCCTGGACATTTCACACAGCGCCATCTAGTCCCAAGCTAAGCAACCTAATGCTTGTGTTATGGTAACAAGATGGCTGATAAACTACTTATATACATTTTTTTTTGTAAATACATACATATTATAGATAGAAAAACACCCAGACTCGGAACAAATACATGTAGGTCATACAAATATTTATTCCGTGCGGGAATCGAGCCCGCGACACGCAGCGCAGCAGTCAATCGCTTAACCACTGCGCCAACCGTGCCGTCTTATGTAAAATACTTGATTTAAATTAGATAGAAATTACAGAAAATAATGAAATAGTAAACGCATGAATGAACACGAAATACAATTAATGACGAAATGTCAAATGTGTTATCGGCCGTGGGTTTGACCGACATTCCCCATTAAAAGATAGTCACTGTGACGCGTTGGTAACAATTATTTATGTTGTCAGAAGCTCAGTCTTCAAGAATACTTTAATATCAAGCTATCATAATTACTCACGCTTGTGTACGTAAGTCTACTAAAAACATAATTACCTACTCTTTAAGTTAATTTAATTCTTAGCAATAATATTCGAGTGCAATTAGCTTATAAAACATCGAACGAAGTTTATAGTGGATGTATTTTCATTGAACTATTTTTTGCACTCTATTCCATCAAATAAAACTCTCAACTGGTTAGAAAAAGGCGTCATAATGAATTAAAAACTGAAAAACATGAAAAGCCCTACATGACACAAATAAATTCATACTGAAAATAAAAAAATTCAACAGGCGACTCCATTCTCATTGTGCGTACGGTACCCGAGGACCATGGAGTCGTGTTTATTTAATTAATTTTGAAAGGAACCCTCAAGTTTTCATGCACTCTGTTGCTTTTTATATGGCGTGCGACTTCATCATTAGTTTGGTGTTGACATCTTGTCATGTCAAAGGAAATGCAGTGTACTTTTTCATTAATTTTAATGATAACATGGATACTTATGAGGGTGAGTGTGGAGATTTTGTTTCGCACGTAATTAATTGTTTGTAAAGTTTTGACTATGGTGGCATAATAAATAATTATAGTGAAAGGTTTTTTGAAAAGGATAAAACTATTTATTACTCAACATACTGCGTTCATTTATGTCTGTTTTTAGTTAAGGTTGGATGAAGTATCATTAAAAGGAAAATTCTGAAATTTCGACTTAAAATAAAGAATATCATTCTTTACTATAACTGAAATCAATAATGATGCTTCATTGCACACGATTTTATTGTCATTTTGAGATGCTGTACTAACTTTAAATGGCTATGGACATATTTTCAGACACCAGTCATTCTATTCTATAAAACTTTCACCGTGAAAGCTTGGGTGAACTGTCAATAGTGTAAATCCTGAAATCAGGTGGGAACAGCTCACGTCAAGCACACTTAAGCTTTGTTTTCACGGTGAGATTTTTCCAGAATAGACCAGCTAACCCTATTTAGTTTAACTGACAATGCAATTTAATTGTATTTTTTTACACATTTTCACTTCAGGTGATGTTTAAAATACTTGTGGAATTTTAAATAGCAGACTGACAGACAGTTTTTTAGGCGAGATTGTCGCCTGTCATCTGTCGCATGACGGATGTTGGTGTTATTATAATATACAAGCTGTTGTTTTGCATCCTAGTCAAATTTCAGGAGGCTGCTAGGAAATACATAAATAATCAAATAAAATTACGATCCCTGGTAAATAATGAATACATACTTTTTTTTAGTTATTTAAGTTTGACAGTATTTCAAAATACACCACTTTCAAAGAACAGAATCGCGTTATTGTATCGTAAAAGCGGCCGCGTTTTTATGTGTGTGTAAAAGGGCAGTTACAGTGCGGTCTCAGACAGGCCGCGTGTATGCGTGTCCCACAAACGTTTCCGAAAATTTGAAAAAAAAATACCTATACTTATTTTATTATTGATTCAAGTCGAGAATCAGTAGCATAGTTACCTCCTTGAATTTGACGAGGATGCAAAACAACACCTTGTTTAGGTCCCCCCCGGCCTCTGCATACTCAGAATAAAATAAACAAATACTTAGCTTAGCACTACAACTTTTCCCAATTCTTACATTATCTGTAAGTAATCTGTTGTCTCTTTAGTCTTCTAAAGGATTTGAAACTGGATTTCTTTTATTCCTTCCCGCGTTATCTTGTCTTTACTGCAAGGATTTCAAGGAGGACGTGCGGAGATAAGACGAAATTCTTTATTATACTTTCTTTTCTTACTGTAGCTATATTTTCTTCAGTATGTTTCGTTTGAATGTAATTTTTCCAGTACGCAATTTGTACCTATGTGTTTTACGTAATAATGACGGATGCCAAAATAACATTACAAAAGGCGACTAAGGAATTATTTCTGGCAAAAAGGTAACACTATGTCCCTTCGTGTTTATAGTAACCTATTGACTGGTTACCTAATTTGTAGATCATTAATAACAAACTACTTACTAAATTCTGTATATATTACAAAATCTGACACCAAACATAATCTCAAAAGGATATTTTTACATAGTATGCGAACAATAATAAAGCGTAATTAAAATAGTCAATCATTGCAGTAACTTTTGAATTAATAATGCAATATCTCTTAAGAGCCTGCCTCAGATTGCAGAAATTGTCTTAGCATGAATGGTTGTAGTTTCATCAGTACTGCAGTATTAACTGTATAATTAATTCATACTGCTTAACACCTAGTCAAGCTACCGTTTACTAGATCGATGGCCGCCACAGAACTTCTGCTATTTACGTCACTGAAACGGTTTGCTATCCATTTGCATAAAATTGTTAGACCTAATATAACTTGGCATACTTTTGTTTCTCACTATTATATTTTCGCATAACATTATTTACGCATAACAGCTTACGCAATATTTTTTTAAGCATAACATTCTAAAGCATAAATTTATTTACGCATAATGATATTAACACATATTTTTATAGGCATAACAAATAAGCATAATAATTAACTTCTAAAATGTTACTAATACACATTTTTATACCATATTGCTCTAGTTAAAGTAGGCAGTTTACATTGTAGGTAGAATAAATCATTTTTTTTTATTTTTCTATATGGACGGTGGTCTCATAAAACTATTGTGTCACTAAGTGTATTATTGCAAAGTTGTAATTTAATCCCTAAAAAAAATCTGAATTCTGTAATGAATTAGTAAATATCAGGAAACATCATATTATATACTGTTATAACCTCATCTAACCCAAACCACAACCCACAACACCAACAATAGAGGGGATTTGGCATTAATAGTCACTTTTTTTTTGTCTCAGCGACAAAAAAAAGTGACTATTAACGCCAAATCCCACAATAGTTTTATGAGACCACCGTCCACTTACGCATCCCCGTCTCGCGGGGTACGAGACGGGGTATGTGGGACTCCCTGTCAGAATGACAGTATACCCACTTAAATTCAGCAGTATTCCCACATCGCCGTGATGGGAGGGCCATGGGAAACCGGCTTAGCCTTTACTTTCACAACCCTCCCGGCGCATACCCGCCTAGCTGGGCTCGTGGGCCCGCATGCCCCCAGGTTGGGGGGCTACGGGAATGGCCGGGAACACCTGGCTATTCCCGTCCCACACTGGTGGAGGCCTGTCTAGGCAATGGTGCCCCCGCACCCTGCCTGCTGGCCTCCACGCCTGCCTAGCTAGCGGGCCCCGCGCCGTAGCCCCCCAACCTTAACAGTAGTAATTATCAGGAAACATCATACCTAATAATTGTATTCCTAAATACTATTATGCTAATAGTCGTTAGGCCTATAAGTAGCACTATGCGAATTAAATGTATGCTAAAACAAATTAGCCTTCAAGATAATTATGCCAACATAAACTGTATGCAAAAAAAATATATGGCAAAGTATTATTATTGCATATTTAATAAAACAAATTATACCAAAATCGTTATGCCAAAGTATATTAGGAAAAATAAGAATATTGTGCGAAAAGAAGGGATCCCACTGAAACATTACTTATGAAAATAAGTTGTTGTATTTTGCTAGAGAGCGATTTTTGACCACGTTAAAACCCGTTGCATCGTTTTCATGATACCCATCACTGCGGCCATGATGTGGCGGCCACCTTCTTTAGGTTGTCCGTCCATCTAGCTGGGGGTGTCTCACACTACGCTTGCCAATACGCGTTCTCCACTCCAGCACCCTAATTGCGTAACACATGCACAATCAATCGGAATCGGTTACATTTAGACAGTTCAACAACATTCATTGCGTTATTTACGTGTTGAGCAGACAAATTTTTCGAACTTATGAAGCAGTGGATTAGCAATTTGCCTCAAATTGATTTAGATTCCGATTGATCGTGTGTTACGCAATTAGGGTGCAGGACTCGTCTGCTCCACCGGTCATCGGTCATTCCTTAAACCCTGCATAAATATTTGCCTCGTGTCAATAAATAAATGAAATATAAGCATCAAGCACGTGCGAAGTGTCGCACCCAATTGTAAATTGTTCCACTTATCCTGCTTCGCCCACTCAAAAAAGTTAAGCAGGAGTATCACGTATCATTGTAAGGTTAAACCTAAAAGATAGGCTTCAGCCAACCAACAAATACTTGAGATTCTTGAACAAAAATAGCCTTTTATGTCCTTCAGGCGTCGAGACAATAATATAAATAGAAAATGAGTATTAAAAAACTCGCTTAAAGATAAATTGAGTTGACAGGGCTAAGCCAGGCCGACGGGCTGTCAAGATCAGTGACTTAAAAAGATATTATTCTCAAAAGCTTACCTAGCATGAGACAATTTTGTAGGAAAAGATGTTTATTACATAATTTTTATTTTGTATTCAAGAGAAATTGTGGTGGAGACATCTTTAAGACTCCTGCAGACAGGCGCGACGCGACGGTGTGACGCGATTCTGTAATTGAAATTGTTCTACTAAAGTCGCTTTGCGCTGTCGCGTTGCGCCTGTGGGCGTGTGCCTTTATAAAGTGTAATATATGTCGCCATCAAGTCGTATCCGGTACGCCAGCGCCATCTGGTGGCACTCGACACAGTCTAGCCGAGTTCCTGCGAGTGGAGGAGAGCCCTGCAGAGCGGTCTCTTGATCATTGGACATCGACCGGACAACATGTGCTTAGAAACTGTCTCCCGTTCTGTATTGTATAGTATACCTACATTGTTGAATTCGCTAGTGAGATAAATTAGTTCGTAAAATTAAAATTTAATTTGAACTGCAAACGGTTTTTCACATTGCGCAATAACCAACACTACCTATAGTACGCCCACAGTAATTCAAATATGGTTGATGATTACGAGAGACATGTACCTTCTCCGTCATAGAGATTATAGTACCTAAATTATTCCCTGTTTACTAAACCTGCATCTGCCAACACCTTTAATTTGACTTGCACTTGTCAATTTCGCTTTATCATTATTAAATAACTCGTTCAATGTTGTCCACGAAATTCAATTATAATTCTCGCAAAATAAGTTTGAGAGCTAACATTGATATTTTAAATGATAATAATTTAATACCTAATTAGATATATTGACTTAAAAAGTAGTAATATAGTGCTATGTGTGTGTGTGTGCTAGTGTGCTGTGCTATACATGGCTAATGTCTCATTATTTTCAGCGAGTGTGGCAATGTATGGTATTTTTTTTGTATTTTTCTTACTTGCTTTATATGCCTATTTTTACCGAAAAAAAAAATTAAAAAAGTTGTTTTAATTTGCAAAACATTGGCGAGAAGGTATTATTGAATTTTGTTCACCATACATTGTAAAATAGCGCTGCAATTTTCAAAAACCGTAAGAAATTTTTAATTCTCGGGCTACTTCGCGAATTGGTGCGAACTCGGCCGTACGAAGATTTAAAGGTTTTATTTGTGTTTTTTTTATGCGTCATGTTTGACACAAATAAGTGCATTTTCTTTCTTTCTTTCTTTCTAGGTTTATGTACAAATAAAAATATGTATACATACTAGTATTTTACATGGAGTGACTGCCTATCTGACCTCCACAACCCAGTTATTGAATATACCCCTTGGTAAGACTGGTTGTCAGACTTACAGGCTTCTGACGACCCGCACCCTAATTGCGTAACACACGATCAATCGGAAACTGAATCATTTTGAAGCAAATTGCTAATCCATTGCTTCATAAGTTCGAAAAATTTGTCTGCTCAACACGTAAATAATGCAATGAATGTTGAACTGTCAAAATGAAACCGATTCCGATTGATCGTGTGTTACGCAATTAGGGTGCCGTAATGATTGTCAAAGATCCACGAATGACAGCCGGGACCAACGGCTTAACGTGCTTTCCGAGACACGGAGGGGTCTTGGTATATGAAGATGGTCACCCATCCATGGACCAACCGCGGCAAGTATAGTTTAACCTGATCGATCGACCCATGCGGCTGTTATTAATAATAATAATAATCGTTTATTTATAAAAAGGGAATACATTTACATTTAATACCACTATTACCATTTTTTTATTTTTTTTTTATTACTTAGTCATAAGCCCCGCGAAACTCAAAACATACCCAAATATACTTAAGACATACTTAGAACCTACAAGCTACAGCAAGAAAATAAAATGTAATAACGAATTTCATCTAATCTACATTTCGTGTGTAAATAACTCCTTGTTTACTTTAACCTCATCTGTTTGTCATAGTGCCCCATTTTTCTAACACAAAGCATATAAGCGGACCACAGACTGTGCACGAACATAATGTTGTTCCTTTAACCCTGCTTAAGAAATGCCGCAAAGGATGGTTGCAAGTTACATTATCGAAACTAGGGACTGGTTAGGTTAGTTAGTCCTGTGAATGCATAGTAGCAGCTTGCAGTTGTGAATTTGAACTTGCTCCATGTTTATGCAACCTAATATTGTTTTCGGTGAAATGCAAAAACACTTACACTAGCAGTGCCCCACGGTTCTCCGCATAAGTTCAGATCCCGTGGGAATATCAGGATAAACAGTATCTTACGTGTCAATCGTGGTTATAAACTATCTACGACGACGGCACGGTTGGCGCAGTGGTTAAGCAATTCCCCCCCAGTGGGTTCCCGCATTGTCGAGGCGGGGGGGCTCAGTAGCCGTGGCTAGGCGGGCCACGGTGAAGCTAAGAGGGACCCAAGCGGGGGGCCGCTCGTCCGGGCTGTGCGGTTTAGCCCGACGTAGCGGCCCACGGGTAGGTTGCGGTGCTGCGACATCGTGACCTACCTGAGGCGGGCCGCGATGTCCCCCGTGAGGGAGACATTACGGCTGAGGACAGAGGCCGCGGCGGGAGGGGTTCTCCCTTCCTTCCGCGGCCTTGACGGGGCCGCCACCGTGAGATGGCGGACGCGGCGGGGCCGCAGGGGAAGAGGAGTGTCGGTGTTTCGTTGCCGCTCTCCCTATCCTCTGCGGCCGTAGCTCCCCCAACGCGGGGGGGCATGCGGGGCCTGCCTCTTAGGCGGGCGTGGAGGCCAACAGGCAACGGGTGCGGGGGCTCCGTTGCCTGTTTTGCACAGGCCTCCACCTTGTGGGACGGGAATGGCCAGGTGTTCCCGGCCATTCCCGTAGCCCCCCAACCTGGGGGGCATGCGGGGCCCGCCATACCATCTTGGCGGGCGTGCGCCGGGAGGGCCGTGGAAGTATTGATTTCCCATAGCCCTCCCATTACGGCGTTTGTAGGAACACCGCTGAGTTTTAGTGGGTATACTGTCCTTTCCGACAGGGAGTCCCACATACCCCGTCTCGGTCCCCCGCGGGACGGGGATGCATAAAGCATTTCTCAGCGAGAAAAAAAAAAAAAAAAAAAAAAAAAAAAAAAAAAAAAAAAAAAAAAAAAAAAAAAAAAAAAAAAGTGGTTAAGCAATTGACTGCTGCGCTGCGTGTCGTGGATTGGATGGTACGAGTATTTGTATGGCCTACAAGTATTTGTTCCAGGTCTGGCTGTTTGTGTATGTGAATTTAAATGTTTGTAAACGCACCTAGTGTGGGGAACGAAAAAAAAAATCTGTGTGCCAAATTTCATCCAAATCTGTTCAGTAGTTTTTGCGTCAAAGAGTAACAAACATCCATCCATCCATCCTTCATCCTCACAAACTTTCGCGTTTACAATATTAGTAGGATGTTGGATAAGCAATTACTGGATTGAATGCTCTTTTTTATGCATGAGATTGCGGATATTGCAAAGGCATGTATTTAATCGAACTCCAAATAATTGCCACACTCGAAAAAGAGGCTCATCTGTATTACAGATGAGCCTCTTTTGTGATCCTTAACCCGTTGAATACCGTAATTACAGACACAATTAAAAAGCCATTGTTCTGTCGTGGATCTACGTTCCGGCATATGAAGGGTTAAATAATTCCCATTGGGGTGGCCTAAACATACTAAATAGTGAAGTAACTGTGAGTAATGTTAATGAGTTTATATTGGATATTACTCACACCGAGGAAGGAAAAAAATCGTGAGGAAACCTTATTTCTTTTTTGGTGGGAAATCATCAAATAACTTCTCCCGCTCTCGTATCAGAATTTTACTGACTAAAACCCACCCGTGTTCTTTCAGTTGTCTGTGTTAGAGGCCACGGTATGTCTTTCAAACAACCCGCGACCCTGGCATCGGCATCGTAAGGAAATCTGGACTTACTTATAATCAATATAAGTCTGTAATCACCAACCCGTCTTGAGCAAGCGTTGTGATCAATGTCCGAGCCTTTTTATTTATTTAAGAAAAGCACAGCCACATCACGTACATTACCCTTATGCTAAAATAATCTTAATAACTAAAGGACTAATGTACATGACAATTTCGGCGTACATAGCATTGATTATATGTCTTGCTGCCTTGAAAAGTATATTAAGCTAAACTAAAACTAATATAAACCAAAACAAACTAAAGTGAGTAAGATGGGTAATAAACATGAAAAAAAAGTTAAGAATAAAAACAATAATTGAAAAAAAATTATGATAAGTAATATAAAAATTGAAATTAGAAGCAACTTGGCAAGGATAGCGTGATTTTCTTTCTGAATACCGGTAGCTTGTCGCTGAATATATCAAGGTCAGATGTGTTTAATACAGTATTATTGTATTCGTTGCTCATCCGTATAACTGGGGAGCCTTGTACGAGAAGAGCTACAGGACTGAACTAATATTTATCTCCTGACCTTTTGTTAATGAAATAGAAAGAAAAAGATGCACTGAACTTAAATTTAGTTTAGTTTGTGAACAAGGGAATCGGCGCCATTGTTGTTGCTACGCTGGTATTACAGATTACCTTCATTTAATATCAAACATAGCCAACCACCGTATCAAATGACTAGAACACCCCATAAACCAGTTTCACGATAACCATACAACAGATGTCACTAATAAACGTTTCTGTTTATTAACTGGCGTATCTCAATACCGATAGCGTAATGCGGATGTGACGTCATAAATAATACGCCGGCTGGCTACGTACATAGAATAAGAATGTATAGATGCGATACTCAAGCACAGAACGCATTGTAATTATTGCCTACAGTTTCCGGGCGTAAAAAACTTCAAAAACGTCAGTGTAGTGCTGTCGATAATAGACAGAATTAGCAGCCTCTATTTAAAGATCAAGCAGTAGTGATCTTGTAGAAACATCCCGGTTCGAATTTAGGCAGACATGCATTACTTTACTTATACAATACATTGTGCAATTTATTTTCATCGCCAATGCACTGAAAAGGTGAAATAAAACTTGGAAAGGAAACCAACTTGTCCTAGTATCAAAAATTCAGTGAAGTGAGCTTGAAGGGACCGGTCAAGCCCTAGTAGCATCAGCAGTGCGATTCTGTAACCATCTCACCGTGAAAACTTAGGTGATGTGAGCTGTCATTCCAACTAATGCTAGGGATTGACACTATTGATAACTCACTCTAAGCTCACTTCACCTAACTTTTCATGGTGAGATTTTTACAGAATCAATCGGCAGGTACAAAGACAGCTGACTTCACCTTAGTTTTCACGGTGATTTTTTTTTATATAATAGACCAGGCAGTGGCACCATTCATCATGGTCATCATCATTTCAGTCCACTGCAGGACACATGCCTCCCCCAACCACCGCGACTTCGACCTAGTTCCGTGCTTCCCGCATCCAGCGGATTCCTGCAGCCTTCAATTAAGGTCATTGGTCCACTTTGTGGGTGGCCTCCCAACGCTACGTCTTCGCGGTCACCACTCCAGAACCTTTTAAGGAACCTTATAAATGGTAACATTATAAACTGATTATTATGTGTAGCGGGGTGAAAGGAGACAGTAGGTGATTATTTTGGCAATATCAGCGTTCGCACAACAAACGAAAACATTATCAGTTTCGCTTCTATACAGATTTCTAAATCTATGATAAAGTCATTTGTTAGGCGACAGCTTGGCAAGTTTAGACGTGAGTTGTGATGCGATCTTGTTTGTACTTACATAGTTTTAACTTAAGTGAAGTAGTTTTGCAGTAATAACCAATCCTGCTAATGATGTTGGAACGAATGATAAAACGAATATGGCATGTTCAACTAGAGTATTCCCGGTTCCACTTTGTAACAGTGGGTCTTTAAAGCAACAAAGCCAATCTGTTTGGCAGTGTATTGTATTGTAAATACTCTAACAATCATTCATTGTTCGAGTCTAACAGGAGATACTAACACTGTTGCACTACGAAAACCGCCTTTACTAATACGACATTAAGGTGCCTTCATAGCGGATTCATGTGGTCCATGTCCCTGTTAATGTCAAATTGTTGCATTGATGTGCACTTGACTGTATACGTATTCGACAATGAAAATCCCTCTCTCAGCGTGTTGATGGAAATCTTAATTATGTCAACCCAGCGATGCAAGCACGGATCTTTGACGTATTGTAAAAAGGCAAAAACAATTGAACATCGTAGAGGGTCGGATGTTTTATCCACATCTTGTTTCTGTCGAATGAAACCGTTAAATCTGTTAGTATAGGTTGATTTAAAAAGTCGATTTAAATCAGTTGTCATAGTATGGGCATGTGATACGGAGGAATTAGGAAATTGTCGTAAGGAAAATTTTGGGTTGATATGAATGTCAATGATTATAAAAGTAGGGGAAGACCACAGAAACGACCGATGGACTGTGGCAATGATGATATGGTTAGAATGGGGGTGACTATGGAGATGACGACTAATAAAGATGTATGGAAGTAAAAGACATGTTGCGCCGATCGCCGCCGATGGGCGGGAGAATAAATGATGATGGTTGATTAAACAACTCCGTGCTTGTGCAAACAGTAAGTTCAGCGGTGCTGCTGAACTTATGTAAGAAGTTTATAGGTGATATGATGATGAGAATAATGAAATATGTACTATAAACTTTCTCAATTAATTTTGCATGTTATCTTTAGTACACCAACGGCACATTTTGCCAACTATACAATGTGGAGATGACAATCAAAAAAAGTAGTTTTTTCAAACAAACAAAATGGAAGTGTTGGGCCAAGTATGGATTTTGCCAATCTTTAACTAGCTATAGTGAATAAACTATGGGATATATTATTTGATTGAATTTTCTATTATATATTATATTATTATATATATTATATATTATTATCTATTATATATATATGATATATTATTTGTATGCAGACTGGGAACGTCATTAGGTACAAGCCGTTTAATTTATTGTAGTATTGTCATCTTCACCTTGTCATCATCTGCCTAGCCTATTTCCAACTATGTTAGGGTCGGCTTCCAGTCTAACCGGATGCAGCTGAATACCAGTATTTTACATGGAGCGACTGCCTATCTCACCTCCACAACCCAGTTACTGGGTAATACGATACCTCTTGGTAAGACTGGTTGTCAGACTTTCGGGCTTCTGACTACCCATGACGACTGTCAAAGATCCACGAATAACAGCCGGGACCAACGGCTTAACGTGCTTTCCGAGGCACGGAGGGGTCTCGGTACGTAAAGATGGTCATCCACTCATCCACAGACCAACCGTAGCAAGCGTAGCTTAACCTGATCGATCGACCTGTGCGGCTGTTATTATTAAGGTACTAATTAGACAACCTGAATTTCCAGTAGACATGATATTATCAAAGGTTGTCCTTTAATAATTTCATATCATACTACAGTTACTTGTATAGGTATATGCTGCTTATTCGTGCGAAAATACCGTAGGTGAACAAACGATACTGAAGATCAAACATAGGCCTCTTTTTAGCCTAGAATCATAAGGTGTGTGCTTTTATTTCCACATATAAACACACCTCTTTACAAATTAGTTTTGCATGAAAAAGCAGTTTTATCTTCATTTGAAGCAGTAGGTATGCCCCGATGATTAAGTGTTTGGAAGGTAGGTAGGTAGGTAGGTATGTAAGTAAGTATTTAATTAATTACAATTATTGAGAGGGACACTTATCAAAGGATTAATGAAGAAGAATTTAGTGAAAAACTTGATTGTCAAAGGAGTACAACTTGAGGTTGAGGGCTCAAAACCCAAGCTTTACACTTCTTAGTCTACATACTGGCCTAGATACCTAATTGGGGTTGCAAAGATAAAATTTCATCATCTGCCTAGCCTTTTCACAACTGAGTTGGAGTGCCGGTAATACCGACATGGTTATACTGTTTGTCAGACTTTCGGGCTGAAATAAAATGTGTTGCAAAGTTCTTGGTTGCGGTAAACTTTTTAGAAGATTTTTTTTTTTAATTATTTGAATTTTATTCTTTTCTTTTTTATGGCTTTTTCTCGTATCTGACAAAAGGTTTGATTTGTGTCTTCGATCAATAATAGTACTAGATTCCCGAAGAGCGCTTCAAAAACGGCTCGGCTCGGCTTATTTCAAATTCGTATGTTTTTAACCTTATTACTTAGACTTTAAGTTTCATTTTAGAATAAATGACTGAAAATTTAAAAATAGAATGATTTTATTTTCAAGCGACATTTTAAATATATTTTGCAATAATAATTAAACTTTATGTTTAAGCATTAAGGTTTATAATGAACTGAAGTTGTTAATATTATTAAACTTTTTTCTAAGAAATGTAGATATATACGTGTGTGACGTGACCACTTGACCGACTGATTTTTGTTCCTGACCCTTAATCTAGTACTATTATTGATCGAAGGTTTGTGTTTCTAATTTATGTTATACTTTTCATCATAATTTTCACAGTAAAATCCTTTTATCACACTATGCTTTAGTTTCATTTTATTCCACAAACCACTAATACTTAAAGTCCATTTTCGTCGTCTAGACATTATATTTTATTATAAAAACAAAATTAATTTGTCATAGCGATCACGTTTTTAGCTTAGGTTTTTAGAGCCAGATGCAGCTGCATTATTAAGGAATTTTACGGACCTTGTCGTCAGCTATCTTAATTTCATGACGTAATTAGGTTCTATGGAAAATATATACTCCAATCCTATCTGGCATAACGTACCTCTTTGGGGTAAAGAGATGCTCTGACATGTGTAACCCAGTCTCGACATTAGGTTAGTCAAGACCAACATTTCATTTTTGTAACTTTTTGTGACGTCACATATGTGTATTTTGTGTTATGCGCTCAGACAGTTTACTTTTAAACCAATGAAAAGGGTTAAGCTATTGAATGTAAAATAAAAGGCTAATTTGCTTTTCATTTCATGTACTTAAATACCAGTGTAATTACTTTGTATGTTGACATTATTTAAAACGTTGACGCGTAAATAAATACGTGTAATTATGCTGGGGTATGAAATATTAATGTAATGACGATTTCAAATTAGTTTAAAATCAAATTTAATGCTGCATACAGCACTACTGGATGCAGGCCCAGTGCGGGTTGGCGGATGTCACAAGTCTTCAAATTTTTGGTACGGACCAGGACTTGCCGGTTTCCTCACGATGTTTTCCTTCACCGTTTTGAGAGCAGTGGTGATGAAATAAACTACACAAAGTAACGCGCCTGGTTGGGTTAGAACCCACGATGTACAACTCGTAAATAGGAGCCGTTACTACCAGGCAACCACTGCTCTCATGATATGAGAATATTAACAAACATTGCAAAATCGTATTACTTACTTTACAAACAAAATCAGAGAGCAAACAAACAGTACTACAGTACTGTTTTTCAAAAACAAAGCAAAATAGCCAAGGGTATAATGAAATGTGCTTGTTAAAATATTCAGCGGATTACCGCTCCACATGTTGGTATACTGCAGTCGTTTATCATTGGCCAAGGTTAGTGATAATTAATTCCAATAAATGGGGAATAGGTATATGCACTGTAGTATATTTATTGGGCGTAAATAAAATGGTTTTTGTTTCAAGGTTTTTGAGAAATATACAGGTTTTTTTTTTTTTAAAAGGTTGAAATTGAATTCATGGGCATCCTTTTAAGGGGTCATTGTAATCATCATTATGAACAACTTTTACTATGGGACCAAATCTGAAATCGTGAAAAAAAAAACAGCTGTTCCCTACATTTTGACGAGTTATGCGAACATAAATGCACAGACAACTGATTTTTTTTTTTCGCGATTTCAGGGTTTGTCCCATAGTAAAAGTTGTTCATAATGATGAGTACAACGACCCCTTAAAAGGATGCCCATGAATTTAATTTCACCCTGTCTGTATACGCTTTTAATATTTTTAATGTGATAAAAAAATCGGCCAAGTGCGAGTCGGACTCGAGCACCGGAGGTTCCGTAAAAATTTGTAGTTAAGTAACTACAATTTTACAGTTTTTGGATTGATTCCTTTACTTGTGCTACATGACATTGCTTCTTGCCATATTTCATGATTCTAGGTCAACGGGAGGTACCCTATAGGTTTTGATTTCCTTGCGAGTGTCAAAATATGCTGCATAAACAGATAAACGCCAGTATTTTTTTATTGCGTCGAATTAGAAGTTTGATTTCTTCACTGCTTCAAGAGATTGTAGCCCTGAGTATTTCATATTAATTTCAAGTTGATAATTCCACGCGTTCCTGAGAAAAAGGGTCTTAATAGACGGACAGACAGACGGACAACGAAGTGATGTTATAAGGGTTCCGTTTTTCCATTTTAGGTATGGAATCCTAAACATAAGCTGGGACTTTGACGGTTAGATAATTATGTAACTTATAGGCTGTTACTTGGCTAATATTTAGGCAAGTAAATGACTAATATTAAAAGGCTTTATAGGCAGTTTATAATGGAAATCCAAAATGATTTAAGTGAGGACTTATCCGTGTTTTAAAACCTTAGGCTTAAAGATTAAACTCATAATTTCAGACACTCATTATGTGCCTTAAATTCAAAGCTTTTAAAAATACATAATTATAAATCCAAAGCCAATTTAGCTCTTTAGGATATTCTTGAGCCAAGAAATAATCCGTTTTAAATGGAGATAAATGTTTAAAGGAACCAGGTAAGAGTGAAGGTAGATCAGATAAAACTGACATTTACAACTACCCTCGAAAGATTGATGATACTGCAGTACCAGTATAGATTATTGTAAAGAAATAAATCCTAGGAAAGTGCTCAATGATTAAGAGGGATGAAACGCGTAAAAATTGAAACGTCAGAAAGATATACCAGATATCTTTCTGACGTTTCTATTTTTACGCAAAGAAATGAAATACGATACCATTTTCGGAGATTACTATAGCTCATATTAAGATTCATAGACGACTCCGCCTTTTTTCTTTTTTTTTTGAAGCCTTGAAGTGTAAATATGATGTTTTTAAACTTTGCCCCACACTAGGAATTTCTCCTGTGTCGTGCGTGCGTTTACAAACATTTAAACTCACATACACAAACAGCCAGACCCGGAACAACTACTTCTAGGCCATACAAATATTTATTCCGTGTGGGAATCCAACCCGCGACACGCAGCGCAGCAGTCAATTGCTTAACCACTGCGCCAACCGTGCCGTCAAAGTTCTAGTGGTTGTTCCTTAAACGATGGGACACTTAATATCATGTCCTGTCAGCTGCACGTAACAGGAACTGATGAACGTTGGTGATGGCACCAAACAAGTAGCCTAATTCTGGGACGAGTCCATTTAGATTGTTATCGATGCTAACAGGAGACTATAAGCTACAGGGCGGCCAACGAGAGAATGCGTTCTTGACACTTATCCATTTTACACAAACGAATACGTATTTTGCGAATTTGGCCTTTATTAGCTACTAGAAGTGGCACACTGAAAAGAGTCAGGAATGCATTCTCGCGACGGCCGGATTGTAAGGACTAAAATATGTTGGTTTCAAGCTTTCGCTCAAGCGACACGCGTCTTGCGGCAGAAACTGCGGAGAAATGAAAGAAGTTGTCCATAACAAACATTTATATCGTTAAATGAAAGAAGTTGTCCAGAACAAACATTTATATCGTTAGATTCGTCCCACCGCGTCAAACGATAGTCGTTTTGACACCCCTGTCATAAACAATATCGCAATGACTTGACTAGATTGTCATGGAAATATCATTATCATTGTGTGAGCTCACTCTTCTCAGTATTGTAGCAGGTGGCATTCTGTAGGAAATCAAACATATATAAGATACTAGCTGACCCGGCAAACGTTGTTTTGCCATATAAATGATTTCTAGCTGCCCGGCGCTACTTCGTTCGCGTGGTGTCCTACCCCCTACCCTACCCCTACTCTACCCCCTACCCTACTCCTACCCTAATCCTACACTACTACTACCCTACTCCTACCCTACTTCTACCCTACTCCTACCCTACTTCTACCTTACTCCTACCCTACACCTACCCTACTCCTACACTACTCCTACCCTACTCCTACCCTAATCCTACACTACTACTACCACCCTACTCCTACCCTACTTCTACCCTACTCCTACACTACTTCTACCTTACTCCTACCCTACTCTTACACTACTCCTACCCTACTTCTACCCTACTCCTAACCTACTCCTACCCTACTTTTAACCTACTCCTACACTATTCAAAACCCTTAATTTAATACGTGCTTCAATTCGAGTGGACCCGAGTCTACCGTACCGAAGGGACGATCATCAAATGTTTGACAGGAAAGTAGGTAGAACAGTTTATAGCGGAAAATGAAATTGTTGTTTTTACTATCTTCCTCGCAATTTTTACATATTTTCTCACCGTTTAAACCTTCCCTGGACTACGACAAACATTTCAAAACCCAAATCAGCTAAATCGGCCCAGCCGTTCTCGAGTTTTAGCAAGACAAACGAACAGCAATTGATTTTTATATATATAGATTAAGAGCATGCCACAAGCCACCACGACGCGACTTGCGGATCGACCGACGGAAACAGCAGTGCATTTCTGTAACCAACTCACCTTGAAAGCTTAGGTGAAATGAGCGTGGAGTAAGCTGCCATTCCAAATAATGTTAGAGATTGACACAATTGACAGCTCAGTCTAAGCCCGGTTTTTTTCAGGTTGAGATTTTTCACGGTGAGATTTCTACAGAATCGATCGGCAGGCGCGCTCGTGTCGTTTGACGCAAGTCGCGTTGCAAGTCGTATCGTTTGAGGCTGAGAACGGGGCCTAAGCGGTCCTTACACTTGCGGGCGGCGAGCAAAGGGCAGCTCGCCGCCCTGTAAGGACCAGGCCCGGGTCGACGGCGCGTTGTGTTCCACGCGCGCCTCAAAGAGATGTCAGCACGAATTAACGGGGTCCGCTAAGGCCGATGCCTGCCAGGGCCGCGGGTTGTTCGAAAGAGATACCGTGGCCCCTGGCACAGGCAACTGAAGGAACACGGGTGGGTTTTAGTCAGTAAAAGTCTGTCACGCCCTTCCTAGCGGAAGGAAAACCCAGAGTGGGAGAGGTATTTTGATGATTTCCCACCCAATAAAAAGGCGGTCCTTACACTATTGCATGCGCCACCGCAATACAATAAAAACGCGTTACCGCGCGGGGGCATTGGGCTCCGTTTCTCGCGCCCCGTCGCGTAGCGATTTTTGTAAGACTAAAGTTCTTCTCAAGCAAAGAGTCTTCTCAAGCATTGTTTTCTAGTTGTCGTACAATGCATCTTAGAAATGTTTACGGATTTGTGCGAGCTCTATTATTATAACTACATATTAATAATTGGCTCCATAAAGTTTCACTCCTGTCGAAATAATTGGTTGTCCCAATATCTGCTTTCATAAACCTGATTTCATAACATCAAAAGCTACTAAACCACAACTTGGCGAATGAAAAAGAGGAAATTTAGAGTTGCCTTACGGCTGATTTTTCAATAGGCAAACTTTTAAACGTGTCGTCATCAAAAAAGCATATTATAAGATTAAAGACTACGTTGAAGACAAGGTAGTTTGGCAATGATTTTTTCTGCACATGTGGCATCTGTGGCTCATTAACGGCATAACTACGTAAATGTCTATTAACTGCTCTCAAATTACGATGTTTATTTATTTTTTACATACCTCTTTGACATAATCTTTTTATTATTTGACATTATATATAGAAAATTCTAGTTTCAACTCTTTATTAGTGGTTGACTAGCAGTCACGTCACTTGGTTTTAATAGGTTTTTATATTTTATCTGTCCTTTTGACAAAATGTGAGGACTTTGTAGGCCTTGTAGACTTTAGATCTGTAGACCATTTTTAGGGTTTGATGATTTCAAAATACATGCCAGCCTTCATTGCTAGTGTTTTCATTTATTATCGTACTGTCGTCCTCGCATGGGACGTTCGTCTTAAATAAAAAGAAAAAAACACGGTTTGTTAAGCAGATACAAAAGGATACATTACCTTCAGAGTCCCAATTACAATATTCTACCTCCTCTTGTTTTTATGTTACCTCATCGAAATAAAAGATTCATATCTTTTGTGGCGGACCAAAGAAATACGCGATAACGTTTAAAATCCAAAGCATCTGCTTGACAAGAGCTTTGCGAGGAAAGCCTTCTGTGAGACGGTAACGCCTTCCCTTGGGGAAAATGTCGGGAGTTCGTTACGAAGGAGGACGAGCTTGAATACGAGATTAATACAGCCTTGCTTTTTTTTTCGGTAAAAATTGCTGGTGTACCGCTGGGTAATCATTTTGTTGCCACAAACAGAAATGGAAAGTGATTAATATTAAATCTAAATTTAGATCATTGTTGTTGTATATTTTTCAGCAGATTTTATGATCACTTAAAAGCAGCCATGAGATACAAACAAATTAATTGGAAGTGTCTGTTCCTCATTAACGACATAACTACATAAATGTTTATTAACTGCTCTCAAATTACGATGTTTATTTGTTTTTTACATACTTCTTTGTTAGAATCTTTTTATTATTTGACATTATATACAGAAAATTCTAGTTTCAACTCTTTATTAGTGGTTGTTTATTGGCTTAAGTGATAATTGTCATCATCTCGCTATCACTCAGCAGTGTATGCAGACTGTAAGATGCTGTAACTGTCAACATGGTGAACATTCATAACTCATGTAAATTAATTATAAGCTGTTGAGTTTCTAACTAACAAAATAAAAAATAAAATAGATAAAGGCAGTCATGTCACTTGGTTTTAATAGGTTTTTATATTTTATCTGTCCTTTTGATGGATTCTTCTATATTTTGTAAATGTGAGAACTTTATAGGCCTTGTAGACTTTAGATCTGGGGGCCTACTCCGAAGTGCAAAGTGCGAATGTTCGGAACGGACCGACAAATGGCCGAACCGAATATTATTGAAAAATTCGAAAAAAGTTCAGATCGGCTCAGTTGGGTCGGGACCATAGTCAATATTCGAAAGAGTGTAGGAGTGTAGGATCGGAACCGACCGAACCAAATAGTAACTTCGTAGCAGGAAACGGCCGAACATTCGGCCGATACTACTTCGGAGTAGACCCCCTGTAGACCATTTTTTATTTTATCAAGTACTGGTATGTTCTTTTTGACAGGCCTACACTGTCCTCCCATACCTACTGTAATTTGAAAACACTGTAAAAGCCAATTATTTTTAAAAGAGTAACCGTGGAGTTTCTTGCCGGCTCTTCTCCATAGGAAATGACCAATTGGAACAGTGCACCTAGCTTCTGACGTTTCATAAGTGCCCATGTTGGTTTATGTGAAATAAAATATTTTGATTTTGTTTGTAATGTGAAATCAACAGCTTTTTACTAAATGCATGTGGGAGGTAGGGTAGAATAATAGACATAAATAGGTTCGTTATTATATTGTTCAGTAAGTGACATAGCAATACTTCATAACAACAATAAATAGCATATTAGAATTTAAAAATAACAACACATTAAAAAAAAATACAACATAGAAATTCAACATTATAACATACCTGACAGTTCAGAGCACCACCGCTGTGCCGTGTCCGCTATCGGACATCTTCTGATCTGTCGAGAGACAGTGCGCCCCTTTTAAAGCAAGATTCACTCGTATAGTGGGGGAACTAGTAGTCATTTACAATACCGTCATATACCGGAAGTTGATAAAAATATTATTAAACAATTCTTAAAAATCATTTAATAATTTCTCTCTCATAAGCATATGAAAGCTCGTATATCCGTTACTTATATCATCATCATCCCTTTTCCCAACTATGTCGGGGTCGGCTTCCAGTCTAACCGGGTGCAGCTGAATACCATATAACATCCGGTAAATATATATTTAAAAAAAAACAATTAAAAAAATATTGTCTGTCTGTTTGTTCAATCTATTCTCTGATACGGCTCGACCTATTTGGATGAAATTTGGTATGGGGATACTTTGAACCCTAATGGAGGATATATGTACTTAATGAAACTTACATACTTTTTATCGACATACCAGCTGAAGCCGCGGGCGGAAGCTAGTTCGTAATAAGGAAAGCTAAATTGGGTTGGTCTAAGAAAGAGCATGGTAAGGCCGCCCATTATAATATTATTAGTGATTCATTTTTTTTTAAATATATTTTTGTGGTGTACAAAAAAGTATATATAAATAAATAAATATTCATAATGTGGGTTTAAACCATACGAAAATTGAACCAAAACAAGAGTTTTGATGCTTCACATATAAGTATGAATATATCTATCAATAAAAGTACACTCTATCCCTGTTTACACAAACATAATTTAGTAGAGTGGGGATAGAACGTGCAATCGCTCGTTTGGTCATGTTGTCTTAATTCTCCTTTGAATTTCTCTAGTATGTAATTTGATCGATAAGCGTTGCCGAGGATTGATCTCAGTGATGTGCAATTTGTATATTGTATTGTACGTAACCAATTTAACAAAAAACTAGCGATTTATTCAGATAATAACTAACTCGCAACTTCGTTCGTGTGCATGTCGGAAAATAAATTGGATTTCATCATTTTTATTTTTTTTTGTGCGGAACCCTAATTCTTTTTCTATAAAATAAAAGTGACCAAGTTACTCCTTATAACATCAGCTATCTGTCAGTGACTTTCCGTTTAAATCGGTAAATTTTTTTGGAGATTAGCCGCAACAAACAGACAGACAGATAGATAAACAAACTTTTTTATTAATTCTAAGTACCGTATATATTTTCATATGCATATAGTAAAATGCCGTTATTTTGAAATTACAAACAGACACTTAAATTTTATTTATTTGAATAGATGTAGGTAAGTATAGAATTTTGTTCACGATATTTTCTGTGATAAATCTTTTAAATATAAAGTTATATTTAAAAGATTGATGTGAAAACAATTGATGTGAAGCTACAAAACAGTCCTTTTCTCTGAATCTTAGTTCTAAGATTCAGAGAAAAGAACTGTTTTGTAGCTTCACATCAATTGTTTTTTTTTAAATCACAGAATGATCAAGTCTAGTGCATGAAATTAATAGCCGACCTTCAAGAGGGTCACAGTACTTGAGAAATATAATATTTCCTCGAAAGCTGACTGTGCATTTAAAATCTTCATAAAATTTTAACTTCGGCTTGAAAAAAACACTTGGGTATGTAAATACTTATTAAAAGATTATAGTTTGCTCAAGAGGTTGCTTCAATAAATATTGAAGCTTGGAAAACGCAGCTTTTAGTGCAAACTAATGAATATAATTTGATGGATGATTAGATAATAATTATTATCACTGTTTGAATAAAATACCGCCAAAAACAAATATTCAACCGTTAATTTTATTATTTATACAACTTTCTTTTTATCAATCTACCTAAGTAGATTGATATCCTAAGTTGATTGATGAAACCAACCAACCTCAACATAGTTGGGAAAAGGCTAACTTTTCCCAACTATGTTGAGGTTGGTTGGTTTTATTTAGGTAGTAAGTATTTATTTACATTTTATTTAATTATTTTTCAGCTTGAGTACGTATAGTTTTTATTATATTTGTTGGTATATTGGCGTGGCTAGCTGACATATGGCAAATAATTTAAGTTTCTTGTAATGTTAATTACTGAACATAGGTTCCTAGTATTGTATACATGCAACGATATTTTAACTGAACAGACAGCTGTGCTGCTGGGGAGTTTGTTGCGCCACTTCTTCTTCCCAGCGATAGCACTAGGAAGTGGTGAAGGGCGGGCGTTTTTGGGGGACTGTCTTTTGTAATTTTGACGTTCGAAAAGTGCTGATTCTCAGACTAATTTGAATAAATGACTTTTGATTTGATTGATTGATTGTTGGATTCCAGTCCAACCGGATGCAGCCGGATACCAGTATTTTACAATGGAGCGACTGCCTATCTGATGACCGATGAGGGCATGGAAGCCGCTGTCGTACCACATCCACGACGAACTGTTATATTCCAGCACTATCCTGATGATATTGAAGCGGCTGAAACAATAATAATAATAATAATAATATCTCTGGACATTTCACACAGCGCCATCTAGTCCCAAGCTAAGCAACCTAATGCTTGTGTTATGGTAACAAGATGGCTGATAAACTACTTATATACATTTTTTTTTTTTTGTAAATACATACATATTATAGATAGAAAAACACCCAGACTCGGAACAAATACATGTAGGTCATACAATACGATGTTAATAAACGCAAAAAATCAGAAAAAACCAAAATACTCCAAGTAAATCATTGTGACTGCCAGGCGTTGAACAGCGTAAAGAACATATTACATAACGGAGAAAAGCTCGCGTCACTTTTATTTCTCGTTGATTTTTTTCAAAGCACACTTCGGTAACCGGCCTCAGGCCGAGTGAGCTAAGGGTACTCCTGGGAACCAGAGTTCAGAAGTTGACTGCGCAAGATCAAATGGTGGCGAAAATTTTACGTTTTACAACTCATCTGTTGGCTGAAATAAATCCCTTTTGTCGATATGAGATGAGATGACGATTTTTGTAGTTCTTTGTTAGTTTGGTATATGACTTGAGTTTTTGTAAAAAGGGATGAAAGAGAGAAAAATGCTTTTATTGGCATTACAGCAAAAAGTACACCGAACTATAAAATACAGAAAACAATGATTATAATGCCAAAAGTCATCACACATAAAAATACACACAATTATTTAGTATTAGTAACATTGACTTAAAAAACTACGTTAATAAAACTTAAAAACTAACCTTACGACAACTTACTAATAAATACGAGGCTGAACACACATATACATAGTTCTTACTTTTAGTGACAATCAATTGCCACTAGAAAAATAATGAAAGAAGAATAGGTCGGTTTTACGCAATATTATATGATTTTTTGACGGTTTGACTTGTTATTCTGGCTACTCTTATATCGACTATCAATTACATCATAATTTTAATCGGGATTTTAGCCTTTATTGACCTGTCACATAAAATAACTGACAAACACAACGTTCAATCTTTTCATCCAAAAATTAATTAAACATAATATTAATTTATTTTATGCTCATGAATTCTCTTCTTTGGCAACATATTTAATAGGGATGTCATACGCAACGTTATTGGCTCGATGTTCCCGTCAATGTCCTCGTGACGATGACGACCCCATAAACAAACTGAGCATTATATTTTACTAGCACTAAAATTGTTCCATTAACAACATAAATTAACAGTTAACAGATTTTATGAGTAAGTATTAAAGTTTACAAATCAGTTGAACACGAAATTAGTAGTCACGCTACGAGTCTTTAATTGATTGTCAAATAATTATTTAAACATGCTTAAGGTGTGTGTGTGTAGAAATAAAATTATGTAAGTAGGTATTCATGTTTTCCACTTAGGTATACATACAACTTTAATTTACAAACCTTTATTTTTCCGTACCCAAAGGGTACCAACGGAACCCTTTTACTAAGGCTCTGCTGTCCTTCTGTCTGTCAGCGGGCTGCATCTCACGAACCGTAATAGGTAGACAGTTGAAATTTTCACAGACTGTGTATTTCTAATACCGTCATAAAAATAAAATCAAGTCAAAAATTAAAGGTACATACAAGAATCGTATTTTTATATAAATATTGTGTTAAATGTTGTACAGTGGTACGGAGCCCTTCGTGTGCGAGTTCGACTCGTACGTGGCGCAGGTTTGTTTTTTTATTTTATCTATGGCATGTATTTAATCGAACCTCTAACAATTCCCATTTTGCGCTCCTAAAAATATTATTAAACAATCTAATATACCATTGGGGTTTTTCTTTTTTTGTGAACTTAAAAATAATTCTTATTTTGGGGTCCTAGTAATAATAAATAGCGACCAACTTGGATGTAGCGCTCGCCGGCGAAAGTATGCACATATTTTTTAAAAAACTTTATGCCCTTCTAAAAAAAGTTTTTAAAGGTATACATTTAAAAAAGTGTCCATGATTAAAAGGTTATTATATTTTTAGAGGATTAGTTACATATTTCCCTTTATTTAAAATGGAAGTACTTAAAACCTAGAATTTCGAATATTTGGCTGACAATTTGATGAACGTAA
This sequence comes from Apamea sordens, assembly GCA_945859715.1. NCBI lineage: Eukaryota > Metazoa > Arthropoda > Insecta > Lepidoptera > Noctuidae > Apamea > Apamea sordens. The sequence continues at coordinate 5,486,327 of OX243994.1, forward strand.
CGTAGGTACAATAAAATGGTTAAAAATTGGTAAGTAAATAGTTTCCAAAATATTTGGCAATCAGGAAAAAATGACGGAGAAACTGTGTAACATTTCCGTTTGTGCATACTTTAAAAAATAATAAACGTTTTTGTTATGCCGCAGTTTGCATGCAGCAGTTTTATATGACGTTAAATAAACGGGACTTCCCCAAGGACCAGCCATGGTCATACACTAGACCGCAAGACTAGAAACTCGACCCAGTTGTTAAAAATGATACAATAACAAAGAATTTATATCCTAACGTCTCTTTTGAGAACTATATTCTGGAATTTTTCGGTGAGGATACCAAAAACGAAATGTAGTTTTCATTTTGTTGTTTTGAATTATCTACTCTTGTTACTTTTTAGTGTTCCTTACCTAAAGAGTGCGGTAAATGTTACTTTGTCTTGCCCCTCAAGTGTCTTAAAATATGATCATTCTCTTGGTTGAAAAATCAAAGACCGTACTGGGACTCTAGCCTTCACTTTGTAAAACTGTCATTCTTTTCTCTTATTGGAACGAAGTTCTTTAACGCGGTTTGCAGTAGGAGTATCGACATGTAACGAAAAAGCGTTATGCGACCAACAGCGTCTAGAGGCGGTAATACCTACCTATCTACCAATATATTCGTGGCGCCGAAAGTGCTATGAGCGCACAACTTCTATCATGTACCTCCTTTAAACTCATGAGTTTCCCTGAATGAGTCTCATAGTCAAAATGTACAGACGCCAGCAGATCAAGCTACCCGAAACTGTCAAATTTTCCCATTCAACCTTGAACCTAATACTGTAGCGATAAAGTTGAAAATCTATTAAAGAAATTTGTCAGATTGTAGTCGCTTGATGTGCTGGCTGAAAACCTGCTTTGCTTTAGACTGTCTCATATCTGTGTCTAATAATCACAATTTACGAATCATGGTTCAAAATCGAGGCTCCAAATCTTTTCACGGCAGTATTAAGCAGCAGTATAAAATCAGGTCAATTGATTTCAATTACACTTCATTCCTTCCAGCTCTTTCTCCAGCTACTCGAGTAAAGCCGTGTGTAAAACCTACTCAGCCGATATTAGGACGTTTCAATTTCCCCACGTTTCGGGTTCGTTACGTAATCACTGTCTAATACGTTCCGAGCATGGCTTATCGAAAATTGATATCAACGCATTATGCTTATTTCTCCTCGATTTTATATACGATTTATGAAATTAGCCGGAAATGAGGGAAAATGGGAAGAATTAGGGTTTGAGGAAAAATCTGGGAAAATTATTACTAATGAAGTGGAGTTACGATGAAAATAATACAGACTATCGAAAATGAAACAGGGTTCCTAAATGAAGGGATTCTTCTTGTTTTCACCTCGATAGTACTTTATTATTTGTTTTATGCTCTTGACTTTGATGACGCCTGATGGAAAGCGATAGATGAGGTCTATTGTGGAACGAGTGTCCCCAGAAGATGCCTATTCACTCTTGCTTTGAAGGCAGACGGGTTAAAAATGTAGAAGGGAACACAGACGCTGGCTGACAATCTTTGGCTGTGCATATAACAAATGTGGAGTAGAAGCGCTGAGTAAGAATTTATTTTATTTAATTTGATTAAATAGGAACAACAAATAGCTACATTATGTAATATTACAAACACAAAAATAAGAGGGCTTGTGGCTAGGAAATAAAAGCCGCACGAGTCGATCAATCACGTTAAGCTATGCTTGCCGCAATTGGTCCGTGGATGGGTGACCATCTTTACATTCCAAGACCCCACCGTGCCTCGAAAAGCACTTTAAACTATTGCCGGCTGTCATTCGTGAATCTTTGACAGTCGTTACGGGTCGTCAGAAGCCCGAAAGTCTGACAACCTGTCTTACCAAGGGGTATCGTATTACCCAGTGGCTGGGTTGTGGAGGTAAAATACTGGTATTTAGCTGCATACGGTTAGACTGGAAGACTGACTCCAACATATTATGTAGTTGGGAAAAGGATAGGCAGATGATGATGAGATGACAAACAGAAAAATAAGTAACATTAAAAACATAGCCCACAGCGCAGTTCAGATATTACCCTTAATGTATACCACTTTATTTATTTATTAAAAATCACCAATTACTATGATTACAGAAGCCGAATTGCGTAACACACGATCAATCGGAATCGGTTTCATTTTGACAGTTCAACAACATTCATTGCGTTATTTACGTGTTGAGCAGACAAATTTTTTGAACTTATGAAGCAATGGATTAACAATTTGCTTCAAATAGATTCAGATTAATAACGATAATAACGGCACGGTTGGCACAGTGGTTAAGCGATTGAATGCTGCGCTGCGTGTCGTGGGTTCGATTCCCGCACGGAACAAATATTTGTATGACCTACAAGTAGTTGTTCCGGGTCTGGCTGTTTGTGTATGTGAGTTTAAATGTTTGTAAACGCACCCACAATACAGGAGTAATTCCTAGTGTGGGGCAACGTTTTGTTTTTTTAAAAGAAAAAAAGAAAAGAAAATAAGGAAGGGGTGAACATAGTCTGCCAGATCGCGGGCTGTTCGAAAGAGTTACCGTGGCCCCTGGCATAGGCACCTGAAGGAACACGGGTGGGTTTGTCATGCCCTCCCGCTCCGCCCAGAGCGGGAGAAGTTATTTGATGATTTCCCACCCAGCGAAAAGGGGTGAACGTAGTGGATATATTTTAACCGATACTGCTTTTTGTGAACGCCACTTTTATATTGGCCCTGTTCTTACGCAATTTTTTTTAAATAACTTATTTATTTTGTAAGCAGAAAGTCCACATTATATTACGTCCTGTTTTGCCCGAAAAATTCAGCATAGGTGTAAGTACCTATAACCTGCAGTGCGATTCTGTAACCATCTCACCGTGAAAACTTAGGTGAAATGAGCGTGGAGTGAGCTGTCATTCCAACTAATGCTAGGGATTGGCACTACTGACAGCTCACTCTAAGCTCACTTCACCTAACTTTTCACGGTGAGATTTTTACAGAATCAATCGGCTGTACAGACGCCAGCACATCAAGCTACTACAATCTGTCAAATTTATTTAATAGATTTTCAACTTTGTCGCTAAAGCATTAAGGTTCAAGGTTGATTGGTAAAATTTGACAGTTTCGGGTAGGTTGACCTGCTGGCGTCTGTACCTGTAACTCTGGAGTGGGCGCGCTATGAGCATATCGCCAACTCGGCAATTAAAAAAAAAAAAATCTTAATAATTATGATGTTTCTTTATTAATTATTTGCCTTTTTGTTAATCCCTGAAAAAGGGAATTAATTTAATGGCAGTATTCTAACTAAAACTTAACATTGAATATGAGTGGCAAAATACTCCCACGGACGTTATACGGAATAGCGCACCCACTCTAAGGATAATACACCCACATTTCACAATTCTGCCGCAGAAAAACAACAAGAAACTTGAAAGAACAGCTCACTTTCTTTTTCGGAAAAAAAAACATACACCTACTCGTAAGTACATAGGTATGTTAACAAAATACTTAGGTATTTTCCTGGAACTTGTTATTTTGATCCTGTAAAAGACGTCTTGGAAAAAGAACATAGCCATACACACATTTTAAGAAAACGTATAAATAATAATAATAACAATATTTTATTCAGTATTACATTGGTAAAATATTTACGTAATGTTTTAGAAATAACTTACAAAGGTATAATAATGTTAGATGCCTGTACTAGGATAAACCTGTATCACAGGCGGCATGAGCGTAATTTATGGTAATTGTAGGAAAAAAAATCTTAACAATATTTAACATTAGAAGTCTTGATAATAATGACAAAAAATTATCAATTCGTTATTTTGTACCTAGTTTTGGATCCTGCCATTTTGCCGAAAAGATTTTGCCAAAATTTCACTAGGTACCCAAACAAATTTTAGCAACCTTTTTTATACCAATGCAATGTTTGGAATAATTTTAGTACGCACATTTTCATTTGGCCAAATTTTTACTTGGCAGAATATTATTAAGGGTAATGTCATTTAGGTATTTGGTTTTTAATCAAATGATTTATTACAGCAAACAATCTTTGGACAATAAAAGTTTGGTTAAATGATTTGTTATGGCAAAAAATATAAAGGCTAAAATAAGATTTTTTGGGAATTATATAATTAAAAAATGCTATTTTATTTTAATATAATCATTTATTTAATATAAATAAGGAAAAAAGAGATTATTGTTAGCAGGCTATCAAGAATCAAACTAGTTAGACGAGGTTAATTAAAAAAAAAATGGTTAGGTTAGGTTAAAACTGTGAAACGACTAGATTGTATAGAAAAACAAATATGGAAAATAAGAGATTATCTTTAGCAGGCTGTCGAGAACCGAACTAGTTACTACACACTAAGCAAATTTACAGTTGCATTACGTTGGTAATGCAATAAAGGAGGTCACTATTCTTAAAGTAGGTGATTATTAAATATTGCTAACGAGCACGTCTGTACACTGCAAATGACCACGACGCAATCAGACATCAATCGATTTTTGCTCTTATGTCTTTATCTATCTATACTTTTAGAAATTAAATTCGCTTTTCGTGTCTGTCTGTGTGACCGCGTTGTTCTTCTAAACAACGCGATTTTGATGCGGTGGTCACTATCATTTAGAGAATTTATTACGGGAGATTTGTGTTTAACAAATTAGAAAAAAAGAATTGAAAAGCATTTATTGCGACTCGCACAGGGAGATCATAAAACTAAACTAAACACAATCAAAAAAATAAAAAAAACAAATTATATATAAAAAAAAAACAAAAATGAAACAGAAAGTCCTACACGACGCCAAAAGGCTCCTATCTCAGCATGATGCTATGACATTTAAAAAATAAATTTCGCAGCGATATTCTGATAGGGCCTGCTGTGATGTCACGGGCAATTACAGTAATAAATAAATAAATAATCTATTTTATTATTTATACATATAATTATGTACAATATTATCAAATAAAATAAATAATTCATTCTTAACCCGCATTAAAAAATAAATCGATATTTAACTTACATGGGAATCGGCGGGATGAGCTGGAGAAAAAATAAACGACTATTGGTCCACCTAGATCGACCCAGCATCGCCCAGTATTTGCCCAGCTATGGGATGATGCAGACTAACAGTAACTTACTTAGAAATCTCGATGTTTTGTCAAGTTGTCATAACCGCGCGAAGCCGGGTGGGTCGCTTGTCTTTAATGACATAAAACTTCGTAAACAAGAAAACAATAACTTCTCTCTAGGGTTCAATTAAGACCATGCAGCGCCATTGTGTGACCATTAACCCATTTATACCACGACAGATGTCTGGCGGAGCTCATTATTTTTCTACTACATTATTCATAGCCCCTGAAATACCTCTTTCAGGGGCTATGGCATAGCTACTGGCAACACAATATTGTATGGCCCGGGTATTATGTGGCCTTAGAGACGAGAGCGGCATTTTCGTAACTACACAGTCAAGAAAGGCATTTTCTTGTTGGCGTTTCCATGTACCTAATTAATTTTGGATCCGGTGATCGGCCCTCGTTCCTCTGTTTTGACTGATGTTAATTGGGTATCGTAGAATCTGTGCTGATTTTCTTTTGTTATAAGATATATTAATAGCTTTGTACGGCCTAATTATAAAATATTGATCGCTCAGAAACATAAGCTGTGTGATGTTTATAATAATATATTGTTTCTGCCCACGGGTTTGCCCGCATGGCGGCCGGAAATTATCCTACAGGAACGTATTACAGAACAAAAAGTATATATATTTTGTCCTAACAGCTGACCTGAAAACCTTTTTCAGCTCAGCTGTTAAGGCGTTAAAAGGTCGATGAGGTGGAGGGATAAACAGTTATTTTCACATTTATAATATTAAGTATGGATAGAAACTTATTCAGCCATTTTCCCCCGGTTCTGATATTTTGTTTGGCTGTTGTTTCTGACACTATACACCTAAACTTTCCGGTCCAACTCGATCGGGGCCTTTTGTCCGAGTGACTCAAGACAATCTGACTTAATTGGTCAATCAGTTGTCGACTAGAGCTTGGGTTTGAAGTGTCTAATAGACTAGTAATGGTCGAACCAGTTCTGTGACTTCAACAGTTTCAATGCGAAAATAGAAACTCTTGAGCTTCGATCAATAATAGTACTAGATTCCCCATAAGCGCTTCAAAAACGGCCCGAAAAATAAGACCACAAATACTTTTGTGGTCTTATTTCAAATTAGTATGTTTTTAACCTTATTACTTAGACTTTAAGTTTCATTTTAGAATAAATGACTGAAAATTTAAAAATAGAATGATTTTATTTTCAAGCGACATTTTAAATATATTTTGCAATGGTAATTAAACTTTATATTTAAGGATTAAGGTTTAAAATAAACTGAAGATGTTAATGTTATTAAACTTTTTTCTAAGAAATGTAGATGTTTACGTGTGTGCAAACGTGGCCACTTGAGCGACTGATTTTTGTTCCCGATCCTTAATCTAGTACTATTATTGATCGAAGCTATTGAGTAATTTCAGTATTTTGTACTACCTACAACAAGAGCTCATCTGTACCTGGTTGGCTGAGTAACTAAGTGATAAACAGTAAATTGTTTTTGTTTATAACAAAACTAGCGGTTGATCCAGGATGAAAAGTAGCCTATGTCTTGTCCAGATACCGAGCTACCTCATCATCATGATTCTCGTGCCTAGATCCCAATTTAATTGAGGTCGTCGCAACGTCGTTTTTTTGCAAACTTCTCTATTAGTCCTTTTGTCAGTATGTTAACCTCTTTCTAGCCCTATTCACACCGTCCATCCATCGTTTCTTAGGTCTTCCTCTTCCCCTATAGCCATCCTCATTTATACCCAAAACTTTTTTTACTCCTCTTTATAATATGCCCCATACCATGACAACCGATTTCCACTGGACTTTTCAGGTACCGGTGCCACTTTCAAACTTCCCCATATTCATTTCTTTTCCTATCCATTCGTAACTAATCACATAACAAATCGTGATGTGGGTATAAAAATTACCCAGTTGACCGGTCATGTTAGTGATATCCGTATGGAGAATGAAACTAACAAACGTGGCAAATAAGGTTTTCACGTTAATTGAAACCACGTCAATATTACGTATTTTAAACATACACAATTAAAATAATTAATAACAATGAACATTCTGACCTTGGGCCATTTTTTGTGCTTTAGTATTTAACAGTAAAAAAAAAAGTATTTAGGTACCAACATTAAACTTATTTTGTAATTATTTGGTAACAATAAAATAAAGTTTGTGTTGAATTTTTGTGATACCATCGCCCCGCGCGAGTTTAGTGCCTTATTATTAAGGGTAGTTTATTTCGTGCCATTTTTTACGCTATTTATTTTGTTGAAAAATTCAGTTTTTAGTAAAATTCTTTATAATTATTATTTTAACTGAGCTGACTTGTAATAACCGCTGAACGATTTAATGTGATAGCCTAATCGCTACTCTGTATACCTACTAGTAAAGTAATTGTGTTTAGTAATTACAATGTCATAAAGTCAAAATTCACGATGCCCGATATTCTGGGGGCCTACTCCGAAGTGCAAAGTAATAATAATAATAATAATATCCCTGGACATTTCACACACCGCCATCTAGTCCCAAGCTAAGCAACCTAATGCTTGTGTTATGGTAACTTGATGGCTGATAAACTACTTATATACATTTTTTTTTTTGTAAATACATACATATTATAGATAGAAAAACACCCAGACTCGGAACAAATACATGTAGGTCATACAAATATTTGCTCCGTGCAGGAATCGAACCCGCGACACGCAGCGCAGCAGTCAATCGCTTAACCACTGCGCCAACCGTGCCGTCAAAGTGCGAATGTTCGGATCGGACCGACACATGGCCGAACCGAATATTATTTAAAAATGCGAAAATAGTTCGGATCGGCTCAGTTGGGTCGGGACCATAGTCAATATTCGAAAGAGTGTAGGAGTGTAGGATCGGAACCGACCGAACCAAAGAGTAACTTCGTAACAGGAAACGGCCGAACATTCGGGCGATACTATTTCGGAGTAGACCCCCTGTTATCGTTATCTACTTAGCTTTTCTCAACTATGTCGGGGTTGGCTTCCAGTATAACCAGATGCAGCTGAATACCAGTATTTTACATGGAGCGACTGCCTATGGTCAAATAGGCAGTCGTCCACAAACCAGTTACTGGTTAACAAGATTTCCCTTGGTAAGACTGGCTGCATTCTGAAGGCCAATTCTCGGAATTTAAAACGTTCAAAATCTAGTCACAGTCTCATCTCGGCGACAAACAAATGTCAAAAACCAGTCAAAATGTAGGGAAATTAGGCGTATTTTTGACATATTGAGACTGAGATAAGACTGCGGACGTTCTTAAAATTACGAGAATTGCCCCCGAGGTATACGCACACGCACACGCTGCATGCAATAAACGGCATAAAACTGCTTGTTGTCATCACAAAAACAGTTCTATTCTGCAAGGAAACAGTGTTTGTAAATGCTTTGCAGTGTCAACATTGCAACATCTAGATGACTGTTCCCATTTGTACTAATTAATAATGGAATGAGAAATGAGAGAGCATGCAGCTAAGAGGAAACGCAATCCCTATTTAACCTTTTACAGACAACCATTGCTAATTCTGATCCGCTATTAAGCCTGTCCGCTTTCGAAGTCTATTTATGCTTGAAAAGGTACGGGTTGGGGACTGAAAAGAGGGTTAATTATGCATGATGACACAATGTCAGCCCATTTATAATGAAACCTATTCATGTGGCCGATTGGTAACAGCCCCGACTTACGAATTGTGGTGACTTGTGGCGTGGGTTCGAACCCAGGAAGGCACTTAACTTTGTGTAAACCATATCATCACCACTGCTCTCAAAACGGTGAAGAAAAACATCGTCAGGACACCGGCATGTCCTAGAATAATCTAAGACATGTGACATTAACCAGCCCGCACTGGCCCCCGTGGTGAATTATGGCCGCCTCATCACACACTCATTGATGTGGTTTTCTGTGAGAACAGAGAGAGGAGGCCTGTGTCCCAGCAGTGCGAACTTTATAGGCTGATTATGCATATGTCTTATATGCGTCACAGAAATAGCATAGAATGACCAATAATTTATTGCAAAATTATCTTTAAAAGGAGGATTTATTCGATATTATTATTGATAGTTTGATTTCTCGTAATAAGTAGGTAGGTACTAAAAGTATGACTTTCATTCAATTTGATGCCAACATGCTGTAATCAACCAAACTTTCTTCCTTCAATATGATTCTTATTTCAAGGTAACTGAATTATTACGTTATAGGAAAATAACTTTTCTTTTTTACAGCTTATCCATAAGCTCTCTCACCACTCACATCAATCCAACCTCAACTCCCCGATCCAATTCGCGTCTAACTCACAAAATTTATCCAGCTAAGTGAAAAACGGGCGTGAAAACCAGACATAAAAAGTCCGCTCCTCTTTAAATCACTACACGAGGACTTCCACCCAAATAAATCTGTACAATTTTTAAAATATTGTACTGGAGTTGGTGAACGGTGGTCCATTTAATTACACGGTAGATGCATTTTGGTTCCCAGCCAAAAATCGTTCCGCACATGCTTAGTTTTTGGCTAGAGTCGGCTTAATGTGGAGGCACGCGCTTAGCCCCTGTGTGGCATAAGATCGGCTTAAATAAACATTGTCTGGTTTACCTATGGAGGTTACAAAATGATGTTATGAGAGGAAAAACTTTTGCTGATATTTTTTGTAAGTAAGTAAGTCTGGTTTTCGCTCGACTAGGTGAGATTTTCTAACGCTAAAATTTATTTTTACCAGACTACGGCAAAACCAAAAAGAAGGGTTATTATTTTAGCAATATAATATGTACGTGTAGCAGTAAGATGGTTAAAGCCGTAATATAGTTATATGAAAGCGGTTCATAACCTATCTTCTCGACTAGTCTAGTTAAATGATTATAACTTTATATTTTCTTTGATTTGTTTTGTTTTCTATGTTTTTCTTTTATTATTTTTTTATTTATCATACATTTTAACATTGCATCTGCTTAGTGCAAATAGATATATGATTTTTGGGACTAAAAGAAACCTGATTCTAAATTACTTCTAACAAAAAAAGAGAGATCTCCAAAATTCACTATCTTCAAAAATTCAACTCAGATAAAGTGGCAACAATCCTACTATATTATAAACGTGAAAGTTTGTATGGATGGATGGATATTTGTTACTCTTTCACGCAAAAACTACTGAACGGATTAGGATGAAATTTGGCACACAGATGGTTTATAATCAGGATTAACATATAGGATACTTCTTATCCCGATATTCTTACGGAATAGAAACTTATGCGGGTGAAACCGCGGGGCGCAGCTAGTATTATAATAAAAATCTAATCTCAGTCCACAACATCGTATGACCCACTTCGCATAAAAAGGCCGTGGTCCAACACTTCCAAGAAAAATACAGTCAAATGCATGTGAATGTTGGTGCATTTTTACGAAAATAGCCACAGGGATCATGAATAGAAAATACGAAAAGCTTTACATTTATGGCTTTATTCTGAGATTTTCTTTTGTTGTGTGTGATTTTAATATAAGAATGTCTTGGTTTCTATCTCAGTTCAGATTTTAGTAGGTAGCTACCGATTCTTTTTCTTAGTGTGTCGATACTGTTGATGGCAAAAGTATTTCTAATTTGTCTGGCCTAAAATTCTGGACCTCATCTAACTGTATTTGCGATGCTGAATTTTGGCGCTGATAAGGTTAGGTCATCTTGAGGGAACCAGGAAATACAAATTCGAAGACATTTGTGACATGTATCAACCCGCACTGGGCCTGCGTGGTGGAATACGGCTCACTCCCCCTCACTGAGAAGATGTATGTGTCCCAGCAGTGGGAACATTATTGGCTGATCATGTAAGGTCCTCAAGGATACGGGTGACAGAACAGTCAGATTAAACCGTCATTATTATGCAGACTACCTACGCTTGAACTCATCAGATTTCATGAACTCAATATTATTTTATTTCTTTTGGTTTTCTCGTAATACATCTCACAACTAGAAGCTTTAGCCACGACTTCTTACACATAAAATAAAACAAAATAATACTGCCGTGACTATAAACTTTAAAGTCTCCCCACTTGGTTACCCAAGCCACTAATAAAATCACACTTTTTCTTTTATTTCCACTGCAGAACGTCGCGTAAACGTTTTCAGCGTTAAAACATTTTATCTTTGAAGTCGCTTTAATAGCTGCCATCTTTAAAAAGCTTGAGCTCATTTGTGAGCTCAAAGATAATAATAATGTGATCTGTCAACAGTCGTAGTTATGACTCAAAGTAACGTAACTTTTTATTGCTAGAATTTTGGTGACTTGGATGAATTCTTCATGAGGTCAGGTGCGAGAATGCCACGTGTTTTGATACTTACATTTTTTCGAGATTTCGGTCGATGACCTTATTTCGTAATGGAGGGCGTTTGTAACCTTTTCAACCAAGGGATTGGTTTAGAAATGTTTTTAAGAAAAGTAACTAAAACAATGCAAATTAATTGCATAGAATCTGAAACAAGGTATAAACATTACAACCTTTGAATGAAGTGTCAAAAAATAAAGTACCTACCAAACACGAATTTTAAGAACCACGAAAGGAACCCCTTTCCTCGAGTATTAAGAATTCCATAGAAATTTCACATTTCCTACTACCCCGATACTACCCTATTACGAGGGTAGTACGGAAACTTTCCAAAGCCGAACCGTATCGAGGAAATGTTTAATGAACTTATAATTCCTTCAGTTGAAGTTTTGTGCTTGGGTTCGAGTACATACTGTGATTTTTTGCTGTCCAGGAAATTGGGCCTGACGAGTTCAAGAAAGATGTTTTTGTTCAAGTTTATAGACTTTGTGAAGACGTGCGCCGTTTCGGGATGAATGGATAAGGGGTTATGTGAGTGAGTTCATTTACAAATCGCTTTTACATGTCCATAAAATTTTCGTATAAAATAAGTTTCAAAAAGGTCTCAACGTTGATTTAGGTCAAACGAACGAATGTATGTTCTTTTCTAACTTCACCAAATTCGGTTTAAGTAAACAGGGACAGAGCTTTTATTCGTTAGTCAAGAAAATTAAGAAAATAATACCTTTGCTCTTATTCTGGTTCTATGTTCGTTTGGTCTAAACCCATCTTCAGAAAATGTACAAATTATATAAAGGTCCAATCAGGTGCTAGATGCTAGATGGACCCCCAGCTAGATGGACGGACGACCTAAAGAAGGTGATTGGAACAGACTGGATGCAGAAGACGGAGGACAGGGTGTTGTGGCACAGCCTGAGAGAGGCCTATGTCCAGCAGTGGACTGCGATAGGCTTAGTTGATTGATGCTGACCAGAATTGAGCAGAATTCATCATCCGCCTAGCGTTTTCCCAACTATGTTGGGTTCGGTTTCCAGTCTAACCGGATGCAGCTGATTACCAGTATTTTATATGGAGCGACTGCCTATGTGACCTCCACAACCCTGAGTTGAGCAGAATTAACTTTAATTAATTATCAAAAAACTAAATCAAACTAGACATCATAACATTACAATGCCTAGATTTTGATAAATAAGTGCTACCTAAATGATTGTACAATCCTTCCTAAATTATAAAAACTAAAATTATTATTAAAATTAGCCCATTCAGCCCGTTGGGTTGTGCGTGGAAATTTTGACAACAATTTAAACCCCAGTCACCTCAGTTGCTAACAGTAATGAGAAAATAATTACTCACAAATTAAAATTTGAATTTCTGGTCGTAATTTACGTTCACTGTGTCTGTGTGGGGGGAGGACGCGACGGGAATTGAACCGCAAAATACAATTTGTTCGGCGATGTGGTTTTTCAAAAGGAAATGGAAGCCGAGTAACGTTGGAGAAAAAACCGTTAATTAGATACTTGTATTCATTTCAGTAATTAGGTAAACATTGTCTGACCTCTAACAAGGATCGATGGACTTGTGAAGGCTGCAGGATTTCGCTGGATGCGAGAAGTACAAGACCAGTCGATGTGGCGATGGTTGGGGTCGGAGGTCTATATGTCAAGCAATGGACGTCTTTTTGCTGAAATGGTAATTAGTCTGCCTAAAGTGGGTTAAGGACTTGTGGGTACATCCTACTTAATAATAATTAATATGACGGAGAAGGTATGTCTGTCTCTCGTTAACATCAGGCATATTTTAATTATTCACAAACAAGTTAGTCACACTAGCGAATCACACACTGTAGGTACACAACTCAACGACACATGTTGTTCGTACAGTTCCTCGTCAACATTATCTGACCCACCCTAAAAACAAACGAATTTGGACCCTCTGGCTGTAACATTAAGGTTTATTCAATTTATATGAGCTTAACAGACAAGTGCACGAGGACTTACAATCAATACAGACACGCAAATTTCATCTTTATAACGTTAGCATTAGGTTATATGTTATAACTACTTGTTATAATATAATTAGTGTAATAGCTTATTTTAATGATTGCGTTCAAGTAATTCTGGTCTCGTGGTCTGTGTATAAGACTGAGAAAATTAAGGTGCGAGATCAAATCCTGCGACGATGATATTGTTTTGCTTTCAATTTAGAATTTATTCCAAAACTATTTCTTGTATTATTATAAAGAACTATAGACGGATAATCTTCAAATATAAACTTTGTAAAATGGTAATATTTTCGCATAACTTGTAATAAGTGGGTAGTTGAAAAATAAATATTATTTATTATAAAACTGGTATTCAAATGCTACTAAGGGTATGCAGTGACTACGCTCAAACATATTTGACCTTGTCTTACTAAATTACAAAAACAACGTCTCTTTACCATTTTTTATTTTCTATTTTGTAGGTAGATTTTTTTATTATCATGTCTCAATGGAGTGATTATTTAAAATACAAAATAATCTATTTGCACGAGGAAAAGGTTGGCTGCTTGTGCTGTGCAAGAATAAACTTTATGAAAGTATACTATATGGTTCAAATTCTTTAGAATATTGCGTCTAGCATAACAACTAAGATCAAATTTCAATGCTACTTATAAGAGTTGAGTTGGTCTTGTGGTCACTAAGGTAGTGCGGTGTTCATCGTTGTCTACGTTCGAAACCGAGTTTAACCTAAATGTAGCTTTTTGCTCAGCTGTTTTTTTTATTACACTTTTTTTTTACATTTCTTTAATGGACGACGTAGGATCTTGTTTTTTTAAACGGGCAGTTTGTATAGAAATAAAATTAAAAAGTTGCAAGTTTAAAATGTTTACTATTTCATTAAAACACTTAGGTAAGATAAAATAAGTAAATGCTCATATATATTTCCAAATTAATATACCTACATTTTATATTAATATGCCATAATCAAATCTAACCATTTATTAACATTAAACAAGGCATGCTTATGCTTAAAAGTTTGTTATCGAGAAAATTAATTCATGTGTGAAATGCTTTACAGATTTATAGCTGCCTATATGTAGTGAATAAACATGTTATTTAAATAGAAACAATCTATTTATAACAATAACATCACCACATAATCTGCAACATTTTAATGGTTTAACAATCAATCCATTGAGCATTTACTTACATGGTGTGTTTAAAAATAGAAAATAAAAAAAATAAAATTTAAATATTCCTGGGCGAAACGGACCCTTTCTTCGCGATGAGCAGGTGTCAATGCAATTTTCTGTGCCGGTTTATAATTCCTTATCCCAGCAGCGTGTAAATGCCTTCTCACTGTTTCCACTGAAATATTGTGGTTTATTGCGGTTACACGAATGGGCAAAAAATGGATTTTCAACTTGACTTGAAACAACGGTGGCGTTCGAATTCGGGACTATACTTGATGGCTTTTGCTCCTGGACGAATCCGCTGAATATTTCCATTGTCTCCATAACGTCTTAGGCATAGACTGACCGTATTTCTCTAAAACAAAAAAAAAACATTTTTGGAACCGTGTATGTAACTTGTAAGGAGTGAATGTAATGGTAAAATAGCCAACTACGCGTTCGTTAATCACAATCAATAAAATAAAATAGGTATAAAAAAACACTTACTGCTATATTAAGTCGATGACCAATCTCTCAAATTCCAACATTCTACTCATGTAAAAATATGATTTTATGTTTGGTAACACCAAATTGCTTAAATATACTTATCGAGTTATGTGAAACGATTTACAAATGTGTGAGCGCAGTCACTGCTATTAGGCGTAGTGTAACTTTTGTCACTTAGATGAATTTATTATCTACCTCACGAAGCAAATATATTTTTTACTTCGTTTCCAAACATTCTTGGTAAATATAAATTCTGTGAACTTAAAGTTTTTCAATTTACCCACCTGTCTACAAGATAAGTTATTAGGCGTAAATCATATTGGTCGTTCTTTAATAATGCAAGCAATATTGTAGAAATGAAAACAAATTAAAAAAGAAACTGATAATATAGGTGGACTGTATTTTCGAACCCACATGTTGTTCTTTGCCAATCCAGCATCAAACCGCTAAGCCACAAGAACTTGTTGGAAATACGCGAAATTAATGATTGGGTTGTAATTATGTAGTGTGACTTAAAAGCTTTTCAACTTTAATGTCAACGAGATAATGATTAAAATAGCATAACAAAATGATATATAATGCCGGTGGCTCCGACAATGTTGGGTGGGTTTACCTTAACCTTACGTGTTAAAGATCAAATTTGCGTGTCTGTATTTTTACTGTATTTGTCCTTAGAGTGCTCGAGCACTTGTCTGTTAAGCTCATATAAATTGAATAAACCTTAATGTTACATTCAGAGGGTCCAAATTCGTTTGTTTTTAGGGTGGGTCAGATAATTGTGATGACAGACTGTACGATGTCCAATGTTTCGATGATCCCGAGAGCTCTGCTCACACCGTTCTTGTAGCTGTAGCTCTCCGTCCACTCCCACGAACTCAGGCTAGACTCTGTCTATCGCCACGAGAGTGCGCTGGCCGAATAAACGAATAACTCCGACAAATATTATAAACGTGAAAATTTGTAAGGATATATGGATGGATGTTTGTTACTCTTTCACGCAAAAACTACTGAACGGATTCGGATGTCTGGCACAGAGATAGTGACCACCAGGATTAACACTTAGGATACTTTTTATCCCGATATTCCCAAGGGATTTAAATTTATGCGGATGAAACCGTGGGGCGCTGCTAGTCAAAGATAATGCCAACATAGCTGGCTAATTATTCGATGCCAAGGTAACATCGATGATGCCCTCCTGGAATGTGTAGTGTGTCTGACGTTTTGTGAGAAGAAGTATGCTAGGGTGTCCTCTATTACATGTTAGTACCGTATAGGAAGTATTTATGTATACCTACCATATTTTTATGTTAATTAATGTAATTGGTGTTACCGTTTTAAACTTTTAATTAGCAATAAACAATAATAATAATAACAATAGGTAATCGATTGATTGGAGTGCAAACAAGTAACTATGTTATATGCAAATCCTCATCAGCCTATCCTGCATGTTGGATCGGCTTCCAATCTAACCGAATGCAGTTAAATACCAGTATTTTACATGAAGGAACTGACTATCTGACTTCCATAACCCAGTAACTAGGTAATACGATACCCTTTGGAAAGACTGGTTGTCAGACTTTCGGACTTCTGAAGACCCGTAACGACTGTCAAAGATGCACGAATGACAGCCGGGACCAACGGCTTAACGTGCTTTCCGAGGCACGGAAGGGTCTTGGTATGTGAAGATGGTCACCCATCCACGTCCCAACCGCGGCAAGCGTAACTTAACCTCATCGATCGACCTGTGCTGCTGTCATTACTTAGCCACAAGCCCCACCGAAGATAACAGGCATGGTTATGTTATGCAAAACTGATCCATGGAACCATTATTCACCATAACAAGACGTTTCAACAAAGACATCATTTTTAAAAGTTATCACCGCAGCCCGATCTCAGCACTTCCTAACTTGTCTATATTGAAGCTGACGTTGCTCGTTATATTCACTAAAGGGCCATCACTTCTATCCAGCTTAGCAGTTTTGTATTCGATAATAATCTATTTCAGTTATTTTTGTCATTATTTTGCATCTAAAGACATCAAGGGATGGAAAATGAGAGAAGAATCTACTTCTTTAGTGATTTTTTCCCTCTAGGAATTACTCCTGTATCGTGGGTGCGTTTACAAACATTTAAACTCATATACACAAACAGCCAGACATGCAGTGCGATTCTGTAAACATCTCACCGTGAAAACTTAGGTGAAGTGAGCGTGGAGTGAGCTGTACTCTCTCTCACTTCAGCTCACTTTACCTAACTCTAAGCTCACTTCACCTAACTTTACACGGTGAGATTTTTACAGAATCGATCAGCTGGAACAACAACTTGTAGGCAATACAAATATTTGTTCCGTGCGGGAATCGAACCCGCGACACGCAGCGCAGCAGTCGATCGTTCAGCCACTGCGCCAACCGTGTCGTCGAAAATTATCTACTCTATTAGGGATCACCAATGCTCTCAAAACGATAAAGGAAAACATTGTGAGGAAATCGGCGTGTCCTAGAATCAAAAATTCAAAGACATATATTATACTACATATCGTACTACTACGAGTATTACATACGTTTCTTACACTAAACAGCATTTGGCATTAAATTGAAATAATAACAGTATCACAAGTTTTCTCATTTAGTTGTTTTTAGCGACAGAATGATTTTACTAACTCAAACTTATTATTAAAGCACTTATTTCAATTAAACCATTTACAGGCACTTTTGAACTGACAATGAGCCGGTCAGCTGACTGACCGACTCATTAACAGTTAAACATGAAGCTGATTGTTGATTCCTTACAACAGACAGCAATTACTGCTCTAAAATATTCAAATAAAAAATAAAACAAGATAAGGAAGAATCTATCTCGGGAAGATTTCTCTCTCTGATCCAGTCTTAAAGCTGCTGAAAATGCGAAAAATAAACATTTAGCACAAAAGCCGCTAAAATGATATCCTGCAGATTTTCTTCGTGAGCTTAATAAAATGCTTTTATAGAAACTGGCGTCGGTTACAAACAAAGTGCGGTGAACTTGACTCTTTTACTTATAAAGCTTTTACAGTAACCAGTTATTTTGTTACAATGTGTTACAATTAACTTCTGATCTTAATTAACCTATATTTTAAAAGACTTGGTATTATTGTAATAGTCCAGTTATTGGCCATATCGCAGATGGACTGTCGAATCCGCTATTTTACATAACCGCTATCTGTTTTACAAAGCAGGTCCGTTATGTAAAACAGCTGAATGACGTTTAGCGGTATTTCATAATTACTGAACTTTAACACGCAGAATTGCATAAACGTTTTATTCATTAATGCAGCGGGTCAACGATTAGAGGTTATGTAAAACAACAGATTGTAGATTTTATTTTTAAATTTTGTCGCTCGTGACTCTGTATTTTATAACAACAATGATGTCGTCCGAAACAGAAATAAATAAAACGAGTAATATCAGTAAAAATTTTAATAAAATGTTATGGAAATCAGTCCTAAAAGTACTAAACAGCTGTAGTAACTGCGACCAACCTGGAAGTCCTGTCTCGCGCACTGATACGTCAATTAGTTACTGTTCGGCATTAGAAGCTACACCAAACGATTATTGTGACTGCAGATAAGCCATTCTGCATTACGTCTAAACCTGTATAACAGTTTTGTTAAACGTAGCATAATGGCAATTCAATGTTACATAATAGAGCGGTTTTGTAAAACAGCTAGCGGTTATGTAAAACAGCTAATTTAGCAATCCATCTGCGACATCTATACCGGGTGAAATTAAATAAGCTCGTGAAACTTAACAGCCGTAATAGGTATCCATAACTAAACATGATAGGCTATCTAATTTAATTTGATCCTGCATTGGAGAGTAAAAATTACATTTGTACCGAATGAGATTACTAAAATAAAAAAGCCACGCAAGGGCTGTGGTGCAAAATGGGAGGAGCATCTAACTTTTGACGGGATTTGAGCTGAGAGCTTTTCGATGTACCAAACAGAAAGCTCGGAAGGTAGGTTTCACAACTACAATTTTTACTTTGAAACCAGTTAAAACATGCTAGTCCACGGTTTGCGATACGAAATATCAACGAGTCACAACATACCTAGTTCGAACAAGAAAATTCGAATATGTTCCGAATTTTAGTGTCTTCATGAAAAAATATCCTGTAAATGGTTAACGTTAACATCACTATGTTTTAACTTTTCAACTTTTTTATGTCAAAAAAATAGGAAGGTCAAAGTTAAATGTGTGTTTTAACTTGTGACCTTCCACTTTTTTGCGAGGGCTGACAAACGACTTCAAAATTAAACAAAAACATAAAACTAGTCTTTAACAGCGTTAGTTGTTTAAGCAATATTTTATGAAGCAAGGAACAAAAACTTAATGTCATGACCCAAACGAGATATACTATTATAAACAAGGAAATTTCGTCAAGTCACCGAAATATTAGGAGCACATTAAAATTTGCTTACAATGATGTGCAAAGTTGAAACGTGAATTTTAGTATAGACCCTATTTCTGCAGAATTAAGGTCCTAAGTCACTTTTCAGGAGTGAATTTCGATTAATTATTATTCTAGGGACGGAATGGATACAAATTCAATGTTTTGTTTTTAAATTATTTGGTGGGGTGGATGGAATAATTATTTTCTACTTTATTTGGGGAGACTATAAATAATGCTTTGTAATCTCGATGGAGAATATTATTATGAATAAATTTCCCTCCTTGGTGTACTAGGAGACAAAAATGTTTGTGGATGCGGATTCAGATATCCCTGTACAATGACAGAATAGAAAACTTTTATTTCAGACAGGAGCCCATGGTTTAGCAACAATTTTACTTAACTTCTAGTGTTACTAACACTAGAATTTAAGTAAAATTGTTACACACAGATGAACATATATAATTAAAATTCAACGTGGAGCTACATCCACCTCCACAACATCAGAGATATATATCTCACTAATCTACGAATACACTGAGAATACTATTGGTGCCGCCGCGAACACGATCAGAGCACATCTATTTCTAATAATGGCGGCAAAACTATTAATATTATTATCCGCAAAAAACCCTTACGCACAACAACCCCACGACAGCCGCAGCAGTACTATCCATGCATTATTATATCGAACGCGTAGGTCGCTGTATGCCCTCTGAGTGAAGTTGACCCACAGGCTGCACGTGTAGAAGAACTGATAAGCTTTGAAAAGCGTTGCTTTAACTGGCTTTGTAAGTACATCATGCAAACCTACGGGCCAGCATGTTACAACGGACAGCCAGCGACCTACGTTACCTTTCACTGTCACAAATTATCATCAAGATCTTCAGTGACCCTTTGGCCCATATATTTAAACTTTATACCATAATGATACTGATTCTGATATTACTTACGGTATTGTTACAAAATATAGTAGTATTGTACACATTTAACTAGCAACACTGTTAATAGTTGGCAACACCATAGTCCTCCTACTAACCGTAGTGTATATGAGACCGCTAAGACTCGACTCGGACATTCGATCTCTGATAGCCGACTTGAGAAGTTGTAATTGTGAAACCTCTACCTGATTGACCGTTAAATAAATAAAATAAATAATATCCCTGGACATTTCACACAGCGCCATCTAGTCCCAAGCTAAGCAACCTAATGCTCGTGCTCGTGCTAACCGTTGGTCATTTGAAACTTTAAATATTGGTAACGGAAATTTTATAATTTACTGTATGTGAGTTTGTGATAAATATATTTAACTCTGAGTTTGTATATGTTGATAAGGTTATTAATAAATTTATATGATGCTGAAACTGCCGTTTCTCTGAGTTGTCTAACAGTATTTACTTAGGATGTTAAAAACTTCACTAATTAACTCATATGAATGAGAGAGGGTTTCCTGCTTTTTTAATGATAATATTGCACCATTTTTGCGTCAGGAAACCTTCTAAATATATCAGTCAATTTATTTGTCTAGCCTTTTCCCATCTATGTTCGGGTCGGTTTCCAGTCTAACCAGATGCAGCTGATTACCAATATTTTAAATGGAGTGACTGCCTATCTGACCTCCACAACCCAGTAACTGGGTAACACGATACCCCTTGGTAAGACTGGTTGTCAGACTTTTGGACTTCTCCCGTAAAGACTGTTAATGATCTATGAATGACAGCCTGGAATAACGGCGCGAAGTGGTCTCGATATGTAATAACAATAATGTACCCAGGATTTTGTAATAATAACTTGATTTAAAAGAGTGTCCGTGGAGTTTCTTGCCCGTTCTTCTCCATAGAGATCTACGTTTTGGAATGGGCAACTAGCTTCAACTTTCTGACTAACTGACCGACCATTTAATTTTGACAATTCAAAAGTGCCTGTAAATGGTTTATTTGAAATAAATGATTTGAGTTTGAATGGATTATCACCCACGAACCAACCAACCGCGGAAAGCGTAGCTTGACCATTGATAGACCCCTGCGACTGTTATTATTTAGCCACGAGCCCCACGTTCTAAATAAATCCTTCTTTCAAAAATATCACTGCAGAACCCAAGAATGTTATCAGAGCTCATCTAAAATTTGTATTTACGACGTAATTTTTACAACTACCTTGACATTTTGCGAACTATCTTTTGGTGGATGGCAGTATTCCAAACCTACGTATTCCCAAAAGCAAGATAATAATATGAGTGGAGTGTTATATAAAAATGTCACGTACTACCCTCGCTTTAGTAAGAGAGCAGAGTTACACGGACAGCCATATTTTCAAACTGTAATAAATTCTTTGATATAAAAGACCTTTGGTACTAGCTTAAAATAGTCTTAATATTTTTTAAGTAGTTTATAACTGGTTACTGGTTTTATCTAGACTAAATATTATAAAGATTCCAAATTTGAGAGTTTGTAAGTAAAAGGTAATCTTCAAAACTTCTGAGTTGATTCCGAAAACTTTTTCACAAATGGGAAGGTAAAGTATTGTCGAGTGTTATTGAAATATGTTATTTTATAAAAGGCAAAGAGATTCTTGTGCTGATCGCATTTGACATTGGGTAAAACAGACGGGATTTGTATTATGTTAATGTTCTAAAAAAGGTAAAGAATCTTGTGAAGCACCTAGGTGTGTGTCAAGAGAATCTGATTTACCTTCTTTGAAATCATCGCATAGCTCACAAGGCCGACTTACCATAACTAACGACCTCAATAGATTAGATTACAATATAAATTAGACCAAATCAAGCTTTAAAATAAATTTAGGAAAAAATCTTTTACCTATACATATTTCCTAACAATACTTTATTAATTACCGAGGCCTACCTTTTACATATTAATATTCAAAGTCACAGTTTCAATATATCGAGAATAACCTAGTGAATTAATGTACGAAGTTTGCTCAATAAATAGGTACCTACTGATGCTGAACTTGGGGACTTGTTTATACTCAATAGGTATATAACTAATCGAGGGCAAAATCGAGGTCTTTTCACTTGGAACACTTCATTCAATATTAAAGCTTAATTTACTTTATTTGTGTGTATTGGATAACTAAGTTGTAAAGGTTTATCTTGTTTGTGGATAAATAATTAAACTATGTATAACAAAACACGATACAGCCATTGTCGAGACCACAGCAGCGTTTGGTAATAACTATATTAATTATTTAAATTATACTAATTTTATAATCATAACCACAAAGCAAATGATTCCATAATTGAATACAGAATGGTATAGTCACTATCTATACACATTTTTTTATAAATAAAAGTTTTTCTTGTCTATGTGCCTGCTTTGTTCTTCTGAAGTACGCAACGGATTATGATGCGATTTTTACCGTCACTTAGAGAATTTATTCCTGAAAGTTTATACGTTACCCATTAATATTAAACTAACATATAAAGAAATTTCGATATTTTGACAAGTCGTAAAAACCGTACAAAACCGGGAGTCGCTAGTCCTGTTAATATTATAAATGCAAAAGTTTGTATGGATGGACGGATGGATGTTTGATACTCTTTCACGCAAAAACAACAACGGATTTGAATGAATTTTGGTACACAGATAGTTTATAACCAGGATTAACACAGGATACTTTTTATCCCGATATTACCGCGTGAAACCGCGGGGCGCAGCTAGTAATAAATAAATAACAACTATGGTTTTGTAAAACATCCAATATACTTTCTGCAATAGGTACATGACAATCATATTAAAGCAGTGATTTGACTACTCCGTTGGTCATCATCTGCCTAGCCTTTTCCCAACTATGTTGGGGTCGGCTTCCAGTCTAACCGGATGCAGCTGAATACCAGTATTTTACATGGAGCGACTGCCTATCTGAGCTTCACAACCCAGATACTGGGTAATACGATACCCCTTGGTAAGACTGGTTGTCAGACTTTCTGGCTTCTGACTACCCGTAACGACTGTCAAAGATCCACGAATGACAGCCGGGACCAACGGCTTAACGTGCTTTCAGAGGCACGGAGGGGTCTCGGTATGTAAAGATAGTCACCCATCCACAGACCAACCGCGGCAAGCGTAGCTTAACCTGACCGATCGACCTGTGCGGCTGTTATTATTTAGCCACGGTCTAGATTAGTCTCCATTGAGATTGGTCGCCAAGGCCGAAATTCGGTCTGGAGTACTATATTGAGCAGTGATAGCCCAGTTGTAACGGCCCCGACTTACTTATCGGTACGGTCGTGGGTTCGAACCAAGGTGGGTACTTCACTTTAAGCAGGTAATTTATTTAATCACCGATTCTATCAAAACGGTAAAAGCAAAATATCGCGGGGATACCGGCATGTACAGACGCCAGCAGGTCAAGCTACCCGAATCTATCAAATTTTCCCAATCAACCTTGAACCTTAACACTTTAGCGATAAAGTTGAAAATCTATTAGAGATATTTGACAGATTGTAGTAGCTTGATGTGCTGGCTTCTGTACTAGAACCAAAAAAAATCGTAGACACGTACGTCATTGTGACATCCACCAACCCGCACGAGGCCCGTATGGTGGATATGGCCCAGTCCCTCTCACAGAAAGGAGGCCTGTATTCCAGCAGTGGGAACGGTATAGGCTGATTATGCTAATGCCATTATAGTGGTATGAGGAACAGGGGAGAGGAAACTCTTCTTGTTGACCGGCCGAAAGTGCAGTGTGCTGTGCCGAGGTTGCTGATGAGCCTGAGGGCGATGACCAGGTATGCGCGGTCACTGCAAGCTGGTGGTCAGGATACCCGTCGAAGCCGTGGATGCTGGCTGGCTGGGTGACTCGCCGCTGAAGCTTGCGGGAGTGATGATGATGACGTCACGCTGAAGTGTTTGCACGAAGGCTGTGCTGACGTTCATACTCGGGGTCACCAGTTTAGAGGAATGAGGAACAGGGTGTAAAGTTCACTCATCCTCCATAGAAAAGGGAGGATCCTCCAACCAGACGGGCGTTATGTCTGGCGGGCAACTGCCCAACGAATGATGTTGGGAAATTGTATACAAGGTGAAATTAAATTCATGGGCATCCTTTTAAGGGGTCGTTGTACTCATCATTTTGAACAACTTTTACTATGGTACCAAACCTGAAATCGCGAAAAAAAATCTACTGTTCCCTACATTTATGTTCGCATAACTCGTCAAAATGTAGGGAACAGCTGTTTTTTTCGCGATTTCAGGTTTGGTCCCATAGCAAAAGTTGTTCATAGTGATGATTACAATGACCCCATAAAAGGATGCCCATGAATTCAATTTCATCCTGTATATACTAATTGCGCGGTAAACTCTGCTTGCGAGATGCAGGATTTGCGTGACGTCAGTATGACGCGTTGTTCGCATGTGGCGTTGTAGATACCGCTACACCATATTATTATTGGATTATTTCACGCCTTTGTCTCAGCCCATTTGTATTGATTATCCAACTAGTGGATACCAAAGTAAAGTTATTTAGTCTGTTTCTCTAAAGACGATAATACCGAGTATGCTAAAGTACATATATATAGAGTTAAGCTTCTATCAATTATTCTTCGTTTGTTAAATCTAGAGCTAAATACTAAATTGAATACATTTGGATCGAGTAATTGGTACACAAGGCTTTTATTTGCGTAACACTAATCGTCAATTGCTATGCTGCTAATTGCTCCAAATGAAGACGTTAACACTATTAGTTTAGATGTCGATAGTAATTATCAACACCTACACAAACCACGTCTTGTCCATGTCGAACGCAGAACATGGAGACACCTCATCAGCCGCTGCTAGAGGTGTCATTGTCAACACCTTCCATACAAACCAAGCGTGTCGCAGTTTACTCATTAGCAGCCTATAATGTTCCCACTGCTGGGACTCAGGCCTCTTTTTGAGAGGAAGTGTGCCGAGCCACTACGCGGGATCAGTGAAGGTTAGTAGATGCCACATGTCTTCGATTTTTTGGTTCTAGGACATGCCGGTTTCCTTCACAGTTTTGAGAGCAGTGGTAATGAATTCGTGACCTTTACCACTGGGCTACCACTGCGACAGCAATGACGTATAGAAACTGACGGCTTTGAAGGCAGACAGACGGTGACAGAAGTTTTGCACTTAACACACTTTCGGCGCCACGAGTTTTATTAGTAACGAGTCGAGTTTTGTTAGGTTCGATGTAACATGCTGGCTCGTAGGTTTGCACGTTGTACTAGGGAGGTGAAAATTACACTCTTTAGAGCGTGTTGCCAATCCATGTACACGTGTGCCCTATGGGTCAGCTATACAAAAAGCTCGTACAATGCTCTGCGAGTCCAATACAATAACGCCTTCAGAGTTATGTTGGGGCTGCCGCGCTTTTGCAGTGCATCGGGGATGTTCGCGGATAATGGGGTGCCAGATTTTTACGCACTGATGCGGACACGGATAGCATCCCTGATGCGGCGAGTGCGCGACAGCTCCAACAGCTTGGTGGTCATAGTAGCCGACAGGATAGACAGTCCAATGACGTGGCAATGGATGACCACTCATCGTGCGTCATTCCAATATTTAAAGTAAGTTGTTTTGGTGTAGTTTTGTGTAGGTTTGTGTTTTCACGATGAAAATGTGAAAACACAAACTTTTTGTGTTTTTTGTTTTTAGTATAAAATTGTAATGTGGGTTGTTTATGGACCTGGTCTGAAATAAATAAATAATTATTATTATTAGTACTGCTGTCTTAAGACGCTGCTGGTGCCATGCCCTGTGAAGTAGAACAAGATATTGTGAGTAGTTCTCTTTTCCTAGAGCCTGTTATTCATACCACTGGAATTACAGGTAAATATATCCAGAAATGAAGAGTAGAAGATGGTTTAGACCTAACTTCTTAATGTGTCGACCCAATGACAACTCTTGTCTGCTTGAGTTTTGCTTGCTGTCTTATTGTATTAATAGTGGGTGGTCAGGCTTAATGGTGGTCAGTTTAGGAAGCCGGGAGAAATATTTCAGTTGTAGACCCCACTGATTAAGTTAATATATTTTTTATTTTTCTGTAGGCAGCACAGGACCAATTAATGTGGTAACTTTTAGGGAAATCCTATGGACGTAGTCTTTCCCATCATAAAAATCATCATGATGATATATATTTTTTGAGAATGAAATCAAGCAGCTCAGAAATATCTGCAGTCTATTAACACCTCCACCACGCGTAAATATTTCAAATTAACAAAAATCCATTATTCATATTAATAAGTTATGATAAAACTTTGAACAAGAATAAAAATTACTGGAGTTTTGGGAAGTTGATTGATACGATTCACATTAGGACAATGAACTCATACTACAATGGACATAACTCATAAATTATTATCTATTATTTCAGTACATCTCTCTAGTTTTGTCTGAAAATATCAAAGCTGATTCTTATTTTTTTTAACATTTCTCTGGGTACTTATATGAATAAAGTTATAAGCTATTCATGTTTTTCAGAACTTTATTTCTATAACAGTGAGAAAGAAAGAAAATGCGTTTATTTTAACACGTTTTTACTATTTTTAATAACTTCGTTCAATCGAAGTCTTTTGATTTCTGTTACAGCCAATTCCATTTCCTAAATCTGGAAAAGGATAAATTAATTAATACAACAGATGTTCTTCACTATACACTTTAACAAATTACAATTTAACTTTTTGAGAGTTTTTAAGCTACGTAGTTAGGTACCATAAAAATGTATACTTCACATTGGGATTGCAAGAGCTATATGATACTTCATCAAAGCAAAACGCAAAAAAAAACTAAACGCCTACCAAAAACCGAGTTTATTTCCTACAACATTACCAGGTACAACAAATCATTATACTATTACAAACAATCGGACATCCTGAAGAATCGAAAAGAACCGATAAATTTCATGTTAAATCGATAGTACGACAGTCAACTTCCTGCTTAACGTTTTGGTCAGTCGATGTATCGTGAAACGTGTCAGTATATTCCGATATGGGCGTTAGGATTGCGGAAATTCGAGTAATTTGCGAGTATTGGATAGTAGTTGATATATTTATGATTTCTATTTATCATCATTCTCCTGCCCCTTATCACAATTTATTTGGGGTCGACGCAACATGTATTTTTCTTCCATACTTCTCTATTAGTATTCATCTCGGTATCACCCTACCATATCATCTTTCATACAGTCCATTCATCGTTTTGGTCTTCCCCTGCTCTTATAGCCATATATTCGGGCTTAAAATTTCCCTCACGACATTTCCCAATTTTTTCCGCATTCCTTCCTTTTCAGTTACCGGTGCCACTTTCAGACTTCCTGTCATGTATTCATTTATTATTCTATCGATACGCGTAACACCATACATCCGTCACAGCATTCTCATCAAAGCTGCATACAATGGCGTTTCATATAAGATAGCAGGTTCAACCATTTTTTAATAAATTTTCCCCTGCCGTTTAAGGGGAACGCGGGAACAATCACACAGTGTTGATTCTGTGCTTAACAGTCCTATCTACTCCGCCAATACTTTGCATGAGATTGATTTATGATTGGCATATGATTTATAAGTATATGGTCAGTTATAAGTACAGGGTGGGCAACTTGGAGGTATAAATTTTCTTTGCCGCCATTTTGTTTTGGCGGCAAATATGACAGTTTTAAATACCTCTTCATGATTGGTAGTAATTCTTTTTTTTCTCTCATCTTTTAATTAAATTGCAAACTATAGTTTTGTATAATTTAGAAGCATTTTTGAAAATTTTGTAAATGTAAAAACCATGGATCCGTTTTTTATGATATTTTGATGTTGACATGAAAGAGCATGGCAGTTGAGAATATGTCATGCTCACTTAAATGTCTCACTGGTGGTGGCGCGTGTGTTGGATCATTCGGTTCCCTACGAAATGGTTGAGCTGGGTGGTGCTGATCCACGCGTCATGTTCGTGAACGGGCGCCATCGGTTGAGACTGGTCATCTCTTAACTGCCAGGACTTATTTTTAATTTTATATTTTAATTTGTTTCTTTACATTGTTCTCACATATAGAAGCAATAAGAATAATGTAACCAGGATTTTTTTTAAATGTCTTGATTTAAAAGAGTGTCCGTGGAGTTTCTTGCCCGTTCTTCTCCTTATAGATCTACGCTTTGGAATGGGCAACTAGCTTCAACTTTCTGACTAACTGACCGACTATTTAATTTTGACAATTCAAAAGTGCCTGTAAATGGTTTAATTGAAATAAATGATTTGCGTTTGAGTTGTTTCATGAAAATTATTTTGTATAGATACGGCAAATTTGTTATGGAGCGTTTTACGACTGAGCAAAGTGTTTTAATTATTAAAATATTCTATTCAGCCCAATCATGTATTGCGGAAATTCTAAGAAAATTGCGTCCAATTTTTGGTAGAAATCACTTACCTTCACGGCTAACAATAAATCGTTTAGCGATTAAATTTGAGCAATATAGCATTGTAGCAGATAAAGCAATTTTCTAACATCAAGTGAATAAGTTGGGCTTAAGAAACATGTGGTTCCACAAGACGTGGCCACATGTCCTATGGCACGAGCCACAATCGAGACATTGAAAAGAACGTCTGAGACACAGTCACTGAAATAACGCAGGAAATGTGTGAAAATGTCATGAAAAAGGCAGTGAAAAGGGTTCACATCTGCCATGCTGCTAGAGGTGGACATTTTATTTTCCATACTGAATTGCCGGCCCTAAGTACTATATATTTCAATAAAAATACTTAATAATTTTTATATTTCTTAGAATAAAATTTAAAAAATAAAGTGTATACCTCTTATTTGCCCACCCTGTATATAGATAGATATAAACATAATGACTAAACATTCAGAAAAAAATAATAATAAAATAAGCATTGGAGGAGGACAGACAGAGAATAGCCCAGGGGCTCCCACAGCGTAGGCTAAAGTAAACCAAAAAAATATGCGGTCATGTTATAAAAAAATAATAATAATATGTATTTTAATAAGGGTTCGACACCTAAAAATGATAATAGCACTCAAGGTTGACTCATACTTGGGCACGCCACAATTGCGGCGATAAGTCCCCTCTTTGAAGAGTGGCTAGAGAGGCGCCGGTAAGGACCAGGCCCGGGTTGACGGCGCGTTGTGTTCCACGCGTGCCTTAAAGAGATGTCAGCACGAACTGGCGGGGTCCGCTAGGGCCGACGCCTGCCAGGGCCGCGGGTTGTTCGAAAGGGATACCGTGGCCCCTGGCACAGGCAACTGAAGGAACACGGGTGGGTTTTAGTCAGCAAAAGTCTGACATGCCCCTTCCGCTCAGCCCAGAGCGGGAGAGGTCATTTGATGATTTACCACCCAAAAAAAAAAGGTTGACTCATGCTTGTCGGTCTGTCTATCATGGTCATGGACGTTTTCTAGAAAACTAATAAAACAAAGACGAAAAGATTAACTGTTTGTTAATAATACCCAGGGACCCAGTAACTGGATTGTGGACGTCAAATAGTGACTGCCTATCTGTCCTCCACAACCCATGTAAAATGCTGGTATTCAGCGGTGTCCGGTTAGACTGGAAGCTGACTCCAACATGTTTGGGAAAAGGCCAGGCAGATTATGATCAACGATACCCGGGGAATTGTATGTAATCTTTTTAAAAAAACCACATGTGAAGAGATTTCTTCTTGCTCTTTTGTATTACACCTGAGTTTCATTCGTAAAACAAAGGCTAGATTTCAAGTAAAGGCTTTACGTAATCGTACGTGAAACGACGTGTTTGTGTAAGTTATGTTTTTCCAAGATGGCGTCTCACGTTTCAACCACGTCGTATTTTTCGTTTTTTGGTCTTCAAGCTCTCTCCATTTCTCCACAAAAAATCTAGATACTAACATTCATGCGTGACTCGTTTTATTTTTATAACGGAAAAAAATAATCTTTTTCTTTCTTTTTTTCAACCAGTGTTGTCCCACTGCTGGGCAAAGATCTCCCCCACAGCTTTCCACTCTCTTCTATGAGTTGCCGTCTCAGCCATTATGTTTTTTTTTTTTTTTTAATACATTACAATACATAAGGCCGCCAGTAACAGTCACAATACCCCCTGTACTAGTTGATACTGTATTACGGTAGGGTATTATTACTCATTCCTGTGACCCGTACAGCAACAAAACGACTGAGAACTTAAGTTATTATTATGTTATTATGTTTCTATAACCTACAGTTTTATTTTATTGTAGTTTATTTGTGAAAGGTTTTTGGATATATATTTTTTTTCTAACATGTATAGACGCAGCTAGCATTTAAATAAAAAAAAATTAAAGTAAAGGCTGATTTTTTATTTTTTTTTGTTCGTGGAATAAAATTGACGTCTGACAGTTTTTGTATGGAAGAACTGTCAAAAATTCAAAATGATTCCTCAGATAAAATTATCTGACGTTGGAAAAATCAGCCCCAAGAGTCAAAACAAAAATTGCTCCCGACGATGGTTTATTCCATTCAGTCCATCGAATTCAACTTAACAAAACCGGCCAAGTGCGAGTCGGACTCGCGTACGAATGGTTCCGTACCATTATCTATAAAAATTAGTTGATTGAATGAAAGGTAAATTGCGGTTTATGATTTATGACGTATTAAAAAAAAAACTACTTACTAGATCTCGTTCAAACCAATTTTCTGTGGAAGTTTACATGGTAATGTACATCGCATATTTTTTTTAGTTTTATCATACTCTTATTTTAGAAGTTACAGGGGGACGGGGTCATTTTACCACTTTGAAAATGTCTCTCGCGCAAACTATTCAGTTTAGAAAAAAATGATTTTAGAAACCTCAATATCATTTTTGAACTTGAAGACCTATCCTATGGTTAATAATATAATAGGTAATAATAATATCTATGATACCCCACCCTTATGAGTTTGATGAAAAAACCCCCAAAAATTATTGTTTTTTTTTTTGTATTTTTGTGTGAAAATCTTAATGCAGTTCACAGAATACATCTACTTACCAAGTTTCAACAGTATAGTTCTTATAGTTTCGGAAAAAAGTGGCTGTGACATACGGATGGACAGACAGACAGACATGACGAATCCATAAGGGTTCCGTTTTTTGCCATTTGGCTACGAAACCCTAAAACTAAGCCATTCATAATAAAGTCGCACTTCTGGCATAAAATAAACACCTATCGGGACTATACACCTTGTTCTCTAAGCCGAAATAAACCCCTTTAGGCGAAGAACATTGTAAGCTATAGGTACCTACTTTGTACTAGTTCAAATAGGTAGAATTACGTGACTCGACTCCCACAAAAGGGTGAACACAGACTTAGTGCGACTAGAAGCGAGTTTAACATTTACAGGGGATTTATAAAGGATTTGTCGGGATCGGCTCGGACGATTTATTAATTGCTGAAGCGAAAAGTCAAGAATTGGAAGTGGGATTTTGTTAATCTCTCCGTGAGGGTTGGTTTTAAACAGGTTTTAGTTTTCTGATCAAAAGAAAAATGGTTTTGAGATGAGGATTTATAACTCTAAACTCGAGAGAAGAAAATTACAAAAGGATTTGTTTCGTCACCAATCGATCCTTATTTTTTTTGTAAAACAAAGTACTGATATGTCCAAGTAGGCACCTTGTTCGTTGTATCAATACAAGTAGTATCCTATTAAATAGGGCAGGCCAATAATCAAGATCATATTTGGAACTAGGCCATTCCATCGTAAAATACCTTAGCCTTTTGGCGTCGTATAGGACTATTTGTTTCATTTTTCTTTTTATTACGTTTTTCAAATAAAAATTGTTTTTTTTTTATTTTTGACATTGTTTAGTTTACTTTATGATCTTCCGGTACGAGTCGCAATAAATACTTTTTCTTTATTTCTTTCTAAAATATAACAAACCTCTGAATGGGAGTCACCAGTTCTAATATTACTATGCAATCTAAGCCTAAGTCTTCGAAGCCTAAGCCTATTTTGTTTTCATTTTATTATATTTTATTATTTATTATATATAGTCAGTTTGTCATATAATTTAGTTGCTAGGCTAGGTGTTAGTTGTATTATATATTATTTTTATACAGGGTGGCAGGGACATCGACGCGCAAACTGTAACCATGGATTCAGCACATGAGTTTAGACCCATAGCATCGAAATTTTTGGTCGGCTATCAAAAAAACAATCTTCTGTTTCATAAAAAGTACAATACCTACCTACGCGGTCAAAATGTATGGAACAGCAATATTTTTTTTTAATAACCGACGAAAAATTTCGACGCTATGGGGTCTAAACTCATGTGCTGAATCCATGGTTACAGTTTGCGCGTCGATGTCCCTGCCATCCTGTATAAGCATTTTATTATGCAGTATTTTTGTTTTATATTTTATTCCAATCTCTTCCAGAAATTCTACATCTGAACACACCACGTCACATTTTGTTGGTACAGCAGGAAAATTGTAAAGACACACATTGCTGGACGTGTTGATATACCTATTTT
Source organism: Apamea sordens (assembly GCA_945859715.1). Classification (NCBI taxonomy): domain Eukaryota; kingdom Metazoa; phylum Arthropoda; class Insecta; order Lepidoptera; family Noctuidae; genus Apamea; species Apamea sordens. Next base: position 5,519,304 of record OX243994.1, read on the forward strand.
TTTTTTAAACCGAAACTTCTGGATGTTTCCATCGTGGAAATAATGGTACTGTATTGTTTCGAGTTTTGAAATATTTTTATTTAGTGCAGTGCTGAGGAAATTGTTTATGGTTTTCTGTAGTAAAATGTTAGGTCGTATTTAAAATGATTTATGGAGTTTCAGCTTTGAGGTTTATTTTTATCTTTTGTATTTTTATTGCAACTACGTTGGGTTTAGTGGCGGTAAAGTTTTGGTTTCCTACGATAGCGGTGGCTGCCACATAACGGTTAAAGCGAAGGCCGTGATGAAAATGATAGCAGTGGGGTTTAACTTTACGGTGTAAAGTACCACTCTTTAGGTAAACTCATCAAGTGACTTTCATAAATAACGCATCAGTGACGTCATTCGACGTTCAATTGCCGACGCTATGTGGCGGCCACCGTAGTCTGGGAACTCTAGCTTTAGTAGGTAAGGTTTGTTTTAATACAGGGTAGATTTTTGAATCGAGGCAGTAAGGGTAAGGTACCTTAACCGTTTTACCTACAGGGAAACGGTCATAAGACCCTCCTTAATTTTTTGATGTATGTATACCTATACCTTCACATATTCAAATATTTTGAAAAAAAAAATGGTCAGTTTTCACAAAAAAACTTTTTTGATGCCAATCTATCCTGTTTCTTACAAGGATCAAAAAACTTTATCGGACCAACTGAGGTTTGGGTAGCTACTACAAAAGTCAGAAATCGCAAAAAAAATAAGATATACATTTTAGATAAAAAACTAAGATATAGGTACGCCAGCAGGTCAAGCTACCCGAAACTGTCAAATTTTCCCAATCAACCTTGAACCTTAATTCTTTAGCGATTAAGTTGAAAATCTATTGAAGACATTTGACAGATTGTAGTAGCTTGATGTGCTGGCGTCTGTACATCTGAGATTTTCCAAGACTTTGGAGAGCAGGTGATTTAGATTTGTAGATTAGTAGCTCCTGTATTTTTTAAATATTAACGTCGACGCGCCGACCAAGAAAATGAATGTAAACAAAAATATTCGATGAGCAGGCAAGCAAACGTATTTACCCACTATAAAAAAATACCAGACTAATAGAATAATAAAATTAACAATAACGTAAGGCCAGCCAAATCGTATCAAAACATAACCCTTAAATCTTTTAGCACCTACCTGGTAATGGCTATCTTTACGAGTAAGAATTTAGATTGAAATTCAAACGACCTGAAGAGTTTGTATCTGTTTTAACTGTTCACGTTTAAAATGTCCAAGTAAACGCCGACATTTTAATTACTATTCCGAAATACGGACTACTAACTTAAGTTTGGAATAAATCACGAAATTAATCAAGGAATGTAGGCATAAGACCGCATCATGACTTACAAGTAGCCGCAGACAGTCAGCGTTGTGGAAAACCACAAAGGAAATGGCGGAACTCGCTGGACAAATCAGACCAATTTCGCTCTGAACCGAAATATTTCGGAGTCATACGGGAAGGTTTTTAATAGAGGGGTGACTGTACTAGACGTACAATTTTAAATACTCGTCTGTAGAATAAAAATATTGATAGATTTTGTTAGCAAACTTAACATATTATATAACAATAATAAAAATCCCGTTCATAACCTCTACCTTGTTACGCAGTAGTAAAAATCTTTAGTATAAAGCAAACATCAATTCCATACTTTTCTATTCGTCGTCATCTTAGTAGTCACTCTCAAGCCATATTTTCATCTTTCACAAAGCCTTCAACTACTCTTAAAACCATCCACATCCTTACTCAAAACTTTGCTTACGACCTTTTTAAACAACTATAACCACCAAACTGTCAACTTTAGCAGAACCAGCCTGTAATGTTCCCACTGCTAGGACACAGGCCTCCTCTCTGGAAGAGGAAGCGGGCCGTAATCCACCACGCGGGCCCAGTGCGTGCTGGTGGATGTCACATGTCGTCGAGTTTTTGGTTCTAAGATATACCAGTTTCCTCACGATCTTTTCCTTCACCATTTTGAGAGCAGTGGTGATGAAATTTGTTACACAAAGTAAAGTGCTTGCTTGAGTTCGAACCCACGACCGACTTGTAAGTCAGCCGTTACCATTGGGCCATAACTGCCCTACAACTTTGCAATTTGCATAATTAAGTTCTTTTATTGAAACTCTGTCGCAACGCTATAGTGGACGTGCCTTACGTTTCGATGTAAGGTACCTAATAGCTAATCAAGTTTTTGGCAGATATTCAAACGGGTTTCACTGTAGTTTGGCTCTCGTCTACTTTGGATCACAAGCCCAATTTGTAGTGATTTTCGACGCCGTAAATGTAATATTTTAGCTTTAAGCCAAACGCGATGGTTTTGGCAACGATGCTTTGTAAGATATTGTGCAGTATTCGTGAATGTAGCGTTGTAAAGAGTTTTGTAACAGTGACATAGATTAGGAACTATTATTATAGTAATAAATAGTACGTATGTGTATTATAGGTTTATAACTTATTTTTGTATTTGTACACCTATTTTATTTATAATTAAATCGTTTTTTTAAATCATTGTGTCTCTCAACCAAAGCACTTGCCATCATCACCACCCTTGAATGACTGTTAGAGAATGCCTAAGGCATTAAGTCCGCCTTTGTGCCTTTTTTTGTGTGCGAAAAGTTTAAAGAAATAATTAAATATTTTATCTAAATCAAAATGAAATCATTTCTTTTACAAATGATAAAATCCAATTAGTTAGTAATTGTATACACAACTTAAACACTAGTATTAGTAGATATGGCAAATTTTGATATTCACTTTGAAGGATAAATTCTGAAATAACAGGTACCTACATAATATTTGGTGACGAACGGGCTGGATTCACCGCTTTAGTTCATCAGCTATTTTATGTGACAACAGTACCCAATTAAAGACCAATGGCCTCTTAGTGCAGACTTTTGTAATTCTAGTTTATAAATGAAACAGGTAAGCAACCTAAGGAATTTAAAAGAAAATTAATGTTTAGTTAAATTTTTTAAACCATACTGTCTATAAATTCGAATAACATAAAGTAAAGCGTATTATTATTCGATCCATTAGCAGAGCCATGTAGTTGACAGATCTTTTGTGCGATCAATTCTGCGACGACCAAACACTGGGATCCTTAGCGCTCCGTAAGTGCCAGGCGTTAGTTTATTCGCGACGCACCTTTTTGTCCTTCATTAGTAGTTATCGTCAAGTAGTCCTTACAGACTTCGCCACAGACTCGATCGCACAAAAAATCCACCGTCTGCGTAGGCCCTTGACAGTCACATGAGTTCATTTCCGTAACACCAAATGAAACGTTCCCGGAACGTCATTAATTCCGGAATACAAGTTCCACATTCTTAAGATTTGTGCACCATTCGTATGTTCATCCTAATTTACTCCGTCGCGACAGTTCCTAGCAGTTACGACCTCTAGTTTTGAATTAATTAAAACTTAGTTAAAAGGGCTTCATGTTGCCTGAATTGAATTTAAAACTGTAATCAATTTAGTGGAGTAGGTTCAGTAGGTAAATGGATGGAGTTAATGTATGAACAATGTTTCATATTTTAGAAACTCTGTTTTTAGTGACAGTTAATTAATTTCTGTATTTTCTACTAATGAAATATTCAAATTCTTCATTATCAAACACATTTGTCCTGAGTCTCACAATTTGAATAATTTTGAATAATTTCTCCACTAACGAAGACATTTTTATTTCTGAAAAATGAATTCCTCCTAGAAAATATCTTTACTCCTACAAAATAATTAAAGTACAATTAACGGTTTCCTTTCAAGAGTGTTCAATAAACTTCGTATCCTAGAAATAGAAAAGCTATAAAAATACCTGCAATTCTATAACTCTTGAAAAATGAAGTCATACAAATTCTTCGACCACTGCAATATCTCACGAACACCGGAATCAGCATATAAATGCAACTAAAATTCTCTCTCTTTCGAAGTAGTCGCGGAATTTCTCGCCTGTCAAGTTTTGATTCGTTCTTATTCATCAAAATGCATTTTGCATTTTACACACATAGTGGCAATGAAAAAGAGTGGCCACAGGCTTGCGACAAAATTATTGAGAGCTGTTTTATTTTAGTAGCGTCACTGATTTGCGATTTTTTCTAGCAAATTCATCGAATTAGGGTAAGGTCAAAAGAATATCAAAAATTAAAACGATCCAATTACTAAGGTTATAACTATTACGGTCAGCAATAATAATAATAATATCCCTGGACATTTCACATAGCGCCATCTAGTCCCAAGCTAAGCAACCTAATGCTTGTGTTATGGTAACAAGATGGCTGATAAAATACTTATATACATTTATTTTTTTGTAAATACATACATATTATAGATAGAAAAACACCCAGACTCGGAACAAATACATGTAGGTCATGCAAATATTTGTTCCGTGCGGGGATCGCAGTCAATCGCTTAACCACTGCGTCAACCGTGCCGTGATAAAAAAGAAAAAAAAAAAAAAAGCGCCAATAAAAGTATATTAACACAGTTACTTTACATACCTAATATCTGAATTGACACAAGCTTATTACGGTCAAATAGGTACCAACTCTGCTTTTTCATGTACAGACGCCAGCACATCAAGCTACTACAATCTGTCAAATTTCTTTAATTTTATCACTAAAGTTCGGTTCAAAGTTGATTGGGAAAATTTGACAGTTTCGGGTAGCTTGACCTGCTGGCGTCTGTACCTTAGTAAAAGTATATTGTTGTTGTATATTAGTTCGTAAGTGTATTAATATTAATAAGCTTTACGAAAATTGTGAACAATATCCCAAAAATTCACAAAAAAATATAAAAACAATAGGTACACGAGAAAAGCGATAAACAATCAAATAAATTTTCCTAACAACGAAGAGAAGGAAGAGAAAGTTAGTTCAGCTGATTTCAATGTTTTATGTAGTCTTATCGCGTAAGCAGTTTACACTGATTACAATAATATTCATGGCGGTGAATCACGGAAGTAAACAAATCGAACATAATTCTGTAGATTTATAATGAGTATACTACAGATGCCCCATCAGCCATCTGTGATATACTCACTCGAAAGGTTCTAGAGTGGCGACCGGGTACCGGAAGACATAGTGTTGGAAGGCCTCCCACAAGGTGGACCGACGACCAAAGCCGCTGGAATGTGAGAAGCGCAGATTCAGTCGAAATAGAGGTGCTTAGGGGATGCCTATATACAGCAGTGGACGTCTTTCGGCTAAAATGATGATAATGATGATTATAAAGCTAATTTTCTGCTGATATAATTTCATCGCTCGCTCTCAAAACGGTGAAGGAAAACATCGTGAGGAAACCGGCATGTCCTAGAACCAAGAATTCGAAGATATATGACATCTATCAACCCGCATTAGGCCCGCGTGGTGGATTACGGCCCAGGTCCCTCAGGCCTGTGTCCCAGCGCAGTGGGAACATTATAGGCTGATTAAGCTATAAAGCTGCCACGTGTATCCACCTACTTTGATACCAAAATAGATTACATTGCATCTAAAGGTTTAAAAAGCTTCCAAAGCACCATGTTAAAGCAGAATGTATTTATTAATTGCTTGTACCTACTGTTTTTGTTACAAGCTTTTATTTAACTTGCGATGTATGTATGTATGTGTGTATATATATAACTATGTTTGTTCGGTGGACTCTTGCAACTCATTTTTTTTTTACATAAGTAACTTAATTTTATTTCATAAAACAGCGAAACGTCGCCTATCTAAATGTTTATATTTTAAATGTGTGTGTGTATGTGTTTTGTGTGTGTTTTTTAATGTTTTTTTTTTTTGTTTTGTTTTTTGTATTCTTTTTGAGTGAAATAAATTATCTTAAACCGTAAATTCATAAAAAAAATACGACAGTCATCATATTAAATTTAATTCATTAGCAGGATTTTTTCTCAGTTAAGTTACTATTCCATCAAAAGTTACTCTGAAGCAACTGTTTTGGTCAAAAGCTTTTTTACGAAAAAGTAACTGTTTGCGTCATTTTTAGCTTATCGATTGTGTTATTTTGTTTTCCAATTTATGTTATAGGTTTGTACCGAACTATTTTGCTCTCTTTTTTGTTTCAAGTATTTATCAGTGGAAACTTGTAAATGTATTTCAAATGCCTATTGTTTAAGAACACAGTTTATATTAGCTGTATTTTCCCGAATAGAATAAAATAAAATAAACTCATCCGAGAGTCCTACAACTTCATTATCCTGTAACAGACAAACAGGAAACAGCTAAAATGGCACAAACTCACGTGACCAACGATTGCGTGCCCCACGAAGTAAACGGATCTATTATTTTTATAGTGCGTGCGGTTTCACTTACAAATTTAATAAACAAACCACATTTTGCCTGTAAAAATGACGTGGATTTTTACGATTTATTTTGAGGTTAGTTTGAAATATGAGGTGATGAGTTTTTATTGCTAATTCTGAGCATGTATTGGACCGTGGACGAATGTTATTTTTTTGGTTGGTGGCATATTACATTTATTCATTTTGTGAACTTACACTGACTAATAGTAGAATCACCTTGTTTGTTTTATACTGTTTATATCTTCGATCAATAATAGTACTAGATTCCCGATAAGCGCTTCAAAAACGGCCCGAAAAATAAGACCACGAATACTTTTGTGGTCTTATTTCAAATTAGCATGGTCCAATCATAGCCAACATTAAGACGTCAAAATGCCGCTGTGCGCGTTCAAAAACTGTGTAAATAACCTCGTAACACCAAGGTTTTGGAAGGAATATCTTTTTTTCGGTAAGTTTATATCATTAAGGGTTTTTTTATAAAATAAAAACAGAATTAAACAGTAAATATAATTATATTTATTATTTATAATTGAATTCAATTAGCTAATATTTTAATTGCTTGGCCAATGTTTGCTACAACGCACCAACTATTGTACCAAACATTGACTGTTCTTGAACGGGGAATGCATGGAGTAGTGTTGTTATTTTATAATGTTATTTTTGTTTGTAGATTTCCTAGTAACCCATTTCGTTGTGCAGAATGGGTATCTATTGTCACGAAAGAAAGAGGAGAAGAAATATACCACCCGTATAAAAAATCGAGAGTATTATATTAAACTAATTATAGAAAAATTCATTGATGTAAGATTACATTATATTTGTAAAAAAGAAATCGCTCAAATAAAAATGACTTCTAAAAGACCGCTTCATAACAAGCTGAATCTGTTTAAAGGTAATTTACTTTACTTTAATTTTATTTTACTATTTTAAATACTTGTGTATAAAGAATACGCCGAAAACACGTTTCTTGAATCCCATTATCTTTTTTACTTTATTTTATTTTTATTACCTATTTTTTAGCGGCGGGTTAATAGCGGCAATATAAAATAGTATTTACTACTTTTCGGCTGTATGGTGGCAAATACTTTTGACCGATGTAAAACGACCCTAAAAAAATATGTTCTGCAACTCTACGTCTTTCAATACTTACTGTGTTCTGAGCATTGAAATGTAATTCCAAGAATTACGTCTAGTTAAACAATAGAATAAGCACGAAATTTTAAACAAAATGTTTTTAACCTTATTACTTAGACTAAGTTTCATTTTAGAATAAATAACTGAAAATTTGAAAATAGAATGACTTTTTATTTTCAAGCGACATTTTAAATATATTTTGCAATGGTAATTAAACTTTATGTTTAAGCATTAAGGTTTTAATAAACTGAAGTTGTTAATATTATTAAACTTTTTTCTAAGAAATGTAGATGTTTACGTGTGTGCAAACGTGGCCACTTGAGCGACTGATTTTTGTTCCTGATCCTTAATCTAGTACTATTATTGATCGAAGGTTTATATCAGTTAGTTTCTCAATTTTTACATAACAAGCCCTCTTCCAGGCTACGCAAACTGTTCTAAATTTTTTACCTAGAACAGATATGCTCTAGATACCAAAATACGCGCTTGGTCGTAGATTTGCGGACACCAGCCCGTTATACTATTATACAGGATGGCAGGGACATCGAAGTGCAAAATGAAACCATGAATTCAGCACATGGTTCTAGACTCCCAAGCGTAGAATTTTTTTGTCAGTTATATAATTTTTTTTACCGTTCCATAAATTTTGACCGCGTAAGGTTTGTAAGGTACTTTTGTATGAAACAGCGCTTTTTTTAATAACCGACGAATAATTTCAACTCAGGAGGTTAAGAATCATGTACTGGATCCATGGTAACAGGTTGCGCGTTGAGGTCCCTGTCACCCTGGACACTCCCCCATACCAATACGTCTTATATTCAAATCAAATCAAATAATTTATTGGAACAAAAACATACTACAATTTTTATGTACGTTAATACTGCGTTAGTTTTGTAACTGTATCGCAGTTATTAGCGCCCACTCCAGGAGCGAAAGACCACTAAGTTCCAATAACAACAAATTTGATTATACTTATAGGTAGAAACTAGACATAAATATTAATGAACTTAGAACTAGACAATTGTTAATAATAGTTGTAGCAGTATAAGAGAGGGGGTGTGTGTGTGTGTGTGAGGGTTGTGTGTGGGGGTGAGTTTGTATGTGGTGGAGGGTGTGTAGGTGTGTGTGTCTGTGTTCGGGGGAAGGGTGCGTATATGTGTAAGTGGAAGATGTGATATGAATATAATTAAGCTTGTGTGAGGCTCTCTGTTTCGTCATAAGTCAGGATTGGAGCCATTTTTCAATTTTCAGTTTACACTCTCGTTACGAGAGCGGATATTTATATTTAACTAGCTGACCCGGCAAACGTTGTTTTGCCATATAAATTATTTGTAGCTGCCCGGCGCTACTTCGATTGCGTGGTGTCCTACCCCCTACCCTATCCCTACCCTACTCCTATCTTACTCCTACACTACTCCTACCCTACTCCTATAAGTAAATAAAAGTATTAAATAAAAATAAAAAAGTATCCTGTGTCCGTTTCCTGGTTCTAAGCTACCTCTCCACCAATTTTCAGCCAAATCGGTTCAGCCGTTCTTGAGTTATAAATAGTGTAACTAACACGACTTTCGACGATATAGATTTCTCATTTATTTTGTTATAGTAGATAACAGGACTCAAAAAGTTATAATGTCTTCTCGCAACAACTAGATTTATGCTCTCTGTCTGACATATTCTGTTAACTCTGCGTTTTAAAGAATTGAGATTAGGGTCATATTCAATATCAGTACGCAAAATATTATCTCATAATTACTTTCATTTTAAAATAGGTACCACATTTTTGCTCAAAAAATACAGGATTAAATCGAACTTTATATTTACAAACTCTTATAAAAACTTTCCAAACAACCTAGGTACAATGTTTCACATTTTTCAATTCAACGAAAATAACATTTCCATAAAATTCAAAAGACCTAAATAAAAACTGGAAGCGCTAGTGTACGCCGTTCCATATTTTTGTATGAGATTTTACTGCCGCAGGGCCCAACGCGATCTTCGTTTGTTTGGCGATGATTATGCCCATTCATTGTCCGACAGACCATTGTACGCTGCATGGTTTTTATCTCATAAATAATACGGAATCCTGATTGGATGGGAGCTATGCATAACAAACCTTGGAAAGTCATCTATAACGAGTGAATATTTGCATAACTGTTTTTCCGTGGATTGCTTTTTTATTTATTTCAACGCTTTTGCTGGTATGTAGGTGAGTGGGACTTTAAAGTCAATTCGTTTTATAGCTATGCGTCAATGGTTTTTTACTATCCATACCTTCGTTCATACTTTAATTTTTCACGATTATTACTTTTTATATATTTTTTTCTTTATCTTTGTCATAAACAAAGTGTATCAGAAAAGTTTGGTCAAGTTTAACGGTGTAGTACAAATCAATAAGCTGAACAACTTTCTCCATAGGACCAAAATCGTAATCGAGAAAAAAATATCAGCCGTTTGAAGTTTAGTATGGGATAGTTCATAAGTTTTTCGCGATTACGATGTTGGTTCCATGGAAAAAAGTTGTTCAGTTTGGTGGTCCACACCCTAAAGTTGGACCATACTATGCTGTAAACTAATTTATTTCATTTAATTTTTGGCAAAGGATCTGGTGCAATCTTATAGCAATCTTATAATTATATTGAAACCTTTTTTTGTTTGCCATTTACAAGGAAAAAACAGGTTACGTCGCAAGTCACTTATGAAAGTTCATTTTTATGCAGCACTAGCGTCTTCCCGCAATTCTGTTCGCGTGGAACTCGTAACTGGCATCACAAATTCTATACTTTTTTTCGTCGATTTTCACTGGTTGATAGCTCGTTGATTGGCATGCACACATTGACAGCTCGTTTCTTCTCGGTAATACTTGGCTCTCGTCGGACATCTCCCTCGGACCCCCGACCCATTGTGTCGCATCACATCGCCCGCTCGCGGTATTACTTCGTTTTTTGTTAATTTTCTTTCTGACTTTATGCTCGCCTCCTAGAGGTCACAATGAGATGTTAAATAGTCTATAACATTCTTCAAGAATTTGGCTATCAATTAAAGCAAAAGGATTTTTCAATTCTGACTGGTAGTTCCAAAGATTAGCGCGTTCAAACAAACAAATAAACTCTTCAGCTTGATTATGTTACTAGCTGCGCCCCACGGTTTCACCCGCGTAAGTAATTGATCCCGTGGGAATATCGGGATAAAAAGTATCCTATATGTTAATCCTGGTTATAAACTATCTGTGTGCCAAATTTCATCCAAATCCGTTCTGTAGTTTTTACGTGAAAGAGTAACAAACATCCATCCATCCATCCATACAAACTTTCACGTTTATAATATTAGTAGGATTATAGATGTTGAATTTTGAACAATATTTGAAACAACAAAACAGAATCTTAGTTGAAATTTTAGAATTACTCGTTCGCAGAATTAATTAAAAGTTGAAATATTATTCCGCTGAGGGTTTAAGAATATTATGAATCTGTGAAAGTTAACTTCCATCCTAAATCTTTGCACATGGTTTTGCATTAATTAAAAATACAGGGTGGAGGGGTCATCGACGCGCAAACTGTAACCATGGAATCAGTCCATGATTCTGAAGCTCCTGGCGGCGAGATTTTGACCGCGTAGTTACTGCACTTAGCTTTAAAAATAAATATAAAAATAAAATCATTTTATTTCGGACAACTATAAGATCTATAAATTGTTTGTAACAATTTTGCACTTCAAATGCTTTTGCTACATAGGTAACTTACATAAACTAAAGATACCACCCAACAACTAGACACCCAGAAACTATGGAACAAGTCTCCGCCCAAATTGCCTTAATACAAACACACATAATACAATCATCATCATCATCTGCCTAGCCTTTTCCCAACTATGTTGGGGTTGAGGAACGATTTGTATTTTTGTGTGTATGTTTGTAATGAATAAACTCAAAAACTACTGTGCCGATTTCAAAAATTCTTTCAGTATTGGAAAGCTACATTCACCCTGAGTGACATAGGCTATATTTATTGCTAGAAAAGATTAGGGATTCTTACTAAAAGTTAACCACCCGTGCGAAGCCGGGACGGGCTGCTAGTTATGTAAATAAAGTAGAAGAAAAAAAAAAAACTGAATTAACTGAACTAAAACTGAAGCTAGCCTCACTCCTACCCCGTTTCATCACATTATGGTTCACTGAGCCTTTGAAAGCCATCCGCGACTAACTGGAAAACTAAGTAAAAAAAAAGAGCTAGAGCATCATTTAGAAAGCTGTAATAATACATGAGTACTCATTAAATATTCTTTCGAGTTTATGGCTAGTGGTTCTAAATGGTTGTTAGAGATAAACTAAAGAATAGCGAATGATAAAAGGATAATGATAATGATCTCTTGCAGGTCCGTTGGAAGTGATTAAATTTTTTAAAGTGATTAATTAATTAAATAAAAGTGACCCTATTATTTTTAAAGCTTTTTTTTACTAGGCAACTGTGAGACTTAAGCAATGAAAGTCTTAAACTTTTCGAACTTATGAAGCAATCGATTAGCAATTTGCTTCAAAATGATTCAGATTCCGATTGATCGTGTGTTACGCAATTAGGGTGCAGAATACAACTAGCTTTCGTGATTTCCATAGGAGAGAGAGGCACTTAAAATAAAATTTACGAAAAAGGAATAAATTTTACCATAGAATATCTAATATTTTATCAAATCTTACGTTTATTTGCTAGAAGTGCATTAGGTAAAGATTATGTAGGTAAACGTTCAAGTCCTAAAATACGTTTATGAATAACACTTTTTGAAAACCAGACTAAGGCGTGTTTTTAAATATTGGATTAAATTTTATTAACCGACGAAAAAAAAAACGGAGAAGGTTCTCAAGTTGACGCATATATTTTTTTTTTGTATGTGTGACCACGCTTAACTTTTTACAGAGTAGTCCGATTTTAATAATTCTTTTTTTATTACAAAGGGTATGCCCCAAAGTCCATGCGCCGCCAACCCGTCCCGCCCCGCCCCGCCCGCTGTGTGCAGACTTTTATGTATATTTTTGATAGTGAGTTTTACACAATGCGCATATCTCATGATAATAGTTTTCTAAAGTTTTACAAATTGCGCACGAGATATTTAGAACAATTTTATAATGAGAGTGTCATGATAAAAATGTTTAAAATATCTCGTAGTAAACTCAAAATACACACAAAAGTCTTATTCCACGATTTAGATCTAAATCATCAGAGACGTACCAAATCCAAAACACGACGATCTTTTGCAACAGTCTCAATTTTAGTTCCTGTTCATATAGTATATTAGACCAGCGTACTTGTATAAGTAATATAGGTCAGTGCCAAAAAAGTTTCATAGAACGCCGGTAGCTCGATTACCTGCCAGTACCAACAACCTTAGTTTTATTCGAATAAAACTTTCTTTTCACGCTACAAAGTCGCAACTCAAAATGGTCGCCAGTAATTTAAAGTCCTTTTGTTTGTGGCGTTCTAAAATACATGTTACTTGTATGTATGTATATCACGCAAAGAGGAACAGATGTGGGAGAGGACCGCTTTGTGCATTTTACTGTTTACTTTTTTTCTATTTTTACCGTGCTTGGGTGGCTGTAAAAGTGTAAAATTGTAGTAGAAGCGTTTATGGTTGCTAGCGACGCAATGCCAACACCAGAATGTTAGCAATACAGTTTCGTTCTTTTGCTTTAAGTTTTTATAATACTATTAATATTCTAAGTGATGCTTATTAATTTGCTCTCACTTGTTTGCAGGCAGAATATAATGATACTTACAGTCTTATCCATAAAAACTTTTTAACAAAAAATTAAACCACCGAAACAACTGAAAAGCAAACAATAATAAACCTTTTTTTATTTAACCTTAATAACTAAGTTCTTAAACTAATGTAAGTATGCCCAAATAATTTTGAGTCGGCGCCGTTCAAATTTAAGTCAATTTAGTGATCTTTGTTTATTGATTGTTTGGCGCCGACTCAAAATTACTTGGGTATACTTACATTAGTTTAAGAACTTAGTTATTAAGGTGAACACTGCCGCCACGCCAGCGCCGATTCAGACATAGAAACGCTATTGCTCATAGTTGCGCTAGCTAAGATAAAACAACGTAAACGGAAATGGGTACATGAAATAAATAAAAAACACGCTCGCGTCCCGCCACGCCCCGCCCCGCGCCGCTTCTGACTTGTATTTCCGCTCGGCGCGGCGGCGGCGGGGCGCGACGGTTACCGTCGCGTCGAGCGGGGTGGCTCTGTGTGGCGTCGTCCGTAATATCTAGTACATTACGACTGCTCAGCGTCACGTCACCGTCCCGTCCCGCCGCGCCCCGCCCGCTGTGTGCAGAGACCTTTTAAATTCCACGGACGCTCACGTTGTTATTAGCGCCAAAATGGCGAAAATCAAATGTCTTCATTTTGTCATAGTCAAGCGTACCTACTTGTATAATAGGTCTGTGGTTCAGCCACATTTTACCAGTCGCTATGCAAATGTTACAATAGTACATTATGATATAAGTGCGGTAAGTTGAAAATTAGAGCCGAGGTGATATTGCTAGCCCGAGCCGTAGGCGAGAGCTACAAGAAAGCAGAGGCTGTAATAATAACATATTTGCGAGGAAATAAATAAAACTCGGACTTTTGACGACATTTTCAAATAAAAACAGTACAGCGAAAAGAAAAAGCGCGCGGATTAATTTTTACTTGTTCACAAATTAGCGATGCGCGAGCATCTGCGCTTTTTTAAAGGCAAAGGCACAAAAAACAGCTAATATTACTAATAAAGTAAATGAATAATTTTGTGTTTTAATTTATTGTCAAATTAAATTAAAGAAATAAATGTTTATTTATTATATTTTATCTCCCAAAGTTAATTTTATTCATAAAATGTTGACCACTTTTCTGACATAAAAACTCTTTGCTAAGATTTTAAAAAGTACCGTTCGTTTTAAACCGGGTCCAGACGGGTGTAACGTGTAATGTAAGATTACGTGTAATTTAGCGTCAACAGTGTGGACGGCACACGAACTCAAAGCGAATTGTGTACGTGAATCTATTTCAATAGCTGTTTCCACTCCAAACGAGCACTGCGAGCGCCTTTGTGTTCGCGCAAAAAACCGACAGCCGATGGATCAGCCCGAGCGCCGGCGCGAGCGTTACATGTAATGCTCGTAGTGCCGTCCACACGTAGAATTCGTGTTACATTACACGTTGGATTACATTACAAGTTACACCCGTCTGGACCCGGCTTTAGACGGAGCATCTTGATAAACCGTGCGTTTTACATACCGTGCGTTATACAGTAACGCACAAGTACGTAATGAGATACAATACGATATTGAAATTGGTGAAATAAGACACCCTTTACGAGAAAATGTGTTATAAAAATATAAACTAATTAACTAACTAAACAACTTTAACAAATAAAACAAGAATTAACACAAAAGTCAAACATAATTATGATTGGTAATAGTCTGTTTATTTTTTTTTTCAATCAAGAATTCTGATACGCTATAGTATGCTTTGGCAGACCAAAAGCTTTGAAGCCTTTTTTTTAAATAACGATAGCGGCAAATGTTTCCAACTTTAAGGTATTGTTTCATATATGGCCGGAGCCATGCTGTAAACTCTGGCCTCTTATTCTATTGAAACTGCGTAATATATGTTAAGCAAGTTCAGGGTCAAGTCAAAATTCAAGGTCAAAGTTGGTTGACTCTTCACGTGACCAGAAGGCTGGCCTATTTTTAGCCCAAAGAATCAGCATTGCCATCCAACGTGTTAATGCTGCCAGCCTTTTGGGCACTTATCCAATTGACAGCGATGCGGACGAATTTTGTGATGACTATATCTTCTGCCTTTTTCTTTAACTTTTACTTATACTCGTATACTTGTATATAATATACATTTTAGTGTTAGCTTGTAAATTGTAATTGCTGTCTTTGTGAATAAATAGGTCAAAGTGTTACCACATACGTGCGGTCGACTGTATCTACGTAAATAAAACCGTAAACATTAATTAAATGGAAAACTTGGCCATAAATTCAATATTTACCTAAATTAATTTATAGAAATGACTCTTTCAGTCTCTCTTAACCACTCAGTTGTTTGGAATAAATCTGAAAATCACATTCATATTTTACTCTTCTTGTTCTCACACACTATAATTGTCTACATTTCTTTTTTACTCCTCCTTTCGCAGGTCTGCTGGAAGAAACTTCTTGAGAAATAAGCAGTACCTTCAAGTTGATTGACCGGAATTGATTGCTTCTTTTACATTTTTGGAGCTAGGCTAGCTTAGCTAAGTAAAAAATGTGGCACCGTCAAAAAGCTATACTCATATTATGATTATGTCATATCAATATGTATTTTACAGTGTGTGTACATAAGTAATAAAAAAACTGAGAGGTGTCAAGGGACACCCGGATGGAACGAAGTTCAAAGAGAGAGAGAGAGACAGACAGAGAAACACGCGCACGCCGCACGGCTTACAACTATAGCAAAAAGTGTCGTTCCAACTTTTGGTCTTAATTTTTTCCGTCTAGCCCCCTTTCGCAACTCGCGATAAGGAACTTCGTTCCAATAAATAAATAAATCGCTCATTTCTTTATTTATTACTCGCTTCTACACGTGACACCCGACCCACCCCGTCGCATCGCATCGTTTGCCCGTACTATTATTTCGTTTTTGCTGCTTAGCGTTCTTTCTGATTTTTTTCTTTTTGCTCGGCTACTTAGTATTTACTTACTAAATAGCCTTCCTCAAAAATTGGGCTATAAAAGACAAAAATAATTTTTCAAATCTGACTGGTACTTCCATAGATTAGCACGTTCAAACAAACTCTTCAGATTTGTTATAAGTGTAGATATAGATAAATATTCTAATAAACAGCCAAAGCCTTCTTCAAATCAGTCTTACCAAGGGGTATCGGTTGCGGGGGTCAGATAGGCAGTCGCTCCGCCTAAAATACTGGTATTCAGCTGCATCCAGTTAGACTGGAAGCCGACCCTAACATAGCTAGGAAAAGGCTCGGATGATGATGATGATAGATAAATATTCGATACCAAGACCAAACTCTGACAAAATCTAGAACTATAACTTTTTTTTACATGATCTTACAACATTATTCTTCTATTCTTGAGGGGCTTGTGGCTAAATAACAATAGCCGAAAACCAATCGAAGGCTTAAGATACGCTTGCCGAGGTTGGTCCATCCATTACATTTCGAAACACCTCCATGCCTCGTGACAACAATATTCTTAAAGCCAAGTTCATTTAAAATCCTTCCCCAATTCCTAGTACAACAAAAATATAGTTTCCAGTTACTCCGTGTACGTTGTTATCAACATCAATTAAAATGACAAAGAACACCAAAAGATATTGTAGTTATATCGAAACCTTCATTAACGTTTCTTTCATTAAGCTATTAAAAAGTTAATTAAAACCGCGTACATTGCACAATGTAGTGGTCAAAACGCGCTGATGAAATTATAAATTAAAACGATTCCGCTTTATGAAGTAATGGGTTTTCCCGTACTTTGTCTGCATTTCGGATGGGATGGATTTTATTTATTTTAATCTCGTAAAGCTCCATGTCAATGGGTCTTATTCGATAGACGAATACTTTTGTAAATTTATGAAAATGATTTGTAAACATGTGAGCACCGTGTAATTGGGTAATTTTGTGCTGGGTACATAATAATAATAATAATAATATCCCTGGACATTTCACACAGCGCCATCTAGTCCCAAGCTAAGCAACCTAATACTTGTGTCGTCGTCGTCTCATCGTCTTCCAGTCGGTGTGGCGAATGTACATGTATCTCCCGGGGCCCCCGAGTCATGGTTCTGGAAGTCCGATATATCCCTCCATTCTTCCCAGAAGAAAGTGTCCATGAGGATTTTCTCATATTAAAGTTGGAGCTGTGTCTGTGTACTGATTGTGGATAAAACGTGTCGTGAGAAATAATCAGATCAGCGCCTAACGGTAACAGAATGCTTGTTCTAACCTGGAGGAATGAATGAAGATAACTGTGAGTATGTACTTACATTATGTTACAACTGCTCTCAAAATGGTGAAGGAAAACATCGTGAGGAAACGAGCATGTTCTAGAACCAAAAATTTGAAGTCATGAGACACTTAACAACGCGTACTGAATGTGTATGTGTGTGACTGTGAATTACGGCCCATTCCCTCTCACAGAGAGGAAGCCTGTGTCCCCAGCCGTGAGAATATTATAGGATAATTGTGCTTAATTGGTTTTTTTTTTGTAAATTTTTAAATTCAAAGCCTTTTTACGTACGGTACGAAAATAAACAATAAAATAATTATTGTGGCGATGCTTGGCGGAGTTCTGTGTCCGGCGGAGGTCTGAAAACTGCTTCTTCTTAGCTTGTCGATGGGAAACATTGTTCTAGAAGCTAAATTTATGAATTATTATCTCTTCTAAATTCCAACTAAAACACAGGTTTTAACTTTTGCCGACGGTATAAATGATTAAATAAGTTTTTGAATAGATGATTTTCGAGTTTGTTCACAATTTACGTAGGTAAATGTTATTCAAAACTACCGACCGCCGGCGATTAACAGGACAAGCTGATACAGTTGCCACATTTGCATACCCTAAAGGCATGTTTAACTACCGAACAACTGATAAATTGCTCAGATAATCAATCCCCTTGATAAAATCATAAAATTAACTTATATTATTGCAGTTAAAATAACTTTGATGGGGCCGATTTATTATCCAGATATTAGCTTTGATGAAGAAAAGTTTATGTGATCATTACTACATACGTTTAGCTTTGATTTTACCCAATTATTAGGCTGACAAAACTTTTTATCCATAGTTAAGAAGAATATAAAGAGGGAGCTTATAAAGAAAAAAGAAAGAAAATACGTTTATTTGCTGTAAACATGACGCAAAAAAGAACATAAAACACAAAAAAATCAATGAGAAATGGTTGGGGGCAACTTGCGTCACATCCACGCAAACCGGCTATCGCTCAGAATTATGCTGCGACCTTGTGCAAGACAGAGCCCCAACGCTAGTTGTAGGGTCGGCGGACTAAAGAACATAAGTCAAAAAATTCGATATTATTTTTTATTGGGTCTCTGAGCTTCAAATAATTCAATACGCAAACTGACTAAAGCACATAAGTCGATAACGAATAATTCATGGCGTGTCAAGTGGCGTACTTTATCAACCTTACACTCTTTAAACATTCAATGACGGAACAAAAAACATAACTTGACTTATGTTCAAAGGAACACAATATTGTGCTTAATGATTTGGAGCACCAACTTGACTTATGTGATAAGGTGCGATTTATCAAGAATTTATTATATGCTTAAGTAGGGTACTTCAAGAATATTTATGATGTAAACAAAGTCTGGATGTGGGGTAACTTTAGATGCACAATCATCTCACTTGACTATGCAGAAAATGTACGAACTATTTTGCGAAAATAGAGAAAATCCACCATCCATCAAAATCTACAGCCAGGAATTTCATAAGTTAGGACTGCCGTTTAAAAAACCTCGTGTCGACACGTGTTACACATGTGACAAATTTCAGATGCAAATACAATTATGTCAAGTAGATCTAGAAAAAAGTAATCTTTTAGCACAACATGAACACCATAAAGCGATTGCTGATGAAGCATATGAAATGAAAAGAACTGATACACAACTGTGCAAAAATGACGACAAATTTCAGGTGTACACTTTTGATTTGCAGCAGTGTTTGCCTACACCTGCATTAAGTTCGTCTGTAGCCTTTTATAAGCGGCAGCTATGGACGTTTAATCTTACTGTCCATGACAACAAAATAGGTCAAGCTGTGTGCTATGTGTGGCACGAAGCCATTGCAGGTCGTGGGGCAAACCAAATAGCTTCCTGTATTTATAAACATTTAGAAAATCACGTTCCTACTAACACCAAATACGTTACTTTTTATTCAGACACCTGTGGTGGACAGAATAGGAACTCCCATGTTAGTTCTATGTTTACATGGTTTTTGCAAAAATCTCTTGAAATCGAGACTATCGATCACAAATTTATGGTTCCCGGTCACAGCCATCTAGAAGTAGATAGTGATCACGGCATTATAGAAAAGAAAAAAAAGAAAACGGAATTACAGATATTTCACCCGCATGACTGGATACAATTAATTCGATCTAGCAGCAAAAAGTTTAAGGTTATAGAAATGAAAAATAAAGATTTTTATGAATTTTCTACTGTCTTGAAAAGTGCTTTGGTTTCAAGAAATAAAGACACTGATGGTCGCCAGTTTAAGTGATTGGAAAAAAGGTGGCTGCGTTATGAAAAAGAATTTGGGGTTATTTCTTATAAGGATACATTATGTATAAATTCGCCATTTTTCATTTTTAATTTCAAAAGAAGAGGATCAAGCATTCCAGATAATATTCCCATTATATCTATGCAACCATTGCCAATATCCAAAGAAAAAAAGAAACACCTAATGGATCTTTTACCGTTAATACCAGATATCTTTCATGAATTTTATGTAAATTTACCTACATTAGATAATTTACGTAACACCGATCCTGATATTTTAGAAGAGGAAGAAGAAGCTATCGATGTATAATCTAATGGGCTTGATATCATTTGTAATTATGTTTTTTTTATTAGTTGTTATATACTAACAAAATTATTTCACTAAGTAAACCTTTACACATAAGTCATACTAATAATAAGTTCCGAATAACTTAAGTCACATAAATAGGAAATTATGATATTTGCACTAAATTACTCTTTGGCACAAACAATCTATGTTTATAAACTATCCTTTTTTACTTTAATCTAATTAAAGCACATATTTTTGTATTTTTAAAACGTTTTTTATTGTTCCTGAAAAGTTTGACTTTTTGACTTATGTGCTTTAGTTTGCCGACCCTAGAGTTTTCAGCGATAGCCGGCGCCGACATAATGACGTCGTCCGGTGCAGCAAACAAGTATTCATCAACAATTATTTTTAAAGTAAACAATTATTAGGACGCTGTACTGGTACAGCTTACTTAAAGCAAAATAATATAATCTTATATACAGGGTGAAAGGGAAACTCGACGTGTTCCTTCCAGGGCGTGATAGTGTGACCCATTTGCAACAATTAAGCACCCCATAAAGCCTAGGCGAAAATTCATGGAATCCGAGAAAAACCGATTTTCATGTTTTTTTGAATCTTTCCCAAAATTCGTCACTAAATATCACTTATCTCTGAATTTTCTAATTGAGTGGCTTTCATAGCTATTCCATTGGCTACGTAATACTTTAACACACCTATTGATGTAACCAAATTTTCTAAACTATCAAACAGTTAAAAGTTATAGTAAGAAGTTTATTATCTATTTTCAAAAATCAATACGTCCACGAACTTTGACACCAGTTATCTCAAAATTTTAATATTACGCTAAGCGTACAAATTACGGGGAAAATATCTTCATTTAATCAGCTATGCAACGAGGTACAAAAGTTTCATAAATGTTAAAAGGTTCCGATGAAACAGTCGATAATGTTGACAAAGGTCGAATTTGAAAATTGTTGAAATATTTTAAAATGATGTGATAATCGAATAAATTAACTAGTTTATGTTATCCCTTTACCTCCGCTCCGCAAGTTAAGACCACACTTTCAAGTGGTAAATATTACTTGCTTAACTGGACTTGGACTGGACTTGGACTGGACTTGGACTGGACTTGGACTGGACTTGGACTGGACTTGGACTGGACTTGGACTGGACTTGGACTGGACTTGGACTGGACTTGGACTGGACTTGGACTGGACTTGGACTGGACTTGGACTGGACTTGGACTGGACTTGGACTGGACTTGGACTGGACTTGGACTGGACTTGGACTGGACTTGGACTGGACTTGGACTGGACTTGGACTGGACTTGGACTGGACTTGGACTGGACTTGGACTGGACTTGGACTGGACTTGGACTGGACTTGGACTGGACTTGGACTGGACTTGGACTGGACTTGGACTGGACTTGGACTGGACTTGGACTGGACTTGGACTGGACTTGGACTGGACTTGGACTGGACTTGGACTGGACTTGGACTGGACTTGGACTGGACTTGGACTGGACTTGGACTGGACTTGGACTGGACTTGGACTGGACTTGGACTGGACTTGGACTGGACTTGGACTGGACTTGGACTGGACTTGGACTGGACTTGGACTGGACTTGGACTGGACTTGGACTGGACTTGGACTGGACTTGGACTGGACTTGGACTGGACTTGGACTGGACTTGGACTGGACTTGGACTGGACTTGGACTGGACTTGGACTGGACTTGGACTGGACTTGGACTGGACTTGGACTGGACTTGGACTGGACTTGGACTGGACTTGGACTGGACTTGGACTGGACTTGGACTGGACTTGGACTGGACATGGACTGGACATGGACTGGACTTGGACTGGACTTGGACTGGACTTGGACTGGACTTGGACTGGACTTGGACTGGACTTGGATTGGACTTGGACTGGACTTGGACTGGACTTGGACTGGACTTGGACTGGACTTGGACTGGACTTGGACTGGACTTGGACTGGACTTGGACTGGACTTGGACTGGACTTGGACTGGACTGGACTTGGACTGGACTTGGACTGGACTTGGACTGGACTTGGACTGGACTTGGACTGGACTTGGACTGGACTTGGACTGGACTTGGACTGGACTTGGACTGGACTTGGACTGGACTTGGACTGGACTTGGACTGGACTTGGACTGGACTGGGACTGGACTTGGACTGGACTTGGACTGGACTTGGACTGGACTTGGACTGGACTTGGACTGGACTTGGACTGGACTTGGACTGGACTTGGACTGGACTTGGACTGGACTTGGACTGGACTTGGACTGGACTTGGACTGGACTTGGACTGGACTTGGACTGGACTTGGACTGGACTTGGACTGGACTTGGACTGGACTTGGACTGGACTTGGACTGGACTTGGACTGGACTTGGACTGGACTTGGACTGGACTTGGACTGGACTTGGACTGGACTTGGACTGGACTTGGACTGGACTTGGACTGGACTTGGACTGGACTTGGACTGGACTTGGACTGGACTTGGACTGGACTTGGACTGGACTTGGACTGGACTTGGACTGGACTTGGACTGGACTTGGACTGGACTTGGACTGGACTTGGACTGGACTTGGACTGGACTTGGACTGGACTTGGACTGGACTTGGACTGGACTTGGACTGGACTTGGACTGGACTTGGACTGGACTTGGACTGGACTTGGACTGGACTTGGACTGGACTTGGACTGGACTTGGACTGGACTTGGACTGGACTTGGACTGGACTTGGACTGGACTTGGACTGGACTTGGACTGGACTTGGACTGGACTTGGACTGGACTTGGACTGGACTTGGACTGGACTTGGACTGGACTTGGACTGGACTTGGACTGGACTTGGACTGGACTTGGACTGGACTTGGACTGGACTTGGACTGGACTTGGACTGGACTTGGACTGGACTTGGACTGGACTTGGACTGGACTTGGACTGGACTTGGACTGGACTTGGATTGGACTTGGACTGGACTTGGACTGGACTTATACTGGACGGTGATTAGCTCATCAAAGTGCAAGTAATATTTACCACTTGAAAGTGTGGTCTTAACTTACGGACCGGAGGTAAAGGGATAACATAAACTAGTTAATTAATTCGATTATCACATCATTTTAAAATATTTCAACAATTTTCAAATTCGACCTTTGTCAACATTATCGACTGTTTCATCGGAACCTTTTAACATTTATGAAACGTTTGTACCTCGTTGCATAGCTGATTAAATGAAGATATTTTCCCCGTAATTTGTACGCTTAGCGTAATATTATTAAAATTTTGAGATAACTGGTGTCAAAGTTCGTGTACGTAGATGATTTTTGAAAATAGTTAATAAACTTCTTACTATAACTTTTAACTGTTTGATATTTTAGAAAATTTAGTTACATCAATAGGTGTGTTAAAGTATTACGTAGCCAATGGAATAGCTATGAAAGCCACTCAATTAGAGAATTTAGAGATAAGTGATATTTAGTGACGAATTCTGGGAAATTTTCAAAAAAACATGAAAATCGGTTTTCTCGGATTCCATGAATTTTCGCCTAGGCTTTATGGGGTGTTTAATTGTTGCAAATGGGTCACACTATCACGCCCTGGAAGGAACACGTCGAGTTTCCCTGTCACCCTTTAGATGTGATAGAAAAAAAATAAAAAAAAGGAAATATAAGTACATGCTAAGACAATATCATTCTCAATAAACGCGCCCCCAACATGCACAAAAGAAATTATGATACAAGGAATTACAAAATGGCCAATGATGTAATGTGTTATTAAAAGTTATGTGTTAGTGACACACAACTACCTACCTATACTAACTGTGTATGACCACACATTAGAAGAGAAAACTTACGACTGAAACGGAGTATTCCTGATTCAGCGTCACCGACCCGAGCATGAAGGTTCAGTTTCGTTCACCGTTCGAAACGAGCTCAAAGTGCACAACAGGAGTTTTCACTTCAAAAGAATTATACGGTTATTAGAATACCCAACATTGGATATACTACGAACCTGCTATTAGTCAAAAGGTACGTACTAGTACCATCTATGGACACAGTAACAATTCAAAGTGCTTAATGTTTACCTTTCAGTTACAGCTTAAATTATATTAGGTACTATAACAACATAGCAATGTCAATAGGCTCGGCCCCTATTAGCATACTCAATCAGCCTATAATGTTCCCACTGCTGGGACACAGGCCTCCTCTCGGTGAGAGGGAGTGGGCCGTATTCCACCTCGTGAGCCCAGTGCGGGTTGGTGGATGTCACATGTCTTTGAATTTTTGGTTCTAGGACATGCCGGTTTCCTCACGATGTTTTCCTTCACCGTTTTGAGAGTAGTGGTGATGAAACAATTTACAGGAAGTAAAGCGCCAGTCAAGGTATGAACCTGTTTTTTTTTTTGAGGATGAGAAATCATCAAATGACCCCTCCGCTCTGGGTGGAGCGGAAGGGAGTGTCAACTCTTGCTGACTAAAACCCACCCGTGTTCCTTCCTAAGCCCTTTATGTTCCAGGACAGCGGTAACACATGGACGATCCCGCTACCCTGGCAGGCTTCGAGGTACGAACCTAGGACCTACAACTTGTAAGTCACGGTCGTCACCATTGGGAACGATAACCTGACGATATGTGGGATTACTATATAGGAACACCTCTGCAGTTGAAAACAGGAAAAAAAGGAAAGGATGATAATATGTTATTTCAAAGCCATTCCAACCTTTGACACAAAGTACAATTGACAATACAGTGCAAT
This sequence comes from Apamea sordens, assembly GCA_945859715.1. Taxonomy (NCBI): domain Eukaryota; kingdom Metazoa; phylum Arthropoda; class Insecta; order Lepidoptera; family Noctuidae; genus Apamea; species Apamea sordens. Next base: position 5,544,104 of record OX243994.1, read on the forward strand.
ATGGCATAACTACAGATACATGATTGATCTTCATACGTTACAAACGGAGTTATACGATCGTTAAGGTAAATTAATATTATTGACTGCCACAGCAATATCTGGTAGCTGAACAAACGATTGACTGTATTGAGGAGATAGGAATTTGTTACATTGAACAGGTACTAGCATTCGGTTTCAGATTTGTGAATTTGAAGTTGGGAAATTGTCAAACTCTACTTTAGCATTTACTTAAAGTGAAGACCCGCGTTTATAATCTCTTTGAAAATAGCGTAAGAAATGTTGAATTCCGCGGGTTATATTGAAGGAATCCCACATAAATGTGCTAAAGTAGAGGTAGATTTTGATTAGTTCTCAACTTCAAATTCGGAGTATCAGGGTTGAAACAATATAAAAAAACCAAGTATCAAGTAGGTAAGCTTTAAATAACGCACACTTGCTATACCAATTCACTTTTGACATTGGCAGAATAGTCGATATCGGGTTTACTTGCCATAATTAAAAATAGAAATAGAATAGGTACATTCAAATTTTATTTATGTTTCAAATTGATGTTATTTCAAGTTAAACAAATATCAACTTTATTTTAATCGTAATTAAGGAAATCGTAAAAAGGATCAGCAATTATACTTTAGTTAGAAAAAAAATCGATAAAATAATTAAATCATAATACTGTGAGTATTAAGATTTCATTATTATAAGGATTTTCCGGTTTCATCAAATATCTGTGATTTAATAATAAGTCCACTTTTACGCAGCACGATGCGCGTGTGAGAGTGTGTCTATAGTTTAGAAATTACTCATTAGAATAAGGTCGTAAGTTAAACAGAAGTTTCAATCTATAGCTTCGTGACACTGTTACTCCATTTTTGACCCTTACTGTGATATGTATGAACATGAACGAAGCAAAAGGATCGTAGCTGGTGGCGTTCTGTATTTTCTGTCTGCCCACTGCTATGGGAAAAAGGCGTTAGTTTATGTGTGTATGTATGTACCTACATCCAATAAAATTAATCAACAGACTTAATCGATCGATAAAAAACTTTTTTCCAAAAAAAAAAAGAAAACAATCGACTTCCAAAAGAAAAAACACTACAAAGTGAAAAATAAATTTAATTTCCTAAGTCGGTGTTGTTGGTTCCACTTTTTCGTTTTTTCACACGATTTTTATTTTTAACCGACTTCAAAAAAGGAGGAGGTTCACAATTCGACAGTATTTTTTTTATGTTTATTACCTCAGAACTCCGTTATTTATAAGCCGATTTGCAAAGTTCTTTTATTTGTAAGGATAATTATACTTTCAGATTAGTCCCATAGAAATTTCATCAAAAACGGTTTAGGAGTTTGGTTTTTAAACCAAAATTACTGGTATAAATTACAACTTAAAAGTGAAAAAAAAAACTTTTTTACAAAAAAAAAAATAACCGACTTCCAAAAAAGACACCACAAAGTGAAAAATAACTTTAATTTCGGAAGTCTTTGGTAAACAACGAAAATGCAAACCCAACGACACCGAGTAGCTCCTGAACGGATGAACCGATTTTGTGAAGTCGGTTAAAAATGACGAAGTTCATTGTCTTGTAAAAATAAAAAATATTTCCTGCAGGTAATTCTGAATTCCCATTTTGCAATGAATATTTTACAAAAACAATTCCAGCCACATAAAATATTAAACATTTTCATCATCGACACAAAAGAGATAGTTGGCCATTGTGCCAGTCGTTTATGAAATAAACTTCACTTTATTTACAGTTACCACTTTTTTCTGAATAAAATATAACTGATGCAAAATGGGGTGCAGTGGATTGGACATAACGTCATAACTGTCCGGAAAATGAAATTCTGAATGGAGTCAATGTTATGTCTGTGTAGGAAAAACAAGATTTTTATACGATCGACAATAATTTAATATTGTTACATTGGCTCTGGCTTCAAGCACTCCCTTCACCCAACATTGGCACTATGCTGGGTGACACCACCTTCCGGCTCGCTACCTGTCTGCGTTTGGGCGCTCCTTGTGGGGCTCCGCATCGCCATCAGTGCGGTGAAGCTGTCGACTGCCTCGGACACCATGGCCTATCCTGCAGTAGGAGCGCAGGTCGGATAGCACGGCACGCCAGCATTAATGACATCATCCGTCATGCTCTTGTCACCGCCAGGGTGCCAGCGGTTTTAGAACCCAACGGCCTGGCACGCGACGATGGGAAGAGACCAGACGGAATGACCATAATGCCCTGGAAGTTAGGCAGACCTTTGGTGTGGGATGCAACATGTGTCGACACCCTTGCGCCATCCCATCTTCTTAGCACGGTGGGCTGTGCTGGAGCGGCTGCTGCTGGTGCAGAAAACCTCAAACGGCGAAACTATTCCAGCCTGATTGGGAGTTATACTCGTATCTTCGAGCCGTTTGGGGTTGAAACACTAGGGCCATGGGGTCCGAGTGCCCACTTGGTTTATCGAGATATCGCCAAGCGCTTAGTCGACTCTTCACGTGACCAGAGGGCTGGCCTGTTTCTTAGCCAAAGAATTAGCATCGCCATACAACGTGGCAATGCTGCCAGCCTTTTGGGCACTGTTCCTGTTGACAGCGATGCGGACGAATTTTTTGATGCCCTATGATTCTTTTGCTTATTTTTTCACATGGACATATGTACTATAATTTTAAATGTTAGCTTATATAATGTAAATAATTTTAACAATTTTTTTTTTGTCATTTTTGGACAAATATATTGTTACATCGATCAGACTAGTATTTTATTTCAATTGAATGGAGTCTTGACATCCGTGGCTCGGAAAGCACGTTAAGCCGTTGGTCCTGGTTGTCATTCGTGGATCTTTGACAGTCGTTACGGTTAGTCAAAAGCCCGAATGTCTAATAACCAGTCTTACCAAGGGGTATCGTATTACCCAGTAACTGGGTTGTGGAGGTCAGATAGGTAGTCGCTCCATGTAAAATACTGGTATTCAGCTGCATCCGGTTAGACTGGAAGCTGACCCCAACATAGTTGGGAAAGGCTAGGCAGATGATGATGATGGAGTCTTGACATCTCGTGTTACCTGGCCAGTCCGACTCGCTATCATCATGCTGAATAACTTATACGTTTACCACGTGATGAGCTGATGTCTGATCTCTCCCCGGTCGTGTCTGATTGCGTGGCGTCCCATCGGTCTATGAGAGAGAAAGAGAGTGTGCTCCTAAGCTGTGTCTGCGCACACTTGTGCACTTTTATATCTTCCGCGCCGAAGACTAGTCTTCGTTGAGAGTGGCCGCTATGGCTTAAATACGATCTTGAGAACTATATGTATTGAGATAGGAGGCTTTTTGGCATTGCACGGATCTCCGGACGGACGGACACGGAGATCCGTGCAATGCCAAAAAGCCTCCTAAATAAAAAATAAAAAAAACTAAATAAAAAAAAATAAAAAACTTGAGAGGTGTCAAGGGACACCCGCATGGAACGAAGTATAACTGGCTTGCTTTCTATAAGAGAGAGAGAGAGAGACAGACAGAGAAACACGCGCACGCCGCACGGTTTACAACTATAGCAAAAAGTGTCGTTCCAACTTTTGGTCTTAATTTTTTCCGTCTAGCCCCCTTTCGCAACGCGCGATAAGGAACTTCGTTCCAAAACTTCGTTCCAAAAACTAAATATTAGATACATAGATATGTATCCAATATTTTTTTTTTTTTTTTAATTCTTTCTTTCTATTTTTTGCCAAATCAAGAGAAGAAGAACCAATTTTTTTACACAAACATAGCTCATTCTGTGATGTAGAAATTCACCAGTTAGTAGAAAGGTAGTCTCGTAAAATTACAAATACCTAACAGATGTTACAAACGTATTCATTTTCAAGTAAAGTTTTGTCCACTGAAAGTTTTCATCTTCGACTTTTTCCTTTTCAGTCCTTTCAAAGTTATCTCTTTGATAAATTATGTTAAATTTAAGTTAGTTCGTACAAAATGTATGTTTCTAGAGTAACACACGACACGGAAAATCTTAAATAAATCACTTTAATGTTGACATTAATAAAATATTCGTTCTCCAAATTGTTGAGGTCGGATAGGCAATCGCTCCATGTAAAATACTGATATTCAGCTGAAAATGGTTAGACTGGAAGCTGATCCCAACATATTATCTGAGAAAATGCTAAGTAGATGATTCTGTAGCAGCATCTACACCGCCACATGTGAATCAGACATGAGCCATCAGACTGATGTCATGCAAAACCCTGCATCGCGCAAGCACAATTTAACGCGCAACTAGCATATATACAACATCCCGTCATTAATCGTCGGGCAGTTGCCCACCAGATAGTACACCTGTTACTCGAATAAACTTTACACCCTGTTCCTCATGCCTCTATAATTCGCTCTACAAACATCTTTTGATATAAAAATGCACTCTTAAATTTATTCTCAGATTATTCAGTGTATATAATCGAATATACCAACTCACTTTAAAAGAACCTTACTAATCTGCAAGCATTTTACAAAAATACCAGTATGCTTTGCCATTTTATAAAAAAAAAGTCTTATAACCAGACGACGGCACAGCGAGACGCAGTGAACTGCATATGACGCCACGAGCTCAGGAAATGAAATTCTAAATCGTGCTATAATATCATTCCGGAGAAATAATAAAGGATTTATAGTGAATATGTGTAAGAGCATTTTGTTCAGGCATTTTTATTTTCTGGTTGACTGATTGGGTAGTGAAAGTAGGTTGTTTTTTATTTTATTTTTATTTGATTTAGTCACACCAACAACTTATTTACAAATAAGACACGTACAGACATTTATGATGGGATTCTGTGTAAATAAGTTACTTATAGGCATGCACATCATTCACAAAAAAAGGACGAGTCTGAATTACAATTGAAATAATTATCGAGAATAAAGAACATAAGGAAAAGTTAAATTAAAAATATAAACATGAATTAATTACATTGATATTATACATTAAATTCAAATTAAATTAAGTACTAATAATGAAGAAAGAAATTACATAAAATATTAGCATATCACGTAACAATATTAGGCACGCCTTCCCAATCATTAATTTAATAGTTTAGAGTTATTTGTCAAAGAAACCATCAAAGATATCCCATCTATACTTTAAATAACAAATCCTACCTTAAATGTTCTAAATATTTTCTTTTATTGCCAAAAATATGTTTCAGAATCAATCCGAAGAATATAATTAAAAAAAAAAAACATAATTTAGGGCACCCAAGCTTTTATAACTTGCGCCCACGGCCCTAAGTTATATGGACAAACAACAACAAACAACACACATACCAACAACAACACTCACGCACACAAACAACAACACACTAACATTAAACTGAAGCCCTTAGATTACTTGCGAATTATTATTAGAAGAAAAACTTAAGCGGTAAATTCCGACGAAACTCCAATGTTATGCAAATATTTTGTTCGAGGTAATCGAGATAAAAAATATATTAGAGTTGTGTTACATGAGAAAATCTGAAGGAAACCTTCGACAGTTTTTTTTTTTCTGACGTCGGCTGTTGCGTTTTGTCAAAATGGCTTTTCATTGTTGTGTCTTGTCTGTGTGCTTGAATTAATTATTGCTTGAACTGGGCAGGTGCCTTTGTTTTCGTCACAAACAAGGAAAGGCGCAATTTTAACTTCCTAACTGTATGTCTAGATGTTTGTACTTTAATCACGCAAAAAATTCTTAACAGATTTGGTTGAAATTTGGCACGCAAATAGTTTATAACGTGGATTGTCGTATGTAATACTTTTTATTCCGGTAGTACAGTCAGCGTCAAAAATATCGGGACGAACAGACTGTTCAAAATGATCTCAACAACTAAGAAAATTAAACTTTGTCTTAATTGGATAAAGTTCTTGTCAGAATGTCAGTTGTCGTGTACTGTCTTCATTCTGAAACATTCCTTGTGTCATTGAGTTAATGTAATATCGGGACGAACAGACTGTTCGAAATGATCTCAACAACTAAGAAAATTAAACTTTGTCTCAATTGGATAAAGTTCTTGTCAGAATGTCAGTTGTCGTGTACTGTCTTCATTTTGAAACATTCCTTGTGTCATTGAGTTAATGTTTCATTTTCATAGTTGCTTAGATCATTTTGAACAGTCTGTTCGTCCCGATATTATTGACGCTGACTATACATTCCCGTGGAATAGTTTCTGACTTCCACACGGGCTTAGCCGCAGGCAAAAGCTAGTAGCAAATAATATCAAAGGCTGTTTACTTACCTTTATACGGTTCTGCAGTACCTATATGCGTTGCGTGTAATATTGTGTTAAAATCATACAACGTTATATTTACTGCGTTTATTTCAAGCGAACGTCTTTTCACTACCACGACTATATTGTCACTGCTTTTTCAAATAAAAATCTAATACAAAAATTCGAAAGCTCATTCTAAATTCGCTTGACTGTTCGCACGTAACCAGTGCTTTTTTACTGCCAGCCTGCTACATAAGGTCGTCTTTTGCATACAGCCTTTACAGTACCTACATAATCTGTTGACAAACTTAAACAGATATCTAGCTGATCATAACTTTGTCCTGTGCAGGTGGTAAACTTTATAATTTTCGGGGATGAATGTAGTCTCTACCTATGGACTCTTCTGTATACCAATTAACGTATCTCTACTTAATTTATGCAGTCCTGGTAGTAATGACCATCGAAATATGTACAAGGCTGAAGCTGTCACTTTTATTCAATAATATTCTATTATAATACCCCAACTAATAATGAGGAGATTTTATTAAAGAAAATAAATATTATATCAGAATATTCATTACTGTTATGTCAGCAGGAAGAAGTCCATTACGGGACACAAGGCGCCCCTAAAGATGGTAATAATGAATCGTTTTAGGCCTGGTGCGTATCACTAACGATATCATTTTATCTTTATTAGCTGCATAACAATAGGTATAAATGCAAGCTTTATTAATGGCAACATTTTGAGAATAATGCTGGAGACAGTGTTTAAGTTTCCATTTATGTTTACGGTTTCAATTTTGTAATTTCAAGATAATATAATAATATCTTGAAATTACAAAATTGAAACCGTAAACATAAATGGAAACTGAAAGGTCGTCCCAATTTTTATGATTTTGTTTATATTGCTCTGCAATGGAACAGCATAATGAAGAACAAAAAGTTGCTATAGAAAGTCATATCAATTTCGCAGCTGAGCATTAAATCATTCGTCTAGCTTCTGTGCTACTCACAATGCAAAGAAACAATACTATAAAAATCATAGATCATAGGGATCCATTAAAATTTGCTAAAGGTGCATACCACTACAACCTCTACTAATTCATTTCAATACCTACCTAAAATTTGCCTCAACCAATCTTATCTTACGCGGCTCAATAATCTAACCGCAATGAGTCCCCTGCACGCATTACTTAGCTAGATAATAATCTAGCAAATTCGCTAGACCGGGAGGAAACCAGTCGGTGGAGGCAATCTGTAAAGTGAGCCTTGGGACCGGGACCGGGTGAGAGGCAAAAACTAGCAGTAGACCTAGTTTAGGATAACAAGCCCGAGGTACGTAGATGGCAATTGTTTTTTGCAATGTCGAAGAGGTATGGCAGTTGTTTTTTTGTAATGTTTAACACAGGTTTGTAGGTACTGGCGTGGTATTTGCTAAGGTCACGATTTCAGAGGAAATAGCACGTAATGATATCGATACCTTTGGGTAGAAAGGTCGTATAAACCATTTTGGCCAAATTGAGATAAATATACCATTTTTCTCAGAATTTTTTTCTCTATCGATCTGTATATACGAAATGCAGAAATTCGCACAAAAATGGTTAATACGACCCAGAAATTTTCGGTCATAGCCTCTTAAAAAAGGTAAATTTTCAATGTAAAGGCCGAATGTTTTTTTTTTGTACTTTTGTTATGATGTAATGACCATAATTTATATTAACTCAGGGCGTAAAAATTGTCGTTAATTGTAAATGGTTTATACGCCCTAACGTATAATCACAGCACAGCACATCAAGCTACTATAATCCGTCAAATTTCTTTAATAGATTTTCAACTTTATCCCTGAAGCATTAAGGTCCATGGTTGATTGGGAAAATTTGACAGTTTCGGGTAGCTTGACCTGCTGGCGTCTGTACATAAGTTAGTTACGTTTAGTGCTTGATCGTTTTTTTTTATTATTTCGTTCCAATTCAATAAATTACTTAGTAAGTAAGCCTTAGTACAATTTATTGAATTAAGTACATTAAAATATGTACAAAAAATAAAAAAAAAAACGATCAAGTCATAATTTTATAAGTGATTAAAATGCCTGATTACTTTAATTTAGAAGAAGTTTGAATAATTTTTGTTTTTTTATGACTAAGTAGATTTTTTTATTTCACTTTTCAGTTAAGTTGTTATAATTATTTTTACAATTTAAAAATGTTAAACCTGTTAGGTATGTTGTACGATTATTGAAATAATAGTAAATGATGATTCCAAGGCATTATAATACTTATAAATGTTGATTTCGTATTTCAGGTAGTTTTATTTTATTTGAATCGACCATTATTGGGTATTAGAATAATAATAATTGAGTTCCTACTAATTCTGAGAGTAACAGGATTGTTTATTAGTCAGAATTCAATTGATCTATGATTATAAATGGTTTTTAATACAAAAAAAAACTACACATATGGGTTTTTACGACAGTAAATGTGACCATAAGCTTACGAAAAATGAATATACGACCTATACAGTTTTTTTTAAGTACATTTTCATGGGGTGTATTAACCAAGAATTGATTTTTTCTTAGACGTAAATCCAAGCTAACTTTAAAACTAAAGAAGATAGATAGATTTTGATGATTTAACCTTTTTCATTTGCAAATTGTTAGAACCTTTCTCATAGATCATTTTTTTATAACTTCAAAAACAAAAAAGTTATGAATTTTTATGTAAAAAAAAAATAGTTTTTCTGCTCTCCTGAAAAGTCGGGTTTTGGTTTATACGACCTTTCTACCCAAAGGTATCGATATATGCGCCTTGTGTCGTATATACCGACCTGTGTAATATAGATATGAACTTTGTTGTTAGCTGGCTGAATATAGGTTGATTTTTCCAATGCCAGATAATTTTACGATTGAAAAATCAGCTCTAAAAAGTCTTTAAAAAAAAATCTTGTCTAGAAAGTTTCGAAGTGAGAAAAAGTTAAAACGATAGTGGTACTCATGTATGTGTAATAGCTATAAAGTTTTCAGTAAAACTAACTGTAAAAGCTTGTCTGAAAACCGTGTATTTTAAGTTTAAAAGTTTCAAAGCGAGGAATAATTAACTCGATATTGGAACGTAGGTATACCTACCTACGTAACGTAACGTACCTACATTCCAATATCGAGTACCTATATAGGTACCACTGTTCAGTAAAACTAGCTATTATCTAAAAAACCGCGATATTCCAACTCAGGGTAAATTCTAGGTAAATTCCCTATAATTTTTTTCTCTCTGAAATTTTTCGCAAAATATTTTGCCCAGTCGGCTTCAGTGTCAAGGATATTTTCTTTACAACAATAAAAACTCATGGCAAAAATAGTGAAATATGAGGAGCGTGGATCCTTAAACATTTTCGTGAATATAACAATCAAATTACGGGAAGTATCACTGGTCAAAGGTCCTTTCAAAATACTTCCCGGAACTTCTTGTATTATTCCCACGATATAAATAACTAGCTGCGCCCCGCAGTTTCACCCGCATAAGTTTCGATCCCGTGGGAATATCGGGATAAAAAGTATCCTATGTGTTAATCCTGATTATAAACTATCTATGTGCCAAATTTCATCCTAATCCGTTTAGTAGTTTTTGCGTGAAAGAGTAATAAACATCCATCCATCCATCATCCATACTTTCGCATATACATAATTATAATATTAGTAGGATTTAAAACATATTTTCTAAATAGAGAAATGGAGGCAAGAGAGAGGAAAGCAATGGAGGTAGCTGGCAAATAGGTTGAGCAGGTCATTATGTTAGTACGGTCACAGGTGCCTCGCATATTTTCTAGGACACACTTTTAGTGCTCAGCTGAAATTAATGCAAATTTAATATATTCCAAGCTTAGTTCGGTAACGTTCTGAATAAATACTTAGAACTTAGAAACTTGGTAAGGGGTAGTAATGTGTTACCCAGTAACTGGGTTGTGGAGGTCAGATAGGCAGTCGTTCCATGTAAAATACTGGTATTCAGCTGCATCCGGAGGTGACCCGGAGGTGAAAGATAAGTTTGGAACGAAGTTCCTTATCGCGCGTTGCGAAAGGGGGCTAGACGGAAAAAATTAAGACCAAAAGTTGGAATGACACTTTTTGCTATAGTTGTAAGCCGTGCGGCGTGCGCGTGTTTCTCTGTCTCTCTCTCTCTCTCTCTCTTATAGAAAGCTAGCCAGTTATACTTCGTTCCATCCGAGTGTCCCTTGACACCTCTCAAGTTTTTATTCCTGGAATAAAAGGTGATGGAAAATCCTGGGCCCAGCAGTTAACTAGTTGAAATATGTATAAAAAAACCGTTTTATTTTTCTAAAGGAAATCACAAAATAGAGTACCATATTTCTATCTAGGAAGCGAGAAAAGTTAAATTATGAAACTAAATTATCGATTAAATACATACCAGAGTTCTTAGTAATCAATAGTGAATAAATAGGTAAAATCTCAGAATATGAATGTAAATCAAGTGACAAGTGCTTAACAATCGTTTCGTGGAATCGATTCATAGCGAATCGAGTTCCTTCAGTTAAGTTGGCAACACTGATCACTAACTGACAGGTGACAGGCAGAGAAAAACCAGCACTCGTTTGTTTTCTTTCGTTCTGAGTGCGCACGTATCATATCTTCGACACGTCACACATGGAGGCTCTCTGATTGCACTCCATGCATAAAACCATTACACAACGCAAATAACATCAGAAAACTACAATATTATAATGTAACCTCACTTTTACTATAGGTACTTCATTTATCTTGATTCCTGGATAGCCAAATTTCACCAAATTTTCAGTGAGGCCTTGTTTTTATATTCTCTTATGAATAAGGCTAGTTTGATTCAGTTAACACCTGGGCTCAGCAAAATATGGAGGCCTTCCCTTCTCCTTTACGTCGGACAGTTTTTGTATGGAAGAACTGTCAAAAATTCAAAATTATTCCACCGATAAAATTCTCTGGAGTGGGAAAAATTAGCCCTAAGGGCTGATTTTTCCATCGCTAGATAACTTTTATTCGAGAAATAAAATTGAAGTTTGACATTTTTTGTAAGGCTAGTTTGATTCAGTTAACACCTGGGCCCAGTAAACTATGGAGGCCTTCCCTTCTCCTTTACGTCGGACAGTTTTGTATGAAATAACTGTCAAAATTTCAAAATTATTCCTCGAATAATGTTATCGGATTATTGAAAAATCAGCCCTTATTCAGGTTTTCAATCAATTTATTTGGCAGATAACTTCACACAAAAAAAATTGGTTCTAAATCTGGACGAGTTAGATTATAATGGAGGGAGATAATCTAACTCATCACAAAAAAACTCTTCGTCTCTCTGTATCAAAATACAAACGAATCGTCTCACAACACCTATCAGATGGCACGATCTCTAATTTGCTTATTGCATGAGATAGCAATGGTACAATGCGTGTCTCCCAGCAATAAAGCTTATGTTTCTGCTACAAATGCAACAGGGTTGTTAATCAGGACTTGGAACAGTTTTGCTGTGGTTTGCGACATTACTTCTGGATTTTGTCATAATTTATTATAGTGCTTAGCTTTTTTCCGCATCGCTTGTGATACAAAACCGGCCAAGTGCGAGTCGGACTCGCGCACGAAGTGTTCCGTACCATTATATATAAAAATTACGTCTGTATGTGAACCCTCCTTAAATATTTATTTTATTTTAATTTTATTATTAAAGTAAAAATATAACGGTGTATTTTGTGAATATTTCAAGTGCCTACCTGTTGCCATTATGGATATCGAATAAAAAAGGGCAAAAAAATCGCGTTTGTTGTATGGGAGCCCCCCTTAAATATTTATTTTATTTTTAGTATTTGTTGTTAAAGCGGCAACAGAAATACATAATTGGTGAACTGTCTGGCTATTGCGATTGTGACAGACAGACGGACGGACAGACAGCGAAGTCTTAGTAATAGGGTCCCGTTTTTACCCTTTGGGTACGGAACCCTAAAAAGTGAGTTAAAGACCAGAAGGCCAATTCTCGTAATTTAAAACATTCAAAATCTAGTCGCAGTCTCATCTCGGCGACAAACAAATGTCAAAAACTTGTCAAAATGTAGGGAATTTAGACGTACTTATTTTTGACAGATTGAGACTGAGATCAGACTGTGAACGTTCTTAAAATTACGAGAATTACCCCTCTGCTGTTTGTTGTCGTGACATAAAGTATCAGTATGTTTAGGCTTGAACACGGGACTAAAAAACGTTTTAAATGTTGTTTTTGAAATCTACCAAGATTTGAATCCGAATTATGATCACTTCCTTAATTCAGATATAGGTCAACCGAACCGACCCTCGTCGGTCTCGTAACACGAGGAAGAGTTATCTTAACATCTTATTTTCCTGGGTGACCGATGTCGCTCCGTGTAAAATATTGATATTCGGCCGCATCTGGTTAGATGGCAAGCTAGAATAGACTTTGAAAACTTGCTTGGCATTTCACAGATGTCAGACGATGTTAGTTTCTTGGACTGCCAAGATGAATAAATCATGAAATAGAGAAAAAATCATCACAAAAATGGATCAGATAAAGATCAGAATATCGATAGTTTATTTTAATAAAATGCAAACTTTTGATATTAGAATAAACCTGGACGATTCAAAAAGAAGCAATCACAAACAATTAATTTTTTATATGCTTTTACTAGTGTTAGTAAAAGCAAATAAAAAATTCACTGTCGCAATGGATAAGTATAATACTGCGTGGTGAATAAAATATTTGTACTATTCAAAAATAAAATATTTTAAATATTTAATATTAATTTATTCAATATTTATTTTATTTTTAAATTTGATATTTTATTTTAAATATTTTTATATTAGTACTATTCTATTATATTCTATAGTAACCAGTATATTCTGGGAGAAAACAACAAACCCGTGACTCGTAAACCACGCAGTATTATACTTATCCATTGCGACAGTCGTGTCTTCTTAATCAAACAAGTACTTAACAAAAATGTCTGCTCCACTATAATTCTCTTAGATTCAATTCCAAAGCAAAAAAACTCGAAACACGAACAAAAACTTCGTAAAAAAATCAAAGTTAGGACATATTTCAATATGTACCTTACAAGAATGCTGATGACTTTGCCTATGTATTCGATCAATAAATTCGGAATTTCTGAAAACCTAATATCTGTAGAGTATAAAGGCGTCAACGTTCGGGTCCGGTAGGGTAACCATACTATTTGGGTAAACGAGGACAGGAAATGAAAGGACGGGGTAATATTACGTTGGACATACTTGTGAACTTGTATTACGCTGACATCTGATGTGTGTCGTATTATGGGTAATACTTCTTGTCCTCTTCCTTCATTTTTCATAGCTGTATTGTTTTTTCTGGTACCGAAAAATTACCTATGCAATTTAAAGACCCAGAAAATCACACACACACACAGTTTATTGAAATATAGACTTTATTTTAGACTACTTATAGCTAGGATACCGATAGTTTTAACATTAGTGATGGAAGGCCAATTACAAGGCTTTAGGTTATGGCCTATATGGTTGGTCGTCGACCATATTTAAGGCAACAATAATAATATAGTGTTTACTTTAATTTATTTAGTTATTCATTTATTTCAGGCATCAAGGCTTAAAAATACTATAAATACATATAACATTATAATTACACTAAAAAACTAACTAACGCACACGAAGTGTCTGCGTCGGGATCCCTTCTTTTCGCATAATGTTCTTTGTCCTAATATACTTCGGCATAACGATTTTGGCACAATTTGTTTTGGCATAATAATACTTCAGCATAATTTTTTTAGGCATACATTTTATGTTGGCATAATCATCTTAAAGACTAATTTGTTTTGGCATAAATTTGATTCGCATAACGTTACTAGGCCTAATGACTATTAGCATAATAATATTTGGGCATACAATTAATAGAAATAACGGAAACAAATTTGAGTTATTTTTACGTATTTATTTTCACTCGATTCTGAATCACTTTTTCCAAGAGCCGGGGTGCCCCAAGGTCTAACACATCTCGATTTAGTAAAAAGGCAATGAGAACTTAGGATGCGGATAGGAGCGAGCGAAGCGAGCTCGGGAATTGGGGCACCCCGACTCGGACAGGTTAGGTTCGAAGGGGATGACGGGGGCTCAAGTGAGCGAGCGGAGCGAGCGAACGAGCCCCCGTCATCCCCTTCGTGTTAGGTTCCTTTAAACCCTGCAGACAGAAATAGGGGCCCCGCGAAATTGGGCTCCGTCGACTACGCCTTATTATTATTGTTATGCTTAATTAAGTTATGCTTTAGAATGTTATGCTTAATAAAGTTATGCTTTAGAATGTTATGCTAAATAAAGTTATGCTTTAGAATGTTATGCTTAATCATTATTAGGGTTAGAGAAATTATGCGTAAAAAAATTATGCGTAAGCTGTTATGCGTAAATAATGTATGCGAAAATATAATTAGGACAAACAAAAGTATGCCAAGTTATATTAGGTCTTAAAATTTTATGCAAATGGATAGGGAACCGTGTGCGTCGTGTTTCGCTAAAATAAATACTGATATCAGTATTCAGCTCTTGCTTCTACAACTATAGCTGTAGGCCAGTCTCAATTTGCAGCACTAGTTTTAGTAACAAAAGTATCTAGTACCTGCTTCTGTAACGTTAAACGAGGAATCGGAATTCTAGCCCTAAATTGCTTGTGTTTTTGGTAAATCATTTTGGAAACAGAACCCGAGACATCTATTCCAAGAATCTTAAAATATCTAACGTCGATTCTGGGAAATTATTGTTGTTGTTATAAAGTTATATTTAATACAAGCTATATATGTATATAGATAGATGACTGGGTTTACTAATAATAAAGCTGAAGAGTATGTTTGTTTGTTTGCTTGTTTGAAAGCGCTAATCTTTGAAATTACCAGTCTGATTTGAAAAGGTCTTCTTGCATTTAATATCTCAATTCTCGAGGAAGATTATAGGAAGAAAAAGAATGGCCTCAGTCGTAGACAGGCTCTGCAGAAGCTATAATAGCTTATTGATGCTGTTTGCAACGCGACTGAATTGTATGATCTTGAATACAAATAAATTAATATATGAATAGGCTATTTAACATCATGCTAAGACCCTTAGGAGCCTAGGAAAAAGAAAAAAAGGCAGATAGAATGCTTAGCGAAAATAGCGCGGACAGACGATGCGATGCGACGCGGCGGGTCAGGGAACAAGAAATTTTACACGGACGAACTCACAGGCAGAAGCTAGTAAATATTAATAAAGGTAAATCGGCTTAAGTAAATAGAGAAATCTATAAATGAAAATATAAATTATTACTTCGTTGAAATACGTACTTGGGAAGGTACTCTCGAAGAATGAAAATATTAAGCAGCTTTGAGATACGTTTCTTTAACAAGTTTTTCGTATAACAGGCACAATATTATCATCATTTCGAATTGTCATTTTCACGTTGCACATAATTATTTTTTCCAGTACGTAGTAAGACATAACAAGGCTGACCCCCAATAATAGATTTTCTATTGTGTTTGTTGTCTAGCAGTCAATGTGTTAATATAAAAAAGAAAACATGTTATTAGATTTGTTGTATACTCGTATTTCTAAATATTTGTCCTTCTTTTGTCGAGCCTCGTGGCTATCCACTTCGTCATTGATAACTTCCTTCAACACCGCTTCGAGAAATGCTAATTTGTAGATGGTGTTACGACACTCCGGAGTTTTTTTTTTCTCATCGTAAATTTTTCCAACCAACCAGTTTTTCAAGTATAGATAAAAACTGGTTATATTATTATTATCTCCTTTATTTCAATGTAATCATATAAATTATATTTTTAAATATTAGAATATAAAAAGTATAAAAACATTTAAAAATATAAAAAATAGTAGCCCACCGGTATCGGGAACAGGGTCCAAGCTACCGGTGGTCAGGGCTCCAGAGAGAGGAACCTCCTGACAAGGCGAGCCGTGTCCAGAAGTACCGCTTTCTGAATCAAGCCCTTGATCCAGCTGCCCAACGAGAGCCTCTTCAGGTGTTGGTCGAGGCTCTTGGCTATTAAGCCATTGGCTGTCACGACTATCGGCACAATGATCGCTGAGTCCACATCCCACATGTCGACAACCTCGCGAGCCAAGTCAAGATACTTGATTTGTTTATCTTTCTCGGCTTTCACGAGGTTCTCATCATGCGGGACGGTTATGTCAACAATCATTGTGCGTCGCTCTGATCGATCCACCACCACTATATCAGGCTTATTGGCAACAATAGTCCTGTCAGTGATGATGGATCGATCCCAGTACAATGTGATATTACCATTTTCGAGAACTGGGTCGGGCACATACCTGTAGTACGGCACCTCCGATTGCACAAGGTTGTATTTCAGAGCAAGTTGCTGATGGATTATCCTAGCTACAAGGTTGTGTCTATGCAAGTACTCTCCGTTAGCTAGACGAGAACACCCGGAGATAATATGCCTGATTGATTCTCCCGGCCGGTGGCATGCCCGACAGATGTCAACCGTGCCGTCTTTCACAATAAATCTCCGGTAATTGTTCGTCATCATAACTTCGTCCATAATTGCACAGACAAAACCTTCGGTTTCTCCAAAGAGATCACCGAAACGCAGCCAGGCTACGGACGCTGGTAGATCTACATCGGGCCCATGTAGGGCCCGGTAAAAGCGTCCGTGAAGCTCCTTACTCTGCCATACTTCCATGCGACCATTGGTGTCAAGCACTACTGGCTTGCGCCAGTTCTCTTTAGCCAAGGAGAGCGGGGTGAGGCCCTTGTCCACCGCGACTACATCTCGATGCATCCCCACGTCGGTCTCTAAGAAATATTCCCTGAGACTGCATATCTCGCGATTGTGGAGGGTCTTAGCGTTTAAAAAGCCTCGACCTCCACACTTTCGCGGGATATACAGCCTCATTACCGATGACCGTGGGTGATGCATTCGACTTGCAGTTAGCAGCGTACGGACCCTCCTATCCAGGGCGTCAAGTTCGGTCTGAGTCCATTTGAGTATGCCGAAAGAGTACATCAAAACCGGCATGACCCAACCGTTGAAGGCGCGCACCTTGTTTCCGCCTGATAAAAGACTATTGAATACTTTTTTCAGGCGGCCATAGAAGCGCTCCTTCAACGATTGCTTCATGTCAGTAACATTGATGCCCAACGCTTCCGACATACCCAAATACTTATAGGTTTCGGATGCGGAGAGGGCTCTAAGATTTGTGGAATCCGGGAGTTGTGTTCCCACGGATTCCACGATCTCTCCTCGCTTTACATGCATGACCGCACATTTGTCCACACCAAATTCCATCCTGATGGCGCTACTGAAAGTTTCAGTGATATTCAGTAGCTCCATCAGTTGCAAATTGTTGGGGGCAAAAAGTTTTAGGTCATCCATGTAGAGGAGGTGAGATATAACCTGACCACCTCTCCTCAGCCGATAGCCTAGACTTGAATCTTCCAACAGCGTGCTTAGAGGATTCAAGGCTAAGCAGAACCAAAGCGGACTCAAACTGTCGCCCTGGAATATGCCTCGTTCGATCCTTATCGGCTCGCTATTCCTCTGGATATTTCGACATCCTGGATAGCGAAGGATCGTCCTCCATTGCCCCATACACGTCATCAGGAAGGTGCGCAGAGTTGTATCTACTTTATATAACTCCAGCACCCTCATGAGCCATGTATGTGGCACGGAGTCATAAGCCTTCTTATAATCTATCCAACATGTCGACAGATCCTTTCGGGAACGACGAACCTGTTGGCTAATGGCCATATCAATGAGAAGTAGCTCCTTAGTACCGCGGGACCCATTCTTACATCCATTTTGAGAGACAGACATGATGGAGTTAGTGTCTATATGTTTATTAATTTTAGCTCTCAAAATGGATGTAAGAACTTTATAGACCGTCGGTAAACACGTGATCGGCCTATAATTTTATATTATTATTCTATATTATTATTATTATTATGTGCCTGAGACGAAAAGCACGTTTCAGTATGAGGTACGTACTTAATTAAAAAAGAAAATAAATCATTTTCCCTTGAGAATGAGCAGAGATGTCACGATTTATCTCAGTAATTAAGTTTTTATTAAGATGAATAATTAATTAATTAAAATAGGCTTCATGAAAAGCCTTTTGAGACTGTAAATAAACTGCTATCGTTTGTGAATTCAGAACGTAATAATTTAACTGTCACCACGAAGTTTTTATAATGTCTTACATTATAAAAACACATATTTATTTATTGGAACGAAGTTCCTTATCGCGCGTTGCGAAACGTTGCTAGACGGAAAAAATTAAGACCAAAAGTTGGAACGACACTTTTTGATATAGTTGTAAGCCGTGCGGCGTGCGCGTGTTTCTCTGTCTATCTCTCTCTCTCTCTCTCTCTCTCTTATAGAAAGCAAGCCAGTTATTTTCGTTTCGTCTTTCTATTTTGCATTGAACAGTGTGGTGTCGCGACGATTATTATTGTTGAGTGTATACAGGTTTTTTGTACATAATAATTAATAATTAATCGAAAGGAACTTCGTTCCATCCGTGTGTCCCTTGACACCTCTCAAGTTTTTTATTTCGTGTATTATTTGCTGGTTTTACTGATATGAAATCCAGACTATAGGCCGATCGCTTAACTTTGACGTCGCCTGAGGTATCTGTGCGGTGCGGGAGGGGTGATAGTTGTCACAAGTTGAGGAATCACGACACCACACCCCTCCCGCACCGCGCGGCTACCTCAGGCAACGTCTCAGTTAAGCGGTTGGCCTATAGTGATAGTTGGTCGTCGTTTCACAGTAAACAGCACAACAATGGCAAGTAAGTTTAACAACTGAAACTTTTGTGACTATAATGTAGCATGCGAACAAAGTCCCTCCATCCACGATTTTATGGGACTATAAAACTTATCGTCCGGCATTAAATCTGAATCATGCTCTAAAAATGCAAACAGAATTTAAAATATTTTATGTGTTATTCTATGTATGTATTTTAAATGTCACGTACTGCGGTTGGGGTCCTCTAAAACCACGTTTACGTGATCTACTATACAAGAGAATGCTTTTAAAGGGTACCTAGGTCAGTTTTGTATCTTTGTTTTGGAGAAGCGGGGCTTGTAACTTGAGTTCATTGGTCGTGATTTAAATTAAAATAAAATAAACTAACATAAATAGTTCTTAAGTTTACTAACACAATGAGTCCTTGTTACTTGAATAATGAAGTTTATTATTATTAATCGGTTGAATGCCGTAATTACAGTAAAAACAATTAAAAAGCATTTGTGTCTCGCGTGAATCCACGTTTCAAATACGAAGGGTTAAGCAATGTTAGTTGTGGGTCCTTTATAAGTAATGATACTTTTGTGTGTATACAGCGTGCATTGGAAACTAAGCCTCGCTACCAAAACGGACAAAGACGTCGAAAATAGTATATTACGATACGTGTAACTTAAGTAGTCCGTTATTGCACGGCGTGAAATTTGCTATGCAATTATTATATTATATTATTATATTGGCAACACGGTTAGCACAGTGGCTGATCGGACTGCTGCGCTGCTGTTGCGGGTTCGATTCCCGCACAGAACAAATATTTATAAGTCCTACATGTATTTGTTCTGAGTCTGGGTGTTTTTCTATCTATAATATGTATGTATTTACAAAAAAAAAATGTATATAAGTTTATCAGCCATCTTGTTACCATAACACAAGTATTAGGTTGCTTAGCTCGGGACTAGATGGCGCTGTGTGAAATGTCCAGGGATATTATTATTATTATTATTACACAGTGCTATAAAAAGACATTATCATCCACAGCACGACTTCTGGGTAAAAAAAGTACTTATTATAAATTGTTAGGAAGAAAATCCTCATCCTCTGACCTCGGCGTAGCATGTCTTCATCCATACATCTTTAATCCATCATCTCTTTGGTCACCCTCTTTCTAGACATCTCATCTTTCAAACAATTTGGTCATCGTTTGTGGTCTTTCTCTAGACTCTTATAACCATCCACAGTTAAACTCAAAACTTTTCTTAACTTTACTTAAAATTCTGGTGGGAAAATAATACCCCTTAAAAACGGAAAGCACCTATCTATACTAACCTTTAGAAATGCCTACTCCTGAAAATAATATAGAGCATAAGCCAACGCAGACATAAAACTTTTACTACTTACCTTTAGTACGTAAGGTTTTTTACAAAATATTTTCTACTTTTTCGCATCAAATATGTCAAAAGGTTTTATACCGACATAATCTATTTACATAATGTAACTATATAGACCCAAACTACATATTTACTAACGCCTACTATGTACGTATAGAAAAGTTTAATTTGAAAGTATTTGGTCAGGTCTCTCAGGAGGATTAAGTGTATTATCCGCTGAAACCCAGAGCTTCCTTATATTGTGTAAAATGACTTTGGCAAATCCGGTTTGTCGTAAAGTAAATTGTGCCTACATAGAATGGAATGTATGTAAAGTACTTATAGGTTGAAAACACAACATGTGTATAAGTGTTGTTTCTATGTTGAAATCATAGCCAATTCTCGTAATCTAAAACGTTCAAATCTAACCGCAGTCTCATCTCGGCGACAAACAAATGTCCAAAACTTGTCAAAATGTAGGGAAATTAGAGGTATTTTTGACAGATTGAGACTAAGATCAGACTGTGAACGAATTACGAGAATTGCCCTCACGTAATTTTTGGTCAATTAAATTTCAGTCTCTACATACCAGCTACGTTATATTTTCAACGAGTGCTGATAATTATAAAAAAAATAAGACTGATGTGGTGGCCAGTGGTAACGACCACGAATTACGAGCTTGCTTTTGTAGCAAATACAAATGTTATAACTCATATTAGGCCTTTCTTAATATATTAGGTACTAGCTGCGCTGTCAACATATCCACTTATATAATTGCATACGTAATAACAATTATATGCATAGTGATAAAATTAATCTACTGATTGTTATGACTTACCGTAAATTAATCGAATCGATATTCGATAAGCGATCTTAAGATAGGCTTGTTGTCCGAAACAGTAGCTGAGCTTAAGGTAATCTACAAAATAATGATGTAGGTCGTACGTTCGAACCCCAGATGGGCGCCTTACTTTGTGTAAATTATTTCATCAGCACTGCTCTCAAAACGGTGAAGGAAAACATTGTGAGGAATCTGGCATGTACTTGAACCAGAAAATCGAAGATATGTGACATCTGCCAACCCGTACTGGGCCCGCGTGGTAGATTATTGCCTACTCCCTCTCACGGAGAGGAGGCCTGTGTCCCAGCAGTGGGAAGATTATAGGCTGATTATGATAATGTTCATCATCATCTGCCTAGCCTTTTCCCAACTATGTTGGGGTCAGCTTCCAGTCTAACCGGATGCAGCTGAATACCAGTATTTTACATGGAGCGACTGCCTATCTGACCTCCACAACCGCCGAGTTACTGGGTAATACGATACTCCTTGGTAAGACTGGTTGTCAGACTTTCGGGCTTCTGACTACCCGTAACGACTGTCAAAGATCCACGAATGACAGCCGGGACCAACGGCTTAACGTGCTTTCCGAGGCACGGAGGGGTCTCGGTATGTAAAGATGGTCACCCATCCACAGACCAACCTCGGCAGGCGTAGCTTAACCTGACCGATCGACCTGTGCGGCTGTTATTATTTAACCACGGGCCCCTTTCTGATTATGATAATGTTATGCAAATAAATTTGAACGCTAAATTGTAGAAAAAGTATGATACGAATACTAACTATTAACAGAAGATAACATGAAGCCTGTCTCCCCGAAGGGTGCCCGAGTTGTATCTATCACATAGTTAATTTATATGTCATGGTTTTTATTAATCCATTTTAATTCTTTTACCTATATTGTGGTATAGTAATTTTATTTTTAGGTGCATCGTCTTCACATACTATTATGTGAAGACGATGCACCTAAAAATAAATTGTATTACAATAAATAAAATGTTAAACAAAATGTTGTTAAGTAAAATGTTTTACAATATTTTGCATACATTCACTATATAATTAATGGATGCAAAATATTGTAAAACATTTTAAAAGAGTAACGGTAGAGTTTCTTGCCCATTCTTCCCCATACGAAAACTAACTTTTGGAAGGGGCGACTAGAATCATTTTTTTTTAAATATAATTTTTGACGGTCAAAGGTGACTTTTATGTGCCTATCTATATACATATAATAAAATTGTAGAAAAGTGGTGTCTGTACAATTTAAATATATTAAAAAAAAGCAGCAGAGGTTGTTATTATATCCACAGAACAGATAAAAGAGGTTAGAAAGGAAATAGTTCCTGATTTGTATTAAAACGCGTGTCGCCGCATGTCTCCTACTCCTGTCTCTCCACTACAAGCAAGACATCATACGTACGCGCATTACGCACACAAATAAACCACACGCACTTAGATCGCGTGTTTGCTATTGGTTGTCACACTACCGCAAATACTGATCTGGACGTACACTCACACACTTGTAAAAGCAAATAGTTACGGCGACCGAAAGGTCGACTAATCATATCGATAAAATTACCTGTAATTTTGTTAATTAAAGTTTTGCAATTTTTTAAGTTGCGGGTACGGTACGAATAATGTGGACATCCAAATTACATATAAATAAAACTAAATCAAAGTCAATTTAAGGGGGAACATCCGATACAGCCGTGAAATTTAAATTTTCTTTCGTTTTATGCTAGTTGCAGCTCTGTTTTACGTCATAATTAATTTGAGGTAAAAGCCTACTAAAATAATATATTCCATTACTTTAAGAGTATTACTTACGATTATCACTTAGTACATTACTTTATTAAGCTAATGACCGGCCGCCTTGCGGAGTTATTTTAAAACCATGATATCTCCTAAGATATTCATTGAAATCCAAAATCCAATCAAGGACAATTTTGTTCAAAATTAAATACTTGTGATGAGTAACGTATTTATTTGGATGAGGATTAATTAAGAGGGGCAATTCTCTTTATTTTAAAAATGTTCACAGTCTGATCTGTCTCAATCTGTCAATTCCCTGACTGTTTTGTTACATAATCATTTTCTACAAAATGTTGCGAACAAATTGTGCTACATTTAGTAGGTATCCATTGAATGCTACTAGTTGCCTCAATCCACAGTTTTCTTGTACCTGGATCTCTTGGAAAACTAAAAAAAATAAACTAATGTTTACGATGAAAAATTTTTTTTAGTTTTCCATAATTTGGTTTGAGGTTAGTAAACCTCAAACCAAGTTTTAGACGAAAAACCAAATAAGAAACTAAATTAATAATAATAATCCACATTATACAATAATAAAATTAGTGTTAATAAAAACGAAGTTGTATTAATTGTAATATTACTGAAAATAATCATTCGTATAATACACATACTTAATATCGACATTGTTTACAATTTGGTACAACACTATCGATGCGCATAGATTTCCCTGAATAGATGCTTTGGCTCGACACACGCGACGTTCGCAGTGAACGCAATACATTGCGCGTCCGCTCACGTCGTACAAGATCGTACCCATGTATTGCAAGCAATGTATAATTTTGTATCTGAATGCGATTTTATCGTTTTTGTCTACAAACTTCATAATACTTTTGCAATAATTACAAATATCACTCGTATTTTAAGGTTTTTGGACTTACCGGTGATAAGAAATCCCTCCTTGGGCCACATTACACTCCTGACTTCTTTTCCGACACGTTATAATAGCGCAAGACGGCATAATTCTATTTTTCCGCGGAGTTTCGAACGCTGTCACAACAAGAGCGCGATTGTTGAGCGGTGATTCACATTTCGGTTGACTTTGAGCGTCTGATCAACATTGCGGCGCGCCTGCCCCGCCCACAAGGCCCTTCTAACCTCTTTTATCTGTTCTGTGATTATATCGATGCCGAACCCGAAATTGTAATTATTTTTTTTTTTGTCTGTTTGTCGGTTTGTCTGTTTGTCTGTGTGTTTGTGCACGCTAATATCAGAAACGGCTTATTCTATTTATATGCGGTTTTCACTAATATATTATAGTAAGCTTCACTTAACATTTAGTGTTTATTTCATGTCAATCGGTTCATAAATAAAAAAGTTATGACAATTTAAAGAATCACGGTGAACATTTGTTAAGGTATTCTATTAGAGTACGTACACGCCTCGCGCCTGCGCGTCCATGGCTATATAAAGCGCGCTGATAGCCGCGCCGCTGCCCTCCATCAGAGCAGGAGTCCCTCACCCGTACTCGCCCCTCTCTTATTTACGCTGATCACTAGCGACATCCCTAAAGATGCTAAGTCCCAATTGGCTCTGTTCGCAGACGACACAGCCATCTATTACACTGGTCGCAGCCATATCCAACTACGACTTCGTCTCCAAACCGCAGTCAATAAGTTGGCTGCTTGGTTCAGGAAATGGCGAATCGAAGTCAACCCCGGTAAGAGTCAAGCGGTGCTCTATTCGAGACCCAGACGACAACCCACCCTCCCTCCACCAATCACCATGTTCGGCAAGCCGATCCCTTGGGAAAAGTGAGCCAAATACCTTGGTGTTATTCTTGAAATTCCAAACGATTTTTTTTAAATTCCACCCCTGTGGGGATGAAAAGCGGGGATACAGTTTTTATGAAAAATCTTATTCATTTAGATAATAAACTTGAAATTTGCCTAAGTAAGTAATAAAGTTTATCATTATAAGTTTTTCAAAGCTACCCCTCAAAGGGGGGATAGGGGTGTTAAGTTTATGTCGAAGAAATTGAATGCGCGGTCTGAATAATTCGAAACTCAGTATTGATACTTTGGACAGAAAATAATCTATACATATAATAAAATTGTAGAAAAGTGGTGTCTGTACAATATAAATATATTAAAAAAAAGCAGCAGAGGTTGTTATTATATCGATGCCGAACCCGAAATTGTAATTTTTTTTTTTTTGTCTGTTTGTCGGTTTGTCTGTTTGTCTGTGTGTTTGTGCACGCTAATATCAGAAACGGCTTATTCTATTTATATGCGGTTTTCACTAATATATTATAGTACGCTTCACTTAACATTTAGTGTTTATTTCATGTCAATCGGTTCATAAATAAAAAAGTTATGTCAATTTAAAGAATCACGGTGAACATTTGTTAAGGTATTCTATTAGAGTACGTACACGCCTCGCGCCTGCGCGTCCATGGCTATATAAAGCGCGCTGAGAGCCGCGCCGCTGCCCCCCATCAGAGCAGGAGTCCCTCACCCGTACTCGCCCCTCTCTTATTTACGCTGTTCACTAGCGACATCCCTAAAGATGCTAAGTCCCAATTGGCTCTGTTCGCAGACGACACAGCCATCTATTACACTGGTCGCAGCCATATCCAACTACGACTTCGTCTCCAAACCGCAGTCAATAAGTTGGCTGCTTGGTTCAGGAAATGGCGAATCGAAGTCAACCCCGGTAAGAGTCAAGCGGTGCTCTATTCGAGACCCAGACGACAACCCACCCTCCCTCCACCAATCACCATGTTTGGCAAGCCGATCCCTTGGGAAAAGTGAGCCAAATACCTTGGTGTTATTCTTGACCAACACCTCACCTTCTCAGAGCACATATAGACGGTCCGTTCGCGCGCCTCTTTCGCTCTAGGCTGCCTTCATTCGCCTGTACACAGCATGCATCCGTCCCATAATGACTTACGCTTACGTAATCTTCGCTCACGCAAAGCCCCGTCACATCCATAGGATGCAAACCCTGCAGAACCGATTCCTCCGCAAGGCCACAAACTCCCCTTGGTTCGTTCACAATGAGATCCTCCATGTTGATCTCAAGATCCCAACTATCCAGCAGTTCATGAAACGCCTCTCCAAGCGTTTCTTTGCCACACCCCCCAACACCCACGCGACACCCCCTCCAAACTCAGTAAAATTCGCCGTCCAAGGCATGTTCTCGACGACCCCGATGACCCCATAACCCTCCTCCAGGAGATCGATAGGGCAACCAGTACAGTAAACAAACACAAATTACCGACATTCCGACCTCGCCGCCGAGGTCCCTCGCGACGCCCCCAAGTTAATTCTCCCCCCCGACCCTTGCCCGCTGAAGTGCCAGCCCGCGCCGTAGCTGAGCCTGTAGCTTTAAATTCCCCGACTGAGACCTCTGAGTTTGTTTCGGCCTTTTTTCTCAGAGATAGTCCTAGGAAACGCCGCGCTCATCAAAGCATTAATACTACTAATTCGATCCAGCCTGTCCCCTTGCTGCCCTCTCCCAGCGACGCCCTAAGCCGAGGTTCGTACCCCACAGGGGGTGCCCTTAGCGTGCAGTCGCTTAGTATTAATCTAAATATAGCCCTGGCTGGAGGCTTTAAGAATTCCTAAGGCAACCACAGGATAGTCCGGTTAAGTAGTCACGGCCTCTCAAGGTCAATTAAGAGATGCAATTCATAAAAAAAAAAAAACGCGCTGCTGCCATTAGGAATCAGTTATTCGTACCGAACGCACGTATTCTGGAGAGTATAGGCAAATAGTTGTATTCGATTATTGCGATTCACTTGAATACTGACTGTTTGCATATTTCATTTATTTATATTTTAGGGTTTGTAGGTTAAGTTCTTTTTCTTAATTTTCTTTAAAATAATTGTTTACTATAGTACGTGTTTACTAAATAACTCTGTGTGTTAAGTAGTAACTACTATTTTATTGTAAGAATGCCTCTAAGAAGATCCAACCTCTCCCAATGTAGCAAAAATGCTAAAAGGATGAGATTAGTTCCATCACAGGAATCTGAGGAAGGTCGTGAGTCAAGGCTCTCTGCAACTCGGGAACATCAGGCTAGGTTTCGTGCTGCAGAAACTTCGACTCAGCGAGAATCTCGACTGAGTTCAAATCGTTCTTGAATGATGACAACTCGAAATAGGGAAAACGGGGAACAACGAAAGGTACGTTTATCTGTCGATCGCGAAGCTCACGCGCTATCGCGTGAGTCTGAGACTTCTGCGAACCCATAATGCTTCTTAGAAATTTAAGCCCCCCAAAACATTGCAATGGCACTAGGTTAAAAGTGACCAATTTACAACGAAATCTGATAGAAGCAGAGATTTTAACAGGGTGTGGAAAAGGTGAAAGTATTTTCATTCCTCGGATTCCTCTCATTCCAAACAATTTTCCATTTAGTTTTAAACGACTCCAGTTTCCAGTCAGGCTATGTTTTGCGATGACAATTAATAAAGCAGATCTAAGTATCAGCTGTTCGCACGGTCAGTTGTATGTGGCTCTGTCACGGGTTAGTAATCCTAGGAGCCTGTATGCTTTCATCCCCGATGGCCATACGTCAAATATCGTATACAGAGAACTATTACTGTAAAGTAAATTTTTTGCTACCCAAACGACGGTATATGTAATTCAAAATATGCTGCCCGAAAAGTCACTATTCCACGCGGACGAAGTCGCGGGCACAGCTAGTTTGAAATAAATGATTTGACTTTGACTTTGTTGTACCTACTTATAGTAAACCCCCATTTCACCAGATATGTTAAGGTTCCATATAATAGGGGATGAGCCTATTGCCGTCAAAAGGGCATAAATTCAGACTTGGGGCTATCACTGGGAAATTTCTGGTGAAAAAATCCAATAACGTCTTGCCCGACCTGGGAATCGAACCCAGGACCTCATGCTCATGCGTTTAATTCCAAGGAGGCCTGTAAAAAATCATGGCTGGATTTAAAATGTTGGAATCCCTTTTTTGTTAAATTATCATTTTGGCTTAATAATACTAAGTAAATTACATATGTAGTCGAACTACGAGGTTTACTACCCTAGTTTTAATTTTACAACCCCAAAGCACCCTATTTAAGCCGGTGCATATAAACTTTAATCGCCTGAAACTTTACCTGAAAACTTCCTGAAGGTTCATAAAAACAATATAAACACGTTCATGTACGTTTGTATCGCAATGACTTTACTACTGAATGCCATAGTAAACGTTTATGATGCACGTAAAGCCAAGATACGGGTTTGAACAGTAGTCTAACAGCTGATTTTTCCATCGCTAGATAACTTTTATTCGGGGAATAAAACTGACGTTTGAAAGTTTTTGTATGAAAGAAAGAAAGAAAAATGCATTTATTTGCGGCAGACATGACGCATAAAAAAAGGACATAAACAAAAAAAAACAAACAAACAACTGACAAAACTTCAGATGATTGAAAAATCAGCCCTTAGTCATTTTTTTTTTAATCATTTCTTTTTATGTAATCAACATCCACTGTTAAACGATAAGACATGGTTTTCGAATAAAAACTTCAATTAATTTCAAAGAACTTTCTGGCTTTAATGGCACTGAAGCACGATGCGGAAGAAAGCATAACTTATCCATTAGCCACAATCCTCTTAATATCAAATGGTGGGTATAAATTATCATTTCATAGCTGCATTTTTTTTTTTTGTAAAATTAAGTCAATAGCATTATCTTTGCCAAGGTATTTGTCGTGTTAGCTAAGTTTTAATTATGCCATTATAATAACTAAATTCCTTTGTAGGTTAAGCCATCCGAGCGATGCAGAGATTTTCTGCAGCAGATTAAGCTATCTGTAGCTACACGAGAGCTACGTCGGCGTCGTAGCAACAATTTGTTATTGCTACGCCGTAGCTCTCGTGTAGCCCTCGTCGCTACGCCGTAAGCTACACTGACGTAGCCGATACACCGATAGTCTATTTACCTTTCCCAATATAATAACTTTATTTAAGACGATATCCATTACGGATATACTACATACAATAGTTGTGTTAGTAACTAGGTACGTAATGTAGGACGCCCTCAGGCTAGGTGGAGCGACGATCTTCGCAGGAGGGCTGGTAGCAGCTGGATGAGAGTTGCCGAAAATTGAGTTGAATGGCGTGCAATAGGAGAGGCTTATGTCCAGCGGTGGACTACTATAGGCTGATGATGATAATGAAGTACGTAAGAACTACGTAACAAAACCACAAAAAAAATGAAATCGAATGACACGTGGAGTGCAGTCCAATGCCTAAGAAGTCTGAGCTGTCCGCTATTACTTTCAGAATGCTGTTAGTAGCTCTTTCTTACGATGGTATAACAACCATCAATCCGAGCTTCCATAAAAATTGCAGACGCACTACAGCATCTGGTAAGATGCTGTAGTACAAAAGTCAATATGTTTTTAAATATTATTGTGAACGTGACGTATTTTTTCAGTGCCCGATAATTTTAATAATCATCATCTGCTTAAACTTTTCCCAACTATGTTGGGGTTGGCTTCCAGTCTAACCGTATACAGCTGAATACCAGTATTTTACATGGAGCGACTGCCTATCTGACCTCCACAACCCAGTTACTGGGTAATACGATACCCCTTAGTAAGACTGGTTGTCAGACTTTCGGGCTTCTGACGACCCGTAACGACTGTCAAAGATCCACGAATGACAGCTGGGACCAACGTCTTAAGGTACTTTCCGAGGCACGGAGGGTCTTGGTATATGAAGATGGTCATCCATCCACGGAGAACCGTGGCAAGCGTAGCTTAACCTGATCGATCGACCCGTGCGGTTTTTATTACTTAGCCACATAATTTTTGTAATATTGTTTTTTTTTATTATTCTACGAAATTAAATATACCAATCCTCTCACAGCATATAGTTGATAAAGACATAGTTGGATGGCTGCAAGAAATACCCAACAGTTTTAGCAAAACCTGAGTGGTTCCCACTTATGCTAATTTAACTGCTTACTTCAAACGTCTGCCTCGCTCGAACAAGGCTTATCACAACCACTTTCCGTAACTACATCTGTGACTGGAATTTCTTTAGGATTAAAATTAAAAGCACTAAGTAACGAAAGCTTTCACCTTCGGAAGGATTACATACAAATTAGTCTTTATTAGTTTAATCTCTATTAAGGAACTATGGTTATTCATGCGAAGTTTAATCGTAGGATTGGTTAACTACGCGTTAAATTCCTGCGGAGAATAATTAATGAAGCCAACACTAATTATTTTATTAAGTTTCTTTTTTGCAATGTTTTTTTGTTTTTTCGTTGCTGTCGCGGCCCGTGCCGAGTATTCCCACGGCCCGTTAACTAACAGGCCGCGCCAGGCGTTGCTACGCCTGTCGAATGTGGCTTGTCAGCTTTCACATATAAACAAAGCAAAAAGAAACGCGCACGTACAGGCCACGACAGGCGCCCCTGTGCCGCACCACGCCGCGCCGACTTAACTTACTGATTGCTGACAGATCTGACGGGCGGCGATGACGGACCGCCGCAAGCCTCATCGGATGCGACGGTTCCCACGGCCTGTCTGCCTGGCCTAGCGTAGCGCGGCCTGCGAGAAAGAGGGCCGTGGGAACGCGGCATTACACACACCTTAATTGCTTTGTACAGTCTGCAAAGGAGATAAGTAACCAGTCACGCACACTACAAAACTATTTCGCTACTATACGTACTGCTCACAATGTCAGCCATGCGCACTACTTAACTCCTTTTTAGCTGTACATTAATTATCGCTTTTACTTAATTCAACCACAGAAAAAGCTGGCTTTAAGCAAAGTAAATTGTTAGCAGAAAAAAAAACAAAAAAATAATAATAATGAAAATACGAGGGAAAATGATAGTCGTAGTACCTTTCCCAATTACTCGTTTAATTAATTTTGTTTCATGCCATGTCGATGTTGCCTGCGACTTCGTCTGCGTGTATGTATTTTGTATTTCATAACTTTTTACAGAAATATCCAGGTCCAGGCCCTTCTAGAGATCTCAGGCTAATATTAATATAGATTAGTCAGGATTATTGTGGATAAGTTGACACCGCTATGTGGCTCGAAGATAATAAATAATAATTTATTTATTCAAAAAAGTATGGTACTGTCTGTTACTATAAATATAATTTTACAATTTAAGGATCAATCGTAAAGAGAAGGGTGCGCACTTTTACGATTGATCCTTAGATAAATAAAAGCGTGTTACATTGTGATGGAATATTAAAGAACATGTAGCTATTATACCTTCATTATTTTTCTTTTGCAATCACAATGTAACACGCTTTTATTTATTTCTTATCAGGTTAAAATTATTTTTAACTTTTTAGTTCTTTTTATTAACAAGTAATAAGCTTGTTTTATTAAGTTTTATTTTTCGTTTAATTTTTTTGATATCTGACAGTCGTTATGGATAGTCCGAAGTCTACCAAGGGATATCGTATACCTAGAAATTGGGCTGTGGAGGTCGGAAAGGCAGTCACATCATATAAAATATTATTATTCAGCTGCATCCAGTTAGACTTGAAGCCGACCCCAACAAATTTCTGTTAGTCGATTCCATTACCTACTTAAAAACAATGTTGCATCACTTTGTGTCCCAATGAATACACGGCAGAGCAAGCAGGCTCTGCCGTCAGACGTCAGGCTAAGGGCAGATTTTTCTAACGCCAGATAATTTTATTCAAAGAATAATCTTAAATTTTTCGCATACTTCCATACAAAACCTGTCAGACGTCAATTTTATTCCACGAATAAAAATTATCCGTCGATTGAGAAATCAGGCCTATGTTGCGTATGCGCCTCAAAGAGATGTCAGCATAAGTGACGGGGCCCCATAGGGCCGAAGCCTGCCAGGGTAGCGGGATTATCCGAAAGGTTTACCGCTGCCCTGGAACATAAAGGGCTAAGGAAGGAACACGTTTGGGTTTTAGTCAGTAAGAGTCTGACACTCCCTCCTGCTCCACCCAGAGCGGGAGGAGTCATTTGACGATTTCCCATCCTCAAAAAAAAAAGGCCTATGTTCTATTCAAACTTAAACTTCTGTTTCATCTTCATCAGTTGACCCCGTCATCATCACAGTTTACTTGATGCCATCAGACGTACTTTTACAAACTCAGGTTTACAGCCCACCCTTGTATTAACTGTAATCATTCTCGTAACAGTTTAATAGTTTCCAAACATTCTTTTGCGGACGTAAAGTTCTGTTCGTGGTCGATAAGGCTAATAATTCTCACGTAACTCCGTTTCGAAAGAGAATTAATTTAAAACTTTTTCGATTTTGGTGTCTTAATAGATAGGTTCGGATTGACAGAGCACCCTCTATCTTTTTTGTTGGTTCTCTGTTGGTGATAGTACCTGTTATCTATCGATTAATTTAGTCACGCCATGTTTGTGTTAACTACGTAGGGAATACTGTCTATCTCACTTGGTTTAGTCTAATTATGGAATGGTCGACTGACTATGAATGGCTTAGGAAAGTAAAAGACTAAAAGTTATTTACATAATCAGCTAGTACTAAAACGTTCCTATTACTGGGACACAGGCCTCCTCTTAGTGAGAGGGAGTGGCCGTAATCCACCACGCGGGCCCGGTGCGGGTTGGTAGATGTCACCATGTCTTCGAATTTTTGGTTCTAGGACATGCCGGTTTCCTCACGATGTTTTCCTTCACCGTTTTGAGAGCAGTGGTGATGAAATAATTTACACAAAGTAAAGCGCCTGTCCGGGTTCGAACCTACCTACAACTCGTAAGTCGCGGTCGTTACCAAATTACCACTGGGCCACCGCGGCTGTTCTAAAGACTAAAAGTTATTACGTCAGCCTAACGTAACAGACAATAATAATAATAATATCCCTGGACGTTTCACACAGCGCCATCTAGTCCCAAGCTAAGCAACCTAATGCTTGTGTTATGGTAACAAGATGGCTGATAAACTACTTATATAAATTTTTACTAATAGTTATCTTTAAACATATAAAAATGATTTGCAAACATAACCATGGTCGTCATTATTTTATTTTATAAAACCGATAGTTTCACTAATCCATAATTTATGATAGTGCTCACTGCAATTTTATTGTAAAAAAATTCGCATATAAAAATGCAAAACTCAACTAAAGTTTAAAAATGTTAAGCTCTTTTTGGTAGTCTCATTTTTATTCATAATGCATTGGTCACAGATTCACATAAATCGTATTGCATACCTATTTCTTTAATAAAAGACGCTATGAAATATAAGGCAATCTTAGAGCGAAAGTTAATAAATGCTAGTCACATAATTTATTATGCTTAAAATTACCTTTGAGAGTACACGCTTTTAAAAATCTAAAAACGCAGTATTTTTAGTTTATAGTATAGAAACGAGATAAGAAAACTTTTGGATTTAAGTCACAATTTTCGAGTGATAACTTTTCACAGTCTCAAATAAATTCTTCATGCAAAGACGTGTATTCATATTTCAAAGAATTTTATTTTTTTGTAAACCTTGGGTTTTGGCCTGATAATATGAAGAGAGTGGTATGATATACCTTTTTACGGTTAGTTAGGTAACGGCACTTACTTTGAATGTATTTTTTTCTTCGCATAAAAAATCTTGGAAAGTCTATTTTGTTTGCTTTTTCATTTTGTATTTTTATTTTCTCGGGGGTCGTAGCTAAGTAATAATAGCCGCATGGGCAGATCGATCAGGTTTAAGCTGCGCTAGCCGGGGTTAGTCCGTGGATGGGTAGCCATTTTTACTTGCCGCGCGTGGGCAAGCCAATATGAGCCGATGTGTAGACGCCAGTGTATATGTACGGATAGTCGAGCTGTAGAACAGTATACTTATGTACCTAAGTGTCTTTTTATGTAAATAAACACTGGGCAGCTTGAGTACTCGTATGTGTGCAGTAAGGCGTGGTGTGATGCGTATGTCTGTGTTATAGAGTTAAGAAAAAGAGCTGTGTCCACGAGAACACTGCCGACAAACTGTCCTGCAGTTTGGCAGAAGATATGTGTATTCCCATCTGTGTACTCTTTTGTTGAAATTAAAAAAAAAAAGAAACATACTGAGACCCCTCCGTGCCTCGATACGCCGTTGGTCCCGGCTGTCATTCGTAGATCTTTGACAGTCGATAAGGGTAGTCGGAGACCCAAAAGTCTGACAAACAGTCTAGCCAATGGGTATCGTGCTATTCAGACACTGCGTTGTAAAGGTCAAATAGGCAGTTACTCCTAGAAAAATACTGTCCTCTGCTAAGACTGGGAACTGACCCCAAAAAATGGGAAGAGCTTGGTAGATTTATTTAAAATATTTTTATTTATTTTCTCGGTATTCAAATACACGTAAGTTTTGCTAACTATCTTCCGGTTATGTGTGAATCTTAGAAACAACAATGATCTTGACAAACGTAATGATTTAATTTACTTCTGAAAAAGGTTCAAAATCTAGCACTAGAATTATTACTAAAATATGATTTAAATCATTTTAGCAATATAATATACAAGAATCTCCAAAAACTCGCTAAAACATACAACATACAATGTTCATTACATTGCTGCACGTTATTCCACCAATCAACATTCTTTGGAATAAAAACATCAATGTACAGTACACAACAAATTCCCGTTGACATGTTAATAAACTATCGGGAACATATTCGGAGAATCCTTCTCGATTACGTATGCAACATCAGTCCTTGGGGCTTCGCGGTAACCTGACAATTGTCTTACATATCAGACCTTCCTGTTTCGTATCCAATCAATTGACGTTCCCTTAAGGGATGTTATAGTATATCGGACCGAACTATACTAATGATATAACTTAGAATGTGTGCGCACAAATTATTTTTGTTGTAACATAAAATGCTGTGATTGATGCAAAAAATGTTGGTCCCCGTTGGAAATGTTATACATTCATAAAATAAAATAAAAATACCAAAGTTAAAGTATAGTAGGTAAATATCTGACGACCGAAATACGTTTCTACATTATCAAGCGCAAACTGTTGAAGCAGAAGGAACTACTTATAAATATTTTGGTCCGGGATCTCGTTTTAAATAACAAATGTCCTGCACATTTTTAGTACTAATATTACCTAGCATACAACTTATATATAGAACTCGCAACCGGCGCGCGGTGTGTGTGTATGACCAGATTATAAACGTAAAGGAGGCAAAAGGACTATATAAGGATCGTAACAGGTTCTGTAGTTTCTGCCTACCCCCATGAGTTTATGTATGTATGTGTGTATTTAGCTATGCGACAAATTGACCATCAAATTTATTATCCCAAAAAATCTCCAAGATTTAAATCACGATATTTGCATGGGGAAATGAAAAGAGCATCCCCTTAAGGGATCCAAGTTAAATAATCATTGTTAGACACATGAGAGTTTGGTTGCGAATATGTTTAAGATAACTTTGGGATACTCAAACATACAGATATGGCTATCTCGGAAACCTTTTTCCCCATGGATTAAACAGGGGTAGGTATCCAACAAAACGGTTCTACAATTTCAGTTTCGTTATCCTACATTATAATGATAAGAAGCCCTTTTATTTTATCGTTCTGTTATGCAGATAATTTCTTTTTCATTTCCTAAAACAATATTTTTTTCGAAGTAAAGGCATCTCAGTTTGGGGATAATTCTGGACCCTTAATTCTGAATGCCTAACATACTGGCAAACACAATGACTTTTATTTTGACCGTACCGAAAATAACCGTAAATAATATTATTATACGTAAAAGTAAAATGTTAACCACAATAAACTCGTATTTTCTTTGGACGATACCCTTTTCTTGTGTGGGAGGACACAGCTAGGTTTTCCAGTTTCTTTCGCAAATCAGCTTAAGAACAAAATAATAAGTGTTCCATTCCTCCTATTTTGATACCGGGATTCGTCTCATTGATTAGTCCAGAACCTTCGTTTTTCTTTGAAATCGAATATAAAGAGCAGATCGATACGTTGAACGTAAAACAATACAGCTGTAATAATATCATCATCTACCTGACCTTTTCTCAACTAAGGTGGGATTGGTTTCCAGTCAAACCAGATGTAGCTGAATACCAGTAATTTACATGGATTAACATGGACGTATCGGCAAGCGTAGTATGGGACGCCCCCCAGCTAGATAGACGGACGACCTAAGGAGGATTGCTGGGATGGACTGGATGCGGAAGGCGGAGGACAGGGTGTCGTGGCGCAGCCTGGGGTGGGGCGATGTCCAGCAGTGGACTGCGATAGGCTGAGTTGATTAACATGGATTTACTACCTATCTGACCTCCCAGTTAGCCGGTATATCACGATACTTCACTACACAATGTTTTGTTTAGTTGTCTGTCACTTGTTTCTTGTAAAATTTGTAACTCGATAACACTCTCATCATTGCTTTGTTTCTATTTCTCCATTTTATCCATGCCGTTAATTGAATACCACATTCCACTTTTATTGCATATTCACTATAGTACCGTTTCTACTAGACATCTGATGTATTTATTTATTTTCGCTGGAGGGTCAGCGCGTGCAACCTTTTGCTTGTCATAGCAATGCCACAGAGTGCCTCTGACACTGAAAGCATAGATAAGTAATGAGGTTACGTCTGGCACGGATTAAAAATGAATATTTTATTTTATTTGCTATTTTTTTTATATATATTATTATAATATATCTGTTTTATTACTTATTTATTTCTGTAACTGCCCGTGTGACATCACAGCGGGAACTATCAGAATACCAGCGCTGCGATATTTATTTTTTAAATGTCGCACCATCATGCTGAGATAGGAGCCTTTTGGCCTCGTATAGGACTGTCTGTTTCATTTTTCTATTTACTATTATTTTTAAAAATAATATATTTTGGTTTTTTTATGTTTGACTGTGTTTTGTTTAACTCCGCCCCTAAGACGACCCACTGACCAATTTGTGATCTGATCTGATCATCCTGTACGAGTCACAATAAATATTTTTTCTTTCTTTATACTCCTTGGTGAGACTGGTTGTCATACTTCCCGTAACAACTGTTAAAGATCTATGAATGATAGCCGAGACCAACGGTTTAACATGCTTCACAGGCATGGAGGGATCTTGGTATGTAATGGATGGTCACCCATCCACGGACCAACCTCGACAAGTGTTGCTTAACCTTGAAGATCGACCCGTGCGGCTATTATTAATTAGCTACGAACCGGGTTCTGCAATAACAAAGACATCAAATTCTCAATGACACAAGTACTTAGATAA
This sequence comes from Apamea sordens, assembly GCA_945859715.1. Lineage (NCBI taxonomy): Eukaryota > Metazoa > Arthropoda > Insecta > Lepidoptera > Noctuidae > Apamea > Apamea sordens. Next base: position 5,581,300 of record OX243994.1, read on the forward strand.
TATTAGCTTTTATTTGTATTATTTTTGTGATGAATAAATTGGATCGAGTTAGACTATTATTCAAAGTCACGTGCAGTTGAAATATTATTACAAATTGTTATATTTTAACCACCTGTGTTACTCAATAAGACTTTAAAAATTGCGAATATAAAAATGAACTTTTCATTTACAAAATAATAAAATATTGTTCAGATTTTAAGCTTTTAAGTGTATCATGATATTTTAAAAGGTATAGTATGGTAAGTATTTATTTTTAAATAAAAAGATGATGAATTTTATTCGTAGCGATTTATTTTTTCAATGATTTTCCGCAACGAATACTCATCATACACTCAATAATTGTTCTGAATTTTATTAAAAATAATTGCTTGTAATCCATGTAATTTTTCATGCACTGTGGAGCAGAAAAAGAAATTATAAAGTTTATAAAAATGTGACTGTTATTCCGAATAAGTTTTTTTTTTATGTTAAAGATGAATCTAATTATTATTTATATTTAAATTCTTGCAATTCGCTATTTATTTTTTAGATTCATTGCAAATATTTCGATGTCGTTACAGTCAGCGACAAAAGCGATTAACACCTCAGTTTAGTTATTAATTATTGAGCTAAATATTTAATTAAAATCGAAACAAAAGTAATATTAAAAAAAATATAACCTCTTAGCTAAAATACGATGTTTCGAATAAATTTCAGGAAATTTACAAGATGCGTTAAAATAGTAGTATTAATCGACTTTAGTTACTGACAGCTAAGTACAATTTTGAATAAATTTTTTACAAGCTTTTATTTAACTTGCGATGTTTGTATGTATGTAACTATGTTCGTTCGGGTGGACTCTTGCAACTCAATTTTGAAGCAGATATCTTCAACCGATTGAGCTGAAATTTTGCATGCATGTGTAAATCGGATGACAATGCAAAATTATTATGACATGGAGCTGATCTGATGATGGAACCGGAAGGTGGCCATAGGAACTCGGTAGTTAAATAACACAACCCCATCGAGTTTGGGCTCGTATGATCCGTCTTGACGAGTACTTTGGTGCTAGTTGGTAACCAGGGACTAAAGATGAACAAGTAGCTTAAGTGCAGTAAATGCATATAACGGAAAAACACTGCTAGGCGCTACGAACTAAGCCATAGTCAATCTCGCATCAAATACTAATAATACTAAAAAGTTAAAAATTTAATTAAAAGAAAAAAAAACTTTTATTATAAGTAATAAAAACTTGTTATTAAAAGTTTTTTTCTTTTATTTTATTTTTTTGGTTTCGGGGGGAATCCTTCAAAAGGTGCCTGAGCGTTTAGGATAAGACTGGGTAGTGTGAGATTTTTACCTCACTAAAACCAACAATTTAGAATATATTATACCAAAAAAAAAAACATTGTAAAATACTTTACTAAGCCAATGGTTACGGTAATCCTTTAAAAGTACTGTTATCATCGGAATCCATTTGCAAATATGAGGTTGCAATATTTAAATCAGATAGAGGTTTCGCACCTTCAATCATTTTGGATGAAATATTATAATGGCTTCTATAGCATTACAAATTATTATATTTTTCATAGTAATTCTTTTATTTCACGATGTACTTTCGATTGACTAGAACACTTCAAAAGTTAGTTTACATCAACATTTTTATGGACTAATTCAACTCCCTATGATAAGGTATTATACCTTAATAAGATTTTTGGTGAAATATTAATATTTAAAAAAGGGGCTTGTGGCTAAGTAATAACAGCTGCACGGGTCGATCGATCAGGTTAAGCGACGCTTGCCGCGGTTGGTCCGTGGATGGGTGACCATTTTCACAAACCAAGACCCCTCCGTGCCTCGGAAAGCACGTTAAGCCGTTGGTCCCGGCTGTCATTCGTGGATCTTTGACAGTCGTTACGGGTCGTCAGTAGCCCGAAAGTCTGACAACCAGTCTTACCAAGGGGTATCGTATTACCCAGTCACTGGGTTGTGGAGGTCAGATAGGCAGTCGCTCCATGTAAAATACTGGTATTCAACTGCATCCGGTTAGACTGGAAGCCGACCCCAACATAGTTGAGAAAAGGCTAGGCAGATGATCATTAATATTAAAAAAAAATGATTTAGTCATTGCTGAGACTGTTGACTTTATTCTGAAAAATATTGGCCTTGAGTTAAAAATGAACCATATAAATACAAAGGTTATGTCTGAACACGAAAACGAAAAAAAAGAAATAGTAGGTACTGTAAGAAAATGGTTCCAAGTCAGCCTTGAAGGGAAATGATGTATAATAAAAATAGAGTTTAGGACTCTTTCATTTACTCTTAATATAAAATAATTGAATGTCAACGTTCGCAGACAAAAAAAGATAATGAAACAATATTATTTCAATATTTTTAGCAAAATTGACTTTTTGCTTTTGAGTTCTTCTAAAAATTTCTATGCCCGAAGAATATTATAAAGAAATATATTGGCAATTCAAAATTTTACTGCGAAATATAAGAATGCCAGATATTTTAGGCACAAAAGATTTAGGGTTTCTAAGGACCCAGGTGAATACGAAGGTCAAAATTAAACTAAAATTTTCTACATTTGAAATTACAACAATATTCTGTGGGCCTAGCAGGTACGCACAGAGTAAATGTACGATTTTAACATTACAAATAATCGTTTCGTACATAATATTAAATTAGTTTTAAGTCTTTAATCATATCTGCGGGTGCTAGGTACGTACTAATTGTGCTTGTCACAAAAATTCTAATCAAAATGGAGTATTTTCGACTAAAAAATCGTACGAATTTGCGTTACGTTGCGTGTTCGTGCTAGGGCCTCTAAAACGTCAACTTCAGGCCAAAAGAGTGGCTACAGCCAAATTACCACCGCTTAGATATAATCCGGGATAATCTTCGAACAAACGCCCCCTGGCAAGTCTAAATGGTTTAGAATATAGATTAAATTTAATGATGTGATCCCCAATTTCGGCTTTTAGCCCTTAAGTAATTTAATACTTGGGAGAAACAGTGAGATGGGAGAATGAAAATGGGCCTTTAATGTAGTAATTGAGGGTAATGTCAATTCAGATTATTATTGGACTAATAATTCTGTCCGTATGTGTAGTTGCGTAATTTGGATTTGAAACAGTAATCTCAATATATTCAGGTCATTAAACTGAATCTTCATCTTAATTATTGTTTCACAAAGAGAAATTGTAAATAAAAAGTAAACAGAATTAAAGCATTTTATAGTTTTAATTTTCTCAGTTAATAGTTTTGTGTTCGTCAAAGAATATGAATTGTGACTTAATTTCGACGAGAAACAAAGTTACAATCAACAAAATAAAAGCGAAAGAATTTTTCGGATACGAAATAAATTAAAAAAAGTACAGTCCGTCACAAAAAAATTTTCACAAAAAACTTCAAAGATTCGTACGAGTTCCGAGTAGGTATCTGCCAAGAATGTGGGATCGACATTATTAGACAAGTGAAATACTGAATTCCCTTAGTGAAGGCAAAGGGTGCGGATGGGGTGCTAAATTTCTTTTCCAACTCATAAATCTTCGATTAAAATCGAGGGCGTAGTAATTGAGCGTGCAATTTATAATACGGCGGTCATCAAACGATTTTTAGAGCAATCTTGTAATATATAATTACAAACGAACATTCTTATGGAGTAATTAAGTAGAATTATATAGTTTACGGTATTTTAATTAACTCTTTGAAGGAAAATAACTTGTTTCTCTCTTCGTGCAAGTTGTAATTATTCACAGCACGGTATGAGTTAGTACTGTGCTCCCGGCAATCAGTAGTTGTTGAGTACATTCTACAATTCTTTGTGTTGTATGCATTTTTCTTTTGTGATTTTAATTACGGGATTATATTTTTTGTATGCGTTTTATATTAAAAAAAAACTAGAATTACACTATACTACTAATTAATGTATATCAAAAAGCTTCATGAAGATTAAAACACCGGCTTACGACTGTACACTACTTGGATAACTAATTAAAATTATATAGGTATCAAAATCAAAAATCATTTATTCAAATTAGGCTGAGTATCAGAACTTGTCAAACGTCAAAATTACAAAAGACAGTCCCCCAAAACGTCCGCCCTTCACCACTTCCTAGTGCTTTCGCTGGAAAAAAGTGGCGCAACAAACTCCCCAGCAGAAATATCATTTTCGTAAGCATTTTCTCATAAAAACAGCAAAAGACGGAATGCACATTCCAAACTGGAAAATATAATTTCACCGAACTAAATGACTCACTGAATATAAAACCATGACCACTTCCGAGGAGCATTATTTTAACAGCTTTCTCATTCAAAGTTTATTTTATATCTTTAAAATAGCAGCAAAGGAGATACGGGCTTGCTTTAACTCTTCGCGAATAAAATAATATTATGGCAAAATTAAATGCAATTTCAACAGCAAAGGCTTAAGCTACGCTTACTTTGAGCTGTTTTTGCTTCGTTAGGACTGCACGAACCTGCAGCAGCACAAAAGCGCTTGAAGAAATCCGGGTCGATGCGGCTTGGCCTTCATGACCTTTAAACCTAAAGTGATAAAATAAAATGCAGCGTAAAATTTCCTTAAGCTTATAAAGGGGCGGATTTTGTGTCGAGGAAAGTGGACCTGGATTTGCAGCGATTAAAAATGAGGTTTTTGTTGAGCAAAAAAAGGAATTTACGGCTCAACTGTGAGAATTAAAAAGTTAAACTACGAGTCTGGTGGTAGTTTTTTTGTTTTGTTTGCATTTACATAATTTCACAAAAAATTCTAGTTTCTAAATCACGTGCCAAGTGGTCGTCATTTATTGAAATACTTTAGAAATTAAGATTGTGTTTAGATTTTTGGATATACAGTCACAAACACAAACACAGACACAAAGGTCACAAAGAGTCTCTTTACAAAACCGCACTATCTAATTATACAAAACATTTTAAACGCCTACTCAGTAAAACACTCTTGTACGTAACAGTACTCCAAATAAATTAACGCCTATTTAAACATTTTCGGAATGAATTTAATTATACATTTGCTCACGCAACAGTTCGCAGCCAATTCAATTTAAAGACAAAATAAACAATATAAAAATTGTTTATTTTGTCTTTAAATTGAATTTTAAATGCAATTTAAGACGGGTGACCGAATTAATTTTCGGTCTTAATAGGGCTGACGGCTATTTAATGCCTTTGACAACCCCTGATAAGTTAATTTTTGGGTGTGACGTGAGATATTTTTTTGAACACGAGATGTCCCATAATTATATTGTGCAAAGATTGAGGTTTGGGTCTGGTTTGGGTCTGGTTCGGGTCCTCTAAGAACATCCCGCAAAAGATCTCACTAAAATCTTTGCATAATCTGAAGAAGAACGACGTTTGACGGCACGGCTGGCGCAGTGGACTGCTGCGCTGCGTGTCGCGGGTTCGATTCCCGCACGGAACAAATATTTGTATGGCCTACAAGTAGTTGTTCCAGGTCTGGTTGTTTGTGTATGTGAGTTTAAATGTTTGTAAACGCACCCACGACACATGAGAAATTCCTAGTGTGGAGTAACGTTTTTTTTTTATATAAAAAAAAGAAGATTTTTAGTAAATTGGTACAGTGGGGTAATTGCGTAACACACAACAATAGCAATGGCTTTCATTTTAACAATTCGACAACATTAAAATTGCGTTATTTATGTTGTTGAGGAGACAAATTTTTCGAATATGAAGCAATGGATTAGCATTGTCCTTCAAAATGATTTGCAGATCTCACTTAACACGACTTTAGGACTTCAAGTCTTCTGAAACTACCACAAAAGACAGAGATCTTGCTGCAGGTGGTTTTGCAAGGGCTACGGCTGATAAGGGCTGCGGCTGATAAGGGCTGCGGCTTATGACTTGTAGGTCGTGGGATCGAACCCAGACAGGCGTTTTACTTTGTGTAAATTATCTCATCACCACTGCTCTCAAATCGGTGAAGGAAAACATCGTGAGGAAACCGGCATGTCCTAGAACTAAAAAAATCGAAGACATGTGACATCTACCAACCCGCACTGGGCCCGCTTGGTGGATTACGGCCCACTCAGGTGGTTCACAGCAGTGGGAACACTATAGGCTAATTATGTACCTAACTTTGTTAATGCTGAAATACTAGCATGACCCTAATCTACTTCTTTGTATTAAAATACCTACAAAGGCACTGTATCTTTAGCGGTTAAGAGATTTTCAAAGCGGGATTACAAGACTTTTGAATGTCATACCTGAATGTTCATAACTTAAGTAGTAGAACAAAAAATGGTCTATAGCGGGCTACAACTGTAGCCCACTCTAGACCATTAATAAGCTCAACTGAGCTTATTCAAGGAGTTATGAATATAATTTCATTTGATTCATTTTGTCTTGTTATTTCAGCCTCTTTGACCGGTTGGGACTTACATTAATATAATATTATTTTGCTTGGGTATAAGAAGGTACATTGTATTATTTATTAAGTGAAATGTATAAAATCGTGTTAATGTAGCATTATCTACGGCAAATTCTCCTCAAATTCACTACACTAATATTAACTCCTAAAGATGGAATAGCAGATAAAAGATTTTTAATAACAGTTGCTCCCCAGAAGGATATTTGTCTTCATGCTAAAACATATACTATAAATGTTGTTACTATTAATAAAGTACTACTGGTACTGGCCCAAGGGTAACGGCCCCGACTTACAAGTTGTAGTTCGTGGGTACGAATCCAGATAGGCGCTCTACTTGTAAATAATTTGATTACCACTGTTCTCAAAACGGTAAAGGAAAACATCGTGAGGAAACCGGCATGTCCTAAAACCAAAATTTTAAGACATGTGACATTCACCAAACCGTATTAGGTCCGTGTGGTGAATTATGGCCCACTCTCTCTCACAGGAAGGAGGCCTGTGTCCCGGCAGTAGGAACATTATAGGCTGGCTAGCTGCGCCCCGCGGTTTACCCTAATGAAGAATATTTTTAACGCCTGGGAAGAAGCACAAGATGCTATTGGAATCTTTTGCGACCTCTCTAAGGCATTCGATTGCGTAAACCATGAAACACTTCTGATGAAACTCGAGCACTATGGGATTAGGAAAACAGCACTTGACTTGTTAAGATCATACCTGAAAGATAGAAAAGTTAACCTTTAGCTGCCGACCTGGTCTAAACGTAGCACTTACGCCGACGTGACGACTGAGAGACGTCAAACTTTAAATACTGAAATAAAATGTGTATTTGCATGCTAAATTTTTCTATTGTATACATTAAAAAGATTGGTGTTTGAGGTAACAAACTACAGAATAAAAAAAAAATACACGCTATTTTTCAGGTAAAATCAACATTTATTCGAGAGATCACAATTATTTGGCACTAAATTTTAAGGACTTACTTCAGTCTCGTTTTTCTCTAAAATTAAGTAATTAACAACAAATGAACTTAAAATATGTTATTTTCTATAAACTATTATCAAAATAAAACATAAATCTTACTTCTTAGTTAAAAAATAAAAATAATGCCCTCGAATATTTGGTCATTTCGCGTCTCTACTTCGCTGTACTGCTCCTCTCCAATCTCTTCAATTCTAGTCTCTGCTGCGCCATGCTGTTCCTCTCTGACCATTGTCTCTTCTATGATCTGTTCTGTAATGTCCAGCACCCTAATTGCGTAACACACAATCAATCGTAATCTGAATAATTTTGAAGCAAATTGCTAATCCATTCCTTCATGTTCGAAAAATTTGTCTGCTCAACACGTAAATAACGCAATGAATGTTGTTGAACTGTCAAAATGAAACCGATTCCGATTGATTGTGTGTTACGCAATTAGGGTGCTGGCTTAAATGATCTCGTACTTCTCTTTCTTGTTCTTCATTGTCGTGATTATGGTTGATTTCTCCGTGGTAAAATTCTTCAACATGGGGATACGCGACCTCAACATCATCCTCAACGGATTGCACGGATTCTGTGTTGTGATCGCTCTCTAAAATAAAATCAGGATCGCCTACATCGTCGTCAAACTCACTACAGTTGTCGTTACTCTCGTTTATGAGATTTTCACATATCTCTATCTTCTAAACGCCTATTCTGTTTTCGCAGTTTCGGAGGATTCTCGGGAACTGAACCGTCATCATTTGCAGGTTTTTCCGCTCACTAGACGTGATGTTTCTCCTTTTAGGCATTCTGCAATTAAAAGTATAATTTTAAAGCCGATGTGACGTCAATCAGACACTATAAGCTACCACACATGAATACCGAGGTGACGACCAAGAGACGTACGCAATTTAGTACATAAACACCGTACTTACGTCTGTGAGACGTCGATTGCTTCAATACGGAGACATGTGCACTCGCCGCAGGCGCAGCGTCGGCTGATGGCTTGCGACGCGGAGGGAGGAAGGTAGCGGGAAGGGCGACGCCGAAGGTGGCGTGATTTTATAAATATTTCAAAATTAAAAGTTATTACGTCTGTGAGACGTATATATAGGTCGGTAGTTAAAGGTTAAAGTCCAAGTAAATGGCGTAAACTCATTGGGGTCTGAAATGACTATGGGTGTTGGTCAAGGTGCGATATTGGGTCCATTCCTCTTTTTAGTATAAATTAATGATGTACCCCAATTACTTCAAAATCAACCGAAGATGGTGTTATTTACAGATGACACATCATTGATCTTTAAAATAGACCGACGGTCACAAAATCTTGACGACGTGAATAACTCGATTCTTCAAGTCCAAGATTTGTTTACGGTAAATAATTTAGTACTTAGTGAAAAAAAAAAACCAAATGCGACATGCGGCAGATGTGGCCAGCCGAGTTGAATTATAAGTCGGCGGCTGTGCTCCTATTAGTGTTTTGGAATGAATCATACAGTTTCTTATACGGTGACAAACTTTGGCGTTTCGTTAATGACCACGTTTGCACTCTGCAGGTGAAAACAAAATCATAATCAAAAATTCAATATTATTTAGTATTCGATTTTGTATTCTTTTTAAGATTTCTTGACATTTTCAAGGACACTATATTTATGGCTATAGCCGTCATAACAATAAGATTTATATTGTGTCTGGTTTACCTTGCCGGAATCGGTTAATAAGTATGTAAACAATAATAAACAGTGAAGTCTTTATATAAGATGATGAACTTAAAAACCCACAATTCAATGAAAATGGCTGAGTACTTCCCTGATCCATTTCCAGAAATAATACTTACAAAATTCTCAATAATTAATAAAACGTCGGTCGGTATAAAAGGTGGTTGAATTAAAACAGGGTTTCTGTAATGGAATCCGTTGATTCGTACTTTACCATTATCTCATTTTTAAACGGGTCGGTTTTTCTGTTCCAACATTAATTTTCACAGAATGAATATCAGAGAATCAATATTTTAAGGGCGCTGGGTTTCATAGTACTTATTGATTTAATATCTATGTACTCATAATTATCTTGAGTTGTTATTTATCATTATTTGAGATTCCAAAACGTTTTTGGGATTTCACGATCTTTTGTCAAGCCTTTTCCCAACTATGTTGGGGTCGGCTTCCATTGTAACAGGATGCAGCTGAAAACCAGCATTTTGCATGGAGCGACTCCCTATCTGACAACAGTTACTGGGTAGGTAACACGATGCTCATTGGTGAAAATGGCTGTCAAACTTTTGGGCTTCCGACTACCTATAACGACTGTCATTGACTGGCACGGAGCTATCTTGGTATGTAATGGATGATCACGGATCCACGGACTGACCTCGGCAAGCGTTGCTTAACCTTGAAGATTGACCCGTGCGGCTGTTATTGTTCAGCCACGAGCCCCTCTTTGGGATATAAGTAGGTAAATTAAGGTATCATTAATAAATATGCATACTATTTCGACTAACTAGCATCCTCTTAACATAATATTATTAATAAAATTAAGTAGTTCTTTTGTTTACAGAAACTAATGCACGATTTCACTAACAGTGGGTGATACCTAATGTATGTCCAAACAAAAGCAACCGGTTGGATTTTTACAAGTTACAAGTATTTTTATTTCGGCTCAGTGCCAAAAGTATAAAATCCAACAGCGCACTTTTATTTAAGCATTCGTTACAAGTATTTTTATTCAGTTTAAGATAATATTTACAAACTTCTAATACTAAATAAACTACAAATTTTTAAAATACAAACATAATATCCTATACTAACTAAAACTATTATAAATTAAAATATTGCGTCGAAATATTCCTCCGCATTCGTTGGGGTGTAACCGAATGCTAGTGAAAACGGGCCAAAATGTAACTTGTAGGTTATTAAACTTACAAGTAACGTTTTCGTCTGTTTACTTAATGGTAACTCCTTAAAACCGATAACCTTAAGCCCAAGTCCGCACGGACGTAAAAATATCGCAGCGGGATTTTATCGCGCACTGGATTTTCAACTTTCGGTGCCGAACATTGGAAATCCAACAGAGCGTATCCCAGCACGTCAAATAAACACACAGTTGGATTTTTAACTCTCGTCGCTAAGCAGTGCGTTGAAAATCTAATGCGCGAAATAAATTCGCAGCGGGAAAAATTCAACACACAAAAACATATTATAAGAGAACCTTAGCTATATTTACACGAGTAGGTACCTAAACTAAATCCTTCTTTAACTAGCATAGAGTAACGAAATAATATAAAAGATAATGTATTCATAAATAAATAATGTATGTTTGCCGACGAAATATGGTGTATATAATCTAATTCAATCATAAAGTTGAAACCTTAACACATCTCAAAGGTGAATTTATCAAGGGTTTCTATAAATTCAAATAGATATTCGGTTTACCGAGAATTCAATTCATCGATATCGCGTACAAAACTTTTGACTTAAATTTACGGTTGGAAAGCTGAACTTAAATAAATCAAAATTATTATGGTCTTCATTATATTAGTTTTGCTTGGTAAGTAAAACTGTTTTTTTTTTAATCACAAACAAAAATGAAGTGCTTAAGGATTATTTCAATCATATTCTTCATTCAATTTTGACCACTTTTCAAGGTTAAGCAACGCTTCCTAAGGCCGGTCCTTGGATGGGTAACCATCTTTTACATACCGAGACCCCTCCTTGCCTCGAAAAGCACGTTAAGCCGTTGATCCCGGCCGCCATTTGCAAAGCTTTGACAATCATTATGAATAGCCAGTAGCCCGAAAGTCTGACTATCATTCTTACCAAGGGGCATCGTGATACCAAGTAACTGATGGGTTGTGGAGTCCCTCCATGTAAAATACTGGTATTCAGCTGCGGTATGACTGGATGCTGACCCCAACATAGTTTGGAAAAGGCTCGGCAGATGATTCTTCATTTCATTTTGTTATCATTTTTGTGCTCACACACTCGCATTAATAACCAAGAACATTTAGTATTTCAGTTTTTGTTTCAAAACCTAATATATTAGTACAGCTCTCGTCTCGTCCAGGGAATCTGTCACGTATGCCACCATACTTACTTATTTCTGTCATCAAGCCAGTTACTGTGTTCCGGTTTGAAAGGCAAGCAAGGTAATTACAGACATTTAAAGGCACAAGAAACTTTTCTGCATTTCCTCTCAGAGATAATAGTTTATGATTTATCATCTGCTGTGATACCATCGGTGGCCCAGCTCAGTATTTGCTACCCAAAATCATCTTCAAATGTGGTCATACAGTAGATAATGTCATAGGCAATTTGACAATGTTATAACTTTTTAATTTTCAGGTCGAGCGATCGAGGTCAAGAGCAGGCCCAGAAATTAAAAAAAATAATCTTATAACGTACTTTTTTTTCAAATACGGGGCTTTTGGGTTTTACTTCCTACTAATATTATAAGCGTGAAAGCTTGTATGGATGGAGGGATGGATGGATGGATGGATGGATGTTTGTTACTCTTTCACGAAAAAACTACTAAACGGATTTGGATGAAATTTGGCACACAGATTTTATTCCGATATTCCCAAGAGATCAAAACTTATGCGGGTAAAACCGCGGGGCGCAGCTAGTTATTTATATTTAATTTCAAGTAACAAAAGACTCAAATATGTTAGTAACAATATTTTTTAACAACTATGTTAGTAAACTTAACCTAACACTGCAATATAGTTCATGCGAACTCCTGCTACAAGCTCAACATCGATATGGAAAGTTTGCAGCACAAGCAGTCCAGTTTGCTCGCGATACACTGCAGTATAATGTTTGGGCTGGCCCACACCCGGTGCACCAGGGAGGCTCGTGACGTAGTAGCAATTGACATCAGCTTCAGCAACAGAAGCGGAACAGCCCCATAAACAAACTGAACGCATTATTATATAGAATGCAAAGAGCGCTTTACGATTTTTTAGTGTAATCTACACACAGGCTGTACGTCTAAAACGCAATATGCACGAAATAAGGTTTAGTATTACCGTGTCTCTGACATTGCTTGGAATACCAAGCAATGGTACTTGTATAATAGATGTCAGTGATAACTGACCTCTTTTATACAAGTACGCTGGACTAAATATACTATGTGAAATGACAGTTGTTTATTGTGCCGATTCAAACCAGGGCTCGAGCGTCTCAGGAACTAAAATTGACACATTGTTACAAATGGCCGTTGTGTTGTTATGTCTCTGATGATTTCGGTCTAAATCGTGGAATAAGACATGTTTGTGTACTTTGTGTTTACTACGACATATTTAAAACATTTTTATCATGATACTCTCATGATAAAAATGTTCTAAATATCTCGTGCGCAATTTGTAAAACTCGCTATCAAAAATATTAGTTCCACGGACGCTCACGTTGCTATCAGCGCCAAAATGGTGAAAATCAAATGTCTTTGTTTTGTCATCGATATGAAGTCCAGCGTAATATAGGTTTAATATAGGTCAGTGCTTGGTATGCATTGAGGCATAGAAAAACGCAAAGCACTAGAAGTAACCAATTCTGTCGTACAAAATTGATTACGTTCTCACCAAATACCAGTTTCATTTTTCCCAGCCTAGCCGTAGTTTTTCGAAGACTACATTGATCGATCTTGAGCAGCCCGACAGCTAATTCCTTCGCTCAAATATCGGCTTACACACGACTAATCATTGCTGAGTACTAAGTTACCCCTTCTTAGTACTTAGCGATGATAAGTCGTGTGTATGTACAGTCACGAGCAAAAGTATGTAAACACTCGGCTTTATTCAAAAGCGATTTACTCCTTTATTTTGTAATGAAATTTTATGCTGTTACGAACATAGCATTTTCGAACCCATAGGTTTATGTAATGTGTCGTATTTCAATGTTGCATTCGTTATTTCACGAAAAAAATCGCATTTGAAAGTTGCCAAGTGTTGACATATTGGTGCTCGTGACTGTACTAAGTCGAGACCGTTGGCTGATTGGCAATAATGACCCTTCTGCCAATGCAAAAAAGATGTCATCATTATAATCATAAAAAGCCTGACTTTACCCACTACTAGGCCTGTCTTTTTTTTTGCCAATCCCCGCATTTCTATCAGCCTATAACGTTCCCACTGCTGGGACACAGGCCTCCTCTCTGTGACAGGGGTGTGGACCGAAATCCACCTCACGGGCGCAGTGCATGGATTGGTAGATGTGTGACATATCTTCGAATTCACATTCCTGTGCCAGCCTCTAGAAAGAAGTACCTATTTAAAAAAATATTACATGTGCATGCTCTTATTTATTTATTTATTATTAAGGCACATCAACAATACAAACATCCAACAACACATCACTCCAACAACAACACTCGCAACATCAACAACCAACAACAACTATACTAATAACATCAACATCGCTCCATGTAAAATACTGGTATTCAGCTGCATCCGGTTAGACTGGAAGCCGACCCCAACATAGTTGCGAAAAGGCTAGGCAGATGATGATGATGATCAACAACACAAACACAAACATTTACAAATAACATAGAACAGAGACATGAACTAGTGTTTACGTCTTGACGATTTTGGTCTTGAAACTTTGCACAGTCTACTCTTTTTATTTATTCTGTCCAGGCAAGTAATAACCAAATTTCGAGCTGTTGGCCTGTATTTTGACAAGTAAGTATTATGATTTTCCTTTATTTCATTATATTACATTTTTAAATATTATAATATAAAAATAAAGAAAAATATTAAAAAAATAGTAGCCCACCCGTGTCGGGAACGGGGTTCAAGCTACCGGCGCGGTCTCGCATTGTCGCATTGTAGCCTCAGGGCTCCAGAGCGAGGAACCTACTAACAATGCGAAACTTGTCCAAAAGTACCGCTTTTTGAATCAAGCCCTTAATTCAGCTGCCCAACAGGACCCTCATCAGGTGTTGGTCGAGGCTCTTGGCTTGGCTATTAAGCTATTGGTTGGCAGTTACCACTATCGCCTATCGCCACAATGATCGCTGAGTCCATATCTGACATGTTAATGACCTCGCTGGCTAAGTCAAGATACTTGATTTGTTTATCTTTCTCGACTTTCACAAGGTTTCCGTCATGCGGAACCGTTATGTCAACAATCATTGCGCGCCGTTCTACCGATCCACCACCACTATATCAGGCTTATTAGCAACAATAGTCCTGTGCACACATACAATGTGATATTTCCTTTTTCGAGAACTGGGTCGCGCGGGCACATACCTGCTTACCTGTACTTTCGATTCCACAAGTCTGTATTTCAGAGCAAGTTGCTGATGGATAATCCTGGCTACAAAGTTATGTCCATGCAAGATGTATCTTCTTACTATGTATATTTATTAAAACAGGTATTATCAATTTGATAAGCTTTTTATTGGAACAAAACTGATTTCATCTACTAGTATTGTTAAAGCCCCGCGCTAGCGAAAATATTTTTACTATTACAATATGTACGTACAGTCACGAGCACCAATATGTCAACACTTGGCAACTTTCCATTGCGATTTTTTCGTGAAATAACGAATGCAACGTTGAAATACGACACATTACATAAACCTATGGGTTCGAAAATGCTAAGTTCGTAACAACATAAAATTTTATTAAAAAATAAAGGAGTAAATCGCTTTTGAATAAAGCCGAGTGTATACATACTTTTGCTCGTGACTGTACAGAAAAATTCATTGCTAAGCAATTGACATATTTTATACAAATAATTTTCTGCCAAAGAAAAACAGTTGTCATTTGAATATACGGACGATTGATTGGTAGTCAACTTGCTTTTTAATTAATTTCCCTGAAACCTACCTTATTTTCTACCTAATGTTTATTTGTACAACGCATGGACAAAAACAGAACTTCTGCTAAATACGGTACTTTTACAACAGACTAAGTTCCGATTGGCTTAATTTCAGTTGAAGCGTTCACGCCTAAGGCACTCTCATGCCTGTTTTCACGAACAGTAGACAGCCCCTAAATGAATGCCTAAATAAAAACGCGCTGTTGGATTTTAAACTTTCAGTCCTGAGCCGAGCGTCGAAAATTCAACAGCGCGTTTTTGTCGCCTAGTGTAAGTAAAAACAGGCATCAGACTTTTGTACCCCGTCAACTACATTCGTCTATATGAAAAGGCTTAAATAAAAACCCGAATGAGTCTGCCTCTGAATAGACAGGCTGACGTGAACGTGCTCCTAAGAACTTGTATGAAAGGGACCAAAGAAAAACACGGATGTTGTGTATGGAAGTCGTTTTCCGGAACTTTGAATGGTGCCAAACTGAGCGTGGCACCGAATTATGTTTCGTGTTATCAAAGCATTGAGTATAGACATAGGTAAGGGTTTTGTAATCAGTGAGTTGTGATGATTTGATTAAGGAAGGGTACTGTGAACGGTTGATAAAAGATTAAATTCCCTTACATTATTTTCTATCGAACTAAATGCTGGGTTAGGTACAAAGAGAATTATAGTCTTTGGTTAGGTTTTATAGTCATTGGTTAGGTAAAAGCCTGCCAGGGTATAGCGGGATCGTCCGAAAGGGTTACCGCTGCCCTGGAACATAAAGGGCTAAGGAAGGAACACGGATGGGTTTTAGTCAGTAAGAGTCTGACACTCCCTTCTGCTCCACCCAGAGCGGGAGGGGTCATTTGATGATTTCCCATACTGAAAAAAAAAAAAGTAAAAGGCAGGCTCATTTTGAGGTAAAAATACATATTTGCCGGTCCAAGAATTACCATTCTGCCTTAAACAAGCATGGTGATTAATGCTCGTGCCTTCTTTGTATGAGAAGAGCCTGCTCCTTGCAATGGGACAATAACAGGCTGGTATTTTTTTTAAACAGTATTTTTCTGTCCTAAACTATTTCACTAATGTTTTTTCCCCTTCAGTTTCTGTATGATATAAGTATGGTACTCTGTTAAAGACTATGTTTAATGCTTTTCTATTTTACTTGCGTACTTGTGTCCTATAAGTACACGACGTAGAAGATTACTTACTTACTGTTACAGCTCGCCGTCGCCAGATGGCGCACTACAGTAGGACTTCCCACAGCCGGCCGTGCTGGTGTAGTCATGCCACTGGGACACCGCACAGCCGGTCGATTCTGTAAAAATCTCACCGTGAAAACTCAAGTGAAGTGAGCTTGATGTGAGTTATCAGTAGTGTCAATCCCTAGCATTATTTGGAATGACAGCTCACTCCACGCTCACTTCACCTCAGTTTTCACGGTGAGATGGTTACAGAATCGCACTGCTGGCCGCGCCCGTTCCTCCACTGCACGTCGCTAGAGGCGCCAGTGGACGTTCCGCTATCACAAGCCTCGTTCATTTCTTTTCATCAGACAATTCACATCAAACCTTATTCAATATATCAGGTTATACCAGACCACTGCTACGTCCATTCATTTATTCGAAGCCTATTACACAGCGGCATCAGCCATTACACGTACCATTTTGATATAAAACAAAGACTAAATATATGATAGCTACTACTTAGTCCTTGTCCTATGTAATGTATATCTATAAAAATAAATAAATGGAAGAGGCTGTTTGTAGTGTCAAATTAACAGCTTTTTACTAAATACATAAATGAAAGTACCGTATATGCGGTACTTATGAAAAACAGTAATTTTAAAAAAATTGTCTGTATATCTGGCGAATTTTTGAAAGGCTGGACCGATTTTGACAGGCCTTTCAGTGGCAGATACCTGAAGGCCAATTCTCGTAATTTAAAACGTTCATAATCTAGTCGCAGTCTCATCTCGACGACAAAGATACGTCGAAAACTTGTCAAAATGTAGGAAAATTAGAGGTATTTTTGACAGATTGAGACTGCGATCAGACTGTGAATGTTCTTAAAATTACGAGAATTGCCCCTCTGATGTTATAAGGAGTAACTTAGGCTACTTTGTATTTAGAAAGAGAACCAGGTTTCCATGCCAAAAATAATAAAACCCGTGAAATCCATATTTTCCGACATGCACGCGAGCAACGTCGCGAGCACTGCTAGTTTTAAATAATAGGGTTACAAGATTTACTCACAGCTTAGCGTCTTAGTTTACCTTCCACTTAAGTTGGTGACGGTTCTTTACCTGTTGTATAACAAACGCGATTAACGAAGTTTAGTTGGCTTATTTACTCTTTCGTGTTATCCTTGCAAAGTTTGGGTTTCATCTCCTAATGGCTTATTTACACTTCACTAGTTTTTTTAAGGATAAACTGGATGAAAACTGCCAGAAACAGGGAAAATGGCATGGGATAGAGGAGGTATACCTACCAAAAGAAAAAAAATACAATTAACACAAGTCTAACGCGTTAGTCTTGTGTTAATTGTATTATTTTTTTGTTTTTGTGTTAATTGTATTTGTATTTATGATAATATTACTAACAATACATTTGGAGGGGCTTGTGGCTAAGTAGGTTACGCTACGCTTCCTGCGGTTGATCCGTGGATGAGTGACCATCTTCACATACCAAGACCCCTCCTTGCCTCGGAAAGCACGTTAAGCCGTTGGTCCCGGCTGGCATTCGTGGATCTTTGACAGTCGTTACAGGTCGTCAGCAGCCCGAAAGTCTGACAACCATTCTTACCAAGGGGTATCGTGTTACCCTGTAACTGGGTTTTGGAAGTCAGATAGGCAGTTGCTCCATGTAAAATACTGGTATTCAGCTGCATTCGGCTAGACTCGTAACTGACCCCAACATAGTTGGGAAAAGGCTAGCCAAATGATGATGACTAACACAACATTTGATTTGTAAACTTAAAATATAGAATAGAGAAGCTTCATAATTATAGTTTTTTAAGGAACGAGTGACATTACAGCCGGTCGATTCTGTAAAAATCTCACCGTGAAAACTCAAGTGAAGTGAGCTTGATGTGAGTTGTCAGTAGTGTCAATCCCTAGTATTATTTGGAATGACAGCTCACTCCACGCTCACTTCACCTAAGTTTTCACGGTGAGATCGTTACAGAATCGCACTGCAGTTCAGCCGTCGAGAGAATGCGTTCTTGACACCGTGCGACAATTCTAGTAGCTAATAAAGATCAAATTCGCAAAACACGTAATCGATCGTTTGTATGAAACTGACATGTGTCACGAACGCATTCTCTCGTTGGCCGAATGTAGTATAGGTTTACTATTGGTACCTACTGGAAATGATGTAAGTTGCCAGACGTAAAAGATGACCGATGGTTTCAAGATTAAGTCTTTTTCGTATCGTTATACTTAAGTACTTACTTGACAATATCATAATTATTTATGGTGTTCGGTTGGATGATTTGGCTGAGGTAAATTATTTCAAAAAGCCATTTGCATTGCGACACTAATATAATCAGTTGAAATAGTGATTTGTCCATGTTGTATAACTTATTTTTTAAGGATATAAAAAAAATACAACATTTTTAAAAAATGGTCTTTTATTTAAATCAACTTTAAATTTCAAAAACAATATTATCTATGCCTATTATAATATTAACTACAATTTTTACATCGTTCGATCTTAGATAACCAGCTGATTGTCAATCACGATTGACATTGCGTTCAATCATCAGTCAATCAACCTATCGTATATCAATCATTTTCAATCGCTGGATTGACAATCATCCGGTCTTTATTATTAAAGTTATGAATTTAAACATTAGAAACGTGAGTTTGTTGAAATGTAGTATTATTCTAGCTTTTTTAACATTACCCTGATGTGTAGGATATTTTCTATGCGACGTTGGCACAGATTTCCCCCTTCAGGCTTATTTTAATCCTGAATTAGCATGTCACGACAAAAAAGAAACAAAACATGACAGAAAGACTTACTATCTACTAAAAACTCAGTTTAAATATAAACAGAAGGCCAACTCCCGTAAATAAAAACTTTCAAAATCTAGTCAAAATCTCATCTCAGCTACAATCAATGTCAAAAACTTGTCAAAAATGTAAGGAAATTAGAAGTATTTTAAGACTGAGACCAGACTGCGAACATTCTTAAAATTACGAGAATTGCCCCTCTGATAGTTCAGATCACAGATGTTACAAAGCGGAAACCGAATGAACAAAAATGATAGTTAAATTGTATACAAAATATCACTTACATAGGCAGAATACATTTTTGTTTTCAACTTTACACACTTCAAAATTCGACAAACAAAAAAAAAATACAAACGAAAACGCTTGTCGAAAATAGTGGAACGTAAAAATTCGTTTCAGCAACATAATCCCAGTTTCACTAAAATATTGACGTTCGATTGACAAGTGACAATCAGGATCATGGGCTTGGGAGTTTGAAACATTCTGTACAACACTATTATTATTTTTACAAACATTTTTACACAATCCTTTTCAAAAATCAACTCTTTTCTTCGTTCTATTCGATTAATCAACCGAACATCTTCAATCACGTTTCATATTCACTTTTCAAAAATAATTTTTCAAGTGTCTTTGGAACTTTTAATTATATTCTCAGAATGATAATTTTCAAACTAATTTTGAACAGTCACAGTTCCTTAAAATGTTCTTTGTATTTACATAATTAATAAGTATATAACACTAGCGAGGCCTATTAATGTGTGTAAGTCAAAACTGCTTGCCCATTGCGCGCTTCCCTGCATTGCTGCGGGAGTTTCACCTGCGAAAGAAAAGGGAAAAATTAAAAACCGGAATGTTCAGGCCCAGACATAGATGGCGGGATGAGCTCCTTTGATAAAGATTAGTTCTTGGCAGCCCTGGACAGAGAGAGGTGGAAAGAGAGTAGGGAGACTTTTGCCCAGCAGTGGGACATTAAATTTCTGTGTAATGATATACCTTCTGCTATTAGTATGTCTAATTAAGTTAGTAATTTAAGGTCCTCATAAGGAAGAGCGCAGATGTGATAGGTACAGATATTTTTTATCTAGTTCAGACACAGATGCCTTTAGTATAAAATTAAGAAAACTTGAATGTCTCCTGTACATTTGAAGGCCAATTCTCGTAATTTAAAACGTTTAAAATCTAGTCGCAGTCTCATCTCGGTGACAAACAAATGTCAAAAACTGGTCAAAATGTAGGGAAATTAGAAGTATTTCTGACAGATTTAGACTGAGATCAGAATGTGAACGTTCCTAAAATTAGGAGAATTGCCCCTCTGGTCAAATGTAACATTTTTGTTCTGTGTCAAATAAATTATTATTATTGTAAAGGGCAAAAAAAAATTATAGGTGAGAGGAATATGGATGAATGTTGAATTATGAATGAACTAGGATTAGTATGTTCCCATCTTTATCTCTAACTTACGGTTTGACAATTGTGGGAAAGTCACATCAGCCGATCGATTCTGTAAAAATCTCGCCGTGAAAAGTTAGGTGAAGTGAACTTAGAGTGAGCTGTCAACGGTGTCAATCCCTAGCATAAGTTGGAATGACAGCTCACTCCACGCTCACTTCACGTAAGTTTTCACGGTGAGATGGTTACAGAATCGCACTGCTGGTCTGTGTTGTTTGAATCTTAGGGCCGACATACACGGACTGCTCGAGCAGTTAGCGATTGATCAACATAGACGGACCGCTCTTGCAGTCATAGTCAACAACTTGAAGCTGCCATTGATAACTGCTGAAGCAGTTGTTACCAACTGCTCGTCATTCAAATCAGGTAACTGCGCAAGAGCAGTCGACAGCTCGAGCAGTCAGTGTATGCCTGGCGACTACTTGAACGCACGACTGCCCGAAGCAGTTGCAACTGCTCGAGCGGTTTCGTGTATATGTGTACGTAGAAGACTGTAGTTCACTATGCAGTCGCAGCTTGAAGCAGTCCATCCTGACTGCTTCAAGCAGTCCGTGTATGTCGGCCCTTACGGCGAAAACATAGGTGAAATGTACATGAAGTGAGCTGTCATTCACATTACTTTTCAACGTGAACATTTTATAGAATTGATCGGCTTTAATAAGATATAGCATTGACGTTTATTAATTCCAGCCTTTGTCTCATTTTTGTGAAACTATTCTCATTAGTTCGAATATAAAATCTAGATTTACTAGACGTCTTTTTAGATTTTGATAAATTCGTCAAACGTTTGAATACAAATTACATTATTTTAAGTTTTTTTTTCCTGTTTTTTGTGTTAATATTGTGTGCCTCCTAACCTGGGTCAAATAAACTTATTTTATTTCTTTAATATAATAGGTATAGAAAAAGTTTATTCTTTGATAGGTCGATGTAGGTGAGCTCTGAAATGAAAGTGGTATAATTAATATAGTGTAACGTGACTGGGAAAGTCTATGTAATGTTCATTGTATTGTACTGCCACATAAAGATTCAGTACCTACAAGAGTGGGCGGGATAATACTTTCTTTTGATGGTTATTTTTATCGAGATTTATCGTTCAGAGCGTTCCTTTTGAAAAGCCTTACAATTTCAGAAGAATATTCATTATTATATTATTAGGTACTAGCGGACCTGGCAGACGTCATCCTACCCGACCGGATCCAATTGTGTTTTCAACCCACCCAGAAACCCACTGAAATATACACACAAAATTTCATCCAAATCGGTCCAGCCGTTTAGGAGGAGTTAGGTGACAAACACACGTACAGAATAATTAAATATATTAAGATAACATTCGACGCTACATCGTAGTTCCTTATCCCAATTTATCGGCAAAACATGTCTTCTATATTTTACGGACCATTATTGCTTAAAATTAAGACTCTTGTATCTTTATCAATCATCATCTGCCTAGCCTTTTCCCAACTATGTTGGGGTCGGCTTTCAGTCTAACCGGATGCAGCTGAATACCAGTATCTAATATCTGTATCTTTATCAATAATGAAACAAAGACCTCATAGCTTTGCATAGTAGACCATATGGAAGTAGCTATCAAAAATTAGCTTACAAATTTAGTTAAATGCCCAGTTTGGCAAGAAAAAATGCGACCATTGCTAAGCAACAGGATTCGTTTTTGTTTATAGGAACCGGGCATTAGATAAGATACTCTTTATCCAGGTAGTACGTTCCCATGGGATAATTTCCGAGTCCCACGCGGGTGAAGCCGCTGGCAAAAGCTAGGAATTTCATATGTCCTTATGCATACGAGGAAAAGCTTTATTTATCATATTAAAGCACGTTATGTGAACATTTACAGTGACAGACCAACACCACATGAAAGACTGTTATTATGTGCTATTTTGGTCTATCAATGGTTATAAAAGTCCATGTGATTTGTATAGGCTGTACCTACTTTATCATGTCAAGGAAATGTTTCCTTTGAAGATTCCTTCAATTGGTAGACTTATCTTGTTCTGATAATACTTCATTTTTTTATTTCGACCCGCCTCTGCTTTTGCAAGGTTTTTATGAGTTGATAAAACATCTCGATTTATTTATGCACTAGGTGTCAGATGTTGTTCGGGGTTGGGGTGAGATCAAGATAAACTAATATTAAAGATCATAAAGACAGGTATATTTCAGTAATACAAATGGGATAAAGATTAAAACTAATGAGGTGAATGAGATGAGATTGAGTCGCGCCCGATATGCTATCCGAATACGTACTGACTGTTTTACTTAGTAACATAAAATATTCAAGGCATAAAACGAGGTGTCGCAATTACGCTGACATGTTTATTATTGTTCGGTGACTGACCCGAACAGATGTCAATCTTATTCCACGAATAAAAATTATCTGTCGATTGAAAAATCAGCCCAAAGAAAAAGCAAGTCATTTTATATTCAATTTTGACATTACATAGTGAACCTAATAATTTTACCTGATAAATAATTCTAGATCGCTTATCATTGTCATAAAAAGGGTGATTACTTGTTAACGACTTGTTCCGTTTCCCCATAAAACTCACGTTTTAAGTATTCCAAAGCATTCATATTTTAATTTTAATGATGAATAAAACGGCAGTTTTTACGTTTATGTGTTCCAGAATTATGATTTTACCCTGTATTGTTCTCATTGTATGGTACGAATGAAACTAGCATTAGTATCGCTACAGTTACTAGGCCATGTTTCCTCACGAATTTTTCCATCACCATTTAAGTAAAGCTCTGTTCAAACTGAGGCGAATCTTTCGCGGAATATGGGATGAAATTCGCTCGCGTCGATTGTGCTAAGTAACATGTATAGTGTCCAAACCGGCGTGAATAGTCGTGTAAAATGAAATTGTTTGTTTTGTAAATATTTCTTTTGGTTTTTTTTTTTTAGCCTTTACTATCTCCCGGCTAAGACCTCCCCCAAGTCCTTCTTACACGTCATAATATGACGTGTAAGAAGGACTATTATTACAAAATATAAAAAATATAAGCTAGATGAAGTCAACATTTCCTATCTAACTACCCCTAAGAAGAAATGGCAAAACAAACTCAAAGGTAAGAGACCCTTTTAGAGTCCAGATATAATCTTGGTCAGATCATGTAAAGACAATGTAGATTAGTGCCTGAAATGGTCTTTTGAGGAAAGTACCACAGAGATTTGAGTGGACCGGTCCAGTCAGTGCAAACATTTGTCAGAAGGTAATCGTTAAAGTCGCGGGAAACACCTGGATGAGAGACGCACAGAACCGGGAAGTAGTACGCGGTATCTACTACGCCACATGCAAACAACACGTCATACTGACATCGCGCAGATCCTGCATCTCGCAAGCAGAGTTTACCGCGCAATTTGCATACATACAACCTTCCCGACATCAGTCGTGGGGCAGTTGCCCGCCAGACACAACACCCGTCTGGTCGGAGGATCCTCTCTTTTCTATGGAGTATGAGTGAACTTTACACCCTGTTCCTCATACCTCTTTATCCAGCAGAAATGATGATCATAATCATGAATCGTGTAGCTCAACTCAGAATTTGTACCCTAATCTTAAAAAAAATCGACTCGCCTCAGTTTTCACAGTCCTTTAAAGGAGCTCAGCAAAATAAGGCTTCACAAGGCAACACGACCTTATTAATCCAGTGGGAGCAAGCGCAGTTTTCGAGCGCCATATCCCTAGATTTAAACTCATTCTCTCAATTTTAGGAACATTCACAGCCTGATCTCAGTGTCAATCTGTCAAAAATACCTTTAATTTCTCTAAATTGTTGTCAATTTTTTTACATTGATTGTCGCTGAGATGAGTTTTTGACTAGATTTTGAACGTTTTTAAGTACGGGAATTAGTCTTCTGGTTCCGTGCGTAACCGATCGAAAACTCCCTAAAATAAAGGCGTGCCCTGCATTTTCATACATAGAAACTAATAATAAATCTAAGAAAAGCTTGGTAAGGAAGAATTATACTAGCACTCAATCACTTGTCAACCGAACTATTGATGATAGTGGTACTCAGCACAAAGAAATCCTCCTTAATGTTCTTCCTATAAGGAAAATACGAACGTCCGAAGGTATACCGACCAGGATTATAAGATCATTTTTGTGGCATGTTTTCCTCTTGATTAGGTGGTCAGTATTATATTATACCTTTCTGCGTTGTTATACCTAATAATTGAAACTATTGGAAGAAACTTGTTTTTAATTTAGTTTTTTAATTTTTTCACAACTGCAAAATAATTACGTAACACATTGTCAGTAGGAATGGCTTTCATTTTGACAGTTCAACAACATTCATTGCGTTATTTACGTACATCGTCGAATCGAATCGTCGAACATATGAAGCAATGGATTAACAATATCCTTCAAAATGATTCAGATTGAGGTTGATAGTGTGATACTCAACTAGGTTGCGGTGCCTTGGAGAGGCATTTATCAAGCAGTGGACGTCTCTCATCTGAAGGCCAATTCTCGTAATTTAAAACGTTCAAAATCTAGTCGCAGTCTCATCTCGGCGACAAACAAATGTCAAAAACTTGTCAAAATGTAGGGAAATTAGAAGTATTTTTTGACAGATTGAGACTGAGATCAGACTGTGAACGAAAATTACGAGAATTGCCCCTCTGAAATGATGATGATGACCATTACCCACTCAATTTAAAAGCTATGGTGAAAATAAAATTATAGGAGACGGCTATTCGATCTCCACAAGGCTCAAGATAAGATACAGTCACGAGCACTAATATGTCAACACTTGGAAACTTTCAATAGAGATTTTTGCGTGAAATAACGAAAACAACAATGAAATACGACACATTGCAAAAATCTATGGGTTCGAAAATACTATGTTCGTAGCAACATAAAGTTTCATTCAAAAATAAAGGAGTAAAAAAAATCGCTTTTGAAATAAGCCAAGTGTATACATACTTATGCTCGTGACCGTACAGCTTAAAAAAGACCGATGCATGAATGCAACGATACATGCAATATGAGGAAGGAGCTACATAAAAAAATAAGATACAATACTGAATTTTCTTTATTAATTTCAAGAGGACGTGCTCACTTTTACGCGCCTATCACATAACTGTCGTTTTATGAAAACAAGCGCTGCATATTCAATGTTGAAATTAATTTAGTCATTTTTCTACCAGCCTGCATGATTGTCTGACAAATAAGCTTTACAGTAGGTGCTATTCTGTAAAATCCCACCGTGATAACTTAGGTGAAGTGAGCTTTACGTGAGCTGTCAATAGTGTCAATCCCTCTAAAATTCTAGCTTTATAAAATGAGCAACAGAATTAGCATAAAAATATTATTAAAATCTCGATTATGATTGTAAATGTTTGCTTGGTCAATCCCTTGCGTCAGTGGGAAGATACTGATAGCTCACTCCACGCAAGATTTCACGGTGAGATTTACACAGAATCGACTGACAGGTGGAATGACAGCTTAGTTTGAGCTCACTTCACCTAAGTTATCACGGTGATCTTTTTACAGAATAACACCGCAGTTCCTAGAAATATCACATATGCCCCGGATAATTTCAAGATGTCGGATTAGTTTCTAGCCAGAAAATAAAACCGGATTCTGTGAATAAAAGTTACTTACCAGAAATGCAAATTGAGATAAGTTAATAAATAAACCTTGCTAACGAAGCTGCGTGTTACGAACACTTTTAAAAATAAATGTCGAGTTCCCAGCTACAAAAAATGTAAATAAAAATAACTGTTAACTGAACCACTGTGTTAATAGCAAAACTAGGAGAAAATAATTACTAAAGTAAACATAATTATCGCACGATAATATGGCAATATTTATTTTATTTTATGGGCTAATGTCACGAATCTTGAAAATGATAAAGCTACGCATTCACAAGGCGACAAAATATTGATCAACTTAATTGCCCGCGGTTCCATGAAAGGCATTTCACGGGATTAAACTTAATTAATTTTATAATTAAACAAACAGCAAACAGTTAGATTAGAAGAACTAACAAAATCAAGTTTTGGTAATACTACGAGTATAAACCCACAACACTACACTGCCCACAGATAGTCATAAAAGTTACAAATAATAATTAAAGTTTTTTCTTTTTTTTTTATATCCCTGGACATTTCACACAGCGCCATTTAGTCCCAAGCTAAGCAACCTAATGCTTGTGTTATGGTAACAAGATGGCTGATAAACTACTTATATACATTTTTTTTTGTAAATACATACATATTATAGATAGAAAAACACCCAGACTCGGAACAAATACATGTAGGTCATACAAATATTTGTTCCGTGCGGGAATCGAACCCGCGACACGCAGCGCAGGAGTCAATCGCTTAACCACTGCGCCAACCGTGCCGTCAGAATTAATTTTTTATTATTTTTTAAGTAGGAGTTTTTAAGTACTTTTTACGTGATTGAAAGCATACCATGTCAGGTCAGCAATCATGGTCAGGTGCGAAGTGCTCGCAACCGGTGTGTGTGTGACACGATGTGTGTACGTAAAAGGAGCAAAAGACGTATGTAAGGATCGTAGCAGGTAGCGTTTTGTAGTTTCTACCAATAATGGGAAGGTGTGTATATGACAGCAGTGAGTAGTTGCCCAGTGGAATCGGCTTCAACTTGCGAGTTGTTGGCCGTAGGTTCGAACCCAGACAGGCGCTTTACTTTGTGTAAATTATTTCATCACCACTGCTCTCAAAACGGTGAAGGAAAACATCATGAGGAAACCGGCATGTCCTTGAACCAAAAATTCTATGACATGTGACATCTGCCAACCCGCACGGGGCCCGCGTGGTGAATAACGGCCAGCTCCCTCTTATAGAGAGGAGGCCTGTGTCCCAGCAGTGGGAACATTTTAGGCTGATTATGAAATTATGCATGGGAAGGTGTGAGTTTATATTTTGTAAAATCATTGCATTGCTACGTTCTTTAATGTCAGGATTCCAAGCCACCTTATCCTAGTCGCTTAGTGAGTGGACGACTTTATACATTCGCAGGTAAAATGAAATGAAATTTATGAATGGAATAATTACACTAATTTATTCTAACAATAGGTATGATACCATCCGCCTTAAAATAAACAATGATTAAGCCATTTGGGTTACAGGAAGTTGGCCATTGAAACTTAGATTTATCGAATGGAATATAATTACATACTAAATTAGTAAGTATTAAGTAACTTTTGAACAAGTTATTAATTAGAATTTAACTTAAGCGATCCACGGAATGATTAGCAAATGCTATGTTTTATTATTTTTTCGAAAGCCTAGCACTCCATAGGTACACAAATTGTACAGAAAATACAATGAACAAATCCATTGTTCAGTTTTACATTTTCATATGGTACACGTCCTGATCGGAATTCGGCACATGTTCAAACAGGATTCGAGTAACATTTATTTTTCGAAATAGCACGCTTCGTAATTATGACAAAGCGTTGTATGTACTTTTTTTTTTTTTTGTATAGAGATCAAAACGAAATAAAATGAAACAACCATTTTATTTCGTTTCTTTTTAACACAAAGATCTTTTTATTTCACACCTTCATGCTCTGTTTCGTTGTATTTATAGTCAGACTAGCTTTATCTTAATAACTTTGGAATGTCTGATTGTCTCAATTTATATCAGAAGGGAATGATTTCAGTATAGACTTTTTTATTACTATTTATTGAAGTCGCTTTCTTACTGAGGTATTGAAAAAAACCTTTCCAGGACGACTCTAATATTGACATTTTTGGATTCTGGCCGTAAGTAGCAACCATAGCGGCCTATATACCTATAAGGTAGGACAGTTATTTGCCGAATGAGAAGCGGGACAAATTACATCGCACGTTTCGCGTCGGAATCATTTGCCATGTACCGCGATATTTATTTAACTAAACCATTAGCTAAACTAATGTTCACATTTTATACGTTCTTATACAGTAATAATATGAGATTATATTTTATTAGCGTTCATAAAACAATTCCTCAGAGAGTTTTGTACATTTTCCCGCCCAAATTCCACCAGGGTGTTGGTACGGTAACCAGGGTCATCGAATATAGTTGAAGTTTAGTAAGAAACGAATTGATGTTAGAAAACAAACTGTTTATTTATAAAACTAAATTTCATTCGAAAACATCCATCGCTTTCTTACTTACGTGCACTTCAACTATATCCGTCGACTCTGGTTAGTTACCTCCTTTTGTGACTGTACCTATCTATAGAGTGTTCCCATGTAAATAACTTCGTACTCCATAAAACACCATAGTATTTAAATGTCAGAAGGCTTACAGTACTGTGACAAGGTTTTGCGTTCTTTTTTTCTTTCTTTCTTTCTTTCTTTAATATTAGTTACATGTGATATAAAAGTTTGGAGCATAAGTTTCAAGGTTTCTCGGAGTTTTTTAATTTTCCTTTTCCTTTTGGGAATTATTCTTTACGACCGACGTAATAAATCATGAATTCTTTAAGTTACAAGTCCGTAGCCAACTGCTGACGACAGAAGCAGGCGACGTCTCGCCACGACACTACTGGTTTCTATGTATTTCTATGAAATAGTTTATGTAGTTAGCGACAAGTCGTCCACCACGTATTTCTGCTGCCTGCAGTCAGCTACGTACCTACTTGTACCTTTACACTATTCTATTTGACTGAAAGTGTTTTTTCTTTTGCGATATTTTACTAAATAATTCAATGATACGAAAACGGGCCTAGAACCTATTATCATGTCAAACAATTATTTACAAAAAAACCACAGCCAGCCCCAACATTTAATTCATGGCGGCATCAAATACAATAAATGGGAGACCAAACAACAAGTTAACAGGCACATCAATTATTTCCAACAATTTAAACCTCTGGTTAATTATTGCGCTAAGCCAGTACACAAACTACGTAGTCCATGATTCAACTGCGTGACGGAACGGAAACGTTCTAGTTCTGATCGCAAGTAAAATTCAACAAATGCACGAGTTGCTAAATAGCGGGGAAGTACAATGGCTGTTGCATGCTAAACGGAGCACGAAACAAATGGTACCTTTAGCTCTTCTGTGATTTTACTGTAATTATTTGTGACGGTAAGATGTCCCGATGTAAAGTGCTGCGATGTAAAATGTGCTTGTGTTTTATGTAATCGTGTCACGTTTTTTTAACAAAAGATAGCTTTACACTTTGAATAAATTGTAACAATAGGACCAGAGAAAGAAGAGTCGGGGTAATATTTTATTTCTTGACGTATTTTTCTTCACCCCTGGAACTTTAATGCCTAGTCAACCTAAGTAGATAGATATATGACGCGAAATAAAAACAACGAAAAATTATTATATGAACACTAGCCCACGGTAGACCATGGCGAAGGTGGTGGGATGAGTTTAACTGCTATGGAAAAGAGAGCCTTCAATATAAGCAGTGTAAAGTCATAATTCTCCGACCCTTATCCGAATTTATTTGGGGTCGGCGCAACATGTCTCTTTCTTCCATACTTCTCTATTAGTAGTAGCACTATTAGTCACCCCCTTTTCAACCATAACGTCATTCACACAGTCCATCCGTCGTTTCTTTGGTCTTTCCCTACTTTTACAGCCATCGACATTCATACCTTAAACTTTCCTCACGACATAAGCAGAGAAAAGTATTGTGTAGAAAAGCGAGGAAACCTTGTCCCAATCCCTAGGTAATTAGGACTCAATAAAAGTAAGAAATAGAAAATGATTAAAATTTAATTTGATACGGTGTTGAGAGCAGAAAAGATGACAGATTGAAAAATAAATAACTACGGTATGAAGACAAGAGTAAAAATAATAATATAATAATCTCAAACATGACAGTTGACAAGTCTCTCGATTTTTTTCCAATATTGGCATGTTAAACCGAGATCACGGAAGTTACCCAAAAAGCCGCTAAGCTTAAGTGGGACTGAGCCGGACATGTCTGCCGCATGTCGGGTGACAATATTGGGCTAAGAGAACCACCGATTTTGTCCCACTAAACGCACGACACCATCGCGGCAGACCAAGTCGAAAATGGTGGGACGAGCTTGATTCCTACCGAAATGACTGGCTGGGACTCACAAAATACAGAATTGTATGGTAAAAGGGGAGGGAGGCCTTTGTCCTACAGTGGGTCACATCAAAGGCTAGACAGGCAGAATATTATTTGAATTAGATTTAGTGGGTAAAGTTGTTGAGAGCAGAAAAGATGGGAGATTGAAAAATAAATAACTATGGTATGAAGACAAGAGTAAGAATAATAATAGAAACACAAGACAGTTTACAAGAATCTCATTTTTTTTTCGAATATTGGCATGTTACTTTTTATGGAAAGGCTAGGCCAGTATAGAGGACTGCGGAACAGGGAGTAAAGTCCATTCATCCTCTATAGAAAAGGGAGGATACTCCGACCAGACGGGTGTTGTGTCTGGCGGGAAATTGCCCAACGACTAATGTCGGGATGTTTGTATGCATGCTAATTCCGCGGTAAACTCTGCTTGCGAGATGCAGAATTTGCGTGACGTCAGTATGACGCGTTGTTCGCATGTGGCGCTGTAGATACCGCTACATCTGTATTCAAACAATAATTCAAAATATGGATTATGGTATGTCTATCTATCTACATACACACATAATAAGCCTATAACGTTCCCACTGCTGGGACACAGGCCTCCTCTCTGTGAGAGGGAGTGGGCCGTAATCCACCATGCGGGTCCAGTGCGGGTTGGTAGATGTCACATGTCTTCGATTTTTTGGTTCTAGAACATCTCGGTTTCCTCACGATGTTTTCCTTCACCGTTTTGGGAGCAGTGGTGATGAAATAATTTACACAAAGTAAAGCGCCTGTTCGGGTTCGAACCTACGACCTACAACTCGTGAGTCGCGGACTTTACCCACCACTGCTCTCAAACTGTCTACACGTATAATATTGTGTAAGAAAAAAATCCATCTAGGCTACTTTACATCGGATGGTATATCGTTTACATCAAGGAATAAATCATAGCCCGGGCAGCAATTAGTTGTATCCGTTCCCGTTCCCGTATCCCACAGTTTACAAGGAGTTTAGTGCAGCAGAATGTGGCCATTTTGATTGTAGTACGATATGGTTCAACAAATGTGCTCAAGCGCGTAGGATGATTGACTTTCATACTAAGCTTATTACACATTAGCTTATGCTTGCGACTTCGCCTGCGTAAAATTTCCGACCCACCTCGTCGCATCGCATCGCCAGCCCGCGCAATTACTTGGTTTTCGCTTAGGGTTCTGGCTGGCTTTTTTTCTTTTTGCTCGGCTCCTAAGGGTCTGAACGTTATGTTAAATAGCCTATAGCCTTTCTGAAGAATTGGGCTATCAAATCCAAAAATATTTTTTCAAATACAACTAGTAGTTTTCCAGAGATTAGCGTGTTCAAACAAACCAACAAAAAAAATCTTTTTTTGGAAAAACGTTTTTATTTTTCACTTTTAAGTTGTAATTTTTACCAGTAATTTTGGTTTAAAAACCAAATTACTGAACCGTTATTGGTGAAATTTCTATGGGACTATTTGGGAAGTATACCCTTTCCAACAAAAAAAAACATTTTTCAAATCGGTTGGCAAGCGAAGGAGTTACGCGCGAACAAACATAAAAAAAAATACAAACATCCGAATTGAGAACCTCCTCCTTTTTTAGAAGTCGGTTAAAAACAAATGATCTTTTCATTTTCCTCCTTTATAGCATAGCATAGAATGATATATATTAGATAACAAACATAACATCACACCAATAATCCCCGGGGATAGGCAGAGATGTCCCTGTGGTAAGCCTATTGTAGGATTATTAAGAACATACATACAAACATAAATAACTTCTTGCCTGTAATCCCCGAAGGATTAGGCAAAAGTGTACAGTCAACATAAAAGATAAGTATGCAGGGTCGTCGGATAAAGTTGAAGTTTAGTAAGAAACGGATTGACGTTTTCGGATAAAATTTTATTTAATTAATACAAAACAAACAGTCCATTTATTAAACTAATCGTACGCACTAAATATTGTAAACGGCAAAACATATCCAATAATAATAAAACAAACATCATAACGATCAAACTGGGAAATGAATGACAGCATCGACCTTTCCGAATTAAAAAAAGTACCGATGTCAAGCGAGGTTTTTGAATTAACGCTCGACAAATGGATTGACAGTTCTATAGAATTAATTTCGAAATGTTCACAGTTTGATTGACAGTAATTGTTTTTTTCCGTGTAGTTCCAATTTATTATTGGAACTACACGGTGCACTAGCGCACAGTATAGCACACATGCAGTGTGCGGTTAAGCTACGCGTGCAGTGCACAGTCGGTAAGCGCACAGTATAGCTACGCATGCAGTGCGCAGTTCAGCAACGTGTGCAGCGCACAGTAAGTATAGCTACGCATGCAGTGCGCAGTTCAGCAGTAGGTGAGCTGCCCTGTCCTCAGCCTGGACGTAGAACCCCTAGATTTGGGGAACCAGTATCTTGAGGATCAGGGAATCACTCCTGCTAGCTAAGCAAGTGCCATGTTATTATTTTGTTTTGATATCACTCACATGTCAATGATGTGTTCAATTTTCTAATATATTGCCCTCCAGTGCCATCATCATCTTCCTAGCCTTCTCCTGACTGTGTTGGGGTCTCACCAAATGTAGCTGAATTCCCGTATTTTACAATGAAGCGACTGCCTACCTGACCACCACAACGCAGTTGCTGGGTAATACGATACCCCATGGTAAGACTGGTTAACTGACTTTCAGCCCTCTTACCACCCGTAACGACTATCAAGAGAGTTAAGAGTAAACAAAACTTTAAAATACAACATCAAAACAATATTTTCAGTTCAAAATTTTACTTAAACTTGGCTTCAAACGTCTTGGCACCACCATATCTCCAAAATTAATCTTCACATAAAAAAACTAAGGTACACTTTTGTATGCATTATGCTTCGTTCTAACGATATTACTACAACATAAACTCGATGGCAGTCGAGTGAAGTAATGTTGTACTTTGTACTCTTGGCTTCGTACATTAAGCAGGCAATGAATACGAAACTATATGTATTACTTGGGGTATTTCCTTTAGGACTGCTGAAACTTTTATGTTAATTTTTGTGTTAAAGGAAATTGGTTTTGGGTGGAGCGTGTATGGTCTTGCTTATTTGGGCATGTTTATACGCTAGACACATCGAGTTGTTACGGGTCGCCAGAAGCCCATAAGTTTGACAACCAGTCTTACCAAGGGGTATCGTATTACCCAGTAACTGGGTTGTGGAGGTCAGATAGGCAGTCGCTCTATGTAAAATATTTACTGGTATTGCTCTGCATCCAGTTAGACTGGAAGCTAATAGGAACATAGTTGGGTTTCCCCAACATAGTCGGGGAAACCCAACTATGTTGGGGTCAGCTTCCAGTCTAATCTTCCTACACTTTTGGCTAGGCAGATGATGATGATGATGATGATGAAACACTAGACACATCAAAGACAGGAGCATATTGACTTTTAAAAGTGCGTTAAAGGATCTTTTTGCAAAAATAAACATAATTTCATTTAACTTCGACAGCTATGAGCTTTTGTCAATAATATTAGTTTAATTTAACCTAATTAGAACGAGGTCTCATCTGAAATAAATAAATAAAGATATTAATTATCGTTATCATTCATTCTCTGTACCTATGTGTACACTAACAAGCCTTAACTCCCATCGAGACACTTACAAGCTGTAATTACATACGTAAGAATATTTGTTTCTGGACCAGACATACAAAATATAGCAGTAATTATGTGAAAGAGTCTGTTCTAGCAAGATACAAAAGTAATTAGGTACTTAATCCGTTCCACTGTTAATTATATGTCGGAGTCATTTGTTTGACTATTCGGAACGTTAGCACCATCTCGTGGCGCTAGACAGAGTCTAGCCTGAGTTCGTGGTGGGACGAGAGCAACAGCTACAAAAGCGGTGCGAGCAGAGCTCTCGAGAGAATCGAAACATTGGACATGGTACGAACAACATGTGCATAGAAACTGTTAGTGTTCCGTATCGTTAAGTTGTGTATCTACAGTGTGTGATTCGCTAGTGTAACTGACTTGTTCGTGAATTGTAATCTGATTTGAACTGCAAACCGTTTTTCTATTGTGCTATAACAAACACTACCCATAGTATGCCCACAATAATTAAAATATACCTGACGCTTACGAGAGACAGACATACCTTCTCCGACTTTAATTATTTTCTTAAATTATTTTCTTTTCTTTATTTAGGAAACCAACAGCGGTACAAATAGTATGTTGCAGAGTATGTGTATTGCTACGAGTATTACAGTATATATATGTGTATGGCTAATTATAGGTTTATAACTAAGATAATTATAAAACACGCGAACGGACTACAGACTGAAAAATATTTAAATACAAAAGGAGATCAAACCCAGGACCTCAAGCTCCGCAGCCGTACTTTCAACGAATAGACCAACGAAGCAGTCTGAAGTAAAATATATTACAATAGATTTGTCCAACCCCGTTCTATTCCACACAGGAGGGTTAGAGGTAGGACTAATGCTGTAATTTGGAGCACATTGCCGGCTCCAAGTAATGAATACATTAGTCTAACGTCACAGTCTATTTAAGGCTGTATGCAGACCCGGATCGCAGGTTCGATGTGTGATCCTAATTGAGTAACACACCTTCAATAACAATCTGAATGATCTTGAAGGATATTGCTAATCTATTGCTTTATATGTTCGAAAAATGTATCTGCTCATTAACGTAAATAACGCAATGAATGTTGTTGAACTGTCAAAATGAATGCCATTGCTAATCTTAGTGTGTTACGGCTAAGACAAAGTGACATTATAGTATCAATAAAGATGGTGGAAATGTAAAAAAAAAAAGCTACTGTAAAACTCATGTCAAACTTGTTGAAAGTCACTGTAGAAATATGAAACGCTTTCAAAGCAACTTCCATTTATCGAGGCTCTGTGGTATGTGATCATAGCAGATAATCGCGTTTTAAAAATAAAAAATAAATCTATAAATGGGACGCATAAATAATAAATTATTTTATTTCAGTAAGTAGGTCTGCACAAACACATTTACACGTCAATCACATTTTAAAAACTGGATCAGGTCTGTGTTTCAATTAGGAAACACCTCATCTAGTTTCCCCACTCGTTTCTTGTTTCATCAGAATCAAATTCTCGTAATTTAAAACGTTCAAAATCTAGTCGCAGTCTCATCTCGGCGACAAACAAATGTCAAAAACTTGTCAAAATGTGGGGAAATCAGAGGTATTTTTGACAGATTGAGACCGAGGCTGTGAATGTTCTTAAAATTACGAGAATTACCCCACTGGTTTCTAGTTTCTGAGAAGAAAGGCATAGGTATACATAGTGGAGAGTTTGTTACACCAATTTTTGCAAGCTAAAACACTAGGAAGTAGTGGTAGGCGAGGTAGGGAACTGCCTTCTGTAATTTAGTTTAAAAAGAGCTGATTCTCAGCCTAGTTTGAATAATGACTTGATTGTATTGTTTCGGAAAAAAAACAGTTATATCTACAACTGTCAAAATCTATTTCGACTCTAGTATGCTCAGAGTTTTAACACTCTTTGTCCAGAAGGCCAATTCCCGTAATTAAAACTTTCGAAATCTAGTACGAATCTCATCTCGGCGACAAGCAAATGTCAAAAGTTTGTCAAAAAATATCATATTAGAGGTATTTTTGACAGATTGAGACTGACATTAGGCTGTGAACGTTCTTAAAATTACGAGAAGTTCCTTATCGCGCGTTGCGAAAGGAGGCTAGACGGAAAAAATTAAGACCAAAAGTTGGAACGACACTTTTTGCTATAGTTGTAAGCCGTGCGGCGTGCGCGTGTTTCTCTCTCTCTCTCTCTCTTTAAATTTCCCTTGACCCCTGTCAAGTTTTTTTCTAGAATATGTCCCCTGCTACCCTGTATAGTTTATGAGTTATTTTTGCCAAATACACGCTAAGAAGAAGAGACCAATCTTTACTACTTACCTACCTTACTAATTAAAAACGTTACAAAAAGACGGTTAAATGGCTGTAAAAGCAAAGAAAATCGTTTTAAAATACTAGAACTGTTATCAACTTTGCCGCCACTACTCTATTAGCCAATTAAAACTACGCGCGTAACATCTTGTAACTTCTGACGATCGTCGCCTTCTCAACACCGCGGTCAGGTAATTAGAAAGAACGACGAGATGGGGTGCTAATTACTTCGTAGATACCACTGTTTAAAAGGTTTTATTTATTATAAGGTTTCTTACCTATGCAAGTTTTATGGTGCAATAGCTGGTGCAATAGGAGACTGCAATAGGCGAAATTAATTAATTAGCTTTAACGACTGAAATTGCGTGTGATCTTGTACAGACTACATTCAAGCATCAAGCTACTACAATCTGTCAAATTTCTTTAATAGATTTTCAACTTTATTGCCAAAGCCTTAATACTTTAGCGATAAAGTTAAAAATCTATTAAAGAAAGGACCTGTCCAAAAATGGTTTTTTATTATTTAATAATTCTAACAAGGATAAATTAAATATATTTGGATAGACATCCCAAAAACTAGTGGTTCTAACTATATCATACATTTTTAAAGGCCCCCAATTGTGATAAAAATGTTTTTTTATTTTAGTGTGAATTTACTCCTAAAACGAACAAACCTTTCTAATTGTCTAGGATAATAAAGTGAACACACCCCAAAAATAATAATCTTGTCAAAATTGACACATGGTACTGTCATTACTGTCAATCAATGTTAGATTTGCGAGTTTATCAATGTGAACGAAACGAATTTAATCAGATTATTTATTTACCTCTGTAATGATCTATACTAATAATAAAGCGAAAAAGTTTGTTTATTTGTCCAATAATATGTTTAGTGTGACGTATCAGACGGATGAGGCCTGCCTGACGGTCAACACTGTCATCTGTCATATTTAGACATGTCATCTGTCGTATTTAGACATTGTCAAAGTGTGTGGGAGGGTTAATTTGGGCTGCCATAAAACGAATAAATTATATGTACCTACTAATATTAAATAGTTTATAATTTTCTCTAAAATGGGGGGGTCTCAAAATATAATTTCAGTGGTTCCAAGTTCCATATTTTTGGAGCTTTCATTTGGATGTAATTTGATTCTTGTTAGATTTTTCTCGGAATAAAAAACCAACGTCCATACAAAAAGCGGACATCTCCTTTGACAGATATCAAGGTCGATTGGGAAAATTAGACAGTTTCGAGTAGCTTGACCTGCTGGCGTCTGTACTATTTTTGCAGTTGATTTAATACAAGGCTGCTCAAACCCAGGCCCGCAAACCACCAACGCATTAGCATAAAAACCTCTTCAAAGTCAGTGAAGTGTTTTTAGTAACTTAAACTTTTGTTTCATTTTAATATCTGTGTATTTGTTTATTTATTTAGTATCTACCATCTGTAGGCAAGTTTTATTCATGATAGCCTGCCTGCTGGCGCGGAATTAAAATTATGGCCCACCTTCAAAATTGGTTTGGCAGCCCTGTTTTTTTTTTACTATTTAATAGATAGATAGTTTTGATCACATTCACATCACCGCTGGTCTCAAAACGGTGAAAAAAAAAGTGAAAGACGGAAACCGGCATATCCTAGAACCAAAAATTCGAAGACATGTGACATCTATCACCCCGCCCCATGCCCACACCACGCGGGCCAGGCGGGCGCCTACCTGGCCCGCGTGGTAGTTACATCCCAGTCCCTCTTGAAGAGAGGAGGCCTGTGTCCCAGCAGTGGGAACATTATAGGCTGATAATGTTATACATACAAATAAAAAAAAAAAAATAAAAAAAAAAAAAAAAAAAAAAAAAAAAAAATGTATATAAGTAGTTTATCAGCCATCTTGTTACCATAACACAAGCATTAGGTTGCTTAGCTTGGGACTAGATGGCGCTGTGTGAAATGTCCAGGGATATTTATTTATTTTATTTATTTATTATTATATAATAAAATAATAACGAAGAATTTTTGCTTGTAGGTATGTCTGGCTGTATGTTCCGGATTTCCCCAAAAACGGCTATAAATAAAAAATATAAATATAAAAAAATGTAGTATAAATAGTTTATAACCTGGATAAATAGGTAGGGTACTTTTAATCCCGGTAGTATGTTCCATACGTTCGATATCCTACGACATCCAGTAGTATACTTAATAAAATCTTAAATTCATGCATTTATGAATTCACTGACAGGTAACGCACAAACTAAACCATAAGGGTGTCAAAACATAGAATTTTGCTCAAGAATTCCTTTTGTAAGCAATTTTTGAAAATTCATCCAATCATCATTGATTCAGCAATTCAATTTTCAAAAATCTTTAGTAGGGAATAAAAGTTTGAATGGAAATTGGACATTTTGCCAATGGGAAAAACCATCGGGCGCATGGCTTGTACAGAAGCAAGCCTACCTACTATTTAAATAACAAACAAATGTATAAGATCCAAAGACAAAAAAAAAACAAATGAAAGCGAAAACAACGTGGTCCAAAAATAGAAAGCAGAGAAACAGTCTCCAAACAATTAAAGTAATCGTCGTTTATTTCAGCTGATTAAATCCACACCAATTCCATCTAGCGACAACGTCTGACGATTGTCTAACTAATTAGAACTACTAGACGCTCTGAGACGCCGTTAATTAGGAAGACAGCGCTGATTTATCGTCAATCTTTATACAGATACGAGGGCGTAAGTTAAGTAATGCTTTTATACACTTTGTTTTGTTTAGAAAACTGTTTTATTTGAGATATTTTGGAAGACTTATTAATGGTTAGAATAGGTTATTAATGGTTCATTAGTTATTGTCATAATGGAGATTAAAATATACATCTTGATAAACTTGTAATACTTAAAACTTGTAAACTAACAAACTATTAAAATTAAAATATCCTAATCACAACAATTAACAAACCAACTAAAAGATGGCGTCCAAAAATTCCTGTCGACTAATGTACCCAAGAGTCTGGCGGCATTGCCACGTTGTATGGCAATACTTAGTCTCTGGCCACCGTGA
This sequence comes from Apamea sordens, assembly GCA_945859715.1. Lineage (NCBI taxonomy): Eukaryota > Metazoa > Arthropoda > Insecta > Lepidoptera > Noctuidae > Apamea > Apamea sordens. The sequence continues at coordinate 5,620,964 of OX243994.1, forward strand.
AACTTAGTTTAAATTAATTAATTTTGATTTCACGACGACACACGCTTACAAATAGAGCAATTTCAATTCACCTGTCTAAATAAATGTAGAGAAAATGCCACACTAGGAATTTATTCGGCATAACGAAAATGTGTTTTCAGGCTTTAACACCCAAAACAGGTTTTGTAAATTAGTGATAAAACATCATTATCATAATTATCTGGCATAACACTAAGCAACGACACCGGTTGAAAGAAAAACTAAAAAAACAATTAATCTAATATCTTTTCGTGGAGACAGAAACTTAGTCCTATACCATATAATCTATCATAAGTGACTAAGTCTGACTTTTGTGCTATATTTACACCGTACTTACTCTTTTTTGTTATTCTTCTAATGAGTACCTATATTCAAGTTGTCGAGTCATTGAGGTCATTAGTGAATGTTTTCAGAACTCACCAGTGAGCACATGAACCCTTGCTGTTGCTGACTGTGCGTTGTCCGGGGAACATTGATATGTGCCAGCATCTGACGTCCGCGCCGACTGCACTAGTAGCCTACTGCTGCTATGTATACCCTTCTCAGTAACTAAGGATATGCCGCCCCGCGTCGAGTCGAAGTTTATCGTCTGTTGAAAAAGAAAATGTATTTAAAAGTCAAGATCGAGAAGGAGGAAACAAGTGACAGGTGACAGTCGACTGTTACCGATGACAGCCGAGCGGCCATGTTGCCGTCTTTATAAACTTAAATTCCAGTAGAATCTACTTTAGGACAACTAAAATAGATTCTACTGGAATTTAAGTTAATTTTGTACAACTTGCTAGATAGTTACTTGCGTGAATGTTGCACAAGTCAGTTGTAAATGAATAGGGATAAAATTATGGAACTTCGTTCCAAAAATAAACCAGCTTAAAGTAAAAATGTAAATCATAGGTATGATTTTCCGAAGTTTTCGTATAAAATTGGTTTATTTTTTTAATTAATAACGCACTTTAATACCATGATGCACCTCCTTATAAGGCTATATTTATAAGGTATGTATCTAAACTTAAAAGTTATGTGTACCAAACCACCAAAGAACAGAGGGGCACAGTGGTAGCAGCGGCCCCGACTTACGAATGTAGGTCGTGGGTTCAAACCGTTCGTAAATAATTTCATCACCACTAAAAACATCGTGAGGAAACCGGCATGACCTAGAAGTGAAGCTTTTACTCCAACCAACTAAACCAGCAATTTGCCAGTTCCTACCAGTCTGGAAAACGTTGAATGCGTTAAGACGTATTTGCATGCTGCAATGCTGGCAGTTTCGTAATTTAGATTAATTCTAAGTTATTTCGTATTTGAGTTTTGTTTCGATTCTAAATTGATTTGAATTTAGCTTCTGCCCGCGGCTTCGCCCGCGTGGATGTCGGAAATTATCCCACGGGAACGTGCTAACAGGATAAAATGTATGTGCTTCCCCAGGATGCCATCTATCTCGCGGGCCCTTTGTGGCTATTTACAATAGAAAACCAATTGTGTCTCATTAGTGGTGATTAAGAGGGTACCTATATGATATCATTACCTAATATCCATACGAATGACTAATCCTACCTAACAGTATTATAAAATAACCTACGGTCACTATCAAATATACTACCTATACTTTAAAATTAAAATCTATACCTACGACTTATAAAAATAAACCTAAAAAACTCTAAAAACTAAAAGGAATAAAAAGGTTGCACAGATAATACTGCGGGTGACGTAACCTACGACAAACTTATTATTTGCGGTTGGTACAGTAATCGGGTCTAGGGATCGAACCGCAAAATTAAGTTTGTTTTTTATTGTATATACTTTTCCGGGATAAAAAGTACCCAGTGTGGTGCCCAGGATATTAAGGAATAATTATACCAAGTTTCATCGTAATCGAACCGGTAGTTTTTGCGTGATGCCTGAACAAACAGACAGACAGACAGACCGACAGACAGACAGACAGACAAAATTTTTTTTAATCACATTTTTGGGTTCTGTGTCGGTCTAGTAACTCCCCCTGCCATTTATTTTTTTGATATTTTCAATGTACAGAATTTTCACTTCTACAGATTTATTATAAGTATAATAATAATAATAATAATAATAATGGCCCGACTGTCAAGTTGACGGTGACAAAAATTTTACTCCGTATATTTTATAATATTTTTCTAACATTAATAATTAAGAAATAATGTTTTTAAATGCCTACTCTATACCATTTTTGAAGACCAATATTAGCATCATAATATCTACATTGGTACTATACCAGGATGCATGAAAATAAAATACGCAGATGACACAGAGATGTTGACACGAAGTCGGGCAAGACAACTCCAAAACACACACCCAACACCTTCGGATTCGTCGCTCAGCTCCGCCCCGCAGCTGCCGGAACCTGCTCCAGACGGGAGCCCAGTGACTTCAGCCGCTGCAGTTGCGTCGAGCTCGAGCGACGAATACTTTTCGCCGCCGACGACACCACCACCAATACGTCGACGCGGAAGAGGCCGACCACCGGCCAGCTTAGGACTCCGAGGCCCACCGGCCTCTGATAGGGTCCCCGCTACCGGTGGAAGTGTGCAGCGCATGAGATGGACACAAACTGTCAATGAAAATGTCATGCGCGCATACTTTGGGGCTACAGAGGGGGGAAGTAACTTGACTGCGTACCGTGGTCGGATGCTCTCTCTGTTTCAGGTGCTTGAGCCAGCTGTCAACGTGTCGGCGCAACGACTGTCGGATCAGGTGCGGGTCATCCAGCGTAACCATATGCTGGATGACGTTGTACTTGATCGACTCCGCCTCGAATCACGGAATAGCCATGTTACGCCTGCTTCGTCGTTGGTCGCGGTGCAACTGCAAAATTTACCCAGTTTTTCATCGCGACCCAACCGCGTTGATGAAGAGGATGATGATGCGGCTATATCCGTGAGTTCCCAGTGCAATGCAAGATTGAGGAGCGCTTTGGAGGATGCTTTCCGTGAGTACCGCTCTATTCCGCCTGGACTCAGACCACGTTTACCTCGTTTGCCCATGCACAAGAAAAACAAGGCGCTGGTGTGTGCTCTAGACTCGCAGCTGTCAAATTGCTTTAACGACAGCAAAGATCTCACCGATACCCATTCAATCTTGTACTGTGCAGCTGTTGCGGCATGTCGTGTAGCTCATGTCAAATTCCCGAAAAGTGACAGAGCCACACGACCAAAACCAGCTGTACCAGCTTGGCAGTGCAGGATTGAGCGTCGTATCGGGGAGACTAGAGCACTCATCGGCAAGCTAATCTGCTTCAGGGAGGGCAATACTCGCCCTAGAGTGATGCGTTTTGTGAAGCGGGCGTTCTCGGGGACTGATATTAGTTCTCGAGATTATTTGTCCCGCGTCACAGAGCGTATCGACTTCCTGAAGCAGAAGATCTGTGCATGGGCAAACCGTATTCGTCGGTACAGGCGAAGAGTGGAGCGGTACACTCAGAATCGCACATTCCAGAGCGATGAAAGGTGGGTTTACAGGGATTGGGAGCGACCGGACCAAGGTGTGACTGACACGCACCTACCGGATGATGGTGCCATGTGTTCATTCTGGCGCAACATCTGGTCGGTGCCTGTCAGTCACACCGAAGGTGATTGGACTGGGAAGATCGAGCGAGCGTGCGAACAAATACCAGAAATGGGGGCACTTATCATCAGCCCCCAAGATATTGCTCGTGCAGTCCGTCCGTTGCCTAACTGGAAATCCCCAGGACCGGACGGGCTGCACAACTTTTGGATAAAATGGTTCCAAAGGTCGCACGCCCCCCTGGCATCCCAGTTCCAGTCAGCCTTAGAGTCAGGGTCGCTGCCCCAGTTCCTAACGACAGGAATAACCCACCTGCTCCATAAATCAGGTAGTACCGCGGATCCCAAAAACTACAGACCGATCACTTGTCTACCGACGGTCTATAAAGTTCTTACATCCATTTTGAGAGCTAAAATTAATAAACATATAGACACCAACTCCATCATGTCTGTCTCTCAAAATGGATGTAGGAATGGGTCCCGCGGTACTAAGGAGCTACTCCTCATTGATATGGCCATTAGCCAACAGGTTCGTCGTTCCCGAAAGGATCTGTCGACATGTTGGATAGATTACAAGAAGGCCTATGACTCGGTGCCACATACATGGCTAATGAGGGTGCTGGAGTTCTATAAAATAGATACAACTCTGCGCACCTTCCTGATGACGTGTATGGGGCAATGGAGGACGGTCCTTCGCTATCCAGGATGTCGAAATATCCAGAGGAATAGCGAGCCAATAAGGATCGAGCGAGGCATATTCCAGGGCGACAGTTTGAGTCCGCTTTGGTTTTGCTTAGCCTTGAATCCTCTAAGCACGCTGCTGGAAGATTCAGGTCTAGGCTATCGGCTGAGGAGAGGTGGTCAGGTTATATCTCACCTCCTCTACATGGATGACCTAAAACTTTTTGCCCCTAACAATTTGCAACTGATGGAGCTACTGAAAATTACTGAAACTTTCAGTAGCGCCATCAGGATGGAATTTGGTGTGGACAAATGTGCGGTCATGCATGTAAAGCGAGGGGAGATTGTGGAATCCGTGGGTACCCAACTCTCGGATTCCACATACCTTAGAACCCTCTCCGCAGCCGAAACCTATAAGTATTTGGGTATGTCGGAAGCGTTGGGCATCAATGCTACTGACATGAAGCAATCGTTGAAGGAGCGCTTCTTTGGCCGCCTGAAAAAAGTATTTAATAGTCTTTTATCAGGCGGGAATAAGGTGCGTGCCTTCAACGGTTGGGTCATGCCGGTTTTGATGTACTCTTTCGGCATACTCAAATGGACTCAGACTGAACTCGAGGCTCTGGATAGGAGGGTCCGTACGCTGTTGACTGCAAATCGAATGCATCACCCACGGTCATCGGTAATGAGGCTGTATATCCCGCGAAAATGTGGAGGTCGTGGCTTTTTAAACGCTAAGACCCTCCACAATCGCGAGATATGCAGCCTCAGGGAATATTTCCTACATACCGACGTGGGGATGCATCGAGATGTGGTCGCGGTGGACAAGGGCCTCACCCCGCTCTCCTTGGCTAAAGAGAACTGGCGCAAGCCAGTAGTGCTTGACACCAATGATCGCATGGAAGTATGGCAGAGCAAGGAGCTTCACGGACGCTTTTACCGGGCCCTACATGGACCCGATGTAGATTTACTAGCGTCCGTAGCCTGGCTGCGTTTCGGTGACCTCTTTGGAGAAACCGAAGGTTTTGTCTGTGCAATTATGGACGAAGTTATGATGACGAACAATTACCGGAGATTTATTGTGAAAGACGGCACGGTTGACATCTGTCGGGCATGCCACCGGCCGGGAGAATCAATCAGGCATATTATCTCCGGGTGTTCTCGTCTAGCTAACGGAGAGTACTTGCATAGACACAACCTTGTAGCCAGGATAATCCATCAGCAACTTGCTCTGAAATACAGCCTTGTCGAATCTGAGGTGCCGTACTACAGGTATGTGCCCGACCCAGTTCTCGAAAATGGAAATATCACATTGTACTGGGATCGATCCATCATCACTGACAGGACTATTGTTGCCAATAAGCCTGATATAGTGGTGGTGGATCGATCAGAGCGGCGCGCAATGATTGTTGACATAACCGTCCCGCATGACGAAAACCTCGTGAAAGCCGAGAAAGATAAACAAATCAAGTATCTTGACTTGGCTCGCGAGGTTGTCGACATGTGGGATGTGGACTCAGCGATCATTGTGCCCATAGTCGTGACAGCCAATGGCTTAATAGCCAAGAGCCTCGACCAACACCTGAGGAGGCTCTCGTTGGGCAGCTGGATCAAGGGCTTGATTCAGAAAGCGGTACTTCTGGACACGGCTCGCATTGTCAGGAGGTTCCTCTCTCTGGAGCCCTGACCACCGGTGGCTTGGACCCTGTTCCCGATACCGGTGGGCTACTATTTTTTATATTTTTAAATGTTTTTTTTATCTTTTTGTTTACAAAAATATTTAAAAATGTAATTTATATGTATTTAAATGAAATAAAGGAGATAATAATAATATAATAATAATATAGATATAGATTTGGTTGAATTGTTGCAGACACATAGAAGAAATTAGAATGTAGATAATACTATTATTGAAAACTTAATGTAAAAACATTTTTATTAAGCATTTTACCACAACTCGTGGCTACGTAATAACAATCACATGAGTCGTTCGATCAGGTTAAGCTACGCTTGACGCGGTCGGTCCGTGGATGGGTGACTATCTTTACATACCGAGAACCCTCCGTGCCTCGGATCAGGTTAAGCTGTTGGTCCCAGCAGCTGTCATTCGTGGATCTTTGACAGTTATTACGGGTCGTCAGAAGGCCGAGTCTAACAACCAGTTTTACCAAGGCGTATCGTGTTACATAGTAACTGGGTTGTGGAGGTCAGATAGGCAGTCACTCCACGTAAAATACTGGCATTCAGCTGCTTTCGGTTAGACTGGAAGCTGGCCTGAAAAGGCTAGGCAGATGATGACCACAATTTTATTCAAAAGCTAATAAAGTCTAGATTTTTATTACGTAGATAGACTAATAATATTATGGTTTTGTAAATTTAACTTAACGTTACACAAAGTCAAAGTCAAATCATTTATTTCAAATAGGCACATAAAAGGCACTTTTGAACGTCAAAATTAAAATTAAAATAAAATTGATTCTAGTCGCCCCTTCCAAAAGGTAGTTTTCGTATGGAGAAGAATGGGCAAGAAACTCCACCGTTACTCTTTTAAAATGTTTTACAATTAAACTATTTCGAAAGCTTGTATTTTTGTTCAATATATTATTCAGTATATTATACTGAAATAAAACTTTGTGTTCAACAAAGCGATCGCAGATATTTGATACCAAGATTTTTCCAGAAGACTGACCTCGCAGACAAAAATAAGCGATTTTAGGTAAACATAAGACACGTTTCCAAATAAATACTGAATCTGAAGTAAGCTATTACAAAGAAACTACTAAACTTGAAAACTGATAAAAAAAGTTTCTGAGCATTTTGAGTGGGTATAAAGCACGATGGAAACGGTTTTGATATTTCTAAGTGTATAGAACTATGGAAATAGTTTATGTTGTTTCTTTAGGTCTGGGCTTATTTATGTAAAGGTGTGTCTCCTGCGCGTGTTTTTTCGAAACATTACACAGAAAAACTTTTTTACAAAAAAATAACACAACCGACTTACAAAAAAGACACTACAAAGTGAAAAATAACTTTAATTTCGGAAGTCGGTGTCGTTGGGTTCGCATTTTAGTTGTTTGCAACCGGTTGTTTATTTTGCAAAAAAGTTTTTATTTTTCACTTTTAAATTGTAATTTTCACAAGTAATTTTGGCTTAAAAACCAAACTACTAAACCGTCTTTGATGAAATTTGTATGGGACAATCTGAAAGTATGTCCTTACAAATAAAAAAAGAATTTTGCAAATCGGCTTATAAATAACAGAGTTCTGGTAACAAAGACAAAAAAAAAACAGTCGATTTGAAACCCTGCTCCTTTTTTGGAGTCGGTTAAAAAACCATACACATAACCATTTGTTTTCATACACAAGTTGTCTCCTGCGTATTAAAATATTTTTAGATTAGTGCAACTATTCACGACAATATTATTTCAAAATGCTAAATGCTAGATGTGCGCGGTGCGCGTGGCGGTTAAAAATGAAACAAACCCTACCCCTCTTCACCCGCGCGGGGAATGTTTTCCATTCAACTCGGAAAACAAAAACATCGTGTTTTCATACACAAATGTGTATGGCCACGCCTCTTTGTTTTGACGTTTTTGTGTAATGTTTCGAAAAAACCCGGTACAGTCCCGAGCATACATGATAAAGAAGCCCACGTTACACGCCACCTAAATATATCGCGCCGGGATTATATCACGCACTGGATTTTCAACTCTCTGTATTGAGCCTAGCATTGAAAATCCAAGAGAGCGCATCCAAGCGCGTCAAAAAAACACACTGTTTTATTTTAACTCTCGGCGCTAAGAAGGGCGTTGAAATTCCAAATTCGCCGCGGGAAAACGCAACCGTGCGCACCTGGGCTAAGCCGCGTTTTTCTCGTGAAATAACAATCGCTTTAAGAATAACCCTATTTCATAATATTATGGTTTCTTAAAAACTATGTTCGTAGTACCATAAAATATATATCAATACTTTATGAGAAATTCGCTTTTGCTCATTTATTATGTATATGCTCGTAACTGTGAGCAGTTTGTGGCCGAGTGGTAACCGGTGCCGACTGGTTTTTGGAACGAAGTTCCTTATCGCGCGTTGCGAAAGGAGGCTAGACGGAAAAAATTAAGACCAAAAGTTGGAACGACACTTTTTGCCATAGTTGTAAGCCGTGCGGCGTGCGCGTGTTTCTCTGTCTGTCTCTCTCTCTCTCTTTGAACTTCGTTCCATCCGGGTGTCCCTTGACACCTCTCAAGTTTTTTTACATTTCTATGGGCCTGACTTACAAGTTGTAGGTCATGGGTTCGAACCTAGATGAGGCAGGACTTTACTTTAGGTAAATAATTAAGGATGATTAAGGAAAACATCGTGAGTAAGCCGGCATGTCCTAGAATAAAAAAAAAATCAAAGACGACATCTACCAACCCGCAGTACCTCTCGAAGAGAGAAGGACTGTGTGTCAGCAGTGCGAATATTATAGGCTGATTATGCTCGTGGTATATACGTAAAAAAACCTCCATTAATTGAAAAATAATTTTCTACAGCTAAATGATTAGTCCTAACTACAACGGATTCAAAACAAAATAAGTTAATAGGAATGATGAGCTGCCGGTCGATTCTGTAAAAATCTCGCCGTGAAAAGTTAGGTGAAGTGAGCTTAGAGTGAGCTGTCAACGCTGTCAATCCCTAGCATTAGTTGGAATGACAGCTCACTTCACGTAAGTTTTCACGGTGAGATGGTTACAGAATCGCACTGCTGGACGCCTTCAACAAGAACTGGTCCATATCAGCTTTAAACAGGGAGACGTGGAAAGAGAGTAGGGAGGCCTTTGCCCTGCAGTGGGACATGACAGGCTTTTAATAATAAATAAAGTTAATAGAAAAAGAGATTGATGAATGTTTAGAAGTTTTCTTAGGGCTCATTTTTCAATCATCAGAAGGACAATTCTCATAATTTTAAGAACGTTCACAGTCTGATCTCAGTCTCAATCCGTCAAAAATACGTCTAATTTCCCTACATTTTGACAAGTTTTTGACATTTGTTTGCCGCCGAGCTGAGACTGTGACTAGATTTTGAACGTTTTAAATTACGGGAATTCGGGCCCCTGATAACTTTATTCGAGGAATAATTTTGAAATTTTGACAGTTATTTCATACATAAAATTATCTGGCGATGATATAATCAACCCTTAAACGAATAAAAGGAGGTGCTAATACTTTATAAAGAACTTGACGGAATAATAACATTATTTTCTGACGCAGTAAAGATTTTAATCAGAGTAAGAAACTGCGAGTGGAAGTTGAATGATGTTTACATTGTTCGTTCAAACTTTACTTAAGAGGTCTTACAGTTCTTGCGACTGTGCAAATGCTTTAAGATGTCATTTTTTTTAATTTTGTCACTAAAGTAGTCATCAGTGATTTTATAATATAATGTTTGACGAAATTATTTTATTTCTCTACAATTTTATAATCAATGTTGCGTCAGTAAATTTTAACAGATAATGATAATCTGTTACAATTAAAAAAATATACCTATGCACAAGTTATAAACAGTAACTAATTTCATTAAATTCTGAGGTAATCATTAATTTCATTTTAAACGGAAAGCCCAATCTCCTGTGATATTGTATTTCAACTGGGGCAGGATGCTGGTGATCTTACCACTAAAGTTAAGTATTGTACAGTTTTTGCTTATGCATAACTGCCATGGTGGAAACTGAAACACTGTTTATAATGAAACAATAAATAAATATTATCTTATCTTATTATTTTTTTCCTGTGCAATGTGCACGAAATTGAGATATTATTTCTCTTCCTAACCAACCCGATTTCAACCCTGCAAATCTCGAATACGGTACCAAGCTTAACGTCAAACTAGTGGGTAGTTGAGAAATTCTCATATAAAATAATGTCCAAGAGTACTGTAACTTCGGTAATTGTTTCTACGACTCGCCTTCGCCTGCACTTCCAGATACGCCAATCTGAAATGCAGTCGCCGTACGAGGGTTTAATAGCATAGAGAATATGTTAAGTCGATTGCACATCGGAGAAAACAAATTAAATGTTTGTTCCTAGTATATTTTATTACTAGTCATAATTATAAATAAAGACAGGGTCGATACGTCAATCCGACATTAAATTAAACTTCGTATATTCATTCTTGTAATTTTTTTTACAATAAAATTAAACTTAAACTCAAGCCCAATTAGGGTAAGTAGAAGCTAGAGTTATAAAAAAATTCTTTTGTTTGGAGGCATGAGGAACAGGGTGTAAAGTTCACTTAACCTCCATAGAAAAGGGAGGATCCTCCGACCAGATGCGTGTTGTGTCTGGCGGGCTATTGCCTAAGGATTGATGTTGGGAAATTGTATCTATGCTAATTGCGTGGTAAATTTTGCTTGCGAGATGCAGGATTTGAGTGACGTCAGTAAGACGCGTTGTTCGCATGTGGCGTTGTAGATACCGCGACAATATCGATAAATGGATTTAGGTATTTGATGGTTACAAAACACTTCATTACATAAGTATTCCCCCTGTTTTCATTTACTGACGTATTATCATCCCTATATGATATATCATTCTAATATTTAATATGGGTCTTTAACCCGATCATTTCCTCCAAAAATGCTCAATCCCAATTTATTGGGAGTCCCGGCCCCTTTCGTTGTCTTTACCTTTTTGCCTGTTCTATTTTTCCTTATAGATTGACAAAATAACAAATTAAATCATATAAAACGCAAAGCCTATTATTTCTCCTCTTTAGCCGCAAAAAAGATTGTATCATATGTTACTAGCAGAGCCCCGCGGTTCCACCCGCATAAATTTAGATTTCGTTGAAATATTGGGATAAAAAGTTTTTTATGTATCAATCCTGGGGGTCTACTCCGAAGTAGTATCGGCCGAATTTTCGGCCGTTTCCTGCTACGAAGTTACTATTTGGTTCGGTCGCATCCGATCCTACACTCCTACACTCTTTCGAATATTGACTATAGTCCCGACCCAACTGAGCCGATCCGAAATTTTTTCGCATTTTTCAATGATATTCGGTTCGGCCATGTGTCGGTCCGATCCGAACATTCGCACATTGCTCTTCGGAGTAGGCCCCCTGGTTATAAACTATCTGTGTGCCAAATTTCATCCAAATCCGTTCAGTAGATTTTTCGTGAAAGAGTAACAAACATCCATCCATCCATTCATAAAAACTTTTACGTTTATAATTTTAGTAGGAGTAGGAACTAGAATAACCGACTGCGGCGAAGCCCAAAAGGAAGGTAATATTTTAATTGAAGCGATAATTTTTTCCATACATGCTCAATCCCAATTTATTTGGAGTCTTCGTTACTTTGTCTATAGCCTTATTCTCTATGACACACTGAACGAAAACGCGCGAAATGAACGCGAGATTGTCGGTATTTGTAAGGTAGTAGTAGGTAAGTTAAGTGGTCATAGTGAATTAGGACCCTGTTCTTCTCTGTGAAGCCTCAAAGGAATTTTGTATTTCAATGGAGAAGGTCGGGCAAAGCTAATTGTATGTAGATGGCGTAATCATAACTAGGTCCCTACGGCCTACAATAAATTGATATTTTGTTCATTCATTCAATTTCGTGTTCATTCATGAGATTGGTTTTATTTCACCATTTCGTTATTTTCGGTGATTTCAATATTTAAAATCAAGAATTTCACATAAAAGTGTAAGAATTTTAAACCTTAAATATTTCCCCGTAATCACTTTCTTCAAAATGTTTCCAACATAACCTCGGACTCAGTTTAGTTAAAAAAATCTAGACGAATAACTTTAAGCCACAGTCTTTTACTTTACGGTCTTTCGGGAAATGGCGGTCTCCAAATTTCGGAGTACTTAGGAACACAAAAACACGTTATTTACGCAAAAATAAAATAAAACCATCTCACGCCTTTTTTTATTCGCTTGTGCTGGGAACTATAGGTCAACCGCTTAACTGAGACGTTGCCTGAGGTAGCAGCGCGGTGCGGGAGGGGTGTGGTGACGTGATGCGAGAGCTCATTGATTCGTCAACTTGTGACAACTATCACCCCTCCCGCACCGCGCAACTACCTCAGGCAACGACTCAGTAAGGCGGTCGGCCTATAATTATAACAGCGCTATTTTGACAGTTGCCTTCCTCATAGATTGATTTCTCAACGAGTGAAAAATACTGTCACCAAATTCAACGAAAAAAACTCAAAACTTAAGACAGTAGATAACAATCTGTATTTTACTTACAATAACAGATAATAAAAGTTACTTCATAGTTCTAGTTCCGAGTACTAAATTAGAAGTGTTGACTTGGCAAACAAGTTTGAGATTAAGCGGTGCAAGAAAACTTGTGCTGGGTTGTTGAAAGCTGAGTGCAAAGAAAACAGTATTAATATAGAAACTTTTTGCATCTCCAGAGAGAGTACAGGTCAATCTCTTAATGTACAGACTTGAAGTAAAAGTTTTAATACGCGTTAGGTACGCATATAGTGGAAAAATGAAAGAAGAACCATAAACACGTAAGTAATTTAGTTAGATAATGGCGCCGATTCCCTTGTTCACAAACTAAACTAAATTTAAGTTCGGTGCATCTTTTTCTAAAAGGACAGTGAAGATAAAATATTAGTTTAGTCCTGTCAAATTATGATACTCCATAGACAGTATAGACGTGATTATAAATATGGCAACTAAAAATACGTCAATTTAGGTCAGGCCTGAATTTGACAGAACTAAACTAATATTTTATCTTCTGTCATTTTCTTAATGAAATAGAATGAAAAAGATGCACCGAACTTAAATTTAGTTTAGTTTGTGAACAAGGGAAACGGCGCCATTGCACATGAAACTAAAATTCAAAGGATTATACTAAAAAAACCATGAAAAGTTATAAATAGTTGATGGAAAACCTATCCCGAAAAAGAAGGATAAAATAAATAATCAGTCTATAATGTTCCCACTGCTGGGACACAGGCCTCTTTTCCAGAAGAGGGAGTGGGCCGTAATTGCTATACGAAAACCACCATAACTGCTACGAAATAAAGGCGTTGTCAACGTTTTGATGTAGCAGCATCTGCAAACAGTATAATCAGCCTACAGTGTCCCCACTGCTGGGATACAGGCCTCCTCTCTGTGAGAGGGAGTGGGCCCAGTGCGGGTTGGTAGATAATAATAATAAATAAATAATAAATATCCCTGGACATTTCACACAGCGCCATCTAGTCCCAAGTTAAGCAACCTAATGCTTGTGTTATGGTAACAAGATGGCTGATAAACTACTTATATACATTTTTTTTTGTAAATACATACATATTATAGATAGAAAAACACCCAGACTCGGAACAAATACATGTAGGTCATACAAATATTTGTTCCGTGCGGGAATCGAACCCGCGACACGCAGCGCAGCAGTCAATCGCTTAACCACTGCGCCAACCGTGCCGTCAAACTAAAAATATTACAGTCCATACATTGTTAGTAATAATAAGTTAGTAACAATTTTTGCTTATCTGCTATGTTAGTAAATAACTCTGATTTTATCGTGTTAAACCTAATGACGGCACGGTTGGCGCAGTGGTTAAGCGATTGACTGCTGCGCTGCGTGTCGCGGGTTCGATTCCCGCACGGAACAAATATTTCAAGTCAGTCAGTCAATCGCTTAACCACTGCGCCAACCGTGCCGTCACATGTCTTCGAATCTTTGATTCTAGGACATGCCGGTTTCCTCAGGATGTTTTCCTTCACCGTTTTGAGAGCAGTGGTGATAAAATAATTTACACAAATTAAAGCGCCTATTATTGTTCAAACCTACGACCCATGTCTCGTAACCGTGGCCGTTACCACTGTGCTTAGGAGAAAATAATACAGCTGTATTAAAATCTAGATGATAAATGGAACATAAAAGATATCTCTCATCATAAACTTAGCATAGAAATGTCCATGTCATCGCAAGAGACGTGACGAAATAAACGAGAAAGATACTGTCTGTTCTTGACATACAGTATTTCTGTAGTTTATTTCCTCGAGAGATTTACATATATTTTGTAATTTAATTTATGAAAAACGTAAGTTGAAATATCCTGTTCTGTTCGCATAATCGACGATTCATAATAATAATAATTATGTGAAAAGGTAGATAATAATTAAATAATATTTAAAATATATAATAATAATGTATAAATATATATATAAAATAATAATTAAAATTTGATTTAAATATATGTTATATGTAAATCAAATTTTAATTATTATACTCGAGACACTACAAAAATTCCAGAAGACTGTAGAAAACTGAAATACATATTTCTGTTTCCTACAATCTTGTGGATATTTTGTAGCGACTCGAATTTATAAAGTAGAATTATCTGAGTGCCATATTAAAATAAGGCCTCTAATAATTAATATTTTGCGCTAAAAATATTACTGAACACTAATATGTATAACGAAAACCGCAAATAATTCCTATATCCTAAAAATACTAACTAACCAAGTAACTGCGACCAACTTGGATGTAGCGTTCGTTAGCAACTGCCACGTTTGCAACAGCCGAGCGAGGCGAACGAGCGAAGCGTCCGCACAGGTCGCTTCGCTCATTCGGCTCGCGCGTGGTTGATCATAATTCTAACCTAACCTAACCCGTATGGTAGTAGTACTCTAGCTTAGTTACTGCGTCAACTACATATTATTAAAAAAAGTGTGCATCATTAGAAGCGCAAAAAGTTTTTAGAGGTTTATTAAGTTAAACAAATTGTAATTAGGTCAATATTTTTTTGGAGGATCGGTTAAATATTTCTTTCCAAAATATAATGTTTGGGGTCTGTCTCTAAACATAGGTAGGTACAGACGCCAGCAGGTCAAGCTACCCGAAACTGTCAAATTTTCCCAATCAACCTTGAACTTTGAACCAGCGTTAAAGTGGAAAATCTATTAAAGAAATTTGACAGATTGTACGAGTAGCTTGATGTGCTGGCGTCTGCACAAAATAGATAAATGCACTTTATAATTCTAGTGCTAAATCAACTAAACTTAATCAGCTTCCTACTAACCAGCTATAAACTCGTAAGAGTCAAGTTTAAAGTCAAAGGCAATATCATTATTCCCGACCCAATTTGGTGCTAACAGGCCAGTGTAAAATCAACTTAATCCCAATTCCCAGCGGTATTCACATGTGGATGCGTCGAGTTTACGTCTAATTGCGATTTCGGGAATAGCATTCCGCTTCTATGGCATATAATAGAGCGGAGCACTAGAACACAGAATATTATAGAAGGTTCGCTCCATACACTGAATGAAAACGCACGCACACATACACACTCTTCATATAAAGCCCGATGCAAAGTTCATGGCGGTTCGGAACATGAGGCGAATTGTTGCGCAGTAAAAAATTCATGTGTCAGCGGAGGTTAGGGGTAGGGTACTGCGCAGAGAGTAGCGCACTTCAAAGCTCTCATAAATTTGACAGTATGTAGGCATTTAACAACGAGTGCAAGTGCACTCGCCATAGGAATTCGGTTGAGATCGCCGTACGTACGCATCTATGTGTGCGTGCGTATGTTTTCGTTCATTGTGTGAACTCGAACTTCTGTACTATTCTGTGATTCGAATCTACATGGAATGAGAACTTAATTCATGGACTTAGCACCCGAAGTAACGACCGACATAGCTTGCAAGCTGACGTTGTATGTTTGCATAGAACTGTAGTTTACGGTTATCATTACATATTTTAAATTAAATTGCTAGTTCAATAGGTTATGCATTAGCTGGTGATAGTGAAGTGCAGTATTTTTAGTATTTTTAGGTCTAAAGGAAAAATTACATACATAATGTAACAAAGCATCGCGCCTTTAATCCCTGAAGGGTTAGGTGGACAGGTACCTATGAATACTACACCCATTAGGCCAGTTATGTAATGTGTAGACTTTAACGGGCAAATGAAATGTAAGAAAAAAAATGTAAGTAATGGTGGTTACAATATAAAGTAAAAATGTTGTTATCTCATTCCTTTTAATGTATAATTCATGATAAATACGAAAGCGTTCCTACATAAATCATGAATTAAACATCTCGATCCCGATTTCTGGGAATCTCGTTTGTGGATGACACAAACTGATTATTTATTTCATTATGATAATCAAACTTTTTATTGGGTTTTTGTTGGGTTTTCATTACTTTCTTATTATTACGTTTGAAAAACTTTGTAATTCGCTGTGGAGGTCTTTATGCTTGTGGAAATGTATTTTTTGAGTACTTAAGTATGTTTACATAGGAGAGCCATGGGTTGTGGTTTTTTATTGTTATAAAAGAAGGAAAAATAGTTCATTGCGATTTTGAAATATCTTGGGTACTGCAGTTATAGTAGGTAAGTACTATCAGATAAATTAATTATTTATGAAATTGACTTACTACATCATTTTGCCGTGTTATAGCCATTTTATACAACTTTCAAAGAATGACAGTAATTTTGAATTGAATATACGGTCAACTTAAGTTGGTAGTCATTTTGGTAAAAAAAGACATTTTCTGACTTAACTAAAGGATGAAGAATGCAACTCTTCCCTAGAAGCTTGGTCTAGATTTTAGAAACATATAGTAAGCCCGAAGTTGAAACTAATGATAAGTAATTGACAGATCTTGTCGTCAATAGGAACTTTTACTATGGCATTTTATATTCTGGTCTTGTAATGTTAATTACTGAACAAAGGTACCTAGTATTGTATACAATCAAGTATTTTCTAACTGAACAGACAGCTGTGCTGCTGGGAAGTTTGTTGCGCTACTTTTTCTTCCCAGCGATAGCACTAGGAAGTGGTGAAGGGCGGGCGTTTTTGGGGGACTGTCTTTTGTAATTTTGACGTTCGAAAAGTGCTGATTCTCAGCCTAATTTGAATGAATGACTTTTGATTTTGATTTCGCACCAAACAAATCTATCCCGGTAAAAAAGAAACGGTCATTAGAAGAAAAATAATAAAGTAAATTGGTTTAAATTTTGGGCAACATGTTTTAAAAATTTGTGCCAATTAGTTGCATTGTTCTTTCAAACCTACAGCAAGATAGAGTGTAGTATTTTATTAATAAAACTCTTTATCAAATAAAGTGGAATACCCGAGGAAATCTAATACTGCTCAACATGAAACCAGTTCCTACCTAAGCAATTTTCATATTTTCCTTCGCATTTTGCAACGAAAACAGTTTTCATCATATTATATCTCAGAATTTTATTTCTAACCTTACACTATTTCTATTGCGATGTCATATTTCTGAGAGTTTTACAAAGAAATGCATTTAACTTTCAGTTGTGACATTAAAGTAAACGAGAAATAAATAGAATCAGCTTACAAAGAAATCCTGCTAAAGTCCAAACAGGCATTTTTACACCCTAAAGTCATTCGTTTGTCATAGGGCTGATTTTTCAATCGACAGATAATTTTTATTCTTTGAATAACATTGACGTCCAGGCAGATTTTGTATGGTAGGACTGTCAAAAATTCTAAATTATTCCTCGAATAAAATTATCTGGCGTTGGAAAAATCAGTCCTTAATCATATTAGCAATCATAAAAACCTTAGTTGGAAAAGAAAGGAAAAAACCTTTATTTGCGGCAAACATGACGCAGAGAAAGAACACAAAAACAATCAATCATAATCAATCGCCAGCTATAATAAATAATATATTGTAATTTTTTCGTATCATGAAGCTTCAAAAGAAGAAACAATTTAAAATAATTTTGTTACCTACTACCGCGAGAGAAATCACTTTCGATGTAAAATGAACTACTTAAGAACCAGCTTCTATTCTGTAAAAGTCACACCTTGAAAGCTAAGGTGAAGTGAGCAAGGGATTGACATTATTGTCAGCCGATCTATTCCATAAAAATGTCACCGTGAAAAGTTAGGTGAAGTGATCCCTAGCATTAGTTGGAATGACAGCTTACTCCACGCTCACTTCACTTAAGTTTTCACGGTGAGATAGTTACAGAATCGCACTGCTGGGTTACTGCAAGCTCACTTCACCTAAGTTTTCACGGTGAGATTTTCACAGAACAGCCGATCGATTCTGTAAAAATCTCACCATGAAAACTTAGGTAAAGTGAGCTGTCAATATTGTAAATCCCTAGCATTAGTTGGAATGAAAGCTTACGCCGAAGCCTGCCAGGGTAGCGGGAACATCCGAAAGGGTTTACCGCTGCCCTGGAACATAAAGGGCTAAGGAAGGAACACGGGTGGGTTTTAGTCAGTAAGAGTCTGACACTCTCTTCTGCTCCACCCAGAGCGGGAGCTCACTCCACGCTCACTTCACCTAAGTTTTCACGGTGATATGGATACAGAATTGCACTGCAGATCAGCTTATCAGACATACTACGTTCAACATCAGCTATTTTGTAATTTCATAATGCTGCATCGCGTTTTGGTTACACGTTACGTAAGTGTGGTTGATTAGTATGATGAGTACCTGATTAATACACGTTGATGCGCAAATAATCTACAAGAAGCAATTGAAGCTAATGACAATATAGACACAAAACACTGACATTTGCAATTTATCATTTCGGGGACCCATAAAATTTGTACGTTGTTTAAACGATGCAATTAATTTGTTGCTCATCATCATCTGTCTGACCATCTGATCTGTCTGCCTTTCTGACCTCCACAACCCAGTTACTGGGTAATACGAAACCCCTTGGTAAGACGGGTTGTCAGACTTTCGGGCTTCTGACGACCCGTAACGACTGTCAAAGATCCACGAATGACAGCCGGGACCAACGGCTTAACGTGCTTTCCGAGGCATGGACGCAAGTATGGTCTTGGCATGTAAAGATGGTCACCCATCCATGGACCAACAGCGGCAAGCGTTGCTTAACCCGATCGATTGACCCGAGCGGCTGTTATTACTTAGCCACAAGCCCCTCATTCATTTGTTGCTATATATTCTTATGCTAAAAGCAGCGTATCTTACCTTCCCTCTATGCGTCCAATTAATAGTATTGGGCGGTTCTGGCGTATGTCTGACAATACATGTCAGGTTTATCGTAGAACCGGCGTAAATGAACAGGTCTGGACCTCCCATGACCTCGGTCTCGGGTTCTGTGAACAACGGGTTTACTTTTGAGTACATTGTTAGAAACATAAGTAATTAGTAAGGGATAATTAGAGGTACTTGGTTACGTGTATTTGATGTAGGGAATGTTTGAGACTGGTTAAAGAAAGGCTGGTTAAAAAAAGAAACATATTTTGCAAATCTGTCTATGTATATACGACGGAGTTAAGCCCGACCATACATATTTTTTTTTTCAATTATAAACATCCGAATTGAGAACCTCCTCCTTTTTTGAAGTCGGTTAAAAATAACCTGTTTCTGGCATCTTTCAAAATACTTCTAATACAGTTTATCTTTACACAGTAATCAGAAGTAGTTTCTTAATTTCATGTATTCCTTTTAATACTCTGAGTTTGTTTCGGCCTTTCTTCTCAGAGTAGTTAGATAAGATAAGCCGACCTCATCTAGCTTTTAATATTTTTTAAATAATAATAATATGACGTGTAAAAGTGATTCCGATATCCTATTTACGGAATAAACAATTTCATTTCATTGTTTTAGGCGCGTCTGTCAAGTCCATTAATCAGTCTGGTTTCGTTTGGTTAAGTAACTATTAAAGGGACCAATATTTGGGACCCAATTTATTTATTTATTTACTAGCTGCGTTATCATCCGCATAAGTTTCGATCCCGTGGGAATATCGGGATAAAAGGTATCCTGCATGTTAATCCTGGTTATAAACCATCTGTGTGCCAAATTTCATCCAAATTCGTTCAGTAGTTTTTGCGTGAAAGAGTAACAAACATCCATTTATCCATCCATACAAACTTTCACGTATATAATATCTGTAGGATTTTATTTTATTCTTAAAAAACGTTGCCCCTCACAAGGAATTTCTCCTGTATCGTGGGTAGTAGAAATGCATAAGGCCAAGTCCACCGCTGTTCACTATTTTTATGATGTCAACAATCAAATAAAACAGCTGTAAGGTTCTAAGCTTTAAAAAAGAGTTTATAGTTTCAAAACAAAAATAAAACTCGGAACTTCTCACACTTTGTCCCCTCTGTTACCTGTGGTTTCTGAGCTGCTGAAATATCTTTATAAACTTAAGAACTGTAGTTGTCTTATTCCCTAAACAAATAAAACTAAAACTATTCTCAAACTGCAAAGTGCAAACTGTGCTAAGTTTGTAAATGAATTCTGCTCAAGAAGACACGTGCGGGTGAAAACTTCCTCCAAAGTTTACAATTGATAACACGTTGATGTTTAAAACATCTCTCGTGCTAAGTTGTAAAAAATAAATGTGTATAAGGAAACTTAATTCAAAAAAATAATATTAGATTTCTTGATTTTACCAAGCTCTACTTGAACTAAAATAAACATTAGTACAGGCAACATTTTACTGAATATAATGTTAATCTCTTTTCTGAACCCTTTGATATATACAACTGAGTCTGGGGATAAAAATATTTAATTATACTAAAGATATTTAGTATGTTATTATTACCCCAGACTAGAACGAAGTGGTTTCGTCGCTGAGTAATAATAACTGCGAAGAATAAGGTTAAGCTGTGTATGTATGTATACCGAGGTCGGTCCGCGGATGGGTGACCATCTTTACATACCGAGACCCCTCTGTGCCTCCAAAATGTTAAGTCGTTGGTTCCTACTTACATTCGTGGTAAAATACTTTACGTTTCTACTGCTGGGACACAGGCCTCCTATCTTCAAAAGGGAGTGGGCTGTAATCTACCACGCGGGCCATTACGGGTTGGTAGATGTCACGTGACTTCGATTTTTTGGTTCTAAGATATTCCGGTCTCCTCACGATATCCTTTACCGTTTAGAGAGCAGTGGTGACAAAATTATTAACACCAAGTAAATCACCTGTCTGGGTTCGAATCCATGACCTACAACTCGTACGTCGGGGCTATTACCACAGGGAGACCACTTCTCTAATATGACAAAATCGGATAAGTAAAATACTAGAGATAAACTCTGTACCTACTTCAGTTACTTGCCTCCAAAAGAGGATACTAACCCAACGACTCAACTAGAGTATTAACCTCCTTTCGAACACACCAAACAATAGAACATCGAATATTAACACGTAATGTCACAAGCTCAATACATAACCGTCAGTCACAAAAACGCAATAACGCGGAGGATTCCAGCAACCTTTAACAAAAAATAGTTGCCATGAAATTCTGCTTCATTACTCCAAAGGAAACTTTGACATTTTGTGAGAGACATCTGCTGTTCCTTAACACGAGGGTTCCATTACACATCGGGTAGAAAGCCGAAAGGACATTTTACTAGGTACATTTTTTTCTATCCTTTGAAGGCATTAGGGAGGCTCGAATGGTATTCATTGTAGTGTGTTATAATAGTAATATTAAAGCTATTTTATGGAAAAAGGTATGGAAAAAGGAGTTTCTTCTAGAAAAAAGTGTTTTAATATTTCTCTGATTTCTAACATTTAGGCCCGCTCGCATCACGAATTACTATAATTGTGTGCTTAGTGCTAAACGAATTTAAGAAATCGTTCTGTTTCAGTCAAGCATGATGACAGGGAAAAAATATTTAGATGTCGATGGGCCATAGAATTCAATATCCTATTGTGTTTATGGTCTTATGGCCAGCACACACATTAAAAAAAAATCTATTTTCATCCTAATAACATTATAAACGCGAAAGTTTGTGAGGATGGATAGATGGATGTTTGTTACTCTTTCACACAAAAACTACTGCATGTATTTGGATCATATTTGGCATACAGATAGTTTATAACTAGAATTAACACATAGGATACTTTTTATGCCGATATTCCTACGATATCGAAACTTATGCGGGTGAAACCGCGGGGCGTTGCTAGTGGGCATTGAATTCAATCTTTAGTTTCGAACGGTTGTAATAACTATTCCCCGTTCCATATTTAATGTCTCTTAAATCAACACAAACCATAAAATATAACCCCAACCCTACACTAAATAAACTTTCGATAACCTAAAACGATATCTACTCACCATACCCTAACTAAGAGCAAACCAACAATGTGCTAACGTAAATAACTTTAATATCGAATGAAATAATAATAGAACAACACACGGACAAAGTAAAAATACGGTACATTATATTCTAAGGGTCTGTTCAGGCGTGCCACCGCACAACCACACCACAGCGGAAAAAATGTGTCCGTGCACAAAGTATGCAAGTTATGTGGAGTTAGCGTTTGACGGTCGCGCGTCGTGGCGATCATGTGGTTATCCAACCGACCTCAAGGCACTCGACGCGCAAGAAGCCGACCTTATCGTGGTCAGTTTGTAATTTGTTGCTGTCACAAGACCATTTCATGCAGCTGTAGGAACGCCATCTACACTTTCTATTTACAGTTTTGTCACTATCGTGGTATGGTTGTGATAATAGCAAGTTTGAACAGACCCTTTAGACTACGCGAGTGTGAAACAAAGCCATGCAGACAATAGTTTTAGGAAAGTGTTCTATTTAAGTTTGGCTGCTCTGTATGTAAAGTTGTTTCCGAAAGTTTCTGAAACCCTATGTTCTTTATCACACGGATGAAATATGTATTTAAATGGAGTTTTATGCGCTAATGGAGTTATAAGATTTAAGTTTTCGTCATATAATCCATATTGGTCTTGCAAAGACTTAGCAGGCATAGCTGAATAGTGGCAAATTATTCATTGTCTATACTTATCATCTAATTAGTGAACCACGAACTGGGCAAATTCGGATTATAAATGACGGGTGTGTTGATGTCAATACTGCCATCATTCGATGAAAAGCCGTAACTAAAATTTTTATCAAAAATTACTTAAATATAGGTTCGGACTTGCCACAAAATGGTCCACCTTTCTATGTAGGTGATAAAACTGTAATTAATTTATAGCCAAAGTTACAACTAATAGGGTATAAAATGAAAAGCCATAATTTCCACGGTTGAGCCATATCTAATGGGAGACGCTCCGGGCGTCGGGAGCCGCGTGACGACTCCCGGCCACCGTAGGCGCGGGCCTGCGGGCGGAGAGTAATGGGTAGCTCTCCGTCCGATCAGGACTAGGCCCGTGCCGGACGGCGTGTACGTGTTCCACGCGCGCCTCAAAGAGATGTCAGCAAAAGAGACGGGGCCCCATAGGGCCGAAGCATGCCAGGGTAGCGGGACCATCCGAAAGGGTTTACCGCTGCCCTGGAACATAAAGGGCTAAGGAAGGAACACGGGTGGGTTTTAGTCAGTAAAAGTCTGACACTCCCTTCTGCTCCACCCAGAGCGGGAGGAGTCATTTGATGATTTCCCATCCTCAAAAAAAAAAAAAAAGCCATATCTAATTAGTAAAACCAGTTTGCATACTCAAAAAGCCGTAACTTTATTTTAGGCCTTTTCATGTTATTATCACATTTATCGATCGTATAAATGTACGGCTTTTTATTATCAAGCACGGAGTGCATGGGAAATTTTAGAATTTACGTTATTGTTTTATTCTGCATCCTAAAAAATATCTCCCAACATAGGGTGTTATTTGTGTCACTAAATATTACGAAAACACTTATCGTTTAAAGAGATAATAATTAAATTAAGATCTTACTATTTAAAATAATAATTTACAGATTGTAACTAAAAGCCCTAACTATGAATTTACACTTTGTAGTAATAACGGCTATTCACCGTATCAAGGTAGAATATTGTTGGTCCAAGGAAGATAAGACCAGCAGTTGACCTGATGCTCGTTCCAATCTTTACTTTTCCATATTCTACCGTAACATCAAGCTATTTGTGTCGAATTCAAAGTTTAGTGCCAAGAATTTCTCCAATTCTCAAACGTCTATTGGCTACAAAGTATTTTCTAGATTCTAGTGAAAAATATGGCACAGTAACGTAACTTGTTACAATCTTTGGACAGTTTCGAATAGCCCTGAATTTGGCGGCCGAAACCAAGTTCTGAATGGACCTCGTTCATAGTAATTGGAACGTATCCAAATAGGAATGCATATGGGTAAGTATTTTAGAAGTACTTTGGAAGTGGGAATAAGTGTTCTAGTTATTCATGGTCGTGATAACATTTTAGTGGACGAAAACAAGACATTAGATGCTTATATGGGTAGCAAACACTGGAATTCTTGAAAATGAACCTTGAGTACAGCAAGTTTTAAGGAAGTTAAACAATTATTCTTACTATATAGAGTAAAGTATGTACTTATACCGTAAAATGAAATTAATGCAAATGTCTACAGCTACGTTCAAAATCTAGTCGCAGTCTCGTCTTGGCGACAAACAAATATCAAAAACTTGTCAAAATGTAGGGAAATTAGACGTATTTTTGACAGATTGAGACTGACATCAGACTGAGAACGTTCCTAAAATTACGAGAATAGAGACCCTCAGATCATATCTACCAATATAAAACAGATGGTTAGGTGATAAAGAAATAACAAGTGAATATCGCACATCGAGCTGGAAAAAGACTGCCACATAGGTAAGACCGTAAAAGTGACAGAAACGACAAACTTTTTCTAAAACTTGATATCTTATATTCACGACCGGGTAGGCACTGTAAGTATGTAGTTACGTAATATTAACTGACGAGCAAATCAATGGTATCTAGCTTCGATCAATAATAGTACTAGATTCCCGATAAGCGCTTCAAAAACGGCCCGAAAAATAAGACCACAAATACATTTGTAGTCTTATTTCAAATTAGTAGGTATGTTTTTAACCTTATTACTTAGACTTTAAGTTTCATTTTAGAATAAATGACTGAAAATTTAAAAATAGAATGATTTTTGCAATGGTAATTAAACTTTATGTTTAAGCATTAAGGTTTATAATAAACTGAAGTTGTTAATATTATTAAACTTTTTTTTAAGAAATGTAGATGTTTACGTGTGCAAACGTGGCCACTTGAGCGACTGATTTTTGTTCCTGATCCTTAATCTAGTACTATTACTGATTGAAGGTATCTAGTAAAAAAAATCACTGATTACTAACCTACTATATTAAGATGTACAGCATGCCCTATAGGCGGCGTGGTGGATATCTGGCACTCGTACTGGCCGGAATCGCGACGCTGCGGGCTGCGGATGCGCAGCGCCCACTCCTCGGAGCGCGGCTTGTGCTGCGCCTCGAAGCGCTGGTCCGACGTGTACGTGTAGCGGCCCACTGTCAGCAGGTGGATGTCGCGGTGACGGACCCAGGATACCTGCACGACAAAAATAACATAATGAGAAAAAAAGACTCTCACACGTCTTCATGAAGGGCGTCATTAAAATGACTGCCGAAACAGCACGATGGTACGAAGGTTTGCGACGTAGGTTTTCAAATTTATTGCTATCTCTTTTCTTTGCGAAGTGTGCCGGAACCACTTGCCTTCAGCACTTTGAACCTAAATGTGTAAGTGAACACAGTATCGATCTCAATCTGAATCATTTTGAAAGATATTGCTAATCCATTGCTTCATATGTTCGAAAAATTTGTCTGCTCAACTCAATAGCTTTCATTTTGGCAGTTCAACAACACTACTACAACACTGCCACTACGCACTACTTGCTACTGATAGTGTGTAACGCAACTACCCCAACGGTCTACGCTGATATTTTTTTTATTGACCGCTCCAATAAAAGGAAATCAAGATAAGATGTATACAGAATTTTAACCACATCACTGATGTGAAAAATCGTCTACAATATTATCTTATTAAAAGAACGCGTGTTCCATTAAAAAATATCTCTCCTTAATTTTTAATCCATCCAAAGGTTGTCTTTAAAAGATCGCTCTTAGCGATAAGACCGCCAATCGTGTCACCCTTTGTAAAATTTTATATATTTGTGTTCTGTAATTTGTATGGTGTACAATAGAGAGTATTCTATTCTATTCTATCTCATGAAGTACTGAACCGCTCATAAATACAGTATGACGAAGCGAAGTCTTAGAAGTCTTTCTTAGTGTGTGTAAAGAACATTTAGGATCTAAGAGTTACTTAAACAAACTCAAACATTCAAACCCAAAATATTGATAGATCGAAAGTAAACTGAATTTCAATACCAATCCAAACACTATTAAACCAAACTTCTCATCCAAACATACATTATAAACTGAAGTACATGAAACTTATCGAACAACCTTAGAAATACCGTTGGGTTAATCAAAATGGCATCGCGATAACTAATCCAGTGGATTGCCCTGTCTAACTTATTTGAGATGGGTCGAACAATGATAACAAGAAAATAGTTATTCGTATGTTTAACCAAGAATAACCAATCTTGTGATGATGACAATGGTATCGACAGCTTTAAAGCAAGTGAAGATATAAAAGAAGACACTAAGAACTTAAAATTCCTTTATTTAGAAAAAGTAAATGAAAAAGTAACAATTGGTTTAGATGATAAATGTAAAATAAAAACGCAAGAGTGTTTTTTCTATTGTGAAGCCCTAATACGGGGCCCACGCCAAAACAAATAAAGTGTTTGCTACTACAATATATTATAGGCTTTGATAATAATGAAATGTTTCATTTCTGGCAGCTCAAGAAGATAGTATTTATTTGATAACTGAATTTGATTATTTGGTAGCCATCATCCCAAAGGCCGCCACTACTGACCGAAAGGCTGACTCTGATAACTTTCATAACTGTATTACTTAGAAAAAAAATTTTGCAAAAATCTTTAGTCATCTTTTCACAAATTAGTTAAAATAGTTTCCATCAAGAATTGAGATGCAGGCAGAAATGAAAAAGCAGTAAACTCTTAATCGGTTGTGATGTTGATGATAAAGAAAGAAAGGAAGAGAAAGTACATGATAATTATATTATGATATGTCACTATATGTCATATAATTATCATGATAACATTTCTAAAGATATTTACAAAGCCAATATCTTTAGTCAATCCCACTATTTACCCAACAGGTAACAAAGATCTAAGTTGCGTAATTTCAAGACTGCCTCTCAACTCCCAAAGCGCTTTGGGTTCCGTTGCAGAAATGAGTTCTACACGAATCGGAAATTGCCTATTGTAAAGTCGAGCAAAACTGTGTTCGAAGACTTTGCGAGACCTATATCCGAGCTTGATATTACAGTTTCTATACAGCCAAACAATCTTGCGACACCTATTTCTGAACAGAACTTTATCATAACTTTGTACACTTATACAAATTGTGTTAACCTGAGCTGTTCTGCTGCAGTTTTGTTTAAATTGCTGGAATTTGGATATGCTGGATTCGCGGGGCCGTTAAGTTTTGAGTTTGATTTGCTTTAACTCAACTAAATTCTGTTATTATCATTCAATGCATGCTTAAAGAAAAGAAGAAAGAAAGAAAAAAACTTGAGAGGTGTCAAGGGACACCCGGATGGAACAAAGTATAACTGGCTTGCTTTCTATAAGAGAGAGAGAGAGAGAGAGATAGACAGAGAAACGCGCGCACGCCGCACGGCTTACAACTATAGCAAAAAGTGTCGTTCCAACTTTTGGTCTTAATTTTTTCCGTCTAGCCCCCTTTCGCAACGCGCGATAAGGAACTTCGTTCCAACATATTTATTTGGCACATACTAAAAAATGTATCTTTAATTCTAATTTCTCTCGATGATTATTGCAAGTATGTTTCATGTCCTTTATTTTTCATTGCAGTCTCTTAAAAAACAATCATAAACAGCATATAATGTTCCCACTGCTGGGAACGTTATAAGCTGATATAATAGGCCTCCTCTCGTTAAGAGGGGGTAGGCTGTAATCCACCACGCACCCAGTACGTATTGGTAGATGTCATAAGTCTTCGATTTTTTGGTTCTAGGACATGCTGGTGTCCTCACGATGTTTTCCTTTATCATTTTGAGAGCATTGATGATGGAATAATTTACACTATTTTAAAGCGTCAAGGATCGAACATACGTCTCGTAAGTCGCGGTCATTACCACTAGGCCGCAAGTCTCGTTAAAAAACAATAATTTCAATAAATAAAAAACTTTTTTGCAAAAAAAGAACAACCAACTTCCAAACACGACACTACAAAGTGAAAAATAACTTTAATTTCGGAAGTCGGTGTCGTTGGGTTCGCATTTTTGTTGTTTGCCACCGTTTTTTTTACAAACATCCGAATTGAGAACCTCCTCCTTTTATGGAAGTCGGTTAAAAAATCCAATGCTTTTATTGCTATTATTCTGAACTATTGGTATCTCATGAAGATAAAAACATCAACGATCCCTAAACGAATCTACATCGTTTTAGACAAGACCCTTGTCACTATAAAAGCAAAAACAAAACATCACAATCGATTAGTTCCTATCTCCAATTCCAACTGAATTTTTGTGTAATGCCAATAAATGCTTTTTTCTTTCTTTCTTTCAATAGACCAATCATTTGGTACATTAAAACTGCCAATAGCTGTAGCTGTAACACTACAGCTTAGTACAGATTTCAATGCGGCTAGCTCACTATTCATCCTAGAAGTACGAACGGAAACTGTGACTGAAATAGAGGGACAGGACTATGAAGCTCCAGCCAATGGTTCCTATTCAGTCTGAGCATTTGCTAAATCGGAAATAGAGCTTGGTAATTAGTCTTTTGATGTATTTGTTTCTAACATTTAGAAGCTAAATTGCTTTTATATAATTATGTACCACTGTACAGATATGTCAATCAACTAAAGTCACTGCGTCTTTGTGCGTAGTCAAACACGACTATCTTTTGACGCGATAGGGCCGCGGGCGTAACTCATGATTTAATTTTTTGGCCGCTGTCATCATTTTCATGACATCTGTCACTGCGGTCGTTTTCTGCAATCACTGCTTTTTTTAAGAAACCGTAGCTTAATGCTATAACAACACACATATAACATCACGCCTAGTTTCCGCGAAGAGTTAGGCAGAGGTTTTGTCTATAACTTGTTGAGAAAATACTGACTTGAATACGAATAGGTGACATAACAGGAATTTCTTGAATAGGCTTGCGGACAGCCTAAGGCCATGTCTTAACCGAATGCGATCGTTACACAAATACGCGATTACGCGATCAATCAAGCCGCGTTTGTACGTCCTCATTCATATAAACGATGGCGTTGATTGTGTATTTGCGAGACGGACGCTTATGGTTGTGCGGGATTTACACAGATGATAATTACAGTCTAAATGACAATTCGGCTAGGCCGCAGGTGACTAAAATCGCAAATTCTAAAGTACGTTTCGACTTTTGTCGTGCAGCGGCAGGTTGCATGCGGTGGGTGATCAAAATTGACTGTGAAAATAATCAGTCGCAGGCGATCGCCTGTCGCATGAAAGTCAACATTTTGGTGCACAATGTACTAGTCACCTGCGATTTTTATCGACCTGTGTAAACGCGGTTGCTATTCGGGTTGTAAGGCATTTGCTAAGCGACCAGCCGCATGGCGAAAATCGCCTTATTGTAAATCCCCCATTAGAACACGGGGAGTAGCTCCATTAACTAAAAAAATCGGCCAAGTGCGAGTCGGACTCGCCCATGAAGGGTTCCGTTACGTTACGATTTATGACGTATTAAAAAAAAACTACTCACTAGATCTCGTTCAAACCAATTTTCGGTGGAAGTTTATATGGTAATGTAAATCATATATTTTTTTTAGTTTTATCATTCTCTTATTTAAGAAGTTACAGGGGGGGGGGGACACGTGTTGTAAGGCATTTGCTAAGCGACCAGCCGCATGGCGAAAATCGCCTTATTGTAAATCCCCCATTAGAACACGGGTAGTAGCTCCATTAACTAAAAAAACCGGCCAAGTGCGAGTCGGACTCGCCCATGAAGGGTTCCGTTACGTTACGATTTATGACGTATTAAAAAAAAACTACTCACTAGATCTCGTTCAAACCAATTTTCGGTGGAAGTTTATATGGTAATGTAAATCATATATTTTTTTTAGTTTTATCATTCTCTTATTTAAGAAGTTACAGGGGGGGGGGGACACGTGTTACCACTTTGGAAATGTCTCTCGCGCAAACTATTCAGTTTAGAAAAAAATGATATTCCAAAATTTATTGTTTTTTTTCTATTTTTGTGTGAAAATCTTAATGCGGTTCACAGAATACATCTACTTACCAAGTTTCAACAGTATAGCTCTTATAGTTTCGGAAAAAAGCGGCTGTGACATACGGACGGACAGACAGACAGACAGACAGACATGACGAATCCATAAGGGTTCCGTTGCCATTTGGCTACGGAACCCTAAAAACATACTCACAGTTCTATTCTGTAAATTTTTCACTTTGCATAGCAAAAGGACTGGGTGTCCCACAAGGCCAGTTACGTTGTCAGGTGTACTGGGGTCAAAGTATGGGGCTCCAGGCGTCTGTGGCCAGTCTTCTAAGAACTCGGTCCTGAACCTTCTGGAAGATTCCGATACTGTGCTTTGGTCTCGAGGTCGGTTGTTGCCACTGTCTTGACGGCATACTGTGAACAAAATAGTATATTATTAATATCTACTGAAATATTATTATATCCTTAAGGAAGCTAAGGGCTGATTTAACCATACCTAGCCTAGAAAGTATCTTTAAAAAAAATAAAAATGATTTAATTCAGATATTACATTGTTAGTAATAATACGTTAGTAACAATTTGTGCTTATCTGCTAATTTAGTAAATAACTCTGATTTTATCGTATTAAACCTAATGCCACCTCCACCAGGTGCCTCTGAATGAGACAGTCTGGTCTCGCAACAATCATTTTCAGGATGCCATTCCGACTGTTACGTAAACGTTGTAGTAAGAATGCTGCTTTCTTACGCATAATGGCATGAAAGTCATCCTTAATCCGTGAAATAATATTGACGTCTGAACAGTTCATCATCATTCTCCTGCCCTTATCCCAATTTATTTGGGGTCGACGCAACATGTCTTTTTCTTCCATACTTCTCTATCTTCCATAGTCGTCATCTCGGTAGTCACCCCCTTTCCAACCATATCAACATTCACACATTCCATCCATCGTTTCTTTGGTCTTCCCCTACTCTTATAGCCATCGACATTCATACTCAAAACTCTCCTCACGACATTTTCGTCATTTCTCCGTAACACATGCCCATACCATGACAACCGATTTCCACACATCTTTTCAGTTACCGGTGCCACTTTCAGACTTCTGAACGTCTTTCTGACGTCTGAACAGTTCTTGTATGGAAAAACTGACAAATATTCATTTATTCTCAGTTTGAGACTGATTCCAAGTATAAAAGTGGTGAAATTCGCCCTTAGGCAATTGTCCCTTAATCTACTTTTCATGTTCTGTATTATTTTGGCAATCACAATTTAAGTAGCGATGGAAGGTGGACAAGGTGGACCGACGAACTTGTGAAGACTGCAGGAACCCGTTGGATGTGAGAAACATAGAACCGGTCGAAGTGGAGGTGCTTGGGGGAGGCCTATGTCCAGCAGTGGACGTCTTTCGGCTGAAATGATGATGATGAATTTAATTAGAAGGTATATTTGGGTCAGGACCAAATTTTTGACATAATTGCACAACGGAAATCACAACGGAATGACGCTGACGATACACACAAAATGCTAAAATGACAGTAAAACAACATGGCGGCTTATCCGGAATACATGGCTAATACTTGAAGCCAATGTTGCCATACTAAATAGTCGAGAAACTTCTATCATAGGTTTGTAGGTTTCAAAATAATGGTGTCGCACAACAGGAGTATTACAGCGGAAAGAATTTTGGGATGTATGTAATATTACCTTGTATAAATTATAATAACGATGTTCATTGTGCTATTATCTATTAAAACGATTACTAGTGTTTATGAGGCTTTATTAATTTTAAATTATAAATGATAGGTTACGTTAAAAAAAAACAGCGACCATAATATTCTTAGGTAGTTTAGCAGGACATGCATATATATAATATGCAAGCGTAGTCAAAAATTTGGTCCTGACCCATTTATCATGTCAAGATACCCACTTATACTTTTTTTCGACGGACGGGAAGTAAACAATTAGTAGGTACATTTACTTTACGAGATATTTCTAGCATAGAAACCTGTTACCATCACCCAACAAACATCATTTATTCGATTTGTAAGCGTTAAGGTCATTCCGAAAGAATAGTTTTTGCCACGAGTACAATTATGGTTTCTCCCGCTCCGTGGAGGTCAAACAGCAATCACTTCATCGAAAGAAATCAATCGAAAGAATGAACAAGAAATGAACGGTTAGTGGATCGGAAAGGTATTGGAATGAAAGTTTTTTGTATTGCTCTGGTAATAATTGCAGGAACTCAAATCGAAATATCTTTTTAAAAAAGTTGCTCTTACAGAAGCGGAACGAAAAAAGTTAAGCAGTTTTCAAATACATTTATCTTATGCTCATATTCATATAATTATTTCCATAATGTTGTACAGGCTATGGCTTAAAGCTAAGATACAATTATAAACCCTATAGGGCAATATTTTTATTTTTCTTTCAATCGACAGATATTTTTTATTCGTGGAATAAAATTGACGTCTGACCGATTTTGTATGAAAGAACTGTCAAAAATTCAAAATTATTCTACGGATAAGATTATCTGGCGTTGGAAAAATCAGGCCTTAGTTTAAATAAAGAAATCCTCTAACGGCATTATATTTTTTTGATTAAAATATGAAGAAGATTTTTCCTTCTAATTTTGACGACATTACACAAAGCACTTTTTTAACTTTCCAAATTAGATTAAAGATCTTCTTTGATTCATTAAAGTTCTCTGAACATTTCTGAACCCTAAAGTGAATCGTAAAAACGAGGAATTTCATTATAATGTTAATTTTAGTACCACAAAAGATTTTATTTTTATCTTTGTCTTTTAATTATTTAGGTGGGTTACAAACCGATTATAAACTTGTTAATTCAATTTAAAAAAACAAAACAATAGCTCCATGTGTATTAACAGGTGTTCTATTTATTTAAAAATATTAAGCCGCCTACGATAGGTACTGTACTGACTATAGCCTTTTTGATGCAACCTCCGCGAGTCAGTTAAAAGTTATTGGCATGAAATACGAGACAAATATGAAGTTAGTTTAAGATTAGAAGAGATTAGGTGTCTGATTGGGCTGACAAGCCAAATGAAAAAGATGAAAAATACGTAGAATGATTTCTAGGAATATACATTGAACATACGCAATATAGAGTGGCTTGATTGATTCCTCCCGGTACCCTGAAGCTCATAGAGAGCTACACAGTACGTACATTCAGCGAAATAAATACACAAAAACAAACGACTACAATATTTCTGTTATTTTTTTTTTTTTTATATCATAAATGAATCTAAAACAGGAACCATAAACTCCACTTTAATAATTCAAGTGGTTTAGGGTATACTTAAGAAAGCAAACACCCACAAGAGGCTTTTAGTCAAGAAGTTGCCTACGTAGCTGCTACGGCTCGTAGCCGTGACGTCAGCGTCTACGAGCCATAGCAGCTACGTCAGCTACGCAATCTTAGCGGAATATTGGTCGGCTTTGTCGTAATGCAGTTATGTATCCTCCAAGCCACGCAATCGTGTTGAAACAGTTATTTCAAGCAAATAAGCAAACAAACCTTTGTTTTTAATGAAAAAACCTTGTATCACGCGAAACTCATTACTCTGTCAAAAGACAGCTATAATTAACCCGACATGAAATTACTTACTAACGCTATGATATGGCAACGTAATACATGTCACGAGCACCAATATGTCAACACTTGGCAACTTTCAATTGCGATTTTTTCGTGAAATAACTGCAATGCTGAATTACGACACATTACATAAACATGTGCGTTCGAAAATGCTATGTTCGTAACAACAAAAAAAAACATTTAAAAATAAAGGAGTAAATCGCTTTTGAATAAAGCCGAGTGTATGCATACTTTTTCTCGTGACCGTCCAATAGATAAATAACTACTGGAAAATCACGCTCTGAAAAGTACGAAACAATAAAATATTCTCTGAAATTGTTATAAACTTAACTTAACTTAATATATTTTAATGTATTTAATTCAATTCATGGTGATGTTCAGAGGATAGCCGTGGACATATGACACTTTACCAATATATTGTTTTGTCAGGGTAAGTTATTTTTTTTTTAGTTCATTACTTTATGTTCTCTAGAGGACGCCATATTAAATTTAATGTAACGTCACATCCTGCTTCCAACGACACCTCATTTGTTAAGTAATGATAAGAAGTTTAGAAGTTATGAGGGAACAGATGAACATACATCATAATATTATTCATTAATTTATTACAAGGCAACTAAAGATAATATTAACAAACTTCTAATACTAAAGAAACAACAAATTATTAAAAACAAAAATGTAATATCCTATACTAACTAAAACAATTTAAAAACTAAAATATTGCGTCGAAATATTCCTCCACATCGCTGTCGACTGGTAATCTACCCAAGAAACTGGTGGCATTGCCACGTTATATGGCAATGCTTAGCATCTGGCCAAAGTAAAAGCCAGCCCTTGGATCACGGGAATAGTGTCAACCAGCTGTTTAGTTTAGAGAGTTTATTGAACATACATACATATACAAATTTAAATATCGGTCAAAATTAACCCTGAAGCTCTACACCACGATCTGAAGATACTTCCAGTCAAAGAGGAAATAAAAAGCTACATCAAGTCATACAAAGAAAGAATAACTCGTCACCCAAACATCTTGGCAAACCATCTCATGGATAAAAAAGGAATCCGCAGGCTAAAACACAAAATTCCACAAGATTTTATCGGACAATCTTAGCATTATGCTTTTTAAGTAAGAGGTTGTGTCATAGGACGCATACCATGCAAGCCATCTAATGAATAGTGACAGATTGTAAGCGAAAAGAGACAAAAAAAAAAAAATTAACCCTCCTTATGCTTCGCCGTAATTGTGTAAAAATAAACAACCCACAGCAACATTATGAAATTATTCGAAATAATTACGTAAAAAAAAAATTAAAATCTTTATAATTCATACTCTTCTCCACCGCCGTCATCAAACTAGAAAACAAAACACGTCTGAACAACAAAGAACATAAAAACAAAATTCTCTCCGAAATTATTGTTCGTTTCAAACGTAAATCAACAGTAATTGTAAATATTCAGGCTCTAGCTACAATAAACAACGATAACTTCATTAATTTATCCTCGGACTGCTGTGATCCCCATCAGATTAATGATACCCTCTGATCAGATTAAAAATTAATCGCATTATCTCTTAAACACCAGAGGAAAGTAATTGAGTGGAAAATGAAATGTCCACAGAGGAGACTTAAATCGTGATTGTCAGCTGAAGCTTGATTAAGTGCTAAATTTTAAATTATGATCCCTCAGCTTTACTGACACTTTATTACTATAGAGAGTTGGTTACGCAACGGAGTTGTAGAATCTCTTAGGCTGGATGCAGAAGTCCAATTTGTGTACGACAAATGCCGAATGTTCGGTGTCCGATTTTCCACGGACTCGAATTAAATGTCTTAGCAGCAATACTTAGGGCTTGCTGCCTTATTATTATGCCTGTTTTATAGCATTTTTGTTTCACAACTTCAATATGGTTTTGATTAAATGTCTAAAAATACCTTAGTTAAAATACTTCAAGTTTTTCCCAAATTGTTCAAGTTTTTCCAACCTTTTCCATTTTTTTTTCATTAATCCCTTTTTTGGACTATTACGAACATTTTAAAATAAAAAATAGCCAAATTGGTCCAGCCGTTCTCAAGTGAAGCTCTAACCAGTGAACAGTATTTAATTTTTATTTTTAAAGATAAGGATTATACAAAAAAGCCGACCAGTTTACAGGATCTATCTTAGATTTCTTTGAAAAATTATAATTCTCTAAACCAATATTTGAATAGTAAGTTTGGTTTTTTTGTAGTCGGTCGTCTGCCCGCCCCCTTATCCATTTTATTACGCACATGAAAAATGTATGCCCCACGTCTGTCGCAAGTAGATAAATCGCACCTGCATTGCGTGTTTTGTGCCTGTTTCAAACTGACGTGATAAAATCTTGACTGACAGTAATTGCGGCTGATTCAATTGACCGTGTAACTAGCACGTCATTTGTCTGACGGTACTAGGAAATGAGACCTGTCGCTTCTGTTTTCGAATTATATTTTGCTTTTAATCATTTTTGGGCTTGACAGCGTCACTTACTCGGTTTCGTTTACTCGGAATTTAAAACTCGTTAAATTCTATTGTACCTATTTACTTTGAAGAATTCGCCTTAAGCAAGAGCTAAAGGCGATTTTTTTAAGGTAGTGAAATTCAACATTTCTTTTCAAATAACAGAAGAACGAACATCATCTATTTCGTACCCAAAAATACTACTTAATTCACACGTATCGTATTGTACTATTTGACATTAATAAAGCATTTGTTATAAAAATAATTATGATGAATACTTGGACCGTAACGATCTTATTTCCCATAAGAAAACAGTACTTTTTTTTTCTAGCCGGGACTTTTATTTTTGGGTATAAATTACACTTTAATGATGTCCGTTAAAATTTCGTGGGCTACACTGAAGAAATCACGAGTAATGCAGCTGTGAGAGTTAAAAAAATTCTCAACTTCAAACTCTCAAGTCTCGTCAAGAAATCGTGTGAAAAGTTGTGGCCGAATATACAAACCCAACTCATTTGAGGAAAACAATAATTATGAGCTGTATAAAAATGTAGATACGGGTATGAATAATAATATACTGCCATAAAACATTGCTTAATTTTAAATCATAAAATGCTTATTCCAATAGAACTGATTCTTGCGATCAAGAACAGCTGGGATCAGTATTTTTTATTGCATAGTGGGCTAGCTTTTGATTTCGATCTCGCCTGGTGGAAAGCGATGGATAAGATCTATGATGAAGCAAGCCCAGAAGACACCTATTTGCGCTGTTTACGTCTGAGGTTCAGATTTTAATTCACCGCTAAAACTCTGCTGTCTCTGTCACTTTTACTTGAATTGTAACGACAAAAATTCTTTTAGGAATATATTCAACTGTCGTTTAAGAGCTTGGGATTAAGTCGTATTTAGTATTGTCTCTCTTTCCCCTTTTAATCCATCCAAAGGTTCTCTTTAAAAGATCACTCTTAACGATAAGACGGCCCATTGTGTCACCCTTTGTAAAATTTCGACATTTTTATATCTGTAATTTATATAGTGGTGGGGATTCGGATTCTGACCGCCGACGCGGACGGACGTGCCTTGTCTCTTGTCTTGTTGATGCCATGTGCTCAGCAGATGTAACGGTCAACGTTGAGTTTGAGTGTCGCAGTTAAATTCGAACGGTGTTTCGTGTGTTGTTCTGTGGTGCAAATTAGAACCCTCTAAAACGGTGGTGAGGTGGCATACGCGCGCTACTGATCTCCAGCCCGAAGCTTAGGCTTTTCGGCTTTCCGGCCGAGTATCCTGGTGACGTCGAACGAGCCTGAGGGCCCTCTGCAAATCTGGTGAGATCTTTCCGTTTATTTCAGGGATCTTCATTGGAAGCTGATTCGATTGTGTTTTAATTTGTTAATTTGGACTTTTGAAGCCACGCACAAATTCAACATCATTTTAAACCATAGCTTAGTTTTAGGAATAAGTTTTCATATTACATATAGGAGTGAACGACAAAATAACATGCTTTTTCATTCTAGCCTAGTATATGGTACGATACCACTCTAGATTTACTGTGCTAAATTACCAAAACTATCTAATATAAGTCAACAATTTCCTAACTTGTAAATCAAATTTGCGCAAAAAATTAAAAAAACACTACCCCGAACCCTTATGCCTACATAACAGGGGATAGTTCCAAGAATCAACAAAGTGCGAAGCTCATAAATTTCAGACAGTACGGTCTCTCTATTGTTTTCTAAGCACAAAGCCGCACGTGTGACGAAAAGTTCTACTAAAACATTAAAAACAATGGCCAAAATTGTGCAAATGACAAAAGATGGGAACTGTTTGTTTAGGGCCCTAGCCCATCAAATAAATAATATAATGGGTTTAACTTTCGACCACATGTCTGTCCGTCACGATTTAGCTTCATATGTATTGGAGCACCGATATGACGACAGAATTCTTCTAGCGCTTCTAAATAATACACAAGAGTTCCTTCCTAACAGCGGTCTCTCCCAGGAGCAAAGGATAACAAATTACATAACCATGCAGTTTAACAAGGCGTTCTGGGGCGGAGAGGATATCCTAATCGCCGCGTCTGAGTTCTATCTAGTTAATGTGCATGTGCACACGGATACAAGAAACACACTGGTGTACTCACCTACAGGTGAACCAGTTCCCGGCAACATACACGTCCTCTACAAGGACCAGCACTATGATAGTTGGGTCATGACCGACGACAAACATTACAAAGATATAATGCAAGAACCAACGAATGCCAAAACATCACAACATACTAAGCCTTTAATTAACGAACAATCCTTGAAACCCCAGTCTCAGACTAACAATACCCAAGTGACTAGCTCATCAACACATTATGAACAACAAGCATCATTATATACACCGTTATCAGATGTAGTCGCAGATGACAATGGGTTCACAATACTAAGAAACCAGCCGTCTAGCGCAATAAAATACACGTGCCCAGACTTTCGTATTGCAACCTGGAACGTCCGCGGGGCCTCAAAACCGGCAAAAAAAGAGAGAATAGACGCCGAACTTTCACTTAGAGGCATCCATGTAGCCTGCATACAAGAAACAGGGATGAACTCAGGAGCATACAACTCCGCACACTACGAATGGCACCTCCATGGAACCACAGGTAAGACACACCGGGGACTGGCGATTTTAATCAGAAAAGATGCCCAAATCGAATTAGTTAACAGGAAAAAGGATACAGACGCAATGTCAGCTACTCTTAAAGTCGACAGGGGAAATGACCAGCCTGCTCCTCTGTATATAATCAACTCTCACATCAACAGTCGTACATCCATAGCAAACAGATCTTTCACAGGCTTACTAAACTTGATCAGACAAAAACCAAGGAAATGTACGTTAATAATTCTTGGCGACTTTAACGCACATATTGGTCGCCATGATACACAAAATTACCAACGCAAAGGGCTGATTCAACAAAATCTTCTCCATGACTTCTCCAACTGCAACGGGGAACTATTA
This sequence comes from Apamea sordens, assembly GCA_945859715.1. Taxonomy (NCBI): domain Eukaryota; kingdom Metazoa; phylum Arthropoda; class Insecta; order Lepidoptera; family Noctuidae; genus Apamea; species Apamea sordens. The sequence goes on from OX243994.1 coordinate 5,660,309, forward strand.
ATGGATATAGCCAACAGGGAAAAACTGCAAATAGAAACGACAAAAGCGAGAGCATCATGCAGGCTAACATGGTCAAAGGGCACTCAAAAGTCCCAATTGGATCACATTATTACGGCACACGCTACAGAAAAACTCTTCGAATTTATTAAAGGTGAATGGGCCGCCAGGAGCATATCCGACCATAAAATAATTTGGGGTTTGCTAAGGACAACCCGAATTTCAAACAAAAAAGAAAACACAAAGCACAATAATACACAAAGGCAACAGCTACCCGCTAAGGAGGCAACAATAGTGGCTAAGGATTTCAACTATAAACAATGCTACTATACCGCCCTCAACAGCAAGTTCACGAAAACAAAATACCAAGATTGCATAACAAAAAAACTAAAAAATATAGGAATCAACTCAACGGACGAAAACATCGAAATACCCTGGAATACCATAACGGAAGTATTAAAAGCGGCTGCCCAGGAAATTTTAACTCTTCAACCAACTCTCTCCAGAGATCAGCGACTAGCTCTTGCTAACCTACAAAAGGCTAAATTCTTACAAAGCAGGCAACCAGATAATCCAAATAGACATAACCGCGTAAAAGAATGCCAGGCAACACTTCAAAAGGTTAAATATCAAGAGGAACAAAAAGCATGTAGGGCCTGCCTCAGCGGATTGGGAAAAAACCACCCATCGAAACGCATGCAGATGTTGTACTTTTTTTACAGGAGAAACAAAATGCAAAAAAAACGTCGAAGAAGATCTACACATGTACCGATGACCAAATGGGAGCAAATTTTAAAAAAATCCGAGGGCCGTCTTATACCAACAGTTAATATAAAAAAGCCGACAACCGAAGTACAAGATGGTGGACCAACTACAGATGACGTAATGGAAATCATCAAGAAAATGCGGAACGGAACAGCTCCAGGGACGGATCAAGTAGTAATTGAGCTCTACAAAGCGATGCCCCTAATACTACAGGAAGCAGTCACCAAACACATGCACAAAGCCTGGATACAGAACGAAGCACCGGACACATGGCTGGAGACCGTGCAGGTGCCAATCCCAAAAAATAATAACCCTAAAGATGCGAATGACTATCGCCGCATATCGGTTTGCAATACGGGTTACAGAATCTACGCCTCATACGTCCTTAAAAAACTAGATGATATAATAACGGAATTGGGCAACTACCAAGCGGCCTTTTTAAACAATAGATCTACAGACGACCACATCTTTACACTCAAAAGGGTCTTAGACGAGGAATGGCGTGCAGGTAAAAGAATTTATGTACTCGCCCTCGACATAGAAAAGGCCTTTGACAACGTAGACCTCAATGCACTAAGAGATATCCTACTTCAACGTACCAACAAATCGCTAACTAACAGGATAATCAAAGTATGCTTGAATGAACGAACATGCATCAAATGGTGTGGCCAGCAAAGCAGTTGGATTATTAAAGGAAAGGGGGTCAAACAAGGTTGCCCTCTGTCCCCTCGCCTGTTTACACTGGTCATCGACGAAGTCCTTAGAACCCTCGAGGAGGAAACCCAATTAATAAAACTCGACCAGGATCGTGAAATCTCACTCCCCCTGGTACTATCATTTGCGGACGACCTTATCTTCATCACAGATGACCTAGAGGGGTTAGAAGGTATCCTATACCATATTAAACCCCTACTAGGTAGTGTAGGCCTCCAAGTAAACGAAACAAAAACAAAAATACTAATTAGGGACCCCATAGCTACACAGAAAGCGACCTACGTGACCCTTAATGGAACAAGGTTACCGACATGTGATGAGATTAAATACTTAGGTACACTTATAACATCTACATTAAGCAGAAAATGCACTATTAAAAAACGTTGCAAACAGGCCATAAGAAACGCGAAATCGTTACTACCATTCATAAAACACGCAAATATGGACTGGAAATTAGCCAGACTTATGTATCGAATGGTGATCGTTCCGTGCATGATACATGGTTTGAAAGTATCGGCACTTACTAAAGCTAACAGATCAAGACTCAGAAAATATGAGCGAGTTATCATGAGAGATTTCATAAACCACTCCAGGAATAAACCGAGACAAAAGAAAATGCATGAGATCTTAGACGGAAAAACAGTAACCAAACGCATCAAGAACCACAGGATGTGCTACCTCGCACATGTTTACAGGCGCCGCGTACCACATCTGCTGCATGCAGCAATGGAGTACAAGGCCAAACTCAAGAAGGTCGGTCGACCTATCTACACGTGGAACGACAACCTAAAACAGGACATGAAGTACTTCGACAAGGGAGTCGATTTCTGGATGGATACGGCTGAAGACAAAAACAAGATCAAGATTGCTGCTAGTGAAATATACAAAAAACCGGAAACTGATAGTAGCGAGAACTCCGACGACGACATCGAAACCAGAAACGTCTAACACAACATAACACAGTAGAGCAAGGACATACAAAAGAACCGAGAAAGCTGTGGAACCTCGCCAAAAGATTCACGGGTTAAGCTCGAACTGAAGCACCTGGCCGCGTAGTCTTTAAAAGATGCCCATCCATAGACAAATATCACCCATCTCTCCACTAATCCAAGGCTTGCTTTAGGATGCATATCCGGTAGGCTCTTAAATCCCCCCCTTCCTACGGGCACGTCTTCCTTACAAAAACCGCGCCCCCCGGTCTACTTCTTGATATGCAATGGTCGCTGTAGCACCATGAACATGAGGCTACAGGAGCTAGTGCGAATCCTGGGGTTCATTCGATTAATCGAGTCTGGTCAAACCACGCTGGGATCGGTGCCATTCATTCATTCATTCATTCATTCTGTAATTTATATAGTGGTGGACTTTTCCATGAAGGACTATTTAGAAGACAAATCTGTAATTTGTAAGGTAGATTAATTGACATTTATATAGTGGACTTTTCCATGAAGGACTATTTAGAAGACAAATCTGTAATTTGTAAGGTAGATTAATTGACATTTATATAGTGGACTTTTCCATGAAGGACTATTTAGAAGACAAATCTGTAATTTGTAACGTAGATTAATTGACATCGCTGATTGTGAATACATTTGCATGCCATGGTATGGCAGGATATGCTGAAACCAATTTCTAATTTATGTTTTTGTAATTTTCTAGCAAATAAATAAGTACTTTTGATTTGATTTGATTTACATACTAAAAAGTCACCCTGTCTATAAACCTATTTAGGTTTATTATAGACAGGGTGACTTTTTAGTGTCTCGAGCTTCGTGCTTACAAAGCATTCATTATTAGGTAGGTACCTACGAGCAAAAAGTTATGTTAATTTTTAGATATTTTATAATGTTTAAGGTTTTCAACAGCACGTTATTCTTAGAACGTTAAAAGGTTTTTTCTGAAACTTTCGTAATTATAAAATTTTCCTTTTATTTTAATTTAAAATTACATATCATACCTACTTGATAAGTTTCGTAACAAAGCTTGTTGTGTTAAAGCGTGAGTTTGTAACATTAATCATATTTTCATAATTGTTATTATAATAATTTGTATAAGCAGATTTATAGACGTGATAAAAGTCATGGTATGCAAATTACTTTAGTTTACTTTCTTTTCAACATGGAGTTTATATCCCTACAATTTTATTTTTCCCTCCTGAACTGAACTTTGCTTTTAAATTGCTTTGCCACTCAAAATCCTCTATCCATATTCGCAAACAAAGAGTCAAACTTAACTCAAACTCGAAGCATTTATTTAAAAAAAAAAAATATTAAAAATATTAAAAATATTCTGAATTGTCAAGGGGTCACGGAAACTCTTAAATCCTATAATAGATTTCAACATACTCAAATAAATGAATATACATACACCTCGACGATAATAACACTCTCCACAGCTACATCCATTCATTCAACGATCCAAAACAAAAAAAGCTTCCCACGCGCCACGCACTCAAGATAACATCACAAAACGCTTACCAATAATGCATCCCAGGAAATGAGCTGTGAATAGGCATACGGCAGCCGCACGCGCCATCTTTCAGGCCTCACTGGGGTGCGAGGTCATCGCTCCTGGAAACAAAAGAATGCGCTAATAACCTCGGTGACCCTTGGTGTTAAGGTAAGTGTTCACTTGGTGTTGGGAATGCCAGAGTGGGCACTTTGGTCGTGAATTATAATAATTGGACACATAATACAACGTAAATTCACATCTGTATTGTCCTGGCAGAGGTAGGCCGCGGCCGATGTCTATATTCCTTAAAGGGGTTGACAGAGGTGTATGGTTAGCCCTGCTGGTTTTATTTTAAAGTTACATTTAAATAGGAATCCAGACTACGGGATGGTACTGAGATTTTTTATTTTTATTTGTAAGTAGGAGAACAGCTGCATCCGGTTAGACTGGAAGCCAAACCCAACATAGTTGGGAAAAGGCTAGGCAGATGATGATTTATAAGTAGGAGAACCAACAGCCAAACCAAATAGAGTAGAATTTTCCACCACTGCATCGAGTGAAAAGGCGTTTTCATGTCAACACCAAATATTAGTACGTTGTCGGACCCGAGAATCGAGCCACGGCAGTGGCAGCAGCGACCTCAAAGAGGCTGTCCAACTCTTAAAATATGTGTCCACTAGATCAAAGAGGCAGTGCAGCTCATAAAATACGAGTATATCATAGGGGCAATGCTCGTAATTTTAATAATTTCCCTACATTTTGACAAGTTTTTGACATTTGTTTGTCGCCGAAATGTGACGGCGATTAGATTTTGAACGTTTTAAATTACGAGAATTGACCTTCAGTTATGTTTGTTGACTCTCGGATTTAAGTTTTATTAATTTAAATATTTCAAACATTTCACAAATATCCAAAACATTTTCACGTGATTTACTGAACTTAAGAGATTGACTTAGTAACGTGGGGTATCGGATATCAATTTGTTCCGAACGGTAATCTAAGAAATTGACCTCGTTTGATATTTTTGAGAGTCGTAATGAAATAAAACCTTAATTTCAACTTTGTAATATAAAATGTAAATCTTTATGTCATCGAACTGTTATTACAGTTTTTGTTTTGACATTGACTCAAAAGATTAATTATTTAGGCTTCCGATCGATTTTAGTCGCGGTGACCAATCTCAACAGAGATAAGCCAGGTACGCAGGAGGTCACACAAGTGTGTGCGTAAACACAGGTGCACTCTCTGTTCCTTTACTCTCATATTCCGATGGGACGGCAATCCGACACTACCGGGGAGAGATCAGGCACAGGACCAACGGCTTTTCGTGCTTTCCGAGGCACGGGGGTATTAAACCACCAAACTCCGGACTGTTACTAAGAAATTCCTAATTGGAAACCCAATAACGTGACCAACGGGCCACTCAAAAGACTATCTTAGACACTAAGCATGGATGAAGAAGCATGCTGGCCTGACCAGGATTATATCTGAACTTTAAAAGACATTGTGACCTCTGAGTTTGTTTCGATCTTTCTTCTAAGAATAGTAGGATATGAAACACCGACCTCATCTAGTTTTCTAAACTGATATTATAAAGAGGAAAACTTTGTTTTTTTGTTTGTAATGAATAGGCTCAAAAACTACTGGACTGATTTAAAAAATTCTTTCACCATTCGAAAGCTACATTATCCACGAGTAACATAGGAAAAATTTTATTTTGGAAAAATATAGGGTTCCGTAAGATATTTGGGTTTTTCGGACACAAGGTGTAAAAAATCAACCAGAAAAGTTATTTTGTATCTTTATGGGTTATTTTGATTTCCTTTTAAGATACGCAATCCTGTCACAAATCCGAAATCTACGCGGACGAAGTCGCGGGCAGAAGCTAGTAATAGATAATTTAATTTTAACGTATAAAAATGTTTTTTTTTTAACAATTTACGGAAATAAATATCATTTACCATTTATTGTTGCTACCAAACTGAAGGTCGATTCCCGTATTTTTAAGACCTTTGGTTTTTTAATCTCAGTCTCAATCTGTCAAAAATACAATCAGTAACCTATATTTTTTAAAAGTTTTTTAAAATTGATTGTCATTGAAATGAGATTTTGTATTGAATTTGAACGTTTTTTGAGTACGAAAGAAAGAAAGAAAATACGTTTAGTTGCGGAAAAAATGACGCCTAAAAAGCACACAAAAAAAAAATAAACAGTTGGGGGAAAACATGTGTCACATCCACGCAAAACGGCCATCGCTCAGCATAATGCTAAGACCCTATGCGAGCCTGAGCCCCAGCTGAATTGAACTTCTGGCATTATTGTCATCACAAGTGAATACGCCGCTTTAGGTGGTATGTAAAATAGGACGCGGCATTTGGAAGCTCGGTGAAAACGGTAGGGTTTGTAAGAACGTCAATTTTCTTGAGTAGGCACTCTGACTGCGTGTTTTATATTGTTCTTTTGCTGTCTTTATTACTCGTTGGGTTAGTATGAGACTTACATTTTTTTCGCCTCTATTTTATCTTAAGGCCCTTTGTACACGATATGATTTCTTTCCAGTACGGTGTATAAACAGTGGAAAAAAAAGTGTCCGTCAACAAGCTTCCATAGTGATCCATACGACACTGACGAACCGTGCCTGCTTACAGCGTATAAACCGTGACGTAGTAATAATAAAAATAATAAAATAAAATATTTAAGTATAAAGTAAAGTAAAAATATGATTTACATTAATTACAATCGAGGAAAGTTAAATTCTAAATGTAATGTAGACCTGCCTGATCTAGGTTTATGAAAAACCTGTGTTTCAGGCCATCAATTTACATCAAACATTTAAAAAGAAGACAACAATAAATGTATTAGAAGCGAAATTGAAAAGAAGGTATAATATTTTTTTAATGACTTAAACAGTTACTATTTGGATATATTATTTTAAAACTAGACTATGTAAGATATACAGTAATGTTTAAATAAATTAACGAATAAAATTAAAGTACATAAAGTGGAGACTATTATTAATTAGGTAAAGGAAGAGACTTATATTAGAGTAGGTAGATAGATTTTATTTAAAAATTTCTAGTAGTTTTTCCGTGTCTGCATATTGAGTTTTGCCAAATATTCCTGTGCTAGTAAATTACACCTATTATAACTTAGACTATACATCTTTAGCGCTCTGTTAAACTGGTTATACAAATAGGGTCCTAAAAATAAATAAAATCGATTAGCAAAAGCATGTTTAATCTGAGAGTTAGCACAAACCAAATCTTTTCTTCTATCTGAAGGTACTGGGTTAAAATAAAGTTTAGTATGTTGGAATAAAATTACATTCAAAATAAATAATTGACGTACTGTTAGCACCTTGCATTCCATACAAAGCTCGTGTGTAGGAAATCTAAATGCTCGTGTGTAGTAAACACGTGTCTATCAACAAGCTTCCATAGTGATCCATACAAAATTGACGACCGTGCATACACACGGCGAATAAACCGTAGTTTTTCAAGTCAAGAAAAACGTGACAGTGTACACACGGCTACACATCAAGCTATGCAAAACCAGTATTAGCTGACCGTTCACTGTGAGAAAATATCATACAAAGTGAGGCCAAGACAAACTGGTTTTGTATAGTTTGACGTGTAGCCGTGTGTACAAAGGTCCTAAGCGTAAGTGATCGTGCTTTCAGAAGGCCAACCTGCACATATATATACTATCTCTGTTCATATATATACTATCTCACTACATACAGTGCTCACATATGTATGTATATACTAACTCATATATTATATACTATCTCTGTCTTATTTTGGTACTCATTGATTGAATCAACACACTGGAAGCAACGTTTGATATTTAAATGTTACGCAAATGTTCAAACAGCATTTAAATTCACTAATCAAGCAATGTTTTCCTATATCTCTAGTTTAAATTATCTGACACCATAATTCACATAAATTCTATTCAAGATTTTTTTTTTTTCATTTGAACGCAAGTAATAAAGAAACGCGGGCCAAACGGCATACAACTCAAAAACAAAGTTTTGGATAATGTTGGTGAAACAAAAGGGCTTGTTTCACCAACAAACAAAATCACCCAAATATTTACAAAGATCTCACCGACCATCTACTCCAGAACATCACTAATGAACGAATACTTAAAGCCAATACACAAGCAGTATCCAAGTGTTCACTAATGGAATCTTTGTGTAACCAAATCTAACATGACAAAGGAAACGGTCTTAACCTAACACAGTTGTAAGTACTTATAATGTGTTAGTACATTACACTTCTGGTGATGGAACGTAAATATGAAGAAATTTGATATTGCTTTTCGTATACTCCCTTGTATCTATCGTGCAAAAACCGCATTGATCGTGCAAAAACCGCATTGGTCGTGGAAAATCCGTAATGATCACCCAGGAATAAATTAAGGAAATTGATTGGTACATACAGTCACACATTAGGGATCAAATTTGACATTGACAGCGCCCATATGTCGTAGCAATAAGGACGATCTTCGTAGTGCAAATTTTGCCCATTAACAAACCGCACATCAGTATATTGTGCGGATGGTGGTACCTCGATTAAAATTACCACAACCAATCACATCGATTGATATGAGGTAGAAAATCAGATTCAGTAATAATTTAAAAGCGTTTTTAGAGACCGGGCGTAGATATTTAAAAAAAGAACGAGAATCATAAATTATACAAAAAAGATCATGACTAAGCACCCTAAAAACTTTTATTAAACAATTTTTTAATTAAAACACGCAATCCGATTTTAGCCGATAACAGCCGCAAGGGTCGATCGTCCAGGTTAAGCTAGTGCCGCGTGTTAGCTCTTGCCGCGGTCGGTCCGTGGATGGGTGACCATCTTACATACCCCTCCGTGCCTCGGAAAGCACGTTAAACTGTTGGTGCCGGCTGTCATTCGTGGATCTTTGATAGTTTTTACGGGTCGACAACCAGTCTTACCAAGTATCGTGTTACCCAGTAACTGGGTTGTGGAGGTCAGATAGGCACTTGCACCACGTAAAATACTACCAGTATTTTTTTCAGCAATATCCAGTTAGACTGAGTGATGGATGACTGGACCCCAAAAATAGTTGGGGAAAGACTAGGCAGATGATGAGTCCGATTGAGGCCCTTTTTTACTCCAGGAAAATGGGTATATCCTTGCTATGTCAATAAAAAATTCTAACATAGCAATTTTCCAGTATTAGAATTTTCAGAACGTTAACGTAGATATGTATACTATTATAAGCCACGCATATACTGATCATAAAAGTTGATGCTAGTATAAATAGTGCCTCGGTAATTTGCCATGAATTTTTTATGCATTAAATTTTGCCTGGATCTAACCGAAGGAAGGACATCAACAAAAATAAATAAGTTTTATTGAATGGTGTCTAACAAACCAGTATTTTTATGTGATATGAAAAAGTTAGATATTTATTTAGACGATTTTATTTTTTTATTTAGTTTTTTGTCGTGAATATCTTTTACCCGGTTGATGGCAATAAGCTTATAGAGATATGAGAAACAGGGTGTAAAGTTCACTCATCTTCCAGAGAAAACGGAGGATCCTTCGACCAGACGGGTGATGTGTCTGGTGGTAAACTGCCCAACGATTGATGTCGGGAAGTTGTATACCTATATGCTAGTTACGCGGTAAACTCTGCTTGCGCGATGCAGGATTTTGCGTGAATCTGTATGATGCGTAGTTCGCATGTAGCGGTAGATGCCGCTACAAGCTCACCCCCTTTTACATTAGACTTAAACATAACTGGTTAAATGTGGGTATACTATAAGTACATCTCTGCGTAACCGTTCGGGGAATACAGCCGTGATGTTATGTAATGTTATCTAGAATAAATATAAGACACGTAGTTTAAAATTATGGGCTCTGGATGAAACAGTATACTTTCCTAAAAATACTTATTATAATTATAGGCTTTAAAAACTTGAGAATTTTAATGCATATTTTAGTTTACTTCTTTCTGCTTATAACAACATAATGCTTTGGCTATGTAATGTTATCTAGAATAAATATAAGACACTACATCAAGTTTGAAAATATGGGCTCTGGATGAAACAGTATACTTTCCTGAAAATACTTATTATATAGGCTTTAAAAACTTGAGGATTTTAATGCGAGTAGTTTACTTCCTTCTGCTAATAAAAACATAATGCTTTGGCTATTTTTACTGCTCATCCTATTTCAAACTTAAATTCAATTTCGTAATTAGTAGTAAGTATCATAATTGGTAAACAAAGGTTGAAGGTCAAACAATTACGTACGCTGTTTCCGTACAGGTTAAATCATTTGTCCAGTTTTCATACGGTAATTATTCGGTTCATTTGATATTCATTCAGCGGGAAATATTACAATATGCCAAGTCCTACCATGAAAGGTTAATAAAGTCAAACGATGTCTGTTTTATGAATAAAAAAGGTCTTCTATACAATATTTATGATTGCGTTTTTTCTGGTTGTAGCATGTTTGGTTCCATAATGGCTAGATAAAATACTTATATAATGTCGATGGTAATGCAGGGTTTTTATTAGGTGATTTTATCATTAACTATTAGAATAACAATATTTGTAAATAATATTATGTAAGCATTATATTATATTACTATATAAGTGGAAACTTGTAATTGGCTTTCATCTACATATTACTTCTGACTACGCGAATGTATTAGCTGTAAGTTTTCTTAAAATTAATAAAATAAAAATAAAATATCTATTACATAATTAATTTACCTGTCATTGCCTTTATATGTAATTATATTCACCTATTGTGGTATAGTAATTTTATTCTAGTTGCATCGTCTTGACATACAATATATACCTACATATATATTTTTTTTTGACAGCCTGTACTGTCCCACTGCTGGGCAAAGGCCTCCCCCAAATCCTTCCCGGAACTCTTTTCCCGCGCCACGTCGCGTCGAACCAGCCCTCGAGGTGCGCTTCTTTTAATCATAATTAATGTATTGAGTAAAAAAAAAAAGAAAAAAGAAATTGAGTTTCAAAAATTCGCAATGAATGTGCGCAATATGGAAGGAGTGATGGGGCTATGGACAAATGTTGCACTTGCACGCTGCGTGAGCGTGCCTGGACCATCGCCACTCGTTCGATGTCCACTGCGCACAGGATGGATTGAAAGCAGCACATAATGTGATTTATTGCTCCATTGGTGTAATTGCCGTATGGCGTTCCAGTGTGAGGATGAATAAATATATGAATAAATACAAAATATTGTAAAAAATTAAAAGAATAACGGTGGAGTTTCTTGCCCATTCTTCTGCACACGAAACTACCATTTTGGGCCTGTAGAATCAATTCTACGTTTTTTGTAATTTTGGACGTTCAAAAGCGCCTTTTATGTGCCTATTTGAAATAAATAACTTATTTTGAGTTTGACTTTTCAAAACACCAATTCACAAAATCATCAAGTGCTCTTAGAGATGTTAGAGTATTGTTATCAGCAGGTTTGAAGACGATGCCCATGCTCTTCAATTCATTAGTAACTTTAATTACAGCTACGATACTGTTGTGTATGTACCTACTGCGCGTACGACACGCGTGTGTGTGTGTCGGCGCGCACGCGACATTGTAGCGAGCATCTCATTAAAACAGTATGACACTAACTCGCTGTTTGACTATACGTGTGCTACCCCCGTTCCCGATACCTAAATATATAACAGTGGCGACGAGGATCAAAACAACACGGAAATGTTCTCTAGTGGAGTGTTTGGTGCTATAACCAATTTTGACCACCTCACAAACGAATGGGGTACTTATAAGTCACATGTACTTAACATTAAATGCGTGAGGGGTAGACCAATGTCGGAGTTAATACAAGTAAATGGTGTATTTTTGGAGTTTGAAATAGACAGTGGATCAGCCGTTAACGTCATTTCAGATCATACCTATCATTGTTATTTCAAGGAAGTGCCATTGTTCGACAACGATAAAAAATTATGTAGTTATACTGGAAATAAAATTATAACGTTAGGGTTCATTCGGTTGTCCGTGACGTACGTAGATAGCATTCATGTGTTAAAGTTCTACGTAGCGCGCGGCGGCGGCCCGTCGCTCCTAGGCCGCGAGTTCTTACATACATTTAATTTAGAGTTCGCCCCGGCGGCGGCACCTGTTAATTATTTAGATAAATCACAGAATTGTGATATCAATCAAATTATTTCGCAATTTCCCAAACTTTTCGCTAGTAAATTAGGTTGTTTCAATAAACATAAGGTATCTTTAAAATTAAAACCTGATGCAAAGTTGTTATTTTTTAAAGCAAGACCTGTCGCTTTCGCATTGAGGGAAAAAATTGATGCGGAGCTGAATCGTCTTGTAGATCTAGGGATATTACAACCTGTAGAATATTCGGAATGCGCCTCTCCCATAGTCCCGGTTTTAAAAAAAGACGGTGGTGTTAGGATCTGTGCAGATTATTCTGTAACTATTAACAAGCAATTAATGATTGAAAAATACCCAATACCAACTATCGATGAATTGTTCTCTAAATTACATGGTGGTGAGCAGTTCACAAAACTAGACCTTTCTCGAGCCTACAACCAATTTTTATTGACAGAAGACTCACAGGCACTTACATGCATCAACACGCACCGGGGCCTTTTCAAATATACCCGATTAGTATTTGGGCTGGCGAGTGCGCCTGCCGTGTTCCAACGCGCTATAGAATGTGTGCTCGCAGGATTAGACGGGGTAATTATTTTCTTGGACGATATTTTAATAACAGGGAGTAATACTAATGAGCATATTAACAGGTTAACGGTAGTTTTAAAGCGCCTGGAAGATGCAGGGTTAACAGTTCAGAAAGATAAATGCGAATATTTTAAAAAACGAAATTTGCTACCTTGGTCATATTATCGATAAAAATGGCATCCGGAAATCTCCAGATAAAGTCCAGGCCATATTAAAAGCACCACAACCGACAAATGTTTCGCAGCTACAATCATTTTTAGGGTTAATAAATTATTATAGAAGTTTCGTGCCAAACGCATCGTCGATACTTAGCCCATTATATGAATTACTTCATAAAAATAAAAACTGGGAATGGACCCCAGTTCACGTCGAGTCATTTGAGCAAATTAAGAAACTACTTGCTTCCGATCAGTTGTTAGCTCATTTCGATCCTGCAGAAAAACTGATACTAACTGTAGATGCTTCGCCACAAGGTTCAGACGCTCACGGCTGCGGAAAAAAATTACTCGCAGTTACAGAAGGAGGCTACAGCCATAATTTACGGGGTGAGAAGATTTCACCAGTATTTATATGGCCGGGTCACACCGTTCGTATTACGAACAGATCATAAACCCTTGTTAACGATTTTCGGCCCGCATCGTGGAATCCCTGAAATATCTGCGAATAGGCTACAACGCTATGCGTTATTTTTGTCAGCGTACAATTATGCCATCGAGTATATTCGTAGCGGTGATAACAGTGCAGATTTTTTATCTCGGGCGACGTTAATTGACGACAACCGGGTGCAGGACGAAGTGCGGGGGGAAGACCGCGACTGTGAGGAGCGCGCTGCTTACGTTAATTTTGTTGTTGAAGGAAGTCTACCTATTACGCTAAAGGAATTACGTTACGAAACCGACAGTGACCAGATTTTAAAAAAAGTTAAAAATTATGTAATAAAAGGTTGGCCGCGTAAAGTTCACGACCCCGAATTGCGAGCGTATTTTGACTGTCGTTCCCAATTGGCATTGGAAAATGAATGCTTAATGCGGGGTCATAAAGTAGTTATTCCGCATACGCTTAGAGAGGAAATGTGTGAAGAACTACACGAGTCACACTTCGGGGTTGTAAAAATGAAGGCAGCCGCGCGCGAAAAATTTTGGTTTCCGGGAATCGACGCGGCGCTTGAACGGTTGGCAGCCGCGTGCAGCGTGTGCGCACAGCTGCGGCCCTCGCCACACCGCGCGCCTCCCTCGCCGTGGCCCTATCCGCCGCATGCCTTCTATAGAATTCATTTGGACTTTCTTGGACCGTTCCATAACCAAATGTTTTTAGTTATAGTAGATGCTTTTTCTAAATGGGTTGAATGTTATACAGTTAGTACAACATCTTACGGAACAAAAACTGTTATAAGTAGATTATGTGATTTTATGTCTAGGGTAGGTATACCACACACATTGTTGACGGACAATGGAACTTCTTTTACGTCTAGGGAGTTTGAGAATTTTTGCAGTTTAAACGGTATTCGACATGTTTTATCGCCGGTATACCACCCGTCAAGTAACGGACAAGCCGAAAGTTACGTTAAAATAATTAAAAAAGGTCTCAAGAGTATCATATTACAATCTGACACTAAGGTACCACTACAAGACAAAATCGCAAAATTTTTATTTGATTATAGAAACTCCAAAAATAGTACCACAGGTAAATGTCCAGCAGAAGTACTTTATGGTCGACCTCTACGCTCGCGGTTGGACTTAATTAATCCACTTCAAGTCGCTTCGACATGCACGGATCTTTCGCTGACCGTAAGGAAAAATCAGTCTTTACAGAGTAAGAACAAGGGAGGAAAAGGAAGACCAAAATTTAATTTAGATGACGTTGTTTGGATAAAGCGATTCTGTGGAAACGATAAATTTTGTTGGGTGCAAGGAAAAATCAAAGAAGAAATTGGGAAAGTCATGTATTCGGTGTATATTCCGGAACTGAATTGTAAAGTGATTCGTCACATAGACCAGATTCGACGGTTTCAAGCCGAAGGCGTTTCAGAGATCCAGAACAAAAAGAAAGATTGGCATTTGGACATAGAAGCCGATGATAGTAGCTTATCGCCGCATTCTGAATCCGCAGACGTAACAGTTGACACCGGCGATTCTATAGGCGCCGAACAACCAACACCCGCCGAAGAAGTTCAGCTTGGAGAGGAGGAAGAGACGAGTGTTGAGCCATTAGCTTCCCATTCGCCCTCGACACCAGATCATTCAAGTATAACGAGTCCCGACCGGTCTGTACCGCAACTCACAGAAGAATCTGACCAACAGAATCCTAGATCCAAACGACGGGTTCAGCCTGTTAATTATAAGCCCTTTTTCTAAATTATGTGGGGAAGGGAATGTTGTGTATGTACCTACTGCGCGTACGACACGCGTGTGTGTGTGTCGGCGCGCACGCGACATTGTAGCGAGCATCTCATTAAAACAGTATGACACTAACTCGCTGTTTGACTATACGTGTGCTACCCCCGTTCCCGATACCTAAATATATAACAGATACAAAGGAAAATCACTTATGTTTCACTTGTGCGTGGTGCGCGTGACGGTCCAAAATTAAACAAACCTTTCCCCTCTTCACCCGCGCGGGTAATATTTCCATGCAGCTCGAAACACAAAAACATCGTGTTTTCATACACAAATGTGTATGGCCACGCCTCTTTGTTTTAACGTTTTTGTGTAATGTTTCGAAAAAACACCCGCAGGTGACACATCTTTAGGGCAACAAAACTGTTCAACAAACTATTACTAAAATTTCCTCACCCACTCCAACTTAATCTTAAAACAATATCCATACGAATCAGAATGCTAAGATAGTTACTCTATCTCTCATTCTGTCTCATTCAACATCCCTTTGTTAGCGCGTCGCTCCACTAGCTTTTGAGACAATAGAACAAATAATGGATGCTTGGACTTCTAAGATAACATGATACTCGTATATCTTCGCCATGAAGCTGTTCAAAGACTCATTATGTTCGTTACTTCAGATTTTGGTACACGATAACGTTAACGACTTGATAACTTACAAGTAAATGAAGAGGGTCTGTATAGATACCTATAGATAATCTCATTTTAAATTGCGATCCCCTCCACTGCTTGTATATATATGTTACTGACCTATATTATACAAGTACTAAATATACTATTTGAAATGACAGTTATTTTTGGTTTCGATTGAAAGCGCCCCGCTCGAGCGTCTCAGGAACTATAATTGACACATTGCCTCAAATGGCCGTCGTTTTGTTTCGGTATGATTTAGGTCTCTATCGTGGATTAAGACGTTTTTGTGTATTTTGTGTTTACTACGAGATTTTTAGGACATTTTTATCATGAGAGTATGCGCATCTTGTAAAATTCGCTATCAGAAACATAAGTTCCACAGACGCTCACGTTGTTGTTAGCGCTGTAGCGGTATCTACAACGCCACATGCGAATAACGCGTCATACTGACGTCACGCAAATCCTGCATCTCGCAAGCAGAGTTTACCGTGCAATTAGCATAGATACAATTTCCTAACATCAATCGTTGGGGCAATAGCCCGCCAGACACAACACCCGTCTGGTCGGAGGATCCTCCCTTTTCTATGGAGGATGAGCGATAACTTTACACCCTGTTCCTCGTGCCTCTAAAGCGCCAAAATGGCGAAAATCAAATGTCTTTATTTTCTAACCGATAGTATGAAGTGCAACGTTCTTTTTTATTATAGGTCAGTGACCGATGTACACATTTCAATAGTTTGTAATAGACATATCGAGGAAGGGCACGCAATTTTCAACTTTTTTTTTTTTAATTTATGTCTCACCCTAGGAATTTCTCCTGTATCGTGGGTGCGTTTACAAACATTTAAACTCACATACACAAACAGCCAGACCCGGAACAACTACTTGAAGGTCATACAAATATTTGTTCCGTGCGGGAATCGAACCCGCGACACGCAGCGCAGCAGTCAATCGCTTAACCACTGCGCCAACCGTACCATCGTGCATTAATAGTGCATTACGATTCGTGTACATATTCCATCATTGCACAGTTACGGTTTCGGTTTCGGCTGAAAATCATGTTTCGGTCGAACACTCCTAATCATGTTACATTCTACACCGTTTCCGTTCAATAAAGGCGATTCTGATTTCGGATGCTCTTAACGAAGATCTCTAACAATTTAGAAAATTAATTCAGAAGCAAACACACCAACAAAAGCCTCAAAATTTTGTGCCATTTAATTACAGACCGTTGATTACAGAACTGGTACAGAATCAATATCCCTTCCGAAGTCCTTCAAAATTTCTTAACAAACTTTTGAGCGCCATATTGTTCCAATTTCAAATATAAGGCAATAAGCTTAAAACGAACTGGTTCGTTGCTTTCTGATGAAAGCTTTAACACTGGCATGGGGTAGGCTTCAAGACTTTATTGTTAAGGCTTTGTGTTATATCGGCTGTATAGGCTCCATTGCCTGTCCCAAATTTTCTTTGATATCGAAAATCGGAATGTGCGCGTTGGAACATAAAATTTATTGATGTGTAGCAAATCTGTTATATCCAGAAGGCATTTAAGATGTCCTATCAATGGTATTATTATTATTGGCAAACGGTAACAAAAGTGCTTTTGGCAACGTTTGCCAATTATTATTTTCCTATTGGGATTCATGAATAAATATAATAGGCACGTTTTATAATAATATAGATATAAATTCATTTTGCGAGATGATTTTGTTTCAATAAATAATGTTGAATAAGATGCTAGCACGAGGCAACAGGAAGGAATTGTTTATTGACATAACTTTCCTTATTGACTGATAAATCCTTATTACACATAGAAAGTTTGTTTAAGATATAATAATACATTTTAGTTCTGAAGGCATCGCTGTTATTTCGTTAGGAAACAACTCTCTATTTTGTTAGTAAACACTGCTAAGCATACTATTGCGAGCAAAGGTCTTCCTTCCTTCCTTATCAAATAATAGCTGTTATTAGCGCAAAGTTACTTCTTTAATAGAAAATAATTATTATGTTCGTATATTATGCCTGTCCTGCCTGTTCCCACTGCTGGGACACAGGCCTTCTCTCGGTGAGAGGGAGTGGGTTGTAATCTAAGTCACATGTCCTCGAATTTTTCGTTCTAGGACATGTCGGTTTTCTCACAATGTTTTCCTTCACCGTTTTGAGACTAGTCATCATCTGCCTAGCCTTTACCCAACTATGTTGGGGTCGGCTCCCAGCCAGTCAACCGGATGCAGCTGAATACCAGTATTTTACCAGTATTTCTGAATACCAGTAGTGGTAATGAAATAATTTACACAAAGTAAATTGTCTGTCTGGGTTCGAACCCACGACACGACAACTCGTTAGTCGCGGCCGTTACCACAGAGCCACCACTGCTCCCAATTGTCAATTAATTTACTTGCTTAGTCTAAATGACTTTTATAAATTTACATCTTGCTCGTCACTTTTCTACTTCGCAACCAATGTACCTACTCAAAAACTCAAAATGGCTGAAACATACTAAAATATCCCATACATCTACAATCATAAATGCAGCTGCTTATTCTTTCAGTGACTCGACTAAAGCACTAAAAGCGGTTCAGAAACCGAATACCCAAACAGCAGATGGCCAAGATATCGAAGAAAGTTGGGCCAAAAAGTAAGGCCATGCCTACACGTGCGGTGTAAAACAATAGCCGCATTACGTTAGCGGTGGGAGGGAAATGAAATGTAATTTGTCGTTCCCGTCGCTACTTGGGAACAAGAGCGATGGTGTTTGAAGTAATATATCGCACGTACTTGTGATGTGTTTAAAGAGCTTTAAGGAGCTTACCATAACATTTTTTTTTTGTCTCTTTTCGCTTACAATCTGTCACTATTCATTAGGACATTAAGTAATTTCTATGGCGTGTTAATTTCTATAACAATGATTTGGAAATGTTACCTTTTGTTAACGTGAGCATTATGATGAAAGAAAGAGACAACCTTTTTTTGCAGAAAATATACGGAAAAGGTAAAATCCAATTATTCATTATGTAAAGCTGAATAATTATTCGGTTTAAATTAGTCCCGTTTTCAATTTTGTGGATAAAAATAAGAATAATAAAGAATTTAGGAATAAAAAAACCGGTCAAGTACGAGTCGGACTCGCGCACCGAGGGTTCCGTACAAAGTAGGTATGTATGTAACTAAAAATTTACGGTTTTCGCAATGTTTCCTTTATCTATGCTATAAGACGTTGCTTCGTACCAAATTTCAAGATTCTGAGTTCACGGGAAGTACCCTATAGGTTTTGATTCCCTTGCGAGTGTCGAAAATTTGCGGCATACACGGCTGTATCTTTTGATTGCGTTGGCTTAGAAGTTTGATTTTTTCACAGCTCCAAAGGTCAGTAGACTTGAGTATTTGATATAAATTCCATTCCCTTGATACCTCCACGCGTTCCTGAGAAAAAGGGTCTTGACAGACGGACGGACGGACGGACAACAAAGTGATCCTATAAGTCCTTTCGAGTTACGGAAACCTAAAAAACAAAACAGGCAATCCATAATCATTAATTCTTCATTTTATTCAACTGGAACCATATTGAACAAGCCACTAAAGTAGTGGAGGAAGGAAAAAGAAACAATTTGTCGTCCCCAGAACTGCTTGTGTAAACAAGAGCGATGGCGCCTTAAGTAATACATCATACTTGTTGTCCGTTTTGCCCGTTCTCTCTTCGACGAGCTTAACTATTATTATCAATTATATGGGAATATTTCTTGCTAAATTGGACGTAAATGGAATTATTATGTTTGTTGAGGTTAATGGGATAATTTCCTCTTTCTTATATTCCTTCCTATTTTTTAACATCATCAGTGTATTCTTACCATTATCTCAATTTATTTGGGGTTATTTTTTTTAAATCTAATTTTGTTTAGGGTTATTTGGGGTTATTGCTGTACGTCTTTTACTTTTACTAAATTCTACCAGTCGTACTTCAGTGCCTTTTTAAAAAGCCTCGTTAGTACATTAGTCGCACCTACTAGAAAGAAGAAAGAAAATGCATTTATTTGCGGCAAACATGACGCATAAAAAAAACACACACAAAAAAAAAACAAGTTGGGGGTAAACATGCGTCACTACTGCTGAGCAATGAGGTCCTGGGTTCGACTCTCAGGTCGGGCAAAGTGCTATTGGATTTTTTCATCAGGAATTTCTCAGTCAGCTCGGAGTCTAGATTTTTACCTGATTGATGACATTATGCTCGCCCTCTATTAAATGGTACTTAAACATAACTAGCAAAATGCGGGAATGAAGACGCCAGCACATCACTACCACTACAATCTGTCAAAATTCTTTAATAGATTTTCAACTTTATCTATATAACTTTATATTATATTAGGTTCTTTATATTATATTAGGTTCAAGGTTGATTGGGAAGATTTGACAGTTTAAGGTAGCTTAATGTGCTGGCATCTGTAACTACTATAGGTCTTTCTTCTCTCTCTTCTCGATCTTTGCCTTACCCTTCGGGGAACACAGGCGTGATGGTATGAGTTATAAAAAGATGTTTCAATTTGAGAGTTTAGTGAAAAGTGATCATCATCATCTGCCTAGCCTTTTCCCAACTATGTTGGGGTGCCGACCCCAACATAGTTGGGAAAAGGCTAGGCAGATCCAAGATCCCAATCTAACCGGATTGCAGCTGAATACCAGTATTTTACATGGAGCGACTGCCTATCTGACCTCCACAACCCAGTTACTACCCCTTGGTAAGACTGGTTGTCAGACTTTCGGGCTTCTGACTACCCGTAACGACTGTCAAAGATCCACGAATGACAGCCGGGACCAACGGCTTAACGTGCTTTCCGAGGCACGGAGGGGTCTCAGTATGTAAAGATGGTTACCCATCCACATACCAACCGCGGCAAGCGTAGCTTAACCTGACCGATCGACCTGTGCGGCTGTTATTATTTAGCCACGGGCCCCTCTTCTAGTGAAAAGTGATATTTACTGGAAATATTTGCCTAAGCTTTATGGAGTAGGTACCTAATTGTTACAAATGGACACATTTCCGACACCCTACCATGTCCTGGAAGGAATACGTCAAACAATAAGTCACCCTGTATATTTCAGGGTAAAATATATTTCAAAGCAACTTGACTGAATATTCCAAATTACCATAAACGGTCTGGCGTGGAAATGCAATAACAATTAGCTTTTTTATTAAAAAAGTCTTAAATCTTACTAAAGTAAAATATTTCAGCATTATGGAAAAGTCATAAATAATTTATCTGGAGCATTAAAATAAACGCAACCAACAATAAGCATTTAAATAATAGTCCAATAAAGTCCAAGACTTAATAGAAACTTCAACCTTTAACATAAAACTCAGCTAATCTTGAAACGCGAGTAAAAATAAGCTCTTAAAACTACTGAACGGCAATCTAGTGAAATGGAGCCACAAATACTTTTAACTTTTCAATTATGCTACCCAACCATCCGGATAATTGCGGTTTATATTTGAAACAGAATAAAAATCATAGTCGATTTAAAGTTTTTATTAAAAAAATGACGTTTTTACTTAAAACAAAAATCGAGAGTTTTAGACGTAGTAGCAGAGAGTAGTTAGAAAAGATCGTAGGTCTTTTCTCGGTAAACCATTTTTTCAGGCTACAGAGGCCCGAAAAACCTTACAAACTAACATAATTATCATACAGGGTTATTGGTACTTAAAACATTAACAACCTCTCAGAACTATCTTACTGACATCATAAACAACAACTTTTGTTCTATCACTTTTATTAATTCATCAGATATTAATTTATCAGACTTTCATACAAAAATAAAAATATCTCAACTCAACCAACTGAAATATTCGATTTTCTGTTAAAAACTCTACGCGAAACAAAAGAAAGCGCTAGTCAGATAACCAAACTGCCGTGTCTCGTACAATATTCAGCGGAAGGGAGCGGGGGTTAGAATGATAGAACAATGAAATCTTAAAGGTTTGTTTTTTGGTAAATATTATGTATTCTAAAAAGTCATAGAACAAAAGTTGTTGCTTATGATGTTGGTTATCCAGTCCTGCTAGGTTGTTAGTATTTTACCAATAACCCTGTATAAAATATAAAACAGAGTTCTGTTTTATTGTATGTTTTATTTTATTGTATAACTAAATCAAAAAATAAAACTTATTTGTATAATATTTTAACTAACTATTTACATTAAGTACTAAATGAAAAGACTAACTGACTATATTATTTAAATTTACCTTTTTGTGTTTAGTTTCAACTACTTGAGAACGCTGTAAGAATCTAGTAATTATGTAAACTGGAAGGGAACTGTCTCCTGAGATACAGGCTTATAACCTAGTTCAGGAGGCAGTGCGCTTATGTAACTATGTACTTACTTAGTTTTCAATAAAGCATTATTATTATTATTATGTTAACAGAACTTGTGTTAATAAATATAGCTTAAAACTACGTTAGTAGCACTTCACTTCAATAGCTTGTCCCGTGGTACTAGTCCGCGTAAGCGACAGAAAACTACGTTCTGCGACCAAAAGTGTTCTTCCATAGTGACGAAGAAAACGAATGATTGCCTAAACATTATTGCGCTGTTGGATTTTCAATTCACGGCTCTAAGCCAAACGATTGATTTTGCCTTTAGCATATAATTCAGGTATCACCTAGTGTTAGTGAGAGCAGTAGTGGCCAAGTGGCCACAACTTACGAGTTTCAAGTCGTAGGTTTAAATCCAGACAGGCGCTTCATTTTCTGCTGCATTATGCTGAGCGATGGCCGTTTTGCATGAATGTGACGCTTTTTTAAGTAAAAAAAAAAATAGGTATTATGGCGTATCCATGAACATCATTGCGATGATAAAGTAAAAAATAAGTAAAAGTTCCATAATAAAGTATATAGTTTTCTATCCACAACAAAATATCATAGGTAATCCTACTGCGTTCGCACACAGGCTTACAAAACGCTGTAGATGGAAGTCTATTATTTGCAAGGAAAACAAGTTCTTTTCAATTTATTGAAAAACTTTAATCCCAAAAGCACGTAGAATTTTGGCTTGAAAATTCACGAAGTTTGTTAACGTAAAGCAGAGTGCACACAACGCTTTTTCTCATGACATTCTGCTTACTATTTTGCCTTGTACCTTGTGGTTTGAAACGCAATATTTCCGTAAGCCAAGCGACGCCGGGGCGTGTTCCTAGGATATACAAATACGGTAATAAATTGTGTGCTTTACTTGCCATACAAGTCACAGAAACCGGTAAGGGTAATATTAATGTTCAAATGGCGACAAATCGCATACTATTATAATGTTTAATGTGTGACTTGAACATGGGTAATTGAATCGTTTACCGACCATTTTGGTCTAAGGCTTAGAATGGATGACTTAATGCGGAATTGAATAAATTGACTATTTTATTTATTTATTAGTAACCAACTTATATTCACAGTTTGCACCACACATACAAGTTATTAGTCAATACACACATGTCATACAATCATAAAATTAAGACTTTTGACTCCCTCGTTGATCTAGTGGTCGCAGGCGTTACTGCTGAGCATGTGGTCCTGAATTTGATTCCGGGGTCGGGCAAAGTGTTATTGTGTTTTGCCATCTGGAATTTCTTAGTAGCAGCCTGGATTCTGGATTTCTGCCCAGTTGATGGCAATTATCTACTCCCCTATTTACATAACTGGTGAAATCTGGGTGTACTATAGATACAAGTCGGCCTAGCCCTTCGGGGAACACAGCCATGGTAGCCATGGTGGCCAGGTACGCTAGAATATACAGCATTAAATTTTGATCGTTTTAATCCATAAAAGGGGTCATTGTACTCATCATTATGAACAACTTTTTCTCCGGGACCAAGTCGAGTTTTTCGAACAAAATCTATATATCGACTGATTTTTTTTTTCACGATTTCAGGGTTGGTCCCGTAGTAAAAGTTGTTCATAATGACCCCTTTTAAGGATTAAAACAATCAAAATTTAACGACGTACAATAGTGACAAACTGAAAAATAGAAAAGCGCCGCGACAAATAAAATTAAAGGCAGCGAGTCACGGAGAAATTATTCAACAGTCGTAAAGCCAGCAAGAGAAATTGGAGTACGAGGGGGAAGTTTCTGGTACGTCATAATATACAATACAAAAAGTAGCTAGTATTAGGTATCTAAAAATATCTGCAGCCGGTAGAAATAGCACGGATGCAATCCACAAGAATTCCCGGAGCTCCTTCGCATCTGATCAAGACGGCCACCAAGAAATTTATAGAGAGTCCCAAATGAGGTCGGTTTCTCTCAAAAAGAGACCCTTTTTTAGAGACACTGCGACATCGAATGAATTTGAAAGGACAGTGAGATATCTATTACACTTAAAGTAGTTGTAGGAGTAGTATAATTATATTTTGCATTTTGATATTAAAAAATCCATGTTGTGCTACAAGAACACAAATGACGGCACGGTTGGCACAGTGGTTAAGCGATTGACTGCTGCGCTGCGTGTCGCGGGCTCGATTCCCGCACGGAACAAATATTATTGTTCCGTGCGGGAACAACCACTTACAACTACTTGTATGGCCTACAAGTAGTAGTTCCGGTTCTGGCTGTTTGTGTATGCGAGTTTAAATGTTTGTAAACGCACCCACGATACAGGAGAAATACCTAGTGAGGGGCAACGTTTTTTTTTTTAATATAATAAATAAATAAAAATAAATATATACTACCTAATCTAATCTGCCTAGCCCTGTCCTAACCATGTTGGGTTCAGCTTCCGGTCCAACCAGATGCAGCTGAATACCAATATTTTACACGGGGCGAGTGCCTCTCCAACCACCACAACCTAGTTAAGTACTGGGTAACACGAGAGCCCTTGGTAAGACTGGTTGTCAGACTTTTGGGCTTCTGACTACCCACAACGACAGTCAAAGATCTACGAATGACAGATGGGACCGGCTTAACGTTCTTTCCGAGGTTCGGAGGGGTCCTCGATATGTAATGGATGATCCATTCATGAACCTTGTTTTTTTCTTTATTTTGTTTTTATGTTCTTTTTTGCGTCATGTTTACCGCAAATAAACGTATTTTCTTTCTTTCTTTCTTTCAACCTTCCACGGCAAGCGTAGCTTAATCGTCGAACGACGCGCGACTCGATCTAATACTAGCTTGCAGGCGGTTATTATAGATAAATTGACTTCCCATTTTCCATCCTCAATTGTAGAACCATTTATTATTATTTTTGCCATCTTATAATTTACAAGAGGTCATCTAAAGTCCTATATCAACTTCTTATCTCTCACAAGGGCAAACGGTACCAATAAAAACACAAAGGGTACACCGGTTCCTCATAATTCAGCGTTACTGTCTCATTTAGCGGTCGGCAATTCGTTCTTTCATTTCGTTAATGTACCCAAATATACTATTCATGTTCGTCCCCATTCAAACCTGGACCCTATATTTGAATAAGCCCTTTTATGAGCCAATTACGGTATATGTTACGGG
The DNA here is from genome assembly GCA_945859715.1 of Apamea sordens. NCBI lineage: Eukaryota > Metazoa > Arthropoda > Insecta > Lepidoptera > Noctuidae > Apamea > Apamea sordens. Next base: position 5,685,488 of record OX243994.1, read on the forward strand.
GATTTGCCCTTTTTCAAAATACAAATACGAAGGGAAAGCAATATGTACGATTTTAAAACAACTGTGAGCTTTTGAATTTTATTTTTTGAAATCACAACGATCATTCGTTGGTAAACGAACTCGTTTTATGTCTTTGAAATTTTATGACCAGAAATTTGTAATTGTGTTAACCCTCCGCTGCGAGTCGAAGGTAAATTGCACCAAGAGACTCAAAGGAATTATTTTTCTTTGAATTAATTTCTTAATTTATATTTGCTGATTCGTTTGTTATTCTGCTCACAGTTCTCAACTTTGTGAAACAGCTGCGTATGTATTGTGTTCTTGAACTTGGAGTTTTCACCTTGTAAGATTTGATTCGAAAAATGTTTTTCGAAAGTTGTGAAAAAGTTTTATATTTCACTTGTTAGACTTGTTCTTTAGTTAGTTGCGATCCCAAACTCATCATCAATTCACTACGAAACTTGAATAGATGTTTTATTCGGTTTCTTTTGTTATGTTTTTATGATGTGAATGTATGTAGTTATCACTTATTTGGTACATATAAATGACTAGGATAAATGTCTTCCCAAGAAAAGTCACTTATTTGATATTTTGTAAGTCATAAGATATATTTTGTAAGAAAATACGTACACTGTACTGAAACAAACAAGTTTGTGTGTTCGGAACACTTAGTAAGCCGGTTTTACTTTATTAAACTGGTTTCTATGCTAATAATATAATTTTACGAACATATAAGACAATCCACTGTCTGCAAAATTGGAAGACGACTCTTGTACTGTACTGTTTGCGAACGAATGGGCAAAGATTTTGTCGGCATTTCAGAAGTACTGTGAGAGGGATTTATGAAAGTGTTGTTAACTTTTTACTTGATGACTTTTTATTTTATCTTTTTTTTTAATATAAAAACTGCGTCTTCAATTTTTGTAATTGGTTTTAAACCGTTTTAATACTGAAGAAAGAAAGCTGCGTCAGGGCTCCACGTGGTTGTTAACTCCACGTAGAAGATGGCGGGTTGAGCTGGACGAAACAAACGACCAGTGTTCCACTTTAGGCCTGGATCGAAAGAACTGGAAGTCATAGGGCTCTCCCCAAAGGCAAATCCCACTGCCCACTACTGGGCTAAGGCCGCTTTTGCCCAGCAGTGGGACGATGCAGGTTAACAGTAATTAAAGAAAGAAAGAAATTAATAAATTAATCCACTGAAACACCACAAAATAAAATCATATCCTTCTAATTAATTTGTAATAAGTCTGCTCCAAAAGTAGGTCGTCAAATATTTCAAACACCAAAAACACCACACAGTCAAGGTTACTTCAAAATGTGCCCAAAATAAAGGATATTTTGAAGGTTCAAAGACGAACAAAGTAATTAATTAAGCAATTAATATTATACACACATGACGAAACTGCTGTGTTGTGACATAATGTGGTTAATTACAATCAATTACAAAGTTATACCACGTTGAAGGTTTGTAAAGTTATTATTAATTATTACGTAAACACACATTTCTGTTTGATCTTTCCGAGAACTCTTAATGTTTCCGGAATTTAACAAAACAGCACAATATTATTTTTGCTTACAGCTCAATTTGTCAAGTGCAATTTGATTTATTAAGATCAGAGGCATAAAGGTGAAAATTGCTTGGCTTTATAATAAGTAGGTATGAATATTGTTTTAGAAGGTCGTTTGATTCTTTTTATCTTTTCTTTTTTATATTACTTTTGTTTTTAGAAAATTTTGTGAGTAAAACTATTCATTTGGGAAAACTCGTACGTTGATTAAAACTTTTGACTGCTTGTCCAGCCACACAATACTACTTTGCTACGCATTGTTCGCATGTGGCGTTGTAGATACCGCTACAGTATCAAAAGTTCGACAAAATTAAAATGTTCCAATTAGTGAGCCAATCGACTCTGCATTCTTAATTGCGTTCACCAATCATACATCATTGATAAATAATATAATTAATGTAATTATAATACCACATTAAAATGCCATCATGTTCATTTGCGCATTATAATAAATACAGGGTGGCAGGGACATCGACGCGCAAATCATGACGCACAAAATCCATGGTTACACCATGGATTCAACACATGAGTTTCGAACCCACAGCGTCGAAATTTTTCGTCGGTTATCAAAAAATAAATCTTCTGTTTCATAGAAAAGTGCAATACCTTCGCGGTAAAAATGTATGGAACAACAATTTTTTTTTTTATTACCGACGAAAAATTTCGACGCTATGGGGTCTAAACTCATGTGTTGAAATGGATTCAACACATGAGTTTAGACACCATAGCATCGAAATTTTTCGTCGGTAATAAAAAAAAAACCATGGCGTTACAGTTTGCGCGTCGATGTCCCTACTACCCTGTATATTCTACCACAAAATAATAATCACCAAAATTATCGCGTGACCACGAAATTACCTCTCATGCACTAAATTAATATCACCAACAAAAAAATGGTCTATCATCTCATAATAAATAACGACAATAATAGGTCATAGAAAATTAACAAAGACCGGGTCTATTGTACCTCTGACCGCGAGAGGGTTGCCAGATGACGCATCACAAGTTGGCACTAAAGTGACAGGGTCGCACATTGTCGGGGAGTGCGGCATTAGACTCTTAAGTAGTGTACCCTGTTTATGATTATAATGTAAGAAAATTAAATTTAGGTTGGGCAAGCACTTTAGAAAAGGCTGTTGAAGGAATGAAGTGCGACACTTGATGAATTTTTTTATTATGCTGACATAATAAAAAAAATCATCAACTAGTAAAAGTTCATCAATAAGTAAAAGCGCTAAGAAAAGCATTTCAGTCCATTTGAATGTACTTGTGATTTATTCGAGATTTCTTGTTGTAGGAGTAATTTTTTTTTTATATTAGAAATAGTTTTGTTCATTGTACTTGTCTAATTTAATAAATAAGATGCCTCAAATAATATTTATTACATTAATACTAAATACAGTTTGTGTTACGCTAACTAATGAGATAATGTTATTATTTGAGCCGTAACTTTCGAGACAAATTAATTTAATCTCAGTGTTAATTACACTTTAGTATAATTTGAATTTAAATAACAGTTTCAATGGGCAAATAACTGATAGGACTGATTAATTTCAATTTATAATCACTGATCCGACTTGGTAATTAAACATACACTGAAAATAATCGTTTTATTTGAATGTTTAAAACTAGTATGATTTTAAAAAAATCAAGTGCTAGTTTACTAACATTGTTTTGCTTAACTTTCACAATTTTAACCTATTTCTTCATGAGCCAACACAATTTTAGTAAAAATAACTCAATTTCTGAATAAAAACAACGATATCGACATCTGGAGGGATTCCCAGAAATATAATTAAGTTAAATTATACAATTCAAATATATAAACACAGGGAAACATTAAAAACACCAACCGAAGAATTCGCCGAAATAAAAGTAGAACCATACATATTTAAGAGTTTTGGAACTTTTCCCAAAATAGCTGGCAACGTAGTATTTAAAGATGCCAAGAATCCGAACAATGCTGTGATGACCGAAGTAGTAAACTAGGGGTTTTTTGATAGGTAGTGGGCAAAATATTGTAAAAGGTTTCCAGAACGACATTGAGGCTAAATTGGGGAAATTGTATTTTGCATCACAAATTAATTCTGTTTTAGTGACAGCAAAGAAATGCAATATGGATATACAGAGATATGAGGAACAAGGTGTAAAGTTCATTCATCCTCGATAGAAAAGAGAGGATCCTCCGACCGGAGTCATAAGGGAAGAGATGAACAAACATACATAGCCTGTTAAAATTATAAGCCTCCTATTGCTGTTTGTAGTCTGGTAAAAATAAAATAGCATTTCTGGTTTGTGTCCTTAGTTCTTCTACCCAATGGATTTTAATGCAGTTTTTATCAACATTTTGGGTTATTCCGGAAGGTTTATGTGTAATACATTCATGTTAACTTAATACATTATAAAGACATCTTGGTGTTTTGTCAAGTCGTACCAAAACTTTGCAAAGAAGAGGCGGTTCGCTAGTATCATAATAAAGGAGGTAGCATATAAGGTACTGGCACTTTGCTAGTACTAAGAAGCGACAACCGACAGATTCGTATTTCATGGAATTCACGTTAGCGTGTTTCAGTTTGATAAAACTAGAGCGAAATTGTACATATATTTTTTAGGAAAGAGGTGGTTGAACTTGTATATCCGTGTTCTTGTTCATCAAAGTGTGATATAAAATAGAAGAGATTTTCTCGAGAATGTCAATAGGTCATTTAAACTGGTTTTACTTCAAAAGAATATAATATTTCGGCAATGATAGTGTATGAGTGCTTTTTGTTAATATTTATAATAATTAAGACTCATCACTATCGCGATGATGATGATGATACAGATTGGTGAAATAACCACTTTAAAACCACTGTATTTTATACGCAGAAGGCAGAGATAATTAAAAGTAGCAAATTAATAACAGATTTCCAAATAAATAGAGATTCAAAAAGTTGGAAAGGAAATACAAACAACGACTTGCATACAAGGTTCATTTTACATGCATTTTGAATATAAGCTTAGAACAGCAAGACTGGCATTCAACACAATGTTTACTTTTAATCCAAAAACCATTTTGTTTGCTTTAGAACGGTGAATATCCATAAGCTAGAACATTGTATTCAGATCATGGCAAAGCTGTTCTATGCAAGCATATACACAACAGAATGTAAACAAAGCTTGCCGGTTCCAGGAACAAGCTAGAATGGATATTGCTAGGATTACTTTGCTTCATAGGTAAAGGAAATTACTATAATAAGTTAGCCAAATTGTGGAGCTGTTCCATAAACGATGGGACGCTTAATATCATGTCCTGCGTGTCCTGTCAGCTGCACATTACAGGAACTGATGGACGCTGGTGATGGCGCCAAACAAGTAGCCGAATTCTGGGTAAAGTCCATTTAGATTGCTTGAAGAACAAGAAGTGAACGAAAGAAACGAAGATTAACAGTTATTTAGCCACAGTTTATGAAATACAAAATACAAATAAAAAAATGAAAATAATATTTTACGAGGAAGTGTTTGTTGCGTCAGTGTCAGGGTGTTGAACAAAAAAATATGATTCGCGAACGCAACAAGTATGTATTTACAGAAATATAATACAATAAATCATCAATAAACCCTCTAAGTTTATATAATCCTGTTGAATGAACCAATAGGATTATAATTAAACTTAACGAACTGTTTTTGTTAAGGGGGAAATGCCAGGCCCCACCTGACGTTTCCTCCTTAACAAGAACAGTAAACATACGCCAAAAACGTCAATTCCAGGATTTATGCCAGTCAGATGCTATCTGAGGCTGGATTTCTAATGAACCTGTAGAGATATAAGGAATATGGTGTAAAGTTCACTTATCCTCCATAGAAAAGGGAGGATCCTCCGACCAGACAATTGATGTCGGGACGTTGTATACGAGTATATGCTAGTTGCGCGGTAAACTCTAATTGCGCGATGCAGGATTTTGCGTGACGTCAATATGATGTGTAGTTCGCATGTGGCGGTGTAGATACCACTACAAACCTTAAAGGCCAAGTGACCGATAAGTAACAATCAGTTTCAACATATCCTAACTAATACATAATTTTTATACTTGAAATAATATACGTGCTGATTATTCAACCAACAAATCTTATTGTAGGTAGTTCCCGATTTAACTTTGCCCGTGTGTATCATTCAAATAAATTAACAATGGTATGTGATCACCAACTTTTTTCGCCAGACGTCTTGTCAATCATGTTAAGAGGATTTTATATAAACCTATTTTAATACTAGCTGCGCTCTGCGGTTTTACCCGCATTTGTTTCGATCTCTTAGGAATATCGGGATATGTTTATCGTATGTGTTCATCCTAGTTATAAACTATTTGTGTACCAAATTTCATCCCAATCCCTTTAGTAGTGTTTGCGTGAAAGAGTAACAAACATCCATCCATCCATCCATACAAACTTTCGTGTTTATAACATTAGTAGGATAATAGTACTCACACTGTAAAATATTTTTTGGATACAATATTCTAATTTACATTTTTGGTCCTTGTTCCCTAATTAGCCAAATAATGCTTTACTAAATACTAGGAAGTAGTTCCTACAACGGGTGGGAAAGTGTCTTGCATGTCCTGTTGTCTGGACGTTAAAGGCACGAATGGAGACTGAAGGCGCGAACCTCGCCAAATTCTGGCCCGACTCAATTTAGATTGCCATCGACACATTAAGAAAAATGGATGGGATAACAATTTACGAGTTCACACGCTTGTCCGACACTTTAGCCGTAGAGCTAATAGTCTAAATGTCGCCTAAAAGTACCATAGATCACTGCCTTTTCACGCTTCGATCAATAATAGTACTAGATTCCCGATAAGCGTTTCAAAAACGGTGTGGTCTTATTTCAAATTAGTGTGTTTTTAACCTTATTACTTAAGACTTTAAGTTTCATTTTAGAATAAACGACTGAAAATTAAAAAATAGAAAGATTTTATTTTCAAGCGACATTTTAAATATATTTGGCAATGGTAATTAAACTTTATGTTTAAGCATTAAGGTTTGTAATAAACTGAAGTTGTTAATATTATTAAACTTTTTTCTAAGAAATGTAGATGTTTACGTGTGTGCAAACGTGGCCACTTGCGCGACTGATTTTTGTTCCAGATCCTTCATCTAGTACTATTATTGATCGAAGTTTTCACGTAAGAATCTTTTCCCACAGCTCGGCCATCAAGAGAATGCGTTCCTGACACCTGTCAATTCTAGTAGCTAATGAAGATCAAATTCGTAAAACACGTTGTGACGGGCCCGAGGCTAAATAATAACAGCCACACAGGTCGATCGATCAGGTTAAGCTAAGCTTTCCGCGGTTGGTCTGTGGATGGGTGACCATCTTTACATACCGAGACCCCTCCGTGCCTCGGACAGCACGTTAAGCAGGCCCAGGCTGTCATTCGTGGATCTTTTGATAGTCGTTATGGGTAGTCATAAGCCCGAAAGTCTGAAAACCAGTCTTACCAAGGGGTATCGTATTAACCAGTAACTGGGTTGTGGAGGTCAGATAGGCAGTCGCTCCATGTAAAATACTGGTATTCAGCTGCATCCGGTTAGACTGGAAGCCAACCCCAACATAGGTGGGAAAAGGCTAGGTAGATAATGACGTATTCGTTTGTATGAAACTGACAGGTTCCAAAAAAGCATTCTCTCGTTAGCCGAAATGTAAGTTAAAACCTCAGTTCACAGCACTGAAATACTTAGCAATTTTTAGATAGAAACCACATCCCTGAACTAACTGTTAGAGTTGCACCCGTCGTAAAGGTAAACAGTTTTTGATTTATTTGTCTAGTCTAGTTGAAACTAGTTTTGAACTATAAATAAACCCGACGTACTTGTAGACGGCGCTTTGGAAATTTATTACCCTTGTACGGTAAAATATGTGGAGGATTAGCCATACAAAAATGCGGTGGAATTTTTACCTGAATTTCCACCTAGATTTTCAGAAATAACAATAAGAAGAACGCAAATATACTGGATTTTGGTAATAACGGCTGTTGTTGAAGCTTATTTTAATCCAATCTTTGGTAGACATAATTGGGTCCTTGTGACCTGCCTACGCAAACTATTTTGGTCTGGACAGAATTGAACAGCTCTAAGGCATAGATATTATAGGTATTTGTAGGTAAATAAATCTAAAAAAAAATATAAGAAAGAAAGTTGCTTTATTTAGAGTTTGGACCATGTTTTTGTGATTTTCTGCTTTCTTTAAGAATCAAATAATCTAGAGAAGAAACTTTAAAAGCAACAGTATTTATCTGAGTTAAAATATTTACATAATTCAAAAGCTGGTCTTAAAATAATTATAACAATACTAGCTGCGTCCCGCGGTTTTGCCTGCATAAGTTTCGAGCCGAGTGAATATCGAAAAAGTATCCTCGAAGTTAATCCTGGTTATAAACTATCTGTGTACCAAATTTCATCCAAATCCGTTTAGTAGTTTTTGCGTGAAATAGTAACAAACATCCATCCATACAAACTTTCACGTTTATAATATTAGTAAGAGTAGGATAGGATGTATAAGTAAAAAGGGAGGGGAAAGAATCATAGGGCATCGAAAAATTCGTCCGCATCGTTGTCAACAGGAAAAGTGCCCAAAAGGCTGGCAGGATTGCCACGTTGTATGGAAATGCTGATTCTTTTGCCAAAAAATAGGCTTGCTGGTCACGTGAAGAATCGACCAAGCCGTTCTTGGCAATATCTCAAAAAACTAAGCGAGCACTCGGTCCTAGAGTTCCAGTAAAAATATTTGTAAATGGAGGATGGTTAACTATTCATCCTTCAGTGTGATCTAAAACTGATTCGTTCATGGTCCATTTTTAGTCCGAGCCTAGTCGTTTTAGGGCTGTATTTTCAAACGCCAGATAATTTTATCCGAGGAATAATTTTGAATTTTCGACAGTTCTTTCTGCAAAACTTGTCAGGTGACCTTTTTATTCCACAAATAAAAATTATCTGTTGATTGAATAATCAGCCCTTAAACTGCCTATTCAAATAGAAAGAAAATAAAGAAAGAAAAAAGTTTATTTGGACACAGTTCGTGAAACACAAAATACAAAAATAATGTTTCAGACAACAAAAGTAAAAAAACAAAAAAAAAAAGCTGGATGTTCAATTCATTAATAACCAGTATTCCGATTTTTCGATCCTTATTTGCAGCAGCCTTATTTACTCAGGGTTACCCAACAAAACACCTAACCCATATGGTAAGCACCTAAGTGATTGCTTAAACGTTACATAACTTTCACCTCAATATCCTAATGGATGTGGTTACGTAAAAATTACGCGAAACCCTCAAATCCACTCGGAAAATTAAACGAATTACTTGACGCCGCATAAATACACGGGTTATTAGATTTCGTCTACATACATTTTAGGGTTTTATGTTGAAGAAAACAAATATCTAACTTTTTAATGCGACTGATTTTTATAGACCTTTATCTTTTATCTCTAAACCTGTAAGAATGTTCTACTATTCTGGGGGACTACTCTCTAAGACCGTTAACGAAGATACGGGCTGTCGGAAAGTATGAAAAAGTGACCCGTCAAAACAAATCATCTGCTTAACCTTTTCCCAACTATGTTGGGGTCAGCTTCCAGTCTAACCGGATGCTTCTAAAACAAAACTCCCCATGACGTCATACCCTCACCCTGTTAACGAGCCTCCAAATTGACCGTCCCCCGGCGACCTACACATTTGTCCCGCTAACGGCAAAGCTCAACCGTGTAACTGCGACCCGACATCGACACGTTGACGGGAAGGGAGCGTGTCGCCGAGATAACACCGTCGAATGACGTATCGAGACGAGGACATATGGCTGTCTGTCTTGTGTATTAACATATTGTATAGACGTAGGTACGGAAGTAAATACAAGAGACAGTCGCAAGTCTGACCGATATTGGCAAGTGTGTACACAGGTTATTAAGATAATGTAACCCCATGTGCGACTATGTGATTCATTGTGACCTGTAATAAAGGCCTGTTTTAAAAACATTGACTGTGATTGTTGACTGCCTCTTAAAGGGAAAAAAAACTTACTACAAAAACAAAAGACAAATGAAACTCTTATTATTATTGACAAGAACACTAATTCTTTCGAGCCATAACCAGGAAAATATTTAGTATAAATAGCTACTTTACTAATGTATGTTCCAAAGAAAACAAAAAACTGTCGAGCTTGCACTAAAGATTTGATAAAAACAAAATTGAAGGTCGATTTTCTTGATGTTTGGGATATAGTATGATAGATTATGATGACCGGACCGGCTTATCGTCCACGTACTAAGACCCCATCCATACTAAGATCGCCAGAATAGAAAGATTCTCGTTTCAAAGTAATATTTCATTGAAAAAAAAAAAACAATGTAACGCTCACACCGAAGACTTCCTCCGATTTATTTCAAATTGAGTTCGGAAAAAATGTATTGGAGTTGGAATCTAAGAAAATCGACACTAGCTATCAACTGATTGCGGAATGGAGACTATATTTTTCCTTTCTTGAAATTTTCTTCCTTTATTCTACGGACTTACTTGCATAGAAGGAATTTGCGTGTCTTGGCTAGAAATAAGCAAATTGATTTCTGTTCCATAATTGCTTACCCAGTCTACTGCGGTGATAGCAATATAGCCTGAAGGACAATCTTTTTGTTCACCTTTTGTGCACCTTTTGGACACACAATCAACAATTGTCCAATTTTGATTAAAAGCATAGTTTCATGTTCCATAAAGAGATTTCATACCTACTAAGCTAGACTTGAGTTTTGTTCAAAATCGCGATTCATAATTTAGTGAGTAGGTACTTACTAAACCTATACTCTATATTAATATTATAAAGAGGTAAAATTTGTTTGTAAGTTATAAGGCGCACGCTACTACCTACTAGGAGCCGAGCAAAAAGAAAAAAAGTCAGAAAGAATGCTAAGTGAAAACCAAGTTACAGCAGCGGACGACACGATGCGACGCGATGGGTGCGGCCGAAGGAGTTTTACAAAAAGATAAGTGTTATTTTAGTATACAGGGTGGCAGGGACATCGACACACAAGCTGTAACCAAGGATTCAGCATATGAATTTCGACAAAAATATATTGCCGTTCCATACATATTGACCGCGTAGGTATTGCACTTTTCTATGAAACAGAAGATTTTTTTTTGATAACCGACGAACTATTTCGACGCTATGGGGTCTAGTATTATGTTCTGAATCCATGGTCACAGTTTGCTCGTCGATGTCCCTGCCACCCTGTATTGTGTATCATACGACTTCCATGCGAACGAAGTCGCGGGTACAGCTTGTTAGACATATTATCGTTCTAAAACACGGGCCTAACGCTATCAATCATTGGAAATGTGACAGGTTAATATTAAATCAAGTACCTATAGGATCGCTTGTAACATTCGATCGAGTGTGAGTCAGCACAATATTTCACTTTAATTGCATGTCCTAACTTCAATTACAAAAGACTGTTTATGCTCGGTTCCTGTAAACAAATATTAATCGTTTTGCTTTCCAATGGTAGCATTTTTGGAACGAAGTTCCTTATCGCGCGTTGCGAAAGGGGGCTAGTCAACGCAAAAGTTGGAACGACACTTTTTGCTATAGTTGTAAGCCGTGCGCGTGTTTCTCTGTCTGTCTCTCTCTCTCTCTCTTATAGAAAGCAAGCCCGCATAGCAAGCAAGCAAGCATACTTCGTTCCACCCGGGTGACACCTCTCAAGTTTTTATATAGATTTGTAAAACATAGATTAATACGCTGTGGGCCAAAATAACAACAATGTGGAGCCCTGACACAGCTAGAAGGCGTCGCGGAAGACCCCATAGAAGATGGCGGCACTTTAGCCCTTGATCGAAAGAGGTGGAAGTCATGGGGAGAGGCGTTTGCCCAGCAGTGGGATGATGCAGGCTAACAGTAAATATAGATTCTAACTAAGCTATAAGTAACTATAGTAAGTGTAGATTCGTAAGGTAATTTTACCTGTGATAGCTACTTTCATATAGGAAGGTCTACAGTGCAAAGCTATCTTCATAGATTTGCGTCGTAGACCCCGTATTGTAGATAATGAAGCAAAGACCTCTCTTTGCTTCATTATTGGTAAATACTAATAATGAAACAAAGACCTCATAGCTTTGCATAACCATTTTTGGTTAAAATTAAGACTCTTGTATTTTTATATACTCATTTCCATCCAACCAACAATCAACCAATTTGCAATTGCCTAATGATAATATCAATGACAATTTGCCGACTCTCTGTAAACTAGAGCTCAATGCTGGTGAAATATTCCGAACCTTAACCCCTTTAGATGAACAGAAAAGTGTAGGGGACGACGGTATTCCACCCGTGTTCATTAAAAGATGTGAGAAAGCGATGGTGTTATCCCTCTATCTTATTTATAACAGGTCTCTTAAAGACGGTATTTTCCCTGAGCATTGGAAAAGGGCACTGGTGGTGCCTATTTTCAAAGCCCGGGAAAGGAATTTAGTATCCAATTACAGACCCATTTCTATTTTGGTTATCTTTGGCAAAGTATTTGAAAAGCTCATAACCAACCGTCTTTCATCGCATGTTAAACACCTTCTCACCAGCCATTCACACGGTTTTATCAAATTTAGATCAACGACTACTAATCTAATGTGCTACGTCTGTCGTCTACTGTCGTCTCTATCAGAGTGTTTGGATAAACGTATTCCTGTCGACACCATATACACTGACTTAAGTAAGGCGTTCGATAAAGTAGATCATTCTCTTCTTATAGCTAAACTCCAGCACTTGGGTATAGGAGGATCAATGCTAAAGTGGTTTCAGTCTTAGCTCAGTGACCGGTTTTCAAAAGTTGTTGTAAGAGGCCATCATTTAAAGCCTTTTCAAGCTACATCAGGTGTTCCGCAAGGTTCCCATTTAGGCCCAATCCTCTTCAACATTTTCATAAACGACATCACGCTCTGCTTTAGGCATTCACAATTCTATCTTTTTGTCGACGACATGAAAATAATGAAACCGATGATAACTGAATTTGACTCTGCCTTATTGCAGGAAGATCTGAATAGACTGACGAACTGGTCCAAACGAACAAAATGCTTCTTAATGTCTCAAAGTGTTATTACATGCAATTTAGCCGTAACAAAATCGTTAAATCTAACGACTAACGCTTAGCCAACAGAAATTACTACAGGTAGAGGAAATACGCGACTTGGGAGTCACACTAGATAAAAAACTTAAATTTGACAAACACATCCTAAACATTTCCTCGAAGGAGTTCAAAATCCTTGGATTTATCTTACGTAACAGCAAAGATTTTAAAAAGGCGTCTACCAGAATTAAATTATTTAACACACTGGTTCGGCCAATACTTGAATATAGCAGCCAGGTTTGGAATCCCAACTACGACATATACATTAAACACCTGGAAAGTGTCCAAAGACGTTTCCTATATCATCTTTGTTACAAAGATCGTTTAGCTAAAAAAGTTATCAGCTACAAAGACAGATTACGGCACTTCAAAATGGTCTCGCTTGCAGACAGACGAAAAATGGCAGACATGATACTACTGCACAAGATATTCAATGGAGTCATAGACTGCAGCGAACTATTAGGCAAATTGCATATGAACGCGCCATCTCGTCTGCCGCGGAAAAGCAGCTACAACTTATTTTGCGTCTCAGGATCTAAAACTAATCTTGGACATTTTGCCGCTCTCCCGAGACTCTGCAGGCAGTACAATGAGTTGTCAAAGTGTTGTGATCTGGACATAACCCTGCCCATTTCAAAATACAAAAAGAATTCAGCCACCGCAAAATAACTAAGTATATTATAACTATGTTACTTCTCTCTGAAATGTGAATTAATTATCATTATTAAACTAAACAATTGTAATATTAATGCTCAATCTTGATATGTTAATCATTAATAATTATTATTTTCCTCAATGTTTATTCTCAATGTTTATTTTTATCCTGCCTACACCATTTGTAATATTAATGCTTAATCTTGATAATTATGTTAATTTTATTTTTTTCCTTCTAATTTTATAATTTGTATTCATAAATTAATTTCTCTATTTTTATCTTCTATAATTGAAGGAGCACACGTAAAAGAACCTTTTTTATTATTGTAATTTTCTATTGTATATGTGTATCCTTTGATAGAGATCCTCAATAAATAAATAAATAAATTTGATCATCCATCTCCATCGTCAACATTTTATCATCATCCTCGTTTTTAGGGTTCCGTACCTCAAAACGAAAAACGGAACCCTTATAAGATCACTTCTTTGTCAGTCTGTCTGTACGTCTGTCAAGAAGAGTGAAGTTGAGAAATTTTAATTAATATCAAATACTCAAGACTACAATCCCTTGAAGCAGTGAAAAAAACAAACTTCTAAGTCAACGCAATTGAAAGATTCGGGCGTTTATGTTCCGTTTATGCCACATATTTTGACACTCGCAAGGGAATCAAAACCTATACGATACTTCCCATTGATCTAGAATCATGAAATTTGGCAAAAAGCAATGACATGTGGCAAACAGATCTACAGAAAATAAGTAAAATCCAAATAAGAGATTAACGTTTACATTAAATTTAAGTTTACTGTGTATTTTGTCATATAATTGTATTAAGGATCTGAATAAAAGGCTATATTATTATTATATAATGACATGTAGCACAAGTAAAGGAAAAAATTCGAAATCCGTATCCGTATATAAATTTGTACGGAACCCTCTGTGCGCGAGTCCGACTCGCACTTGTCCGGGTTTTTTATACTCACTTGACTGACTGTTACGACCACCCTGAGAGAAGCTGAGAACCGAACGAAGTGGAAGAACATTGTGCATAAAACCACGAAGGCCTTTCAGGGACACGACCTTCAGTAATGAAGTCCGCGACCAAGAAGAGATCTTTATAACGGATATAAAAAACGGTTCGTAAATTATAGGAATCGGCCTTAAGCCAACGGAACGGTGCAGCCGCAGTGAAGCGTCTGACAGTGCTGCTGCTGTGTATATTGTACAAGAATTTGTTATTCGTTTAGGAAGAAAATAAAAAGACGACATGACGACACGGTTGGCGCAGTGGTTAAGCGATTGATTGCCGCGCTGCGTGTCGCAAGTTCGATTCCCGTACGAAACAAATATTTGTATGACCTACAGGTAGTTGTTCCGGGTCTGGCTATTTATGTATGTGAGTTTAAATGTTTGTAAATGCACCCACGATACAGGACACATTCCTATTGTGGGGCAACGTATATTAAAAGAAATTATCTTAATTATTAATATAGGATAAGATTTTTTTCTAACAAATAAGTCATGGTTCATCATAAACAGCCTATAATGTTCCCACTGCTGGGACACAGGCCTCCTCTCTGTGAGAGGGAGTGGGCCGTAATCCACCACGCGGGCCCAGTGTGAGTTAGTAGATGTCACATGTCTTCGAAATTTGATTCTAGGACATGCCGGTTTCCTCACGATGTTTTCCTTCACCGTTTTGAGAGCAGTGGTGATGAAATAATTTACACAAAGTAAAGCGCCTGACTGGGTTCGAACCTACGACCTACAACTTGTAAGTCGCGGCTGTTACCACTGGGCCACCACTACTCGTCATGATCATGGAGTCATGGTTACTTGACATAAAAATTGAATTTTTTTTTCGGTACTCAAGTGTTTTTAAATATTTTTTTTTTCCCAAAGATATGAATTTTATTTACAAGATAACACTAAAAAAACAAAATAATATCGTAAATTAACTAAAACTATTTACAAACTAAAATATAGCGTCGAAAAATTCATCCACATCGCTGTCGACTGGTAATGTACCCAAGACAAAAAAAATTGAATTGAATAAAATAAGCCTTACACCAATTGATTTCAATAAACCTATAAACTTTTCGGTTTATTGAATCGCTTCAAGCGCAGCTTGAAGGTAACGTAGGCGGACACATCGACAAGATCTCGCCAGCGTCGATGGTCACAAATTACGTGAAGGAAACGGCCACTAAACGTAATAGTCGCAAGCCCTATAACTGTTAAAAATAACGTGTAAATTAAACCCTAATTTTAAGTTGCATGACTTAAAAAACCACTAAAGAAAACTAAGTAAACGTATCTATAACTAGACCATTTCATCTTCTGCCTAGCCTTTTCCCAACTATGTTGAGGTTAGCTTCCAGTCTAACCGGATGCAGCTGAATACCAGTATTTTATATGGAGCGACTGCCTATCTGACCTCCACAACCCAGTTACTGGGTAATACGATACCCCTTGGTAAGACTGGTTGTCAGATTTTCTGGCTTCTGAAAACTCGTAACGACTGTCAAAGATCCACGAATGACAGCCGGGATCAACCGCTAAACGTGCTTTCCGAGGCACGGCAGGGTGTCGGTTTGTAAATATGGTCACCCATCCACAGACCAACCGCGGTCAGGGTAGCTTAACTTGATCGATCGACCTGTGCGGCTGTTATTGTTTAACCACGGGCCTAAACCATTTCTTAACCATAATTTACCTAAAATGACTATACAAAAAACGATGGACTATGTGAAAGATTATATGGCTAGAAAGGGGATGACTACCGAGATGACGACTAATAGAGAAGTATGGAAGAAAAAGACATGTTGCGTCGACCCCAAGTAAATGGGGATAAGGGTGGAAGAATTATGCTGAAGTAACCTAGCATGACGTAAGTGTACAGTCATTTTTCTAAGTCAAATATCTACCATAAGTTAAACAAACACTACCACAACCGTACCTACCTATAAACCGAGATACTATCACGAAACATTAACCCAACTATCAAACTACATAAAGAATCACTCTAACGCTTAAGAGCTAAGTGAAATAGTAGCTTATAAAACTGGAATCTAACACCTCGTTCAAGAAAACTAATAAAGTTCGCCTTAGCATGGATCCTTGTGACTCAGTCATCGAAACTTTTTCAACTTACTAATTATACAAATCTTTACTGGAAAGTAATAGTAAACTTGGTCGCTATGCTGATGAGGAAATGCGGATATCTTAGTTGGAATTTTCTGTAAGGAAAATGTCACTGGATATCTTTCATATTACTATACATATACTATGACGGCACGGTTGGCGCAGTGGTTTAGCGATTGACTGCTGCGCTGCGTGTCGCGGGTTCGATTCCCGCACGGAATAAATATTTGTATGACCTACATGTATTTGTTCCGAGTCTGGGTGTTTTTCTATCTATAATATGTATGTATTTACAAAAAAAAATGTATATAAGTAGTTTATCAGCCATCTTGTTACCATAACACAAGCATTAGGTTGCTTAGCTTGGGACTAGATGGCGCTGTGTGAAATGTCCAGGGATATTATATTATATATTATATTATTATATTATGATGATAAATTAATCTCGATGTCATAATTTTCTGCGATCCTGTACTTGACTACTTGGAAACTAATAGTTCGCTTTCTTGGCATTTTGACACTGGAAAATATCAATGGGTCAATGTGTCTAACATATAAATATATGATGTATAGTTTTTCATTTTCTGTAACAGATGACGTATATCCAATTGTTCAAGAGTAGTAATAACTAGAAACTTGTAGAGATCAGTGGTATCGGCCCCAACTTACGAGTCGAGGTCGGGTTCGTAAGTTAGAACCAGGCAGTCACTTCACTACGTCATTGTGTATTTAATTTCAACACCACTGCTCTCAAAACGGTAAAGGAAAACATCGTGAGGAAACCGACATGTCCTAAAACCAAAAAATCGAAGACATGTGACATCCATCAACCCGCACTGGGCCCGTGTAGGTGATTATGGCCCACTCACTCTCTGTGAGAGGAAGTCTGTGTCCTAGCAATGGGAACATTATAAGTTAATGATGTTAGTAATAACTTCTTTTTCTTACATCATTGTGATTCAGACTTCACTACACTTCATTTGAAATAAGATTAGACACTTAAACAAACCTTTTTTACAGTCCGTTCAACCGATTTTAACTTCTATTCCGTAGGCATAAGAATGACATTAAAAGCAAACAAGTGGTTACAATACCAACCATTAACTGCAGCTGCCATTTGTCATGCTACCAACGCAATAGAAGTCAAAATCGGTTGAACGGACTCTAAAAAAGATCTATTTAAATGTCTTATTCCAAATGGAGTATAGGTACCATTGAAACAAGTGACGTAACAATACTCATATAAAACAAATTCCAACGCTCACGGAAACCAGATTTCCAAATACGAACAAAGAAAATGTGACAATTACAAAAATATCGAAACAAAAAAGGTCCACGCTAAACTGCCTACCGCACAAAAAAAGTCATGATTCGAAATTCCAACGAGAAAAAAGAAGTCAAATATATAACGCGTCAGGCGTTAGTCATTGACTCTACCTTTTTACCAAACACTCGATTCAGCACCAACCGATTGAATCAAACGTTAACGAACTATGGAAACGTGACAACGGACGGAATCTTTTTTCGCATTTTCGCATCAAACATTTTTCGCATTCGTGTAGTGAATTTGAATAGTGTCCCTCTAGTGTGCTTTACGGTACAAATTCGTCTCATTCACTTTGATTCATTAAAGTGGCATACACCCGATGTGTAGGTACCATTTGGCAGCTTTTTCTGCAGAAAATAAAAGTGCACCGTGTGAGCGTGATAGTCCGTTCATTGCAGTGACAGTCGAAGAGAAAAGTAATTGAAAATCTCAGTACCTACAAAGTGTTTTGCGGTGAAACTCTCGTTTCACGTATTGGTTTTACTCTTGCAACTGGCCTTTTTCTGATTAAAGAGAGGTTTATGAGATTAAATAATTGTAGAAAAAGTTTGCCTTATCAGTGAATATTTCAAGTTCCATAAAATATAAGATGGAGGTTAATTTTCTGTAACGCGGAAAATTATAAAAAGATCCGGCTTAAATTATAGTCACCCTATAATTCCGTAACGCATACATTTTCACATTTACATTCCGTTTGATGTTACGACTTTGCATCGTCTTCACATTTATAATTACAGATACACTATCTCGTAATTTAAAGAACGTTCACAGTCAGAGGGGTAATTCTCGTAATTTTAAGACCGTTCACAGTCTGATTGCAGTCTCAATCTGTCAAAAAATACTTCTAATTTCCCTACATTTTGACAATTTTTTGACATGTGTTTGTCGCTGAGATGAGACTGTGACTAGATTTTGAACGTTGTAAATTACGGGAATACGGGCCCTGATCTCAGTCTCAATTTGTCAAAAATACCTCTAAATTCCACACATTTTGACAAGTTTTTGACATTTGTTTGTCGCCGAGATGAGACTGTGACTAGATTTTGAACGTTTTAAATTACGAAAATTGGCCTTCTGATAATAATATACTTGTTAAGTTAGGGGTACGGTGTCATAGTCAAATCAGCCAAAAAGTATGAAGCTACAACCTCTTAAAGGATCTAGGTCGACTTAACCTGTACCCTGTATAATAAATGTAAACAAAATATTGTAAAACATTTCAAAAGAGTAACGGTGGAGTTTCTTGTCCATTCTTCTTCACACGAAAACTACCTTTTGGAAGGAGCGACTAGAATCAATTTTATTGTTGTTGTTGACATTCAAAAGTGCCTTTGTTGTGCCTATTATAAATAAATGCTTTGACCTTGATTTTGACAAAATACAATGCTTAAATTCGTCCGCTCGACAATTTTCATCACGATTTGTGCCTATATTGTAGGATTATCCAAATTAAACGTTTTGATGACGAGTATAAACGCTACCGTAACGAAATTTATCTACTTGTCACTTTTAATAATTCTTAATATCAATCATAATATAACGCCTGTATGCCCAGAAAGTTTAGGCAGACGTGTTTCTATACAACGTGTCGCTACAATGGCGACATTAATTTAACACACGGGTAGGGCTATTGGCCAGTAATCGTAAAAAATATAACAACATAAAATAATTCGTAATTTGAAAACCACCGCCTCTCTTTACTTCAATTCGCCTACTCTTTACACGTTATTCGTTTTAATTTCATTGATGCGATGTTATGATCTGTGACCCCGGCAAATAACCCCTGCGCTACAATTCATTAAGTTAGGTTGCTTCAAGATGCTATTTTAGGAATTATAAATGAATTAATAAATAATAGCGTTTAATGAAATTAAAATATGCCCATCAAACGAAAACGCAAAACCGTATAGGCGTATTAAATTAATGTCGCCACTAAAGCGCCACGCTGCATAATAATACACCCACATTTCGCTAGTTATATATAAGTGCCATTTAATGAGAGGCAAGCCTATTCTCATCAAACGGGTTACTTAGAAATTCCACATGGAAAAACTCAATAACACTTTGCCTGACCCGGAAATCGAACCCAGGAACTCATGCTCAGCAGTAGTGCTTGGCGACTAGATCAACAAGATACCTATTCTTAATTAATTACGCGAACAATTATGGTTTGCGTTATTAATTAAGAATATCTTTATAGCGTACCCTATTAATATTACTCCTAACACTGGGAAGGCATGACATTTTCGAATTATTTTTCACTAGCTGCGCCCTGCGGTTTCACCCGCATTAGTTTCGATCCCGTGGAAATATCGGGATAAAAAGTATCCTATACCAATGTTAATCCTGGATAAAAACCATCTGTGTGCCAAATTTCATCCATCCATCCAAATAAACTTTCACGTGTATAATATTAGTTCCTACTACTACTAGCATTAGCTGCAGTGGTAATGGTCATTCCTAACACTGAGAACGAATGATATTCTCGAATTATTTTTTTCATTCTTATCTATACGCTGTGGTTACCACAGACACTGGCGGTTGGTCCAGTGATTCCATTACTCTGCAATAACCTAGTTTCCCTAAGGGATTGTTGATGAACGGCCAACCAATTACTCTGAGTAGGGGAGAGGGGAGTAAATAGCTAAATAGGTCGCCATTTAAAAAGAAGGTTAATTCTTCGCCACTATTAATAGTTACAAAGAAAAAATACATCAAGTATTCAAATGTTTTATATATAAAGGAAAAAGTGTCGCTTGAATCGCTCTTATATTTATTTAAATACTAGCTGCGCCCCGAGGTTTCACCCGCATAAGTTTGGATACCGTGGGAATATCGGGATAAAAAGTATCCTATGTGTTAATCCTGGTTATAAACTATGTGTTTGCCAAAGTTCATCCTAATCTGTTCAGTAGTTTTCGCGTGAAAGAGTAACAAACTTCCATCCATCCATCCTCACAAACTTTCGCGTTTATAATATTACGAGTAGTAGGATTGTACACTAGAAAAATACATTACAAAAAAATTAATCAAACACTACAAAACATGACACATACAAACACACACTACACACTACTACATTTTTCTATGTATGTTTTGATGTATAATTAGACGTTCTTTTGTTTATATTTCCTTTTTGTATTTTCTTTTATAATATATAAGTAGTAGGTATGGAGGTGGTACATTGTTATGTAGAAGAGCGCTTTTCGCCATCGAACGCAAAAGTTTGGCGAGTTTAGAATTAAGTAACACCACTTTATAAAAACAATAGGTTGTATTATCGCTTTTTGCGATCTCGTCCAGGCAACCTTGGATACGTGATACTTGTCCTTATAAAATTAATTAGGGATGAAATACTTTTTCAGTGAATACTTGGGCTTGAACGACGAATTTACTCAATATTTTGTTTTATTGTCAAGGAGAATCCTGTTTGAATTTCCTAATAAGACTTATCCTATTCTTGGACCTGCGGGGGTAATTGTGTAACATACCATCAGTAGCAATAGTTTTCATTTTGACAGGTCAACCACATTCATTGCGTTAGTTACTTTGTTGAGCAGACACATAACTCGAAAATATGAAGCAATAGATTGGATATCCTTCAAAATGATTCAGATTGAGATTGATGAGATGTGTTACGATGTTTAATAATAATAATAATATCCCTGGACATTTCACACAGCGCCATCTAGTCCCAAGCTAAGCAACCTAATGCTTGTGTTATGGTAACAAGATGGCTGATAAACTACTTATATACATTTTTTTTTTTTTTGTAAATACATACATATTATAGATAGAAAAACACCCAGACTCAGAACAAATACATGTAGGACTTACAAATATTTGTTCTGTGCGGGAATCGAACCCGCGACACGCAGCGCAGCGTCTGATCGCTCAGCCACTGCGCTAACCGTGTTGTCAATAAAATAGTAGTAAAATAAAAACATTGTTGCTAGTACCTCCTTTGCATAATATTTCCTTTATAAACGAAATCTATTAAGTACTTATATGAAAGTATCACCATCTGATATTTCACTTGAGATGTAAAACTTTAAGGCTTCATAAAATATGAGATTTCTTATCGACCCCTAACAATTCAATACTTCGTAGTATCTAGATGATATCTTCTCACTCTTAAGTTATTTTTATGTCAGTGACTATACTGTTATTTGTTTTATATTATTTGTATTATATTTATATTATTTGGCCAATCTGTCCATCATGTAAAAGTAAGTTGGAGTCTTATTTTCATATGGGAAAAGCTTTTTGACTTTTCTAGTACATAAACCTCAGTTGGCCCGCTAGAGTTTTTTGATAATATATAAATTAATCGATTGGCATCAAAAAAAGTGTCTGTGAAAATGGCCATTTTCAAACCGTTGTAGTTACAGAAAAATACTCCCTTACTGCTCCGTCTCAAAGATTCATTCTGTATGGTATAGCTGACAGTAAGTAGGTGTAACATATTATTAGAAAAAAAAAATACATTATGCTCTTGAATTTTGGTTTGTAAAGAAATAATAATTTTCAAAATAAAATAAGTCGCCGTGTAGAAAACAAAAGGTCAGTGGGTAGATATCGCAAACGAAAAGAGAAGGATTATTATGTCCAGAAGATGGACGAATAGCGTTCTCCTCGGTTTTCTAATTACAATGTACTTAACTGTGACATGGTGCTATTTCCCCGTTTTATTAATATAACTGTTATTGGCAATACCCTATTACGCGGTAGATACGTTATTCAACTGATTATAATAATTTAGATGTAAAGAAAAGTATTCAAAATGTAATTCTTAAGTATGTCACATGAAATAATAAAAACTAATATTTCAGAGAAACTCCATATAAGCTCAAGTGTTACAAATGAATGAGATACAAATACTTTTTCTATTGTTACCGAACTTAATAAGCTTGCCTAACAGACGAAGGGCATCACAAAATGTATTAACATCACAAAACTTTCGTGGTATGATAATTTTATAATCTAAGGCCTGATCTTTAAATCGACAGATATTTTTTATTCGTGGAATAAAAATGACGTCTAACAGTTTTTGTAACTAACTAACTAAACTTTCAAAAATTCAATAAATTCAATTCCTCCGATAAAATTATCTGGCGTTGGTAAAATCAGGCCAAATGTGTTAGTAACAATTTTTAATTAAACATAAATATTATTATTGTTCGTACTTTTAATTAACCGATGACTATGGCTGCCTTAATCAACTGCTTTTGGGAAAAAAAAAATTGGAAGTAATAGCATTAAGGATGCTGTATTGCTGCTGCTACGTACCAAAGAAAACTCTATTATTGTGTAGTGCATTTTTATTTTTGGTAAATATTGCGAAAATTTTATCAGCACGAAAACAGCATTATGCAGCATCTACATTAAAGTGTGAATTGAGATTAATATTATGCTGAGCCACAGAACACCCCAGTTCATTGTGAGTTATTGGCTTATTTCCAACGAGAATGGCGATTATCCCGTGTTCTTCACCTAAATGATATGCATTACGCAGAATGAGTTCAGTTTTCTTCATTCCAAAGTCTGCAAAATGATAATAAAGTAATTTCACTACTTTTCATAGATATTTTGTTGTTAATATTTTCGTAAATAAAATTTATACGACTGGCTTGGACTGGATTGGTTGAAGTGTTTTTTTGCACCAAATAAATGTAAATTCAAAAGATCTATTGTAAACAATAGATATTAAACGCGATGTATATTTGTAATAAAAATATTGTAACTACCGCATAGCTTACAAAACACGTGTGAGTATGCGGTATCCGTCCTTGAGACGAACACTTTATGAATAAACATCAAATCTATTCATCGAACAGAAAGGAATAAGAAATACGCATCAATACGTATGAGTACGTATGAGTGAAGTTATTTCAAAATATATATTGAATGAAGAATGGTATTGTTTAATGAAGGTTTTACGTAATGTTCAGAAACTTATTTAATTTATTGTCACCAACATGTCAATTTGTAATATGTTTGTAGTCAGCATATATATTTCCGTGACTGTCTTTTCTTAAGAATTAAACCTTCTTATTCAAAACAAGTTTAAAATTATACCTTACTAGCAACCACCCCTGATTAGTACGAGTTTTATGACTTGACGAAACATCAAGATTTCTATAATACATGTAAGTTTAATGTTGATGTAAAAAAACACGTATACCTTCCGAAATAAATTCATGAAACGATGGTGAAAACCGCATGAAAATCTGTTGCCTAGGGAATAGCGACTTTATTTATTATAATAATAGTATACCTAGTCGTATTTTCTACACTACACTTTAATTCAATAACTGTACTGACTATTTAAAACAATGCATCTCACAAAACCAGGAGATACAAACACACATAAAACAAAAAGACATCACTATAAAATGGACAACCCTCGTCCAAACCCTACTGCACAGTGTCCATAAAGCGTTAAATAAACGAATTTTTCATTACGCCTGTTATGTGCACTCTCGTAAAATATTACACACAATACATTACCTACGGGAATTTATAAGGCAGTACCTTATAAATTCCCTGTGCGTGCGTAAAAAAGTACACACTATGTTTACGCCAAAAGTCAATTTGTCTCACTATGAAGCCAGAGTGATGTGCGTCCTTTGTGAATTGACATAAATCATTGTGGACCACAGGGGAGATCAAGATGTGGAGGCAGTTTTTTCATCGGCTTTTTATTATGAAGAATAATGTTCACGAAATTATTTTTATATAAGGTATTTCTATCAAATTTTGCTTGGTGTTGCGATATTGAAGGTACATTGTTTTTATGCCATAGTTACATTTTCTATTCTCAAAAGGAAGTCTTATCAAGTCAAGTCTTGTCAGTCTTGTCATAATTATTTAATGGAAATGCCATACTTTTTTAAGGTCAAGTATTTTATAAATGATAAATCATTTTATTTCTGTAAGTAGTTTTTTACGAACACTTTTACACGTCAATCATATTTTAAAATCTAGATGAGGTCCGCGTTTCCTGTCTGACTATTCTAAGAAGAAAGGCCGAAATAAACTCAAAGGTCTCAGTCTCGTTTAAAGTCCAGACATAATCTTGGTCAGATCATAATGAATCTGATGTATGATGTTGATTGGTGTCTAAAATGCAATTTAGAGGAGAGAACTACACTGAGTGGACCTGTCCAGTCAGTGCACACATTTGTCAGTAATCATGCAGCTCAACTTGGAACTTAAGAAGCTTAACAATATGTATACATTATTATTATTTGAAGACTGATAGCTTATATAATAAATAAATATTATCTTTGTAATAGAAATAAAAAGAATAAATATTACTACCAGTATCTTTAACACAGTATTTCCACCAGTATTACCAGTATTTTATACAAAGAATTCACTTGCACCTACTACTTAGTATTTATCTTAAAAACTTTAAATGTTGCATGTCTCAAATACAAAGTTTCTTTGCTTTTACTACACGTAAAATTCAACAATATTGCGCTTCGAGAACAACAACCATCATTGCCTGCACATAAAACTGAACAAACTCACATTTAAGGTAAAGTTAACGATACCAATAAACTACCGATATCGTACATATTAGCCTAAAACGACTTTACGATTTAATGTCATTATTGGGAAAACGATAAACCTTCTCAGGCAAGCAATTTGATTCGAAATAAAATCAACAATCCCTTTCAGTCCACGATCCAATCGCGATACGAATTATATCGATAAGATTGCTACAAAAGGAACTACTAAGTACACAAAAGAAGAAAATCTTACCAAATTTAGTAGCCTTCCAAACTCTCCGGACGTCAAAAAAACTCGTAAACGAAACAATATTATCAGCATGAAAATTAAAACGAAACTGTCACAAAGTTTTCAACAAAAAAAAAAGTTTCACTCAATTTTAGTCAACACTAATTTGACAGCACTTTGAAAATAGAACACTGGTTCCAATTTAAAAATAAAGAATCACTTCACACACGACACACACACCACAACTTTTTAAAAATAGGGTTGTTACTCAACGTGCACTTTTTAACGTGTTCGTATCGCGAAGGTTGTGAGTGGTGCGAGACTACGAGTGTTCGCGGCGTCACTAGGGTTGCCACTGCGATGTGGGGTACGCAACGCGCCTGCGTAGCTTTGCGCACCGGCTCTGCACTCTTGATACATTTCTGCTTCAATTAATCCCCGCACTGTACTCAATTACACCTAGTAGTAGTGCTTCGTGGGTGGCAAGTTTAAACTGTTAGCCCGATATTGGAGTGATGATAGACTATCGCGATTTTTTTAACGGATATTGTGTCATGGAAAATCCTTTAACTTCCCGACTTCTCTTAAAACAATACAAAAAATATATTGAGTGTCAAATATATAATCTGGCTTCTGGAATCTGGCTATTGTAGTCAACCACGTCAGTGTATTAATAGACTAGTTGTTTATTGTGTTCAATATTACAATAACTGTAGAAGGTGAAGGTAGGAAGATAAAAAATATAATACCGGAAGCAAAACGTCCACACGTCAACATCGTATTTAGGTTACCTAAGATGGTTGCCAAAGGCTTGTTTTCAGCTCAAACCACTGTTACACCACTATGTTGCATTGCTATCAGAAAAACTGGCCAATAGTGAGTTTATATCTTTAACTTTATTTTATTTTTATTATTTGTTGTTAGAGCGGCATTAGAAATACACGCTCTGTGAAAATTCCAGCTGTCTACCTATTACGGTTCATGAGATACAGCCCGCTGACAGACATACGGACAAATAGACAGCGGAGGCTTAGTAATAGGGTTCCGTTGGCACCCTTTGGGCAAGGAACCCTAAAACCAGTAAGTTATATAGCCTAACTTTATACCTACTTAAATCTATCTATCTATCTCTTGATTCTGAAATAAATAATAATAATATCCCTGGACATTTCACACAGCGCCATCTAGTCCCAAGCTAAGCAACCTAATGCTTGTGTTATGGTAACAAGATGGCTGATAAACTACTTATATACATTTTTTTTTTGTAAATACATACATATTATAAATAAAAAAACACCCAGACTCAGAACAAATACATGTAAATGTTTTATTATTATTTATTATTATTAAATATCCATCAGTCAGTCAATCGGTAACCAATAGATAACAGGATCTTGCAGCAATGCAATGCATCAAACGATTTATATACCGAGTGCGGTCCAGAAACTATTCGACCACATAGTAATAGTTTACAATGTGACAGTATAACGTTCTTGATTGGTTGTATTGCCGGTTTCTCAAAAACATTAAATGAAACTATAACTTACCTTTGTAAGTAGATAATAACTTATGTAATTAAATTATGATGGTTGAACTGACAAGAGAGAGAGAAGAGGGGTCGCAATTTTAATCGTTTTGAAATATATTACTAACAAATTGCTTCATATGTAGGTACAAAAAATTCGTCAACAAGGTAATTAACGCAATTAATGTTATTGAACTCTCAAAATGAAAGCCATTGCTACTGACAGTGCATTATTATTAACATTACAAACCATTACTACGCAATTACCTACCACGCAGATTATGAATTCTGGTCGATGTATAATTTTTTTTTTTTTTTTGATGCTACTGAATCTACACCAGAAGGACAATTCTCGCGTTTTAAGAACGTTCACAGTATGATCTCAGTCTCAATCTGTCAAAAATATCTCTAATTTCCCTACATTTTGACAAGTTTTTGACAATGATTGTCGCTGCAATGAGATTGCGACTAGATTTTGAACATTTTTAATTACGGGAATTGGCCTTCAGTTCCACCGCAATTATTTCCCTCTCCCGTTTATTTTTTTAAAACAATATCTCATATTCTCCGAGACCAAGACCACGGAACACATTAACCGCTGCCCATTAGAAGGGGATGGTTTGTTAGGCCAACGCCTTTTACCACTTAAGTGATTCATTTATCTCGAGTGAATTGCGTTTTGTGGAAAATTAAGTGGTTTATTTTTCGAGTAAGTTAATGTGGCTTGTGTTTTCTGCTACGGTATAGATGATTACATTTTAACAGTACAGTCTTAAATTATAATTATGTATATTTTTAGACGTTAAAGCTAATCACTTTTGTCGCTAATCTTACTTAGTCTATAGACAGGTACTGTCAGCGACAAAGATCGATTAACACGACCAGTTTTACACAAGCAGTCTTACCAAGGAGTGTCGTATTACCCAGTTACTGGGTTGTGGACGTGGAAGTCATACAGGCAGTCGCTCCATGTAAAATACTGGTATTCAGCTGCATCGGGTTAGGCTGGAAGCCGACACTAACAGTTTGAAAAGTGCTAGGGAGATTGATCTCTATTTATGTAATTAATACTAGTCCAAGTTGCTTAATTAGACTAGACCCTCTGGTACCTCCAGTACCATAAACTACCATGCGCACTGCAGGTCACCTTCATGAAATGTAAAACTAACGGGATTATCCGCTATTATTACTAATTCAATTCGAAAATATTTTATGTAACGTAAATTTATCAGAATATCTATAATATTTACATAATATATTATAAGCTAACAGACTTAATAGAATATTAATAATATGTATATAATTATAATATATGACATCTACCAACCCGCACTGGGCCCGCGTGGTGGATTACGGCCCACTCCCTCTCACCGAGAGGAGGCCTGATTTCCAGCAGTAGGAACATTATAGGCTGATTATCCATATTTAAGAGAGTCATTTAATTTTATACATCCGATAAATTATATTAATTAAAGCCAGATGCCGTAAGGAAGATATTTAATTTGAATGCCAATCACAATTACGAATATTCACGCATCACTAGATCATAAAGTAAACCAATGAAGCAAGTATTAAACAATTTATACGTCTTAACTAATTTAACCCGAATAATTATTACCGAAATCGAGTAATACGAAGCGCCCATTAACGCTTATTTAACTGTCACTTTGAACCCACTGTATTATGTTAAACCATAAGATGGGTCGAACAGCGATATTATGTTGCCAAGCCATTATTTTGATAAAGCTATTAATAAAATATACAGGGTGTCAGGGACACCGACGCGCAGACTGTAACCATGGATTCAGCATAATAGTTTAGACCCCATAGGGTCGAAATTTTTCGTCTGTTATCAAAAAAAAAAAAATCGAAGGATTTTGGCTAAAACACAATCTCTATCGAAGATGTTTATAAATACACTTACATATTATGTACATAAACTCGCGACTTTTCCCCATGGGGGTAGGCAGAAACTACAGACGCCACCTGCTACGATGCTTACGTCATACTCGTTTTGCTTCATTTACGTTCATACATCTGCACCCTAATTGCGTAACACGCGATTAATCTTAATCGGTTTCATTTTGACAGTTCAACAATATTCATTGCGTTATTTACGTGTTGAGCAGACACATTTTTCGAACTTATGAAGCAATGGATTTGCTTCAAAATGATTCTGATTCCGATCGATCGTGTGTTACATAATTAGGGTACTGGTCGATATATAAGTTACTCTATGGTACTGGTCATACACGCATACGCATACGCACTACGCACCCTGAAGTACATCACCAAAAAGGTCACCATAATTATGTTCTTCTAGGCCGTACCCTCCTTAGGTTTCCTCTTAAATCTTCACATCTATAAATATCCTTTACGCGTTTCATTCATCCTCTCAACATGAACAAACCAGTTAAGAAGACTCTAGCTAGGCGACGTCCAGCAGTGCGATTCTGTAACCACCTCACCGTGAAAACTCAGGTGAAGTGAGCGTGGAGTGAGCTGTCATTCCAACTAATACTAGGGATTGACACTATTGACAGCTCACTCTAAGATCACTTCACCTTACTTTTCACGGTGAGATTTTTACAGAATCGATCGGCTGGTATGTACATTCTACTTGTGTAAGAATGTCGTAAAATCGTCATGTGCATCTGTAATTGCTACAGCTTTCGACAATGTTGAGTAGATTAATAACGGTAGCAGAACAGCTCAACAAGAATAATTCGAATGTAACAGATCATGGAAGCGGAAACCGTCTGAATTTCTAAGTGTATCGGACAATGTGTGTGACAATAGACAAGCTGTAAACTCGACAACATCGCTCATTTCTCGTTTGTCGCTTCACTACAGCTGATATTATCACGCTCAATTTTCCTCATAGGCTGCCAGCCAGCATTAATTTATTTACACTTATCTACCCTAGGTGGTAGCAAGCGCAGCTGTGAATGATATATTTTGATCTTGATAGCGACCCTTTCATTTGAGGGGGTCCTTTTGAACCATGTTTGAATTTTGGTTGAGAACTGTATCTCGGAAATAGCGATAAAAATGCTCCCTTTCACATGGGACCAAACATCATAATTTACGAAACCACTAGATGGTATATGGTACAATGGAATAATAAATCAGAGGGGCAATTCTCGTAATTTTAAGACCGTTCACAGTCTGATCTCAGTTTCAATCTGTCAAAAAATACTTCTAATTTTCCTACATTTTGACAAGTTTTTGACATTTGTATGTCGCTGAGATGAGACTGCGACTAGATTTTGAACATTTTTACGAGAATTGACCTTCTGGTGTTCCAAACAAAAGTGCAATACTTACGCAATTTAAATGTATGCAATGGCGCCGATTCCCTTGTTCAAAAACTAAACTAAATTTCAGTTCAGTGCATCTTTTCTTTATATTTCATTAGAAACCGAATCAAAGGACAGAAGATAAATATTAGTTTAGTCCTGTCAAATTAAGATACTCCATAGACAAATTAGACGTGATTAAAAACATGGCTACTAAAAATTTTACGTTAGGCGCTGACTAATTTGACAGGACTAAACTAATAGGTATTTATCTTCTGTCCTTTTCTTAATGAAATAGAAAGAAAAAGATGCAGTGAACTTAAATTTAGTTTAGTTTGCGATCAAGGGAATCAGTGCCAATAGGTACTTTTTCGAAAACCTAAGGTTCTGCTGTCCGTCTGTAAGTCGGTCACAGGGCTGTATCTATTGAACCAAAATAGGTAGACACATAAAAATTTCAGTGTTTTAGTGTGTACTAAATGGCCGCTATAACAAATTTTTTTTAACCTACATTGTGTCCCACTCCTACCTCCCTTTCAACCTAATAACAAATAATAAAGAAAAAGTTAAAATAAAAGAAAGCCCCCGTAAAAACGCGTTTTTTTCGGCGTTTTTAGAATATATTGTTAAATATTGTACGGTGGTATGCAATTTCGTGTGCGAGTCCAACTCGCACTTGTCCGCTCATTTATTAAATTCATGATAAAAGTCCGTGTCATGATGTCCCTTCCACCAAGTATATAACTTCAAAAAAATTTCAGAACCGGCGCAGGTGTTATTCTTATGCATTTTTTCCAAGATTGGTCGTTACAGCAAAAATCAGTCTGGAGTTCCCCTTGCAACGCTGTTTAAACTCAAATTTGTTTGTCCTCTTCGACGCCTTGAGAGCTTTTACTAATCATGAAGTTCCCCCATCTTATCGTTATACCTCTTAATATAATTATACTAATAATAAAGCTAAAGAATTTGTTTTTTTTTTAACGTGATCTCTAATCTCGAGAACTACAACTCGAATGCGATGATACGACGTGACGGGGTGGGTCGAAGAAAGAAGTTCGACGACTCATCGCATGTGTCAAACATCGTATTTTACCAACCTGTATGCACTTAAAATACCCTCCTGTGGTTAATAAAAATGCTCTTAAAATATATAATTTACCTGCTTCATACTCACAACTCGCCTTCTCCCTTAAAAAGCTTCACATTAATCAAAACTAATTTTAAAGGACTCCTTAATATCCCTTTTGTGACCTCTACAGCGTTACTCACTCTCCCGTTCATTCATTCTCATGCGAGCGTAAAATTACATTCAACATTGTTATGAAACCAGTCTCAGAAAAATATTAACCTTTTTCATAGTTTTACCTAAAAAAAATGGTTATTCGAAAATCAGGAGCCAGAAAGTAATTGAAATAACTGAACAATATTAAAAAACAGAGTAAAATTGGCTGGATAAAAAATCCTTTTGATAATAATATGTCTTGAGCAGAGGGCAGCGGCCTAGTGGTAACGACGGGCAATTTACTTTGTGTAAATTATTTCATCACTACAAACGGTTAAGGAAAACATCGTGAGGTAACCAGCATGTCCCAGAACAAAAATTCAAACACATTTGTGACATCCGCCAACCCGCCTGGGCTAGCGTGGTGGATTCTCTCACATAGAAGCCTTGTATCCTAGCAGTTGCAGTGGTACCATTATAGTCTGATTATACAAAATATCTTGAAAGTTTAATTAAATAAACGAATTATGTCCCCGGTTTTATATCTCTTTAACCTTTAATGTCATTTAAAAAATAAGATAGGTTTTCCGAACTCTCCGGGCTCTCATCCTGTTTTTGTTTTAAGTAATGAGAACACACGGTCGAAAATATTCTACACATTTGTATTTTCTTTCCTTTTGTCTTCTGTACCTACCTATTAACAAGCTGTAGCACATAATAGAAGGAAAACACGCTTGTCAAGAATTCCGGCACAGATAAAAATAAAATATTACGAATAATAAAATTGTGTTTTCATACTTTCAGGAGTAAGTTCAATGACGTGATATTTCAATCCGGTTGAATTTTATTAGGTCCCTTTTAATACTTTGTTATTTTTAAAGTTCCATGTTACTTGCCGCACTACATATTCTGATTAAATTTTCTCGTTTTAAAGTTAACCCTTTAAGGGATGTACCTAGGTAACCCGCGAAATTCAAATTTTCATTTGTTTTTTGCAATTTGCGGGTCAGTGTCAGATTGTATGTTGAACAAAATATGTGTCGCGACCGTAACAAGTATGTATTTACAGAATTATAGTAATAAAAATCATCAATATAATCCTCTAAGTTCATAATATAATCCCATTGATGATATTTGATTAAATAGTCAATCAATAGGATTACATAAAGGATACAATCACATCATCAATACAACCCTCTTAGGCTGTATTGATGATTTCAGTGATGTTCAGACATCGCCTTAACACACAAACATCGCCTTAACAACCGGTGCTGCCATCTACCCCACAGCGATTGGTCGCCTACGCGTTCCATCGACCAATCACCACCGAGCTACGCACAACGTCTTTCTTATAATCGCTTCCTTTTTTCTATTCACTATTGCATCGCAAGCGCTATACCATTATAAGACAATTTCATGTAATATTCACAATATATCCAAGTTAAATAGCAATTCCTGGTGTCGCCTATTATTTCGAGCATCCTTCAGTCTCCCAACACACGCAAAGAGCTGAAAACGAAACATTGGACCTTCGAGCCGAACGTTGGACTTTGGAGTGCTGTATATCCTGGAAACGCGCATATCAGGTACGGCCAGCCATCCTGCCCAGCCCTATTCATCTCCATTTCAATTGTGTGATACCGTGCTGTTTACTCAATTTCAGTGAAATTCTGGTGTGAAATTGTGCGCTGCCAACGAAAATCGCATCGTAACCGTCACATTCAAACGTGAGTACTCCTTTCTTTCTGCTTTCCACCAAAATGAGTCAGCCTAGTACGTCAGAGATCTCAGTACCTAATAAGCCTCGCGATAAATCTCCTTTCAAATACAATCCAAACGACGATTGTCCACTTATTAGGGATCTTGTGAAAAAACGTGGCATAGTAAAGGGTAGATTGTCAAAATTCTCAAATTACTTGTCTAGTATTGCTGATGGAACTTTGTCTAGTCAAACACGCGTAGATCTAAAATTACGGATTCAGGGAGCCGCTAAATTATTTGATGAATTCAGTGACATTCAAACGCAAATCGAGGAATCAGTCTCTGATATAGACGAGCAATTAACGCAAAGAGAATTGATGGAAAATAGATACTACTCTTTATTATCTCAAGCTGAATGTCTTTTAAATCCGAGTGAGGTTACTGATAGTTCTAGTAAATGTAATAATCACCACAGACCGGCCGTTAAACTACCCACTATTTCTATGCCCACTTTTGACGGTTCATACGAGCATTGGTTAGAATTTAGGGATACTTTTCTATCATTAGTGCACAATTCTAATGATCTAAGCAATATAGAAAAGTTTCACTACCTAAAATCCTCGTTGAAGGGAAGTGCGGAGCTGGTTATTAATGCCGTAGAATTTTCTAGTACCAATTACCCGGTTGCATGGGATTTACTTCTCAATCGGTACAATAATAGCGAATTGTTAGTGCATAATCACGTCATGTCTTTGTTCACTATGCAGAACTTAAGCAAAGAATCGCCAGATCTAATTCGACAGTTAATAGATACCGTGTTAAAGAATTTACGTGCATTAAAAATGCTTGACGAACCAACTGACGCATGGGACACATTAATTATCTATTTAATTCTGTTTAGATTTAATCCAGTTACCGAACAACAATGGGAACAATACAAACGCGCACAAGGATTATCAAGAAATGGCGATTCTAAATCTAAGCGAAAGCTTAAACTGGATGATATGATGAATTTTCTTAAAGACCGAGCTGACGTGCTGGAAACATTGCAGGTGACACATAGTAAACGAAATATTGATAAAAAACAAAACACTAAAATTAATCAGCCTAAAATTCACTGCAATGTGTCCACCAATGAGCCACAGGGTCAACAATCACAAAAATCCACTAAAAACAAGAGGTTATGTCTATTGTGCAAGACAAATCATCCACTTTACGCGTGTCAAAGTTTTCTTGATTTTAATTTAGATTCCAAACTTAATTTTGTTCACGAAAAGAAACTTTGCATCAATTGTTTACGTTCAGATCACACGTTAGATAATTGTAGGTTCGGGCCGTGTCGATTATGCAACAAAAAACACAATTCGTTACTGCATTCCGATAATCATCCGAATCAATCTGTAGCACTTCATGTGTCACACGCTAATGAGACGCCGACTGCGGTGGCCACGGCTGCAGGAGCACAGCCTCCGCCCCGCACCGCAACCGCCGCACCGGCATCGTCCTCCGCTGTGGTAAATGCCACAGCGATCTATGCGAACAAAGCGCACATAAACACGTCCAGTCAATCAGCTGTTATGGAACCGGTTTTATTATCGACTGCGTTAGTGGAGATAGTTGATAATCGTAAAAATTATCACTTAGCACGCGCGCTTTTGGACAGCGGAAGTGAACGCTGTTTCATTACTCAAACATTATGCAATTTAATTCAAGCGCCAGTAATACAGTCCACTCAAGAAATTCGTGGTGTAGGGAACTCGATCACAAAATCCACGCAAGTATGTGACATCGAGTTGAAATCGCGCATCCATCCATACACTACGCGCTTACAATGTTTTGTTCTGCCTAATATTACGTCGGCGTTGCCTGCTTTGTCGCAATCACAACAAAGCGGACAACTCAAAATCCCCGAACATATTGTTTTGGCAGACCCGCATTTTAATGAGTCTCAAAATGTAGATATCCTAATCGGTGCGGATAAATTTTGGGATCTAATCAATTCTAATAGAATAAAATTACCTAGTGGGCCTTTCTTATTAGACACAAAATTGGGATGGGTTGTTTCTGGCCCAATTTGTTCTCTTACGCGTTATGATAGGTACATTCAGTGTAATTTCTCTCAGTCTATCGATTCCCAGCTACGCAAATTCTGGGAGTTGGAGGACATGTCTGCGTATCGGGATACGCGCACAGATGAGGAGCGTTCTTGTGAACAACATTTCGTCAATAATACTACGCGCAATAGTGACGGAAGGTTCAAAGTTCGCATTCCTTTTAAATCATCACCCGATACCTTAGGCGAAACTTACTCACAGGCACAACGTAGGTTTTTTGCCCTCGAAAAACGTTTATTACGCAACCCTGATTATAAAAAACTTTATGCCGATTTCATTCACGAGTACATTCGATTAGGTCACATGAGTCGTGTTGATCGCGTCGGGACGCCTAACTATTTCCTGCCGCATCATGGAGTATTTCGTGAGCACAGCACCACCACCAAGCTGCGTGTGGTGTTTGATGCCAGTGCCGCAGCTAGCAATGACATCTCGCTCAATGAAATACAAATGGTAGGTCCACCGATACAAGGCGATTTGTTGTCTATTTTATTACGATTTAGGCAACATAAATACACGGCTTGTGCAGACATCGAGAAAATGTATCGGCAATGTCTCATTCACGAAGATCAGCGTGATCTTCAGCTGATATTGTGGCGTGATGACCCGTCGCAACCACTGGACATTTACCGGCTGAACACGGTCACTTACGGTACCGCGTCCGCGCCGTTTCTAAGTTGTAGGTGTCTTAAACAGCTGGCAGCTGATTGCACGGATCGTGACGTCACGAGAATCATTAATGAAGACTTTTACGTTGACGATATGATCACGGGTTGTGATAATAAACAACAACTTTTAGATGTTTGCAAAAATGTTGCAGACGTTTTAAAGTCAGGTTGTTTTCCCCTACGCAAGTGGATGTTTAATTTCAACATTAAAAACAATGAATCTGACTTAGTTAAAGAATTATCATTAGGCGATAATGTCCATTCGAAAACTTTAGGGTTGGGTTGGCATAATATGAACGATAATTTTTATTTTAACACGCAATTTAACAGTAACTCAAATCAATTAATTACCAAGCGTTATATTATGTCAACAATTTCACAGATTTTTGATCCGCTAGGATTATTGAGCCCTATGATATAATAGCTAAAATTCTATTACAAAAATTATGGCTGGTGAAGATTGACTGGGACGATGAAGTTCCCAGTGACGTCAAACGTACTTGGGAAGATTTTGTTAGTTCTCTGCTTATTCTCAACGACATAAGTGTACCGCGACACGTCATGGGCAGCAACCCTGCTTCTATTGAGCTACACATATTTACAGACGCATCGGAATCCGCATATGGGGCATGTATTTATGTCCGCACTATAAATCATGACTCATCGGTGTCTGTCAGGTTGTGTTTTGCGAAGAGCAAGGTCGCACCACTAAATCCTGTGAGCATCCCTAGGTTAGAATTATGCGGGGCTTTGCTAGGTGCTAGGCTATTTAATAAAGTACGCAAATCACTACGCTGTCAATTTAATCACACAGTTTTCTGGTGTGACTCCACCATTGTGTTGGGTTGGCTACGCATGGCTCCCAATTTATTAAAACCTTTCGTGCAAAATCGAGCGGCTGAAATTCACGAAATCGCAAAGGAACTTCCGTGGTGTCACGTCAGCGGGAAAGAAAACCCAGCTGACTTGGTGTCTCGCGGAGTCAGGTTGGAATATCTTCAATCTTCCACGCTGTGGTGGGAGGGCCCAGATTTTTTACGACAGCTCGACTTTGATAGTAGTCAAGTTACCTTAGGTAGGTATGTAGCACAGTCTGATTTACCGGAAGTGAAGCCAGACAAAACTCACGCATTTATATCAACTCTGGATACTTCACTGTTTCCATTTAAAAGATTCTCTCAATTTAATCGTATGCAACGGGCTTGTGCATATGTATTACGTTTTATTTTCAATATTCGCAATAGGAATGACATTCGTCGCGGCCCTCTCACTGTTGATGAGTTGAGAAATGCGCGCATGACTTTAGTGAAGTTGTCCCAACGCGAATCATTTCCTGAAGAATGTAAATTATTAGGTAGTAACAAGTTTCTTAAAAATAAGCACAATTTAAGTAAATTAAATATTTTCGCAGATAGTGATGGCATTTTACGAGTCGGTGGGCGAATAAAATTGTCATCGGATTTTAATTTTGATAAGAAACATCCTTTACTAATTTGTTCCAACCACTGGTTTTCAGTGCTATTGTTTCGGCACGAGCACAAGCGACTGCAGCACGCTGCGCCGCAGGCGTTGCTGTACAACATACGCGAGTCCCACTGGCCGGTGAGGGGTAGGAACTTGGCCAAGCGCACAGTCCATGAGTGCGTTACGTGTACACGGTTGAGAGGTACATCTTTATCTCCTATTATGGGCAACTTACCCGAAGAAAGAATCACTCCAAGCTTTCCATTCTTACGTACTGGTGTAGACTACGCCGGGCCAGTGCTCGTCCTGAATCGTAAGGGTAGGGGTTCTAAATTAATAAAAGGTTATATTTGCCTATTTGTTTGTTTAGTTACACGCGCAATACATTTAGAGCTTGTTAGTGACCTTTCTTCTGATGCTTATCTACTTGCGTTGAAGAGATTTATTTCCCGACGTGGTAAACCTGATGAAATAATTTCGTATAACGGTAGAAACTTTGTAGGTCTCGCAAACGAATTTTCTAAATTTTTATCGACATGCTCTGACGATTTAATCGAATACGCAACTAGTCAGGACATTAAATTTTCTTTTATCCCGCCTTATGCGCCTCATTTTGGTGGATTGTGGGAGGCGGGAGTAAAGTCGTGCAAGCACCACTTGTTACGAGTCGTTGGTAACGCACATCTAACATTCGAGGAATATAGCACTGTGTTAACGCAAATTGAAGCTGTCCTCAACTCCCGCCCCATTAGTCCTTTATCCGCAGATCCTAATGACTTCCTTCCTTTGTGTCCATCTCACTTCCTGGTTGGTCGTCTCCTAACAGCGCCTGCAACGCCACAGCTGACTGACGTCCCTGCTCACCGGTTGACACGCTATCAGAGGCTCGAGCAACTCAGACAGCATTTCTGGATACGATGGTCCAAAGAGTACATATCAGAAATGCAAACCAGGACAAAATGGAGACAACATGGGCGTGATTTACAGCCAAACACACTGGTCGTCATCAAAGAGGACAACACGCCGCCACTAAAATGGAGCTTGGGGCGAATCATCTCAACAGTACCAGGAAAGGATGGAATTTCTCGAGCTGCTGACGTCCAAACAAAGTCAGGAGTCATCAGACGCGCATTCCCTCGAATCTGTCCCCTGTTCAATGATGGAGATGACGAGAAGGTGTTGGACGTCGGTACCTACTTCCAAGGCCGGGGGCATGTTCAGACATCGCCTTAACACACAAACATCGCCTTAACAACCGGTGCTGCCATCTACCCCACAGCGATTGGTCGCCTACGCGTTCCATCGACCAATCACCACCGAGCTACGCACAACGTCTTTCTTATAATCGCTTCCTTTTTTCTATTCACTATTGCATCGCAAGCGCTATACCATTATAAGACAATTTCATGTAATATTCACAATATATCCAAGTTAAATAGCAATTCCTGGTGTCGCCTATTATTTCGAGCATCCTTCAGTCTCCCAACACACGCAAAGAGCTGAAAACGAAACATAGTTATAATTATGTGTTCTCGGGATTCAATGATTATAATTGAAAATCCTGGCACTTCCCCCTTAACAAAATGAGATAGTAATACGAGTATTACTTCTACTCAGCAGTTAAGTGATAATAGTATATTGTGTTCCTGCTAAGCACCGTGTGGAAAATATACGAGTATGTGCATAACCATTCAGGTTTATAGTATGTTCTTCAATAATGAGCTTCTTTAGATTACGGCTAGTCTAGACTGATAACTGAGGTTCTAGACGAAGGGTTACGTTAT
Organism: Apamea sordens; assembly: GCA_945859715.1. Classification (NCBI taxonomy): domain Eukaryota; kingdom Metazoa; phylum Arthropoda; class Insecta; order Lepidoptera; family Noctuidae; genus Apamea; species Apamea sordens. The sequence continues at coordinate 5,724,847 of OX243994.1, forward strand.
TACACGGCGCATATTTAAAGATGGCTGATATAACACATACAGCTCATAAACAACCTTTTACCCTTCTCACACATAGATAGTTAAATAGATAGATAGAATACTGTTTATTATGTACACCATAAATATTATAGATTTAAATGTCATGTCGTCACGTTCAAGCGAAATCGACAAAATCAAAGTCAGATTCAAATAAGCACATAAACGGCACTTTTAAACGTCAACATTTACATTAAAATAGAATTGATTCTAATCGCGGACAATCAAAACTAATTAATAGTCAGCCAACTTCAATTTATGTTTTGCCACAGCTCCCGATAAAGGCTCCTGAAGAAAGGCGCAACGCAACTGCGCGACGCGACTCTAGTAGAACAGTTTCTATGACAACTTCATGGAAATTATTCTACTAGGATCGCGTCGCAGCGTCGCGTCGCGCCGCGCAGGAGCCTTAAAGGTCTATTCACACAGCGGGCGGGGTGGAGCGGGACGGGACGGCGACGCGACGCTGAGCAGTTGTAATGTACTAGATAGTACGGACGACGCCGCACAGAGCCGCCCCGCTCGACGGGACGGTAGCCGTAGCGCCCCGCCGCCGCCGCGCCAAGCGGCAAATACAAATCAGAAGCGGCGGGGCGGGGCGTTGCGAGCCGCGGGCGTGTTTTTGATTTATTTCATGCACCCATTTCCGTTAACATTGTTTTTTCTTAGCTAGAGCAACTATGAGCAATAGCGTTTCCATGTCTGAATCGCTCAAAATCTTTTTTGATGAAAGAAAGGTGCGACGGGTCGTGATCGCGCCCGCATTGTGAACACTGCCGCCGCGCCAGCGCCGCGTCGCTGTCTATTTAAGCGCTACCCGCTTCAATTTGATACACAATTTCACTATCTGACTTTACACTTATTGCTGTCTTTTTCCTGTCTCGTATTTTCACGTTAAGATTCATGGTGATTGTAATAATAATAATAATACATCTATCGAGGCTCTCGTTAGACGGTTGGATCCAGGGCCTGATTCAGAAGGCAGTAATCGTCGATACGGCTCGCATTGTGAGGAGGTTTCTGTCTCTGGAGCCCTAACCACCGGTAGCTTGGACCCTGCTCCCGACACCGGTGGATCACTATTTTTTATATTTTTAAATGTTTTTTTTTTATACTAATATTTAAAAATCTAATAAAATAAGAAAAATAAATAAATAAACGACATAATAATAAAAAAGCGGTACTTCTGGACACGGCTCGCACTGTCAGGAGGTTCCTCTCTCTGGAGCCCTGACCACCGGTAGCTTGGACCCTGTTCCCGATATCGGTGGGCTTCTATATTTTTATTTTTTTTTATTTTTTTGTTTATAAAAATATTGAAAAATGTAATTTATAAGTAATTACATGAAATAAAGGAAATAATAAAAAAAAAGTGTGTTTATTTCTCACCACAAGCCAAAAAAACAATACAAACAATATTTTACACAAGAAATGGCTGACGATTTTTTGGTTGTAGATCGCTGGTGCCCGTGGTAGGTAGCAACACCTGTAATACAGGTTACCAGGTCCCCATCCGTGATTGTTAAACTACTGTCTCCTTTATAGACTGTGAAAGAAATAATACAGTGTAGCAGGGACATCGACGCAAAACCCATTACCGTGGATTCAGTAAATGATTCTGAAGGACATGATAATGAAGAAAAAAAAAATTTTGCTGTTCTATAAATTTTGACCGCGTAGGTAAACTTTTCTATGAAACAGATTTTTTTTTTTAATAACCGACGAAATATTTGTTACACAGTCTAGAATCATGTGCTGTATTCATTGTTACAGTTTGCGCGTCGATATCCTTGTCACCCTGTATAGATAGCAGCACATATACCTATCTCCAAAAGACCTCTCCTGTCAAATGCTGATAAAAATAAGGAAGGACAAAGAACCATTCATTAAACCAGATAGCCACTATACCGTGGCAGATGAATGACAAAATATTATTAGTACGGAACCCAAACTCATGGTCGAATAGACAAATCAGGCGCAGCCTTTACGCCCCGTTTGTTCCTACTCGTTATATTGGAATCTTTTTTTTCCTTTCTATATTATAAAGAGCCCAAGACTCATCGTTTCGCTTTATAGACTCTTAGATGTCTGCGGTCCGAAGATTAGACCCTTTTATATAGCCGATACGTGGCCGATATTTTTGACCATATCCTGGCTAGGTTGCTGAAATAGAAAGAATTTGTTGGAAGGCTGTAAACAGTTTTGTAGGTTGGTTTCTTTGTGATAATTGGGGTTCTGACTTTCACTGACGGTTTGGCAAAACGTGTAGGTTTGTATTGAACTCCTTTGACTAGCTGTCTAACTATGCCTACTTACATGACTGTAAATGCATTCAAAGAAATTCTATACTAATTAATAGACACAGCTTGAGCAAAGTGGTAGATGTAGGTACTAAAATAATAAATATTTTTTTGTACCAAAGTAAAAAGGCTACAAAAATTTATATAACCAACAATATAAACCATCTCTCTTAAACTAGGAGGTCTGTAGCTTAAGAGACAGTGTTCGGCTAGATGGTTGCGTAAATTAAGTTGTACCCTTTTAGAGTGAAATAGTATTAATCTCTCTATCGCTACATGGTGAAACACACTATCTGTAAATTGAACATTTCATGTGAATCCTTCCTACAATTGTGATTTAATTAACTCTATAAAGTAAATGTTCATTTAGCTACAAAATAAGACATCATAACAATGATAAAGCCATGATCATAACTAGTATAATTTCAGATAATTATATGGATCCCTGACTGCCAGTAAAAAGTTCCTCCTATACTGAGTTCCTCTTAGTTATGATACCCATAATTGATTCATAATCATCCATATCAGTAATATCATATATATCTGCCAAGCCTTTTCCCAACTATGTTGGGGTTGGCTTCCAGTCTAACCGGATGCAGCTGAATACTATATTCAAAAATTCATTCAATCAATCATTCATTTCAATATCATATTCATCTTAAAAAATATATATCGCAGCGTCAACAATAAACCACTATCCTTTTTTTAATTAATAAATCAAAAGTCATTTATTCAAATTAGGCTGAGAATCAGCACTTTTCGAACGTCAAAATTACAAAAGACAGTCCCACAAAAACGCCCGCCCTTCACCACTTCCTAGTGCTATCGCTGGGAAGAAGAAACAAACTCCCCAGCAGCACAGCTGTCTGTTCAGTTAGAAAATACTTGATTGTATACAATACTGGGTGGTTGATTAGTTCATTTATTTACTTTTGGTTTTGTTTTTTATCACTACCTTCCTATTTTACTTTTTACGTCGTTCTTGTACGCTTTACATGTTATGTAAATTTAGTTCCTCAGTAAGTGAATTACTGTTAATTCTTAATGAGGATTAATAAAGTTCTTAAACCATATCTAATTATTACTAACCAAAACGCCAAGTAGTGCACTTGGGTGAAGTCAATACAGGAAGTGGCAACACTGGGTTGACGGCTTGTCAGTTGACATTGTTGAAGTTTGTAAACGTTAATGTTAGACGTTAGAGCTCGTTTTGTGTCACGAGAAGAGATAACGAAGTAATCGAATTGCCTTCATTATATACAATGAACCGCTTATAACGGAGCACAAGACAGTTCAGAAAAGGATAAGCTTCTTTTTCTGGAAACACATTGACATAATTGAAGAAGCGCGTCGTTCGGAGAAACGACGAAATAAGCCAGGATTCCTACAGACGTTGAAGTTGCTATAAATCTGTAACTTTCTCAAGCGCTCTGATTTATTTTTTATTCAGGAGCAAAAGAGAATCTGTATGGTTTTTTTCTTACACCAAGTTCAGTAAACAATTTTAATTAAAAAACACTGTACATTAAGTTCCCGAGTTATACAGGACGGTCTTGTAGTTATTTTTATAATGAATGTTTTTAGTTAAAAGTACTTCCTACAGGTCCAACTACGGATTGTTAACTATTATAGTCTATTCTTAGATAGAGATCATAAATTATCCAGACAGACGTCCAAGATTACATGACATTAACCGTTACTGGACACTTCTCCATAATAATAATATTCCCCGGATTTTCCTCCTCGCTACGACCACCGTAATGGCAAAGAGTTGTGCTCAGGCTTTTAGAAAAAATAACGTTATGTGGTACCAGAGCGGTGTATTCTTTTGAAGATTTTTTTTCATACGGTCAGATTAGTGTCAAAACAAATTGAAATCTCTAGACCATTTTTTCAACAAAATACCCTTCTTTGTATATAAATCACAATAGAATCTATAATCATGTTTTTCTAATTACACTAAAATAAAGCCCCTAATAAAATTAGAAGTTCATTAAAATTGACTGAACTTTTCAAAATTACAACGAAAGTTTTTGTTATAATAAAATTTTATCATAATGAAAATTAGTGGCTTTGAAAAGTAAGTTATAATTTGTAAGAGAATTTGTAACGAATTTACTTTTGAGTCTCCAATTTTCTTTTTCTAAATTCTTAGCGGCCATATTGTTTTCTTTAACGAAGAATAAACTTTTAGGTAAGGGCTGATTTTTCCAACGTCAAATAATTTTATCCAAGGAATAATTTTGAGTTTTTGTGCAGTTTCTTTATAGAAAATCTGTAAGACATCAATTTTATTCCACGAATAAAAATTAACTGTCGATTGAAAAATCAGCCCTAAATCATAAGAAATATACGTAAAATATTAATGAACGATTTATAATGCAGCTATAAAAGCACTGAAAGCTTAATTCATTTACCACTTGACTGCTTTATGCGCTTTATATCTTCTATTTAAAAACTTGGATATTGGTTGAGACATTTTTTATTTTCTTTGAATTCTCAAATATCTTTAAAGCTCCGTGCACTCAAAAATCCTTCACTTTTGTCATTTTTTTTTTGTAATTGTGAGAAAGCTTGAAATAATATAATATATATAAATTATACATAGGGTCTATGTGACTATATTATAATATGAAGAACAGTTTTTGTGGTGCAAAACCATTCATCTCAGTCACAGCAGGTGTTGATAGTCTGGCGCTCTCGAAAATATTGTTCATTTCGCCTTTGGTTTACTTAATGAAGATATAATAAAATTTTGATTTTATTTCAAGGATTTCTTGACACTTTTAAAATACATATATTATTGACAGGGTTTCCTGAAATAAATAGGTTTTTTCTAAATTATTTGCTATATTTGGTAGTGAAGTTAAAAAAAGTGGTGCAGCCTCGTGCAAGTAGACCGTACAATGTTGATGATATTTTTTATGTTGAAAATCATAAAGAGTTTATTGTAAAACGCTGATCAAACGTCAGTCTCGGGTCATTTTTCGGAAAACTTGCTGGGAATATTAGCGATTTTCTATTAATACTTAAATTATTTGAAAAATCCCTCACAGAACGAAATTGATCAGAATCAGCCGATTTCGTGCACGATCCTTTAAAAAGAAATGCAGATTCGCAAAAGATCAACCGTTTTCTCATAACAAAATATCAAGTTCGCGCCATTTTGGAAGATAACTTTTTGTAAAAGGTAGTACAATATTCTGCCTGTTGAATAATCGATTCCTTGATGTTGTTTCTTCATTGTTCCTTCCGAGAAAGTTATTTTCTTTTGATTTAGGTGAGATTTGTTATAAATTGGTTTTGAATAAAAACTTTTTGAAGGCTGTTTCATGCCCAACTTTTTGCTAGGCCTCCTGATTTCAAATATCTCTATAGTGTGTGATTTTAATAGGTCTATGTTTGTATAATGGCGCTATTCACTGATCTAAAGGTTTCTAGTAGATTCGATTTCTAGTACATGATGAAACAAAACAAAAACTGCCGTTGAAATCAGTGTTCTAAGTGGAATACCTCATTTTAATTATTTTTTTATTTTTCAAAAGGATTTTTGTCGTTTACTTTTTGCTCTGGAAGCTTTTAACATGCATGTCTAGCTACATCGTTACAATATGTATGCAGGTTGTCCGGTAATTAATGGATAACTTTTAAGGGGTATAAACATTAAATCGCGAACAAAAAATCAGCTGGTCCCTTCATTTATGTTCGCATAGCTCGTCAAAATATAGGAAACAGCTAATTCTTTTTTCGCTATTTCAGGTTTGGTCCCATAATAATAGTTGATCATAATGATGAGTACAATGACCCCTTAAGAGGTTATCCATTAATTACCGAACACCCTGTATATAATTTTCAACATAGGTGAGTACCATTGATTTTATACATCTGTTTTAAAACTTCCGTGGAGTTTCTTGCCCGTTCTTCTCCATAGGATCCTACTACGCTTCGGAATGAGTACTAGCTTCATGTTTTTAACTAAACGACTCCGTGGCAATTCAAAAGGGTCTGTAAACATTTTATTTGAAATAAAGCTTTAAGTTTGAGTTTATGTATGTGACTACAGGCGTAACGTTCAAATTTTCCAACAAAATATTTAATTAACAAATATTTTGTCGGAGCTGCACCAAAGCACTGTATGAGTGATATTGTTTACCAGCACAAAATATGACCTGCAGCAATGCCAACGATTTGAGTAATAGCAATATTTTAATTAATATGAGTCCGACAATGTTGAGTGGACTGACACGGACACTAGTTACTTACATAATTATAACTTAGCATGCGTCAAAACTGGTACAGACATCAACAAAATTAGTAATTTTCTCATCGCGGATTTTGGTCGCATCGCGGTATGTAGGTAGGTACAGGTAGGTACTACATACATACTTCGATGCGACTAAAACACGCGATGCGCATTACCAACTTCCAAAAATAATAGTTTTTCAAGTGATGGCTGATGTCATTTAATTTAAAGCACCAAAGTTAGCATCAGGAAATGATAGGGCATCAACTATTGGTTAGGATGTAAAGTTTGATGATAACGAATAATGTATTTTGCAACGATCCGCTATTTGTCTCATTATGTTACTTCTGTAAGTAGAGAACCTACTTCTTATATCTCACTGGGACACCATGGTGACGCAATCATGGTCTCAGTGCCAGAAAATGTATGGTTAGTTGCAAAAACGATCCGACGCCTGGTGAAATAAGGATGGTATTTCACCAGGCGTCCGATCGGTTGCGGATCGAATAAAGCCTTGCATATTTTGCTGGCAGCGCGACCATGGTTGCGCAATCATGGTATCCGGGTGAGATATAAACCGTATGGTGAGTATGTTATCAGGGCCCTGATTCACTAGACCACTTAACGATTCCTTACTCGAAACCACTTCAATTCCTTAAATAATCACGACAATCTCGCGTTCATTTCGCGCGGTTTTGTTCATTGTGTCATAGAAAATTAGGTCCCAGGCGTCCGATCGATTGCGCAACCAATCATACAGTTTTTAGAAGTGCGACCATGGTTGCACCGCCATTGATGTCCTAGTGAGACAGGGCCCTTAGTTCAATTAAGTTCCTAAATTGTATGCAAAACTCTCTGGAAAGTTCCACTAGAATGTGTGTCTCTATGTAAAGTTCCAAACAAGACATGGCTATGGTGGTTAGAAGACTTTGATGTGGGCTTTGAAACTAACCTGTTGTAGCAAAATAGAACAATATAATAATATGTTGTTGTTATTCTCATTAGACTAAACACAATGTAGTACCTAACTAAATTCGTGTGAAAGATAATATTATTTAGTAACAATTCTCAGTATTCCACAAAAGTATTGTGTTCATTTGTGGGGAAACTACGGTACTAATTGTCTTTACAGAGAATTTAGCGCTCTAGTGAACTATGCTTAGTTCACTATTATCAAGCAGAGATCTTAATTCGATATTATGAAAGTTACTGAGAATATGTACGCAATACTAATTTTCATTCTCTCTATCATCTCACACAACTAACACTAATTGGTTGTAGTAGGTATCCTACGGGCCCACTAATATTATAAACGCGAAAGTTTATGAGGATGGATGGATGGATGGATATTGAATGACATGTTACTCTTTTACTCTACCACTGAACGGATTATGATGAAACTTTCAGAATAGGTAACACTTTAGATACTTTTTACCACACGGGATCGACACTGATGCGGGTGAAACCGCAAGTCACTATATAAATCGAAGCAGCAATAAAAGTAGCATCGTGTAAACAGTTGTCACTTCAATTATTTATTGTATGCCACTGGCATGAAAGCTGAATCGCTAAGCAGGGCTTTGAGATAAAAAAAAGTTATATTTATCAGAATGTGTAATAATTTTTGAGGGTTCCGTTGACACCCTTTGGGTACGGAACCCTATTTATAAGCCTCCACTGTCCGCCCATCATCTCCCTGTCTGCGGGCTTTATCTCAGGAACCGTGATAGATAGACAGTTGAAATTTTCACAGAATGTGTATAACACTATTATTGCCGCTATAACAACAAATTTTAGAGGCATGAGGAACAGGGTGTAAAGTTCACTCATCCTCCATAGAAAAGGGAGGATCCTCCGACCAGACGGGTGTTGTGTCTGGCGGGCTATTGCCCAACGATTGATGTTGGGAAATTGTATCTATGCTAATTGCGCGGTAAACTTTGCTTGCGAGATGCAGGATTTGCGTGACGTCAGTATGACGCGTTGTTCGCATGTGGCGTTGTAGATACCGCTACATCACTCCCCTCCGGAGACCGGAGGTCGATAGTGGGCTGAGTCTTGTATCTTGCGACGCTTGCCAGGCCAGCTGAGGTTCCAGTGAGTCGGAACCGGTTGTCGCATAGTTCACGGTGAGTCGGAACTGTCTGCGGAGATGTCCCCAGTGAGTCGGATGTCGTACAGGTTGAGGCTGGCTACTGCGTCGACCAGGAGAGGGTGCTCTGCTTGTTGACCGGCCGAAGGTGCAGTGTGCTGTGCCGTGGTTGCTGATGAGGCTGAGGGTGATGACCAGGTATGCGCGGACGCTGCATGCTGGTGGTCAGGATACCCGTTGAAGCCGTGGATGCTTGCTGGCTGGGTTACTGGCTGCTGAAGCTTGCGGAAGTGATGATGATGACGTCACGCTGAAGTGTTTGCACGAAGGCTGCGCTGACGTTCATACTCGGGGTCACCAGTTTAGAGGCATGAGGAACAGGGTGTAAAGTTCACTCATCCTCCATAGAAAAGGGAGGATCCTCCGACCAGACGGGTGTTGTGTCTGGCGGGCTATTGCCCAACGATTGATGTTGGGAAATTGTATCTATGCTAATTGCGCGGTAAACTCTGCTTGCGAGATGCAGGATTTGCGTGACGTCAGTATGACGCGTTGTTCGCATGTGGCGTTGTAGATACCGCTACAAAAAAAACAACATAAAATAAAACCGCAACCGCAACCGCTACAAAATAAATTAAACTTAAAAAATAAAAGAAGGAAACGCTTTAATTTTAAACACACAAGAAACGTGTTTTTTTTTAATATGTTGTGTTAAATGTTATAAGGTGGTATGGAACCCTTGTGCGGAACCCGTGTGCGAATTCAACTTACACTTAGCCGGATTTTGAACACACATACACACTCACTCACTTACTTTTTTTGCGATACCTTCGAAACAATATTTATGTATTGGTTGATAGTAACTGCCTATATCTCAAATACCTATAACATAATGTTATAATACCTATCATCTGCCCACAAAAGTTGTCAAAGTAATCCAACGTTTGCTTTATCTGACCAATTCCTAAGAGAGCCTGTAGGAGTCAATAAAACTTTTTCCAAAGAGAATCTCGCTCGTGAAATGAACTTATAAACCAACTTTCTTATTTTGAGAGCCTAGAACATTATTTTTTGATGCCAAATAAATAAAATTTCCGTGTATTTTTCTTGGTACAGACGCCAGCAGGTCAAGCTACCCGAAACTGTCAAATTTTCCCAATCAACTTTCATCCTCATGCTTCAGCGATAAAGTTGAAAATCTACTAGGGAAATTTGACAGATTGTAGTTAGCTTGATGTGCTTGACGTCTGTACCTTCATAAGTTGTTATCTTTTTTAAGTCTCTCTTGACGTTGCGAATTTCTTTGAGAAATTCAGAAAGTTTTTCGTCCACTTTTTCGGCCGTAGTTCGAAAAGTTTCTCGATCGAGTAATGAACTAAATTTACGAATTTGTACAATTGTATTAGTTCAACTATGAATAGCAATTAGAATGAATCACAATGAGCACTCGAGACATCTTGAAAGTTTAATATTGAATTGTATTTGCATGAATTTATGGCGTATTTGGAAGAAAATTGAATATTTGATTGATTATTGACAATCTTGAATATGATGAATTTCTGATTTGTCAAATATCAATTAGAATATAACACTATAATTATTTTGATAGGTGAGAATTTAATGAGGTAAGCGTTTGAATATATTGTAGTGTATACGTTTTATATAATGTATATTATAATTATTCCTAAATATATAAATAGCTCAATAAAAATTACAATCTAAAAATAAAGCAATGACATTAATCACAGAGCATAATTACATTACTTTTTACTTTAGATCCGTGTTTAGTCGCTTCGAGATTAAAGTCAGCCATTTTTAATTTGCTAGAATAAAATGACAGCTGCGATCGAACTTTTTTATCAACATGACATTATTCAGTATATTATTAGCTGTCATTTTGGTCCAGCAATTTGAAATTAGAGGGAGAAAAGAGAAAGAGTTTAGTTGATATTTACTTTTTTTATCACTTCCTTCTAATTTTACTTTTATCGAAGTTTTTGTACGCTTATAATATTTAGTGGAAAGTTAGTTACTCAGTTAGTAAATTATTGGTAAGTCTTAATGAGGAATAATCATAAACCATCATTCCTTTCAATTCAATTTATCCCATTCATTCAAATCTAAATCAAAATCTAATTTGAGCTGAAACTTGAAATCCAAATTGCCTTGTCGAATTGTTAAAATGAAAACTTCGAAATGTGAATTAAGTCCTTCAGGCTTTTGTAAGATTGGCCACTCGATATAGTGATTAGGTGAAACTTGGCCCGGTTAGCTGTTAGACTTACCTAATAGGGTTACAGAGATTGAATTTTCGAACCTTTCGAGTATTTATGCGATGTAGGCTAAATGGCTGAAAGTTTCGATTGTAGTTTATCTGGTTCAGTAGTTTGTTGAGAGTTTATTTTCATATTCTGATTTTCGAATTTAGGAATATAGTGTGCTGACAAATAATATTGTAGTTAAGTTATTGTAGTTATAGTGTAGTAGTTTATAGATTTGGACTGCTGATCAAGGAGTTTTGCTCTCGATTTTAAGATAACAAAAACATTTTTTTTTTAGAATAAATAAACTAAAGTCTAAGTATACCTGGGTGGATAATATTCTAATAAATTGAATGATAGTTTAGCGGTCTTCAGTAGCATTGTCGTCTTAAATTATGAGTTACGTCGAATGTATTAAGCAATTTTTGCTACCAATTTGCAAAAAATTAAATTGTAAATTGTAATTCATTCAAATCACAACTGTCGTTACCTGACGCAGGATGTCAATTAATGTCCCTGACTGTACTTCGAAACCGTTGAACTCACTGGAAATAAAGCACCATTCAGAACTCTATTAATGTCCATCAATCAAGCATTAACAAGAGACAAATTGTTAAGAAATATTACACTTTTACGACTGTTAACAATACCACAATTACGGCCAGAGAAATTATAATGGATTAACCGAACATAATTTTCCTCAAAGAAACTTTCAGTCACATTTTCAAGTTTCAATTTATTTGCCAATCCGTAGCTTGCCAACTGTTGAAAGTTTACTAAATACTTCTTGCTGGGGTATAATAAAGCTTTTCTTGGATTGGTCGTTTGCCAGAAAAAAATGAAATTAGTTTTTCTATTGTATAGTTGAATATGCTTACGGATTTATTGTTGCTACCATCTATGGGTTGTTGCGGTACTGTGTTCGGAAATTCGAAGTATTTCTCATATGATTATTGTGTGGGGAATGTGAAAAAGTTTGTGAGCAGATTACTGGCATACAAACTAGATAAAACAAAAAAAAATTATGATATTTTTTGGGTCAATGACCGGTATTTAGTTACTTTTAATATCAGTTTTTTTGTGTAAACTTCACAGACATGATGAGTATCGATTTATTTTTGTTTTATTGTGTTTAAATATCGAAACCAGTCATTTATGTCGAGTTTTCCAAACGAGTTTAATTTAACCCTGTTTAATCGGACCTCATTTAACCTCGTGAGCACCAGAAACTGTATTTAACCTCGTGACCACCAGAAACTGTATTTAACCTCGTGACCACCAGAAACTGTATTTTATTCTGATTCAACATTACTACTCAACTGACCTAGCAAGGTTTTGTACTTTGCCCTCCTTAAAACTTTAATAGATGACGTATTTCAATTTACTTTTGCACACAAATGAGAAGAAAGTACAAATAAACGAGACCCGTACACTGACAAATATATTTTGTAGTAACGTTACCAAAACGACTGCTCTGCCATAAAATCCAGGATTTATCGTACTTTTTAGTCCAACTGCAGCCCAAGGGAACCACATGTCCATGAAATGAAACGTTATTTCTATGTGAGGCGATCACTCGAAATTCTCACAAACGGAACCACAGAGCCAAGTTGCAGTAAGTAACGGTATATATAGGAAAAGGCACAATATTTTTCTATTCAAAAAGGTTTTACGTCTGGAACCAGGGAGTCGTTAAATGCAAGGACAAAGTTGTTCATTGCAGTTTATGGGACTGTTTCAAGCAGTGTCTTCCGGTTGATAATGATTCTGTGCCAAATTAATGGGACGGCAGAAAGTGTCTTGTTTTGGTCGAGTTAAAATTTTTGAGGTTTTCCAGGCGTTGTAATTAGGGTTATAGATGGCCTTTGCTGATATAATTAGAATACGATAGCCAGATACTGAATTGAAAGAAAAAAAAAGACAAATGAAAATTAGAAGCAAAGAACGATTTAACGAGGAACTTGTGCTGCGATTCTACGAAGTCTGTTCCTATAAATTAATACACAGTTTCAGCGTATAATGAAACTAAATATTACTATAGTAAAATTTATTATTGTTACATTACAGGGAAAATTTATGAGTAACAAACGTTATCTCAGTAAAATACAATGTCAATATTGATATTCTAAAACTAACAATTAATTCTACGAAGAGAATTGATTTTAAACTTTGATTAACTCTATATGTATGAATTAACTAGCTACTGACTAAGACTGTCCGCGTGAACTTTTTTATTTCGTCCCACCCCGACGCACCGGTTCAGTCCATGTTCAACATGGATTTTGATTTTTGAATGTGTTTAATCCACGAAGCTGAAGGCGAATTCTCGTAATTTAAAACGTTCAAAATCTAGTCGTAGTCTCATCTCGGCGACAAACAAATCTCAAACACTTGTGAAAATCTAAAGAAATTAGACGTATTTTTTGAGAGATTGAGACTGAGATCAGACTGTGAACGTTCTTAAAATTACGAGAATTGCCCTGTTTAAATCGTTCAATGGACAGTAAAACAGAAAAGTTTTTCTCATCTACCCTATTGCTATAAGCTACATTTTCAAAGTTTGCCTACGCGCGCTATTACTTCATTTTCGCGTAGCGTTTTATCTGACTATTTTGTTTTGCTCGGCTTCTAAGGGCCGATTCACACCGCAACGGCAGAAGCCGGCAGCGGCCGGCAGCGACGCCAGAATGCATCATAAATTATGATGTTCGTGTCACCGCCCGTCGTGTAAAATTCCTTGTTTCCCAACCCGCCTCGTCGCATCGTTTCGCCTGCCCGCACTATTAGTCCATTTTCGTGTCCTTTATTACTTTTTTCTTTTTACTCGCGCGATACGTGTCGCCGACGACGTCGAGTGAAGTGGCGCGACGTTGCCAGACTTCACTCGACATGTCTGGCAACGTGACGCGATATGTGTCGCCAACGACGTCGAGTGTGGCGCGATGTCGCCAGATATGTCAGGCGAAGTTTCGCGAAGTCGCACGACTTTGCCTGACGTTGCTACGGACATAAGTCGCGCAATGTCGCCAAATATGTCAAGTGAAATCGCCCGGCTTCGCTTGACATGTCGCCGACACATGTCGTGGGACATAATATGTCCCCTACTGTATCCCTGGCTTAAGGGTCCTTGCGTTCAATAGCCTAATGCTTTTTTCTAGAATTGGGCTACCAAACGCAAAGCTATTTTTTCAAATCCGACCGGTAGTTCGTAGTAAGAGTGCCCGTGGAGTTTCTTGCCCTTTCTTCTCCATAGCTACCTACTACGCTTTCGAATGGGCAACTAGCTTCATCTTTCTGACTGACCGACCCCTTGACCATTCAAAAGTGCCTGTAATTAGTTTATTTGAAATAAATGTTTTGAGTTTGAGTTCCAGAGATTAGCGCGTTCAAAAACTAACAGACTCTTCAGCTTTAATTATATTTGTATCGTCGTCAGCCTATCGCAGTCCACTGCTGGACATAGGCCTCTCATATTGCAAGCTATTCAACTCGATTTTCGAGTAAATATATATAATATATTCTTTTATACAGGGTTATTTGTAAAACACCAACAACCTCTTAAGTGGTCATTGTACTCATCATTATGAACAACTTTTACTATTAGACTAAACGTGAAATCGCGAAAAAAAAATCAGCTGCTCCCTACATTTTGACGAGTTATGCGAACATAGGAAACAGCTGATTTTTTTTTTCGCGATTTCAGTTTTGGTTCCATAGTAAAACTTGTTCATAATGATGAGTACAATGAGCTCTTAAGAGGTTGTTAGTACTCGTAAGTGTAAAAATTTCAAAATAATAATAGTCAAAATTAAAGTTAATTGCAATCAATAAATTAATTTCCAGAACGATAATATTATGGTTGTCGCTTATCATCAAACTCAAACTCAAATCATTTATTTCAATTAAACCATTTCAGGCACTTTTGAATTGTCAACATTTTAAATAGTCGGTCAGTTAGTCAGAAAGTGAAGCTAGTTGGCATCTAGGTAGCATCTAGGTACTCATCATTATCATCATCTAGGTATAATAATAGATGTAGGTATTTTTGGTAAATTAACTACATTATGTTGTCAATGCAAATTTAATGATTGCCGCAATATGGTTGCATACAGGTTTCAGCACTAACTAATATTATAAAGTGTCATTTTAAATTCACGGCGGAATAAACAAAAATCTCGTTAATAATTAAATTGATGAATTTGTAATTTCAAATCAGAATGAAAGTGCAAAATTATTTTGTTCAACAGTGGTTTACCAATGACCGCGGCTTAATTTCTTTGCCTAAAATTGCAACTCATTAGAAAAAAATATATATATATTTCCACGACTGAAATCATCATCTGCTTGCATCACTAGCCTTTTCCCAACCAAGATCCATGAATGACGGCCGGGACCAACGGCTTTACGTGCTTTCCGACCCACGGAGGGGTCTTGGTATGTATAGATAGTCACCCATCCACGGACCAATCGCGGCAAGCGTAGCTTAACCTGATCGATCAAACGTGCGGTTGTTTTTACTTAGGTACAAGCCCTACTATTTGCACTACTATCAAAATTAAGTTATAAATTATGCCGGCTGAATGGTTCTGAACTGCCAACCGTGAAGATGTAGGGTTGAAAGGCTTCCCACAAGGTGGATCGATGACCTGGTGAAGGCCGCTGGAACACGCTGGATGCGAGAGAGAACCGGTCGAAGTGGCGGTGCTTGGGGGAGGCCTATGTCCAACAGTGGACGTCTTTCGGCTGAAATGATGATGAATACATTTTGACAATGCTAAAACTGAAAAGTGTGCCCCTTGAGTTTTTTGTAGGTTATTTAAATTTTATTTTGTAAGGAAAAACAAACAGGAGTTTATTAAAATAAACAATTTAATTTACAAATGTTATATCTGCGATATCACTAAATCAGCCTTGTTATATTTTAAAAAGTAATTGTTTAATTTTTTTAAAGATTATTGAAATTGTTTATATTTTTAATGATTTTTAATATTTCAATGTAACATAGTTTTTTTTTTACTAACACATATTATGGATCAATGTCTGAAATAAAAAGATTTTATTTTTATTCTTGTTATTTATATGATTTTTATTGTATCGAATCTGCATGTTCCATTCTACTCAATCAAGCTTTTCATGCACAAAATACCAAACTCAAATTACCTACCCTTTTCAAATGCCTTCAGCAATAATGATCAAATTAAGACGTTGATATACCCCTTCTCTTATCTTAATTCCACTATTATAATAACACACGAACAATACGGCTTTCAGCTTAATTTTGACAAAGATAAGAACCGATATGCAAAGTCAGCCAACTGACAGACACTATCCTATCACGTGGTACCATTTCTATGCCTCCAAGTGTACCTTTAGTTCTTCAAAATTTAATTAACCAAGTAATTTTCAACTTTATGACTGAAACTTTAGGGTTTAGAATGGGTTGGGTTGAGTAATAAATAGTTAGTTATGGGCGTTATCCAGTAACTCCGACCAATAATATGTAATGTCCATGTTTCTCGTAGATTGCTATAAATTGGACATAACGGGTAATGCCCAAACAGGTCACATGTGTTTCACATTAGGCACAATAAATGTTATTGTTGTTTACTGAATACGTAATAGGGATTAGTCCTATGTTGCCCAGTTTTATTACCTGCCGACAACATTTCAACAAATGGTCCACGAGTACCACTCTAATTCAAACTAGATTACCTATTTAATCTAGTTTTGAATTTGAATGGTACACGTGGAACTGTTACAGACTATAATTTGTATGAGCTGGAAGTTTCATGAAGATAATAGATACTGAAAACATAGTCAAAGTCAAAACATTTAATTCAAGTTAGCCGTTGAAAGGCACTTTTGAACGTCAAAATTTACAGGAAAATAGAATTGATTCTAAGTGCCTCTTTCAAAATGTAGTTTCGTATGGAGAAGAATAGGCAAGAACCTCCTAAGTTTTAAAATGTTGTATAAAATTATGTGTACATTAATTATATATGAAGACGATGTACCTAGGGTTAAATAACTTATCCCTATACCTAAAAAAGTTGAAGTGCCTTTAAAGTTTTATTTATGAATAGTAATCCGTGAACAGTGCTGGGGCGCGCAGCGTGTTTCGCTGTGTGTGTGTGTGTTATGACGTATATGTTACTGGTTTGTCTGTTTGTATTATTACATAATGTAGCTGTTTGTTGCTCATTCACTAAAATAAAATAAACAGTAAAAAATTCTAGCAATAGGTACTTTAGTGGTGGAGGTTACATTAGTGGGTACATGCCATATGACTAGCTTATTGTCAAGAACCACAAATTGTCGCTTCCCTACATCAACGCACTAATTCATTCATATGCTTTATTTTCTTTTCCAAAATATAGATATTTTTTAAAATTTTATTTTAATAGGAACAACAAGGGACAGTATACAAATTATTTGGTAAATAATAAATTATATGTATAAATTGTATGTAGATATAATTTGTATCCCACGGGGCATTGCGGGCTGAAGCGTGGAACGTAGTTATATCTGGTTCGGCCTCAAATGCTAACACTTTTGTGTACATTTTAATTAAGCATTATACATACCTTCCTACATGTGAAAAATTAACAAAGTTTTTGAGAATAAACAGTGTTATTATAATTTACTGTTAGTTTCAGAATCGCCAGTAAATGGTCCTTTTACATATTCTAAGGAAAACCGTATGAATAGTGTCGCGTTTAGGGACAGACAGTGCCGTGTCGTACGGATAAACGTATGCTAATCGCTTTAAACGTGCTTGAAAATACTTAAAGCATACACCAAACTTTAGTAAGAAAACCTTGTAAAACACATAACACAAGACATTACGGCATAAACAATACCTTGAATACATTCTCCTTCCAATACCTACACATTGTTATGAAAATATTTATGCAAAAGAATAAGGAAAACCGGCGAGACATAAAAATCAGATCACATGGCTCTCCTTTATGGGCTAAAGTGTGGGGCTTCCAAACGGGAGGAAAGATGTTCATTATGAGGCATTTCTTGTGGATAGATAAGTTTTATGTACCTGTAGCTTGGATGTGGTTTTGGAGGGCTTTCATCTGTGTTTACTTACATCGGAAGGGGTGTTCTATTGATTGCCTGTTGCTAAAAGAGATAGGAAGTCATCTTCGAGTTTAGTTTACAACCAAGCAAGACGATTTTGTCTGTAGTTTTGGAGAGTTTTTAATACTGAACGATTCATCCACTTTTTTGTTATTTTAAAGTCATTTCAACCAGTTTAATTAAACTGGGGTCGTTTCTATAATAAAATAAACTCCTATAAATAAGTATAGCATTAAAACTAATGCGAATGCTCCGTTTTCTGTACTCCTGAAAGCTATTTTAAGTCCTTCCAATAGCAATCTACAATAATAATCTATCCCTCTTAAGAAAACATTTGATAAACATTGCTTAAACCCACTACTTAATCTTGCCGCTTACATAATTTCTCAAAACCAGACCACAAAATAAATATTACCGAAGGTCAGCTCAAGACAATTATCAAAAACGCACGCACACATAAATGTGCTTCACGTACAGCGAGTGTACAGTCCGTTCGCAGTTACCTCTGACAGCCGCAACCATATTGTAACGAGAATAAAGATCACAATTATGTTGACAGATTTGTCAGTAGCTGTAACCCAATAGCAACCTTATAAGAAGAGAATATAGATTACTGTCACTTGGACAGTGATGCAAAATCAGAGGTAAAATAACTGTGAAAGGCTTCGATCAATAATAGTACTAGATTAAGGATCAGGAACAAAAATCAGTCGCTCAAGTGGCCACGTTTGCACACACGTAAACATCTACATTTCTTAGAAAAAAGTTTAATAATATTAACAACTTCAGTTGATCATAAACCTTAAAGCTTAAACATAAAGTTTAATTACCATTGCAAAATATATTTAAAATATCGCTTGAAAATAAAATCATTCTATTTTTAAATTTTCAGTCATTTATTCTAAAATGAAACTAAAGTCTAAGTAATAGGGTTACTAATTTGAAATAACACCACAAAGGTATTTGTGGTCTTATTTTTCGAGCCGTTTTTGAAGCGCTTGTCGGGAACCTAGTACTATTATTGATCGAAGGTGAAAGGACTGTAAGCATATTCGCGACTAGCATTTGTTTCAGATCTTCGGAGGTAAAAGAATTATGACAGGACTATATATGTAAGCACATTCCCGACTAGCATTTGTTTCAGATCTTCGGAGGTAAAAGAATTATTTATTTATTTATTTATTTACTTTTAAGAAGGCTTACAGACTAATTACAAATAATAGGCAACAACAACACATTATCAAATTGCTAATAACAAGCCTCCACAGTTATATAAAATATTGATTACTTAAAGCTGAACAATTAAAGTACATTGTGTGCATAGGTAAGTAAGTTACGCTAGTTTTATTTATTTAAGTATTTATATTGCTACATTTATGAGTTTAAGAACCATTAGCTGGCGCATCATTCACAAAAAAACGATTTGGCTAAGAGCGTCCTTGCTGTACTTATCTTAGTACAAAATAAGACATAAGTACAAATTATGACAGAACTATTATATGTAAGCACATTCCTGACTAGCATTTGTTTCAAATCTTACGGATATCCATACGTACATGTCCACCGTTCGCTACACGTAAGTTTGCTGTTCTTAAACTAGGCTTTCCGATCATATAGCATGACGCACTGCTGTTTTCGTGTAGCTATTGACAACTGCGTAGTTATTTGTAGCCTGCTTCAGAACGATAAACTTATATGATGCGAACTGGTATACATGCGTGTGTTTTCGTTATATGGAGTCGACCTTCTGCATCTATCTATTGTGTGACCAGACCAAGTTTACCTGTAGACAAACTTGGAAGTCAATTCAAAGTGACGTTTAAGTAATGAGACGTACTCAAAGTTATGTAAAAGGTACTTCACATTAAGTGTGGAACTCTTTAGATGTGAAGAAGTACATATATTGGTGTTGTAGTTCTTTGATATTTTTTTATTTGGCTTTTACGTTTGTTGGCAGGTGTTCGAAATTATTTTGGTCGTACTTTTATGAGCTGTTTTTGCTTTCCAGGTTAAGGTTGTAATAGGTCTTATATTTCATATTCTTTGAAAAGATTGAATGGATTATTCACATTATACGTACAGTCTTGTAGCGACATCTACATGGCTCCGTTGATACTACGACGTAAGACAGAGAATATTTTGTCGCTACAGTTTTATAAAATCACTCTCCATCGTTTTTCGTAGTCGATTATTATTTTACATCTTACTAACACGGAACATGTGTTAGTTTCCCTAAACAAATTCTGGAATTATTTCGTCGTGATTATTAGCACTACGAAATATTTCCAGAATTGGTTCTACAAATTATTGTATCAATTTCAATTATCATAAAGATACATAGGTACTACACGTGCCTGTAGTAAGGAGGTGGTATCTCTAATTTGTTACATAAATTTATGGTTATGTTTACGCCATTCATCTTCATCATTTCAGCCGAAATACGTCCACTGCTGGACATACGCCTCCCCCAAGCACCTCCACTTCGACCGGTTCTGTGCTTCTCACATCCAATGGGTCCCTGCGGCCTTCACAAGTTCGTCAGTCCATCTTGTGGGAGGCCTTCCAACGCTACGTCTTCCGGTACGTGGTCGTGACTCCAGAACCTTTCAGCCCAATCGGCCATCTGTTCTGCGAGCAATGTGCCCTGCCTACTGCCACTTTGGCAATTCTTCGGGCTATGTCGGTTACCTTGATTCTCCTGCGGATCTCTTCATTTCTGATTCGATCACGCAGGGAAACGCCAAGCATAGCCTTCTCCATTGCCCTTTGGATGACTTTAAGCCTTCTAATAAGGCAACGATTTACCTAATTACCCCGCAGGTACCAGAGTACCTGCGGGGTAATTGCGTAAACCGTTGATATGAACACGAGCGTATTATGTTACAAATTAGTCTAACAAACCATTTTCTTGACACGGATTTCATTTTATTTCGAAGAAATATATTTTACTAATTATCTGGATCGGATCCCAGATAATTAATAAAAGATCTTCTTATTTTATTCTTCAAAATACTGAGCGCGAGATATTATTTCTTCGTAATACCTACTTCGTTGTTTATTTTTGTTATAATATCTTTATTTCCTTTTTTAATAATTTGGTTCATACTTTGTTCGTTTCGGAAATCTGAGTAAACTAAAGGCAAGATTCGAAGATTTTTTTTTTTAAACGTTGCCCCACACTAGGAATTTCTCCTGTATCGTGGGCGCGTTTACAAACATTTAGACTCACATACACAAACAGCCAGACCCGGAACAACTACTTATAGGCCATAAAAATATTTGTTCTGTGCGGGAATCGAACCCGCGACACGCAGCGCAGCAGTCAATCGCTTAACCACTGCGCCAACTGTGTCGTCAAATTTGAAGATTGCATTCCGTCTTTACTTTGCTAAAGTTAACTTTTTATACCAATATGAACCTTATTTAATCTTACCCTAAATATGAATAAATTGAAACGTTGAAAAAGGAAAAGTTCCTAGAAGGTACATAGGTTTTGTGATGACCGCAAAGACCTTCATAGAAAAAAGGCCAAAAAAGTTAAACCTATTTTTCTCTCTTTGTTTGAAACAATCATCATCAGCTGTCGTAAACACATAAAGGTTTCACTCAAAATGATTGATTAAATAGCTCCGTTTTCAGGTTTAACATAAAATTAAAAGCAATTATTGCAAAACCACTAAAATCGTTTTCACTATTTTGAAGTGTCACATTTATTATTCATGATGCGTGTTAAATAAATTCGGCAATATAATTGCAATGCAAATAATAGTTTTTGTGTGTTTGGTAGAGACCATTAGCTTTCTGATTCAGTAAAAAGCAATTTCTTATTTCCTGCTTACGTGAAAGCGCCCGTGAAATTCAAATATTGCTAAGGTTTTTTGCAATTTGCAGGTCATGTTTATTTATAGAATTATAATTATAAACAACACAACACACAACACCGATTATAATTCTGTAAATTCATATTTGTTACGGCCGCGAACAAAATTTTGTGAGCTACCTTAACGTATTCCACTTCATGTCGTCTTCTAACTCATGATTTTGTCGTTTACTCAATTTACTTATCACCCGTCATCTCATTAATTACTTTTTTCAATACCATTTTATATTTTTCACACAATTCATCAATTTTTTATTTGGGCAAAAGTAAGAATTTCCTTTCTCATCACATGCTTCTCATTTTTTACATCACTTATCCATACCATGACAAACAGTAACTCCTAAGATCCAGTCACCAATGCTACTTTCTTAGTATCGCTAAGTTGCATGTTTGCTACGACGCAGCTCTGTGCTACGGCGTAGCTCTGTGCTACGGCGTAGCTGACTATGTGCTACAGCGTAGCTCACACTATGCTAAAATTTATTTCATATATTATCCATTTTCATCGCATTGACCAAATATATCACATAACTTCTCTTTAAGCTGATCACATAAATACAAGAGAAAGTACGAAGCACGCTATACTCCTATTTGTTTTCAATTTGTATTGTTCAGTAAAACTTCAGTCTGTGAGCACTTTTTAATCGCTTCTAAAGTTATGATGTTGCTTCTAAATACTACCTTTCTTCTTGGAGATAAAAGGTTGACACTGGATGCATTAAACGAGTGTCATTGTTTGCAAAGGACTACGAATAAGGATACAATAATAATTATGTACTTATGTTTAGAAAATTGCCCGAAGAGCATCAGGCAGTTTGTTTACTGTCTTCTCTGTCAACCTTGATGACTGGCTAGTATTAATTAACTTTTTCGAAGTACTTACATACCTGAAAGCCAATTCCCGTAATAAAAAAACATTAAAAATCTAGTCGTAATCTCATCTCAGCGACAATCAATGTTAAAAACTTGTCAGAAATGTAGGGAAATTAGAGGATTTTTTTTACAGATTGTGACAGATCAGACTGTAAACGTTCTTAAAATTACGAGAATTGCCCCTCTGATACTTGACATAAATATCTTAGCAAATAAGCAGTACCTTTGTACTCAAATAAATAAATGTATCTTCCGAAATACATTTTCTAAATGATAATGAACACCGCCGAAATCTGTTGCGTAGTTTAGAAGGACATAATTATGCAGTTACACAGATAGACACAAAAAGTGGCTTTAATATAAAATGTGTACATCTAATACATCGATGCAAGGCTACACACTGTTCACAAAAATAAACAAACGTTACAAAGCAGGCACGCGAATCACCTATTTATTCATTTCGTCGAGATATGAGCTAAAGCACAGTGTTCACCCCTGGGTGTGATTAAAACACACGGATTTCGGCTGCCTTCGACATGCAAACAATGTGCCATTGCCCTTAGTTGTGTGAGTTAGACGAACTATTGGTTTTGCTTTTGATTGATGGTGGAGTGCGTAAACTGTTAAGGCTATGGTATTTATAGCGCTGGAATTTAAATGATTAAAGGTGTAGAAAGTGTAGATTTTTCTACACAAAAATAATAACTTTGTGAATAGAAAGACGGACGGCGAAATAAATCTCAAAAAAGAAATTCTTCGCCAATTGCAGTCCACTGCTGGACATGCCGGGCAGGCATTTTTTTTTTTTTCAGGATGGGCTATCATCAAATGACTCCTCCCGCTCTGGGTGGAGCAGAAGGGAGTGTCAGACTCTTACTGACTAAAACCTACCCGTGTTCCTTCCTTGGCCCTTTATGTTCCAGGGCAGCGGTAACCCTTTCGGACAATCCCGCTACCCAGGACAATCCCGCTACCCGAACATTAGGCCTCTCCCAGTCTTCGCCAGAACTCCTTGTTCTCTGTCTTCCGCATCTAATCTGTCCCAGCCACATTTTTAAGGTCTACAGTCCTTTTACCGGTGGGGTGTCCCACACTACGCTTGCCGATACGCAGTCTCCACTCCAAGACTCGTCCAGTCCACCGGCCATCGGTCCTTCTAATTTTCAAAAATCCCTCGTTCCTTCTTTCAAATGTCCCTTGGTTGATAGAAAAACATCTTCAAAATCATTAAAGTTGAATTTGAAATAACCTCTAAAGCACACTATTCAAAGAGAGTGTTCAAAGAGATGTCAGCAAGATTGACGGGGCCCGATACGGCCGTAGCCTGGCAGGGTAGCGGGATCGTCCGAAAGGGTTACCGCTGAACTGGAACATAAAGGGCTAAGGAAGGAACACGGGTGGGTTTTAGTCAGTAAGAGTCTGACACTCCCTTCTGCTCCACCCAGAGCGGGAGGAGTCATTTGATGATTTCCCATCCTCAAAAAAAAAAAAAAAAAGCACACTGTTCACCGCTCAATGTGATTAAAACACACAGATTTCCGGCTGCGTTTGACATGCAAACAATACGTGAGTAACCCGTGGTTGAGGGTTACACGAGCTTTTGATATATGAAGAATTGCGTGCGGACTGTGAAGATGGAAGGGTAATATAAAGGGAATAGTTTTAGTTCTATTACGATATATATTTTCTGGCGTAGTATTCTATATTATTATTAGTATAGATAGGCATGCGTTTGACCACTATCTCGCTTTTCTTCTTAGCGTATCGATAGCAATCTTAATGGAGTCGGCCCAAAATTTGGCACGTGTATAGCGCCATCAGTAGCATAGCGTTCATCAGTTTCTTTAACGTGCAGACGACACGACACATTGGATATGATATTAAATGTCCCATCTTGTGTGGAACAGCACTACATTCACACTTCAGGGCGGAGTCATCTATGAATCTCCACCTGAACAGGTTTTCCTTACTTCAGCCAAGCTGAGTCCGGAGTCTGTTTAACACGTAGGTTGGTTTCCAGCAGGTGGAACAAACTTTCGCGGGATTTTGCCTCTGGTCTGGGATTTTTTCTTCTTTTTTGTCTGAGCGGGCTGATTACGTACTTATATAGGTACCAACCTTTTTTTACTAGTAATTGCACTTATCTATAACTATGGTGTACTCATTATGAATTAACACAAGTCCTACGTACTCTATTTAATTAACAAGAAATTTATTTATACCTCTACTAAGTAAGTATCTTTACCTAGCAAGGTTTGTTTAAATGAGAATATATTCAATGCACGAAGGGGAGTTTGTGATGGTATTTATTGCGTTTTTCGCTTGTTTCGGCTTAGGAGTATTTATAGGACTGGCAGGTAAGATATTTTCCATTTTATTAGTTACTCGAAGTAGTTTTTATCGGTTTCATAGCCTAAATATTAAAAGACACCGCGCGCTGCAATGATTTCTTTATTTAAATAGTATATTGTAATAGTATATTCATTTAAAATAAACGGCATCTTTAGCAGCGTAGCGTAGCATTTTCATCTGATTTATAAATAAAACTTCAAATAATGAAAGATCACAACAAACAAAATCATATTTAGTTTTTTGTATCTGAATTTTCCTTAATTTATCCTCTCTATGATTATTTTCATACACAAGTATTCACCCACCGTTCAAGTAATACCCAAAAAGTAACAAAGGAAATCGCGCTAAAACAGCTTCCACACAACTTTACTAGATGGCGGTATAGTACCTCCAAAATGTAAGGAAAACTCAGAACATGGGGACCCTTAACACATAAAAGTTAACGATAGTACTGTGAGGATGGTTAACAATGTAATAGTGATTGTTCGCCCGTTGTTTTAGACAGGTAATCAAATAGTGAGGCTTATCTGTCGAGTTATCTCGAGTGATTTGAGGATTAATACCAAAAAGGGATGTAAGACCAAAGTAACCCATATCGGTAATTAAATCTGTTCTTTATTTATTTAAGAGCTGATTATTTTTTCAATCGACAGATAATTTTTATTAGGGCCGATTTTTCCAGCATCAGATAATATTATCGGAGGAATAATTTTGATTTTTTTACAATTCTTCCATAGAATTATTATTCCATACCATTAATTATTCGTGGAACAAATTCCACGAATAAAAATTATCAGTCTATTGAAAAATCAGCCCTTAGTGGAATAAAGTTGACGTCTGGATTACTGCCCACCACTCTGTCCAGAGCTGCCAAGTGGGAACATTTTTTTTTTTAATCCTACTCTACACACAGAGAGACACCATACAGGCAGGCATACATTATAGGCTGATTATGCTATTCCAGAAAGCACGCTATCGCAGTGTTGGCAGCGTTTAGAATATGTATATATATCCTCATAGTATATTAAAAATTAAAGTCACTATTAGTTCCTTTAAACAACGCAACGGATTTTGATGCGGTTTTTCGTATAATTTAGAACTACGTAAGTTCTATGTGTTTAATACATTGATATTAACTGTACATACATACATAATAATATATAATAAAGGAATCTCGATGTTCTGTCAAGTCTTAGAAACCGTGCGAAGATTCGTGGCGCCAAAAGAGCATTGAGCCTTCTCTCACAAATCGCCTTGAAAGCCGTCAGTTTCTATACGTCATTTATTTATTTATTTTATTATTTATGTCATTTATGTTTTAGTGCGAGTAAAAGATGCCATGCTAGGTTTATATGGAAATCGCTGACAATGCTGCCTGTAACAGCGGCCGAAGTGCTCTATGCCAACATACTACAAATACATACTACATAAACAAATATGACCATGTTTCCGAATTTCGTGTGAAGCTCAAGTGGTTACCAATTCGCCTTCGCCGGAATGCTCATATTCTTTCACTTCTATTTAATGTGCTCTTTTCCCCTTTCACCCCTATCTATCTCAAGAAACGTTTTCAGTTTCTTTGCGACTCCCACACGAAATTGTTAAGGTCATCAGATAACTTGAAGCTCAAAATGCCAATGCATTCCACAACTTTCCTTGATAAATCCTTTACTGTCCAGGCCACTCGTTTGTGGAATGCATTGCCAGTTGAAATAAAACGCGCGCAGTCGTTACAGGTGTTCAAAAGACTTGTTAAGGAGCACTACTTGTCGTTGTGATCTTGTTGTCCTAACTGCAATCATCTACAGTCTTCTTTTATTTTTCGTTGCCTGTATATATAGTATGTATGTATTTATGTATATATAATTTTGGATATGTATATATTTGTGTATCTATTTTAGTGTATTGTATACATAATATTTGCAATTTAATATTTTAAATAAATACTATCTCATATTATGTCCTTGAACCTGTCAAATTCTACACAAAGACTAAATCAACTTCAAAGTACCCCGCATAAAAATAAACGAGATAAACCGTACCGTGAACTATGCGTAGGTACTTTAAACTTACAAAGTGGATAAACTAAGATAAGAAGATGAGGTTAGTTAAGTTTAACTTGATTCACCGCACTATTTAAGTTTGCCGCGTACTTCTAGACTAAGCACTTTAATAAACCTCTATCCTACTGACGTCGTATGAAAGTGGGAAATGGGATTATTTTTCAGGATGACGCTATTTAGTTTTTTGTTGTTTATTTGTTTTTTTGTTGTCCTATCGGCTTCGATCAATAATAGTACTAGATACCCGATAAGCGCTTCAAAAACGGCCCGAAAAATAAGACCACAAATACTTTTGTGGTCTTATTTCAAATTAGTCTGTTTTTAACCTTATTACTTAGACTTTAAGTTTCATTTTAGAATAAATGACTGAAAATTTAAAAATATAATGATTTTATTTTCAAGCGACATTTTAAATATATTTTGCAATGGTAATTAAACTTTATTATTAGGGCATTAAGGTTTATAATAAACTGAAGTTGTTAATATTATCAAACTTTTTTCTAAGAAATGTAGATGTTTACGTGTGTGCAAACGTGGCCACTTGAGCGACTTATTTTTGTTCCTGATCCTTAATGTAGTACTATTATTGATCGAAGCCTATCGGACTACGAGAGTGAGGGAAGGGAGAGTGCACCTGTGTCTGCGCGCACACTTGTGCACTTTAATATGTCCCGTGCCTAGACTAGTATCCGTTGAATTTGGTTACCATGGCCGAAATACGGTCTGCTGGACTATTATTAGTTAAAAATGAAGAAATACATTGTAAAACGGAACATCTAAAAGTAAATTTCTTGTATTTAAAAAAAATAACATTCTTTAAACCGCAGCAGTACTAAGCCGACCTCGGGCTGAAATTGAAAAAAAAAAAATTGAAAATTCATTGGATTTTTATCGATTGAACCTTACAGTTGTTTAAGTGACACTGCAATTAAATCCAGGACCTATAGAGTGGCAGGGACATCGACGCGGAAACTATAGCTATGGTGTTATCACATAATTTTTAAAGCGTAGACAATTTTCGGTTATTAAAAAAAAACTACTGTTCCATAGAAAGGTGCAATGCTTACGCGGTCAAAATGTATGGAACAGCATTTGATTTTTTATTAACCGATGAAAAATTTCAACGTGTTCAGAATCATGTACTGAATCCAAGGTTACAGTTTGCGCGTCGATGTCCCTGCCAAACTGTATATTTTTTTAGTAGGTCCTGCTCAGTCTCGTTAAGAAAACACTAGGATCGAGGTAGTCGGTTTGACAATGACAAATACCTACAATTTGTTAGCCCTGGTATAATACGAAAAACATTTGTGAGGACACTGTATCCTAAGATTTTTTTTAGGATTATTGTGCTTCTATACGAAAAATAGCAGTAATACTAAAGATACTTGCGAACAGCTGGGACCATATTACTTAAGTGTAAGTGTTATCGTTTTATTATGAGGGAAAGAGATGCACAACTTAATGCATAGTTCTGTAAACTCATGTGTTACTATCTCGCTCTAGCAAAGTATAATAACTAACCTCATGTGATACCATCTCGCTCTTGCAAGGATAGGTATAATAATAACTACGAAGTTTCATGTTGCAGCAGTTGTTTCTGAATTTCTAATGGTACTTATGTGTTTCGGTTTTCTAGTTAAATATGAAAAAGGTATAAACTTTTGATTAACTTGCGAAGCCAGGTTTTTTTACAAGCATTTATTTAACTTCCCTAGTTTGTTAGTGTTCGAAACCTTTGATATCGTGGTTGGAGAAGGTTATAAGTAAAATACCAGCAGGGTAATTCTCGTAATTTTAAGAACGTTCACAGTTTGATCTCAGTCTCAATCTGTCAAAAATCCGTCTAATTTCCCTACATTTTGACAAGTCTTTGACATTTGTTTGTCGCCGAGATGAGACTGCGACTAGATTTTGAACGTTTTAAATTACGGGAATACGGGCCCTGTGTGTGGTATAAAGTCTATTGACTATTAATTAGCACAGTGACGTTTTCTACATAATCTATTCAGAACACAAGTTGTTGGTACGGGGTGGGGAAGACGACTGCCGGCTACACTGTATGCGCGGGGAGCATTGCATTTAGCATTGTTAGCATTATTGCTACCTGTACTTCCTACAAGTTAGTATGAATTTTTTTTTTTATTCCTCTTTTGAACCCCCGACACAAAAACGACGGGGTGTTATAAGTATGACGTATCTCTCTGTGTGTGTCTGTCTGTGGCATCGTAGTTCCCGAACGGATGAATCGATTTTGATTATGTTTTTTTGTTATTAGAAGAAATACCTCTACTTGGCATCTTTAGGTTACTAGTTGAATTCCTATGTTATGTAAAGCGATAGCAGATGCTGCCACTTATAGTCAGATGGCTATGATTACTTACTGCGAGATTCAATATAATATCATGCACTCTACATCTACAACTCGGTTGAGTTAAGTTTGCACCTGACGTTGATGGCCTCACATTCCAGCGAAGTGCAAACTTAGCTCAGCTGGCTTGCATATTTTGAACTAAGCTTAAGAAATATTAAGTCATCGTTGACCCTGTTGGACACAGCATAGTTCTATATTTATGAATGATAAATGATTTTATTTTTGTAAGTAGATTTGTACAAACTCTTTTACACGTCAATCATATTTTAAAACTAGATGAGGTCGGCGTTTCCTATCTGACTAGTCTGAGAAGAAAGGCCGAAACAAACGTGGTCGCAGTCTCTTTTAAAGTCCAGACATAATCTTGGTCAGATCATAATGAAGACCATGTAGGTCGATGTATGAGATGGTCTTTTGAGAAAAGAACCACACAGATTGAGAGGACTGGTCCAGTCAGTCCACGCGTTTGTCAGAAATCGTGTAGCTCAACTCAAAACTTAAGGAGCTCAACGATTCGACGAACAATACCAAAGAAAGGATATTTGGGTAGGCCACATTAATTACTCAAACTGTCAGACCATGACAAAAACTAAGAGAACACAGAGAAAAATAATATACAATATTATACACATAGTCTTCACATTCACAATAATCTATATCTATACTTATAATAAATCTGTAGAAGTGAAAATTCCATACATTGAAAATATCAAAAAAATAAATGGCAGGGGGTGTTACTAGACCGACACCGAACCCAAAAATGTGACTAAAAAAAATTTTGTCTGTCTGTCTGACTGTTTGTTCAGGCATCACGCAAAAACTACCGGTTCGATTATGATGAAACTTGGTATAATTATTCTTTAATATCCTGGGCACCACACTGGGTACTTTTTATCCCGGAAAAGTATATACAATAAAAAACAACCTTAATTTTGCGGTTCGATCCCTAGAGTCGATTACTGCACCAACCGCAAATAATAAGTTTGTCGTAGGTTAAGTCACCCGCAATGGAGTTCATTTTTATTCCTTTTAGTTTTTAGAGTTATTTAGGTTTATTTTTATTTAAGTCGTAGGTATAGATTTTAATTTTAAAGGATAGGTAGTATATTTGATAGTGTACGTAGTGACCGTAGGTTATTTTATAATACTGTTAGGTAGGATTAGTCATTCGTATAGATATTAGTTTTTAGGGATTTTGCTTATTTATTGAGTTTAGATTAGTTATCATCAGAAATAGGTTTATTTAGGTAGGTAGGTATTTAATTTTCTGTTATTGAGTTATTTTTATTTTTTAATTAGGTAAAGTTATCATATAGGTACCCTTAATCACCACTAATGAGACACAATTGGTTTTCTATTGTAATTAGCCACAAAGGGCCCGCGAGATAGATGGCATTCTGAGGAAGCACATAGGTACATTTTGTCCTGTTAGCACGTTCCCGTGGGATAATTTCCGACATCTACGCGGGCGAAGCCGCGAGCAGAAGCTAGTAATAGAATAATTTACAAAGTAAGCAAATGTCATAGTCAAATGTCATTATCCTAGCTATATACCTAATATAAGATCATTATAAAAGTTCGTTCGTTTGTTACGCTTTCACGCTAAAACGGCTGAACGAGTTTGGATGAAATTAACTCATGGGTAGACCATGACCTGCCCCAGCAGTCTCGACATTCATAGCGATCGCTTTACGACCGAATTCGGTCGCAAATTCCTGTCAATACATACATTACACCTATCAATCCGGGACTTTGCGACCGAATTCGGTCGTAAAGCGATCGCTATGAATGTCGAGACTGCATCCCCTGGGTTAGAATATTTTTGCCGACCGCTACGCGCGCGAACCCGTTGCAAAAAGCTAGTCAATTTATAAATGTAAAAGTAACTGTCGAAATGTGTTTCTCACTAACCAAACCCACACTTTTCAAGTCAATACGTAAAGCATGACTTTACTATTATGCTTAATTTATTTATTAAAGTCTCAATATTCAAATCATAAATACATAAAGTTCAATAAAATAAAAGGCTTACAAGTTGTAGGTTGTGGGTACGAACCCAGCCAGGCGTTTTATTTTGTGTAAATCATTTCATCACCACTGCTCTCAAAACGGTGAAGGAAAACATCGTGAGGACATCCACCAGGCCGCACTGGGCCCGCGTGGTGGATTATGGCCCACTCCCTCTCACAGAGCGGAGGCCTGTGTCCAGCAGTTGGGAGCATTATAGGCTGATTACACATTAAAACTGAATAGATAATAAACATAAAATTGTTACTAACAAAAAATAAATAACCAAATCTATACCGTCGGTTGGCACTCCGATGAAGTTCGCGCCAATACCTGTAGATCGGACTGCTCCAATCATCCCTAACGACCCTCAACAGTTAATGTGTGGCTAAGGCCGTGCTCCAATTGAATTCAAATGCAAAACTCATATTTTATCATCTTTACATCTTAAACAGCCATTTCAGTAGCACACACTATAAGAGCAGCTAATTTACGGCTAACGGTCCGTAGTTGTAGCCAAAGCATGGACAGGATACCGAAGGATGCTTGACACCATGATACTACAGGCTGCATACGGCCCTCCTAGCCCAAACTCGCGACCTAACGTAATATATATTAGAACGATTTTTGAAATACAACTATCATAGCATTTCGCTTTAAATCTTTCCGACAAGCTTAATTTGTATCACCCATGGATATGAATATTTAATTGACGGCACGGTTGGCGCAGTGGTTAAGCGAATGACTGCTGCGCTGCGTGTCGCCGCGCCGTTTCGATTTCCGCACGTAACAAATATTTGTATGGCCAACAAGTAGTGTGGGGCAACATTTAAAAAAAAAAACAAAAAAACAATCTTAAAACTTAGTCATTAGTATGTGCGAAACGAGTGTTTTCATTATTCAAATCATTTTCATAATCTGCCTATAATGTTCCTACTGCTCGCACATTAGCCTTCAGTCGGTGCGACGGAGTGAGCCATATATCCATCACGCGGACCCAGCGCGGGTTGGTAAACGCAACATGTCTTCGAATTTTTAGTTCTAGGACATGTCGGTTTCCTCACGATGTTTTCCTTCGCCGTCTTGAGAGCAATGGTGATGAAATAATTTACACAAAATAAAGTGCCTATCTGGGTTTGAACCTACGATCTACAATTCGTAAATCAAGACCGTTACCACTGGGCCACCATTGCTCTATTTGAATTTACGTATTATTATTCCACGCGTTCGTGTTAGGCTCACAGGCTACCTAAGGATGCTTGAAACTATGACACTAAACGCTGCAAACCGATGGAACAACGGAATATGTGCGGTGTATCTGAAGGGAATTGCTTTTTCAGTGAGCGTTGGACAAGGGTTTCTAGCTACGCTTGCCGCGGTTGGTCTGTAGATGGGTGACCATCTTTCCATACTGAGACCCCTCCGTGCCTCGGACAGCACGTTAAGCCGTTGGTCCCGGCTGTCATTCGTGGATCTTTGACAGTCGTTACGGGTAGTCAGAAGCCCGAAAGTCTGAAAACCAGTCTTACCATGGGGTATCGTATTACCCAGTCACTGGGTTGTGGAGGTTAGATAGGCAGTCGCTCCATGTAAAGTACTGGTATTCAGCTGCATCCGGTTAGACTGGAAGCCGACCCCAACATAGTTGGGAAAAGGCTAGGCAGATGATGTTGCACAAGGGTTTTGTTGACATCCAACGTTGCAATACTTGCCCTGGTAAGAAGAATTTTGTAGGTATGCGAAAAACTTGATGCCAGTCCTTTTAGTGTAAAGTCTACAAAGGTTAGTGACTGACGGTTTTTATTCGTTTTTTTACCTTAAAAAAGCGTTGTTATTGTTATTAAAACCCTGTGCTGTCCCACTGCAGGCCAAATGCCTCCTTACTCTTTTTCCACTTCTCTCTGTTTAAAGCTGCTAAGGACCAGTTCACGTTGAAGCAGTCCAGCTCATCCCGCCATCTCCGTCTGGCCCTACTGCGAAAACAGCTTTATATTTCAATAAACATTTCTGAATATTATTAAGACAAATATTACCCACATTTCTAATTTAAAAGCACGTGCTCGGAAATTTTATAATTTCACTGAAAATTTTATAACAAAAAATCTACTGAGCCAATACTAAACGTTTGTCATGGCTCAATAAATACTGGATACGAACTACCACAATGCGAATTCTTCGAATACCTACTCTTTAAATGCATCGAGTGTCATTCAACGTGGAACCCAGCACAATTTTTATTTGAAATCAATTTTATTTCCATTGTTAGCAGGATTCCTAATACGTATATTTTGGTGTATTTATCAAGACCCTCAGTCTTGATAAATACAAAAAAATATACGTATTATGTAAATATAGTATCCACTCGTAATATAAACTTTTGTATGTACAGACGCCGAGCAGGTCAAGCTACCCGAAACTGTAAATTTTTCCCAATCGACATTGAACCTTAATGTTTCAGCGATAAAGTTGAAAATTTATTAAAGAAATTTGACAGATTGTAGTAGCTTGATGTGCTGGCGTCTGTACCTATCTGATTAAAATTTAATTTTTGTTTAGCAAATTACATAGGGACAGACGCTAGCAGTTCAAGCAACCCGAAAGAGTCAAATTTTCCCAATCAACCTTGAACCCTTAGCGATAAAGTTGAAAATCTACTAAAAAAAATTGATAGATTATAGTAGCTTGATGTGCTGGCATCTTACATACATAAACCCACGCCTTCTTCTTTCTTATAGCACCTGCCTGCTATATAAGAGCCTTATAACATGCAATAATTCTTCTCACCAGTCGCAAGGTCAAGCTAAAAAATACAGAGATAGACAATGTTTAGTAGCAAACGCTTAGTAGTATTAATATTAATCCCGACCCACATGTATTGTTGTATAGTAACATCATCAACACAAATACGACCGCAGGGATTCGAGATTAACAAGCAATTCGGTTCGAGGAGGTCGTTGTTAGAGCTACTAACTTAGACAAACAACTATCTGATATTATAACTCTGATATCAGTGACATGCAAGATGTGATGCCACAAATAATTTTATGTATTATGCTAACTAGCAACCAACCCCTGCTTCGCAATGTTTTTATGACTTCAGAAACATTGTGATTTCTTTCTTATTACCATTTCAGTCGAAAGACGTCCATTGCCAGATATGGGCCTTACTCGCCACTTTGACCGGTTCTGTACTTCTCGTGTCCAGCGGATTCCTACGGCCTTCACCAGGTCATCAACGCTACGTCGTCTGGAACGCGGTCGTCACTCCAGAACCTTTATATTTTAGTTGAATATGTATGTTCCAGAATACATTATCTAAATGAAACATAATCCGCATAGTTTACAAACAAGACGAGGTCACATAGACATAAAAAGTGACTTTATTGTATAATAATAATATGTTTAAAGTTTAGTAGTAGTTAGTATAGTATATATATTTTTATTTTATTTATTTAGAGAGTAAATATGAGGCGTTCCGTAATCGTTTGAAGCAGTGGCCTGAATATATTGCTGCAAATCGGCCTCAGTTCTTTTTAAAACAAAACCAGGGAATTTGCCTAACCCCCTTGGCTGATGGATAGGAATTCCTGCAACCTATCATCTGCTATCAATACCTATGTTGTTCGGCTTCTACGATACCAAACATGTCTGGTTTTCACTGTAAACCAAACGAAACTGGTTTACTTTTTTATTTCAGCCAGTGTATCGAGAGAACATTGTCGGGTTTTTTTCAGCCTACCCACAAAGTAATATTGTACCAAAGTCTAGTTTTTTCCAACAGTATTGATTTATGTGTAGGCATTAATATTCTCTTGTATGTGAATTAATGTATTCGCAAGAGAATAACGCTATCTCAAACCTTGACAACACGAAACAGTTTTAGCTCGTCTTTTGAGCATTTCTAAACCGATACATCAACATTTTAGTTCTACTAGAGTTAACTAGAGAGTAAGAACCTTATGCAATGCACCATAATCTATGACACTGCAGCACTTTACCTGCGAATAAATTCGTAAAGCTCCATCCTAGATTTGCAGCACACAATGTACGAACTTCATGATATCGCATTTCCGTTCTGCACTCTGCACTCCGACGGGGCGGGCGCGAGACGCTACGGGACCGGTGCGGGACGGATGCGAGACGGTAGCCTCACGATCACTTGATCTTGAGCCGTTGGCTATTACCTAGCGGTGCTCGTGTCGTGAGAAAACCGTCTGGAAAAATATAGTTCGTAAAATTCTGATATTGCAAGAGCTGCTGGTTTTGTTAGAAAGATCTGAAGTCAAGTTGGACCTGGGCCCGTATTCCCGTAATTTAAAACGTTCAAAATCTAGTCGCAGTCTCATCTCAGCGACAACCAAATGTCAAAAACTTGTCAAAATGTAGGAAAATTAGAAGTATTTTTTGACAAATTGAGACTGAGATCAGACTGTGAACGTTCTTAAAATTACGAGAATTACCCCTCTGACCAATAAGTTTTGCTACGAATACTCGGTAAGTGCTGTTTATACACAGCAAAAGTCACGTTTAACATTAGGCTTTTATTAATTAAATAACAATTCGATCTCTACTCCGTGCCGTTGGCCCACTCCTTTAGACTTAAATACAACTTCGTTGGATGCTAATACCCAAATACTTATCGTGATTAGGTGTAGATTTAGGTACTGTAAACTCACGCGAATCCAGCTCATCCCTATAAATGATTAACATGGTATTTACAAGGTAGATTTGAGTTGAAACACCGGGAGGGGATGCCCTAGGAAGACATAATATGACCTTATTAGTGACGTTCTTCAGAAAGGTCAGATGCTTAGTACTCGCAACCGGCGTGCGTGTATGGCCAGAGGGATAATTCTCGTAATTTAAAGAGCGTTCACAGTCAGAGGGGCAATTCTCGTAATTTTTAGAACGTTCACAGTCTGATCTCAGTCTCAATCTGTCAAAAATACCTCTAATTTCCATATTTTTTTACAAGTTTTTGACATTTGTTTGTCGCCGGGATGAGACTGGGACTAGATTTTGAACGTTTTAAATTACGAGAATTGGCCTTCAGGTGTTTGAGCGCGAACGAGGCAAAGGGAGTAAATAAGGGTCGTAGCAGGTGGCATTCTTTATTTTCTACCTATCCCTATGAGAAGAAGTCGTGAGTTTATATGTATGTATTGTATATCTAATACCCAGAACTTTGCATTCCTGCTTACTGAATGCTCAGAACATTTCATTACGTGTCTTCTTAAAATTCAAAGCCCACAAAATCATCCATTAAATACCGTCCAATAAAACGGCCCTAAATTAAAAATTCTAAAGGCATGCAAGACCCGAGGTCGACAATAAGCGTATAACTCAATTACTCAAATGGAATTCATCTTCATATCTCAAGCTGCCGACGTAGTCACTCAATTTTATGAATCGGGCTTTTGCGTGCTCAATGTTTGACGTAACGAGCCACCAAAATAACGAATTTCAGGCGGAGCGAGGAACGTCTAAATTAGCCATTATGTTTTTGGGTATAGGAGGTGAAAATAGGAGTTTGGGCGTAACACGCGAGTGCGTTTTGTGTTACCTGGTGTTGCTTACTGTTCTTTTTCCTTTCCGTGTTCTTTTTTATGGTTTCTTTGAAGTGGGCAGGTAGGTGTATTGATTAATGATTGGAATTAATTAATGGTTGGGTTACTGGGTAACTACGTAGATGAACTACATTAAAAATCAATAGATAGAATGATAAAGATTGAGAATGTTTGCTCTAAAATTAAACTCGTCGTGCAGCTGTGAGCGCAAGGAATAATATGAGTACTATCTGGGCTGATTTTGTCCAACACCAGATAATTTTATCGGAGGAATAATTTTGAATTTTGACAGTTCTTTCATGCAAAAACTGCCAGACGTCAATTTTATTCCACGAGTAAATATTATCTGTCGATTGAAAAATTAGCCCTTAGTGTTCTCAAGCTGAACAATTAGTGAAACCAAGACACTGGACATGATTGCAAAATAACTTGTTTGAACAAAAATAAACACGTCTAGATCACTGCGGCGCATGAATCTAAGCTCATATTATGCCAGTCAAAGGCCAGTCCATCATACAAAAAGTAAGTTGGAATCTCATTTCCTACGAAATGTATGAGAAAAGGTTTTTGCGATTTCTGACTTTTCTAGTACTCAAACCTCAGTTGGTCTAATAGAGATCCCCCTACCCCTTCTTCTTTCCTCCCTTTTTATTCTTATGAAAATCAGGATCGACTGGCATCAAAGAAAGTTTTTGTAAAAAAATCACATTATCTTGGTGTTTGTAGTTTTTTCAGAATCTGTGAATACATTAAAATGAATGATAGTCTCCTTATATATTTTTCCTGTAGCCACAACGTTATTTTTAGAGATTGATTTTTATCAGGAATTTCAATTAGCAGCCAGGATCTGTGCCCATGTGATAGCAAAAGACTCGCTCGCAAGGGTTAAACATAACTGGTGAAATGTATACATGCTAAGGTACACCTCTGACTAAAGCTACAGGAATTGCAGGCGCGATGTTATGAAGTGTGTGTATTTTGAGAGACGTGCGCGATATTGGGAGGTAATTAAAACTCTGATGGATGAACTTTGAGCTTCCAAAGCCGTGTTTACAAAGAGGTTAAAAAAGATAAAACAAGAAGCCTCTAACCCCTAAAGAAAATATCGGGAAAGTATCCAAAAATAACAATTAAGCGGGATAACGGGCACACGCGCGCCCCACTGCGCCCGTGCACACATAGAACCGCAGGAAATTGCTTTTAACAACTTTAATTGGACTCTCACAAGAAAAAACTTTTCCAATCTGCCTTTGTAAGTGGCAAAGCTTTAAAAGCCGAGATTAAAACGGTTATTAAGCACAGTTTGTTTATGGAAGATACATCTATTATTCATGACGTTTGACGCGCCACTTTAGATAAACCTGATATTGTGGGTGTTACTGTGACCCTTCAAAGATAAAGGTAAAATAAGCCATTAGCATAAAAAAATGCTTTGAACTGAATTTTTGGTGGGCGTTATTGAGTTGTCAAAGTCAAAGTCAAATCATTTATTCCAAATAGGCACATAAAAGGCACTTTTGAACGTCAACAATTACAAAAAAATAGAATTGATTCTAGTTGCCTTTTCCAAAAAGTAGTTTCGTGTTGAGAAGAATGGGGAAGAATCTCAAACGTTACTCTCTTAAAATGTATTAATAAATAAATAAAAAAAGTAAAAAATCCTTTTATTTCTTGCCAATGAATTTAAAATAATAAGTAGAAAAATAAACATTGAAAAGTAAAAAAAATATTTTTTTTTTAATTATTATAAAATTTGAAAATTAAATTGAAACTAAATCAAACTATTCCAAAAATTATAAACATCTTTTTGCATCCATTAAAGTTAATTCAGAACAAATCAAATCAAATTTTTTTTCTAATTAATAATGAATTAGCACAGTTCAATTATAAATTATTCAATCAATTTCTATCTATGTGATAAGTTTACCATTTTGTGCAAGAACCCCTCCTAGGTGAAGGCCTCCTCCAGAGATTGCCATGTGTCTCTGTTGCTTGCTACTCTTGTCCAGTCCCGGCCGGCTATGTGTATTATGTCGTCTGCCCATCGTGTTTGCGGCCTGTCTCTCTTTCTGTAGCCTGCTGGTCCTGGCCACACCGTGGTTCGTATGGTCCACCTATCGTCAGTCATTCTGGCTACATGGCCCGCCCATCTCATTTTTAATTTCTGTGCGTAACTTAAGGCATCAATAATATCCGTCTTTTTACGAATTATACTATGTGGTATATTCTGCAATTTGCTTATCTTCAGCATGCTCCTTTCCATACTTCTTTGACTTGTTTTTATCTTATTTTTTGTTTTATGAGTAAACTTCCATGCTTGACATGCATATGTCATGGAGGGTAAGAGGCATGACTTCATTATTTTTCTTTTTAGTGTAAAATGTATTGCTATATACAATTGTATAATTATGTGAAGACGATGCACCTGGAATAAAATTACTAAACCACAATAGGTAAAAAAGATTAAAAATAAAGCAATAACAGTTAAATTAATTATGTGGTGGATGCAAGGTGCTCACATATTTACAAATATTGTACATCGAACGAGTGCCGATGGTCACGACGCTCATGCACCGTCAAGACATTTCTCCATAGCCCCATTATCCCTTCCATATAGTGCACAATCTTTGCAGCTTGTGTCACCTCTACGTGTTATTGTCACTACGTTAGATTAACATAATTATCTGTATAGCTATTCACGAACGTTCGATACGTTTCCGCGCCGAATCGATCATCAATCAATGTTAACAAAAGAGTCCTCTACTGTTCACAAATCCAAAACACGAAAACGTTGTCAGTTTATATCAAAAAGACGATCGCCATTCTTCCAACCGCTATTCGTTGTGGGGGAAGTCATAGCAAATCAGTTAAAATCAGTACATGAAAATACGTCATTTTTGATACTACTAGCGGTCGTATATTTGTGAACAGCTATGCTGGTAAGTGGAAATATGCCTCCTAATAAGCGCTAGAATATTAAGGATGCGTTAGACTTTTCATACCAATGTGTATTGTGAACTCAATGGGGATTTAATAGAATAGAATACTCTTTATTATGTACACCATATATATTTCAGACACAACATATAAATAACATTAAGGTCAACAAAAAGGTGACATAATAGGCGATCTAATCATCATCTGCCTAGCCTTTTCCCAACTATGTTGGGGTCGGCTTCCAGTCTAACCGGATGCAGCTGAATACCAATATTTTACATGGAACAACTGCCTATCTGACCTCCACAACCCAGTTAATAGGTCGGGGGGGGTAGGGTAGGTATTAACCAGTCTTACTGGTTGTCAGATTTTCGGGCTTCTGACGACCCGTATCGACTATCAAATATCCACGAATGGCAGCAGGGAACAACAGCTGTACGTGCTTTCCGAGGCACGGAGGGGTCTTGGTATGTAAAAATGGTGAAATGGTGATGATGATGGAATGGGCGGTCTAATGTATGTGTAATATTTATATGTAGTATTGCATTTGGCGTGGCTAGCTGACATATTTTATGGCAAATAATTTAAGTTTCTTGTAATGTTAATTACTGAACATAGGTTCCTAGTATTGTATACATGCAACTATATTCTAACTGAACAGACAGCTGTGCTGCTGGAAAGTTTATTGCGCCACTTCTTCTTCCCAGCGATAGCACTAGGAAGTGGTGAAGGGCGGGCATTTTTGGGGGACTGTCTTTTGTAATTTTGACGTTCGAAAAGTGCTGACTCTCAGCCTAATTTGAATAAATGACTTTTGATTTTGATTTTTGATTTTGATTTTACATATCACACACAGCCCTGGGCTCCTCTTTGTAAAGATGACACAAACGTCACAATATGGAGTCATGTGTACCGACCGACTTCTAATAAAGGAGGAGGTTCTCAATTCGGATGTTTGTATTTTTTTTTATGTTTATTCGCGCATATCTCGCCGCCCGTGGCTTGCCAACCGATTTGAAAATTTCTTTTTTGTTGGAAAGGGTATACTTTCCAAATGGTACCATTGAAATTTCGATAAGATCTGATACTGAGTTTCGGAGACAGACAACGGAACTCTTCAATAAATGCCAGCAAATCAACCGCTATTGCTGCAAATCGCATATGTATTGTTTATGCAATCACACGACATAACGTCACGCCTGTACCCTCTAAAGGGGTACGCAGACGTGTTCAGTATACCACGGTACACCCTAATTTCTGTCAAAGTTGTTATTGGGGTACCTCTAATCTTGTAAGTGTATACGAATTTGTGTGGGGTAGGTACAACTAAAAAGTGAAAAATAAAAACTTTTTTACAAAAAAAAAAAAATATCCGACTTCCAAAAAAAACCACTACAAAGAGAAAAATAACTTTAATTTTGGAAGTCGGTGTCAAAAAACGAAAATGCGGAACCAGCGACATCAACTTCCGAAATTAAAGTTATTTTTCTCTTTACTTCTTTATGCCTTTTGTTTCTTCTTTCCTTTGAGAGTAGGTTCCTACACTTGTTGGTATAAATTATTGGTGTTAGTAGTTTATTGTCAAAAACAATAAAAGTTCGTTGTTCAAATTTGTGGCAAACTCCCAGCAGATTGTCCGATTTGCTAAGCTAAACTGCACTTGCAGCGGTCAAATCTGTGCATTTCGTGAAGACACACACACACATGTTAAAGAGATCTTCAAGCAATATTACATTGCACTTTCTATTAATGAAGTGCCTAGAAAAGAGCTGATAATATCATTTGAGTCAAAGGGACCTTTTCTTTTAATAAATAATTTGATTTCCCATAATAAACTCAGATGAAAACAAGTCAAAACCAAGTTTCATATATACAACTACTTATGATAAATGAATTTGAAACAAGTACCTAGTTTATAAACAACTATACTTCCACATTTGCATAAATTGCAGAGAAATTACAAAATAAATGAAATAACGCGGGAACTGTTTCGTACGTAGTTGCAGAAGCGGATTCTTGTGAGCATACATTTTGCATATCAGTTGTAGGTACGACTGCGTTGAAATGAATGCGTTGAATCTTGAAAGTTTCAGCGGACTGAACACAACTCTGAATGGAAAATATTCTACTGATACTGTACAAACATAACAGTATAGGCTGGGGAGGTCATGGACGTTAGAGTTTCTCTTACAATGGTAAAGCACTGGGACTTTTTAAAATCCTTTTGTAATTTGTTATACAAAGTTGATACGACAGAGGAGCTTTCATTTAAACTGCCTATTCTAGGTACCATTTTCAAGCTCTGTACCAAAAATCAATTAAATAGGAGCAGTAGTTTAGTCGCAAATGATTTTTTTAAGTTTTTGCACCGTTTGAACACTATGTATCTTTCCTAACAGCTGATTATGTCTAAGCATAGGTCATGCACCTTACAACGATAAAGACGTTGCCACTTCGTTACCTAGGTATCTAAGGTCAGTCAAATTTATTTAGAAAGGGTGGGTGCGTTTTATTCTGATTTGTAAGCCATTTAGTTTGTTTGAAAAAAATATTTTCTCATTTTTGGCGCTTAATACTAAACACGTATAGTATACATAGTGTAATTTAATGCCCCTATGTCATATCAATTCTGTATAAACCGCACACGCTGCAGTTTCCCGGAGAGGTGTACCAAAAACGCATTTGCCATCCTTGGGTTTTTGGCAAGATCATCCACAATCTATATCTCATTACTTAACCTAACAACACACAACAAAACTAAACTTTCGAAGAAGTTCTACATCTAATAACCTGCAACCTAATTGCGTAACACACGATCAATCGGAATCTGAATCATTTGGTAGCCAATTACTCGGTTCCATTGCTTCATAAATCTTCAAAATCCATTGCTTCATAAGTTCGAAAAATTTGTCTGCTCAACACGTTAATAACGCAATGAATGTTGTTGAACTGTCAAAATGAAATCGATTCCGATTGATCGTGTGTTACGCAATTAGGGTGCTGCACACGAATTGCGTTACACACTATCAATCACAATCCGAATCATTTTGTAGGATACTGCTGATCCATTGCTTCATATCTTCAAAAAAAAATCTGCTCAACAACGTAAATAACGCAATGAATGTTGAAAGAACTGTCAAAATTAAAGCCATTCCTAGTGATATTGTGTTACGCAATTAGGTACCTCGCTGATTATGACATTGTGTACCTAAGTATAAGAACTTTATGTCTGCTAATAACTCGAATAAAAATAAAAGGGAACAGAAAAATATTGTCAACATGACTAATGAACAAGTATATTATATACTTGTTCATTAGACAACTTTAGCCTTAACAAAAAAACGTTTTGTCAATTTTCGTTGCTTAATTTCCATCCTAATTTAGGTCAAACGGATATTGAAAAATTCAAATCGCAAAATACACTTCAGAAAAGATCAAACAGTATAAAATATTGCTAAAAATAGAAATGGTAAAACACTGTTCAGGACCAACGGTACTTCGAACTGTTTTGCAAACACAAGCTTTGATGAAATCAGTGTTTATACACGATATTCGTTGAGTTGACTGTAACAGGTAAGAATAACTCAGGAAATTGCTGTTAATTAACTTATTTAACAAACGTAGCTACAATTTTAGAACACACAAACGTTTTTCTTGTCATTTACTTCGTTGATCTTCCTACCCTATTTATCTATTTTCATAGATTCTCCAAAATATGTATTTCAATGGCCTTCAGGTTATTGCTGTCATAATCAAAAACTCAATATTTCATGCATCCCTGATTAGTCAACATAATCATAGATTCGGGACACAGCTAAGTAGGAGAGAGCTGCAAAGCCATCTATGTTGGGTCCACATCAAAATTACATTCCAGATACACAAATACACATCTCGTTACATTAGGGTTTGCTGCAGCACATTAGCAATGCCTTGTGGTTCGGCATCACGATTCACGATATAACATCGTGTCAAAGTAATTGGCCAGTGTGTGGTGGCAATTATGCCACACGTCCAACTTGGCCAGATTTGCATATTACCAGGGCAGCAGCGGTGACAGGCGGCCTTGTACACCTATGTTTTGGTTAAACACACGATGATGCACCGTGTACGCACACTGCATATCCTACTAGGG
This sequence comes from Apamea sordens, assembly GCA_945859715.1. Classification (NCBI taxonomy): domain Eukaryota; kingdom Metazoa; phylum Arthropoda; class Insecta; order Lepidoptera; family Noctuidae; genus Apamea; species Apamea sordens. The sequence continues at coordinate 5,769,050 of OX243994.1, forward strand.
GAAGTAAAGGACTTTAATGCAATATAGGACACGTATTTCTCAGTGTTTGCTGATGGAAAACAGATGGTTCTGGCGTATCGCCAGCACATGCAAGTTTAGTGCACTATTGATTCTGTTTGCTGTTGTGACGCTTTGTAAGTACGGCGTGGAGGCAGATTAATTGGTTCAATTGTTTTTGCAAATTAATGCTAGGCATCCGACTTGTTTGCCATTAATTTTAACGTTAACTCTAAGAACGGCGACTTGAATTTTTAAAGAACTTGTTTCTAGAGTCGACCGTTTTTAATGTCAATCATTGCTGTACCCATCGAATTGAGTTTATTATTATCAGTAAATTGAAAAATATCGTATTCGTTTTATAAAATCGTCTCATGTTATGTTACCATTGAGGAATAATTTTCTGTTCGTTTAAAAACAGTAGGTATTGGTAAAAATACAAGCTGGAATTTTTTAGGACTGATTCAATTGTTTTATTCTTATAAAAAACTGGTTTTGTAAAGGAAAATAATAAAGCTTCCTAAAAACAAATTAACTTCCAGCGATCTGTGGTTGACTGTAATACTAACTAAGCTGTGTTAAAATGAATTACCGAAAAGTTAATACAAAATTAACCGACAAAAAAATGTTGTATTTAACAAACAAACATGAAGCTTATTCAAATTATAATTCTACGAAAAATATTCTATACTTTCAAATAATAAACTAAATTTCAAAAAAAAAAAAATACTTAACTTCTGACAAAAATACTAAGTTTCCGAAAAGTTATAGTTTAGTGAAATTGGCAACGTAACACGCATATATCTTCTTTAAATCGAAAGGGCTAGGTTAGGTTAGGATAGGCCAGAACTGTGACCACATAACGCATGCCAGGAACATATTTTTTAATGTAAAACCAAACCACACAGCCACAGCGCCACAGTTATAAAATGTGTAAGATTGATTCTAAATTTATAATATAAAATAGGTAAGTTACGATAAAAATGATGACCTGTAGATTTCGGTAAAACGCAATTTAAGCTGGTGGAAAAATATAATGTCAGCAAATATTGTATTATTTTTTCGGAATTTTTAGCATTTTATTCGGTCGTTTCTTTATTTGTATTCGCTTATAAGTTGTCGAAAAGTTAGTATTTAAAGCAGTAAATTTCATATTTTGAGTATGCGCATATTTTAAATTTTTTTTCGAAGCTTTTATTACTACCCTTTCGTAAATCAGAACTTACCTACTTTTAAAAAAAAACTAGGCACAAACCCCTTTCTTTATAAACGTTGCTCCAAGTTAAGAGACGTTTAAATACCAAAAATGTATGGTTTAACAGTCGCTAATCATTACATAACTTTAAGCAACGCTTATAAACTTTTACTTTACTACCTACTATATTTGTCTCTCCTTAATTTTAATCCATCCAAAGGTTGTCTTTAAAAGATCGCTCTTAGCGATAAGACCGCCCATTGTGTCACCCTTTGTAAAATTGTATTTATATTATTTATTTATGTTCTGTAATTTGTATGGTGTACAATAAAGAGTATTCTATCTATCTATCTATCTACTTTTAATAAACCCCATTATGTCCCAATGTAGAAAAAAAATAACGACAAAACGAGTAGAGCTAGAGACCAATCTAAAGACTGAAAATCCAACATCAGTTTTCATTAAATTCCTAAGAAGGAGTGCGCTTGACACCCGATTTCATTTCATTGCAAATATTAGGACTCAACATGATGTAATTGCTGCCTTTAGTGAAATAATTACTTAACAGTTAGCTGCTAGAACTTTAATAAATTGTCGCGAACGCAAGGCAGAGTTTGTACGAAATGCAACTGCATTTGGCGACCAGCCAGAGTTAGTAAGAAAACCTGTACGTATCGATTTGTTAGTGCGAACACAGAATAGTAACTACAGAAGGTCGTCTGCCTCGTTGGTGTAGTGATCGAAAGAAAGAAAAATGCATTTATTAGCATTACACAAAATGACACCTGAAATGACTCCTCCCGCTCTGGGTGGAGCAGAAGGGAGTGTCAGACTCTTACTGACTAAAACCCACCCGTGTTCCTTCCTTAGCCCTTTATGTTCCAGGGCAGCGGTAACCTTTTCGGACGATCCCGCTACCCTGGCAGGCTTCGGCCCTATTGGGCCCCGTCACTCGTGCTGACATCTAAAACAAATGACACCTTAAAAACTATAAAAACAAAGATTATAATGCCAAAAGGGCCTCAGCTCAGCATCGCAATCACTACTGCTGAGCATGTGGTATGACTCCCAGCTCGGGCGAAATGTTATTGGGTTTTCCATCAAGAATTTCTTAGTAGCAGCCCGGAGTCTGAATTTTTGCCCGGTTAATGGTACTAGGCTCGCCTCCTATTTCATCGCACTTAACCATAACTGGCGAAATGTGGGTGTACATAACCCTTCGCGGATTACATGTGTCATGTTATGTAAGGCTCCACAGAACGAACAGGCGCACGCACACATACACGCGTACGTACGGCGATGTCGGTCGAATTCCAGTCGCCAGTGCACTTGCACTCGCTGTACGTGACGAGTGTCTGTGTGTGCGTGTGTGTTCGCATGTACAACGGAGTCAGCCTTCTGATTTACTCTGTGGCTTGAAGCACGTTCACCTAAAGGCTAAGCATTTGGCAAGCATAAACAATTTGTGTTATATATTGTTCCGACTCAATGTCGTATACGATACAGGATTTCTGGGTGATTACAGATACATGAGGATGTTTACTTCCCAAAATAAATAATAATAATATCCCTGGACATTTCACACAGCGCCATCTAGTCCCAAGCTAAGCAACCTAATGCTTGTGTTATGGTAACAAGATGGCTGATAAACTACTCATATACATTTTTTTTTTGTAAATACATACATATTATAGATAGAAAAACACCCAGACTCGGAACAAATACATGTAGGTCATACAAATATTTGTTCCGTGCGGGAATCGAACCCGCGACACGCAGCGCAGCAGTCAATCGCTTAACCACTGCGCCAACCGTGTCGTCTGTTAAATATTAAGTTGTGTTTGTCACTTACTGAAAATTCAGACCAGAGAGAGGGCCTGGACTAATGGCGATGTGTTTTGAATCGTTAAACGACTTCCAACAGGATTGACAACATTATCGGTAGCTTATATAAGTGAATATCAGTGTCAAAATATCTTTAACTTTCCCACCATCGTCATCACTGGTAGTAGGTCATTTAGTCTCGGCTGTCAGATTATGAGTTGTAGCATTACATTCTATATATGTATAATAGGTAGGCATAAGTATAGTTACATCTCTTTGAAAATGTACAAAATTTGGAAATTAAAACAAAAAAAAAATGTTTTTTTCCAATTTGAATTAACATCAATGTCCCCTATTTTAATGTTCCCTATGTTTAAAATGTAGTTTTGTTAGCCAGATTTAATTTGCTATTAGGTACGCAACGTTAAATACATATACGCTTGAATAAATTGCATACCTATTTGAATAGTTCAGTTGTATTGAAACAGGTTGCATACAAAACTCAATAGAACTTCAAAAGAAAGAAGTCAAACAAAAACAGTTTAAATTCTAAATCTAAAAGTAACTTTTAAAACAGTCTTGAAAACACTTTCCGGGTAATCTAAGGGTGGGCACTCACGAGCAACTTTTGTCTCCGCAGCTAATTTGTCTAGCACAGTGGTTCTCAAACTTTTTTGGTGACGGAACCCTTTTGGGAAGCAAAATACTTGATGGAACCCTACAATAAAACAATAGTTTTTAAAAGTGTATTCTTTATTAATAAGCATAATAAAATTACAATGTAACAGTTACTAATTATTACTTACTTTACCACATGGCAAGTACAATAATAGAAGATATTAAAAAAGAAAAAAATCTAACTAATGGGAGGTATGAAACTGTTTTTTATTTTTCATCAATTGGTTGATATCAGGTTTGATAGAAGACAGTTGAAGTCTCATATCAGGTTCGGCGTCCAGTCTATTGCGATATTTTGTTTTCGTGGCTGCATAGGTTGAGAATCCTGTTTCGCACAAATATGTTGTTGGGAACGGGAGAAGAATATTCAGAGCCATTTTGCCAAGCATTGGATATTCATCACGGATTCTGCACCAAAAATCGTTGAGAGGCGTCGTTTTGAACAGTGACTCCATACTTGTGTCTGATGACATTTCTAAAAGAGATTCATATATCTCGTTTGACATACTTTCGGGCTTTTCCAAGTTAGGTAAAAAAGGATTATGAATCCATGAATTCAGTTTCATTTTTGTATTCTGTTCTTCGGGAAAATACTTTTCAAAAGATGCGCGCATCGATCTGAGATATTGGACCAATTCTCCAAACACATCATTTTGAAACATTTCTGAGTCGTTATCGCTAACAAACTCACTGAGTGACGTAAAGCTTTCTATTTCTTTCTTACCAACGCAAATAATCCAAAAATCTAATTTTCTTTTGAAGGCAGTTATTTTGTTATAGGCCTGAAACACTGTTGTCTGTTTACCTTGCAATGATAAATTCAATTCGTTCAGTTTTTGAAAGATATCCGCCATAAAAGACAATCGGAACAACCAAGTTTTATCATACAAACGGTCCTTCAAATTAAAAGAAGTATCTGCTGAAAGAAACATTTGTAACTCGGCTCTAAGTTCAAATAGCCTTGTTAAAGTTTTACCTCGAGACAGCCATCGCACTTCTGTATGGAGCAGCAGTGTTTTATGTTTGCTGCCATAATCTTCACACAATAATGAGAACAATCGGGATTGTAGTGGTCGTGATTTGATAAAATTAATTATTTTTACCGCTTCATCCATAACTAATTTTAGATTTGACGGCATTTGCTTCATCGCAAGTGCTTGTCTATGCAGAATACAATGGCTGGAACTACAATTAGGCGCTTTATTTTTTATTCGTGACACTGCTCCTGCTGTTTTACCTGTCATCGCCTTGGCCCCATCTGTACAAATGTCAATGCAATTGTTCCAACTGATATTATTTTCTTCAAAAAATATATTTATTTTATTAAAAATTTCTTCCCCGGTAGTGTTTGTGAGCAGCGGTGAACACATAAGCATGTCTTCTTTAAAAGAACTTTCATATGGATATCACACGATAACCAGCAAGATAGCCAAACCAGCGACATCAGTTGACTCGTCCATTTGCAAGGCGAATCGTGTTTTTTGTAGACGTGTAACTAGTTCTTGTTTGACGTAGCTTGCCAGATCATGGATTCGCCGTGAAACAGTATCGTTTGATAGCGGCACAGTAGAAAGATGCTTTGCAGATTTTTCATCGAGCATACATTTTGTTATGTCTAATACACATGGCTTTATTAAATTCTCAGCGATAGTGTGCGCTTCACCTGCTTGTGCAATGCGATAGCTAACTAAATATGATGCCTCCGTGGCCTTTTCGTTGATAGTTTGTGTTACATGCATCATATTTTTTTTACTTTCCAATAACTGATCTTTTTTACGAACAAAAAATTCTTTATTCTTGTCTTTAGACTCGGGGTGCACAGTTTCTAAATGTCGGCGCAATTTGGCAGGTGCCATGGAACTATTAGGAAGCAGTTTACTACATAGCATGCAGAGAGGTGAGCCGTTGGAATCAACAAATCCGAAACTGATATATGATTCATCATACTTCCTTTTTTTCGTCTTTGAAACCGTCGAGCTTGACGTCGCGGCATCATCGTCTAGATCGGTGATTGCTATATTCTCCGTGCGTACTGCTTTTGAACATTCAGCGTCATTAGAAGATGTTGTTGCAACACGTTTAACACCTTTAAGCCAACGTTCCATTCTTCTTTATTTATAACTAGCTTCTGCCCGCGGCTTCGCCCGCGTGGATGTCGGAAATTTACCCACGGGAACGTGCTAACAGGATAAAATGTATGTGCTTCCCCAGAATGCCATCTATGTCGCGGGCCCTTTGTGGTTAATTACAATAGAAAACCAATTGTGTCTCATTAGTGGTGATTAAGAGGGTACCTATATGATATCTTTACCTAAGTACCTAACTAATTTAAAAAAAAACTCAATAACAGAAAATTAAATACCTACCTACCTAAATAAACCTATTTCTGATGATAACTAATCTAAACTCAATAAATAAGCAAAATCCCTAAAAACTAATATCTATACGAATGACTAAACCTACGTACACTATCAAATATACTACCTATACTTTAAAATTAAAATCTATACCTACGACTTATATAAAAATAAACCTAAATAACTAAAAACTAAAAGGAATAAAAATGAACTCCACTGCGGGTGACCCAACCTACGACAAAGTTAGTATTTGCGGTTGGTACAGTACAGACAGTGGTAATCGGGTATAGGGATCGAACCGCAAAATTAAGTTTGTTTTTTATTGTATATACTTTTCCGGGATAAAAAGTACCCAGTGTGGTGCCCAGGATATTAACGAATAATTATACCAAGTTTCATCGTAATCGAACCGGTAGTTTTTGCGTGATACCTGAACAAACAGACAGACAGACAGACAAAAAATTTTTTAATCACATTTTTGGGTTCGGTGTCGGTCAAGTAACACCCCCTGCCATTTATTTTTTGGATATTTTCAATGTACAGAATTTTCACTTCTACAGATTTATTATAAGTATAGATGTTACACGTCAGGATAGTGGGGTCTAAATAATGCACAATCGTTACTGCGTATAAGAGACTAAGTTTAGTACAATGAAGAAATGTATAAAACTGAGACAACGAATACAGCAGGCAGTAGAACAATGAACACTAGTTTCTCGCTAGCAAGCTTATAAGTAGGTAGGCAGGAACTTATCGCTCCGAACGCTAATTGTCAACTGACTGACGAGGCGCGACACGCGATCGCCGCTTTTATACTTAGTCCTAGACTCGATCTCGAATATTCTCGAAAATACTCGAGTCGGCGCCTTTGATAAACAAAAAGCAAAAATAAAAAGAGAAATATAAAAATTACGTTGTAAACAATCTCGACTTTATTTTTTTAAGTTAAGAGTCGAAAGTCGCTTGTTGACAACTATAGCGTCTAATACAGAGGCGGCTTTTATCAAAGGGACTGCGCGCTCACAAGTATACCTACAAGTATACATGTTGATACCAAAGTTATGAGATATTGTACCAGTTATTGTAACACATGTTTATACAAATACAAATAAATAAATAAATATACATACGCACGGCCGCGGTGTCAAAACGTTCGACCAGAGAGAGGTGTTTTGATTTTTTTTCTAAATTCTTGAGGAACCCCTACAGAGGTATCGCGGAACCCTAGGGTTCCGCGGAACACACTTAGAGTATAGCTGGAGTCTAGCACATCTAGTCTACAGGTTTGTATGAAAGTGCGCGCATGTAGCGACGCGACAGCTGAGAGATATTTTTTCCGCGGGTTTGGACGCAACTGTCGCCCGTCTGTTGGTTACAATGCAAGCACGCGAATGGTGACAAAAAAGTTGCACAGCTAATTACTAGTTACTGCTCAACCGAAAATTTATTTAAAAAGTGGCGTTGCTGTCGCTCCCGTTTGTGCATCGTTTCAATATTGGCGAGAAAACAGCGACAGAGACAAACAAGGGTCAGTAGACCTGAGTATTTGATATAAATTCCAGCTTGATACCTCCACGCGTTCCTGAGAAAAAGGGTGTTGACAGACAGAGAGACGAACGGACAACAAAGTGATCCTATAAGGGTTCCGTTTTTTCCTTTCGAGGTACGGAACCATAAATAGTTGCCGGGCAACTAAGTTGCTCGTGGGTGCTCCCTCTAAGAGCATCCCCCATTTTAAAATAAGGCTCTTACTACATATTTCAGAGCCAGATGTCAGAATAAAAGCTTTGCCTTTGAAATGAGCGTCTGACTTAGTGGCATCGTTAAAGTCGTTTTTTAATTAAAGATAGGTCTTAACGACCAAACTCCATCCGGCTAAGTATCTGCAGGTAATTATTACGCACTTAATAGCTAGAACTTACGCCTTTATCGAAAAGCGAGCTGAGATTCATTAAGCTACTCCATTTTAAATTAGGTTAAGTGTATTCGTAGTCTTTTTTTGTTCACAGCTACAATACAAAGCGAATTGGAATAACGGTTAAGTTTGTTGGCACTTTCAGAAGTTGTCCTTTTGTTTAATGGTTCACTGACTTTTGGATTACACTTAAGGAGGATTTCCACCAAACGGCTCGCATCGCATCGCATCGGAACGGATTTTACAATCTTTAAACGATATTAAATCGTCTACACAGTATTTAAAGTCTATATTACCAAGCCGCGTACAGCAGCTTGACCGCGGGCGTCTTCCGCGACACGCGATCGTAGCCAAAATTATACTGCGACGCGCGATCGGTTCTTTTCGCCTATCGTCTTATCTGATCGAATCCTTTCGGTTGTCGTCGTAAAATTAGAACATGTCAACACGGTAGGAATGAAACTATTTGACTAGGCGCAGAAACGGATATGTTCGCAAGCGACGGTACGGAGCCGATCGTATGCGTCGACATCCTGCCGGACGCAATCGGCTGTCGCCGCATCCGTTCGTATCCTTTCCGATCCGATGCATTGCGAGCCGTTTGGTGGAAATCACCTTTTAACAGAACCTACTGGACCTGCATACCTATTGCAACAAACTGCTTAATCATCAAAAGCATGCTTCGGTCACTCTTCATGATTATTAGGTAATTTTTCATATTCAAATTCAAATTATTTATTTCAGATAAAAATCCATATAATGTTAGTATAACTTAGCCTAATGTTAACATCAATTTAATGCAGGGTTAATTAAATTAAGGGTGTCTGGACTCTTACCCACCTTCGTAAAAGGGGAGAGTCCCACCGGTCTGAAAACACATTCAGGATGCCATTGGAGGAGAAGCGCAAGCGCGCTATCATAGAAGCGCAGCGCTTCCGCATGATCGCAGGGAACCCGTCGACAAACGCTTCCATGAACATCCCTGATGCGCTATGTACCGCCGCCACGGCAACCCCAAGAGCACCCTGTATGCGTTGTATTCCATAACTTTTGTATAAAAAGTTACCCCAACAAACTATAGTCAATCGATCCATGTAACATGCTGGTATTCACCTGCATCCATTTAGCCTGGAAGTCAATATACTTGGGTAAAGGCTAGACAGGTGATGAAATGCTTAGGTGATTCTTTTATATTTTGTGAATGTGAGAACGTTGTTGGCTGTGCAGACTGTAGATACGTAGATCATTTTTTATCTTGTTAGCACTTGTTGAAAAGCATACTCTGTACTCTCATATTATACACCATAGCACCCATTTACGAGTACTCGTACATATACAATGTGTAACGGAAAGGGTATTTACATACCAAGGGCACGGCTTCTTTGGATGATATCAAACGATATTGGAAGGGTTTTTTAATCCTATCTCTACATGTTCGGAAGTTATGAGAATTTTTAATACATTGATACCAGGCGCAAAATTACAGAAGAAATTTATCGTGATATTGGCAAGTAACGTGGAAAGTTATTGACCTACGTAGTGCGGCGACACGTTTGTTATGATTTGAATTTAAGAAACATGAAACCGAAATTTTTTTCTTAGTTTTTTTTTTTTTTAGTTGAATCTATGTATAGTGATTCTACACCAGCTGCTATCTATCTATCTCTTGATAGCAAATGGGTTTCTGTTACACATTGTATAATATATGTATATTTGCACACTGTAATTTGTAACAATATTGTAAAAGCCAATTATTATTTTTAAAAGAGTGACGACTAATTGAACCCGTGCATCAAGCTTCTGATGTTTCATAAGTGCTCATGTAGCGTTATGTCAAAATAAAATATTTTGATTTTCTGAAAGTGGGGTAGCTAATGCATAATTTATTTTTTTTAGCTGCCGTTCATGCATATTCGTCAGTATACATTTTCCACCCAATGCTTTCCGTGCAAAAAATATTATAAACGTAATACATTCTACAATTTTATTACAGTAAGATGAACGATAAATTATACAGCGTAATTCCACATACATTACAAAACCATCATTTCGTGCTTAAAATTGTAATTTCGCATGACCAAAAGTCATAAATCAGTTTTAGATACGGGAGTTCTCCTGATAATCGTTATTTATGTATTATTTACATTTCGTTTTTAGAAATAATGAAAATAAGCATGATCTAGTATTATCACGCAAGAGCTATGTTTGGCATGCTACTTAAACTATGAGCTTTGTTTTAATATTTAAAGTTTGACATTAATTTGTACGGTTCAGTACATCAAATGGAATTAAAACAGAACCTATTGTTAGGTAAAGATAAACTCAAAGCCTTAAACTATTTACAGGCACTTTTTAACTGTCTAAATTAAATAATTAATCGGTCAGTTGGTCAGAGAGTTGAAGCTGATAGCCCATTCCAAAACGTAGATCTATATCGGGAAGAATGAGCTAGAAACTCCAAAGACACTCTTTTAAATCAAGATATTACAAATTCCTGGTTACATTATTCTTGTTGCTTCTATATATGAGAACAATGAAAAAAAAAAAACAAATGTAGAAACAATTCAAAATATAAGATTAAAAATAAGCCCTGGCAGTTAAGAGATGATCATTGACCAGTCTACACCGACGGCGCCCGTTCACGAATATGACGCGTGGATCAGCACCATCCAGCTCAACCATTTTTTAGGGAACCGAATGAACCAACACACGCGCCATCATCAGTGAAGCATTTAAGTGAGCATGATATATTTTCCACTGCCATGCTCTGATATTAATGTGGAATAGCAGTAGTATGGACTGATCAAGTAGGTATATTTATTAAGTAACTCAAACATGGTGCATACGTTTGTCTGAATTAAATTTATAATTATGTTGTAAATAACTCAACTCGAAGAAAGACATGGGAAAAGGGGAAGAAAAAAAGCTAGTGCTACATTATAAGAAATTCATTATTCCACTATATCAAAAAAACTTAAACATTTTAAATCATAACATTTTAAATTACAATTCTTCATGGTCATATTGGTCAATTTCTATAAAACCATTCTCAATAGTTTCATTGTTGTTCAATAGCCTATGGAATTCTTTGTTAAAATAATCTGAAATCATGTTCCATACATTTACTGAATACCATACAACTACGCTTAGAGAAAATATCAAACGAAATAGTAAACCAAGCATTTTCACATATATTTTTCAATAGTTTATCTTCTATAAATCTAATAATGTACTAAGATAAGTAGATTATAAATATTATTTAAAAACGGTCCTTTATCAGCGTTGAAAATAGTAGATGAGATTTAGACATTAAAATTCCCAATGTGTAATCTATATCTCGATATCTTTCAGTACTGCCTATGTGTTACATACATAAAATACAACTAAATGACATGTATGTTATTTCACCCAAAATTATAACTATATAACTATTTATATATCAACTTCCGAAACCGCGAGGCAAATTACGATTAACGAAATTATTTATGATGTCATAATATCTTTACTGGAACGACATGGAATATATTTTATATTATAATTGCAAACTTCTCTTACCTAAACGTTTTAACCGAGAAGTTATCGCCCACTTAAGTTTAAACGCAAGAGAAAAGAAAGAAGCGAGCGCACAAAGAAATTCCAGTTATTAGATAAAAGTTTCTGCAATGTGCTAAAAGTAGCTAAATGTTTAAAATATTAAGGTACAGAGAAAATTGCAGTTTTAATAGTGATAAAGTAGATCTTACAATCCACGTGATTGTGTTCAAATTAAATCTGAGTAGTACAAAGTTGATTCAAACTTAGTAGACACGTACTAGAATATTAACAAGACCGTAGGCTTACCAGCACAGACAGGCAAAGGCATCAACATTAATGTAATACATAAAATTCATACAGCACCCACTATTCATTCAAATATATTCCATAAATATAAAAATACTGAATACTAAAGAATACGTAGATCCGATGATACAGACCCACAGATATATCCCACGAGTATTCGTGTAAATAGGTTTACGTAATCAATTCAATCGTCGAACAAAATGTCGGTGTCGGTCCCATAAAACATATCGGAAACGATCTCGAAGACTGCATGAGCGTGCGGGTACACGATGGTCGTAAGCATCACAATACTATTTGCTATCACAAACAGTTTCATGGTCTCCAAGCCGTCTGATGATCTGAAAATGACAAATTCAATCGTAAAAGTACCATTAGAATCTTCAATAGCGAATAAAAACTTTTGTATAGACCCTTTATTGAGTCATTTGGAGAAAGTGGATTCTTGATCTGATTGAGGACTGGGTTGGTAGTTACGATATATTTCGTGATATTGTTCAGCTTTCATAAGGTTTTTTACCACAAAAGCGAATTCTTTGATTTTTGTGATCTTACGAACCCTGCTTCAATTTTCTCTGGAATCGTTATTATGATTGAAATCATTTTCTGATTCGGAAATTTATTTAAACAATTTGGCCTAATTATTGTCTCTTCCGTGACAAAGATTTCTAATAATTTAGCAACGATTATATTTAGTTTATAATTGAATTTTGTGGGAATTCATTTAACAAGCTGTTTACTTTGGTGTTGGTGTTTTGGAATTAGAAATGATTACAATATTAACAGAAAGGGTATAAATTCAGAAGGCATTACTTGGAACAATGGTTAACAACGCTCGCAAGTAACAGAGAAATCCTATTTTCCAATAACAGTAAGCTCTTCGAATATCCTTATTTTAAATATTATTGCATTTATATTCGAACGTGCTTATATCCAATCGCAGCAAATAACTTCTCCGCCATAACCGATTTTAAACGATCACAACCGAACGCGTTCGTTCAAAAGCATTAGCATTCGCGTGGATGAGTTTCGAGTTACTCGAAGTACCGGAACATTAAAGGCTCGTTTGGATCTGATAGGGAGATTTCTTTAATTTTTTGAACATCAGAGTATGTACGAGTATATTAAAGGTATAACAGCTTCCAAGTATGCTTTTAAAGATATTTGAATGTTGTCGAGTATTTGGGCTTTGATATTCACTTAAATATCCAAAATGTTCCCAAATTAATATCTTTGACATATTTTACTCCATCAAAAGTCATTTTTAGTCATTGCCTTCAGTCATGCTGTATTTATATGTTTAATTAATTACCTCAACCACCCACCGAAGCCTTGTTCTTCATCGTCCAAAGAATCAACTGTCGCTGGTACGTTTTCAGGAGTTGCGGTTTCTTTTTCTTCAACTTTGACCTGTGTCTTTTTCTTTGCTGTTCCAGAATTAAGTTTATTTTTCTTCATAATCTAAAAAAAGGAAATAAATTAATTCATCATTATCATAGTTTCAGCCGAAAGACGTCCACTGCTGGACATAGGCCTCCCCCAAGCACCTCCACTTCTACCGGTTCTGTGCTTCTCGCATCTGATAGGTTCCTGCGGCCTTCACAAGTCCAAATATAATTATAATTATTTTATCGGTATTTGTATTTGCATTAAAAAAACTTCCAAAATGTAGGTAATATGCAGCATGATTTAAAGGATTGGTTAAAAAGTACTATTATCAAATTATAAATTTGAATGGAAAACTATTAATTGGTATAAAGCTACATAGTGCACACAGTTAGAACACATTGAAATGAATAAAAACCATTTCATCAGCAATTTGTAGGTGCCACAAAACTGTCTGTAGTTGCGTACTGTACTGAATATTTCAACAGTTTCGTTAAAAAACGATTCAAAACGTTTATCCAGGCGTAACTTTTGAATAGGCGAACCGATTTGACTGATTTTTTTCTAGTTGGGGAAGTTTCTAGTGGTTGGAATTCGATGAGAGATATATAAAAAATGTACTCTATCAAAGCTAAAAAAAAAATCTTTGATCATTTAAAAATGTGCACTAAATTAATTTGTCTATAAGATAACATAATCAGCCTATAAAGTTCCCACTGCTGAGAGTGAGAGGGAGTGAGCCGTATTCCACCACGCGAGCCCACTGCGGGTTGGTCGGGCCCAACTCATTTGTCCACGTACAACTAATCTAAAAAATAGAAAATCTGTGCTCATTGAAAAATGAGAAAATAATTACTTTTTCCTGTAGAAACAGTTTAATTAAGATTAAAACACAACACACTGTACAAACAGCTCAGCCATACAGCTCACGTCTCAGAAGTCTAAACCATAAAAAAATGAAACCATGAAACCTCCACGAACCAAAACTCTTAGGAAGCCACGTAACAAACACAAAGATACAAGTACTTTCCCGAGGCTAAACAAAACACTAACACGGGAACACCTGGGCCCCTAATCAAATATTATTTGATTCAATATTACCTCAGTGGCAAAGGGTGTGCGGTGAAGAAACAAGTGCCTCGATCTCCTCACACTGAACACTAACAGACCTAACGAACCACATTCACCGGGAAACCTCTCAAACGCTGATCGATACTTTATGTGGTGCAAGTTTTTGAGGTGAAGACGGGTATAAAAGGAGCGATGAGCGGGTAGGTTTGAACTAAATTGTGGTTAGTTTAGGGATGGCGTTTATAGGTACATAGGTAATAATAATAATAATATCCCCGGACATTTCACACAGCGCCATCTAGTCCCAAGCTAAGCAACCTAATGCTTGGGTTATGGTAACAAGATGGCTGATAAACTACTTATATACATTTTTTTTTAGATAGAAAAACACATACATATTATAGATAGAAAAACACCCAGACTCGGAACAAATACATGTAGGTCATATAAATATTTGTTCCGTGCGGGAATCGAACCCGCGACACGCAGCGCAGCAGTCAATCGCTTAACCACTGCGCCAACCGTGCCGGTAAGTCGGTTATACAGGCAGATTTTGAATTCAATGGCCAGTCTTTGGATGGAGTGTGAAAGTAGGGCCTCATGTTTTTTTCCGACTTTATTTCGCTATTTCTTAATCAGATATAGCCTGTCGATGTTTGCCTTCTAACTAAAATATCTTCCATTAAGGCACTAAAAACAAACATTTTTTCATTCATTATCGAAGCTTAGGCAGTGAACGAAAATAAATTTTGTTCACTGAGTTTGGGTACCGTACCGAAGGTGAATAAAACAGTATGGTTAGAAAACAGGCAAATTTTCCAGGGTACGCCAAATGTACCTACTACTGCAATTTTTTCAATAATATATCTTGTGATAAATCCATGCACGTAAGCACGCAGTAAGCACGTAAACGAAACATAATAATATTAACCACAGAGTCACGAACAACAGAATATCAATACCCACAAAAATCGCCTTAATGATCAGAACACTAACAAGCTTCCACACAAAATAAACAAAGAAAATATTAATTTCCACCACTCAGTCCCCACCCCAACGTTTCGTTGTCGACGTCCTAACACGATTATGAATTATTACCGACGGGTGAATGAGTAAAATTCGGCTGTTCACCTCCCAAGGTAATTTGCAAGCTGTACGGTGAAAAAATAAAGTTGCTTGAAAAATATTCCTTGGCAAGAGACATTTTTAAATTTCAATTTTAGGGTTCCGTACTCTTACGGTGCCAAAAATTAAATATAATATAATATAATTTGATTTCACATAAACCTCCATGGGCACTTATGAAACGTCAGAAGCTAGGTGCGCGGTTCCAATTGGTCGTTTCCTATGGTGAAGAGTCAGCAAGAAACTCTACGGTTACTCTTTGAAAAATGAAAACCTCATAGAGCCTATCTCTAGGGCCTCTCTGTGTCTCTACTAAGCCTTCACCAGTTTCTAAGCCTATACAGCCTGTTCATCAGATTGTCTGTCACATGTACACTTTCAACCAACATAGCTAGTTGAAATTTTCACAGAATAAGTCTAATTTTGATTCTATCAGTTATCATGGCAAAAGGCAAAACCAACAAACATAGGTATAAAGTTAAAATCCAAATGGGATTTTCACGCCAGAAACTTAAAAAAAAAGCTTGTTCAATTGCAACATTTAATTCCTCTGTAGATGATGCCGTGGACGTCCACGATAATATATTTAAGTTAGAAATTATGAAAAAACGCCTAATGTCTGATGGTGGTACGGAACTCACGGTGCGCACCGACTCGCACTTGCGGATTTTTTTCATTTGTTGTTCCCAACGCGATCCCCTGTTCGTTTTCATTTTGTTACGTGAATTTATGACGTCATTGATAAGGCTAATGATATCGGATTATTAATGTGCCCATGCGTCATAGCCATAGATAGACTTTGGCTGTATCGTTGGCATGTATGGTATATTATTGTGAATCTATTAAACTGCAATCTTCATAATTTATGTTTTAATGGTTCGATTGGCTCTGGTTCAAGGTCTAATGTCGATAAGCAAATAAACTTTTAAATGATATGATCGAACAAGTACCAATTTTCTATTATTTGTCTTTCCTTCTTTGCTCTTTAGGTTTTGAGTTATGCTGCACGATTACTGACACAAGCGTGCACTAACTGGACAGCCTAGGTACACTCAATCTGTGTGGTTCTTTCCTGAATGTCCATTTCAGACACCATTCTACATGGTCTTCACATGATTTGACCAAGATTATGTCTGGACTTTAAAAGAGACTGTGACCTCTGAGTTTGTTTCGGCCTGTTTTTTTCAAAGATAGGAAACGCCGACCTCATCTAGTTTTAAAAAATATGATTGACGTGTAAAAGTGTTTGTACAAACCAACTTACAGAAAAAAAAAACATTTATCCTTTATCATTAATTTATCTACGGACCCGAGTTCAAGGTTTATAAAGGTCGACAAAATTAATTATTTTACAAACATTAATTTTGATAAACGTCTAGATCTCCAGTTTAATCTAGATCTTAATAAATAATAATAAATGAACATTTATAATGACTTCATTAACAATATGATAGGTATATCAAATGAAAATCTGGACATTTATATTAATTAAGATTAAAGAAAGGCTGACAAAATCTTATGATTTCCACAGTATAACACTTAACAATCATTGCCTCGTAGGTGTAGTGGTACTACTACTAGTGGGTCTACTGCTGAGTGTGAGGTTTTGGGTTTTGATTCCGAAGTCGGGCAAAGTGTTGTTGGATCTTTCTATAAGGCATTTTTCAGTGGCAACCTGGATCTGGAGTCTGAATTTATTATTGGAACGAAGTTCCTTATCGCGCGTTGCGAAAGGGGGCTAGATGGAAAAAATGAAGACCAAAAGTTGGAACGACACTTTTTGCTATAATTGTAAGCCGTGCGGCGTGCGCGTGTTTCTCTGTCTGTCTCTCTCTCTCTCTTATAGAAAGCAAGCCAGTTATACTTCGTTCCATCCGGGTGTCCCTTGACACCTCTCAAGGTTTTTATTTATTTATTTATCCTCCCACTGGAACGCCATACAGCAATTATACCAACGGAGCAAAAAAGTACTTCATGTGCTGCTTTCCATCCATCATGTGATGCTCCGATACTTTATTTTATCTTTTTTTAAAAATGTTTTTACCTGTATCATGGGTGCGATTAAAAACTTTTAAACTCACATACACAAACAGCCAGACCCGGAACAACTACTTGTAGGCCATACAAATATTTGTTCCGTGCGGGAATTGAACCCGCGACACGCAGCGCAGCAGTCAATCGCTTAACCACCTGCGCCAACCGTGCCGCCGCTACTACACTAATACTACAGTTTGATTGAAGAAAAATGCATTCTTGACTGTGACTGTGAGTCATATACAAACTATGGAGCCTACCCTACATAATACAAACGAATACGTGTTTTGCGAATTTAATCTTTTTTAACCGACTTCAAAAAGGAGGTTCTCAATTCGATGCATTTTAGTACCTACAAACGAGGTGAATAGGGATGCAGGGGTGAACGGGATGAAACTAAAATCGATTTTAACGTAGAAATAATATAGTAACCAGACAACCGACCGATAAAATGGCGAAAAAAAAAACTTGAGAGGTGTCAAGGGACACCCGTATGGAACAAAGTTCAAAGAGAGAGAGAGAGACAGACAGAGAAACACGCGCACGCCGCACGGCTTACAACTATAGTAAAAAAGTGTCGTTCCAACTTTTGGTCTTAATTTTTTCCGTGCAGCCTCCTTTTGCAACGCGCGATAAGGAACTTCGTTCCAAAAAAATTATGCCCTGTTGATGGCAATAGCATCACCACATGTTACCTGGGACTTGAACACAACTGGCAAAATGTGATTAAACTATAGGTACACCTCTGCATAATCCTTTGAATAAACATCACCCTAATTACGTAAAACACTCATCTCATCATCTGCCTAGCCTTTTCCCAACTATGTTGGGGTCGGCTTCCAATCTAACCGGATGCAGCGGAATACCAGTATTTTACATGGAGCGACTGCCTATCTGACCTCCACAACCCAGTTACTGGGTAATACGATACCCCTTGGTAAGACTGGTTGTCAGACTTTCGAGCTTTTGACTACCCGTAACGACTGTCAAAGATCTACGAATGACAGCCGGGACCAACGGCTTAACGTGTTTTCCGAGGCACGGAGGGGTCTCGGTATGTAAATATGGTCACCCATCCACAGACCAACCGCGGCAAGCGTAGCTTAACCTGACCGATCGACCTGTGTGGCTGTTATTATTTAGCCACGGGCCCCTCAATTACGTAACACACTATCAATCTCAATGTGAATCATTTTGTAGGATATTGCTAATCCATTGCTACATATGTTCGAAAAATATGTCTGCTTAACAACGTAAATAACGCAATGAATGTTGTTGAACTGTCAAAATGAAAGCCATTGCTACTAAAAGTGTGTTACGCAATTACCCCGCAGGTCAAAAACAAAATCGATAGTAAAGAAAAGTCACTTATAAAAATGTCTGTGCACTCGTACCTATAAAAATCTTTATTCCATTTTAAAGAATAAATGCTTGAACTAAATAAATAATTTAACCTTAATCGAGAAGTAACACATCGACAGGTAAGCCACAAAGCCGAAGGAAAAACACGCTTCCGCTTTCGTCCCTAATGACACTCTAGAAAGAAATGAGGAAAATCAAACGGTAGAAAATAAAATAAACTTTTGATCTCTACTTATCCTACTTTCGACTAATATTATGAAGCTTTGCTCGCGATTTCGTTGGCGTTTATATAAAAAAACAGCATTTTTTGCGCCCAAATAAAAGTAGCATAATTTACCCCTTATAACATCAGCAGCTGGCATCAGCCAGTGAAAGTACCATCGCCAAAATCGATCCAGTTGTTTTGGAGATTAATTGGAACAGACAGACTGACAAACATTTAAGAAATGGTTTTTTTGTTACAAGTTCCGTTTAAACTTTCATAATTATGCATTTAGTAAAAAGCTGTTAATTTGCCATTACAAACAGACACTTTAGGTACTGAAGATGTTTGTTACTTAATGTTGAAGTTTGAGAAGATGTTTGTAAGTTACTCAATCACGCAGAAACAAGTTAATGCAATTAAATTAAATCTAATCGAATAATCTATAGGGGTAAAATTGTTTATCTGCTTGTAACAAGTCATCT
This sequence comes from Apamea sordens, assembly GCA_945859715.1. Lineage (NCBI taxonomy): Eukaryota > Metazoa > Arthropoda > Insecta > Lepidoptera > Noctuidae > Apamea > Apamea sordens. Next base: position 5,788,518 of record OX243994.1, read on the forward strand.
CTAGAAGAACAGATGATTACAAAAAATATTTTGCTGATAGAAAGCTGCATTTTTGCCGAATGCCATAGGAAACGTTTTTTGGTAAAGACTTTCACGCAGACGAAGTGCCCTGGTGCCCTAGATTAATTAACTTAAACTCATAAGCCCGATCAAAAAGTAATTTTTGATTCGGCTTATGAGTTTACATATTTTGAGAGATAATCCTTTCATCCATTAAAGAGCAATGATGGGCTATGTGGGATTTCAGCTACCATAAATAATTAGGAATATATTGGAACGAAGTTCCTTATCGCGAGTTGCGAAAGAGGGCTAGACGGAAAAAATTAAGACCAAAAGTTGGAACGACACTTTTTGCTATAGTTGTAAGCCGTGCGGCATGCGTGTGTTTCTCTGTCTGTCTCTCTCTTTCTCTCTTTGAACGTCGTTCCATCCGGGTGTCCCTTGACACCTCTCATGTTTTTATATTTATAGTTTTAATAGGTTTATGCGTATTTATTTATTATTTATTTATATATGCTTTATATTTAAAATATATATTCCTCAATTTTCATGATTGCACCTACCACTGTTTGTCTCTGCATCACCCATAGGTTGACTGGTAGAAAATGCCTATGGCATTAAGTCCGTCACATATATATATGTGCTGGAAGAAATATACAGCGTGGCGCTTTAATGGCGACATTAATTTAACACACGTATACGGTTTTGCGTTGTAGTTTTATGAATATATTTTAATTTAATTAAACAATAATATTTATTTATTTATTAACAATTTTATAAAATAGCATCTTAGAGCAACCTGACTTAAAAAACTGTAGCGCAGGGGTCATTTGCCGGGGTTACGGATCATAACATAGCATCAATGTAATTAAAAAAATTAACGAGCAAAGAGAAGGCGAATTGAAGGAAAGAGAGAGAGCCCTATGTCGGCTCGCGGCGCAGGTGGAAGTTTTCAAGTTACGATTTAATTTATGTTGATATAATTTTTATGATTACTGGCCACTAGCCCTATCTGTGTGTTAAATTAATGTCGCCATTGTAGCGCCACGTTGTATAAATAAATCAGAATTACCACTGCTCTCAAAACGATGAAGGAAAACATCGTGAGGAAACTGAACCAAAAATTCTAACTTATGTGATATAATTTGTGATGTGTCCCAAACCGCATTGGACCCGCATGTTGGATTACGACCCACTTCCTCTCACAGAGAGGAGGCCTGTATCCCAGCACTGGGAACATTATAGGCTGATTATGATTGTGCAAAGTCAGAATCGACAGACAGGCTGGCATGCACCGCTGCCCCGACAGAAAGTAGCTCCTCTATGCCAGTAAATCCGCCGGCAACGACTCGTGCCTTCACTTCACCACATAAATAAAATAATAATCCCACATATTAAAATATCGTAACATTTTACTGCAGTTTAGCGCAATTTAATCTCGTCTATTGCAGGTCATCGCCATCATCATCTGCCTAGCCTTTTCCCAACTATGTTGGGGTCGGCTTTCAGTCTAACCGGATGCAGCTGAATACCAGTATTTTACATGGAGCGACTGCCTATCTGACCTCCACAACCCAGTTACTGGTTAATACGATACCCCTTTTTTTTTTTTTTTTTTTTGAGGATGGGAAATCATCAAATGACTCCTCCCGCTCTGGGTGGAGCAGAAGGGAGTGTCAGACTTTTACTGACTAAAACCCACCCGTGTTCCTTCCTTAGCCCTTTATGTTCCAGGGCAGCGGTAAACCCTTTCGGATGGTCCCGCTACCCTGGCAGGCTTCGGCCCTATGGGGCCCCGTCTCTTTTGCTGACATCTCTTTGAGGCGCGCGTGGAACACGTACACGCCGTCCGGCACGGGCCTAGTCCTGATCGGACGGAGAGCTACCCATTACTCTCCGCCCGCAGGCCCGCGCCTACGGTGGCCGGGAGTCGTCACGCGGCTCCCAACGCCCGGAGCGTCTCCCGCGGCGGCTGAGGCGTGAGGTGCGCAAAGTGCGTTCCCTCGCCCACCCCGCCACCTCCTTCGCTAGCATGACTGCTTCGCAGAAGGAGGTGACTGCCTCCCACTCCCTCTCACCCCGGACCATGGCTTGAACCAGGGCCGGACGCGAGAGGTCGCCGCCGCTGCCAATCGCCTCTACGAGGACACGGCGGTGCTCTGCCCAAGCAGGGCAGACCTCCACCGTATGCTCCACCGTGTCCTCTGGGTGATCCTGACAGTGGTGACACCCGGGCGTCTCCTCCCGCCTGATGATGTGCAGGAACCTCCCGAAACATCCGTGTCCGGAGAGGACCTGCGTCAGGCGGTAGGTGAGAACGCCGTGACGTCTCTCTAGCCACTCCTCAAAGAGGGGTCTTACCGCCGCTATCGTGGCGTGCCCTATACGATACCCCTTGGTTAAGACTGGTTGTCAGACTTTCGGGCTTCTAACTACCCGTAACGACTGTCAAAGATCCACGAATGACAGCCGGGACCAACGGCCTAACGTGCTTTCCGAGGCACGGAGGGGTCTCGGTATGTAAAGATGGTCACCCATCCACAGACCAACCGTGGCAAGCGTAGCTTAACCTAACCGATTGACCTGTGCGGCTGTTATTATTTAGCCACGCACATAAATAAAATAATAATCCCACATAAAATATCGTAACATTTTACTGCTGTTTAGCCCAATTTAATCTCGTCTATTCCAGGTATGGAAGTTAAAAATTAATACCGCACTGACGAAAACATTTTATACGTTCATCCAAATGGAGAATTTATTGTTGTGTATTTACCGACAATATCACAACATGTAGGTACGTACCTATGTATGACATTGTGTATGGAATCGCTAACGAACTTGTGTCTTCGACTTGGACAGGCGTTACGGTGGTTCTACAGGATGTTGTATTTACACAGTCTGTTGTATTTACACAGTCTGAAACATTCTTCAGTAATGGAATAGAAAATTTGTTTTGGTTTTTTTTCCAGCTAACCTGATTAATGGTCATTACTAGCTTTCTATAAGGCTTAAGGTTTTTTTTAGTTTTATATACGTTAATATAAAACTAAAAAAAAACTTAAGCCTGTGGTCTGTTATATTTAACTAAAAAAATCCCCTTTAGACCCTTTGATCTTGATGACCACCCGTTATATTTGACAAAAAAATCCCCTTTAAACTTTCAATAGATTGAGAAGCCTTATGCAAACCATATTTCACTTTACAGATTATTTCTAAAAAAGCAATTTTTATTTTACAGTAATTGATCAATTCATGCCATGAAAAAATAGATTTTGCATTGCACACACTTAAAGCCGTAAAAAATATTTGAAGTGTCATTCCGTAGCTCTCATCCAATACTTTTTTAAACCAATTTAACTGCAAAAAATATTCTGTATTCAGTGTAGTCATTTTTATTGAAAAAGTTAAACTGCTATGGATTATATCGTCATCGTTACTCAAAATGTAGATTTCGATATTTCGGGAGCATTTAATGGTAGCGCTAATTGTGCGTATTGTCGCTGCAACAAGACGCAAATTTGTCGTTTGCATCAGCGTCTTGCCGCTGTGGCTAGACGCAAAGCTGTCATTTGCGTCTGCGACCAGTCGTTACGACAGACGTCTTACCGGAAGCTTACATTTTCTTTAAATATTTGACGCGCTCTGACGACCGATTTGACAATATCGACATCGAACGTATCCATGTTGAGATTCGCAATACTAATATTCATCCACCTTCCTCAGCGCTCACAGCAAATCTGACACTGAACTGTTGCATGCGACTTTCGATAGATGTGCACGTGCACCGTGTATCTAGTTGCGACTCTGCAACTTGACGAGAAGAGTGCGGCGCTTTGAACAAAATATATGAAAATAGTTGGCAGCAGCCTGTCGTTGCGTCTAGTCGCCCAGATGTCGCAGTCGCATAGCGCATAGTGTGCACCATTTCTTAATTTGCATTCGTGATTAGCAAAAGAAAACCAAGAGGCAACTGCACAATATTTTCAGTTGTCAATAAAAACCGTGTGGCTATAGTAGGTACCTACCTTAGTTCAGTTCTCATAAATAAAATAAAGAACAGAAACATGGAAGCGATAAAGAACATTATGCAAAATTTAGAAGCTCATAACTGCAAATTCTAGAAACTTCTAAATTAAGGAAGTGCGCTCTAAGACTTCATAGTTCATGTTATGTAACTTGTATAAAATTTTCTCGTACCTTGTACAGGTACAGTTTTGCAAGATAGTTTCGCGTTTTAACCCTCCCGGCAACAGAGGTGTCTAAAAAGGTATTTTATTCGATGCACTTGTATATAAGGGATATTTTCATAAAACAAAGGTTGCGAAGAAAATTTTGATGTAGTCTTTTTGCCAATAAAGTGTTTCAGTGTCTTTGAAGTCGAACATTAGTATGTATACATACGAGTGACACGCGCTACAAACCGTCCACGAGGGTCGACGAGTGGCGACACCCGCCTTCGACGCGTCGGCGGCTGCCTTCGACGCGTCGGCGGCTGCCTTCGACGCGTCGGCGGCTGCTTTCGACACACTTAGACGGTCGCTCATGTGTATGAGCACTTACGTACAATTCCACTGGAATGTGTTACTGATACTTTTTCATGAACTAATTGCAAAGTGTGATTGATTGTTCCATCTGTTTCATTCTGTTCATTGCATTTGAAACCGTCTTATCAGATTTTATTCAGAGAGAGTACTGCGTTTTCTTTGAAAAAAACCCGGTCAAGTAAGTGTCGGATCACGCACAATGATGGGTGCTGTATTAGGGATGAATTTATCCCAAAAATAAACTTAACGTTGTAGTTGACGTCACGTCATTTCTCCAACCACGTATAAATACAATAGTTATTTATGTGATAAAGCTATAAATTAACAATTTTCTGACTTTTTTCTTTACTTGTGCTATGACATCTTGCTTTTTGCCAAATTTCATGATTCTAGGTCAACGGAAAGTACCTAATAAGTATAAGTTTTAGTTTATTTGCAAACACCTTCCCCATGAATAACCATGACCACAAAAATCACACCCTAACTCAAAGCCGTCACCTAACTAACAGCATTTAAGATAGTAGCAACACGCTGTACATCACACAATTTCATGCCTACGTCACATCGACGCCAGTCTATTAGAGCGACCACCAGTCCGTGACGTGACAACTACGTAATTGTAATCCTGTGTAACCATTGAGGACGTTACGCCTCTTGTTTAAGTGCAACCCTCGAGTGCTAGATTAACTTGTTCATCAGTGATACTGAATAATCGGTTTGAATAGCTGAATACGTTTATTGATACCTCCTGGTCATGATTAGTGCAGGACTGCTTTGGAACTCGGTACTATTATAACATATTTAGCTAATAGTGGATTAAATTTCTTCCGCAGGTATCAATGTAGTGACAGAAGCCTACACTAAGTAAAATCTATGCTACAGGTCTCCTGGTCTCCTTGTCTTAAACATAGATAGCGAGCTCTGCTAAGGGGACAAATAGTAGTAGCAGGGAACGCTTACAGCTATCATCATCATCATTTGCCTAGCCTTTTCCCAACTATGTTGGGGTCGGCTTTCAGTCTAACCGGATGCAGCTGAATACCAGTATTTTACATGGAGCGACTGCATATCTGACCTCCACAACCCAGTTACTGGGTAATACGATACCCCTTGGTAAGACTGGTTGTCAGACTTTCGGGCTTCTGACTACCCGTAAGGAATGTCAAAGATCCACGAATGACAGCCGGGACTAACGGCTTAACGTGCTTTCCGAGGCACGGAGGGGTCTCGGTATGTAAAGATGGTCACCCATCCACAGACCAACCGTGGCAAGCGTAGCTTAACCTGACCGATCGACCTGTGCGGCTGTTATTATTTAGCCACGGGCCCCTCGAACGCTTACAGCTAATGAACAATATAAAAATAAAATTAAAAAACCAGCCTATAAGCTTCCCACAGTTGCGGACACAGGCCGTAATCCACCACGCGGGCCCAGTGTGGGTTGGTAGATATCACATGTCTGTGAATGTTTGGTTATAGGACATACCGGTTTCCTCGCGATGTTTTCCTTCACCGTTTTGAGAGCCGTGGTGATGATATGATTTCCGCAAAGTAAAGCGCGTGTCAGGGCTCGAATCTATGACCTACAACTCGTAAGTTGCGGCCGTTTCCACTGGGCCAATACAATTAGTAACATAGACATACGTATATGTTCCTAATTGTATTATCGACATAAGTCCCCAGTTGAACAAGCCTTTGATATAGTTATTGCAATCTAGAAACTGTAATCAAATCATGCATAACAATCAAGGATATTATTGTTATCTGTATTGTGTAGTTACTTTATTAAATTATTTTCATACTATACTAGGAATAATGGTATTACAGAAACTGTTAATTAATTGTTGTTGTTGTTAATTATTTATTTCTTTTAATCTATCAGCTTCACCCAGTTTTACCCGCATAAGTCGCGTAGGAATACCGGTATAAAAAGTATTATGTGTGTTCCAGGTTAAAAACTATCTATACTACATTCGACATTTATTTGCCAAAAATGTAAACAAATATGAGTTTATGGAAAAATAATTTAATTCCTACACAATAAAGTTCAGCTTCTCATCAACTTAATTACTATTAAAATAAAGTTCATATTTGTTTAACTTGAAATAACATCAAATTGAAACATTAGTTTGAATAGACATTATGTGTCCAATTTTCTTCCTAATCCGTTAAGCCGTTTTTGCGTAATTGATTAACAAACATCCAAACCTACAAACTTTCACATTTATAATATTAGTTGGATAATTTAGGCTCACCAACAGCAAGTATGCAGGAACATTTAATTTTTTAAAGCTTTTAATGTGATAAGCAGTGATCGGAGTAGGTAGATTGAACTGGGGTCATTGATCCGAAACGTATATAATACTATGGACATTCCTCCGGAATTGGTGGATTATTAAAAAAAAACCGGAACATATGTAGGAATTGTATTCTGCCAGAGTGGAAGGAGTCATTTGATGATTTGCCATCCTCAAAAAAAAGGTAGGAATTGTAATAAAATGAGCAATATTTAATTGAATCCGGAAATACCGGAATTACTTTCCGGAAAAATGGGTTATCCATGTTATTCATTCTGTGTGCATTTATGATACAAGTACCAAAAATCAATCTACCTACTCCGATCACTGGTGATAAGCCTAAAATGGATTTTATTAAGCACATCATAATTTCAGTTAGTGAGAGGTTTGTGGATACGTAATAACAGCCGCACGGGTCGATCGATCAGGTTAAGCTACGCTTGCCGCGGTTGGTCCGTGGATGGGTGACCATCTTTACATACCAAGACCCCTCCGTGCCTCGGAAAGCACGTAAAGCCGTTGGTCATGGCCGTCATTCGTGGATCTTTGAGAGTAGTTACGGGTCGTCAGAAGCCCGAAAGTCTGACAACCAATCTTACCAAGGAGTATTACCCGGTAACTGGGTTGTGGAGGTCATAATAGGCAGTCGCTCCATGTAAAATACTGGTATTCAGCTGCATCTGGTTAGACTGATGACGTCACTTCAGTTGAAAACGTTCATTCTTACTTTTAGATACGGTACAGTATTTATAACACTCCAAAACTAGAAAAAATATTTGGGAACTAGATGTCACGATTTCTCTTAATCATTTTCATTCGACAGGTCTAATCATTTCAGCTGCAGTGTCGACGATTGATATCGATCGCTACATTATCGATAGGACCGATCTATCAACGTCGCCATGCTTTGTATCCTTCGATACTATCTTCAGGGATCGCATTCATCTATTTCACTTGAAGTTCAACAAAATTAAATCTGTCTTCGACTTTTTATTGAATCATTTTGGGTATAATTCACCATTTCACTATATACAGTGTGTAACGGAAGGGGGGTATCAACCCTGAAGGAGGTAAATGTGCTCATGAAACTCAACAACTTTCCCCAAAGAACTTAGGCCGAAATATGAAAAAAAAATTTGGCCCTCCCATAGTAAATCAATCAGCTGGTAGTCAGTTTTGTAAGGGGGGCCAAATTTTTTTTTCTTATTTCGACCTATGTTCTTTGGGGAAAGTTGTTGAGTTTCATGAGCACGTTCACCTCCTTCAGGGTTGATACCCCCCTTCCGTTACACGCTGTATATCTCTCTTATCTTGTTATGATCATGCTTAAAATATGCAGGTCCTTTTGTCATAGTTTCTAATTTTACTAATCTCAAATCAAGGTGCTTTTTTTATTTGTGGACTTGTAAGATCTCTTAGAACGGTTTGGACGGGTTGAGAGAGTATCAGCCGATTTATCTAAGCCGAAAAATTTCACCGTGGAAACTTAGGTGAAGTGAGCTATGGGTATAAGTGTCAATACCTAGCGTCAGTTGGAACGATGTTACTTCAAGTTCACTTCACCGTTTAAATTTTCACGTTGAGATTTTTGCAGAATAGCTTGAAAGGATTTGATTTAAAAAAAAAACAAAAGATGGAAGTTAAAGTATTTAGGTATTGCGACTCGTCTAGGAAGATCACAAACTAAACTAAACACAGTTAAAAATAAAAAAGCATATTATATTTTTTATAAGTAACAAAAATAAAAATGAAACAGAAAGTCCTGTACGAGGCCAAAAGGCTCCTATCTCAACATGACAAAATGACTCAATAAACCATCTCCTGATTTTATAAGACGCGCTTTTTAGTAGGCACCTATTGATTTATGCAACAGATGAAAATCGATTTGAGAAACAGCTTGAATTCAAATGATACGAAATTCAATTCTAAAAATATTATATAGACGCAAATATAAAATCGAATCAAAATCCTCTACGTTGTTTTGTTGCGATACAAAATCCAATTTAGCTTTGAAAATATGTTACGACACATTTTGTAGAAAATGCATTTTCCATTTGTTCCTATTGTCTATATACTTAACCCAGTCTTTGGCAGTTTCCGACAGTGCCTAGTAATAATAGAGACTGTATTTTAAAGAAACAATATCTTCAAATCTTCATGTTCTATTGATACTACTAAAATCTAGGAAACAAATGGATTTTTAATAAGATTTCGTGGTTACTATTTCTTGTACCGTTTAATGTTAATGATGTATGTTTAAATTAATTTTGAATTTTTCAAACTCCAAGGGACTTTAGAGCTACATATTTGATAATATTATCAACTTGATACCTCCACGCGTTCCTGAGAAAAAGGGTCTTGACAGACTGACAGACAGACGGATAATCCTGCAAGGGTTCCGTTTCTTTTCTTTTCAGGTACAGAACCCTAAAAGTAACACGGAATAGCAGCGAATTTCTCGAGTAAACACGTCCCTGAAAACTAAAACGTTTAAATCAATCACCGGTCGACGTCTCTCCCCGCTAGATTCGAGACACAAAGGAAATACATTAAGACGAACTAAAGAGCTTCAGAAGCTTGTTTATACCTAGGACATCTCAGGCTTTTGTGACGAAATTGTTGAGATAAACTTTGTAGGAGACCCCATTTCCTGGGAATCAAAAGATTCTGATGCTGCCCTATCTGCGCGATCGTAAATCTCTTGTTGATCCTTTGATAAGTGTGTTTGACGTTTTTAGAAGTATTAGCTTAGAAGATTTTAATTTCAGTGAGTTTTTTTTTTGTTTAAAAAATCTTTGCCCCACACTAGGAATTTCTCCTGTATCGTGGGTGCGTTTACAAACATTTAAACTCACATACACAAACAGCCAGACCCGGAACAATTACTTGTAGGTCATATAAATATTTGTTCCGTCGAACCTGCGACACAAGTGCAGCAGTCAATCGCTTAACCACTGCGCCAACCGTGCCGTCAAGTATTATTTATAAAGGTACATATTTTTATATTCCTTGAGAATTATCTCAAGGAATATAAATATTGTTACAATTATTATTCGCGGCCTCCTACGGTAAGCCGACATAAGCCCAACGGGCAGGTAGATTAATAAAGCAACAAATGAGCAATCTCAAACACTGTATATTTATATAAGTTGAATTTACACAATAAAAAGTGTACCTTACAAAACTACTTAAAGTACCTTAACGTTACAAAATTAAGTAGGAGTCTATTATTCTATTTCAATAATGCCAGCCAGCTAAAATTCCAGTATAAAGAGCTAGGGTCGTGGGGAGTTGGAGATAAACCCAGTACTGTACCGTTTTAAAAGTTTAACTTAAACCATATGTATTTCAAAATTTAAGGTATAACCTTCCAGTTATTTAAACGTTATTCTATTATATTAAATGGGCGCCAGGGACCTTAAGAGTCCCGGATCCCAGAGCCGACGAAGGGGTCCATAATATTTCTTGAGGAACTATTCAGGTCAAACTCGAGATCCTTAATTTCAAATTAGTTGACCGGTTTCAAAACCGGACTTAGGTAGCCAACGGGTTCACAGAGAATCCGTGGTTAAAATAAAATAAGGAGTAAAGTATAAAGGGATAATAAAAAAAAAAACCGTCCCGCCTGCGTTATCGCCAGACGGACTACAACCGACAGCACAGCCGTCTCTGCAAGGGGCTTCGAGCAAACTCGAGGAACGGGTCTCGCGTCCAGGTCCCAGAGCTCCTCTAGATCCTGGCGGCGAGACGAGTCTCCTGAGGTGCCTTTCCTGGGAATGACAATACGGAGACCGAATAATATAAAGGGAAACTAATTTACTTTCCAAGGGGTGACCGAGCTTTCAAATCTAGAAGGCTAAAACATTAGCCGGTTAACATGGCTTCAAATGGGAATAAGGATTACCCACGTGGCGTTCCTCAACTCCACAACAAAGGCTTGTTGCCTAGAACAATACTTTAATACCGAAGCAAACACGGAGGAATATAGGGCAAATAGTTAGCGGCGAAACACTTACAATTGATCCAGGGATTAATCCGTAAATGCAGACTCCCGCGGCTGGCTGTATAGTCGTCTGCGTGAACGCAGTTTGGAATCCTGTAATAAATATCCAATAATCACGACAATATCCTTTTAACAACCAGGGAAGAGCCCACAGACCACTTCTTAACACCATTACAACAAAATCCTTACCTTTTAAAACACTAAACAAGATTTGTATTGTCACTCAAGCGTGATTAATGGTCGAAAGACCCCATTTCCCTTCAATAACTCTGTCATCGATCACAAACCGGAACTAGACGGAGCATTCCGAAAATCTCCCCTATTCCGGGTAAAATGGTTATAAGATTAGCACCACACAAAGACACACAATTCTCGAAAATCACTAACCACTGCTTAACGTCACGCTTAAATGCTGAAACAATAATAATCTTCATGATCCAGACCAACAAACAAATTATTAGTGACTTCCAACACCGAAACTTGTCCTGTTTGGAATAATTCTCCCCGAATATTCATTCGGCAAATTTAGAATTTGCAACCTTGCCACACTGTACCAAAGACCATCATTTGACAACGATGTTTCTAGAAAAAAGTCTATATAGAAAAAATAATAACACTTCCGGATTAGGTTATTCAGTTTATTGTGATTTTTTTTACTGAAAGCTGAAAATCATTAGGGATTGCTCCATACGATATTATTTCGATGGTTAGCGATCAATTTATTAAAATATCGATTAAACTACAACTGTGAATCGGCGACCACTAGATGTCGCCTTTACCTATAGTCTGTGCCTTTAACTGTCAGAACTGACGTTCGACTGAATGACATTAGGAATTAAGATTGTAAACATTGCATTACAATATTTGATCTAATTTATTGTGCAAACTTGTTAAATAGGTTTAAAAAAGTGATTGATTATGAGAAAGTGAAAACTAAATATTCCCGTGACGAAATACAGTTAAAGGAATGAATCCTTCACTCAAATGCAGGCCAAAGTCAATTTATGTTTACAGGTAAATGCTACCCTACGTATTAGCAACGAAGCCGTGTTATATCAACCCTTGGTGGGTTCAAAAAAAACAACGTAACAGTACCTCCCCAACCACCAGAGATTTGACCCACTAGGGCAAATCTCGACGCTGGCCCTCCAGCGTCAAAGCAGACTCCAAAGGACCAAGCACGCTTACCAAAACAGAAACAACCTGCCTGAAAACAGGAACAGAAAAAAAAGAATAAAAATAAAGAAGCTGGTGTACGATTTCTACTTCCTAACTAATATAAACATAAATGATGCTATAAAGGTATTTATGATATATACATAAACAATACAGAATTCTTGTTACACTTCAAATATAGAGTAACAGACCGCTCTATTTTGGCGACATTGTAGTAGGCTTTGGTTGTCGGGTCTACAATTCCGCCCGTGTTATATGGCTTATTTTTAATTATCCATGTAACCTATATTAATTATTCAAATTTTGGTTTTTATTATATACTACATAAACCTACGATCTAAATGGGTTTTGGTCATACTTCAAGTTTAGAGTCACAACCCGCTCTATGAGGCGACATTGTAGTAGGCTTTGGTTAACGAGTCTACAATTCCGCCCGTGTTTTATGGCTTATTTTTAGTTATCCATATGACCTGAGTAATATATTATATAATAATTCTCCTGGAGCGAGTCTAATCCATTTCCCAACATGTAAAAGACAAGCTTCAAAAAGAGTAAAAATGTGTAAATGATATATTATATAATATTTCTCCTGGAGCGAGTCTAATCCATTTACAAACATGTAAAAGACAAGCTCCAAAAAGAGTAAAATGTGTAAATGATATATTATATAATATATAGGAGAGACCACCCTACTCCATCGTACACCACCTTTCAAATCCTAAACAATTAGACTGCCAACAATAATGCTGAGCTGGAACACTAACTAGACACTAAAAAATATGAAATAAAAAAATAAAAGCTACAAGCTAATGCAATTGGCTAACCGTCTTTTATAAAGGAATGAGACGGTTATCCGCCCTCAATAAAAAATACCATCTTAAACTGTTTCCATCAATGCAGCCTACACGCCCGCCATTATGGCCTCTTATCTCAGGACTATTATTATGCTGCCTTACCAGCAATCCGGAGGTTATACACCCTACAGGGGTGTCAATCCTGCAACAACCACAGACTACCAACTAATAATACAGTTCTCAAACGTGGACACAGTGGGAACCTGTGTACCACTACAAACCGCAAAAACAGTGTAAAATATATTTAACCACTGTATTCTAGCACCGGGCCTATACAGCCACGAATGCTAAAATTAAAACCAGCAACCTCAAGGCATATACAGTCCTCTAAGGTCACTGCGACCAACTACAACTCAACTACTACTAGCGAATTTAAATTTAAATTCTATTAAAATATTTATATAAAAAAAATTATTCTATGCCACATGGTGATTTAAAATCCTTGATATGCCATGTGCCAAGGTTTTTACCGGAACTACAGCCTTCCAATTCATACACTAAGGGTGAAAGTTTTTTCCTAATTACACATCTCTCGTATTTAGGAGCCAATTTGGCCATAAAGAATTTAGAGGCGTCACTCTGGGGATATGTTTTCTTCCACACAGTGTCGCCTACCTCAAACTCCGCCTGCCTCCTACTACTATTATAATAACGGGCACTACGTTTATGTGACTTGATGAGCGCGTCCTTTACTTTAACGAAGATACTACCCAATGCCCCTAGCTGATCTGCAAATGCACTGCGGGAAGCGCAAGCTAGAGTGGGCTGTCCAACGGTATCATTGCCGTAGACATCACCACTACTAACTGCCTCTCTGCCATGTACTAGGAAGAACGGGGTAAAACGAGTAACTTCGTTTGTGGAGGTGTTCATCGCGAATTGGATCTTTGTGATGTTAACATCCCAGGATCGATGATCATCCTCCACGAGAATTGATACCGCGGTCATTATGGTACGGTTATAGCGTTCCACGGTGTTCACGCTTGGGCAATAACGAGGTGTGAAGTGAACTTGAGGTATTTTGTACCTCTCTAGTAGTGAGCGAATCTCATTACCGGTGAATTGCGTCCCGTTGTCTGCTATCACCGTACGGGGTATACCATGTACCAAGAAAACGCCGTCTTCTAGTTTCTGTGCTATAGCCTTACCAACGGCTCTACGTAAAGGGAACAGTAGACAGTACTTCGTAAAACAGCACACGACAACCAAGAGAAATGTGAATCCCGCTCTAGACCGTGGCAAAGGACCTACCAAGTCAATGCTTATGGTTTCAAATGGCTTGGAACACTCTTTCGCATCGCCTAAGAGACCAGGAGGAGGTAATTGTGAGTGTTTATATGCGGCACACGTATCGCATTTACCCACGTAGCTAATCACATCCTTATACATGTTAGGCCAATAGTATCGGAGTGCAAGTCTTTTATAAGTTTTAAACACTCCGAAATGTGGAGATAATTCGCCACTATGGTGACTCTTTAACAATTCTTGACGATTGCCCTCCGGTACTACCTGCTTCCAATCATAGTCACTAGCCACCCCGAATTTATTTTTTGAATAACGGTAAAGTTTATCCTCCTTAATAATAAAGTTAGGGCACGATCTGGGCGTACCGACGCATTTGTCCCACAACCCTTTAAACCAAGGATCAGAGTCGGGCACTTTAATTTCCAGCACCGGAACGCCACGAGATAAGGCATCTGGAACTACATTGTCCTTGCCTTTGCGGTGCTCTATGGTGAAGTTATAAGGTGATAACCGACAACCCCAACGGGCCAATCGACCAGAGGGATTGGTTAAATTAAAGAACCATTTTAAACTGGAGTGGTCGGTTATCACTTTAAACGCAGGACCGCCTTCCACGTAAGGACGATAGTGTTCTACGGCGAAGACTACAGCGAGGGCCTCACGCTCCGTAGCAGAATAATTGCGTTCCGCCGGATTAAGTGAACGACTGCAGTAGGCTATTGGGTGCTCCTCCCCCTCTATAACCTGAGTCAGAGTGCCCGCTATCCCAAAACTGGATGCGTCACAATGAATCTCAAAAGGTTGAGAGAAATCTGGACAAGCCAATACTGGAGCAGACACCAAAGCCTCTTTCAAGGCTGAGAACGCGGTTTCTGTCTCAGCCGTCCACTTAAAAGGCGGCGCTTTTTTGCTAGTGCTCGTTAATGCGTTTAAAGGGGCCGCTATCGAACTAAAATTTTTAATAAAACGTCTATAGTATGAGGCCGTTCCGAGAAACATTTTCACTTCCTTACGAGTTGTAGGGGTTGGAAAGTCGACAATTGACTGAACTTTCGACGGATCAGTGTGTAAGCCATGCTCGTCCACTCTGTAACCCAGATATTTTAGTTCTCGTCGAAAGAAACAGGACTTAGGTAAATTAATTGTCAAGTTAGCCTGCCTTAATTTGTCTAAAACCCGTTTAAGAAGCGAAATGTGCTCCTCGAAGGTTGATGAGCAAATAATGATGTCATCTAAATAAACGAACACCTTATTTCCAAACTCCGGGCCGAAAAGTCTGTCCATTAATCGTTGTTGGGTGGCTGGGGCTCCTGTCAACCCAAAGCACATAACTTTAAACTGGAACAAACCTCGACCAGGAACCGTGAACGCGGTTTTTTCTTTAGATGAAACGGAGTCCAATTCGATTTGCCAAAATGCGGATTTTAAATCAATTGAAGAAAGATATCGCGCATCCCGCAACTGGTCTAAGATGTGAGAGACGTAGGGTAGTGGATACGCATCCCGCTTGCTGACAGCATTCAGCTTTCGGCTGTCCAGGCAAAATCTCCATTCCCCATTCGGTTTTGGAGCCAGCAGAACCGGGTTATTCCACGCGCTGTTGCTAGGTTCCACCACTCCCATCTCCAACATCTCATCCAGCTGACGGTTCAGTTCCTTGAGGCGTTCAGGTGAAAGAGGATAATAGCGCTGTTTAATAGGAGGAACTTCTCCTGTGTCTATTTTATGACGCAACAAATGAGTACGACCCAATCCTTTAGCCTCAAAGGAAACCTTTTGAAAATCTCTGATTAATAACTCCGCTTCGCTCTTTTGATCCGGTGTTAATTCATCAAACGGCTGTAGGTGCCTAACCTCCGAGACGCATGTATGACCTCTATTGTTTTTTATATATTTTAATGGTAATTTATTAAAAATTTTTGGTGCCAAATTGAAGGCCTTCCAAAAATCAACGCCAAAAATCAACGGTGTAGTAATGTCCGGAATTATATAAAATTTAATAACCCTAGTCACTCCCATGAGAGTCACTGGTAAAAATAAATAACCCTCCACGGATGCCCGCGAATCATTGGCCGTTACGATGCTGCCCAACTGTCTATCGGCGTGCAGAGTAGCACCAGCCCTTATGAATTGTTGGCCAACATCGGAACCCAACACTGAAATACAAGAACCCGAGTCGAGTAAACCGTAATACAGCTCCTCGTAAATAGAAACTGTTAAATGTGGACGACTATCGTCCATAATCTTATAACGTACTGTATCTACCCTTAGTGACTTAAAAAATAATTTTAAATATTTTAAATAATTGTCCCAATCAGACTTATCAAAATTTTGGCTGTAGTTCCGTAAATTTAGTTTTTTGAAATGTCGGTTGGACCGGACTGAGCATCCTTCTGCTTTTTACTGCACCTAGGGCACGATGATGCACGTACGCCCTTCTTGCCGCAACGGTAACACACAATTTCCTTGGATTTGCATTGTGATAACGAGTGCCCCTTAACTCTACAACGAACACAGAAAACTGAATCAGAATCGGTTTTCACGGCTTCAACCCTTTGCGGACCTTTCGGAGCCTGGTATGCCAAGTCTGCTGCAACAAAAGAAGACGTTGGTTTGGGCGGCTCATGGAACTGAGCCCTGCTATGGAAACCTAGCTCCAGTTGTCTACACTTCACTTTTAACTCGTCCAGCGTGTTGACAGTCATTATTGACAACCCCGACGTGTATTCCGGTCTCATGTTGTACTTGATCCGTGCCAAACGATCGGTCTCTGGAACCCTGTAAGATAGCCTATTGTAAAGATTCTCCATGACTGCTATAAATTTCCAAGACAGCTCAGTCGACCCCTGCGTTCTGTTAGTTATTTCAGACAACAGACGCATATCGTAATCTGGCGGAGCGAAAGCTGTGAGTAACTGCTTCTTCAGTTCTGCCCAATCACCAACCGACGCTTTTATTCCCCGGTACCACAATAAGGCTCCGTCCGAGAAAATATCGAGAGCAGATTGATGTAAGGAGGCTTCGCTAATGCCTCTGGCTTCGCAAAGCTCCTCAAGTCGCTCAAGAAACGCTTTCACGCAACCTGTACCGTCAAATTTATGACCCAGGGTTTTAACGGTCTCGTTCCTGCAGGACACAATGACGTCCTTCGTCTGCAAATTTGGCAGTACAGTCGGTGTCTCCTCGGCGGAAGTAAATGATTGATGGAAGCTCGCGTTAACCGAATCTATTTTTGATAAATAATCGCTAAGCTGCTTGTCAATGGCTGCATAATCGGTACTAAGATCAGTTGGGGGAGTAATCCTACTCAAACGATGAAACAGGTGGAAACCTAAAGCCTTAGCGCGGTTAAATTTTTTGAAACTGGAAGGATATTTATCTAGTACTTCACCAATTTCTGGCAACTTGGCCTTAATTACTTGTAATTCTGTTTTCGGGTCTCTATCTGTCTCCACGATATCGTCGGAACATACCAACTTACTTAGATCCCTAATTTGAACCCGTAGTTCCTCTACGGTTGAAGCGGGTTTCGCGTCTCGGATCAGTACTTCATATATGAGCTCGTCTTTGCGAAGTAAATTAAATGTAATGGGTCGTTCCATTATGTAATATTTTATATTTTAAGAAAAAAACAATTGAAACTGAACTGAAGTAAAAACTGGCTGTCACAATTTACAAACTGGAGTAATGTGTAAATATTATAATTAGCAGTCTTACAGAGTAAGCTTGTATTTTAATACTAGGCTTTTATTTCCAAGGACAATTTTCCTGGAGTTATGTTTAGGGACACCGGTAGAATAAAATTGTATAATGCAACAAGAAGTGTAAAAAGTGTAAAAAATGGTAAAAAAAATGTAAAAAAATTTAAAAAGTGTAAAAACAGTACAAACATAAAACAAAGGATTCCACGCGACGGTTTTTTCTTAATAATTAGAATAACTGGAAGGCTTTAGAAACAGCAATCTGGGTTGTAAGGTACAGCAAAAGACGTAACCTCTATCTCCAACTAATACACACACGTTGGTCGCCACTGTTACATTTATTATTCTCGGCCTCCTACGGTAAGCCGACATAAGCCCAACGGGCAGGTAGATTAATAAAGCAACAAATGAGCAATCTCAAACACTGTATATTTATATAAGTTGAATTTACACAATAAAAAGTGTACCTTACAAAACTACTTAAAGTACCTTAACGTTACAAAATTAAGTAGGAGTCTATTATTCTATTTCAATAATGCCAGCCAGCTAAAATTCCAGTATAAAGAGCTAGGGTCGTGGGGAGTTGGAGATAAACCCAGTACTGTACCGTTTTAAAAGTTTAACTTAAACCATATGTATTTCAAAATTTAAGGTATAACCTTCCAGTTATTTAAACGTTATTCTATTATATTAAATGGGCGCCAGGGACCTTAAGAGTCCCGGATCCCAGAGCCGACGAAGGGGTCCATAATATTTCTTGAGGAACTATTCAGGTCAAACTCGAGATCCTTAATTTCAAATTAGTTGACCGGTTTCAAAACCGGACTTAGGTAGCCAACGGGTTCACAGAGAATCCGTGGTTAAAATAAAATAAGGAGTAAAGTATAAAGGGATAATAAAAAAAAAAACCGTCCCGCCTGTTATCGCCAGACGGACTACAACCGACAGCACAGCCGTCTCTGCAAGGGGCTTCGAGCAAACTCGAGGAACGGGTCTCGCGTCCAGGTCCCAGAGCTCCTCTAGATCCTGGCGGCGAGACGAGTCTCCTGAGGTGCCTTTCCTGGGAATGACAATACGGAGACCGAATAATATAAAGGGAAACTAATTTACTTTCCAAGGGGTGACCGAGCTTTCAAATCTAGAAGGCTAAAACATTAGCCGGTTAACATGGCTTCAAATGGGAATAAGGATTACCCACGTGGCGTTCCTCAACTCCACAACAAAGGCTTGTTGCCTAGAACAATACTTTAATACCGAAGCAAACACGGAGGAATATAGGGCAAATAGTTAGCGGCGAAACACTTACAATTGATCCAGGGATTAATCCGTAAATGCAGACTCCCGCGGCTGGCTGTATAGTCGTCTGCGTGAACGCAGTTTGGAATCCTGTAATAAATATCCAATAATCACGACAATATCCTTTTAACAACCAGGGAAGAGCCCACAGACCACTTCTTAACACCATTACAACAAAATCCTTACCTTTTAAAACACTAAACAAGATTTGTATTGTCACTCAAGCGTGATTAATGGTCGAAAGACCCCATTTCCCTTCAATAACTCTGTCATCGATCACAAACCGGAACTAGACGGAGCATTCCGAAAATCTCCCCTATTCCGGGTAAAATGGTTATAAGATTAGCACCACACAAAGACACACAATTCTCGAAAATCACTAACCACTGCTTAACGTCACGCTTAAATGCTGAAACAATAATAATCTTCATGATCCAGACCAACAAACAAATTATTAGTGACTTCCAACACCGAAACTTGTCCTGTTTGGAATAATTCTCCCCGAATATTCATTCGGCAAATTTAGAATTTGCAACCTTGCCACACTGTACCAAAGACCATCATTTGACAACGATGTTTCTAGAAAAAAGTCTATATAGAAAAAATAATAACACTTCCGGATTAGGTTATTCAGTTTATTGTGATTTTTTTTACTGAAAGCTGAAAATCATTAGGGATTGCTCCATACGATATTATTTCGATGGTTAGCGATCAATTTATTAAAATATCGATTAAACTACAACTGTGAATCGGCGACCACTAGATGTCGCCTTTACCTATAGTCTGTGCCTTTAACTGTCAGAACTGACGTTCGACTGAATGACATTAGGAATTAAGATTGTAAACATTGCATTACAATATTTGATCTAATTTATTGTGCAAACTTGTTAAATAGGTTTAAAAAAGTGATTGATTATGAGAAAGTGAAAACTAAATATTCCCGTGACGAAATACAGTTAAAGGAATGAATCCTTCACTCAAATGCAGGCCAAAGTCAATTTATGTTTACAGGTAAATGCTACCCTACGTATTAGCAACGAAGCCGTGTTATATCAACCCTTGGTGGGTTCAAAAAAAACAACGTAACAATATATGTACCTACCTAATAAGTTTATAATTAGGATGTTTAATTGTCATAACTACTTGACTACGCCTTTATTGGAATCGCTCCCATAGACAGTCAAGCATAATTTGTTATTGATATTATTATTAAGTAATTGTAGTTTTCACGAATTTATCAGAAACTGCTGCGACTAAATTGCGTAACAATCTTCCTATCAAAATCAGGTCGATTTTGAAGGATATTGCTAATCCATTATTTCATATGTTCGAAAAAATATCTTCGCAAAAACTGCTCAACGACGTAAATAACGCAATGGATGTTGTTGAACTGTCAAACTGACAGCTACTCCCCGCTGCTTTGCCTTGAAATTTTTCGCCATTATTTTTTAATAGCAAGCTAAATATCCCTTTTTATTATATTCTAATTTGATGAGAAACGTTACAAACATAAATTGCAAGAAAACATTTCTCGAATTCCCTAACCGTTCGCAATAAACTGCCGCCACTTCACACTATAAATCTATACTCTATGATTCACAGGTACCAGGACTAAAGGACATAGAGGGAGCTCGTTCCAAAGCTGCTGCAAATTCCTCCAGTTGGGAACGTCGTGTCTATAAAGAGCTTTTAGTTTTCCTTTTACACCGTGCCGTGTCACAGACAAACGTGTTGGACGAAACAGTCTTGATATTTGAACGCTTGTGTTGAGAGTAGTGTAGGTGTGATACTGAATTTGATAGTTTATTTTTTATAGATTTTTATTTGAATTTAATATCGTTTATACTTCGGGTTGGGTCTTATCAACTGCATGCGTGGGTTGGTACTAGTTTTGGACAAAGCCTTTTTCTAAAACTTCATATCTAATCTAATACTTACATTTAATAATGTTGAAAAGTTTGTTGGTTTGAACGCGCTAATCTCTGGGTTTAAAATATATTTTTACTTTTTGTTAGCCCAATTCTTAAGGAAGGTTTTAATACGCTAGAAGCTAGGACCATTAGGAGACGAGCAAAAAGAAAAAAAGTCCGAAAGACCGCTAAGTGATGAGATGCGATGCGATGAGATGCGACGGCTACCCCGTCGCATCGCATCGCCTGCCGGAGGAACAAGAAATTTCACTCGAACGAAGTCGCTGGCAAAATCTAGTTATTCATAATTATGAATGGTGTATCTATGGACTAGCTGCGCCCCTCGGTTTCACCCGCATAAGTTTCGATCCCGTAGGAATATCGGGATAAAAAGTATCATATATGTTAATCCTGATTATAAACCATCTGTGTGCCAAATTTCATCCAAATCCGGTCAGCAGCTTTTGCGTGAAAGAGTAACAAACATCCATCCATCCATACAAACTTTCATGTTTCTAATATTAGTAGGACAGGATACACCCAGCCTGCCATACGCAGCTGGATCCGATTAGACTGGAAGCTGACCCCAATATAGTTGGGAAAAGGCTAGGTAGATGATGATGTCATACACCCAGCCTAAGTCAGAAAACCAATAACTTTACCCAACCTGGACAGTCACGCTTGCGACCACTAAACCCAGAAGGCAAATCAAAATCAAAATTGTAATAAAATTGACGGCACGGTTGGCGTAGTGGTTAAGCGATTGACTGCTGCGCTGCGTGTCGCGGGTTCGATTCCCGCACGGAACCAATATTTGTATGACCTACATGTATTTGTTCCGAGTCTGGGTGTTTTTCTATCTATAATATGTATGTATTTACAAAAAAAAATGTATATAAGTAGTTTATCAGCCATCTTGTTACCATAACACAAGCATTAGGTTGCTTAGCTTGGGACTAGATGGCGCTGTGTGAAATGTCCAGGGATATTATATTATATTATATTCACCATTTCTATGGTCTAGGTAGACACTCGTCTATCTACCCCTTCAATACCCATTCACACTAGAATCTCTAAACGACGTAGGTACCTAGTACACTCAGGTAAACCGACAAGTTATTAATCAATGTTCGTCTCACAGTGGGTACTGTACATGCTTAATCTACCTCATCTTGGACAATGCATTAGACACAAGCAGTTAGTTCAAGAAGATGGCTTCAGTCTGGTTCGTTTTATAATGTATGAGCTTTTAATATTGAAGTCATGGCTTAGAGAGGTAAATGAACCTACTTCTAATAGAAGTGTGTACCATTGTGGCTTATTTGGTTCAACTTAAACAATCTGAGTGAATTCGCAAGGTTAGGTTGAATTTTGTCAGTTATTTTAAAAATTAGTATTCTGTGTTAAGTCTGATTTTGTATTTTAGGTTAAGATATTATAGCATTAAAAAAAAGTTTAGTTTAGTAATTATTACCTAGGTAGGTAAGTACATATAATTCTGTAGTCTGGTTTTAGATTGCTTTTTAATAGAGTTTAGTGGTGCTTTCTATATATTTATAAAGTTTAGTTTTTTTAAGTATTAGCCGTAAATTGATTTTCAATTTATATGGTGTGTGTTTGCAATCCGTTATTGTATTGGGACCATCCCCTAAATATAGTGTATGTAAGTTTAATAGTAAATAAATAAACTTACTTTAAACAGTTTGGTTCCAAAGTGGTATAGAAATGAAATATTCTGATTTTATAAAAAAAGCTTTAATCCTGATTGTATGTTTTTTTTTTACGATACGATGAAAAAATACTAAAAAACGTGTTTGAGTAAAACATAAACCGTTTTCGAAAACCGTTGCGGAATGAAGTAATTGATTGATTGACGGATTGAACTGGCCTTTGTTTTGTAACTGCATTCTATATATATTATACAAACTGTTGTTTTGCATCCTCGTCAAATTTCAGGAGGCTGTTATGAAAGACACAAATAATCAAATAAAATTACGATCCCTAATAAACAATGAATACATACTTGTTTTTTTAAGTTATAAGTTTGACAGTATTTCAGAATACACCACATTCAAAGAACCGAATCGCGTTATGGTATCATATAAGCCTTTTTAAGTGTGCGTAAAAGGGCAGTTACAGTGCGGTCTCACACAGAGCGCGTTATAAATTGCGTGTCCCACACATCCGATTTCCGAAAATTAGAAAAAAACTACTTATTTTATAATTGATTCGTGACGAAAATCAGTAGCATAGTTACCTCCTTGAATTTGACGAGGATGCAAGACACCTTGTATATCATCATCTGCCTAGCCTTTTCCCAACTATGTTGGGGTCGGCTTCCAGTCTAACCGGATGCAGCTGAATACCAGTATTTTACATGGAGCGACTGCCTATCTGACCTCCACAACCCAGTTACTGGGTAATACGATACTACTTGGTAAGACTGGTTGTCAGACTTTCGGGCTTCTGACTACCCGTAACGACTGTCAAAGATCCACGAATGACAGCCGGGACCAACGGCTTAACGTGCTTTCCGAGGCACGGAGGGGTCTCGGTATGTAAAGATGGTCACCCATCCACAGACCAACCGCGGCAAGCGTAGCTTAACCTGACCGATCGACCTGTGCGGCTGTTATTATTTAGCCACGGGCCCCTCCCAAGGCAAGACACCTTGTATATATTATATATATTAAAACTGTAGGGAAATGACTTTATTGATTTTGTAAAATGAGGACACTGAATTAATTTTATTTAGCAAGTAGTACGTATTGGCACATAATGTAATTTATCTATCTGTCTGTTACTAACCGGGTGCCATTGGACTTTGGCCTCTATTCTCTTCGGTCATATTTTAAACTCTCTTTTGCCTGCGGCTTCGCCCGCGTGAATGGCGGAAATTATCCCACGGGAACGTGCTAACAGGATAAAATCTATGTGCTTCCCCAGGATGCCATCTATCTCTATGCCTAATCAGAAGTTCAGTGGTTTAGGCGTGAAAATGTAACATACAGTTTCAAGTTCAAATCCTCCCGTTAAAAACTGAATTATCGAAAAAAATCGAAATATCTTAGTGGATGCCTACTCTTCACGAAGAACACACCCTCCAAATTTCATATCTCTAGGACCAGCGGTTGATCTATCAGTCAGTCAGTCAGTCAGGACTTTGAATTTTATAATATAGAATATTAACATTTATTATTTAAGTATTTATTATTCACAGGAAAGCTTCAAATAAAAACTTATTACGCAATCGAGCTGCGAACACAGCGAAGTTTCGTACATTTTTTTCTTTTCACGATATTTTAACACTCCAGCCAGTCTTAAAGCCTATAACTAATGACCTCTTTGCTATCCCTTAGAGACCGAATAGTGAACGGGAAGGCTGACTCTTAGATTAGAACGAAGAACTTTATAGCTCGCCCTGAACCAATTTGTTAATAAAATGGCTATCATAATTCAACGCATCCTTTAGTAGCTCATGATAATGTTTTAGCGAAGTATATTTTTTAACCGACTTCTAAAAAAGGAGGAGGTTCTCAATTCGGATGCTTGTATTTTTTATGTTTGTCCGCACATAACTCCTTCGCTTGCAGACCGATTTGAAAAATTCTTTTTTTGTTGGTAACCTATACTTTTCAAATGGTCCCATGAAAATTTATCGAAATCGGACAAGCGGTTTTTGAAAAATCAACAAAAATCTAAAAAAGAAAATATTTGTAAGGATATATTATACTTTCAGATTAGTCCATAATTTCTTCAAAAACGGTTCAGTAGTTTGGTTTTTAAACCAAAATTACTCGTAAGTTACAACTGAAAAGTAGTAGTAGTAGTTCTAGTCGATTTTTCAATCGACAGATATTTTTTATTCGTGGAATAAAATTGGCGTCTGACAGATTTTGTATCTATAAACTGTCAAAAATTCAAAATTATTCCTTGGATAAAATTATCTGGCGTTGGAAAAATCAGCCCTTAAGGTAGTAAATAATGTCCAAATAAACAAATAGGTACGAACCACGTCAACATCACTCTGTTAGAAGACAGTGTTTTTCTAAATATAACCTCTGTAATGATTATATGGTGTCTATCAGTATACACTGTTGACATTACAATATATAAAGCCGCCAGTAACAGTCTTATAAAGTTTAAAATATATATTGGAACTATAACACCTAGGTGAACGACACACGGGACCGGGAACTATGGCAGAAGAAAGGGGAGGACTACATTCAGCAATGGATAATTTCGGGCTAAAATGATGATAATGAATATGTATTACGAAAATGTGTATTAAAGGACATCTAACTTTCGTACACTGATAGATTCCTTATTTATTCAAAAGCAAAAATGCTTTGACTTCCATAATTTATATTTTGCCATCCATAACCCGTC
Organism: Apamea sordens; assembly: GCA_945859715.1. Lineage (NCBI taxonomy): Eukaryota > Metazoa > Arthropoda > Insecta > Lepidoptera > Noctuidae > Apamea > Apamea sordens. The sequence goes on from OX243994.1 coordinate 5,813,936, forward strand.
AAACTCAATTTTCTTTATCAGCTTCTCAAAGCAAAAAGTCTGATTTCTCCAAGACTGCTCAATAATAATCAGCTTTTGACTTCCTCTCTCATAAGTAGATAATATTCTATAGGATATCACATTTTAGCAGATCAAAGCCCTCCAATTCCCAATATTCATTAAACTCACAACTTTTTTGCTTCCGCCTACCAACGGTTTTCATTATGACGTTACGGAATAATTTTGTAGAGCTTTCCGTGTGAACGAACTTGACTCACAGTCTGTGAATTGACAAAACATTCGGGTATAAAATGCGCGCGCTTCCACTGCGTTTTGTAATTTTGACGGGCAGTTGTCATTTGTTTCACTGTGTGTCCGTTCACAGTTGTTTTACCTCGGACAAAAGCAACCCAAGATCAACCTTATTGTAACGACAATAAGGATCACTGCGATTTTAAATCGATAAATAAATAAATAATCACAACCATGGCAAGCTAATTATAATTAGCTTAATCCCATAAATACAAAAACTAATATAAAATTATTTAAGTGCAACATTTCATGTTCTGTACAATTCTTGTAACACAACAAAACAATTTGACGATTGGAGCAACGAAACTTGATAGGTACACGATTATTTATCGACTTGACGGCCCGAATTCGCTTCGGAAGCTATTCGGGCTGACGCGTGGCACGCCACTCGGAATAAAGCTTTGTTTGTTACAACTGTTCTGGAATTTCGGCGGATGTAGATAAAAAAAATACAATTTAGATTTAAAACGATGTTCTAAGTTTATTTTCAAGACTAACAAAACACTGTTGCCATACTATAATGTATTAGAATTAAAAACAAAGGACTGCATTGCCGAGATTGAGACAAAAGAAAACTCATTTTTCTAAATCCGGACTACGGATTACGGATACGGATTGTTCCACAAAATTAGGATCACGTTGTTTAGCGTACAAATTATCGCGTCGTATAACACCCGTTTCACGCTATAATCGGGGTAGGGTATTCAGGACGTCGCTTATTCGTCCTCTGGGCGTTATCCCGAGCTCACGCGTACCACGTCACAGGTCGGTTTAGGGCCAATTCTCGTAATTTTAAGAACGTTCACAGTCTGATCTCAGTCAAGTCAAGATTTGACATTGATTGTCGCTGAGATAAGATTGCGACTAGATATTGAAGATTTTTAATTACGGAAATTGGCCTTCTATTTATCACCCAAACAAATATGAAACACAGTTAAATCACTTTCCCAATTTAAAAACAAAAGACTGCTTCACATTTGGTACATATACATGATAAGACAAACATTCTGACTAGTAAATAGTAGCAATGTCAGTCAGCGTCATCGCACAAATTATCTCTACGTATAAACCCGTCGGCATGCGATTATCGGCGTAGTGTATTCAGGACGTCGCTCATTCGTCCCCTAGACGTTATCTCGGGCTCACGCGCCCCACGTCACAGGTCCGTTTGTCACCCAGAATGATACTCAGAACTGTGACAGTGTAATACCGGCGCGACGCTCGAGCTATTAATCGAGCCAGGGTAACTTTTCGAGGAGATAACTATTAAGTAGCGCGTGGGTATTGCAGAGGTATGATGCAGTGATTTAATTAGGATATTTGGGAGTTTGGTTTTTCTTCTAAGTTACGAGAAAAGTCTTTGTAATAGATGAATTTACACGATATACGAGAAAATTTGTTCAAGTTACAAAAATTACAGCAAAAAACTTCTGCCCTCGACTGTTAGATTGATTAGGTGCTCATACACACCGAGCGACACGCGTCGATGATAGACGCAACTGCATCCGTCAACACGCGTCGACGGCAGTCGTCGGCAACTGTCGGCGCCTGCAATCGACGCGTCGGTGGCTGCCGTTGACAATGTGTTACTCGTGTATTTAAATACGGTGCCGCGGTGTTCAAATACACTAGCTGAATGTTGTCGACGGCTGCAGCTAACTCTGTCGTCACACTAACTAGTCTAAGGAGACGGCAATCGCTTCACCATTCCTCTCGAGGGCCTCGCCCCACAAGTGAGTGGCATACACTAGTATGTCCCCAGTAGACCGATTGCGGCGAAACCCGTACTATCAGTCACTGAGGAGATCGTTACCTTCCAGGTATTTCATGAGGCGCGAGTTCAACACACGCTCCATAATCTTGCAGAGTATGGAGGTTATTGAAATCAGCCGATTGCTAGGATCGGCACGACTGCCTTTTTTGGGCACGGGCTGCACGTTGGCAAACTTCCAGGACTTGGGCACTATACCAGTCCCAAATGAGAGGCGATACAAGCATGTCAATACAGGAGACAACTCGGGTGCACAAAACTCAAACTCAAACTCAAATCATTTATTTCAATTAAACCATTTCAGGCACTTTTGAATTGTCAACATTTTAAATAGTCGTTCAGTTAGTCAGAAAGTGAAGCTAGTTGCCCATTCCAAAACGTAGATCTCTTTGGAGAAGAACGGGCAAGAAACTCCAAGGACACTCTTTTAAATCAAGATATTATTACAAAATCCTGGGTACATTATTCTTATTGCTTCTACATGTGAGAACAATGAAAAAAGAACAATTTAAAATATAAAATTAAAAATAAGCCCTGGCAGTTAAGAGATGACCAGTCTCAACTGACGGCGCCCGTTCACGAACATGACGCGAGGATCAGCACCACCCAGCTCAACCATTTTGTAGGGAACCGAATGATCCAACACACGCGCCACCACCAGTGAGACATTTAAGTGAGCATGACATTCTTCTCAACTGCCATGCTCTTTCAAGTCAACATCAAAATATCATAAAAACGGATCCATGGTTCTTACATTTACAAAATTTAAAAAAAAATGCTTCTAATTTATATAAAACTATAGGAATAATCAGGAAGAGGTATTTAATATTTAAGTATTAAGAATTAAATCTTGATTGAATAAAATAAACATTACGTTCGTAATGTCAGAAACACAAAAAAAGGGGAAGCATCTCTTCCAAATATTGAAATTGTAATCAACTAGTGAGCCCAAGTGCCTGTGGAGCAGGACCAGCATTAAGCCAAGCATTTTTATCTACGATATACTCATCCAACTTATAATATGCTTGTCTACATAGTGTGCGTTTAATGCATGTTTTAAATTTCTTCTCATTTAATTGAAGAATATTGAGTGGTATTTTATTATAACATCTTACACAGTACCCCATAAAAGAAGTTTTTACTTTAGACAATCTGAAGCACGGTTGATCTAGTTTGTTCCTATTCCTAGTGTTAAAATTATGCCTGTCACTTATCTTACTAAAAAGATGTAGATTTTTTCGAACGTACATAATGTTTTCGTATATATATTGATAAGGAACCGTCATGATGTTAATGTTTTTAAACAGTTCCCTTAGAGATTCGCGTCTGCTGAGATTGTAGGTGGCTCTAACAGCCCTCTTTTGCAGAATAAAGATAGAATCAATATCGGCAGCCCGTCCCCACAGCAGAATACCGTAAGACATTATGCTATGGAAGTAACTAAAATAGACCAGTCTCGCGGTATCCACGTCTGTTAATTGACGGATTTTCCAAACAGCGTAAGCGGCTGAACTTAGCCGCCCTGCAAGTGATGTTAAGTGAGAACCCCACTGCAGCTTTGAGTCAAGCGTGATCCCCAAGAAAACCGTATTTTCGACGAATTCAAGTATCTCCTTATTCAATACAACGTGACATTGACTACTTCTAACATTCGGTAAAGAGAATCTAATGCATTTAGTTTTTTTCTCATTTAATACTAAATTATTTACAGTAAACCAATTATGGACCACAAGCATAGCATTATTTACGTCGTCAAGCTCCTGTGCACGTCTGCCTACTTTAAAAATCAGCGATGTGTCATCAGCAAATAACACCATTTGTGGTCGGGTTTTTAGTAAATGAGGTAAATCATTTATATATACTAAAAATAGGAACGGTCCCAATATTGAGCCCTGCGGTACACCCATTTTGACTTTTAAACCCAATGAATTCACACCGTTTATTTGAACTTGCTGAAATCTATCATTTAAATATGATTTTATTAAGTTAAGAGCTAGTTTACCCAGTCCGTAATGCTCAAGTTTCAAGAGCAGTGTTTCGAAATTCACGCAGTCAAATGCCTTGGATAGGTCGCAAAAGATGCCTATTGCATCTTGTGCCTCTTCCCATGCGTTAAAAATGTGTTTTAATAAGGTGACACCGGCGTCCGTTGTACAACGTCCTTTGGTGAAACCATACTGTTGATCGTGTAGGATGTTGTTACGATTAAAATGATTCAAGACAAGCCTTGAGAACAATTGCTGGTATACCATCTGGTCCACTAGCTTTATTCACGTCCAGACGACACAGTGCTCTCAGAACCTCCTTGTTCCTAATGCGAACCTCGTGAATCGACGTGTTGCAGTGAGGCAAATTCGGTGGAGGAGCACTGCCAGTATCAAGACGTAAATTGTGGGCAAAGAGAGATGCAAAGAGACCTGCTTTCTCTCCCGTCGTATGAGCCAATGTTCCATCTGGTTTAACCAGGGGAGGCAGTGTGGGTCGACAGAAATTCGCTTCGACCGATTTGGCAAGGGACCAGAAAGATCTGCTACCGGACGGCTGCGCAGAGAGCTTTTTGCCAATATAGTTAGTGCGGTCGAAGCGAGCCTTCTTTAGCGCCTTTTTGTAGGACTTGGCAGCATGATTGAAGGCTCTCTTAGCTCAGATCCGGAGCTTTGCGGTCACGAGCGTCAACCCAGTTGAGAAACGCCGAGTGCTTACGCTGTTCAGCTTGAGCATAATCGGCGTTGAATATGGGTGAGCTGAGCCACCGACGGGTACGTCACCATAACCGCTCGATTATCAACTGAGCAAGATTATGCACACAAAGAGACAATAAACTAACAAAGATATTTGTTAAGTTACCTACATTTCACAACTTATTAATAATTAAACAATGTTATAATGTGTATACTCGTATCTGAAATTTTGCTTTGTGTTTTTACTAGGCGTTTTATCATATTAGACTAAATAGGTTTTATGTCTTTTGAGTGGTAAATCAAACGATTTTATGTTCAATGTATGTTATGCTTATAAAAATTTGTTACTTTAAAATTATATCATCATTTATTATATTAACTGATCATTACATCAAATAAAATTATAGATTCAGTTGTTATATCTTATAAATATTAGAGATTTTGTAATTATATCATATATTACTTACCCTTCATTTTGCCTTCATCTGCTCATCATATTTACTGTCATCATATTTGCTCATCATTTTACTGACAACACGTTACAGTAGGACAAATTGCAGTAGAAATCGCCGACGTTCCATTTTTCATTAAAAAAAAAGATCAGAAACTTAGCATAAGCATAATCAGACTATACCATTCCCACTGCTGGGCCACAGGCCTCCTCTTTGTGAGAGGGAATGGGCCGTAATCCACCACGCGAGCCCAGTGTTGGTTTGTAGTTGTCCCAAGTCTTAGATTTTTTTGTTCATACCGATTTCCTCACACAACAAACTAGTATAGTAAGTGCTTTAGTCTATCATGTTTGTATAACTAAACTCTACTAGAGGGCTGAAGGCAGTTATAGTTGGCTAATCAATGAATGAAGTAATTTATGTCTACAGTTTCGGACGCGACAAAATTACTCGCTTGTGTGCATTTACATCTATTATGGAACAGCTCAAATTTGACAATTAAGGAAACTATTTCATGGCAGCTTACGTAATTTATGTGATGGAAATTACATGAAAATTGTTATACTACGGAAGAGATTGTTGGGTGGAGACGTTTACTGGTAGTCTTGTATTAAAACTTTATCTTATCTACGTACCTATTTAGCCCCCCGAAGTTTCCGACAAAAACCATCTACAGATTTCTTTTTTATCGTTCAGTAATGTAAAAGGCAAATAAAGAACTTTAGGGGTAGGGCAAAGGTGTATTATTTAGGACACCTACAATTCCCCACTTGTGTTTAAGCCTATGAACATAATCAGCCTATAACGTTCCCACTGCTGAGACACAGGCCTCCTCTCCGTGACAGAGAGTGGGCCATATTCCACCACGTGAGGCCAATAGGTTGGTAGAAGTCATATGTCTTCGAATTCACCGGTTTCCTCACGATGTTTTCCTACACCGTTTTGAGAGCAATGGTGATGAAATACTCAAAGAAAAGTGCCTGACTGGGTTTGAACACGTCGTGTTAAAACCCAGTCAGGCACTTTTCTTTGACTTTCACCTACAACTCGTAAGTTGGGGCCCTTACTACTGAGCTACCACTGCTCTCCGTACCCCTGTGTATTTGTGAGTTTGGAGGCATGAGGAACATGCAGGGTGTAAAGTTCACTCAACCTCCATAGGGAGGATCAAAAGGGAGGATCCTCCGACCAGACGGGTGTTGTGTCTGGCGGGCAATTGCCCAACGATTGATGTTGGGAAATTGTATCGATGCTAATTGCGCCGTAAACTCTGCTTGCGAGATGCAGGATTTGCGTGACGTCAGTATGACGCGTTGTTCGCATGTGGCGTTGTAGATACCGCTACATGAGTAATAAGGGACGAGTCTATTGCATTACTCATGCAACAGCTCTTCTACAGCTTCAAGAGTCATGTTTGCGTCCAACCAAAGATGCACTTGTTTGTTCCGAGTTCAACTTCTCACATCTCACTGTTCCACGCAAGGCAACCCGAAATGTGTCAAGTATAACTTAATAATTCACATTGTAGTAGACGTTATTAAGGGTTGCCCTAGTGGTGGGCGTAATAGAATTATTTACGTCTCTTTCTTTAGCTTGTTAGATTGTTTGTTTGTATGTCACGCAATATACTATGATAGTATTTTGAAATGTAATATTCTCGATATTAAGCCTGCCCCCGCTCATCCGTGTATCCCTTTATAAAACGTTGTTGCTTGTTGGTGCATAAAGCAATGCGCTGCAGCGCAAGCAAACAAATTCTTAATAAAATCAATAAAAATCCTTTGATGACACGGATACAAAAAGCGCTACAGCGCTGCTTGTTAAAAAAAACAAGTAAACTTTTGACAAACAAAAAAATTCCGTTGCAGGTTTTTTCAGTATCGTTGGAGTTGTGGCAAACACAAGTCCGTGAAAAATAAAGGAATATTTATAGATGTTTATTGAAACTCAAAAAAAAGTTAGCAGCCTTACCTGTCCCACTACTGACTAAACAAATAACGCTTCTCACGTAGAGAAGAAACGACGAGTAATTTAATAAAATGATTTACAATATTTACAAGCGGGATAATTGCGTAACACACTATCAACAGCAATAGATAACATTTTGACAGTTCAACGACATTCATTGCGTCATTTACGTTGTTGAGCAGACAAATTTTTAGAACATATGAAGCAATGGATTAGCAATATCCTTCAACTTGATTCAGGTTGTGATTGATAGGGTATTATGCAATAAGGGTGCTGGTTGCATAGCAGAAATACCGCTATTCCATTTTCTCTTAGAATAATATACTGTACACAGCAACACGGTACACTGGTCCACAACCAATATCCATGGATCTACGTGCTCTTTCAACCATGGCAAGGATTGCGTTGTGCTCAAATGGTCAACAATCCAACGTTTAACAAAAGAAAAATGTATACGATTTGCAGACTATGGCTAACTTTTTTTCTATTCAATAACCAGCTGACCCGACATTCTCCTGTCCAAATTTTAATAATTTAAACAAAAATCCCATAGAGAAACGGACGTTCGGTTATATGTACAGACGCCTGAGGTCAAGCTACCCAAAACTCTCAAATTTTCCCAATCAACCAAAAAAAAAAAAAGGTTCAACCTTTTTTTTGACATTGGAATTCAATCATTTAGTTTAAATTGATTTAATTAATTAGAATTATTATTATTGTCACAATATTTGCATGCCGAATTTAGTAGGCGGAATATGAAGAACTATTGTGTGTGTTATAAAATTTGTAATACCCATACAACCATATTTCAGCCAAATAAAGAATCTAATCTAATGTAATCTACCTTAATGCTTCAGCTATAAAGTTGAAAATATATTAAAGAAATTTTACAGATTGTAGTAGCTCGGTGTGCTGGCGTCTGTACATGAATTTGAAAAGGACATCATTCATTTCACTCCATAAATTAAACTCCCAAGGATAAATGTTGTTTTCTTATGGAAAATAACATCTTGATTTTTTTTTATATGACAACGAAAGTCTACAAATAACCTGGCTGCTATTTCAGTTTGAAAGTACCAACAACCATATTTTTACCGACAGTCATATGGACATTCGGTTTAAGACGCAAGTAGCTATTGTCCATTCTAGAAATGGACATAAGCGTTGGGTATGATATAATAGGTATTAAAAAATAACGACTAAAAGATTGAGGAAAATGTTTTAATTATACAATAGCAGGTAAATAACCCGGTGGAAAACCCGTTCTGAAGGACCTCCAGAAACTGTTTGATTCCATTATACTCGAGGGTAAAACGTCACAGACATGGAACAGAGGTGTGGTGATACTCTTCTTTATAAAGGGCAACAATGCCCTGCTTAAGAATTATAGGCCCATCTCACTTCTGAGCTATGTCTACAAGCTGTTTTCAAAAGTCATCACGAACCGTCTCACTCGATCGAGACTTGGACTATACTGCAGTCTCTTCAACGGTGCCAGATTCACTATCTGTAAATCGAGCTGCTGAAGTGTCTGTAGGAAAACGCAACTACATACTCGTATGTTAGTTTGACCAGACCTCGAAACCCATCTTTCAGCAGCGAGATGTGATACAAGGAGATGTTACCTCTCCGAAACTGTTCACCATTGCATTGGAGGATGTCTTCAAGGTTCTGGACCGGAGGGGTTGGCATCAACATCAATGGCGAGAACAGCACTCACCTTCGCTTTGCCGACGATATAGTAGTCATGGCTGAGACAATAATACCGTTACAACGCAACGGAACAAGTTTTTTTTGGCGCTGGGACCTCCATATACCTACCTATAGAGGGATGTGTGGTGTTACAAGAATGGATAGAATAATAAATGAGTACATAAGAGGAAGTCTAAAAGTGGCACCGGTAACTAAAATATTGTGTGGAAATCGGTTGTCATGGTATGGGCATGTGATGCGGAGGAATGAGGAAAATATCGTGAGGGGAGTTTTGGTTATGAATGTCGATGGACATAAGAGCAGGGGAAGACCAAAGAAACGATGGATGGACTGTATGAATGATGATATGGTTAAAAAGGGGGTGACTACCAAGATGACGACTAATAGAGAAATATGGAAGAAAAAAGGCATATTGCGCCGACCCCAAATTAATTGGGAGGGCAGGAGAATCCCTCCATATACCCTATACTTACTTGTGTCTTTTTTATCAATGAAAAAAGAGGGTATTACACTTCAATAACCCTGTAGCGGTATCTACACGCCACATGTGAACAACGCGTCATGGGGACGTCACGCAAATATTGCATTTCGCAAGCAAAGTTTACCGCGCAATTAGCATACATACAAACTTCCCGACATCAGTCATTGGGCAATTGCCCGCCAGACACAACACCCGTCTGGTCAGAGGATCCTCCCTTTTCTATGGAGGATGAGTGAACTTTACACCCTGTTCCTCATGCCTCCAAACTTTTCAGCCGACATTAAAGACATAAAGGGTGTTAGTGTAAAAGTTTCCAGGAATCCTGAAGTCATATTAAAATAACTTCGTAGAACCAAATATCGAAAAAACAACGAAAAAATAAAAAGCGAAATAACATCTAAATATTACCCAGACAGCTGATCGTATTAGCACATTCTAGGAATAAAAAAAGCTTGCGTAAAGGGAATTATACGCCAACATAGAAAACAGCCTATATACAGCCGTCGAGAAAATGCGTTCCTGACATCAGCTGTCAGTGTGACAATTCTAGTAGCTAATAAAGATCAAATTCGCAAAACACGCGTTTATTTGTATAAAACTGACAGGTGTCAAGAACGCATTCTCTCGTCGGCCGCACTGTAACAAATGTCACAGAGCACGAAGACGCCTTGGCGCCCGCTGCTAGAGGCGGCGTTGTCAACGCTTTCCACACAAATCAAGCGTGTCACTGTTTACTCACACTATGACACTAATAATAGTCCTCCAGGGGCTGCAGTCTTGACATTCATAGCAATCGCTTTACGACCGAATTCGGTCGCAAAGTCCTGTCACTCCATACATTACACCTGTCAATCCGGGACTTTGCGACCGAATGCGGTCGTAAAGCGATCGCTATGAATGTCGAGATTGCAGCCCCAGGCCGCCATTTTGGCCATGGCGGCCAATCTCATTGGAGACTAGCCATCACGATGCATCGGCGCAGGAGATATTATAGTGCACAAGTGTGTGCGCAGACACAGGTGCACTCTCTCTTCCCTCACTCTTATAGTCCGTTGGGACGGCAATCCGACACAACCGGGGAGAGTTCAGGCGCAGGACCAACGGCTTAACGTGCTTTCCGAGGCACGGGGGTATCACATCGCCAACTGCCAAACTCCAGTCTGTTACTAAGAATCTCTAATGGAAAAACCCAATAACACTGCCTGACCTGGGAATCAAACCCAGGACTCCACGCTCAGCAGTCGCTCTTGCAACTACGAGACTAACTGGGCAGTTACTACGATACTATAGTTTGACCAAAACCGCTGTACCGCGCCTTCGGTATGAGCGCGGCGAGAGGCGGCGGGGGGGCAGTGTAGGCCGCTCATTCGTCATCACTCACGGCGTCCCACCCCCCGCCTCGCCGCGCATTCCTAAACGGTACAGCAGTTAAGGTCAAACTATAATGTCGTATTAGAAAATGAAAGCTTTGAAGGCAGTCCATGACAGAAGCTATGCGCTCAACGCACTTTCGATGCTACGAATGAATATCACCGTCTCTAGACTCTGCGGTGTGATTCCGTATTCTGTGAACAAAATAAACCTAGACTTCTATAGTATCTTTATGAACATACATTGAGTACTTTCACGTTGTGGCATTTGACATGCCTTACATCGGGAATATCAAAGAGGTTTATTTTAAAAACACTCAAAGCCGGTTTGGGGACTCGACTTTCAATGGAGTGTACGAATATATTTATATTGCGGCCCCGCCTTAGGCCAACAGATAAATCTTTCATTTTACACACTTGTATCGCATCTTGTTATGTTTTTATTGAAACTGGGCCTTTAATCTTATTTGGGACATACGTGAGTTTAATATGAAAAGGTTTAGTCGGTTTTCGTCGAAATGTTTTTTTTTTCGTAGTGATAACAAAATTTAACGTTTTTTAAAGACTGTTTCCTAGTATGTGAACTTCTTGTTTCTGTCGAAACTTAATACTATAGAATAAATTATAGTCCTGTCCGTAATCTGTATTAAGGCGAATGCGTCAGGGTAGCCCACAAAATTTAAATTCTCTTACGTTTATTGCAACTTGCAAGTCAGTATCAGGTAGTATGTTGCTCTAAATATGATTCGCAGCCGTAACAAATATTTTTGTTTGTAGAATTATAATCATAAAAATCATCATTACAACTCTCAAAATTCATTGAATGACTATTTCATGAAATCTTGATGCTTCAGGATATTAAGGAGCTAATTTCAATTATTATCATTATGTAGACAGATTTCTTACGATCGCGCACCATATTTTAATCAACATACAACCTAATACTGGCCTGCATATTGCAAAAAACTTAAGTATTTTTGAATTTCGTAGACTACCTTAGAGCATCCCCCTTAACATTCAGAACGCTGTCGAATAGTAAAAATGAAATTTAAGTTCAGAAGTATGAATTAAGTAGCTTCACAAGTATGAATTAACTTACATAATTCTTATAAATACATTACCTACGAGTATGTTTGGAAAGAGAAATATTGCCGCGGTAAGTTCGATCTTCGCGTAACAGATGGCGCTAACATTATGTTTCAGATACAAGACATACAATAAACAATGAGTAAATACGTCAGATATTAATTGGCAAATAACATTGGCTAAATAATAACAGCCGCACAGGTCGATCGGTCAGGTTAAGCTACGCTTGCCGCGGTTGGTCTGTGGATGGGTGACCATCTGTACATACCGAGACCCCTCCGTGCCTCGGAAAGCACGTTAAGCCGTTGGTCCCGGCTGTCATTCGTGGATCTTTGACAGTCGTTACGGGTAGTCAGAAGCCCGAAAGTCTGACAACCAGTCTTACCAAGGGGTATCGTATTACCCAGTAACTGGGTTGTGGAGGTCAGATAGGCAGTCGCTCCATGTAAAATACTGGTATTCAGCTGCATCCGGTTAAACTGGAAGCCGACCCCAACATAGTTGGGAAAAGGCTAGGCAGTTGATTAGTGTTGAAATGTCAATTAAGATTTTTTGCATCGTATATTTATGTAAATGACAAAATCGTCTGCAATGCACGGTACGACGTATTAGTGTAAGAAAACTAGTGTTCTTTCAAAATAATCTTTTTTTTTTTTATTGGAACCTTCTCATTATTACAGCCTCGTTGGTCTAGTGATCACAAGCGCTAAAGTGGTCAAAAATAAAAGGCCCGTTTTGACATTTGAGAATGCGTTCTTGACACCTGTCAGTTTCATACAAACGAATAGGTACGTCTTTGCGAATTTGATCTTTATTAACTACTAGAACTGTCAATCTCAAAACGGGCCTTTTATTTTTTGACAGCTTCACTGCTGAGCATGAGGTCCTGGGTTCGATTCCCAGGTCGAGCAGTGTTACTGGGTTTTCTCCATTACGATTTTTTCAGTAGCAGCTCGGAGTGTGGATTTCTATCCGGTTGATGGCAATATGTTCGCCCCATATTACATGCGACTTAAACATAGCCGGCGAAATGGTACGGTGAGCAACAAAAGTCGGCAAACACTTCAGTTGTTTAAATCTTAATTATTGAGCAAAATATTCTTAAAAAAACATGTAGTAAAAGAATATTTAAGAATAATTTATTCTTTGATTCTACAAAATGATGCGATACATTGGTTTTCATTATTTTATGTAATAGACATAAAATAATGAAAACCAATGTATCGCATAATTTTGTATCAATTTAGATGATTTGTAAAAGTAACAGAGTTATACTTTTCTTGCTGACTGTACCATGGTATGGTAGGGCGTACCTACTATGGGCACACCTCTTGAAAAAAAATACGTTTATTTTCGGTAAACATGACGCAGAGAAAGAACACAAAAAAGAACAAGTTGGGGCAAAATATGCGTCACATCCACGCAAAACGGCCATCGCTCAGTATGATGCTAAGACCCTACCCTAGGCTAGGTTTACACTTCGAGGAAACAAATTGTGATGTTATGTTTATGTATACAGATTATTTTAAAGGAAATTCATCGCACTGTAAAATCACGGAATTGTTTTCCATGATTTTACAGTGTCTTTAAAGTTAATACTCGAAATATGTTCGGGAGCTAGCGAGAAATAAACATACAACAGTTTCTAGAATACGTAGTAATTATAATAAAAGCGTATCATCTGTCACAGCTTTATTTGCGCAGTGAGTTCACGTTTAAACGCCGTGCATCTATTTTATGATAGTTTTTATTACCGGATTTACACGTGGCACTGAGCACGCGTCGCTTTCAGAACATGTGCTTTGAGGGTTTGTTTACGCTTATTGCATTTTCATGTTATAGAATAGAATAGAAAACTTTTATTTCAGACAGGAGTCCATAGTGTTAGTAACAATTTTACTTAACTTCTAGTGTTAGTAGGTTACAGACACAGATGTTACATACAATTAAAACTCAGCGTGGAGCTGCATCCACCTCCGCAACATCGAGGAATCCCACCGATCTGCGAACACACTGAGAATACTGTTGGTGCCGCCGCGAACACGCGTCATCAGGGATGCGCATCTACTCCTAATAAAAGCGGCAAAACCATTAATGTTATACGCTGAGCTTAAAGTAAATAGTGGTTTTCCAGAAGAACAGCACAAATATTATCGTGTGCTTAAAGTTTCTGTTTCTACGTCATTTGCAAATTAAACTCTTCTTGTTCTATTTTTTTTTTCAGCACACCCTGACTTTATCCTTATTTAGCGTGTGCTAGGTTATTTCTCTGACCAGGCTGTGTCATCTGTCCAGGGAAAAAAAGTCTTGATATTTTTCTTAGCTGCTGCTAACCTGGTGACTAATCTAGGTAACTAAAGAAGAAGATATGGTGCTGAAAAAAAATCTAGACATTTTTTTCCCCGATCAGTGATTGGTGATCAATCCAAGCTCGATGAAACTGTCTGATCTAAGAAATAAGACCTAGGACACACGAATCAACCGCATTTACAGCAAGTAAAAACCTAAGGCGGTGCGTATCCAGTCTTCTCCAGCCACCTTCTTTAATAATATTATGTCACTAACTAATAAAACACTCACATGCAGAATGGAATTTCCATGCAACCCCACCCGTTTCCAGTATTTTATAAGCCTCTAAAGGAACGTAGGTACGTACTCTAACCACTTGAGCCAGCACCCTAATTGCGTAACACACAATCAATCGGAATCGGTTTCATTTTGACAATTCAACAATATTCATTGCGTTATTTACGTGTTGAGCAGACAAATTTTTCGAACTTATGAAGCAATGGATTAGCAATTTGCTTCAAAATGATTCAGATTCCGATTGATCGTGTGTTATGCAATTAGGGTGCAGGCCATTGAAGATGCAGCTATCACACGCAGTTCTAATAATAAACCATCGCTCAGATCGCTTGCAATATTCGCCAATTAATTCTCTAGTTATCTCACCCTATTGAAAATGCACTAGAATAGTTTGAAATTTGGCCTGTGTCCGATGTACAGCGATGGACTTATATCGTGTCATAACGGAGCGACATAATTTATCATTTCCGTGGAATTCTGTTCTGTTATTTGAGGATTACAAAACTTGACAGCGTGATGACCTATTTTGCACAATATTCAGGCACTAGGTAGGCAAATGGCGTTTAAAAAAAGATTTGAAGTAGACGTAAGTGTAACATACATGTATTGGAGTATGAATGTAGTTGGCTATATGAGTAGGGGAAGACCAAAGAAGCGATGGATGGACTGTGTGAATGATGATATGGCTAGAAAGTGAGTGACTACCGAGATGGCGACTAATAGAGAAGTAAACACATCAAAAGTGTCTAGGGATCAAGTATAAAAAATATCCAATTAATACTTACAAAATCTAGTCTTCCAGACTGGCTTCTTACTTTAACTCCTATGTTTAAGTTAACAACTTATCCCTATATTTTGTAAAAATTAAGAAAAATTGCAATTTTCACAAATTGTGAGAAATTAACCTTTGTTAATGTCGTCAATTAAATGGCAAAAAAGGCAAAAAAAGAATATTGTGAAGATAAAAAAATTAATAATCTATTTCCACCATTGACACGAATCACAGCGATTTAGCATGCTTAAAATCAGTTCATCAAAATCACTTTGAGTAATGGCCGACCACGTTCTTTCTAACAAGTCAAAAAGTTGTTGTGGGGCATGCACGGCATCTATACTTGGCAGAGCTCTTCTTTGGAGCATATTCCATGCGTGCTCAATTGGGTTGAGATCTGGTGATTGAGCAGGCCACGGCTAAACGTTGATGCGAGCATCGGCAAAAGTGCGTGTTACGACTCTAGCCGTGTGTGGCCGTGCATTATCGTACGGACGCCAGCAGGTCAACCTACCCGAAACTGTCAGATTTTCCCAATCAACATTGAACCTAATGATATAGCAATAAAGTCGAAAATGTATTAAAGAAATCTGACAGATTGTAGTAGCTTGATGTGCTGGCGTCTGTCCATTAGTCGAAACGAATCACCCACTAGCATCACAAAGGGATGATTACGTCTGAAACAATCCTCTCCGTATAAATTTGAGCATTGAGGTTGCCCCTGATCCAACTCAGATCAGTTCTTCCACCGATCCAAATACCGGCCTAATCTATTATTGTTCTCCCTCCATATGAATGAACTTCCTGACAAAATTTCAAACGTTCTAGACGTCCAAAGGTCCTCCAAACTCTTCCGTCGTCGTCATCGTCGTCGTACGTCTTGTATCCGGCCTCATACCGAAACGAGATACATAGGAAAAGCAAACACAACGCCAGTCTTCTTCCTCCCAATTTCTGTTTCTGTTGCGGGGTGCTATAGGTGGAACTCTCAGCGGCCTTCGGGAACGCAAACCCACTTCACGTAAACGATTTTGGATGGTTTGTTCACTTATCAGCAAGCCTGAAGAGCTATGGAGCCTTGCCAACATCATGGCGGTCATGGTACGATTTCGTCGAGCAGTATTTTGGATGTACTGGTCCTGTCTGTGAGTGGTGATGCGAGATCGTCCTTTATGTCGCTCGGCCACGCTACCCGTGAAGCGATAGCGTGTCCAAGGGCGGCTTATGACACTCTGTGTAGTGCCAAGAGCGACAGCCACAGTACGTTGCCTGGAACCAGCTTGCAACCTTCCAACGGCGCTCATCATCTCTTCTCCTGTCAAATGATGTCGTCGCTCCATATCAATGCAATTTTATTAAGTTCCGATGCAAAAATTGTAATTGTTTTGTAAAAACGCTATTACACTCTTTGGGAATCTTGATTGATAGTTGATTTTCTATTTTTAATGAAAATTTAAGTATTTTTTTTATTCAAATAGTGAAATTAACTATAGAGAATCAATAACGATCCAAAAAAAAGTTAAAATAATTATCCTCAATTGCGGCGATACTTTAAAACGTATTTGATTCCTAGATACTTTTGATGTGTGTATGTCAGAAAAAGACATGTTGCACCGAAGAAGAGAGAGAATAATGCGTAAGGGAAAACAAACGAATGTTGGTTTTACAAAGGAAAGTTTTAAATGAAATAAGCTAACATTTAAAATAATGATCATGTGAAAAAATAAGCAAAATAATCATAGGGCATCTAAAACTTATAAATTAATGTTAATTGAGTTTTTTGACACTAAGCTAAAAAAGGGCTATTTTTATTGTTTTGTCTTTTATTTTAAGTTAAAAATGTTACCAATGTATAGTTTACTAGTTTCAAAGAAAGCTGATAAAATTTGCTGTAAAACGTTTTTTTTTAATTTTAAATCGCTAACTTGTAGGTATATTTTAGCAAAAATTTAAATTTTAAAAGTGTAGTACAGACGCCAGCACATCAAGCTACTACAATCTGTCAAATTTCTTTAATAGATTTTCAACTTTATCGCTAAAGCATTAAGGTTCAAGGTTGATTGGGAAAATTTTACAGTTTCGGGTAACTTGACCCGCTGGCGTCTGTACTTAGTTTTGCAGTGTAGTTTAAAAAATATGATAGACGTGCAGAAGTGTTTGTACAAACACTTTTACATGCCTACTTACAGAAATAAAATCATGTATTATAATTTGTAAAAACCTATTTACAGAAATATAATTATTATATTTTTTTATTTGTGAAAGCCTACTTACAGAAATATATATTTTTAGGGTTCCGTACCTCGAAAGGAATAAAACGGAACCCTTAAAGGATCACTTTGTTTTCCGTCCGTCTGTCTGTCTGTCAAGACCCTTTTTCTCAGGAACGCGTGGAGGTATCAAGCTGGAATTTATATCAAATACTCAAGTCTACTGACCCTTGGAGCTGTGAAAAAATCAAACTTCTATGTCAACGCAATCAAAAGAAACAGCAATTTAATTGCAAAAAAAGAAAAAAAGAACTTGGCAGGTTTTTTTTTATTTGTACAAACCTACTTACAGAAATGAAATCATTTATGGATGTCTGACACAACAAAAAAAAACCATTGCAGTTCAGATTCTTTAAATCCTTCAAAATATTTTTTCCAACTCACATCAATAATACCTACATACATTCAAGCAGAGAATATCGACAATACCTCGCGAAGGATTCACTCAAACACCCACCCGTGACGTCACAGGCTGTTAGCAGCGCGAATGAGCGCACACAAAACCGTATAGATGGTGTCAATCATGTTGACAATATCTGAAATTTCCGCCTGGTTGTACAGACGCCAGCACATCAAGCTACTACAATCTGTCAAATTTCTTTAATAGATTTTCAACTTTATCACTATAGTTTTAAGGTTCAAGGTTGATTGGCAAAATTTGACAGTTTCGGGTAGCTTGACCTGCTGGCGTTTGTACATTACTTGTATGTGTACATAATGGAACACGTGACTAGGATGTTGGATTGTAAGACAGAACCTCTTCTCTTTTATGTATACAGATCAAAAATGTATAATTCATGTCATACGACACGACGACGACGTCGATGACGACGTGTGTGTGTGTGTGTGTGTTCATGTGTTCCTCTGCCTCCCGTAGACAGACTCATAACAATAATTAGCCCATAATTTCATATAAACTTCATGATTATTTATTTGACGTTGATACAGCTCGTTTAGTCTATTTTAGTTATTTTCACAGCATTATGCCCTACGGTTTTCTGCTATGGGGCAAAGCCGCTGATATACAAAATATATTTGTCCTTCAAATACAAGCTGTTCGAGCAATTTACCAGAGTTTCTCTAAGAGATTTTTTTAAAGATATTGATATTCTCTCGGTTGCATCACAATTCATCTTCGCCAACATCTTATACAATATTAGGCAAAATTTACACTTGTACACTAAAAACAGTGATATTCACAGTGTTAACACTAGAAATAAGGACAAACTACGTACCCACTTTCACCGGCTTCATAAGGTTCATAACTCATTTGTTGGGCTTGGTATAACATTTTATAACGAGATATACCCTCTTCTTTGCTAGACTTGCCTTTTAATGCGTTTAAAGCTCAAGTAAAATCCAACCTTTGTTCAAAGGCTATTCCATCAACGACTACTTAGGTACACGATAAGAATAGTTGGTCGCCCTAATTAATTCAAGACAATGTTCATTGTTCATGTTCTTTCTCCAGAATTAGCTTACTGACAGATTACTGTTATTAGTATTAACTCATTTTTTTATTTTACTTCGATGGTCCTAGTTTATCATCTGTGACTGCAAGTGACAGCTATGTGACCAAAACTCAGCAATGCATAAATATGTAAGCTGTCACGCCCTTTATTCCTGGAGGCTTTTATTTAGGTAGTAAGTTTTTACTTACGATTTAATTATAATTAAATTATTATTTAGCTTGAATACGTATAGTTTTTATTATATTTGTTGGTATATTGGCGTGGCTAGCTGACATATGGCAAATAATTTAAGTTTCTTGTAATGTTAATTACTGAGCATAGGTTCCTAGTATTGTATACATGCAACTATTTTCTAACTGAACAGACAGCTGTGCTACTGGGGAGTTTGTTGCGCCACTTCTTCTTCCCAGCGATAGCACTAGGAAGTGGTGAAGACCGGGCGATTTTGGGGGACTATCTTTTGTAATTTTGACGTTCGAAAAGTGCTGATTCTCAGCCTAATTTGAATAAATGACTTTTGATTTTGATTTTATTTCTAAAATTCACGCGGGCAACGTCGCGGGCAGAAGCTAGGATATTATATGCAAGTTTAATATAAAATTTATGATACACATAAGCCTTCCGGAATCAATTTTCTAAATTATGGTGAAAACCCCCATCAAAGTCCAATACGCAGTTTAGAAAAACAACAACAACAAGTATCTTTTAAGTTGCTTGCAAGATGGGACCAGTCACAGAGTTTTTCTATAAAGGAAATGCAGATGCTTTCCTTCAATATAAATTGCCTATTTAGCAAGGAAATTACAACTGCAGGACTCATTTTCCTAAGTGTCCTCGTTTCTCCGTTGTAAACGTAGTAGGTACCTATTTTAATTTAATAATGAGGAATCTGTAAGAGTCCTACTGTATTATAATAACGTAAAAAGCTGTGAACTTTGGCGTTAGTCGAAAAACTAGTTTTTAATAAACAATCTTCCATCGAATTTCATCAAACTTCCATCAAACAACATCAACCAACGTCATAAGTTGACACGATAAAAGAGTTATAAAACCTTCAAAAATTCAGTTTCTAACATCCACTATAAGTCCTAGCTCCATTTTTTCCTACCAGGAACCCATAAAAGGCAAATACAACACTGTCATCTCATGCTGCGCAACAATTTGTCACCGTACAACCGTTTGCCGGTGACTGCAACGACAATATACCAGCACTGTAGCAAGGTACAGAGTTTTCATTAATAATATTTTTTGTTGTGTACCCAGACGGTTTTCTGAAGCTAGCTAGCTAGCTATTTTACTTACTTAGCTATTTTTCTTTGAAGAAGGGAAAAGAATGTCTTGAACTTAATTATAAAAGTAATCACGTTTGTGTACTGAATCATCATCATCATCAGCCTATAGCAGTCCACTGCTGGACATAGCCTCTCGAGACTATTGCACGCCATTCAACTCGATTTTCGGCAACTCTCATCAAGCTGCTACCAGCAATATTGCGAAGAATGCATTCATTTACCGAATGCTATAGAATAAAAGACACACAACTGTTAACAATACTGTTACCTATTATAAATTAAAGTGACAAAAACATAGCATTACATTTTTGGCACTTTAACGTTACGTTAAAGCAGAAAGGATGGAATAATTTCACTAGAAACCTGAAACAAATGTGACAGTCTTTTCGTGCGATGTTGCTATTTGTCACTACGAGACCGTACCTACGTTGGTGACTCAGTGGCGGCTAAAAACTGCAGTTATTAGTCATACGATGTTCTAGTTTTTTAGAGTAGGTAGATTTTACTTGTACCTAATACCTTATTTATCGTTTTTGTTTCCTTTTTGGCATTCAAAAAAATCTTTTAACGAATGTTATTGGTATCAGTATTTACCCCACAAGATCTTCATTAATCATCAAAGATTTGTGGTGTACTAATTATTTATTTTTTTAATTTATAACAATACATATTTGCTTTTCCAGTTCACTTTAGACATTGGCAGAATGGTCGATATCGCTTTTGCTTGTAATAATACAAAATAGAATAGACCATTGATATCGTTTTGTAGTCTACTCTGGACTCTCAGATATTTTTAAAGTTTCTTATTTGGTTTTTGATTTGTAAGGATGTAACAAATAGGGTTCGGGGGTTTCTACCGAACCCTCCTATATATTTGCTAGGGGAATTAAGAATACGTTATTTTAACACAACAGAATATTATGTTCGTCACTTCTCACAGATTATACATGCGACATCAGTTTTTTCCATGCGGCTTTCTCATTTTCTTCTCTCACCAAAAACAAAGAATTCATTTTGCCGTTCCTAGGAAAAAAGGTACAACATTCCTAATACTAAGTATCTCAAAATGTAATTCAATTACGTAGAAAGAACCTTCAGAGGAAAGAAAAGGAATGTTGACAAGAATGCCTCATTAATTGTGAACTAATTTGATATTTATTAAGGGGAAAGCTTTGAAATCGCGTTCTGCGAGAATAAAGTGGCAAAAACGCGAATGGGATTTTGATTTTGATTATTTTCCAGGGCAGGAAGACTAATTTAATTTCAGGATTCAATTAGAGTACGATTTAATTTCCCCAACGGCGACTTTTTGTAACGATGCAGTAGCGATGCTGTCGCGCGTTCGCATCGATACAATCGCGAAGCGGTCGCTAGTTGTTTGCCCTCGCCCACACCACGATTCTCAGTCGCGATGCAAACGCGATACTGTCGCGATGAAAACGCCATACGTTAGTTGTCTTTGGTGCTGCTTTTACGTAAGCAGCCGAAGCGTGGGCAACGAAAGTGGTCGCGCGTTTGCATCGATACAGTCGCGATGCTGCAGCATCTATCATCACAATTATTTCATTTCAGAGAACAAGCTTTCGGCCGCTTTCACATTAGGACGTTAGCAGCGCGACAGTCACGCGGCAGAAGCCGTTTAGCCAATCCAAATCAGCGGATTGCTTCTGCCGCGTGACTGTCGCGCTGCTAACGTCCTAATGTGAAAGCGGCCTTCGAGTGCGAATTTGTTTCCTTTCTTGTGTATCTGTGGAGAAAGTTGTTCGTTGCACATTTGTATAACTCCTTATGTTCTATTTACTTGTAATATATAGTGTATTTCTTCATCCAAATAAATAAAATAAAATAATAAAAAACCAAATTTGAAAATCACAAAGTTCCTTCGCATTCCGTCTGCGTATACTCAGCAAGATTCTAAAGGATGGTCTATCTAGGTTTTGATAGACTGCCTGTACGTAATATTCATGTTCCATAATTATCTCGTTACCTACTAAACACGAGGTAATTAAGCACTAGTCAGCTTGTCAAATAAGACACGGCATTTGTACACATTCAGTAAATATAACCAACTAACTTGCAGACTACCCCTGCTAATAGAACCTCGTCTATATAACAGATGGCGCTACCATTCACTGCCGATCTTATAAACGTTTTCATGAACGAAGTGATTCTATCACTTCAATGGTAAGTCAATGGAGAAAGGTTTTCCATAATTAATTTTATAGAATAAGGGAATTATATGCAAATTAGTTTTTACTCTCAAAGGACACTTTTCAAAAAATATTTAAGTGACAAACTTTAAATCATTTATATCTTATATATCGTAGTCACTAATTTTTGTAGTATGGCTTGGTAGCTACTTATGGATATATATAATTTTTAAATAAAATATGTGTGACATGTTCACATCCTATTACTTAAGATTTAACCATAACTGACGAAATGTGTGTGTATTATAATAATAGGTACCTACACTTCTGCCTCTTCGTGGAATACAGGAGTGATGTTATATTATGTAGGTACCTAGAAAGAAAGAAAGAAAAAGTATTTATTGCGACTCGTACTGGAAGATCATAAAACTAAACTAAACACAATCAAAAATAAAAAAATCATATTATATAAAAAAAAGTAACAAAAATAAAAATAAAACAGAAAGTCTTATACGAGGCCAAAAGGCTCCTATCTCAGCATGAAGCTACAACATTTAAAAAAATAAATATGGCAGCGCTGGTATTCTGATAGGCCTGCTGTGATGTCACGGGCAATTACAGTAATAAATAAATAAATAATTTATTTTATTATTTACATATATATTTATTATCAAATAAAATAAATAATTCATTCATAAACCTGCAACCTTAACATCACTTTTTTCATAGAAACTAGGAGCGCAATATATTTTCATAGTATAACAGGATTATACGCTCAACATAACTGTTGTGGATGATGTGAAAATCCGAAAGAAACCTTTAAAAAAAAAGTAATAATCCGCCATGTCCGACTAAAGCCAAACGAATGGCGACTCTAATCGCATGTAACAAAATGCTCGTTTCAGAAAAAAGTAATAAAGTTAAAAAACAAAACACTATATCATAAACTTGTCAGTGAACGGTTGAAAATGGCAATTTATTTATAATGCACTTTCATCAGAGTGTTTTATTAAAACTGCTTGAGTTTTTTTGCTGGCTAGGGTACGTGCATATTACGTGCAATATACGTTTATTATTTTCTAATTATGGTGTTAAGCCTTATCAGCTTACAAGGCGTATGCCCGATTAGATTTTCCTTCGACAAAAATGGCGAACTCCTATACAAACTATCATCACCTATTTAACTCCTTCAGCTGGGAGAATTTTCAAAAAGTCTTCCTTATTGCTCATTTTCATTACATTGGAAACTTGTGCAAAATTTCATTAGGCTAAAGCTGTTTTAGAAAATACTGTATTTCTATACCCATATCCAGTCTCAACATTCGCTTTGGTTTTGAGAACGTATCACTAGAAGATTAGTCTTTAATCTTTAATATTTAAAACGATTAACATTGTCATAATCAATTCTATTATTGTCATACATGTGTGTGATTCTGTCCTCAAAAGACCATTTCAGACACTTAACTATGTATATTAGCGTCTGAAGTAATATAAAGCGTGTCTGCACACTTGGTAACCACAAGTATGTAAAGCGCGAGTGGCTTCATGAGATAAAAATTCTATACTTACAGAATACTTATACTTACATCATTATGGTAGTGAGTTTAAAATAGCTTCCACATTTATGTATACCACCTTGCTTATATATTTTTTTGCCTGCCTCATTGGTCCCGTGGTTGCAAATGAGACTGCTGAGCTTCGGCTCCTGGGTTCGATTCCCAGGTCGAACAAAGTGCTATCGGATTTTTTAGTAACAGTCCGGAGTTTGGAAGTTGCGGTTCAATACTCCCGTGCCTCGGAAAGCACGTAAAGCCGGTCCTGCGCCTGATCTCTTCCCGGTCGTGTCGCATTGCCGTCCCATCGGACTATGAGAGTAAAAGAACAGACAGTGCGCCTGTGTTTAAGCACTATAAATTATCTCCTGTGTACTTGGCTAATCACCGTTGAGATCGGCCACCGTAACCGAAATCGGTCGGGATGCTGTTTATTTTTTTTATTATCATATTTTTTTTACTGCGGCGACATGACCTATTTCTTATAGTATGTGTAGATATGAGATAAAAATAATAACCCACATGACTATCATTTGACTTACCTATATCTATCTACATACGTCCCTTAGCAGTCGCTAGTTAATTCGTATACCTGACCAAGAGCTTATGACTTATATAATCAATAATTTATTAGTGCGGTAACCAGAACAGACGTCATCATTCTCTAGCCCATATCCCAATTTCTTTGGGGTCGGCGCCACATGTCTTTTTCTTCCATACTTCTATATTAATCGTCATCTCAGTAGTCACCTCCTTTCTAGCCATATCAGCTTTCACACAGTCCATCCATCGTTTCTTTGGTCTTCTCCTATTCGTATCTAGCCATCCACATTTGTACTGAAAACTTTCCTTACGGCATTTTCGTTTTAAAACTATACAGAGTTATTTTTCAAAGACCAGCCAAATTTAAGGATGTGGTACAGACCATCAAACTGAACAACTTTCTCCGTGGGACCAACATCATAAGCGCGAATAAAAATTCAGCCGTCCCATACATTTAGGTCGAGTAGGTATTGAAGTTTTCTATGGGACAGTTGATAAAATTTTCGCGATTACGCTATTTGTCCCATAGAGAAAGTTGTTCAGTTTGATGGTCTGTACCACATCCTTAAATTTGGCTGGTCTTTGAAAAATAACCCTGTATTATGGACAAACCTTAAGGAAATTCTTCGCATGCTAGCCGCCATTACTTTACAATGACCTAAAGGTGTGCTGAAGTATTCATAACGTCTGCTATTATTCTAAGCAACAATTATGCGCGATTATAATAAATTGCCTTTTTATTTTGTAATTATACATTATTTTGATGTACCGCAGTGTTAAATAAACGGCATTTGAGTGAATTATCATAAGGTGTTAATTCAATTCCAACTTCAGTGTTATTAAAATAATTATTTTATTTGAGTACACTGCAATAATAATTTTCCATGAATTACCTTGTTAAGTTTTAATCACTTATGTGGTTAGAGTTAAGTAATAGTATTATATTTGTTAATCATATTATGTTTAAATAAAACAATCAAATGCGATGTTCCACATTAGTACTGGACCGAAATAGCTGAAAGTAATTTTTCACCCTTAAGCCCAGTAATTGAATGATGCAGTAATGAATCATTTAAATTCTCCTTTGACAACCATCTTTTATGAAGTAGAAAAAACACACTTTTAATTAAAGAACGTATAAGTACAAGCTAAAACAACCAACAGGACTCCTTGCTTCATTCCTTTTTATATAGGTACACAAGCGGTTCATTTTGTCTTAAGCCTGGCATGGGAATGGAATCCTTTTCTCCGAAATAACTTGTACGTTGGAACTTATTACGCAGCGTATACATTTCCCTGTTTGATTAGGTGTCCTCATGCAAGCAATTTGGAAAGAAAATATAAGATTACTCATTCATTTCATTGATAAACATGGGTGGTTTCGTAGAATCTGTATGACTGTGATAGCATCAATTTGAATAAGACTGAAATGTTTGTTTCCAATAATGTACCCTTATGTCGAAGCGTAATAAGAAAATTCTGATATTTGTTTATAGAAAATTGTGTTATTTTTTCAGGTATAACTTAAATATTTATTTGGACACATATTTTGACAACAACTTAAATGAAGTTGTATCAATATTTTGTTATTCTTGACATGAATTCTGGTTTTAGAACTCCGCCATATTTGACCCAAAACATGACGGTATTTAATAAAAATGCGTAGATTATCATTGTCATTCTCAAGATCTCTTAATTCTCTAAATTCCTCAAATCTCTCAATTCCCTTATGCAATAAACGTAAGCAACGCGTGTTTAAAAAAGAAGAAGAACTTTTGATTATGGCCCAAAAATGTTGCCTTGAGGAATAGGTACCTCCGGAAGCTGTTCACGTTGCCGAGACAAAGGTGTAGCGTTACATACAGAACGCTCTTACTCGTTGCATGCGTACCCCTGCAGCTTAGGGCACGTTCAACATAGAATATTTTTGTTTGTTTGTGTTTGTTTTTTCCTTGAAAAGAATTGGTTAGTTGTCTCGAACGCTTATGTAGGGTCTGAAGCTATATTAAAGCAGGCGTGTTTTGTTTAAGGAAATGTCATACGTTCTTTTTGTGGCTTAACGGATGTTAATAATCTAACGTCTATTTATAGTTTAAATGTAAAACTACCTGCCTCGTTTGCCTCATTTAAGGCTTGGGGGGCCTTAAATGAGGCAAACGACAAAGCTTTTCATGTGCTACGTATGATCGGTAAAAATATGAGTCATAAACAAAACAAATAATTATATAACTAGTTTATCAGCCATCTTGTTACCATAACACAAGCATTAGGTTGCTTAGCTTGGGACTAGATGGCGTTGTGTGAAATGTCCAGGGATATTATTATTATAAACAAAAAAGGGGGAAGAAGTCTATCAATACTTTTAAGGAATGCTTGCACATAATTAAGAGTGCTAATAAAAACCTGTAGCAAATTGAAGGTGAAGCTACAAAGACGCATAAAGGCCCACACTCTTTGCATACTTAGGTACCACTGAAATTAAAGCAAATAGGAATTCTAATAGCGCTCTTTACTTTAGCGAATAGGTTTGAATAGTCATGTTACATGCTTCTCAGGATTCATTATCATTAAAGTAAATTAATTTTCTTGTTAACTTGATAGGTTCTCTATTGGTACTAGAATTAATTCGTGGTTTATTTGATATCTCATAAAAGTCTTGATATTCTAAGAAGTCAGTATGGATCAAGTTAATTCAATTTAATGTTACTCAGAACACTTCAAAGTTCAAACATCTAAGATAATAATAATATTTTGGTTAGAGCTCGATTCAGACCTCATTAAACTTAGAACTTTCTCACAGGCGTATTAATTTCCGTTTAATCTTAGTAAGAATACTATTAAATTACACGGTGTCTTGTGTGGCTTGAGAGTAGAATGTAGGACGAATTCTGTTTGAAAGTTAGCCACTTTTCTTTTAAGTACTTTATTATACATATTTGTTCAAGTAGGAAATGTACGGGCGAACAAGAAACAAAAGTCAATGTAGAATTAATGAAACATATAGGTAATGTGCGTGCACAGCACGATATAAATATATAAATATGGACACAGAAGGAGTAAGACAGAAGAAACACAATCGATAGAACGTGATCACAAATCCACAATAACAATATTAATGGAAATTACTGAATAAATTAGCAGACGTAAGTTTCAGCCATGACAGATAGTTGTCATCTCAGCAGCGCTACTAGTGCTAGTATATTTCTGAACTAAGTATGTGGTAGGAGTGAACCCTACACATACCTAATCATAATTAAATTAATAGCCTCCCGACCGATTTCAGTCACAGTGGCTAATCTCAACAGAGATTAGCCGTGTACGCAGGAGATATTATAGTGCACAAATATGTGCGCAGACACAGGTGCACCCTCTGTTCCTTTACTCTCATAGTCCGATGGGACGGTCGTGTCCAATCTGACACAACCGGGGAAAGATCAGGCGCAGGACCAACGGCCTTACGTGCTTTCCGAGTCACGGGGGTATTAAACCGCCAACGTCCAAACTCCGGACTGTTACTAAGAAATTCCTAATGAAAAACTCAATAACACTTTATCCGAGCTGAGAATCGAACACGAGAGCAACGGGGCGTTCAATATTATAGATACAATAGATATAAAGAAATAATTAAATGGGGTGTTACTGGGCTCAATACTTTTAATCTGTGTTCAATAAAGAAGTACTAAAACTATTTTCTTCAGTGTTATGATACTAAAATAACGTCAATACATTAGACTGTGTAATATTATTAACTTGTCGAAACAATTCTGGGAGTGACGAAAATGTATATTACAATCTTTCCTCTACACGATACAGGCACAACATGCCAATTTTCTTCAAAAAGTCACTCGAAAATTGCGAAATTCCACGCAAGTACAACGCGCCCTTACAAACACATAAGTGATGATTCGCACGTGATCGGAATGCGCATGTGATCCGGTAGATGGCGACATGTCATTCCTGTGTTATGGCCGAAGATAGGTTTGTGTCACAGAATAGTTAGGTACAGAAGGGAGACTTTATGCAATGAGAAAAAACAGACGCACTCATACAGACTCGGACGTACTGGGATCTCAGTAGCATGCCAGTCGTGAGTACGCTTGCATTCTACTCTACGTGTCTACGTGGGTTATATGTGTGCGTGCATTTTAACTCGTTGTATGGAACCGACCTTTTGTATTGTTGGTATTATGGTTGTGCCACGCGTTTTGATTTGTAGTTATTTAGTGCTTCGCTTGCTTTATTATCGAGATTTACTGCCGCTATTTTTATCTTGTCGTTTTCAATAGTTTTTCGACCCTTTTTCGCAGTTCGTTTATGAAAGGCCTATTTTTTATCGAGAAGGGTGCTTCGGTGTGTTAATGCATTTATTTTGCGAAATGGTGAGTAAGGTACTTATATTGTTGTTGTTAGTGCTACAAACAGCTTTTAGTTCAATTTCCTTTTTATTCTATATTATTATGCGTTTCGTGTATGGGATATGTGTGTGTGTGTCTGTGCTGTGCTAAACGAATACCTAGTGAAAACTAACGGGAACCACCATTTATTTTAAGCACCACATTTTAAACTACAAAATGGTTGCAATGTATGGCACGCTTCTAAAGTGGGACATTATACATAGTGTCCCATATAACATGTCGCGTTAGCACCAGAAAAGATTAAAGATTATTCTACAACACTGCTTCTATCTTGTTATATAAAGCAACAACTTTGCAAAGAAATTTATTTTTTAACAATGCTAATCTTACTGTTGCAGTAATTATCTATTTTAATACATTCGACTTCTTAAAAATCCATGCCTAAATAAATATTGTAACATTTTGATCATTGACCCAATTCATAAACGTTGCTCAAAGTTAAATAGTGATTAGCAACTGTTTAAGACATTTTGGACGTTTAAACGTTAATGATCGTTTATAAATAAACCCCTGAATTTATAGAGAAAAAAAATGACGTAGGTACCTATAAAAACAACGTTAAAAGATTAAAAATCAATATTGGAACATATTTTTATCCAAAATCGGCTTCAAATCCGCCATTGACACAATTGGCAGTTAATCCCATCAAAAATAACAACGAACCTTTTATTTGCCATTATTCCAATTTTATTACACGAAAAATAGGACACCATATTGTTAAGCGGTATTCTGGATATATCCGGTCTCGGTTACAATCTGCAGATATGATTAATGACGAGTGAGCCATACGTTCGGTTTTTGCTACATTATACATATATGGGTCTCAAATGGACTGCTTCCTATGCTACATAAGCGTTTTGGCGTTTGATCATCAACGCTATTATGTTAGACTGTGAAATATGGAGATATATTGCTACTTATACGGACAAGTTGGGTGTAATTTGCTTGTTTAATGTGAGCTATCTTTCACTTGTCGATTGACGAACCCCGAGGCGGTCGTCTTTAGTGATTTATGAAAGCTAGTTTCACCAGTAGGTGGGTGGTGGTAGGCAGTAGTCATGGAAGCTGGTTTTTTTAAATATCTCACAGGATTTTCTCACATCTGCATTCTTGCTACATGATTAACTTGAAGTAAATTCATGAAGGAGTATTAATGTGTCTCATGATTAAAAAACTAAATTGGCAGGTTTTTTGTAGAAAAAAAAAACTCTTACACAATACCTAAAAAGCAATTTTTATGAGAATCTTTATTAATTGTTTTATTTTAGTCACTAACAAACGTAATAGTGCAGTCAATCTATCTAGTCTTTAACCAATTAGTTGAGGTCAGCTTCCAGTTCGGATGCCGCTAAATAACAGTAATTTACATGGCGCGACTGCCTATCTGACCTCCACTGGCCAGTTACAGAGTAACGCGCCCCTTGCCAAGCCCCTTGGTAAGGGTGCTTGGGAGAGGAGATGTCTAGGAATCGACCAATCACATATGTTGAAATTGACACCACGTCACTAGCGTCTCTTTTGTGATTGGTCGACTCCTGCACATCTCTGCTCCGCTCCGGTCCGGGTGTCAGACTTTTGGCCTCTTATTTACCTTTTCCTCTTGTAACCGCAACGTACTCACTGCCAGGACCAATGATCGGCTTAACGTGCTTTCCGAGGCACGAACGGGTCCTGTGTAATGGATGGTCACCCATCCACGAACCGACCGCGGCAAGCGTATTTTAACCTTCATTAGATCCATGCGGCTTATTATTCAGAGACGAGCTTCTTAATAGTACAGTCATCTTAGCTAAATACAAATTCCTTATTAGAAAAAAACACTTGAGAGGTGTCAAGGGACACCCGGATGGAACGAAGTATAACTGGCTTGCTTTCTATAAGAAAGAGAGAGAGAGAGAGAGAGAAACACGCGCACGCCCGCACGGCTTACAACTATAGCA
This sequence comes from Apamea sordens, assembly GCA_945859715.1. Classification (NCBI taxonomy): domain Eukaryota; kingdom Metazoa; phylum Arthropoda; class Insecta; order Lepidoptera; family Noctuidae; genus Apamea; species Apamea sordens. The sequence continues at coordinate 5,844,742 of OX243994.1, forward strand.
AAACGTGTCGTTCCAACTTTTGGTCTTAATTTTTTCCGTCTAGCCCTCTTTCGCGATAAGGAACTTCGTTCCAAAAAATAATATTTGATTCAACCGTAATATTCACTTAAATCTATCCTGTTGTGCCAGTGGAATGCCACAAACATACGAAAACAATTTTGCATCAATTTGCGAGCCCGTTAAACAGATAGTTGGTTTGTTCCGAGGTAATTTAATTATGCTTAACATGGAAATAAGAGATGGTTGCCGTATTTAAAATGCAATACGAGCTCTTAACTGCGAGCGCACTGGATTTGAGGTTTATTTTTGTATGTACTTGTTCTATAATAATTTACAGTATGAAACGGGCGTCAGTATAAAACAATTTTAGTTGCTGGTTTTCAAGAGAAATTTTGTTTAGGGCTAATTTTTCCAACGCCAGATAATTTTAACCGAGGAATAATTTTGAATATTTGACAGTTCTTTCATAAAAAATCTGTCAGACGTCAAGTTTATTCCACGAATAAAAATTATCTGTCGATTAAAAATCCGCCCTTAAACGAATAGGTAATGAAAAGTTTAAAACATAATAGTTTCAACTCTAAACTAATATTTCTGTTATTTTATCGACGCAACCTTTCTGTGCACTACCTACTGCAGTTGTTGTTGTAATTACACTATTTAATTGTCGTCTGCCTGCGTCTGCATTCCCGAGTTCATACAACCCGAATCTCTTCAAGGCGAGAGTGACTAGGCTTCTTCTGGGCAAGCTCGTTCCACCGTAGATCTCATCCCTGCCTCTGGGCTGGATTGAGGTCAAGAGTGAGCCCATTGTCAATAAAAAAAAAATATAATAATTGTAACAAAAAACAAGTGAAAAAGAATTCTAACTTCACAAAAGAGGCTTTTATTTGATTACTTTTTCCAAGTTAGTTAAAGTAAGTATCGAAATCACTGTAAGCCACTATCAAAGAACAAACTCTGAAGAACACCATTTCCTTCCTACACTCTAAAACTAAACGTTCCATTCTGCTATAAAAGAAACAAACTCACAATTTTGTTCTCTCTTTCAAAGTTCATCTTTGAAATCTTTTGGGAAAACTGTGTGCACACTCGATCTCGCTTCAAAGACTTTGAAAGTTTTGTCTACGAACCAAAGAGAGCTTAAAGTAGGTATTCTAAGTAGTTTGTGCTAGGTAAGTATTTATATACTTGTGTATGTTAGTAAGCTCAGTGCAGGTTGTAACATTGTTAGTGAAGTTATTAGTTCTGAGGTAACTTTTGTATAGAAATTAATACTTTGTTCTTCGTTTTTTTTTTAAAAAAAGTTCTATTTTGATTACCTATCTTGTCCTACTGCTGGAAAGATCTGCCTTATACTTCTCCAATTTTCCTTCTCTTGTGCCTTCTCCGGTCAATCGGTTAGGAACGAGTCCAAATCGCCACGTTTTTTAGGCCTGCCTCAGTCGACGGGTCCCAATAACATCCTAGGAACTCAAGCCAACCTCACTTGCTCGTAGTACACCCTGCTTTCGACCAGCGAGGCTCTGGCATCCCACCAACATGCACTGGACCAGGGCCGCGGGTCCAAACCACCCCACAAGTCTTTCTTAGTAAAAAAATAAATAAAAATAAAGAAAAACCTTGGGTCTGAACAATAGACCCAACACACCGGTGACACCGGTGTACATCTCCCGCCTACACTACACCACTAAGAAGGAGGACATCATGGAGTACGTGCGCCAGAAAATGAGGTACTCGCCGAGGGTGCAGTTACTGGAGTCGCACCGCAACGTCAACTTCATGGCGTTTGTGGTGCGTGTACCAAATTGTTATCTGCCCGTCGTCATGGAAGAAGACTTCTGGCCACAGGATGTGGTGTTCCGTCGCTTCCGCGGACAAGTACCACAGAACAGCACAAGAACTTAGTTAGTGAAGTACTATTTTATAGTAAAAATATGTAAGTTTAGGTTAAGGTATATATCTATGGGCCTGCGTCGCCTAAAATAAATTAGTAAATAAATAAAAAATAAATAAATAGTATTCTTTATTTAAATTTTCTTTACTACAGACTGTAACTATAATCTTATTTGTTCTTTCTTAAACCATGTTCTTTAAATTCTTTAGTTTCTCGCCAGCACAGTTCATTTAAAAGTCTGCTTTTATTTATTTAGACGACCATAAAACCGGCAGACGTCGATAAAACATTCAGCCACTGCTCCTGCTTAACCAAAATCACGTATTCCTCTCGAACGTTCTATTCACTTACGAAGATCAAACGAAGGTCATAAAGGCAGGATTCCACGATTATTAATACTGCTCATTTTGAACATTCAAATGCAAAGTGCACCCGTGTTCACACATGTCATACCGTAGCGGCGCTAATGCGCTAAATAAATTCATGCTAGACACGTCACAGTTCGCAGGTGTGTTCCTAGACTGAGATATTATGGAGATGAGGGGAATAAATTTATAATAATAATTCTCTAAAATCTTTTTGGTTGGCGCAATGAAAATACAATGGGAAGGATTAGTTGGTTTAAGACGGTAATGGCGGTCTTTCAGTGAATTGAAATGACCGAGCTTTTTGCGAATGCTTTGCTGGTTGAGAAAATGTTTTAAGATGGGAATTAACTTGAATGGGAATACCTACAGAAATAATATCCTTTAATGCTATCAATAGAAGAAGCTTTTACTTTTGAGAGTATCTTTAGATTTGCATTGATCTCCATAGATTCAGTAATGCTTATGCTTGGGCCAATCTAATTACCTCAATCTATGGGAAATAGAAAAAAATATCTTTAACCGAAATCGTAACACAAAAAAAAAACGAAAAAGGACCAAACTAACCTTAATGGAATTAACTCGACTACGTTCCAATAAATTTAACCTAATATTGGATCGCTTTTGTCATTCCTGAGTATTATCCTAGAAACGGATCCCATTGGCGCGCACATACACATACAAACATACGAGCAGTCTATTCTGTGAAGATAATTGAATAGATTATTAGCGACCCCAAGGACCAAGTATCGATATGGGGGGAAATTGGGCAGTTTCATTCTGAGAGTATGAATCAGGTAAGGTATAAAGCTGAGAAGGAATGTAAAGTGGACAGATGTGAAACAACCGGTCGATTCTGTAAAAATCTCACCGTGAAAACTCAAGTGAAGTGAGCTTGATTTGAGTTGTCAGTAGTGTCAATCCCTAGCATTATTTGGAATGACAGCTCACTCCACGCTCACTTCACCTAAGTTTTCACGGTGAGATGGTGACAGAATCGCACTGCTGTTCTTAAACATTAAAACTCATCATCTGCCTAGCCTTTTCCCAACTATGTTGGGGTCGGCTTCCAGTCTAACCAGATGCAGCTGAATACCAGTATTTTACATGGAGCGACTACCTATCTGACCTCCACAACCTAGTTACTGGGTAATACGATACCCCTTGGTAAGACTGGTTGTCAGACTTTCGGGCTTCTGACTACCCGTAACGACTGTCAAAGATCCACGAATGAAAGCCGGGACCAACGGCTTAACGTGCTTTCCGAGGCACGGATGGGTCTCGGTATGTAAAGATGATCACCCATCCACAGACCAACCGTGGCAAGCGTACCTTAACCTGACCGATCGACCTGTGCGGCTGTTATTATTTAGCCACGGGACCCTCCCGGGTTCTTAAACATTAAAACTGTCAGTAGATAAACCAAAAGGGATATAACACCATGTGACTCATTTGTGTCTGCTAAACTAACAATACTTATCAATCAATCAACTCAGCCTATCGCAGTCCACTGCTGGACATAGGCCCAGACTGCGCCACAACACCCTGTCACCCTGCCTTCCGCATCCAGTCTACCCCAGCCGCCTTTTTAGGTCGTCCGTCCATCTAGCTGGGGGGAGTCCCACTATACGCTTGCCGATACGCGGTCTCCACTCCAGAACTCGTCTGCTCCACCGGCCATCGGTCCTTCGACAGACATGACCAGCCCACTGCCACTTCAGTTTGCTTAATCTGCAAACTATGTAACTCCAATACTTAATTAAATACTTATGTACGAGTAAGTAGTGAAAAACCGGTCAAGTGCGAGTCGGAGTCGCACACGAAGGGTTCCGTACCACAAGGCAAAAATCGGCGAAAAGAAGAAAGAAAGAAAATACTTTTATTTAGCACAGACTAAAAGACACAATACATCAGATAAAAACAAGAAAATTAAAGAATAAAAGTAAAATTAAAAATATGCAAGAATATGAATGAAGAATAGAAGCAAATTGAATTATATTTTACAAGAATTTAAGAATATGAATGAAATGAAAAGTTACTGAAGATTAAATATATGCAAGAAATGGCTTATCTCAATGTATTCTCAAAAAAAATCTCGTAAACTTTAAATAGATGGCACTCGCATACAGAAATTTGTATGTTTTATATAAAATTCTGCTTTACTTATTAGAAATTTGGAATAAATGCACAACGCCATATATTGAGTGTCGTTGTAACCATTTTAGGCCCTAATTTTATTTATACTCTTTAATAATAATAATAAAGCCTTTATTTCCGAACATTTACAAGAAAGGTAATTAAAACTAAAAAACTACATTTAAACTACAAAAGGTCCCTCAGTTCGGTGTGCCTTATGGCAAAGGCCTCCTCCAACTCCTTCCACTGCTTTCTGTCTGCCGCTACTCTTGTCCAGAGGGGACCTAAAGTCATTTTCAGGTCATCCTCCCATCCTCTCTTTTTACGACCTCTACTACTAATGCCATCTCTCGGGTACCAGATTGTCACCTGTTTGCTCCATTTCTCCTTTTTACATCTGAGCATATGTCCAGTCCACCTCCATTTGAGTTGATCAATAAGAGCCAAGATATCCGTCAATTTCGTTTTGTGCCTGATGTCTGTACTTCTTGCTTTGTCTTTTAGTTTTAAACCTAACATGCTTCTTTCCATACTTCTCTGACATCTTGCAAGTTTTTCCCTATGGTGTTTTGTCAAAGCCCAGGTTTCGCAGCCATATGTAATGCAGGGTAGAATACAGGTATCAAAGGTCTTCTTTTTGATTTTTATGCCTATTTCCTTGCTTTTTGTAATTTCTTTCAAAGCCCAGTAGGTTTTCCACCCTGTTGCAATTCTTTTCTCTATTTCTTTCGACATCTGGTCGTTAGGTGATATTATCTGGCCAAGATACACATATTCCTTTACATATTCCAGTTTCTGTCCATTAACTGTTATGTCTACGGGAATTGAATTAGTCATCATCTTAGTCTTGCTGGAGTTCATCTCTAGGCCTAGTTCTCTGCTTTTATCTGCTAGGGTTTGTATCATGGACTCCAGTAGTTTTGGATCTTCTTCCAATAGGACCAGGTCATCCGCAAATCTAAGATGATTTAATCGTGATCCATTTATGTTTAGACCTAGATGCTCCCAATCTAACTTTCTGAACATTTGTTCTAGCACTGCTGTAAACAGCTTTGGCGAAAGTGGGTCACCTTGCCTGACACCTCTTTTTATTGGAAAAGCATCTCCTGTAGATTCCAGTCTTATCCTACCTTTACTTTCACTATAAATATTTTTGATGATGTTGATGTAGGTTTTCTGGATGCCCTGCTCTTTTAGGCTTTGCCATACGACTTCATGTCTGAGGCTGTCGAAAGCCTTGGCGTAGTCTATAAAGGCAATGTAAATAGTTTTTTTATATTCATTATATTTTTCCATAAGCTGTTTGATAGTGTGAATATGGTCTATTGTACTGAAATCTTTACTGAAACCCGCTTGTTCCACAGGCTGATTTTCGTCGAGTTTAGCTGAGATTCTGTCCAAAATGATTTTGGCGAAAACTTTATATACATTTGAGATCAGAGATATGGGTCTGTAATTTCCGATATCGTCTTTTGGACCTTTCTTGTGAAGGAGTATTATATGGGATTCTGCCCATTGGCTAGGGATGCTACCGATATGTAGAATCTCGTTAAAGATTTTTCTTAGTAGTGGGCTTAGTTCTGTAATTGCCCCTCTCATAAGTTCGTTTGTGATTCTGTCGGGGCCGGGAGCTTTTTCCGTTTTTTGGCTTTTTATAGCTTTTTCTACTTCCGATACTAATATTTCCGGTATGTCTTCATTTTCTTCAGTCACATGCTTCTGTTTGAGTCCACTATTGTGTGTGTTAAAGCTTGATTGATTTGAATATACTAACCGATAATAATTTGTTGCTATATTTTGGATTGAACTCCGAGTAGTAGCTGGCAGTTCTTTTTCTTTATCTCTTAACTTTGGTATCCATTCTTTCCCCTTTTCACGAAGTTCCTTAAGCGCTTTTTTCGTACCTCCCGTTTTATTAATGTGATTCTCTAATATTTTGTTTCTTCTGATTTTTCTGTCTTTCCTCATATTTTCACGAATCTGTTTGCTAAGGTTAGATATTTCTTTTTGGTTCTCCTTTTTATCCTTTTTTGATAACAAGTTCTTTCTATCTTCAATTAGTTTTAACGTTCTTTCACTCAAAAAGTTTTCTTTACTCTTGTTTGTTTGTTTTCCTGTCTGTACTTTAAGCTTATTCTCTATTTTTTTATATTTTTCATTTAGGTCCATATCTGAATTAACGGCTTTCATCAGGTCTTCTATCGTGTTGTCTGTGTCCCTTTGTATGTGAATTGTTCGCATATTGTTCATATGGTGTCTGGAAGCTTTTGGACTACTTTTATTAAGACAGCTGCGTACCATACGATGGTTTGTGTTGAAATTTAGTTTCTGTATTATTTCCGTATCACTAAAAACCATAGCTTTGTTGGTCATTATGTAGTCGATTTCGTTTCTAACCTTTCCGTCTGGAGACATCCATGTCCATTTATTCTTGGGTTTTTTACGGAACATGGAGTTTAGAAGTGTTAAGTTTTGTTCAAGAAGGAACTCTACTAGCTTTTCTCCATTTTTTATTTTATTTATACTCTTTAGCGGATTCAAATTGAAATAAAATTGTGTCCAATCAATAATTGTTATGATTGTATTTTTAATATTTTACTTTTACTTATTATTTCGTTATTTTTGTACGAAGTTTTCCAAGTCAGCGCTTTTTACAAGTTAGGCCTCTATAACTCCTGAACTAACAAAGTTATCTAAACCGTTATAGTTTTCATTTAAAGTTCATTACATGGACTACCAACTTGATTTTTTTCAGATTTTTTGAGCTAGCCGTTTAGATTTTAGAAAAAATGCGCTTTAAAGTTGAATATTCCGCAAACGGATTCGACATCGAAACATTGAGGTTGCTAAGACGATTTTTTGATTTAGATAATCAAAAAATCGTCTTAGCAACCTCAATGTTTTTAAAAGACCTATCTAATGATACCCTATACTATGGAGTAGACGCGATAAAAAAAAACATCCCCACTTTACGTGTAGTGGGGGTGAAGCCCCAGAAAAAATATTTTTTCGTTATTTTATTTTAGCACTTTGTCGACGTGGTAAATTCACATATCCATGCAAAGTTTCATCTTTCTAGCACTAACTGTTTGGAAGGTAAGCCGAGGTCGGACGGACGGACGGACATGACGAAACTATAAGGGTTCCGAGACGTGAACTACTAAAAGAGCGCAGTTTTCGTATAATTTTTGGTTATACTGTCATCGTCAGTTTGGAAACAATATTATTTTCGGTTTTTCTGTAAATAACACCAAGGCTTGTCTCATTAATACTTTTAGCTTTTATGACTAAATATAAACCAGCATTATTTTGTTAACGTTCTTGTTGTGATGACTTCTAGAAAGTGCTGCGTCAAGCAGCTCAGACTAAAATGATTAGAAGTTACTTTGACACTTTGCCCACGGTGTACCAACTCGGGACTTTGTTCATTCATACATAAATGATGGTGAAGAAGATAGAAGTTTGAAACATTTACTCAAGTAATTACTTTCTAGTGTTTTGTTTTTAAAACCTTTAGACTTTTTAGTCCATTGATAATGGAGATGTTTCTTTTTTGAAAGAATGAAATGCACCGACCCCAGCGTAGTTAACAAAGTGTAATTTATTTATTTATCCATTTATTTCAGGCATCAAGGCCCTTATAAACACATACAATACAATATTAATATAACTTAAAAATACTATAAATACACATTATAATTACACTAAAAACTAACTCGCTAGACTCAACTAACTACCGACTATTACTACTGACTTAACTAGACTCGATTAATCGAATGAACCCCAAGATTCGCACTAGCCCCTGTAGGTGTTTATGGTGCTGCAGTGACCTGTGCATATCAAGGAGTAGACCGGGGGGCGCTGTAAGGGAAGACGTAGCGTTGGAAGGCCTCCCACAAGATGGCCGACGACCTTTAGAAGGCCGCAGGAACCCGTTGGATGCAAGAAGCACAAAACCGGTTGAAGTGGAGGTGCTTGGGGGAGGCCTGTGTCCAATAGTGGACGTCTTTCGGCTGAAATGATGATGATGAAGAAGCTTTTAAATGTCCGTCCACGATAACGTTATAATGGGCACGTATTTCCAAACATTTCGCCCCTCGTGGACGTCCACGATAGTATTGTCAAGTTATAAATCACAATAAAAATACAATGGCACCCTTCTTAAAATTACCTATTAATGATCTTTTGATCACAGCTCATTCACACATCATTGCTCACACATCATTTTTACATCAAAATCAACATAAAAAACCCTATCTGACACGACATAGAACTTGAGAAATCAAGGGCCAGAAACCATAAAAGGCAATCGATATCTCGAGTGTCGATAATATCATGGAGAATAAAAACTCTCACGTTCGTATAGCCTAAATAAGAAAATATGATTTGAACGCTTCCACCATTCGAAATTCTTCATACATACATATTAAGGGTTCGTCTCAAGAAATATTTTAGCTGTAATGAACACCTACGCGTATGAGTGTTATGTATCTTGAACTCTGTTCTCAAAAGTAAACATTAGACTGTGTCTACTTCCATTTGCTTTTCTCTGTCCTTGCGCTTAGAGTAGAAAAGGCAGGATATGAAATGTCTGGGTTGGTAATAGGTATCTGTATGACATTGTGAACCGTTTTATTATATACGATCTTTGTTAACATAGCATTGTACCCACCAGTTACCAAACATATATACACATATACACATAGTATACAATTTTTTACCAAAAAAAGAAGAAAGAAAAATTGTTAATTCTGCACAAACAAAATGCATAACATTATAAATAAAAAAAGACATAAAATATACACAACATATACAACGTAGTCAAAAGCAAAAATATAATATATTATTATTAATTGTTTTGGTAAAATAGTTTGTATACACTGCGTCACCCTATGTAAAATTTCTATATTTATGTCAGTAATTTATTTCATATTATAAAGTATTCTATTCTATACTATATTTTGTACCTGTACGATGCATACAATGTTATGGAACAATCGATGTAGACAATGAAAAGGTTCCTTGTCCGCGTGTACATCTTATTGAGGTTGACAACCTACATTTAAATTACCTATTATCATTTCAAGAATTTTGAATAAACTAATAACTAATATTACCTATCCTTTATTTGCCATAATCCAAGATCCTTTCTCACTCGTACTATACAATGTCCTGCTTATTTCTCACAGCTATGAATACACAGAGAATTCGCAATTAATCTCCCCATGTTTGCTTTGGTGCTGCCAGTGTTTGCGCTTAGTTCGCTTATTTAGATTTTCGTGATAGAAACACTTTAATATTTCTTATTCATTAAACCGTTCTGGAAGTTTAGAATTACGTTGCTTACGTGTTGAGAGATTAAATAACTTTGTACTAACTTTGGCCGTAAATTGAGTAGCTTTTTTGTAAGAAAGCGGAGAAATTCGATGAAGTTTTAAACCGTTACTATGAGAAGTTATAATTGCCCGTTTTTGATGAAAAATGTGATGACATGTTATGTAAGTTATTGATCACGAAACTCGCATATAAGTTATACTGTGACTATACTTGTTTTAGAATTTCTAATAGCATTCTATTTATTTTTAATTGTTTTTGTTTTTTGTCATTCTTCCTCTCAACCAAAGCACCTGCCATCTAATCTTTTCACCACCCTTGATTGACTGGTAGAGAATACCTAAGGCATTAAGTCTGCCTTTTTTCGTGTCAAATTTGTTTTTAATACACTTTTAGACTGGTACTCTGGTACACTGGTCTGGCCAGTGCGTGTTAAATACTGTTCTAGATTTGGCTACACTGGTAGCTGATTGTAATGGCTGAGAATAGGTTAGTCGGATAAGGCTGAATATACTTACGGAAAATATGGTCGAGAAATACATGGCAATTTTAATAATTGGAAATTTAATGTTTGTACCTAGGTGGCATATTGTAAACAAGAGTTTACAAAATCATATGAGCCAAACTCGAGGGGTTTTTACTACTAGCCACTGAAGAATTCCACTATTCACCACCTGGCTCCATCATCAGACCCTCGACACCACGTGCAAATTGACTGTGTTCAAATGATTTGACTTTGACTTTTTTATGTAAAGGGTTTTTTATCCATGCGGACATGCCAACCCCATCGTACCTTATCTACTTATTTAACTTTAATTAAGGTAAAAACATAGGGACATTGTTACAGAAATAGAATCATTGACTCTTTGACTTTTTCCTTCGATCTTCGAATTTTACTTTACTTTTATGATACTCGCGAGGAATCTCAAGAAGATAAATTTTAGGTACGTTTTTTATTCTTTCTTAGAATAACGTTATCAATCAACCGTTACATAAGCACAAGACCTAAGTGAAACCTAGTCTATTCCTCCCAAAGAATGTCAGCAACAAGATAAATTCGAATGCAATTTTTCATCGCCTCAACTCGCTAACGATATAAAAGGACCATGGAAGCCAAACATGTCACAGGCTAGAAAGATGACTTGATACTGTAAGACCAATGCTGATAGGTAAGCTTGATAAACGACATCTGAGGACCACTACGTGCCAGCTCCAGCAATGACAGATTTTTTGAACCTCACCTTCTTGGAATAATAAGTGACGTCTATGATGTATAGAACAATTTGTCGAAAATGGGAACTGGTCCTTTGGGACTGAAGTTCGTCTGTGAAATTCTTTTTTGCAGAATTCTCTAAAGTGTCTCTGTGTTTCGAACTTTCGAGTTTTATAAAACAAGCTTGACGATATTTCAGTCTATGTAAATATGATTTGAATTGGTTTTTTTAAACCTAGTAATTCGTTTAAAATAAGTTGTAAGAAAGAAATATTTTTTGCGATTTTGCTCACTTTGCCCAGTTGCTTTTTGTTTCTTTTATTGCGTTAGTAAAATGTCACAATATCGAAGAATGAATTGGAAAATTATCGATTAATTTACTAGCGCTATACAAGATGCTTTGTTCCTCCATTCAACTGGATGACTGTTAAACAATTTATTTGTAAGTGCAAACAATTTTATTGATCTTTGCATACCACCATATTTCTGGTCCTTTGTTGAAAATTTAACAGTTGAATCCTCACCACAAAATCCCAGGAATACAATACAATTCGGTGCGATTTTTTCCCATCCATTAATTTAGTTACTTTTACGAAATAAATTGTTGGACGAAAGTATTTATTTCGATTGTTGGAGCTCGGTGATTGCATAACGCAGTATTTCGACTGGTAATCAATTAATCTTTCAACAATGGGACAAGCTGATGACATGACTGTGTACAATCAATTATTTAGTACTTGACTGTGGACATGTGTATTGATTTTAAATTATATGTTTTTCCTTTGTTTACTTTGGCAGCTGTTTGGTGAGTGGAGGAAATGAGTAGTAAATTAAGTATGGCCCTTAGTGTGGGACGAAACGCGTGTCGATACTTTTGCGCCATCCTATCTTCCTGGCTCGGCGTGCTGTGCTGGCACTGCTGCTGCGGTTGCGAAAACCCTCAAGCGGCGAAAATATAATAACCTTATCTGTAATAATATTCTTTTATTTACACATACTCCTCCTAAACAGGCCACACAAGGAGTAGGCGGGCGTAGTCGCATGGGCCTATTCGTTCGTCTCGTAGTCGTATGGTACTATTGCCATTATTAACGGGGTTAAGTCTCTGACTCCATATTGTTTCGAAGAATTATCTACATAATTGAAGAACTGAACCACACTTTGCCGGACACAAGAATCGATCCCAGGACTCCATGCTCAGCAATCGTTGGTGTGGTAGCCGTAAGGGCGACTGCAGGTTGACGTTACCGAAAAATACTATTAATTCATATTCAAATATAAGCTTAACTTCACCTACCTAATCATCATCATCATCGACAGCCCGACTTCACCCACTGCTGGGCACAGGCCTTGTGCCAATCCCACACTTCTGTGTCAATCCCACACTTCTGTGCCAATCCCACACTTCTGTGCCAGCCTCATCCAGGTTTTGCCTGCAATGGCAACAATGTCGTCTGCCCATCTCGCTGATGGACGACCGACATCTCGTTTTCAAGTCCTTCGACGCCACTGTCATCACTGCACCTATTAATACCTTTGGGATATTGAATTTCAATGTCTAAGCACTTTAATGCATATCACATACTTTCGATATTTAGGATTTCGATTATATTATATAGTTATTATATCTGCAGAGGTAACTATTGAAAATGAAATCTCAATGTCTAAGCTACTCAATAATTGATATCGATCATCTCCATTACCACCATAACGACTTATATTAAGTTAGTTTCAGAACACTTACATATTTCAATAATTAATTCCACTAACCAATATTGGCTGATACAGGCGATATATTCTCTTGGGTCACTTTCGACCTATTTCACCCACTTCACCTCTTTAGATTGCTTTCGTTCCAATTTAACTTTCTTTAACAGCTGTAACGTCTAACTTCATGAAGTGATTTGCTTTTTTTGGTTGGGAAATATCAAATAACTTCTCCTGCTCTGGGCAATGGGCAATGTCAGAATTTCACTGCCTAAAACCCACCCGTGTTCCTTCAGTTGCCTGTGCCAGGGGCCACGGTAACTCTTTCGAACAACCCGCGACCCTGGCAGGCATCAGCCCTAGCGGACCCCATCACTTTGTGCTGATATCTCTTTGACGCGCGTGTACAACACAAGGCTCCGTTGACCCGGGCCTGGTCCTTACCGGACGGCGAGCTACCCATTGCTCGCTGTCCGCAAGCCCGCGCTTACGGTGGCCGGGAATTGGCTCTCAATTCAAATGATATCTGTATCAGTGTTACAAAAATCATTAATGAGTATCACATATTTTCGATATTTAGGATTTCGATTATATTATATAGTTATTATATCTGCAGAGGTAACTATTGAAAATTAAATCTCAATGTCTAAGCTACTCAATAATTGATATCGATCGTCTCCATTACCACCATAACGTTCTAAACGACTTATATTAAGTTAGTTTCAGAACACTTACATATTTCAATAATTAATTCCACTAACCAATATTGGCTGATACAGGCGATATATTCTCTTGGGTCACTTTCGACCTATTTGACCCACTTCACCCCTTAAGATTGCTTTCGTTCCAATTTAACTTTCTTTAACAGCTGTAACGTCTAACTTTATCGATAGTTTAAAATTATTGAATTCGTAGACTGGCTTTTAAAGTTACGATCGGAGTTTGATCTATGGACGTCTTTAAGTGATAGGTGTAAAACTAGATTTGAAGTAGGTCGTTTCAGTATTTAATGGGCAAAGATTATCAACCACTGGACGCCTGAAGGAGGTCATCTTCTTGTCGAGGTAGACCGCGGTGAAGGTGGAGTGATGATCTGATTATCAAAGTGTATAAGAGAATATTAAATCTATTCACCATTTATATTTGACTAGCTTTCAATTACCTACAGACCTTTATTTTCTCTTGGGGAAATCCTCATGAATAGAATAGGACTCTTACTGACTAATACCCAACGGTTCACTCCAGTACCATGAATCGGGGGCCCGGGAGATACTAGTACAGTCGCCGTGTGTCTCAGTAGCCGTGGCGAGCTGGGCCACGGTGAAGCAAAGAGGAACCCCAGCGGGGGCCGCTCGTCCGGGCTGTGCGGTTTAGCGACATCGCGACCTACCTGAGGCGGGCCGCGATGTCCCCCGTGAGGGAGACATTGCGGCTGAGGACAGAGGCCGCGGCGGGAGGGGTTCTCCCTTCCTTCTGCGGCCTTGACGGGGCCGCCACCGTGAGATGGCGGACGCGGCGGGGCCGCAGGGGAAGAGGTGTGTCGGTGTTTCGTTGCCGCTCTCCCTATCCTCTGCGGCCGTAGCTCCCCCAACGCGGGGGGCATGCGGGGCCTGCCTGTAAGGCGAGCGTGGAGGCCAGCAGGCAACGGGTGCGGGGGCTCCGTTGCCTGTTTTGCACAGGCCTCCACCTTGTGGGACGGGAATGGCCAGGTGTTCCCGGCCATTCCCGTAGCCCCCCAACCTGGGGGGCATGCGGGGCCCGCCATACCATCTTGGCGGGCGTGCGCCGGGAGGGCCGTGGAAGTAATTGATTTCCCATAACCCTCCCATTACGGCGTTTGTAGGAACACCGCTGAGTTTTAGTGGGTATACTGTCCTTAATCCGACAGGGAGTCCCACATACCCCGCCTCGGCCCCCGCGAGACGGGGATGCATAAAGCATTTCTCAGCGAGAAAAAAAAAAAAAAAAGGCGCAGGTCCTCCCAATATGTCTCGCATATACAGGCTGTTAAAGAAATTGCGTGCCATAGCTTATAGGTTCAGTTTCGATAAAGCAAACCGTAAAAAATAAAAACAAATTACTTTTTTATTTGCTATTTAACTATTAAGCTATTTAATTACTATTTGCTATTTAATTAGTAGCTACTACATTAGGTTCATCTTGTGATAATTTTAGTTTTGTTTTTTTTTTACTTTTTTTGAAGGTATTTTTTTTACGGGTTCCTTCATCTATACTGAACTCACCCTGAAGCTATGGCACACAATTTCTTTAACACCCTGTATACCCACATGCCTAGAAAAAAGATGTGATATTACAAAAAAAAACCAAAAGCCAAAGCCAAGCCAAAGCCATTAAGAACGAAAATGCAAAACGATAATTTTATTGTACACGCATTCGTACATAAGAAAGCTTTTTATTGTGAAAACTGCACGGACAAAACCTTTTGAGTTAGGGTAGGTAGTGTAAAAAGTGTAGAAATAATAGTGCCAATGACACACATGAACAAAGTGTTTATAATTAGCATCATATTATCAGACTCTAAGAAAGTGGAACGGACTTGTGTAAAGTACATACAATCAACACTATTCTAAGTTTTAAAATAATTATCACGTAATAAATTAAGTTAGATTAAAATTGCTTATTAGTCTTACAGGCTAGATTGTAATTAATTATTAAGAACCAGGTTCTTTTTAATAAAGGATAAAAAAATATGTGACAACTGTAAAAATGTTATGCATCAATCAGCTATGTATCAATGGCCTTCTCTCCTTTCCCGTCCATTTTACAACTTCGTTTCGTCTTGGAATAATATCGCCCTTGTGATCTTAACTATGTAAATCCGTCATCACAGTTTGATATACAATGAATAACATCCCTGAAACTTTGTCCCCCAACTTCCTGATTTCATCTGAAACCAAATGACAAGAAATCTACATTAAAAATCCATTACACAAGAAAACAGGGAACAACATTAAAAGGGAATCAATTCAATAAAAGCCGATGATTGGTTGATCTGATTTTACGCGCTCCCTGCGTCACTACTTCCACTACTGAACTTTTAATGCAAAATCGTTTATGGAGTTAGTCACCTAATGGCCCGGAAACTGAACGTAGGTCTTGAACGCCAAGAAATAATACACTTTTAAGACTTAAGTTATCTTTCCCAAATGCGAGACGTTTAACTTCGTTAAGAATGTTCCGCACATTTTTGTGACACTTTATGGATTCAAGTGAGCGTAATTTTTAATTTCGTGCCATGTTATTGTTTTTGTAGTGGAAGGAATTTTTAACATCAAACGTTCTTTTTTGCATTATAACGAAAGAAAAGAATTTAATTTATATATCTATGTGAATAAGAAATATTTTATTAAAAGTTTTTTTTTCCGGATTATCTACCGTAGATCTTTCACATTATTGTTAAAAGTAAAAATAACGTAGCCTATCATCTCACATAATCCATGGTAGTTGGCAAAGGTTAAGTTATTAATATATTGCTGAATGAAATAGTATCAATTTCTTCTTACACCGTGCGTAGTAGTTATTTACTTGTAGCGGTATCTACAACGTCACATGCGAACAACGCGTTATACTGACGTCACGCAAATCCTGCATCTCGCAAGCAGAGTTTACCGCGCAATTAGCATAGATACAATTTCCCAACATCAATCGTTGGGCAATAGCCCGCCAGACACAACACCCGTCTGGTCGGAGGATCCTCCCTTTTCTATGGAGGTTGAGTGAACTTTACACCCTGTTCCTCATACCTCCAAATACTTATTAATTTTATAGATACTGTCTTTATACAGAGTGGCGATTAGGTTATCACATTAAACAGTATAGCGATTATTACAAGTTGTTATCAGTCTGTTAAAATAATTAAATAAACAATTTTATAAAAACAGAAAACTGAATTTATAAAAAACTCAAACTCAAATCAGTTATTGCAATTAAACCATTTCAGGCACTTTTGAATTGTCAACATTTTAAATAGTCGGTCAGTTAGTCAGAAACTGAAGCTAGTTGCCCATTCCAAAACGTAGATCTCTTTGGAGAAGAACGGGCAAGAAACTCCAAGGACACTCTTTTAAATCAAGATATTATTACAAAATCTAGGGTACATTATTCTTATTGCTTCTACATGTGAGAACAATGAAAAAAAGAACAATTTAAAATATAAAATTAAAAATAAGCCCTGGCAGTTAAGAGATGACCAGTCTCAACTGACGGCGCCCGTTCACGAACATGACGCGTGGATCAGCACCACCCAGCTCAACCATTTCGTAGGGAACCGAATGATCCAACACACGCGCCACCACCAGTGAGACATTTAAGTGAGCATGACATATTCTCAACTGCCATGCTCTTTCAAGTCAACATCAAAATATCATAAAAACGGATCCATGGTTCTTACATTTACAAAATTTAAAAAAATGCTTCTAATTTATACAAAACTATAGGAATAATCAGGAAGACGTATTTAATATTTAAGTATTAAGAATTAAATCTTGATTGAATAAAATAAACATTACGTTCGTAATGTCAGAAACACAAAAAAAAGGGGAAGCAGCTGAATACCAGTATTTTACATGGAGCGACTGCCTTTCTGACCTCCACAACCCAGTTGGTGGGTAATACGATACTCCTTGGTAAGACTGGTTGTCAGACTTTCGGGCTACTGACGACCCGTAAGACTATCTAAGATCCACGAATGACAGCCGGGGCTAACGTGCTTTTTTTTTTTTCAAACTCATACTTTTTATTGCATTCATGTGTACATTTCGATGTTACAACATATATCCGTAAGTACGTGAGTCACATGTAATGTTTCGAATCTGAACTACTGGGCCGCTCATTAGAATGCCGGTTCTAGTCAATGTAAAAATTCCTATTCAGGTCACAGGTAGTTGTAATAGTATTTTATGTTTATAGTTTTTAAGTTTATAAAATTAATAGAAATTTTAAAATTTCAAAATCTATAAAAAATCTGTTTTTTTATAGATTTTGGTATTTCATTCATTATTGTGAGAATCAAAAACTTTACTGTTCGCCAGTTTGGCTGTTTTACTATGAAGCTATAATTGTTTAATGTTGATAGTAAATAGGTAAAGGATAAAGGTAATCAATCCTGTTTAAAAAACTTCGTCCATTTTGCCACCAAGCCGGAAAAATTCAACAAGAAAACAAATTCCAACGTAACTTTACACTTCTAATTCCTAGACTGGTTTTATTTTCAGAATGCAAGTGACTCATCCATCGCAATGCGTTTAACTTCAATGAGACGAATTAATTGCTGGAATCGAATGGAGACTTCGAGATGGTTCGAGATCAGTAAATCAATCGGTTAACCGCTCTTCGAAGGATTTAATGCATTATTTATAAAGCGAATTAAAGACACTGAGATTTTTATCTTATTTCTTTTTAAACGATTTGAATTCATTTTCTCTTTTAGGAGCTTCGATCAAGAATATTCTTGGAGTGAAACATGTAGTAATCAACTTCATTGTTTTGGTTGTTCATTTTGTTTTGCAAATGCGGTAGGTAGTATTAATTGGTTTATGAATATTCAGAGTAGGTACACCATATCTGAAGTAATATTATAAAGAGAAATGATTTGACTTTTTGTAAGATTGTTTTTACGCTTTCAAGCTAAAGCGGCTGGATGGATTCGGATGAAATTTGGCACACCGATAGACCGTGACCTGGATTAGAACATAGGTTAATTTTTATCCCGATATTCCATAGGATCAGCATTTATGCGGGTGAAACCGCGGGACGCAGCTAGTTATCCAATAAACAGATTAGTTTTGTTATAGGTACATAAGTACCTAGTTGTGATCTGTTCAAACCATTACCGTGTTTTTGAGTAATGACAAACTGTCTTACGTATAACGAAGCCTGGTTTGATGGTTTTAAAAAATATTTTTTTATAATGTGGCCACATGTGAACTACGCATCGTACTGAGGTCACGCAAAATTCTGCATCGCGTAAGCAGAGTTTACCACGCAAATAGCATATATACAATGTCCTGACATCAATCGTCGGGCATAATCCAATCCAGTCTGCTCCTTGCTGCCCTCTCCCAGCGACGCCCGAAGCCGAAGTCCACATGCTCTTTTTTTTTGGATGGGAAATCTTCAAATGACCTCTCCCGCTCTGGGCTGAGCGGAAGGGCGTGTCAGACTTTAACTGACTAAAACCCACCCGTGTTCCTTCAGTTGCATGTGCCAGGGGCTACGGTATCTCTTTCCAACAACACGCAGCTCTGGCAGGCATCGGCCTTAGCGGACCCTGTCAGTTCGTGCTGATATTTCTTTGAGGCGCGCGTGGAACACAACGCGCCGTCGCGTCGACCCGGGCCTGGTCCTTACCGGGCGGCGAGCTGCACAGGGGATGCCCTTAGCGTGTAGTTGTTTAGTTTTATAGTTTTTTTAAGCCTTAGCTGGAGGCCTTTACTTATTGAGGCACCCATAGGCAAGCCCAGCTAAGCAGAAGAAAACCTCCTCGGTTGAACTGTGAGATGCCGTTCCAAAATATACCACACAGTGGTACAAACTACGCTCAAAACTCAGTAATTCGTAGGATGCTAAGTAATTTTAACAAGAGATTTTCTCATCTTGATATATTTAACACCAAAAAAGGGACATTCAGGAATCAGGAAGCAATTAATAACGTCAGTATGTGACGAATTGACAAATAAATCTAAACTGCATTGAATAGGACGTATACAGACAATCTCCACATACCTACCACTATAACATATTCACACACCCATTCGCAACTCCTCACGCACACTCCTACACACTCACACACACTGTACACTTAGAAATGCTTAGTTGGTGCTACCATTTCACATAGCTCTGTATGTTGTTTCTGCTGCATGTAGGTATATGTATAGTTAATAAATTGTAAATCCGTAATTGGCTGTAAGACTAGCTTATATATTTTAAGCAAAAATTCAGAGAGCTGTGGATTTTGTGAATAATAAATAAATAAATTAAAAAAAAAAAATCGTCGGGCAGTTGCCCACAAAACACACCACCCGTCTGGTCAGAGAAACTTCACTCGTCTTCCGAAGACGAGTGAAGTTTACATCCTATTCGTTATAACTCTGTAATAACAAAACAATTTATAACGTGACTTGTAAAAAAAGGTATTTCAAATAAATCCCGTTGGTTCTTTGACCTTTAGTATCTCATAATGAAAGGTCGAAAACTTGCACTAGCGACCTTCGGCAAGTGGCTTAGTATCTTTGAATAGTAGTTGTTATAATACAGGTTTGTTAGCGTTAGAACTTTGTAAGCGTATTCAGGTTGTAATCCGCTGATCCTCTTACAACGATATTAGGAAGTAATCTCTCTACACAACCGTAATGCTTTTAAAATAATATTAGAAAGTTATATGGAAGCTTGCAGTAGCAATTGGTGTCATTTCAGTTCAGTTCAACAACATTCATTGCTTTGTTTACGTCATTGAACAGACACATTTTTCGAACATATATGAAGCAATGGATTACCAATATGCTTCAAAATTATTCAGATTGAGATTACTAGTGTGTTATGCAATTAGGATGCTGCTTCGTAAAGATCATGTCGAAACAACAATATGCTATAAGTATTTAAAGTAAATATTAATATGTTATATACGTAAAATGTTCATAATAAATTCTCTAAATAATGGTAAAAACTGGTAAAAAATGGTAAAATCAATCATTGTGAAGTTTAGAAGCTCTAAGCGGTCACACAGACAGATACGAAAAGTGACTTGTGTGAGCACTATGTACTTTCTATAAAGCTACCATTTACTGGGTACGTCTTTCATTGACTTGAATATGCCCTGGCGGCTGTGAGTATATCATGCTCACTCTAATGTCTCGCTGGTGGTGGCGTGTGTGTTGGATCATTAAGTTCCCTCCAAAATGGTTGAGCTGAATGGTGCTGATCCATACGTCATGTTCGTGAACGGGCGCCGTCAGTAGGGACTGGTCATCTCTTAGCTGCCATGGCTTATTTTAATTTTTAATTTCTGAATTGTTTTTATGGTTTCTATAACGAACGCTTTTAACGTGCACGTATTTCTATATCGTTCTCACATGGTTAATTTAAACACGAATGATGTAATCAAATATTTTGTTACAATTTTATGATTTAAAAGAGTGTCCATGGAGTTTCTGGACCGTTCTTCTCCATAGGTACCTACGCTTTGGAATGGGCAACTAGCTTCATCTTTCTGACTGACCGAACCTTTGACAATTCAAAAGTGCCTGTAATAGGTTTAGTTGAATTAAATGATTTGAGTTTGAGTTTGTACTATATGTAGAACAGATATAGTGTAAATACTTTGATGCTAGTGCTCATAATATGGTAAAGTGTATTTGTTAGCGAATAGAAAAACGTCTTTATAGGTTTACTTTCCTTTGATCCTTTTGTTCGTAAATAATTGCATCAACAATTTGACTTCACTTGATTGTATAATATAACAAAAATGTTTCTAATAATTATTGTAGTGTAGCGATTATTAAACCGAATAAAGATAAATAATTTGTTGCTAGGACCAGAGGGGCAATTCTCGTAATTTTAAGAACTTTCACAGGCCGATCCCAGTCTCAATCTGTCAAAAATACATCTTTCCCTACAATTTGACAAGTTTTTGATATTTGTTTGTCGCCGAGATGAGACTGCGACTAGATTTTGATCGTTTTGAGTTCTGATCTGAGCTCCACAAACCAGTTACTGTGTAACACGATACCCCTTGGTAAGACTGGTTGTCAGACTTTTGGGCTTCTAACTACCCTTAACGACTGTCAAAGATTTACGAATGCCGGAATGCCGGAACCAATGGCTTAACGAGCTTTCCGAGACACGGAGGGGTCTCGATATGTAATGGACAGTCACCCAGTGATAAATCAACCATACCTCGATCGACCCGTGCGGGTGTTTTTAGTTCACCACGAGCCCCTTACAAAACGAGCGTATTCCCTCTAAAACTGTGCCCTATTGTAATAGCCCTTAAATCGCATAGATACCAAAGTCCAGTCAAATAAATCCTAGGTACTAATATTATAAATGCGAAAGTTTGAATGGATGGATGTCTATTACTCTTTCACGCAAAAACGACTGAATGGATTTGGATGAAATTTGGCAGACAAATATTTTATAACCAGGATTAACACATAGAATACTTTTTATCCCGATATTTCCATGGGATCGAAACTTATGCGGGTGAAACCGCGGGGTGTAGCTAGTAAATAATAAAATAAAAAGCACTTTTGAATGTCAAAATTTACGTTCGTGTAGTCACCTCTTCCAAAGGGTAGTTTCGTATGGAGAAGAATGGGCAAGAAACTCCACCGTTACACTTTTAAAATGTTTTACAAGGTTTTGTATGCATTCACTATATAATTTTATTATATTATCTGCGCCCCGCGGTTTCACCCGCATAAGTTTCGATCCCGTGGGAATATCGGGATGAAAAGTATCCTATATGTTATTCCTGGTTATAAACTATCTGTATGCCAAATTATATCCAAATCCGTTCAGTACTTTTTACGTGAAAGAGTAACAAACATCCGTCTATCCATCCATCCATACAAACTTTCGCATTTATAATATTAGGAGTAGTTGAATGTGAAGCCGATGCACCTAGAATAAAATTACTCTACATAATTATCTAAATTATTATCTATTACACAACTCATGTTATTAAATATGAAGTAATTACATAACATGATTAATTGATTATGACAATGAGCTAAATAGATCACAATAAAATAAATGCATCAATATTTTAATTTATAGCTCGCATCCACTGCCTATTCGCATTGGAACAGCAAGCCAATAATTGTATTGGCTCGCGTTTCCACATCCATAACTGTGTTTCATCGTGTGATAAATGTGTTTATGTATTGTAGGGGCATATCAAACACAGTGTTTGACACACAGGCGTGGTGCAAAGCATTCTGGAAAGTGTTACGATTTATATTCGAAAATGAAGGTTGACAAATTCTAGAACGACCAACTTTATTATTTTGGAAATAAATCTAGGTATGAATAAGAAACTAAATTCTAGTTTTTGTTATATCAAAAAGCCTAAATCTCAGATCAACTATGTAAAATATAAATAACTAAATAAAATAATTTATCAATGAACAGAATACTTCGTTAAAGCTTAAAGTAGATTTCTCCGAAAACAAACTAAAATAAGGTAGTCTACACACAAAGCAATCACTTCAAGAATTCTTAGGAAAGATTCAAAGTTTAATTTCGATCTAAGGTTAGGTATTCGAAATCTTAACCTTGGAAAAGTGGACGGTATTTAAAGTTACTTACCTCATAATACTGGCATCTTGCCTACAAGTTTACAAAGGCTTTTATTTCACCACTTAAATTCGAAATCTGTAAGATCTACGCAAATATCCTCAATTAAAATGAAATAAATATTCGTTTGAGAAAACTCTTGTAAATGCCAAAGGTAAAAATAATTTCTGGTATTATTGACGAAAAAAGAGATAGCTCAGAATGGTATTGAATCTAAGGGCCCGATCACATGAACCAAACCACACCACATCGCAGCGACAAAATGTGGGCAAGCAGTGATTACGTGTGAATAGTGTCACTGCAGTTTTTTCCAGTTGCGTTGTGGTCACTACATTTCGATGTAGTTGCGTTGTCGCTAATAGTTGCGATGTGGTTACGTTGTGGCTAGTATTTGCAGACAGACAGATCGACTCCGGCCTTCGTTGTATTTGCGATGTGGCGGGCCGCTAGTGCGCAGTCTCGCTGGTGGTTGCGTTGTGGCTGCGACGTGTCTTTGATATGGCCTACTACAACTATAATATAATATCCCTGGACATTTCACACAGCGCCATCTAGTCCCAAGCTAAGCAACCTAATGCTTGTGTTATGGTAACAAGATGGCTGATAAACTACTTATTGTATACATTTTTTTTTTTTGTAAATACATACATATTATAAATAGAAAAACACCCAGACTCAGAACAAATACATGTAGGACTTACAAATATTTGTTCTGTGCGGGAATCGAACACGCGACACGCAGCGCAGTAGTCCGATCGCTCAGCCACTACGCTAACCGTGTTGTCTAAGTGGTAAACTATTCATTTTCAAACAAATAAGCACCCGTCCACGTGTTTTCCTTGTGATGTGGTGGTGGTCGTATGATCGGGCCCTAAAACAATAATACCGCGGGTAATTTAGCGCTGAATGACAACAGAACTATAAATAATCTGAAGAATGAATGATTTCATGAGATAATCCTTAAGTAGGTACTTACTATCATATTTAGGCTCATAGTTTAATCCATAATTCGCCTGAGAAACTCTATTGTAACATAGCATCACGCCAGTAATCCTCGGCGGGTTAGACAGTGGCGTACCTACAGTAACACCCACATTTCGTCACTAATGTTTAAATCCCATGTGTCGGCGCATCACATCTCGTCGGGGTTCCGAACACGGTACGCGACGGCCGCTTCGCGCCCTCCACGCCACTCAGCTCACAGACGTGCTCGACCACAGGCATATCAATGTTTCTTTTATTTGACGGCACGGTTGGCGCAGTGGTTAAGCGATTGACTGCTGCGCTGCGTGTCGCGGGTTCGATTCCCGCACGGAACAAATATTTGTTTGACCTACATGTATTTGTTCCGAGTCTGGGTGTTTTTCTATCTATAATATGTATGTATTTACAAAAAAAAAAATTTATATAAGTAGTTTATCAGCCATCTTGTTACCATAACACAAGCATTAGGTTGCTTAGCTTGGGACTAGATGGCGCTGTGTGAAATGTCCAGGGATATTATTATTATTTGTTTTGTTTTTTCGTTAATATTTCAATTATGGTATTACACCTATTTTAATACAGTTCACTACTTCTTTCATTATAAGTCCCGATTGAGCCCATTCGTGTCCATTGAGCCCATGTAATAGGTACGCTTGTTACCATCATCCGGGCACAAACCAGCTATTCAGAAATTCCTGATGGAGAAACCCAGTAACACTTTGCCCGACCTGAGAATCGAACCCAGGACCTCATGCTCAGCAGTGGCGTTTACGACCACTCATCATTCATCATCAACCAACCACCCAACTTGTTTTTTTTTTGTGTGTTTATGTCCTTTTTTTATGCGTCATGTTTGCCGCAAATAAATGCTTTTTCTTTCTTTCTTCTTTCTATCATTTTAGCCCGGAATCACTTACTGCTGGGTATAGGCGTCACCTTTCGTCTGCCATACTTCCCGGTTTTGTGCGTCTCTCATCCAGGTGTTTCACGCGACTTTGACGATATCATCAACTCAGTGCGCTTTTGGACGGCTCTGCTTTCTTTGGCCGAACGTTGGCCACCATTAGGTCACAGCTTTACTCCATCGGCCATCTCTTCGTCTAGCTAAACGAGAGCTTACGCTTACTACTAGAGCTTACGACCACTACACCAAGTCTATTGTAGTCGTGATATAACCACAAATTGGATTCAGTTCAAGTTTATGTAAAGCCGTTAACACAACAACCCAGATTCTAATCTCGAACTGGCAACAAGCGTCCTGCACGCCACATCCGTGTGTCCATTCATAAGTACATGTGGAATAGTCAACGGCCGGCTATACGGGCTGACAAATGACGTCCGAATATGAGGTCAGTGGTGGACAATGATAATGTCGCCAGTAACAAATGGAGGGCTGCAGCGAATAGCGGCACTGTCGTGATTTGAGGATTACGATATATTATTACCCGACGACACTATCGGGCTGAGGTTAGATGACACGCGATGTAGCATGTCCAGACGTCCGAATTCTGAGAGTTTATTGCTAAGGAGTTCTAGGTCTGTTACTGAAGTTTTGGTTGAGATTTAGTGCTCCAGTTACTGGTCCTTTGAGATGGGTCTCAAGTTTTGAATAACCTTTAGGAGTCTGTGAATGTTATTGGAAGGTTTGTTAATGTTTCAGACTTATCTTACATAAATTTACTAAAACAATAAATCAGAAACAAAGTACTGTGAGAGTATTACGAGCTGTCAGTCCCGGGACGAGGAAATTCAACCAACTTTTATCATATTACTTCAATAATTTTCCAATATATATATAATAATTTACATTTATTTCCTTCTCACTTCGGTTGTCAGCCGAAACAGACTCGGTTTTTTTTTCTTACTGTTTTTATAAATCAATGTTTGTCTCGTAATTCTCCCATCTATTTTTCAAAGTATTCATAAAGGTTGTAGTTAAGCACAAAATAGGCTGTAATTTCTACAGTACCCACCAATGCACCTGAAACTAATCCGAATTGTCACTTACAGTTTTGCAAAAATATTAACTGAATTGATAATTTGAGAAGATTATTCCTGCTCTACTCTGAAATGAAACACAAGAATAAATCTGGCACCAATGTTACAAAATTAACAATAACACTACACTCATCTACATTAAACTGTTTATACCTAGCAGACGCCTTTTGCTCTCCGAGCTTAGGCAAAGCTCCAAAATGTTATCAAGTCGAGATATATTATCCTTGAGGCCACGTCACAATGACGCATTTGGTCTTTATGCCTAGGCTAGCAATATCACAAACTTGGTTTAATACTTATTACTGTACGCACCAACCAATTTATATCTATACACCGTGTTCCGGACGATAAACATAAACTTCGAATTCTTTATTAGAAGCATTTGATAGATTTATCATTTTAATTGCACTATGTGGCAACATAGGCCAAATTAAGAACCTTTCTTACTGCACAGCTCAATTAAATATCATTAAATTAAATTACAAATATCTTTGTAACGAAGCGTTTTTAAGTACTACTTCCTTTGTTAGATTTGATTTGTAAAAGCTATAGAAGCATTTGCTAAAGTTTATGGATAACGTGAAGAACACGGTGCAAATAATCAGCCTATACTTAATGTTCCCACAGCTGGGACACACACAGACACATATTACTTTGTTTTTTTTTTTTTCTGATCCTTCGAATCATTCTTCTCCATCCCTGTAATTTGAAGCTAGAAAAAACAGTAATTAGATGCTTTCATAAATTATATCGCAATAATGATCATTTATTGAAAATACTTCATAAAAAACAAACCATTACTCCTTTATTTAATTCCATCTGCAACATTAATTTGTTTAGAACGCATGACATTTGCAGCTCGGTTCAAATGTTTCAAACATAATATTGGCGCCGATTCCCTTGTTCACTAACTAAACTAAAATTATGTTCAAAGCATCTTTTTCCTTCTATTTAATTTAGAAAAGGACAGAAAATAAATATTAGTTTAGTCCTGTCAAACTAGTCAGCGCCTGACGTAAATTGACGTATTTTTAGTAGCCATGTTCTTAATCACGTCTAATCTGTCTATGGAGTAGGTATCTTAATTTGACAGAACTACACTAATATTTTATCTTCTGTCCTTTTCTTAATGAAATAGAAAGAAAAAGATGCACAGAACTTAAATTTAGTATAGTTGGTGAACAAGGGAATCAGGGCCATTGTGTAGGGAATTAATTATTCTATTGGTACTGTTGAATTCCATTTCAAACTAAATTGCATCATAACAATCGAATGAACAATCACTTTACGAAATATTGCTGAACAAACTCCATTTTATGCGTATCAAAAACATCAGTGTTTCCAGAGAAACCTTTTTGGAATGTTTGCTAACGTTTACCGGGAAAGTTACGTAAATATACGTTGAAGGAAATGTGGTAAAAAACGGTTTGAATCGTGAACTGTTTGCTTTTGGGATCAACAATTTATCGATTGGAGATTTTGTTGCGCAAATAATGTACCGATACTTTTTATTACAGATACATACATAACTCACCCCTTCTTCTCATGAGAATAGGTAGAAGCTACAGAAGGCTACCTGCTACGATCCTTACGTACTTACTCTACTCTACTTCTTTCGCTTCATTTACGTTCATACATCTATACACGCATGGCGTGCCGGTTGCGAGGACTACGCACCTGACCCTGAGTGAAAGGACTTTCAACAATACATTTTCCACACCGCGAATATTTTATTTGAGCTGTTCGGTCTGAATTTGTGAAATAGCATCAATGGCCCATGAATTGGTGAGCGAGATATAACATAACATCACGCCAGTAATCTCCGAAAGGTAAGGCAGAGGCGTACCTATAGTTCACCCACATTTCGCCAGGGGGCCTAAAAAGGCCACTTGAAGCAATACCTCTAAAAGCTATTCATTTCCTGAATTCCCAGCAGATCATTAGCAATTCCTCTAATTTTCGTAAAATTTCATTTCATATTTGGTGTAAACACACACACACACACAAAATTACATTTTTTATTTTTTCGAAATTAAAAAATGTAATTTTATCGGTAAATTTTTCATTACAGTTTTTATTAATCAAATTAGTTTTTTAATTTTTTATTTCTACCGTCTAAATGTTATATCATTGTGTTATGAATTGCACACAGATCATATTATGAATTGTCAGTTTGTGACCATTTTACGATTTTTAATGTGATTCATAAATTGTTATCCTATCTATTATGATTCTGCCAAAGTGGCCTTTTAGCCCCCCTGGTGCTCAGTAACGCCTGCAACCACTAGACCAATGAGAAAGTCAGTTTTTATAAAAGGTCTCGTATAATATTAGCAGATTGAAATATTCTTACTACGTGAATTAGCACCAATGGCCCATGTATTAGGGAGCGAGGTATCTTCAACACAAATTGCTAATGACATAAAAAAAACCACCCTGTTAACTTCGCTATCACCCAAATGTGTTTATACATTACTTCTACTTCTAGGGATAAATACGGGTGTAATGGTCTCTTCGTTTGTCTTGTATTTTCTTTTTTGTAGATAACAACACAAAAACAGAAACAATGGCAAACAGCCAATGCGAGCGGACTTCACCGTTTAATGTGATTAGTAATTAATTTATTACACGTTCAAGCTTGGTTAAAGTGTTTCTACTGAAAGCTGAAGTAATTGATGACAACAAATTGAATTGAAAAAAATAAAAGAATTGTAAGAACCTTGCTGTGGAGTTAAAAAAAAAGCTAAGTAAACCGTACTCGATCGGTAACTAATATGAAAGCGCAAGTATGGTTCTTTATTGAACGAAATTAAAGAGTCTGAATTTGGATTTTTTGGATTTTGATAATATCAAAATCCAAAAAATCCAAATTCAGACTCTTTAATTTCATTTCTTCTTTAATTTTTTATTTCTCTAATTTCCAAGGTACAGACGCCAGCCAGCAGGTCAAGCTACCCGAAACTGTCAAATTTTCGCAATCAATCTTGGACCATAATGCTTCAGCGATAAAGTTGAAAATCTATTAAAGAAATTTGACAGATTGTAGTAGCTTGATGTGCTGGCGTCTGTACATAAATAAAAGTAAAGTAAAGTAAAATAAAACTTGTAACTTGTAACTGATTATGAACTTTATTTCAGGCCATCCTTATATTATGTCCTTTAGCCTTTGTAAAGTATAACTTTTAGTTTACATAAAACTTTATTAAGATCAGAATTATACCTTCTAAACGAAACCAGTGCATACATACCGCTCAAACTCTTCACATGTTTCTAAAGAACATTATGGGATACACAAAATACTTGGAAAACTAAGACCTCGAAATTCTCAAAGACGGCACACTAGACAGAGCTCTCAAAACCTGACAACATCAACATCCCTGTCCTTCAATTTAAGACAGCAAACCAAATAATAACACAAAGTCTGTTATTTAAAATACACGTTCCCCAAACTTGCTCTGTAAACAGTGCAGTCTCTTTGAGACTTCGAAAGTTAAGTTTAGACTTCGGGTGATACCGTGAGAGCTTTCAAAAACGACTTCGACAAACACCACTGCAAACAGAGAGCATAAACGTTTGCTTAACGTTAAATAATACTATACGGAACCCGCATCAGAAGGAATTCGTGCTATTCTAGTATTCTTGGATGTTTACTTGCCCCTGATTTTAGTGTGGTCTAATGGAAGTATGTTTTGCAGCTAAAACAATAGTACTTAAGCGGTTGATAAGCAATATGTGTGCTGTCTTTTGAGGTCAACATTTTAAGTGCATTCAAACATTTAACAGCCCAAGGAATACATCGTGAGGAAACCGGCATGTCTTAAAACCAATTTTTTTTTTTTGACATTAGACAAAAGGACCAACCCGCACCGGGACAGCCCAGCCTGAGTCCCAGCAGTGGGAACATTATCGGCTTATTATGGTACACAACACTTTGATTCAACCTATTTTAATTCTTTAAAAGTATAGTAAGTAAGTACGAAGGTGTCGATGGTGCTTGAACGATTGAACATCCTTACAAGTGAACAGTTACAGAACATCCTTATAAGTGTTAGTAAATACTTAGAACTATGTTAGTAAACCATAAAAAAACAAACCAAATCAAATTGACACGTGGAGTGCGTTACATTCAGAATGAAGTTGTAGCTTGCTTGGTTACGGAGACCGCTCTGTTTCCTAGGATGGCATGAAAGCTATCAATCCGACGAATTGATAATTGACATTGAATTGAATAACATCAGCAGGACAGTTCTCGTAATTTAAAACATTCAAAATCTAGTCGCAGTCTCATCTCGGCGACAAACAAATGTCAAAAACTTGCCAAAATGTAGGGAAATTAGAAGTATTTTTTGACAGATTAAGACCGAGATCAGACTGCGAACGTTCTTAAAATTACGAGAATTGCCCTTCTGACTGTGAACGTTTTTAAATTTACCAGAATTGCCCCTCAGCTTTTAACATGAATTATGTGTTTCTGATCAAGGGACCAGTCAGTTTTCTCGTATTATTATTATAAGCATATTATGTGTAGTCCCACTGCTGAGCAAAGGCCTTCCTTCTCCCCTTCCACTTTTCCCGGTCTACTGCGATTGTGGGGCAATCCTTTAAGAAGGAGTCCAGCTCATCTCACCATCTCTTTCTGGGTCTGCCGCGTAATCGTTTGTGCTATTTCAAAACCAGACAATGTTTCCTGTTATTTGAGATCTAATAATGGGTAAAAATCCAATCCAATTTGTTTTTGCGTATTGCTTCCCCGACTTGCGACAGATGTGGCCAGCCCAGTTCCAGTATAGTCCAGCAGCTGGGCAGTCAGCGGCCACTATTTATGTTTTGGAATACAGACGTCAAATCCATTGAGTCGGAAGACATCAGCAGCAGAAAAAAATATATTTTGGTTTGCCTTATACAATTAGATACCTTCTAGCGTAAATGATACGTATGTATGTCTGTTCCAATCTATTAAGTAGGTTATCTTACCTCATATCCTTACCTTGCTAGTTAATCTTTCTAATACCAGGTTGATCTAGCAATTTGTCCGTAAGCAAATAATCTCGCCATGACACGATACAAAGGTGAATTCTACCTAATTTCCTAGACTTATTTACTACCCCAGCTTTGTCTGCGGTTCAGCCTGTGTGAGAATTATTTTAACTATTATACTGTATGAAAAATGCGCTGTTTTTTTTTGGCTGGTTCTGTTTAATAATTATTTTAGTTAGTAGTTATAACGTACTAAACATAAGGAGATAGGTACACTCTGATTGCCGTTTTCAACATATTTTTTTGATGCAAAGTATGTGTTGACAATTGTAAATAATTATAATGATCAGTAAAGGTTTCCGATTTTAACATTCAAAAACTGTAAGTAACTTTATCACACGTAAACTTACACAGTCCTGTGAGGCAATTCCCATATTTTTAAGAACAGTCGCATTTTAATCTCGGTCTCAATCTCTATAATTATCTATATAATTATAATTATATAGATTATAATAATTATTATAATCAATATAATTACCTATAACTTACCTACCGTTATGTCAAGTTTTTGACATTGTTTGTCGCTAAGATTAGATTGCAAATAGATTTTAAACGTTTTTTATTACGAGATTTGGCCAACTCGCTTCGTAGCTCGATGACTACTAGCTCTGCACTACATCTTACAATTAAAAATAACTTTTGCCCCACTTAGAAATAACGATAATATTATAACCGTCATTTCTAAGTGTTTCCAAAGTAAAATAATACATTCAGTTGCCATAATTAAAACACATTTAAAAGTTTCTTACAATATCAATCATTTGTGCTCTGACAGTGTTGCCACAGTGGATATTATAATTCGGTATTAAATTAAATCTAAACTTCCTTTATATACGATGAGTTTTAGTAGAATTCACAATTTATTTTCAATGAATAAGGCAAATCTATCTAGAAAATACGAAATATTTATTTGAAATTAAAATATGAATTAGAAACAAGCTAACATGAAAAATGACAGACTTTCGGGCTTCTGACTACCCGTAACGACTGTCAAAGATCCACGAATAACAGCCGGGACCAACGGCTTAACGTGCTTTCCGAGGCACGGAGGGGTCTCGGTATGTAAAGATGGTCACCCATCCACAGACCAACCGCGGCAAGTGTAGCTTAACCTGACCGATCGACCTGTGCGGCTGTTATTATTTAGCCACGGTAATAATGTTTCAAATGAAGACAACAATTATAAGGTTATAACTATTACTTCTACCAATTTCAATTAATCTTTGGTTTGAGGTTCCAAGTAAATTTGTAGTTAAGTATAACTGGTGGTTATTAGTAAAACACTAACAACCTCTCAGAACATATTACTACAACATCATAAACAACAACTTTTGTTCTATGACTTTACAAAACATAATACATTTACCAAAACAGACCTTCAAGAATTCGTTGTTCTATCTAACCCCTGTTCCCTTCCGCTGCATTTTGTACTAGACACGGCAATTTGTCTGCCTAAATAGCGCTTTCTTTTGCTTCGCGTAGAGTTCGTAACATTAAGAGTCTGAAGATTAAGAGTCTGATGAATTATCAAAAGTAACACCAACAGCGACACGGTTGACGACACGGTGGGCGCAGTGGTTAAGCGATTGACTGCTGCGCTGCGTGTCGCGGGTTCAATTCCCGCACGGAACAAATATTTGTATGACCTACATGTATTTGTTCCGAGTCTGGGTGTTTTTCTATCTATAATATGTATGTATATACAAAAAAAAAAAAATGTATATAAGTAGTTTATCAGCCATCTTGTTACCATAATACAAGCATTAGGTTGCTTAGCTTGGGGCTAGATGGCGCTGTGTGAAATTTCCAGGGAAAAAAAATAAAAAATAAAAAAAACAGCATCCTAAAAGCGTTATTATACTGGTTGGTGGTTACCAACTTTAATTGAAGTCTGACACCTACCTATTTTGCTTTTGAAATAAACTCACTGAAGCTCGTATGTAAGTAGCGTAATTAACAACTTTATGTCAATAAATTAAGTTCTCTAACAACACCCACACATTAAAGGCGTACACTAACATAGTCCACTAAAGCCTGATTAATATTCATCTAGTTAATCTAGCAATATACTAGTAGGTAGGTAAATAATCTCAACACCTAAGGGCCCGCCCGGCTTAAATTATTTAGAACATATTCTCAATCAGGTGGGTAAGTAGGTGTGGTAAAGTCTTGAAACTGTTATCTAAACTATTTACATATTTGACTGCATCGTTGGTCTCGTGGTCGCACACCGACTGCTGAGCGGTCTTTTTTTTTTTTTTTTTTTTTTTTTTTTTGAGGATGGGAAATCATCAAATGACTCCTCCCGCTCTGGGTGGAGCAGAAGGGAGTGTCAGACTTTTACTGACTAAAACCCACCCGTGTTCCTTCCTTAGCCCTTTATGTTCCAGGGCAGCGGTAAACCCTTTCGGATGGTCCCGCTACCCTGGCAGGCTTCGGCCCTGTGGGGCCCCGTCACTTTGCTGACATCTCTTTGAGGCGCGCGTGGAACACGAACACGCCGTCCGGCACGGGCCTAGTCCTGATCGGACGGAGAGCTACCCATTACTCTCCGCCCGCAGGCCCGCGCCTACGGTGGCCGGGAGTCGTCACGCGGCTCCCGACGCCCGGAGCGTCTGCGGCGACGGAGGCGTGAGGTGCGCAAGGCGCGTTCCCTCGCCCACCCCGCCACCTCCTTCGCTAGCATGACTGCTTCGCAGAAGGAGGTGACTGCCTCCCACTCCCTCTCACCCCGGACCATGGCTTGAACCAGGGCCGGACGCGAGAGGTCGCCGCCGCTGCCAATCGCCTCTACGAGGACACGGCGGTGCTCTGCCCAAGCAGGGCAGACCTCCACCGTATGCTCCACCGTGTCCTCTGGGTGATCCTGACAGTGGTGACACCCGGGCGTCTCCTCCCGCCTGATGATGTGCAGGAACCTCCCGAAACATCCGTGTCCGGAGAGGACCTGCGTCAGGCGGTAGGTGAGAGCGCCGTGACGTCTCTCTAGCCACTCCTCAAAGAGGGGTCTTACCGCCGCTATCGTGGCGTGCCCTGCGCTGGGTTGCGATAGTCGCTCCTTCCATGCCACCATGAGATCGCGCCGGAGGATCGTCCGCTCCGCCGCGGTTTGCCGCGGATGCGGAGTTTCCCCCCGGCGTAGTGCCTCCGCGCGCCAATCGTATAGGCGTATATAAAAAATAAAAAATAAAAAAAACAGCATCCTAAAAGCGTTATTATACTGGTTGGTGGTTACCAACTTTAATTGAAGTCTGACACCTACCTATTTTGCTTTTGAAATAAACTCACTGAAGCTCGTATGTAAGTAGCGTAATTAACAACTTTATGTCAATAAATTAAGTTCTCTAACAACACCCACACATTAAAGGCGTACACTAACATAGTCCACTAAAGCCTGATTAATATTCATCTAGTTAATCTAGCAATATACTAGTAGGTAGGTAAATAATCTCAACACCTAAGGGCCCGCCCGGCTTAAATTATTTAGAACATATTCTCAATCAGGTGGGTAAGTAGGTGTGGTAAAGTCTTGAAACTGTTATCTAAACTATTTACATATTTGACTGCATCGTTGGTCTCGTGGTCGCACACCGACTGCTGAGCGGTCTTGGGTTCTATTCTCGGGTTGGGCAAAGTGTTATTGGGTATTACCATTGGGAATTTCTTGGTAACAGCCCAGAGTTTGGAGCTTGGCGGTATGATGCCCCGTGCTTCGAAAACCGCGTCAAGCCGTTGGTCCTGCGCCTGATCTCTCTCCGGTCGTGTTGGATTGCCGTCCCATCAGATAATTAGATTGAGGGAAGAGAGAGTGCACCTGTGTCGGCGCACACAATAGGCTATTTTCCTAAAAAAATCTAATTAGTCCGTCGGTTAGATTATCAAAAAATATTGAACCCGTATTTATTCTTTTGTCAATTATATAAAAAATAATGAAGATATCGCCCGTTAAAGTTCCGCGTGACGTCACTTACTTGCGACACTTTTGCAAGCAAGTGGCGTCACGACCCCCCCACTCCCAAATTTTGACGCGCTTTATCTTTGTCATTTTTTGTTTGATTGACAAAAGAAAAAAAACGTGTCCATCGATTCCATTCATTCATCCATTTTCGATAATCTAACTGACGGACTAAATATATTTATTAAATAATATTATATTTTTTTTTTTTACCCAAGCAACTACCCTATTGCGCACTATAATATCTCACGCGCCGATAGCTGGTCTCTATGGGCAAAATTCGGTCTAGAGGTATTTTACATACCCAGACTAATTCAAATTAGGTATTTTGTTTTATGGATATAGCTTGTAGTGTTTGTGAGGATTCTGCAAGCGTTCACCGACAGTCGTTTCTCCTTTGGACTGATCACCGACAGGACGTTTCGTTTTTCGTATGACCTTTTATATGACACGGTGCTACGGTATGAACGGCGTCATGCCGTGGTGCCGCCGTATCGTCAACAAACTTCCAAAGTGACCCATACAACACTGATGACCGTGTCTACACACGGTGAATAAACCATAATTTTTCATGGCAAAAAAAACGGCTTAGAGGTCCAGAGCAGATTAGAGGGGTGGCGGAAAAGACTCGAGACTGTTGGCCTGAGAGTAAGTCAGACCAAAACTGAGTATCTGTTTTGTGATTTTGGCGGTCTCTCCAGTCCTAGGCCCATATCGCTCGCCGGAACGCCCTTATCGATCTGCTCCGACTTTCGGTACCTCGGGTCGCTTGTCCAAGGAGATGGCGAAGTAGACCGAGACGTAACGCACCGGATCAACTCAGGATGGATGAAATGGCGACAGGTCACAGGAACAACTTGCGACCCACGGATGCCCCTCAAGTTAAAGGGGAAAATTTATAAGTCCGTGATAAGGCCTGTCGTACTTTATGGGTCTGAATGCTGGGCTGTGAAGAAGACGGATGAAAAAAGATTGCATGCTGCGGAGATGAGAATGTTGAGATGGATGTGTGGAGTGACGAGAATGGATAAAGTAAGAAACGAGTATATAAGAGGAAGTTTGAAAGTGGCGCCAGTGACAGAAAAGTTGAAAGGAAATCGCTTGGCTTGGTATGGGCATGTGATGAGAAGGGACGAAACGCATGTAACTAAAAGAGTGATGAATATACATGTTGATGGATGGAGAGGGAGAGGAAGGCCGAAGAAAAGATGGATGGATTGTGTGAGAAATGATATGAAAGAGAAGGGAGTGAATGATAGCGTGACGGCTGACAGAGGAGAATGGAAGAAGAAAACGTGTTGCGCCGACCCCAAGTAACATGGGATAAGGGCAGGAAGATGATGATTTTCATGGCAAAAAAAACGTGTTTACAAAAGGGCCTTACTCTTTTACGATTCGCTAGCAGCAACAGTAGTTAAATAATCACCATAAGTCGTCATGGCATCACGGGACAGAAGAAGGGTAAAACGAGAAAACAGTTATGAACACCAGGCTATCTGATCAGATAGTATCACGTTCCCTATCATTAATCTGAGGTATTTCTGGCAATATCGAAAAATTACACCAACCCATAGATACGATACTAATACCACCACATCCCTACATTATTATCACAGCAATATATCATCAGCGTAAAAATGA
The DNA here is from genome assembly GCA_945859715.1 of Apamea sordens. NCBI lineage: Eukaryota > Metazoa > Arthropoda > Insecta > Lepidoptera > Noctuidae > Apamea > Apamea sordens. The sequence goes on from OX243994.1 coordinate 5,881,323, forward strand.
CACGCTTCATTAGTTAAGGATTAATATCGCTAACACCAAAATCACAAAATAGTACAGAAGGGTTGCTCCATGCTCTAAGCGAAAACGCACACACACATAGACACGGCTCTCGTACAGCTAATGCAAGCGCTCCTATCATTATTATTGTTTTCCGTGAGGAAATCCTCATGGATTCCCTCCATCTGGGGTAAAAGAAGAGTTATGTTGGACTCTTACCGACTAAAACTCCCCTGTTCCTTCTAGTACCATGAGTCGGGGACCCGGGAGATTTTTGTATGACTTCTGTATCCCGAAACATGCAATAAAAGTGACCTCTGCGCTACCACCGACGTCGCCGTTAAAGTAGCAAACTTTTGGGTCAACAAGATCTGAAATACAGTCGGGCCAGTTATACCACAAAAAAGAAGACGCACAGGTGCACTCACGACGCCTGGCATTCGATCCTCGGGGTCTACATCTATATCTGTAATTTTTACGGTGTACTTGTAGCGGTATCTACACTACTGTTCCTCATGCCTCCAAATACTTAATAAAGAATATTCTATCTATCCATCTATTCTCCGAGTCCGTCAACAAAGATACGCGTCGATCCGAAAGTAGTTGATCCGTCAAATCATGTGTCAGATTAAATTTTTCAGACATTCAAAAACAAATTGGGCGTAGGGACACCTCACAAATCGTGTTGCTCGTAATTTTTAGTTAGGAACCGAACTAATCTTATGTCCGTTAGTGATACGGATAAGGAACCGCCCGTAACTTCAGGAAAACCACAGACTTCGTGCTTAAAGAGGAGAACCCTCAAAAGAATCGCCAATGTACGTACGCGTCTATGTGTGCGTGCGTCTTTTTTCGCTTGTTGTGTTGAGCTGGCCTTCTGAACTTATCTATTCGGTGACAAAATGGCGCGTTTCATTCATCACGTACGTAATCCTTACCGTACCGCAACACGGGTACGGTCAACAAAAGTAACAATGCAAATTAACGTGTGTAGTCAGTACGGTCGACAAAAAAGTTAACTGTGTTTGGTTTCGTTTGTTTGTTGATTTTTTTGGAACCACAAAATGTGAAAAAGTGTTGTTTGCTTGTTGTGTAGGAGTCGTGTAGGGTTTGCTATGGAATTCTTTTTCGAATTGGTGGAATTAACAAAGCAGGTGAAGATTTTTGAAAGAAGCTTAATTGAGTTCTAATTATAATCTTTACTTATATATTAAAGCTGAAGAGTTTGTTTGTTTGTTTAATAAAAATGAAGAGTTTGTTGGTTTCAACGTGTTATCTCTGGAATTACCCATCGGATAGCCCAATTTTTGAAAGAAACAGAAAATAAAGATAAATGCGTTTATTGGCATTACAGCAAAATGAATACACCTTATAACTATAAAAACAGAAAAACAAAGATTATAATGCCAAATGGGCCTCAGCTCAGCATAACGTCAGATGACAACACAATTGTACCACCTGACGCTGATTTTCTTGAGGAAGTTTATACAGGGTTATTTATCATCACGCCACGTCACTTAGGAGTCGAGCAGAGAAAAAAGGAAAATAGCACTAAGCCAATGAAGTAAGATATTTCACGTGGATGAAGTCGTAGGCTGCTATTACATACTTAAGCTCACACCTTCTTTCCATTGGGGTACGCAGAAACTACAGAACGCCTACTACGATCCTTACACACTCCTTACGTACCTTACGTTCATACATCTCATCCTACATGCACGCCGGTTGCAAAAACTACGCCCTAGATCTTCCTGAAAAACATCACCTAAGATATAATAAGAATAAAGATTTTATTCCGAAACTAGACAGCAAAATTTGCAATAACAGTTACAACAAAAAAAAAAAACAAAAAGTCTCGATTTCGGTGGGCCTCTTGGCATAGGCCTATTTTTGAGATTGCGCCTCCCACACGCGCGCCGCCGCTTTCTTTGCGATCATTAGGTACTGCTTCGCAGAAGGAGGTGACGGCTTCCCATGAACTCTCGCTCGCCTGGACCAGGGCCGGACTCGAGAGATCGCCGCCGCCGATCGCCGCCACGAGGACGCGGCTGTGCTCCGCCCAAGCCGGGCAGACCTCCACCGTAATAACATGGGCCTACTAACAATTTCCATTGTCGTCTGTCGCGGGATATCCTCCTCCAGTTTAGACATGCGGTCAGCTTTATGTCTTCCTCCCATCGGGTAAGCTGTCTTCCCCGATTTCTTTTGCCATCCCTTGGATACCATTCTGTCACTAACTTGCTCCACTTTCCTTTAGTGTCTCCCATCATATGGCCTGTCCACCTCCACTGTTGGTGTATTCTTGTTAGAATGTCGGTCAGTTTGGTTTTGACCTGGAGATCTGTGTTTCATTTATTCTATCCTGTCTCTTTGAGCCTACCATGCTTCTCTCCATTGCTCTTTAACATTTGGCAAGCTTTTCTCTGAATGATTTGGTGAGTGCCCAGGTCTCACATCCATTATGTTAAACATGATTATTGTATTAATGGTTTAACACCATTCATATAATGTTGGTGTAATAATCGTAACTGTTAACTGAACAAACACCTTCCAAGGTGTTCTTACTTTTTGCAAAAACTTAAACTCAAACTCAAATCAGTCAGAAAGATGAAGCTAGTTGCCCATTCCAAAGCGTAGGTACCTATGGAGAAGAACGGGCAAGAAACTCCATGGACACTCTTTTAAATCATAAGATTGTTACAAAATATTTCATTACATCATTCGTGTTAAAATTAACCATGTGAGAACGATGTAGAAATACGTGCACGTTAAAAGCGTCCGTTATAGAAAACGAAAACAATTCTGAAATTAAAAATTAAAATAGCCGAGGCAGCTAAGAGATGACCAGTCCCCACTGACGGGGCCCGTTCACGAACATGACGTATGGATCAGCACCATTCAGCTCAACCATTTTGGAGTATTTCGACATAGCAACGAAATATTAATAAAACCATCTCAATAGTAAACGACCTCACTGAATAGGGTAAAAGAATTCTTTCATAATTATCGCGCTATACCTTCCTTTTACATCTAGGACAAAAGGGTTGTTCCTTCCATCCCATTGGCCGGAGTTATGAAAGAAAAGTCCTGAATTGATTACATCAGCCCTTCGTAATTCGGGAAAGTGATGACACCTTTAAGTAAGGGGTACTTTGTAAATTAGGTTCGAAGGTTCTCGATGGTTTGGTGGACATTTTATATCTTCAAGGTTTTTCCTTATGAGGTGGATGTAACGGTGATGTGTCGAAGCCCGATATGGAGACTGGCAATGGATGTGGGTCAATATACTTTTATTGTTTCTTTTTATGTGACTTCGATGGGTTAATGTCAGTGAAGGCAGAAAAGTAAGATGCTTTTGCATGTTCTTTCCATCCTGCGCCGCTTGCCCTGTCACCTGTGCACTTGATGATCTTATGAATGCGTCAGTGAGCGGAGTTCGCGCAACTGAATTTTGGGCCTGAAATATTTAAATGTTTGCCGATCGATTCACTAAGAACAAGACTATGGTTTTGAGATATGTAATTATTTTTCGCACTATATCAACTATATTTCATTTTCAATTTATCAATGAAAACCTGCTCGTACAAAACATAAAACCAACCTATAATATTCCCACTGCTGGGACTAATGCTCATCTCTGTGCGAATAAGGCCCATTGTCCCTTTTCATAACCTGAAGGCCAATTCTCGTAATTTAAAACGTTCAAAATCTAGTCGCAGTCTCATCTCGGCGACAAACAAATGTTAAATACTTGTCAAAATGTAGGGAAATTAGAGGTATTTTTGACAGATTGAGACTGAGATCAGAAGGCCAATTCTCCTAATTTAAAACGTTCAAAATCTAGTCGCAGTCTCGTCTCGGCGACAAACAAATGTCAAATACTTGTCAAAATGTAGGGAAATTAGAGGTATTTTTGACAGATTGAGGCTGAGATCAGACTGTGAACGTTCTTAAAATTAGGAGAATTGTCCCTCTGATTTGAACATTATCTTGTCACTCATTTATTTTAAAAATAAAAGTAACAACAGCCACACGGATCGGTCAAAGATTAAATTCCGCTTGCCGAGGTTGGTACGTGGATGGGTCGGAATGTACGTTACGCCACAGGTTCCACTGTTATTAAAATTTGAAGATCATTGACAGTCATTACGATTAGTCAGAAGCTCCAAATTCGTGCAACCATCTTACCAACGTATTTCTCAGAACTGGGTTGTCGAGGATACGCACTCGCTCCTGTAAAATAATATCATTAAGCTGCATCCGGTTAGACTGGAAATTTTTTGTGACAATAACTTCAAAGTTTCAACTAGAAAAGGTATCAAAATGAAAAGAAGAATGAACATTAAATTTCTTTTATTTGTTTCTCATTCCCTACAACTTCCTTCCTTTCCCGACAACTGAAGGTGAACGTTATTACTGGGCTTGACAACTCGTTCAATGTTATTTCTCAATTGAGTGCCACGAGTTCTACCCACTCTTTACTGGAAAACGTTTTAATTACAGGCGTGTGACCTTTGTTTTATGTACATAGTCTGTTTGATGTCTCAGAGCTATAAATATTTTACTTATTTTCACCTTGTGTGCTGCAGGGCTGTTAAAATACTGAACTAATAATACCTTGGTAATAAATTGTTGAAGGACTAAAAAGACTGCTTCGTTAGTGCGCTACTGCTCAGTATGAGGTCTTAGCTTTGATTCCCAGTTCGAGCAAAATGTTTTTGGGTTTTTCCTTTAAGGAGTATCTCAGTAACAGCGGACCCTGGATCTGTGCCCAGTAAATGGCAATATGTTCGCCCGGCCTGGCGTATAACGACACCCAACTCCCAACCCCACCCACCAACCTCTATCCAACCCCACGGGGAATTACAGGCGCGATGTTGTTACATTATGTTAAAAAATAAATATTCATGGAATGTGATTTGTGTAGTCGTGTAAATAAGACTGATTGCCAATTAACTTTTTCATGATTTGACGGCAAACTAGCAGAAAAACTCCTAAATTTTTAAGGAAATAACCTAACAGTCGTAGTCAAAACTACGGATCGACTGCGAACAGTGAAATACTTTTTTGCAGAGTGACATAGGCGGATTAAATACAAGTAGTGAAGCATGGAGTTCGTTACTCTGTCACAAACTAAACAATGACCAGGCCGACAGTGTTAGCTTTTATATCAGACTAGCTGACCCGGCAAACGTTGTTTTTCCATATAAATTATTTCTAGCTGCCCGGCGCTATTTCGTTCGCGTGGTGTCCTACCCCCTAGGTACCCTAACCCTACACTACTCCAACCCTACTCCTACACTACTCCTACCCTACTCCTACCCTACTCCTACCTTACTCCTACACTACTCCTCCTACTCTTACCCTACTTCTACCCTACTCCTAACCTACTCCTACCCTACTCCTACCCTACTTCTACCCTACTCCTACCCTACTCCTACCCTACTCCTACCATACTCCTAACCTACTCCTACCCAGAAACCATCCAGGAACCCGTAGGAAATATACACACAAAATTTCATCCAAATCGGCCCAGCCGTTCTCGAGTTTCAGCGAGACAAACGAACAGCAATTGATTTGTATATATATATATATAGATGGATAAGCCGGTTTTAACGCCAATCCCTCAGCAAAAAGGAAAAAATAGTTTCAGGTTTTATGGTGTCAGCTTATCCATAGTCTATTTAATGAATCTGCCTAGCCTTTTCCCAACTATGTGTGGATCGGCTTCCAGTCTAACCGGATGCAGCTGAATACCATTATTTTACATGGAGCAACTGCCTATCTGACCTCCACAACCCAGTTACTGGGTAATACGATATCCCTTGGTAAGACTGGTTGTCAGACTTTCGGGCATCTGACTACCCGTAACGACTGTCAAAGATCCACGAATGACAGCCGGGACCAACGGCTTAACGTGCTTTCCGAGGCACGGAGGGGTCTCGGTATGTAAAGATGGTCACCCATCCACAGACCAAACGCGGCAAGTGTAGCTTAACCTGTTGGTTATTGGTAAAACACTAAGAACCTCAATAGGTAAAACGGGCTGGTGTCCGGAACTCCACGACAATGCGCGTATTTTGCGTATGGGTGGGAAAATCGATCATTCGATCCACCCCAGCTCCTCAAGGAAGGCCAGCAACGCCTTGATGTTACTGACCGTCTCACGTAGGGTACCTGGGTTACCGAAGTACTTTGCCCTGTACGTGGCGACCACCGGGCAGTTTAGCAGCACATGCGCCGCTGTCTCGTTATCATCCATGCAGGCCCTGCACAGCGGACTGTCTGTTACTCCTATGACATAGAGGTGTTTGTTAAATGACCCATGGCCAGTTAAAGCTGCAGTAATTGTACGCAGCTTTAGTTTATTTAGACGGAGAACCTGTTTCGTGAGGCGGCCATCGATGCAGCTGAATACCAGTATTTCACATGGAGCGACTGACTATCTGACCTACAAAACCTAGTAAATAGTAACACGATACACCTTGGTAATACTGGTTGTCAGATTTTTCTAACTACAGAGATAGTCAAAAACTATGTTTCAAGCGACATAGTTTATTTTATTTATTTGTTTCAAAATTAAATCGATTTTAAAGTGACATTTAATACGTTCTTGCAGGTTTTCATAAATCATAAAAGAACTAAAATCTTCTTCACAGAATATTCATAAGTTTTCTATAAAATATTTTCGAACTCAAAAACAAACATTAAACAAAGATCAACCTTAACGACACGCCTCGCCTCGGGTGAACGTTGTAAATAGCAAATGTTTTAGAAAACTGATATCGAATACATTGAGTTTTCACACAGAGTATGTATATACACTATATAATACACTGTACAGTACTCTCAAGAATCCCCGACGGACATATTTCTTTCAAGACTTGGGTCATTGTACAAATAAGTGGTGCGCAAAGCTTCAATGACCTCTTATAAGGGCTATCTCGCTAAATTTCGTTTGAAAGTGATATATTGGTTAGTGTGCGTGTCCAATCTGGTTGATTTACCGCGCCAATAATCTGTGACGTCACGCGACACGTCAGGTGTCAGGCGGAGTCGCGGCGCACCATTGTCACGTAGTACACAATGGAAACATACGGAGTAATGCTGTGCTACCATCCGCTTTTTGGTTGAAAATGCATGGTTTTTGTCCCTAGAAATCACTCAATCACTAATAATTATGCTAGCAATTCATAGCCATAATATTCACATTCGATCTAAAAGACAGTTAGGCGGATCACACACTACAACGCGCCATGCGACAGGGCACAGGCAACGCGCCCCCGCGTGTTATTTATGACATACAATTTATACAATTGAATTTGTCAATAAAACCGTGCTTCCGATTGGGAAATTTAGCTACGTTTTATGTATGGTCCGCCTTATGCTGATCATGTGCAACCAACAGACGACAACACAAACGATCGTAGTGGAGGTTGGTTGGTACCTTAATAGGTGTAGATAACAAATTGTTTTAATAATTTAAACGAATCTACTGATCACAATACCTACTCCCTTTATTCTATATAATATATTATATAAAAAAATCGCTATTTTTTTATATAAAAATCGCAACTATTTTTATAACGTTCGTTGATTGGTTGTAGACACGGTGCATGTGCTAAGGTAATGTCTAAAAGATATCGCATGTCCCTATTGACTTATATTTTCTCAAATTTCGAATTCATTTATCCATTTTGTGAACATAGGGTAAGAATTATAGAGAGTTTATATAAAAAGATGTTGGTCCACACTATGTCCCGCCAAAAGACTTACAAACTAACTTAGGTAATCGAATGTCCCTATTGACTTATAGTTTCTCAAATTTCGAATTTATTTATTCATTTTGTGAACATAGGGTAAAAATTATACAGAGTTTATGTAAAAAGATGTTGGTCCACACTATGTCCTGCCAAAAGACTTACAAACTAACTTAGGTAATCGAATGCCCCTATTGACTTATAGTTTCTCAAATTTCGAATTTATTTATTCATTTTGTGAACTTAGGGTAAAAATTATACAGAGTTTATGTAAAAAGATGTTGGTCCACACTATTTCCCGCCAAAAGACTTACAAAATAACTTCGGTAATCGAATGCCCCTATTGACTTATAGTTTCTCAAATTTCGAATTTATTTATTCATTTTGTGAACATAGGGTAAGAATTATACAGACTTTATATAAAAAGATGTTGGTCCAGACTATGTCCCGCCAAAAGACTTACAAAATAACTTCGGTAATCGAATGTCAATAAACTAAATAAAAACAAAAAATAAAGTTAATAGGTAAGTAGATGTCAGAATTTCATGCCAAATACTAAAAGTTAATACTATGTCAATAAATTAAGACGGCATATAAACAAATAGATGAAGAAGCAGGCGATGATAGAAAAGGAAAGAAGAAGCCGATGATACATCCGATGATCATGGAGAAAGGAAACAGCGGCAGCGCACGTCTAAAACTCACCCGTATTTCACCTCACGCTGCAAGCGAGCAGCAAAAAATGTCGGATTAAGGTCAGACAGACAATGAAACAGGGCAGGCTCTGTCGTCCAACGCCTGTTTTCCTTGGCCTCGAGTCAAATGTTGCATTTGGAAGATGAAATGTTTCCTCAAAATTTTTGAAAAGCCATTGTACTCCTTTATGAAGACGTCCATTATGCTATCCCCTGAAAATTGCATGTTTACTCTTCAGCTATTAAATAAATCGTTTGAATAAGCCACGAGGAGATAAGAAATGAAGTTGTTTTGTTTTGTTACTCTGCTAACAACAAGATATTTATATTAAGGGGTGTAGGCGTGCCACAGCGTAAGTAGGTATTGAGAAAGATAATTTTGCGGTGGCTTTCCTTTTTATTTATTTTCCAGATTTCTTTTGTTTTTTCTCCACGTTGGACGATATTTTTTTATTATAAGAAATTAATGAAGTTGCTTATTAATTTGAAAAAAAAGAACTGATAGATTGAAGTTTATTTATTTAATAAACAGTTTGCGTACACACATAATCACAGTCACAGACAAAAGCAACAGAAAAACACGAACAAAGGTGATGCTTATTGGTGGTGATGATGATTTATTGGTAGAATGCAGTCCTACATAAATAAAATCACATCACTTTTCCCTAACGGCTTAGGGCCAAAACACATACACACGACACGACATCGCATCGTCACACGACGTCGCAACTTGCCACGATGCGATATCGTGTCGTGGAAATCTACACACTGAACGTCGTCGTGTCTTGAAAATTATATATATAAGTTCGGGCCAAAACACATACAGCCGGTCGATTCTGTAAAAATCTCACCGTGAAAACTCAAGTGAAGTGAGCTTGATGTGAGTTGTCAGTAGTGTCAATCCCTAGCATTATTTGGAATGACAGCTCACTTCACGCTCACTTCACCTAGGTTTTCACAGTGAGATGGTTACAGAATCGCACTGCAGGTTTACGATGCACGTCGTAGATTTTCACGACACGACATCGCATCGTGACACGACGTTGCAACGTGTATATGTTTTGGCTCTATGGGGTTTACCTATAGTACACCCATATTTCGTCAGTTATGTTAATGCAGATCTGAAGGCCACTTCCCGTAATTAAAAACGTTCAAAATATACTCGCGATATCATCTCAGCGACAATCAATGTCAAAAACTTTTAAAAAATGTAGGGAAATTAGAGGAATTTTTGACAGATTGAGACTGAGATCAGACTGTGAACGTTCTTAAAATTACGAAAATTGCCTGTCTGATCAACTTCCCTTAGAGCAGATTGTTCAATCGACTGATAGTTTTTATTCATAGGCTAAAATTTACGTTTGAATGTTTTTGTATGGAAGAACTGTCAAAAATTCAATATTATTCCTCCGATTAGCCCTTACTCAAATATTCCGAAACAAATAAACATTTCCAATTCATAAACAAATGCTACATTATTCTCTCACCCTGTAATCCCAACGTACTTACTGCATATTTCAATGAAACTTTCGTCTTTTGTCAGATAGCTCATAAAGTATTACAGGGGCTTGTAAAACGGAATCTTCCTGTATATACGATTTCGATGCGATGTAGCGTAAATATTTTACGATGAACTACGTACCTACCGTTGCAATAGATAGAATTCTTATTGAGCTTTGGATATCAAGTTTGTTTAGCTTTAACGACTGAAATTGCTTGTGATGTTGTATGATTCAGTTTTGGTTGCAGTTGATTTAAAAGTTAGATTTGTCATGTTGATCATATGCTTAAAAGATTGTTTAGATACATATAACTTTTACAATATTTAACACAACTAACTATTTACGCTAGGTACTTAAATAAATGGCTGACTAACTAACTAACTACACAAAAAAAAATACAAAAACAAAATGACATAAGATAAAAGATAGTTACAAAACTTAAACCCTAGTTGTACACAGACTCCATATCTGTAAACGTTGCTTTGGAAACAGTAACAGTACATACTTTAAGTAAAAAAAAGAAAAGAAAAATAAAGGTAAAATATTTTATATGGGACTTACACTGAAAATACAAGTAGTAAAAAAGGAGCCTATAAAACTAACTTTACATTAAAAACCAAAAAAAAAGTACTACGTATTAGTAGGTCTAGCTTAAACATCATTCAAATAAATCTATTAAATCAAGATAAACCTTCAAAATACTTATAATTATGATTTTACTGACGACGTTTATAATTCCGTAAACTTAAGCAACGGGGAAATCGGTTGTAAAATGAAAATTTTACAGTTCACTGCTGGTTAGAAGTAAAAGTTTTTTGGAACAACACACAATTCACTCAACCGATTCTGTATCTCAAAACAACAGTCACTCGATTGACACAAAATTAAATGAATAGTTCAGTCAATCGTCGATGCTGGCTCCCACTGCTACGGCGTAGCACGTAGCGCTACGATCTACGACCGTAGCTTTTTAAGAAGTGCGTAGCAGTCATTACCCTAGACTCAAGAGTTACTGTTTTCATTATGTATATCAGAGAAAAACTCAAATTAACTTTTGTATAAAACTTTCCTATTTCATTTTGCTGTAGGCATACCTAAGTTTGTGGCCTTGACTACATCGAGGGATGAAACACGTGTAGCCACTACTTGCATTCATACTTAACGAAACACTGAAGTTTTTGTGCTACTTTAAAAGTTATAGAAATAGGGTTGAAGCTGTTTTTTTTTAATTTCTATTACGTGGAATGAAAGGGTTGAATTTGTTAACCATATTACAGTGCGATATTGACTGCTGACCATTTCAGGAGTATTCTTTTTAAATTATGTTAATTTTTAACCGACTTTAAAAAAAAGGAGGAGTTTCTCAGGCAGTCGGAATCTTTTTTTTTATTGGTATTTATGTTCGCCGATAACTCAAAGATGACTAAACAGGATTGATTTAGAAAATTATTTTTTTGTTTGAACTTAATAATTATTATGTTTTTACTCTTAGAAGTATGTACATAATTGTATTATTTTTGAGTAAAATAAAGTAAAGTAAAATAATCTTAAGCCGTAAATTGGTACAAAATGGAATACGTACCTACTTGTTTATCTAAATATTCTAAATAGTGAAAGTTTTGACCCTAAGATACTCACGAACAAAATGCAAAGGGGTTGTCTATTTCTTGCTTACTTCCTCCAAGAAGTTTACAATTAGCACAAAACGGAGCAGCTGATGGGTTTTTTCTTGAGCTCTGTGGAACAAACTTTGATTAAGTTGAACAAATTCAACACATTACGGAGCTACGCGCTGCTGGTAAACTTAGTACAATTAATTCCTCTAGAGACTTACTGCCTCGATGATGCTTTTTGCTCTGAGATGAGAAACATGGTTTTTGAACCATTTTCATCATACCATAGAAGAGGAATCGGGTATTTAGATAAGTTGTTAGATTCAGCTTGAAGCATGCGAGGCAGACTATTCGAGGCAAATGCTCCGCCATATTTTTTTGCGGATTTATACAAAAATAATGATGTACAGTCACGAGCAAAAGTATGTATACACTCGGCTTTATTCGAAAGCGATTTACTCCTTTATTTTTTAATGAAATTTTATTTTGTTACGAACATAGCATTTTCAAACCCATAGGTTTATGTAATTAGTCGTATTTCAACGTTGCATTCGTTATTTCACGAAAAAATCGCAATTGAAAGTGGCCAAGTGTTGACATATTGGTGCTCGTGACTGTAGATAAATAAAATACAAGCTCTTATTATTTTTTTTTCTTAATTATTATTCAAATTTTATTATTAATTTTAGAATCAGCAGTTGCAATCATTCAATCTTATGTATTTCTCTTTTGCGCTAGGTATGGCACCGAGCATGCGTATAGTTTGTTCCTGAAGTATCTTATTAAAGTGTAAACAGTCCCTGTTCAGTTTAAAATCTTACGCAATCACTAAAGGAACCGAAGGAACGCGGTCATCTGAATTTAGGAGGTTTTAAGTTTACCTCATCATTTTTTCCAACAATAATTGTTTGAACGACATTATTAAATTGAAAAATCATAGTCAATAACGGTTAACGGTTAACCTGAATATTGTCAAATGAAAAACATATTTAGAACTAACTGTGCCCGAGACTTCGTGCATGTCGGAAAACAAATTTGATTTTATGGGTTTTAATTTTTTTGCGCAAAACATGGGCCTTTTTTTACTTTTTCTGAAATTAAAGTAGCCTAAGTTACTCCTTATAACATCAGCTATATATCAATGAAAGTCGCGTAAAATTAGTCTAGTCATTTCGGAGATGAACAACAACACAGACAGACAATTTTCTGTTTTTTTTTGTTGGTGTTATAAATACCGTATCTAGACTTCCATATGCATTTAGTAAATAGCTGTTATTTTGACATTTCAAACAGAAACTTCAATTTCATTTATTTGTCAAGTTTTGTTATGTATAGATGGTGACTTTTAAATTAGAATATCGGGTTAAAAACTTCAAAAAATTAAATCAAAACACTCAATTTGTAAGTGGCACTACAGATTAGTATGCGCAGGTACATCTGCTGATCCATTTGTTTATATTTTCGTTAGAAAGTTTTGGAACAGACCATGCTTTATTTTGCTCTCGTGGCCACAATATAAGTGACACAACTTTAATATTAATCGCAACGCTTCCATTGCTATTTATGTCAACGGCTTCGTATCTAATTTGACAACAGAAGGCATTGCTTTTGAAACAACAATTTTTCTGACTTCATTTCATAAAGTATCTCTTTTAATTATATCGATATGTTGCTTGGAATGTTGATCAGGTTAAGCTACGCTTGCCGCAGTCGGTCCGTGGATGGATGACCACTGACCATCTTTACATACCGGGATACCGCCATTGGTCCGTCCGTTGGCTGTCATTCTTGGATCTTTGACAGTCATTACGGGTCTTCAGAAGCCTCAAAGTCTGACAACCAATCTTTTACCAAGGGATATCGCGTTACCCAGTAACTACGTTATGGTGGTTAGATATGCAATCGCTCCATGTAAAATACTGGTATTCAGCTGCATCCGGTTAGACTGGAAGCCGATCTCAACATAGTTCAGAACGTTAAGCAGATTGTTTTTTTTTGCTTGGGACGACCGAATGTAAATGACTAATAATGAGAGCATACTTTATCCTTTTTTTTCCTACCTGTGGACAGAAAGTCTGAAATAATAAACGTTTATAATAAACGACTTTCTGTCCATAGGTACACTTACATAACATAGAACGAAACATACAATAAAATACACATACTAACAAAATCTCAAAAAAAAACAACACATAAAAAAGACACAAACAATAAGATAGCAGTGACGACACAAAAGAAGCAACATTAAATTTGACGAGGAGGAAATGTCCACTGCTCACAAGGCAGCGCATCCAGTGGCGCAGCAGTGGACAGTCCCACCTGTTCGCGAACATACTTAGTAAACTGTAAAAAAAAGGCTGTAAAGGTAGGCTTCTGGCCGTGACCGTTAAAAAATAAATATTTGATCATGAAAAGAATTATGTTAAACGCGTTGACATAATTAATTAAAAGTCAACGTTGTTTTTACTTTTATGGCTTAAATACACCAGTATTCCCCGAAGGGTTACTCAAAGGTGTAAAATAAGCTCATTTAATTATTTTTTTTATCCTCATAGGTCACACATACAGGGTGGCAAGGACATCGACGTGCAAACTGTAACCATGGATTCAGCACATGAGTTTAAACCCCATAGCGACGAAATTTTTCGTCGGTTATCAAAAAAAAAATCTTCTGTTTCATAGAAAAGTGCAATACCTACGCGGTCAAAATGTATGGAACAGCAATTTTTTTTTGTAGATTAGTGTCTGATAGGGTCTTTTGAGGAAAGAAATGTGCGTAGTATTCGCAACAGGCGTACGCGTGTGACCAGAGAGGCAATTCTCGTAATTTTAAGAACATTCACAGTCAGAAGGCCAATTCTCGTAATTTAAAACGTTCAAAATCTAGTCGCAGTCTCATCTCGGTGACAAACAAATGTCAAAAACTTGTCAAAATGTATGGAAATTAGAAGTATTTTTAACAGATTTAGACTGAGTTCAGACTGTGAACGTTCTTAAAATTACGAGAATTGCCCCTCTGATCTCAGTCTCAATCTGTCAAAAATACGTCTAATTTCCCTACATTTTGACAGGTTTTTGTCTCCGAGATGAGACTGCGACTAGATTTTAATCGGTTTAAATTACGAGAATTGGCCTTCTGATGTATGAACGTAAATGAAGTAAAAAGAGGATGTAAACTCATATAACTATGACAATATTATTCTTCAATCCTAGACAAAATCGATCAATATTGTAACACCATAAAATTAGCCCCATTTACTATGCATAGTTTGAGCTCCTCCCGGGCGTTGTTGTGTTATGCATAAACCTCAAGGTTTATGGGATACTGTTACCATGATCTGGAAGCTATGGAAATTAACATATTGTGAATGTTTATATTGTCCTAGTAGATACAGTGAACCGCGCGCCAGTGGCATCGAAACTGGTATAAGCTGAACTCTTGTCATATCGTTCTCACGTGTAAATTCAACATTAATAATAAAGCCAATATTTTGTAATAATCCTATCATATCTTACATTTTACTTAAACGCGAAAGTTTGTGAGAATGGATGGATGGATGTGTGATGTGTGTCGTTGGCCTATTCCAAAGCATTGTAGGTTCCTATCGCTTTATTACATTATAATATACTAGCAGTGCCCCACGGTTTCACCGGCATAAGTTTCGATTCCGTGGAAATATCGGGATAAAGAGTATTCTATGTGTCAATACTGGTTATAAACTATCAAATTTCATCCTTCAAATTTCGTGTGTCAAATTTCATCCAAATCCGTTTAGTAGTTTTTGCGTGAAAGAGTAACAAACATCCATCGATCCATCCTCACAAACTTTCGCGTTTATGATATTAGTAGGATGTACTCATATGTTTCTATTTTGGAACCCTGTTCTATGCTAGGCCAGTTGCAGATCAAATGTTACAACTCACGGGCGGCTTACTGTACCATAGTTCGGACCACAACTTAATCTTGATTTGATAATACAACTCTAACTGGGTTCGATGTATTGTTGATATTGGTAACGGATTCGATAGTCGACAGTCTATTTTAGTGATTGTTAAATCAAACTTGAATTAAGGGTTGGTACTTGAGATAGTTGCGTTTGTTTGTTTATTTATCAACTTAAGTAAATAGTACCTAAGGGTAATGGTGTGAGGACACGGTGGAGCATACGGTGGAGGTCTGCCCTGCTTGGGCAGAGCACCGCCGTGTCCTCGTAGAGGCGATTGGCAGCGGCGGCGACCTCTCGCGTCCGGCCCTGGTTCAAGCCATGGTCCGGGGTGAGAGGGAGTGGGAGGCAGTCACCTCCTTCTGCGAAGCAGTCATGCTAGCGAAGGAGGTGGCGGGGTGGGCGAGGGAACGCACCTTGCGCACCTCACGCCTCAGCCGCCGCGTGAGACGCTCCGGGCGTCGGGAGCCGCGTGACGACTCCCGGCCACCGTAGGCGCGGGCCTGCGGGCGGAGAGTAATGGGTAGCTCTCCGTCCGATCAGGACTAGGCCCGTGCCGGACGGCGTGTACGTGTTCCACGCGCGCCTCAAAGAGATGTCAGCAAAAGCGACGGGGCCCCATAGGGCCGAAACCTGCCAGGGTAGCGGGAACATCCGAAAGGGTTTACCGCTGCCCTGGAACATAAAGGGCTAAGGAAGGAACACGGGTGGGTTTTAGTCAGTAAGAGTCTGACACTCCCTCCTGCTCCACCCAGAGCGGGAGGAGTCATTTGATGATTTCCCATCCTCAAAAAAAAAAAAAAGAAAGGGTAATGGTGTTAAAAGATAATGTTGCGATCCTATTGCCAGTAACTGCATCACGCCTCCGGGCTTCTAACGGGAATTTATTAATGAACAAACTGACCCCACATTTTGGCCGACCCGAAAACCTGATATCGAAACCTGATCCCGCGGTCAGCAGTCGCATTTGACATCACCTGCCCAACGAGTTAGTTACAATATTATTATTATTCACTACATAGGGTTGATTTTTCCGTGCCTCGGAAAGCACGTTAAGCCGTTGGTCCCGGCTGTCATTCGTGGATCTTTGACAGTCGTTCCGGTTAGACTGGAAGCCGACCCCAACATAGTTGGGAAAAGGCTAGGCAGATGATGACATAGGGCTGATTTTTCTAATGCCAGATAATTTTATCCTAGGAATAATTTTGAATTTTAGACTGTTCTTCAATACAAACACTGTCAGGCGGCAATTTAATTTACGAATATAAATTATCTGTCGATTGAAAAATCAGCCCTTAATAAAATTAAAACTTATTACAACCTGCCGTAACAGATGTGATACAACTTAATTGAGTAAACAAACCTTCTAAACGTCTTCTAATATTACAATGTTTCTAAGATGAACAAATTATTTTCCTTACCGTCTGACTTAATTAGTCTTGCACCCCACCGCAACGACTTCGCGACTTAATTAAATAAAGTGTTATATATAAACTGGTTATGTCTATGTAGATTAGCTGTAGACTGTGTTTTCCGATGATAAGCATGTAGGTAGGAGACTCACCACGAGTAACGTTAGTATTTATAAAAGCACTGGTTAAACATATCGTAGGTAAGTGGGCCCACTCTTTTTTGACACTTTATCTAAGTAATCTTCTTCTTTTCGTGTCGATGGTATCCTTCTTCGATGTTTTATATTGTTGCGGCACAGTAGGTGGCCATGTTGATAGCGGCATCAGTGGCATTGACAACACGGTTAGCGCAGTGGCTGAGCGATCGGACTGCTGCGCTGCGTGTCGCGGGTTCGATTCCCGCACAGAACAAATATTTGTAAGTCCTACATGTATTTGTTCCGAGTCTGGGTGTTTTTCTATCTATAATATGTATGTATTTACAAAAAAAATATATATATAAGTAGTTTATCAGCCATCTTGTTACCATAACACAAGCATTAGGTTGCTTAGCTTGGGACTAGATGGCGCTATGTGAAATGTCCAGGGATATTATTATAATTCATTACGTCATCCAAGGAAAACGGGCACCTCCAGCTCCAGTAGCACTACAGGCCCACTACAGGGCAAAAGCTTCTTCTCATACAGAGAAGTGACGAGCATTAATCACCACGATGATTGGTGATTTCATATTTCATAATCGACGGGTTGGTGATTTCAGACTTATATTTACTAAAATTGCAGGTTTGGTTTTTCCTTCAACGATGTCAGTAATAACCAAGCTAAACTCAAAAGGACATATGAATTGAAAAAGTCACATTGCAATGGAACTTGCACGGATTTGAACTCGTGCATGAGAGGCGAGGCTATAACCACTGGGCCAACCTGACATCTAATAACCCTACCTACGGGATCGTCCGAAAGGGTTACCGCTGCCCTGGAACATAAAGGGCTAAGGAAGGAACACGGGTGGGTTTTAGTCAGTAAGAGTCTGACACTCTCTTCTGCTCCACCCAGAGCGGGAGGAGTCATTTGATGATTTCCCATCCTCAAAAAAAAAAAGGCTTCATTTACGGAGACGCGGGGCGACGCGCGTCGCGTCCGACGTGGCGTCTCGCGGCGCGTCGTACGATTTTCTGTTTACGGAGCGGCGGCGCGTCAAGCGGCACTTATCATCGCACGCGTAAACACAAACGTATGGCAATATAAGACGTTGTTCATAGAGACGCGGAGCGGGAAGCGTGGCGGTGCCCGCCGCTGCGCCCGCGGCGAATCCTCAAGCGTGTAACAAAGCACGCGGCGGGCAACGCTGCGGCGCACGCGGGATACTCAATCAAACCGACCAGTTTTAGGTTAGCGGAAGATGGGAGCGCAAATCAAATTAATTAGTTATTACTAATTATTAATTAATTGCGTTCTGCAATTTCCAAATATGACTGGCAGAAAATTCCGCCGCGGGCATCGCTTCATCGAGAATGCCGCTGCGTGCGCCGCCGCGATAAACGCCGCGTGAGACGCGGCGGTGCCAGCCGCGGGCTCGGCCACAAAAAACGCTTCATTTCAAGCAAACGCGTCTAAAATCGCTTCTCCGTAAACGCACTCATACAACGCCATATGTTTGAATTTAGTGCGGGCCGCGCCGCACAACGCGACGCGCGACGACCCGTGTCTCCGTAAATGAGCACTAAGGGTACAGGAGGGTATCGGGAGGTTCCTGCACATTCGGGAGGTTCCTGCACATCATCAGGCGGGAGGAGACGCCCGGGTGTCACCACTGTCAGGATCGCCCAGAGGACACGGTGGAGCATACGGTGGAGGTCTGCCCTGCTTGGGCAGAGCACCGCCGTGTCCTCGTAGAGGCGATTGGCAGCGGCGGCGACCTCTCGCGCCCGGCCCTGGTTCAAGCCATGGTCCGGGGTGAGAGGGAGTGGGAGGCAGTCGCCTCCTTCTGCGAAGCAGTCATGCTAGCGAAGGAGGTGGCGGGGTGGGCGAGGGAACGCGCCTTGCGCACCTCACGCCTCAGCCGCCGCGGGAGACGCTCCGGGCGTCGGGAGCCGCGTGACGACTCCCGGCCACCGTAGGCGCGGGCCTGCGGGCGGAGAGTAATGGGTAGCTCTCCGTCCGATCAGGACTAGGCCCGTGCCGGACGGCGTGTTCGTGTTCCACGCGCGCCTCAAAGAGATGTCAGCAAGTGACGGGGCCCCACAGGGCCGAAGCCTGCCAGGGTAGCGGGACCATCCGAAAGGGTTTACCGCTGCCCTGGAACATAAAGGGCTAAGGAAGGAACACGGGTGGGTTTTAGTCAGTAAAAGTCTGACACTCCCTTCTGCTCCACCCAGAGCGGGAGGAGTCATTTGATGATTTCCCATCCTCAAAAAAAAAAAAAAAAAAGGGTACATATTAAAATACTTTTCAACTTATCTACAAATTTTCTAATCCAATTTTGATCAAGTTGACTTACTTAGATAATCAACTGGGTTTTAAACTTCATTTTATTATAATTTTCTCCAAAAAAGAATACTTAATGAATCAATCAAAACTTTTCCGGAAAGGAACTCCAAGAAATTACTTTCATTCAATTAAACATTAACAAGTTAATGGAAAGTTTACGGTGACAGAACTCCGGGAAAAATCCGAGTTTTGTCAGCCTTTCTTTGTCTCCAAAATATTACATTCATTTCGGAAAGTTTCAGTTACCGCAGGATTGAGTAAAGTGAATTAAAATATAAAAAAAATATAAAAATCTTTATTTCTCAATAAATGCATTTACATTACGTTGTTGGTCTAAAAAAATTGGGATTGACTTAAGTAAATTATAGCTTTACTCACCTATGTATTACCTACTGTTGTTTGGTAACGTAAATCTAGGATTTTCCCATTTTACGATGACCGACGAAATCACTGACTTTTTTCTCTACACATTGACAAGAACAAAATCTTGAAAAATGTCCACGATAGATTTGAAATTATATTTTTCCCTGATTCGCACGGTTTTTACAAGTTATCATAACATGGAGATGTTTTTATTGTACGTAAGTTATATTATATTTACACATAAACATTGTGAAAACCGCATCATAATCAGTTGCGTACGAAGTGACTTTAATTTATAATATTTATTTATTTATATATACTTTAATGTACAGTCGCCAGCACATCAAGTTACCCCACTTTGACCTTGAACGCGTTATGAGCAACAACAGCGAGAATCGTGCGAAAGAGATGTATAGCTTTTTGTCTGTTCTTACTTGTAATATTTCGTGCTGCAGCGCGTACATGAGAGTGTGTGCGTGTACGCGTCGTGGTGTACTTACTACTATGCGATAAGAAATGCGTAGCAGTTGGGTTGAATGAATACTTTTGACTTGAATCGAATCGAAATAGGTAATGGAATGGTAATAAAAACAGGCGGCCCGCGCAATGCCTCAAATACATACGAAAGCTTATAATCAATTTGTTTTATTGAAATGATATCTTCTTAATCCTTCATTTTTACATATTATTATTTGTTTCTATTACCTATACCTAAGTATTAAGTAGGTATTAGTATACTCATATTACCTACATTTAAACAGGTAGGTAGGTACGGTATACACCGTTACACAATTTTATTAATTATCATCAGGTAGGTATAATCCGATGTGAGAAAAACATTTTTTTTTAAATTTCAAGCAGGTTTAAATAACCTTTTGCGGGTTTTGTTACCTACCTACTGGCGGGCTGGCGGTCAACTGTTTTCGTGCGTTCCTTGCTCTCATATTCTAAGTATTTTTACGAAATTTAATGCTGAAAACCCATAACACAATTGCGTGAAATTTTGAAAAAAAATATGGATACTTACCCCGTCACGAACCTGTGTAAGGTTTAGCCAATTAATTATACCTATCAAGTCTCTTGTCTGCCGCCGGCCGTGTTTGAGATTAACGTTACGTCCGCGACACAATCTTTTTACTAAAATAATAAGTTTGAACTTAGTAACGGAATTATCTATACCTACCGAAGTTTGCTTTTACATGCAAGTTCTAAGTAATAAGATACGATTTCGAAGATTATGAATTTTCAAATAAAATTCTAATCTATTATTATCGTTATTTCATCATCATCATCAGCCTATAGCAGTCCACTGCTAGACCGATGTCCAGCCGTGGACTATGCCGTCTCTCCTATTGCACGCCATTCAACTGGATTTTCGGAAAGAAAAGGCCATGGGTTCTCGTAGGAACCTATTTCTATGGGAACTCGAGCGGGGTCTTTTACAAAAAGGACAGTGACGTTTTCAACCGACTACAAAAAAGGAGGAGGTTCTCAATCAGACTGTATTTTTTTATGTTTGTTACCTCAGAACTCCGTTATTTATAAGCCGATTTGCAAAATTCTTTTTTATTTGTAAGGATATACTTTCAGGTTGGTCCCATAGAAATTTCATCAAAAACGGTTCAGTAGTTTGTTTACTATTTGTTTACTGGTAAAAGTTACAACTTAAAAGTGAAAAATAAAAACTTTCTTGGTGGCGAACAACGAAAATGCGAACCCAGCGATACCGACTTTCGAAATTAAAGTTATTTTTCACTTTGTAGTGTCTTTTTTGGAAGTCAGTTGTTTTTTTTTTCTCAAAAATGTTTTTATTTTCACTTTTGAGTTGTAAATTTTACCAGTAAACAAATAGTAACCAAACTAAGTACTAAAAAGTTTTTTTGAGTAAATAAATGTGGCGTCGTCGGGGCCCCGTATAATAGATTCTATACGGCGCTAGCTCCCCCGTGCTTTCGGCGCCTTAGCTACACAACCGATCATCATGGAATTTTGCATACCTACCTATCAGAAAAGGACATAGGAATAGGATAGGTTACTACGGGAACGCGTGTGAAAGCGCGAAAAAATCTCAAAATAAAATGCGGAATAAAATAATCTTAATCTTTTTATTTAATATACCTAATTGAAAACTAAAAAAAACAAATACCTACTCTAAAATTAAATATACCTACCTACAATAAAATTTATAAAACCAAACTATACAATGGATTAAAAATAAGTAGATAATATTTCTTTTTTACACGCTTTTATTTTTAGAAAGAAAGAAAATACGTTTATTTGCGGTAAACATGACGCGAAAAGGAACATAAACAAAAAAAAACAATTATTAGTATTAGTTTTATTAATATTTGTAACATTAATTATACAGTTACATCTGTCACCAATGGTTGCCAAGCAAAATCAAATGCTGCCGCCAAACAAAAGTAAGCTTTTACCTAGATTAATATAATTGGACTGGGTTGTATAAGACCCGGTACCCACAGGCGGCACGGCACGACAATTTCATTGATATGTCACAGCCTGCTTTGGCATCCTTCGGGACGTTCTGGCATGCCGTGGCATCCCGAAATGTGAATGCTAACCATGATAAAATAAGATCCCAAATCATTTGCGCTAATCCCTTGTCGTGCCATGCCGCCAGTGGGTGACGGCCCTAACTTAAATTATAACCAACAATTAGTAGGTAATGGAAAAATGCTCAAGAATATAACAATGGTGAATACCTTTATTTTGATAAATAAAATAATTACAATATTAAAATACAACTTATGGATTGTAAAACTGTGCTACTATTTAATGTGAAAGTTTCTGAGAATGGATGGCTGAATACATAGGATAGGTTCGTACGGAAACCCGGGTGATTGAAGTGCATTATTTACTAGTGCCGTATCATCTAATGGTAAGTTTAGGCTACGACACTATACGCCGTGCACAGTGTCTCTGTGTGTGAACACTTATAAACTCAACGAATACCTACACCTTGCGACACCGAGTGTCTAAGTGTTCAGACACGGTGTCAGACATTGAGTGTACTGCATAAAGTGTTGTAGACTAAACTAAGTTCGATCGGGTCTTATTAGCGCGAAGAATATGACATGACCTAAAAGAGCCCAAACTTGACCTCAGAAATACGCAAGATCGGCCTTTCAGTTGTTATGAAATATAACTACTTACATGGGAGCGTAAATCGTTGCCAAACCAATATGTTATTATTAAATGATAAATAAAAAGTTATTTACATAAATTAAACTCTAATAACTATAGATACCTACTGTAAAATTGTAATAACATAACAATACAAATATAAGCAGATATAGGTATTTATTCAGGCCATGGCAGGCGGATGACGTCATCCTGTGCCGCGAACCACGCCTGCACCACCCTGCAGGTGTGCACGCGGCACGGCGGCAGTTGTCTTCCGGCTTCCCCAAGGCGGGCTGTGTCCATTGAAATCTAAAACAAAGAAAATTTTGTCAATTTAATACTTACCTAGGATTCCTTAGTATGACAAATAGTAGGTACGGGCCAATTTAACTATTATCTGCATTCGCGATTTATTTGCAGATAATGTAAACAAATATGAGTTTATGGAAAAATAACTTTAATTCCTACATCATAAAGTTTAGTTTACGTTAGAACTTCAAACATTTTTATAACTGCTAGTCTAGTAGTGCTAGTCACTCTGAAATCAACCTAATTCCCATTGGAATAAAATCGATATTTGTTTAACTTGAAATCAATTTGAAGCATTAGTTGAATAGACTTTAAATGAGTACGGGACGGTTAAAAAATCTTCAAAATATAAAGATAAACAAATTTGTCGAATTGAGAACTTCCACCCTTGTTGAGGTAGATTGTAAAGAACTGAAGATTTATCTAATACATCATCTGCCTAGCCTTTTCCCAACTATGTTGGGGTCGGCTTCCAGTCTAACCGGATGCAGCTGAATACCAGTATTTTACATGGAGCGACTGCCTATCTGACCTCCACAACCCAGTTACTGGGTAATACGACACCCCTTGGTAAGACTGGTTGTCAGACTTTCGGGCTTCTGACTACCCGTAACGACTGTCAAGGATCCCCGAATGACAGCCGGGACCAACGGCTTAACGTGCTTTCCGAGGCACGGAGGGGTCTCGGTATGTAAAGATGGTCACCCATCCACAGACCAACCGCGGCAAGCGTAGCTTAACCTGACCGATCGACCTGTGCGGCTGTTATTATTTAGCCACGGGCCCCTCTCCACGGGACCTGTGCGGCTGTTATTATTTAGTCACGGAAGATTTATCTAATACATAGTAGGTAATAATGTGAGCGCCGAGCGCCCTTCCAACTACCTACCTACATTTCTATTAGGTAGTAAGTAGGTATCATTTATTTTAATCAATTTTGTTATTCACTAAGAAAACCATATTTTATGAGTGATGAATAAGTTGAGGTGATATTTATGATTACAAGCTACACATGGACTTACGCTGTACGAAGTTGATGTTATTCGTGTGGTCAGAAAAGGATCGGCAGAGTGTGCGGCGTCTGCCGCCCGGTTGGCGGCGATGGGCTCCTATGGTTCCTCTTTCTTCCCACCGCCAGCCAGAGAGAAGCCAGAAGTAAACAGATTTTTTCTGGAACGAAACAAATAGCTATAGTGTATTTGCCCATAATTACTCAATTACTATGCAAAGATGTATTAATACTTATAATTCCCTACAATAATAGCTTACATAAAGTGATTAAGTTATTTATTTACACACTAACATCGCTACCATTACAGGGTTACACCCAATGCGATAGCGTGGTAACTAGATTCTAACTAAGCAGGGGCTGCAGTCTCGACATTCATAGCGATCGCTTTACGACCGAATTCGGTCGCCAAGCCCTGTCACTCCATACATTACACCTGTCAATCCGGGACTTAGCGAGTTGCGACCGAATTTGGTCGTAAAGAGATCGATATGATGGTATTTTAAAATTATTTTTAAATTATTAGTAATTAAGTAAAATTAAGGTGTAATTTTATGTGTAAACGTAATTTAATTGCATAAATACTCAGGATTATTGTTTTCCTGTTCATAGAAAGAGTAATACACAGTGTTTGTTACACACCGGTACCGGTAACCTAAAACCAACAGCTGACGTTCGTACTGCGGAATAAAACGGGGAGTATTTGTTTACTTTTACTTTATAATAGCACACAATCGTTATTGTAACTCTGTTACATATATCCTCGTGACCTCTTAGCATAAATAGTTCGCTGATTTAGACCTCTGCATTGGGTCTAGATCGCATTGTTTACATCATAGAAAACGAAACTTAGCAAAGATTTTGTTATTCCCATTGTGATCCTTAAGATAATACACAAGAATAAAAAGGTTCATGATCTTTATTTTTGCATTGCTGTTATACCTACTGTAATATTTAAACAAAAAATAACTTTAAAATCTAGGCAACCTACCCACATAAAGAAAAGTAAAATTCGTAAGGCAATAAAATCATCCAAATTTGATAATATTACCTTACTTACTGAATTGGCTTGAGCTGTTTTCAACCCCAACCTAATTTCTTCACTGAACTACGCTAACATCTTTCATTTTCCCTTTCATTTCCAACTTTATTTTATTTGTCTCCTACTTTTTCTCACCGTTTCTCTATTCTACTTTCAGTAACTAATCCTGAAACCATGCCTGTGATGACCCGTAAGGCTACTGCTCAGGAGATCGACCTTAAATTGAGAACGGCCCTCCAAAAACTTGAAGCAAAGAAACTCCAATATGACCAATTGCTACTGGAGAATGATGAAAGTGAGGAGCAGTTCAAGAAAATTGTTGACAAAAACTCAAGCCTTAAACGGGAGCTAGTAGACCTACATCAACAATGTCTGAATGTTGTTGATGAACGCGACCAATTGAAGGTGGTCACGGATGGTTTCAACAACTGTAGTCTTTTGTATGAGGAGGCTTTAAGCAAAGTTAGGGACCTAGAAGATGAATTATTTCATGCTAATAGTCGCGTTAACCAGTTAGGAAAACAAATAGAATGTAATCAGGTTAAAGAAAAAAACCATTTATATAATGAATTGTTAAATAGTAATTGTAACCCTCATTCCATAACAACTATTGACCTTACTGAAGATTCCTTGCTGAAACAGAATTATAATTATAGTTATAAAGTTAGTCATAACAAAATGAAAAAATATGCAAGAATGAATAGAATAATTAAAAAATGTAATCAATTTAGGAAACAACAGAAGCACTTTTCCAAAAATATTCCACTGAGGAAAGAACGTGTTGATCTAATAAATAAATTAAACAATCAGCAAATTAAATTAGAAGACAGCAGAAAAATCTATGAAATTGATACACAGCGCTTACAGTCTGACATACAGGTACTTGAGGGCACACTTAGTTCCCTTTACATTAAATACGTGGGTTCTCAGAACCAAATTAAAGAACATATTCTTGCTGCTAGTGAGTTAGTTATGTGTCAGTGTACTTGTCAGGTTTTAAACCCTGTTGTTGTCCAGCCTGAGGCAACGAAGGACCCGTCCCAGACTGAGAGTTTGTCTCAAGACTGTAACCTTAACCAAGACTACCTAATATAGTGCAAGATCTATCTCAAGTAGTACAGCTTGAGACTGGTATTTGTCCATCTTTCAGTAGTCATGATTCAGTTATGTTCTCAGATCGTATAGGAAGAGGTTTAGGTAAATTAATTAGTGACAACCTGAGTTATTCTACTCAAAATTATTGTATGCCAGGGTCAACCTACAAACAAATAATGACATCAGTAACAGGAAATATATTTAATCCTAAAACCAACATTACTGTATTTGTAGGTAACAGTTCTAATGTCAAAAAATATTAAATCACTGACTGTGTAACTGAGTTGTTAAAGTTAAATTGTAGAAAAGTAATATTGTGTGCTTTCCCATATTTTAAGAAATTGACAACTAGACAGAACAATTATATTCATATGCTTAATAAGCATAATTGCACTTTTTAGCTAGTCATTACAGTGACAAGCTTGTATATTTTGACACCAACAGTTTTGTGGAATCTTTAAAGTCGACTAGCTAGGGATACTGTGTATCTGCCTGTTAGCTTTAGACACATAATAGCAAGGCTATTAGCTTCTTACATAAACTCAGACATAAGTAGTATGTCGAAGTCTTGTATTATTAACACCATAACAGTTAGTAATAATACTAATAGTAAGGTGGCTGACCTAAATAAGTGTAGCTCAAATGCTATAAATATTTATACAAATTGTACGAAGGAGGTTCCATTTCCCTTAAGCACTATGAGCTCACTGCCTGGTGATGACATTGAAGTCTTGGGATTAACTCCGAATAATCATTT
The DNA here is from genome assembly GCA_945859715.1 of Apamea sordens. Lineage (NCBI taxonomy): Eukaryota > Metazoa > Arthropoda > Insecta > Lepidoptera > Noctuidae > Apamea > Apamea sordens. The sequence continues at coordinate 5,908,455 of OX243994.1, forward strand.
AAACTAGTTTGTAAGACAACAGAAGATACCAGTAATAATATTCTTATACATATCAACAACAAGGTATCTTCTTGCTATAAATTAAGTAAATATCAAAAAGGAGATCAGCAGAATGCCTTGAAACTATTTCATCAAAATATTCAAGGTATGTCTTCCAAATTATTAGAAATTCAAATGTTTTTGGAAAAAACAAAGTTTGACATTGTTTGTTGTAGGTACTGAACATTGGTTAAAGGATTACCAAATGCTAATAAATTAGTTATGAGAACTATAATGTGGGCAGTTGTTTTAATCGTAAATCTATGCTGCGTGGAGGTTCTTTAATCTTAATTAAAAATTGTTTAAAATCCAAAACAACGAAATGACATAGTGGGTTTATCGATTGAACATTGCATCGAACTGTCCTGTGTTGAGCTTGATAAGCATGTTGTAGTGTGCGTTTACAGACCCCATAATTATCAGAACTTTTCGTTATTTGAGTCAATAATGGAAGATGTCCTAGCGAAACTTGATGTCGAGACTGCAGCCCCTGGGGCCCGCTGGGCACGAGAACACATTTGACCCAGCAATGTTTCAACGGACAAAAAGAAAGTGCGTAATTGCTTAGATATTTACTTTAAAATCCAATCACTACCTACTGGATTAACTTTTGTTTAGAATGGTTCATGACTAAACGGAATCAAAAACAATAGTTCATCGAATTCTCTTTACATATATAAAACTCTGAATTTACGCTTTACGCTTGGAACAGCGCGTAGCGCTAACTATATTTCGAAAATTCTGTAGAAAAACACCATTGACACATGTTTTCATAGCCTTTCTTTAGTTTAATTCAAAAATTATGATTACAAAAAATATTACTCACCGTCACCGTTAAGCCCGTCTGCCGACAAATATCTATCACCCGGCATCCACTCAATCGAAGCACTATGATGCGCCCTCCTTGAATTTGCGTCAACTGAGGTGCCACAATATTATATTTATAAAATGTTTTAAGAAATTTCACAGCACAGCACACAGTACGATTTTATATCACAGAACATAAATACCCTAACGAACGGGTTTCAAATACGTACGCATAGATAAGGATCAAGCGCAACTGACGTAAACGAACGATGTGACTTTCGTTTAATTTCGTAAAGGATCGGGAGAACTCGGAAGCAGCGGCGGGCGCGCAGGGGCGAGTGGGTGTGGCTTATTCCTATTGGGGCATGTTACATTGTCAATAATATCACGATACCGTGGTAATATTGATGGTATAATAGGCCGTATCACGGTATCGTGCTCAATAATTGCGATATCGCGATATTAGTATCGTGATAATATTGACAAATGTGACATTCCCCAGTGAAACATGATGATTGGCTCCCAATTATTAGTATGTGCAACCATTGGGCAATTTTAAAAACGTTGAAAACTCCACCAATCATGCCGAGGATACTTTCTTTCTAACACTCCACGGCGCGTCGTAGTTATATTTATGTATAGAGTTTACGTTGATGTGCTGGCGTCTGTACACCACAAAAATACATCGCATAAAAAATACATGGCACACTACAAAATATACAATATCTGAGGGGCAATTCTCGTAATTTTAAGAACGTTCAGTCTGATCTCAGTCTCTATCTGTCAAAAATACCTCTAATTTCCCTACATTTTGACAAGTTTTTGACATTTTTTTGTCGCCGAGATGACACTGCGACAAGATTTTGAGCATTTTAAATTACGAGAATTGGCCTTCTGGTATTGCTTCACTTAATATTCTTTCCATATCTTCAAAATCCAAAGTTAATCCAATGCAGAGATGTCAGCATAAGCGACGGGGCCCCATAGGGCCGAAGCCTGCCAGGGTAGCGGGATCATCCGAAAGGTTTACCGCTGCCCTGGAACATAAAGGGCTAAGGAAGGAACACGGGTGGGTTTTAGTCAGTAAGAGTCTGACACTCCCTCCTGCTCCACCCAGAGCGGGAGGAGTCATTTGATGAGTTCCCATCCTCAAAAAAAAAAAAAAAAATCCAATGCAAAACTCCAAACAATTTTTACCTACGGTAAACTAACACCGGTTGCACAAAGCTCGATCCACACACAGACTGGTGTTGGTTTAAAAATCAGTGTATGTACTCGGCACTGGGAACTCGCACTTACTGTACCTCGGTTTAGAGTTTACACCCCTGACTGCATCTACACACGAGAGAAACTGTTGCGGGTTATGTTTTATTTACTAGTATTGTCCGAGACCTCGCCAGAATAGGTCCAACTCACAGATATAGGAATTTTTATATTTCTATGGTCTAACTTGAACAAAAGTGCTGAGTGTGATAATCAATTGACTATTTTAGATCTGTATGCACTTATGGAGGAGGGATGAGTGGCTTGTAGCTAAGTAATAACATCCGCACGGTTCGATCGATCATGTTAAGCTACGCTTACCGCGGCTGGTCTGTCTGGATGCCATCACCCACCCACCCATGCTTGACGTCCCAGCTAACATTCGTTGATCATTGACAGTAGTTACGGACCCTCAGAAGCCCAAAAGCCTGACAACCACTCTTACGGGGTATCGGGATGGTGAACTTAATAAAGAATATTCTATCTATCGTATTACCCAATAACTGGGTTGTGTAGAACCCATAGGCAGTCGCTCCATGTAAAATACTGGTAAACAGCTGCATCCGGTTAGACTGGAAGCCGACCACAACACAGTTGGGAAAGAGAAATCTACCTAGGTACATGATGATGACGATGGATGGATCACATACAAACTCCGGTATATTTGATAATATATCAAAATACTTTGCAAACAATAATGACCAAACAATTTTATTCGATCCCAAATTCAAAACAATAAAATCTGCATATTTAAACAATCACAACTACAAAACACACAGGCTAAATAAACAATAAAGCTTATTTGGTAAAATATTTACCGATTTAAATGTTTCACAAAGTATTTACTGATTGCGGCCATTTTATTGGAGTTAGGCCTTCATAAATAAGACCCTTGTTTGTAGAGTCCAGAGCACCGATGTTATATTCATTATCTTTATAATTTTGAACAAATTCCGAGAACTTTATCTAGAGAGTTTCAGGAATCTAGTTAAAATATGTAAAGTAAAGGATAATTTCCACGAAACGGCTCGCATCGCATCGGATCGGAAAGGCTACGAACCATAGATATAGGAATGAAGGAGATATGCCCCGGTAGTTGCAAATGTATCAGAAATCCATGTCGATAAGACGATCTCACTACTGCGCCACTACTACACATGTGGTTCAGTAAAAGCAATAGATAAAAAGTCGCGCACACACTTGCAATTCATAAATCAGAACGTACTACACAGTTAATTATAAACCTTAACGCATCAAACATAGCGTACATTTACACACACAGGAGAAATTTACTCAAAAGTTGGCCAATATTACGTTAAGTGTGTTTACGCCTATTGTATTAGTTTGTTGTAGTTTGAAGGTGATTTAGATAAATAAAACTTTATTGATATGCTATGTTAATAGTGATATCTAGCTATGTTTAATTGATATACGAGTATTTAATCTTACTAATATTAAAAATGAGCAAGTAAAAAAAATACAATTACAATAAAGAAGTTATTATACTTCTGGTTCTTTTAAGTAAAAACTCAATAGTTCTCTTCGACTAATTGGAATGCTATGCTGGGAACTGCCTGAAAAATTGTTATGAGTATTTTTTATAAAAAGATGATGATTTTAGTAAAAGATGACGTCATTATGTCTTGTTCCTACATTAATTTAGAAACTTAAATTTCCAAACTCCAAAGTAGGTAAAGTGAGTAGTGGTCTACAGTGCAACAAGCACTGTAGACCACTACTCACTTTACCACTACCCACTTTTAGTATTAAGAATAATATTTAGCTTAGTTTTTAAATTTTAATAACTATTTAGAAGATGCAAAAATATTTAAATAGATAGCAATATTGGCTTCTTATAGATACATCATCATCATCGTCTATCGCAGGTATGCTGGAAGAGATCTCTTTAGAAATAAGCGTCACCTTTGTACCAATTTTTCTGTTCTTGTGCATCTTCGTCAAATTATTGGAGGTAACTATGCTACCGATTCTCGACACGAATCAATAACAAAAAAGTAGGTTTTTTTCTAATTTTCGGAAATCGGCATGTGTGGGACACGCATTTTAAAACGTGGCCCGTGTGAGACCGCATTGTAACTGCCCTTTTACATACACATAAAGCACTGCTTACCACATACGCAACGGGGCGATTGTGTTCTTTGAAATTGGTGTATTCTGAAATATGACAGTAACTTAATTATCTAAAAAAACAAGTGTGTATTCATTATTTACCTAATTTTATTTGATTATGTCTTTCATAACAGCCTCCTGAAATTTGAAGAGGATGCAAAACAACAGCTTGTATATGTGCTTACAAAAATTAGTTAATAAATACATAGGTACCGCAGCAATAGCCTTTAACCTCTGTCTGGGTCAAACTTTTGCACTCATTTAATCGGCTTCTTCATGAATTAATTCGTCCCAGTAAGCACCATGCCTATTTCCATCGCCTAGCTACATTTTCGTGCCACAGATTAAAGTGCCGGCTGATGAAATTACACGCACATGATACTTTTCACCTTGTTTTTGCTGGTCGAGGGACTGCAATGACACGTAGGGCACGTCCTAGTATACGAACGTGACTTACGACTATTGCAGTAGTAATGGATAAAGCTTTGGATCACGTGGGCCATCTATACAACGTGTTTTTTTTTTAATATTCCATAACTCTAGGGGGTTATTGTACTCATCATTATGAACAACTTTTACTATGGGACCAAAACCGAAATTGCGAAACAAAAATCTGGTGTTCCCTACATTCTGACGAGTTATACGAACATAAATGTAGGGAACAGCTGATTTTTTTTTTCGCGCTTTCAGGTTTGGTCCCATTGTAAAAGTTGATCATAATGATAAGTACAATGACCCCCTAGAGGATATAACAAAAACACGATGTATACGTAACCCTACTTACTTATAATTATGATGGCTCGACTGCAATAGTGGGTAAATGATTGACTACTGTGTTACGAGTTGTGGGTTCGATTCCTGCAAGGAAAAAATATTGATTAGCTTGTAGATGTTATTTTCGGGTTTTCGTGTGTAAATTACATCTGAAATAATCGCATTTTCACTAAAGTATAAGTTTTCAAATGGGGCATGTCTTTTTTTTATTATTTACTAGCTGTGGGCAACAGCTAGTAAATAATACTCTATATATAATCTCTCTATAATCGCGACTTCGTCTGCGATCCAGTCCAGTCTACCCATGTGTCAAATTTCATCCCGTTCAGCTGTTTTAGCGTAAAAGCGTAATTCTTAAATTTTCTAATTTTCTGCGCAACTTTCTTAATTTTTTTTCCGTAAGAACCTTCTTCAAAGTATTAGAAAACTTAGTCATTATCAAGTTATGGCGTGACCAAGGGAAATAGGGATTAATTTATATAGGTATATATATAGATAGATAGATGAGACATAAAACCAATTGCAGGTTCTCACGGGTAAAAACATAAAATATATTAGAAATCTTAGGTTCACTAACAAGCATGATAGAAAAGAATACGTACTATAAGGTGCACTATGCACTTTAAAAAAAGTCAGCGTTCAGCTGAGTGCGTGCGGTTTTGGTGGTAAATGGGTCAAATGAGAACTCTTTGCAAAGAATATTAAAGTCCTTACTCGCTCGCACCAGCAGTGCGATTCTGTAACCATCTCACCGTGAAAACTTAGGTGAAGTGAGCGTGGAGTGAGCTGTCATTCTATCTAATACTAGGGATTGACTCTATTAACAGCCGGTCGATTCTGTAAAAATCTCACCGTAAAAACTCAAGTGAAGTGAGCTTGATGTGAGTTGTCAGTAGTGTCAATCCCTAGCATTATTTGGAATGACAGCTCACTCCACGCTCACTTCACCTAAGTTTTCACGGTGATATGGTTACAGAATCGCACTGCTGCTCACTCTAAGCTCACTTCACCTAATTTTTCACGGTGAGATTTTTACAGAATCGATCGGCAGGTATGAGTTATCATAAACATAATGAAATCAATGTCCATTAAAAAGCTTACGTTCAACAAAGCAATCAATTTAATAACTTGACAGCCTCAATACTCACAAACAGCAATATTAAGACAAATTCTTAGAACTGAAATCAATTTCACCAAGTACTTCAACCATCAAGTTTACCTGACAGTTTTCTGATGAAGATTCCACGAAGCTATTCCTGCCCTGACACTATCTAACAAACTGACCAACAACTCCGTTGACGTTCAGCCAGTTTCATAGAAAGGTAAATAGCAAACTGCCTCATATTAAAATCAAGAACGGGCTTGTGAGCAAATTGAAACACGCTTTGAGATAGGTACTACCCGTTTGGGGGTTACATTTCCGTGTTTATATTTGTTTATGGCATTTTCGGAGATTATTTCCTATAAAACTGAGGAAAGGTTTTTGATATAATATTTTTGGTATATTGGCGTGTGCTACCATATGTCAGCACATATATGGTAAATAATTTAATTCATTGTTTTTTGTTTCGTAATGTTAAGTACTTACTATTGTATTGAATCAAATTCTTCTATTTTCTTCTTCTATCTGAACAGACAGGCTGGGGAGTTTGTTGCGCCACTTCTTCTTACTAGCTAAAACACTAGGAAGTGGATCAGTGGCGGGCGTTTTGGGTGCTGTCTTAAGTAATTTTGACGTTCAAAAAGTGCTGATTCTCAGCCTAGTTTGAATACATGACTTGATTGATTGATATAACCAGAAATTAATGGCAGGTAGAAAGAAGCCTTATTTTTTTTAATACAATGTGTATTGTGGACGTATTGCTTAAAGGGTTTTCCTATCCAACCTGCATGTTTTTTTCCTAAGTAAGTGGCATATTACGAGATAAAAACTTCTTCGTCTTCACTATTTTAAATATGAAATAGAAAGAGATAAGACAGTCAGGTTCCGATGACTGGCAGCGGTGTATTCAATATAAATAGTGAATTAATAATATCTGCTTAATATTTAATTATATAACGGAAGATTTTAACTTCCAAGATAATATTTACATGATTTAAAATCAAACAGTCTTTAAATACTAATAATTATGTTCAAGTGTATAAAAAAGGGAAGGCGAAGAACCATAGAGCATCAAAAAATTACCAAAAGGCAGTGCCACGTTGTATGGCAATGCTGATTCATTGGCCAAAAAATAGGCCAGCGACGAGTCAACCAAACGCTTGGCGTTATCTCGAAAAACTAAGAGGACATTTGGACTTAATTATCTTGAAATATATCTATTAAATATACTCATTATTTATCGGAGTTCGATTCTTGTTATATACACCGATAAATTTTGATCGTTTTAATCCTTAAAAGGGGTCATTGTACTCATCATTATGAACAAATTTTACTACCCTTTTTAAACCTGAAATCGTGAAAAAACGGTCCCGGTCCTTGTTCAATGTCCATTACGTTGCCAGCGTCACACTACAGTGGCTCGATGTTAACCTGAAAAGACAAGACTAATATTGTAAATTATAAACTAACAGAGTATTATTTAATCTAGTTTTATTTATATGGTGTACCTAATAAAGAGTACTCTATTATATTAATCGTTTGCAGTTACTTTCCTATTCTCACATAAACTCCAGTGGTAAATACCATTATGTATCTCTGGTCCCCAAGATACAGGCGGCACCTAGTTTGGAGACTGCTGTAAAGATAAAAATAAAGATCGCTAAAAATAGGGATTAAAAATAGGGGTTAGATTATCGAAAAATAATGGACACGTATTTTTTCTTTTGTCAATCAAACAAAAAATTACAAAGATAAAGCGCGTCAAAATTTGGGGGTCGTGACGTCACTTGCTTGCTAAAGTGTCGCAAGCAAGTCACGTCACGCGGAACTTTAACGGGCGATATCTTCATCATTTTTTAGATAATTGACAAAAGAAAAAATACGGGTTCAATATTTTTTTAATAATCTGACTGACTAATTAGATTTTTTAGGAAAATAGCCTATTATAGACCGATATTAAGTTAACTTAATTATAATGTAATAATCGTAACAATGGTTCAATAAAAAATATTATAATTATTATATAACATTGCTACGCATTCATTATGATAAGCCCCATAATTATAATTGTCATAGAAACAAGTTTAAAGCTTGTGTAATGAGTAATAACTAATTAAAAATGAATGCCTGTTGTTTAATGACTCATAAATGATAAATGATTTTATTTTGTAAATAGGTTTGTGCAAACACTTTTACACGTCAATCATATTTTAAAAACTAGATGAGGTTGGCGTTTCCTATCTGACTAGTCTGAGAAGAAAGGCCGAAACAAACTCAGAGGTCTCTTTTAAATTCCAGACATAATCTTGGTCAGATCATATGAAGACCATGTCTATCGAAGTCTGAGATGGTCTTTTGAGGAAAAAACCACACAGATTGAGAGGACCAGTCCAGTCAGTGCACGCATTTGTCATAAATCGTGCAGCTCAACTCAAAACTTAAGAAGCTCAACGAATCGACGAACAATACCAAAGAAAGGATATTTGGGTAGGCCACATAAATTACTCAAACTGCCAGACCTTAAACAGAAACTTAACATGCCATCAAAATTTAATTTATGTTATTTATAATTTCCAAGTTGAATACACTATATACGCTCTACTAAAAGGTCATTGACCTTTCTGAGAGGCCACAGGTAGTCATGAACATATCTTAGATTCTGTCTACACGTTGAAATCCGTAGTTTGTACCACAGTTAGTATGATAAGCCATTCCGAGAGTCATGTGAATATTTATGACAGTCGTGACTGATGGCCGCAGACCTGAAGGACTGATATGACGTCACTGGTTATATAAAATTCCCTTTTTATGAACACCTTGGGGTAAAATCTCACAAACGTTCCCCCAGAGTGTGCAAAATGCGGAAGGTGAACATTTTCCTAGCTTAAGTACATGCCATGTTCTTTCTTTGTTCAAGCGAACGGAGTCTAATTAGACGTTACTAGTAGTGTAATTTTTAGCAAAGAAAACTACAATATTAGCCAGTTAATATGACCCATTGCCTGGCTAAGGGCGCTTCTCATTCAAAGACGGAATGAACAGAAACATTGACCATTTTAGTCCGCTGCATAGCATAGCATAATCAGCCTATAATGTTTCCACTCCTGGGACACTGCCTCCGATCTTCTAGCTAGAGGGAGTAAGTAGGCTGTAATCAGAATACCAGCGCTACGACATTTATTTTTTAAATGTTGAATCATCATGCTGAGCCTTTTGGCCTCGTATAGGACTTTCTGTTTAATTTTTTTCCTTTTGTTACTCCTTTATACAATTTGTTTTATTTTTATTTATTTTTTTAACTGTGTTTAGTTTAGTTTATGATCCTGTACGCGTCGCAATAAATACTTTTTCTTTCTTTCTTTCTTTTTAACCTACCACGCGGGCCCGAAGCGGGTTGGTAGACCTCACATATCTTCAAATGTTTGGTTCTAGGACTTGCCGGTTTCCTCACGATGTTTTCCATCACCGTTTTGAGAACAGTGGTATTGAAATTATGAACACCGCCTACCAATAATAGTAAAGCGCCCGCCCGTGTTCGAACCCACGACCTACAACTCTTAAGTCAGGGCTGTTACCACTGGGCCACCACAGCTCTAGTGTATTAGCATTATTCCATAATCGATCTTGCCCATAGGTAAGAGATAACGTCATTTAAAAAAGTCACACTGAAACATACTTCGCCACTTTCGTTCAACTCATCTGTCAAAAAACCTCCTTCCAAGATCACAATTTTTTTTTAAACTCACCAGCCTTTCAAATGCCAGCCAGTCAAGCTCTCTTTAAAAAATATTCAGCCCGCCAGACCGTCCCAATATTATAATGTTTATTTCGATCGTTGCTCGGACGCTCACTGCCGTCAGAACGATCGGCAGCGCCGTTAAAATCGCACGCTGGATGTATTTCGTGACAGTGAGACGTAATACCTACCTGTATTATTGCGGACCTAGAGTATTTGGAACCGACAGGGAATTGCTTGCGAGTGTAGAACTTTTTTTTTCCTAAACGCGCCTGGACCTCGATCACGCCTGATGAAAAGCGATGGATGAGGTTTATGATGGAACGAGCGAGCTCAGAAAATGCCGCTTCACTCTTGCTTTAAAGGCAGACGGGTTAAATGTGGGAGGGAATACAGAGAGTTCCACAACTTGTCTGTGCGCATAATAAACGTGGAGAAGAAGCGCTGAGTACAACTCGTCGGGATATCAACCAAGTGTTGATGGTACGCTGCAGTATGTCTGGTTGTCCAGTGGTAAAAAGGCGATGGTGGGATCAGGGCGTGGAGCTCCTGAGCACACTCTCTCTCGTAAGGGTTCATAGTTGTCACCGATATAATTATCTCGTTCCTTTACTGAAAGAAAGTAGAGCGATAACGAAACGAAGTATAACCCTTGCACATAGCCAAAAGGAAAGTATGTAAAGTCATCTGCCTAGCCTTTTCCCAACTATGTTGGGGTCGGCTTCCAGTCTAACCGGATGCAGCTGAATACCACTATTTTACATGGAGCGACTGCCTATCTGACCTCCACAACCCAGTTACTGGGTAATACGATACCCCTTGGTAAGACTGGTTGTCAGACTTTCGGGCTTCTGACTACCCGTAATGACTGTTAAAGATCGACGAATGACAGCCGGGACCAACGGCTTAACGTGCTTTCCGAGGCACGGAGGGGTCTTGGTATGTAAAGATGGTCACCCATCCACAGACTAACCGCGGCAAGCGTTACTTAAACGTTGCAATTTATTTATTACTGTGATTGCCCGTGACATCACAGCGGGCCCTATCAGAATACCAGCGCTACGACATTTATTTTTTAAATGTCGAAGCATCATGCTGAGATAGGAGCCTTTTGGCCTCGTATAGGACTTTTTTTTTTTTTCCTTTTCTTACTTTTTATACAATTTGTTTTATTTTTATTTTTAACTGTGTTTAGTTTAGTTTATGATCCTGTACGAGTCCCAATAAATACTTTTTCTTTCTTTCTTTTCTTTCTTAACCTGACTGATCGACCTGTGCGGCTGTTGTTATTTAGCCACGGGCCCCTCTAAGTCCCCACGGAAAGTATGTAAAGTAAGGTTTCAATATTTGCCGCTTTCCTGCTAAATTTAATTTAATTGGTGAACAGCTTCTGGTTCACGTAGAATTTACCTATACCATAATATAGCTATGGCACTTGGTAATTGTGTATAGCTTTCTATCAGTGAAATATTTTTGTAATCGTACCAGTACTGTCAAAGACTACCTTTCTTACAAACAAACAAATTATTTTTCATCTTTCCGTGTTTATTTAGATTCGATAGGATGGACACTCTACAAAATTGAAAATTGTTTGCCCTCCTTCATTCTGCGAAGTCCTACGTAAAGACCTTTCACGTATTTATCGAACAACAAAACTTTATTATTCAATGAATGATTGTAATCATGACTGAAAAATGCCCTCATTTATATCAGGAACATCAATAACAATTTTAAGGAGTTGGCTTAGTGAGTTTGTAGCGGTATCTAGAACGCCACATGCGAACAACGCGTCATACTGACGTCACGCAAATCCTGCATCTCGCAAAAAGAGTTTACCGCGCAATTAGCATAGATACAATTTCCCAACATCAATCGTTGGGCAATTGCCCGCCAGACACAACACCCGTCTGGTCGGAGGATCCTCCCTTTTCTATGGAGGATAAGTGAACTTTACACCCTGTTCCTCATACCTCTAAACTGGTGACCCCTAGTATGAACTTTAGCGCAGCCTTCGACAAGTTTTTCAAGATTTTGTCAATTTATAACTTGCGTTATTTGGAACGTGCCATATCGTTTTTTTTTTGGTAGCCCACAGCTGGGCAAAAGCCTCCCCCAAATCCAGGAACTCTGTTCCCGCCTCGTCGAAACAGCCCTCGCGGTACGCGTCCAGATCGTTTCGCCATCTCTTTCTGGGCCGGCCTCGATGGCGCCGTCCATCTTCAGGCACCCATTGTTGTGTGGAGGTTTTAGGAGAGAAAAAAATAATATCGTCAGGGAACTCTGTACCTCTGTAGTCAGGCCCAACTTTGAAACCTCTTGTACTTAAACGATTAGGTACGCAACCAGAAAGTTGGTAGTAGGGCTGACTGCCCAGGGTGCACCAGACAATCATTATCATTGTTATCGTCACTTGTGGAAGCTCTTTAAGAATGAGTGTTGCGTCAAACAAACGCCATCTGTTGTTCGATTTAGGAAGCTTGCTCGCCATCGATATGTTCTCAGGCTCATCCGCTGACCGCGCCAGTGTGCAATAATAACGTTTAACCGTGCGTACGTCACTTTTCAAAAACTTGTAAAACGAACATTAAAAAACATTGTAAAATTTAATTTTCGAACCTTATTGCAGAATCCCTGCCTCTCTTCATTGTCAAAACAATGAGATACTCAAGTTTATTACTAACGGAGGTTCTCTATTAAAACAAATCACGTTTTATTAACAACGGCTAAGTAATAAAAGCCGCACCGGGACCATCGATGGTTAAGCTACGCTTGCCGAGGTCGGTTCGTGGATGGGTGACCTTCCATTATATACCGAGACTCCTCCGTGCATCGGAAAGCACGTTAAGCCGTCCTGGCTATCATTCATCGATCTTTGACACTCGTGACGGACAGTCAGAAGCCCGAAAGTTTGACAACTAGTTTAACCAAAGGGTACCTTGCTAGCCAGTTACTGGGTCGTGGAGGTCAGATATCAGTCATAATCAGCCTACAACGTTCCCACTGCTGGGACACAGGCCTCCTCTCAGTGAGAGGGAGTAGGCCATTATACACGACGCGGGCCCAGTGCGGGTTGGTAGATGTCGCATGTCTTCGAATTGTTTGGTTTTAGGACATGCCGGTTTCCTCACGATGTTTTCCTTCACCGTTTTGAGAGTAGTGGTGATGAAATAAATTATGCCTGGGTTCGAACCTACGACCTACAAACTCGTAAGTCGCCTACTCACTACCCACTGCATTTGGCCTTAGCATTATATTTTATTAAATGATGATTAAAATAATGCCTCCTCGCTTAAGCTTCTTAAACTTAATTGTGTTCACAAAACAATGATCATCAAGAGGTTCATGGGAAGGCAGATAAGCAGTCGCTCCGTGTATAATACTGGGATTCAGGTGCATCCGATTAGCCTGTAAGCCAACTCCTCAATAGTTTGGAAAAGGTTAGGTAGATAATGGCGACATGTAATCACTTGAAAGTACAGTCAGCAACAAAATTCAACTAACACTGTTACTTTTACAAATCATCTAAATTGATACGGTTTGCTCTACTTCATGTAATAGCAAAGAGTTAATTATTCTTAAATATTCTATTACTATATGTTTTTTAAGAATATTTTGCGCAATAATTAAGATTTAAACAACTAAAGTGTTAATAGGACTTTTGTCGCTGACCGTACAACAAACAATAGACAACAACAGCCGCTATACAGTTACTAAAAACGACCTCATGACGTCGCGAGAGTCGTGGAGGATGTTTAGATCAAAATAAGAAGCCACTTCCGCTCCACCTGATGTCCGTGTATCAAGCATTTCATATCGAGTCAGGGACGCGTCGGCATTTCCCGAACCTTCTGGGAGCTCCTACGTGACGAGCTTTCACTCCTAAAATATTTGTACTATTCATCGCCCGAGTATTAAAATGTGTGCTATTCGACCTCCCTTATCACACTTTATTTTTTATGGCTCTCGGTTACTGGTGTACATTACTGTCGTTCCAAGTTAAAGATTATGACGAGTCGTTATTTGTTATATAAAATTCTGTTGTTTGTTATGGTAACATAACCAAACATCACGGCTGCATTACCCGATGATGTGAGCACCATGTGTCTATCACATAATTAACCCGGCACCAATGACACTGGGTCATACTGACCCGAGGCGACTTAAATCTGTCATTATTCTTTTTTACGCCGATCGTGCAATTTTAGCGCTTGTGTAGCTGGAGATACGATCTCCTTCTAACCGAACCGCAGGTATGCTAAGTGCAACGCCGCATACACAGCGAGATATACGTGCATCAACTCAAAACGGGTAAATATGACCCAGCGTCATCGCTGGCGTATTATTTTTGTGACATACTTTTAGTAGGTCATGTAGTATTATTTGTCAATTCACCTCATTATTTTTTAAGTTTTGTTAAATATGGCACTGATAGACCACCCGGAGAGAATATTTGCGATGTTAGAAAAGTCGGGGTCTGACGAAGAAGGGTCTAATGCTGCTTCGACAGTTGCGCGAAAGAATCGCAGGTTTTACGAGTGACCCCACCTCACAGAAGATGTCAAATATGATCGTCTCAAACGGATAAGAAGACATCTAATATTTCTATGTCTCTGAATGACGAAGTATAATACTGATTTGTTACTATTATTATGATAAAACGTTTGTTTGTTCAGTCTATTTTATTATGTACGATTATTAATTTAGAATAATTTAACAAAAATTTAAAAAAAACTACATATTATGTAAAACAAACTCTTGTATAATACATAATTACTATGATTTAGACAACTTCTTAAATTTCATGACAATTACTCGATAAAATCTGGGTCATGATGACCCGGTGTCATCGTCGGCGTATTATGTTCACGTCATTTGCCCCGGGTTAATTTATATGTCATGGTTTCATTAATCCATTTTAAAAGAATTAAAATGTGGTATAGTCCCTATTGTGGTATAGTAATTTTCTTTTTGGTGCATCGTCTTCAAATATCATTATAATAAATTATAATTAATATATGCAAAATATTGTAAAGAGTAACGGTGGAGTTCCTTGCCCATTCTTCTGCATACGAAAAGTACCTTTTGGAAGGGGCGACTAGAATCAATTTTATTTTATAGTAATTTAATGTGTGCAAAAGTGCCTTTTATGTGCCTATTTGAAATAAATGCTTTGACTTTGAAGAAGTTGGAAGAGGTGTGCATAAGGGGATAGTCTATTGCATTCAGAGGTGCAAGAATCTAGACAAGCTGCTTATGAGAAATTCCCGATGGATTACCACAATGACACTTTGTCCTTTGTCCTTTGACCTGTGAATCACATACACCGTCTTAACAGTCAGTAGTGACCACAAGATCAACGAAGTTTTACTAGTGAGGAATTCAATAAATTACTTTTTGTTTCATTGGGAAACTCATGTCCAAAAGTGCATAGCATAGCATAGCTCTACTGGGGAACAGGCCTCCTCTTTTTTTAAATTAAATTATATGAATCAGCCATTAGTCAATCAATCAACTCGGCCTATCGAAGTCCACTGCTGGACATAGGCCTCTCCCAGACTGCGCCACAGCACCCTGTCACCCGTCTTCCGCATCCAGTCTACCCCAGCTACCTTCTTCAGGTCGTCCGTCCATCTAGCTGGGGGGCGTCCCACACAAAGCTTGTCGATACGCGGTCTTCACTCCAGGACTAGTATGCTCAAGCGGCCATTGGTCCTTCGACAGACATGGCCAGCCCAGTTTTTTCCGGATAATTTCCATTAGCAAAAAAACCTACGACAACTCAACTAATAATCTCGACAATAGTTGTCATAAATTGTGGATCAGGTTAGTCCTAATACTCAACAAACCATTTATTACGTTATGACCCTATTTGACCTCAATTAGTGCTCGCATGAAGTTCAATGGTGCTCATTGAACCTAATTCTGAGGCTTTGGCTGTGATATATAAAGGTTTCAGGACTTTCAGGCAGTGGGTGTATTCAGAACGGAAATTACAAGTCACGACCAAAATTATTTAATGACTTTTTAGGGCCGGAATTATTTCTATCCTAATTTTATTGCGTGATCAAACGAACATACTACCACGCCTGTTTTGCACGATGGATTAAGCAGAGGTGTACCTAGGTATGGTAGATAATTTCGCAAGTTCCGAGCTCCCCTCCGAGAGCCGAAATTAATCCTATCCTACTTACTACTAATATTATAAACGCGAAATTTTATGAGGATGGATGGATTTTTGTTACTCTTTCACACAAAAACGCAATAGCATAAGCATGTAATGTAGCTTATACATCAAAATAACACAAAGGATACTTTTTATATTGATATTCCCACGGGATGGACAGCCGGTCGATTCTGTAAAAATCTCACCCTGAAAACTTAGGTGAAGTGAGCGTGGAGTGAGCTGTCATTCCCAGCTAATGCTAGGGATTGACACTATTGACAGCTCACTTTATAGTGAGCTGTCAATAGTGTCAATCCCTAGCATTAGCATGGAACTTCGTTCCAACTGGCGACATAACCTAACCTTCGGATAAAACGCGTAGGTAATGTATTGTTAGGTAGGTATATAAAAATAATTCCTTGAAAGAAACGGAGTTTCTTGTCTAGAGGAGTTTCTTGTATAGTTTTTTCTTCATTGATAAAAACCTTTCGTGTCCGATTTACTTCGAGACACCTTATCCAACAGAAATACCGCCTTTGGCAATCGCTTACCAACGCCAGCCCACCTCTAAATAACCTATCTTTGACATCACTATTATCTTAGGCCAAATTATCTCATTTAAATATTATTACAAAAGAGCCCTTTGACACCAAGGCCAAAAGCCAAAAAAAACTTATCTTCGCCAGTTATTTTAGGCGTAACAGTGGTATCAAGGAATGTTCTCATTTAAATATTATTACGCCGACACTGCTCACTTTTTCCGCCATCTACAAGGTCAATTTACTTTTCCATTTTCGTATAGTGAATGGTCCGTGTATCAAATAGGAATGATTTTCCGGTATCCCGAGTATAGCCGAGCGGACCCGACATTGAAAGCCGGAAATCGTATATTCTAACTTGTGACAAGTTTAGCTTTCGGTGCGGACGTGAATTCTGACGTCATTTGATCCTGGAACGATGTAATATCTGATAACGCGCACAATATTGTTCAATATCTATCAGCAAACTATTCCAATAGCCAGATATTAGCTTAATATTGAACAGTTATGTTTACCCGGAGGTATTTTGGCTGATGATCACGCTTTAGGCTATGCATATACGAAACCATTGATTCCTGTTCAAGTCCGAAGAGATTACGTTATGAGTGTAGCATGCAATCTAAACCGTGTGCTCACCAGAGTCAAAATAATTTGGCCTGATATAGTACTGTATACTATATGCTGTATACTTGAATGACATTTACCGGGATGCATTTGAAAAATTGTTTCATGAAAATTGTATTTAAAAAAGCGGCAAAGTGCGAGTTGGACTCGCACACAAAGGGTTTTTTATAAACTTACAATATTCAACACTACATTTTTTTTAAATACTCTCGTACTAAATATCTTTATTATTTGTTGATATACCGGCCATAGTAGAACTCACTCTGTGAAAATTTCAAGTGTCTACCTATCACAGTTCAAAAAATACAACCTTGTGACAGACAGATAGACGGACGGTCGGGTCGGTCGGACGGACGGACAGCGGAGCCTTTGGGTACAGAACCCTAAAAACAAGATAACGGTATAAGTTCCAATTTTGGTCGCTCCCCAATCATTCTAGTGCAACTTTACGGAACAGTTTTATCTTGTGTCAAAACAATTTTTTCACGCCAGCATTTGTTTGTATAGAGCGGTCAACCGTCACTAGGCAGTCTTGATTCAATCCTGTGCACAGTTTTAAACACGAAATACAGGTATAAACCTCTTTTATCTATTCCAATGATTTAAATAAACAAATGAAAACCAAATCCAAAAGCCATTCCAGTTTCAAATAGATAAAACAACAACCAATCGCGAAGAATTTGATTTAAAACCATGCAATGATAGCAACTGAAGTGAAACGTGACCAATGCAAAGCGGAATGAGCGAACAAAACGCGGAACAACTCGGCCATGCTCCGAACACAACTCATTCATTCATAGTCCACGCACATCGTAAAAGACCGCCTCGACGACCGGCTAAACAGTGCTGTCAATTGCACCGTTGTTAAAGAAACAAAACATTGGACTTAAACCTTTTTTTTACTACTAACCAGCGTCTTAAAATAGATCGTGGATCCTGGCCTTTAATGACTCTTTCTTCTCAGAACCTTTAGAAAAGAAAACAAAAACTGTCTAACTTGATGCTGAAGCCACAATAACTCAATTACAGCTCCATCCAAGGGTGAACGCACTACAAAAAACTCGTTACGAAATTCAGACGAATATTAAAATAGTCTAGGTAAACTTTGTGCTAAAAGGTTAGCCCGGCTTGCAACTGTAGAATTTTTAATCTAGATAAAAGGCACAACGAAATTTTTGGAAACCCAAGTGTTCAAAGCTCACGGAGAAAAGACGGGGATTAATTGGAAACGTGAGCTTGTGTAGATTTATTGAGAAAATCTTGTTAAACCTTCGATGTTTCCGTTTAACAAACAAAAAACAAAGATGAAAAAGAAGCAAAACAGCATGACGACAATCTCATCTTTACTTTTACACTTTAAAAGACAACCACATTTAAGATTAGACCCTCAACGCTTCATTCAAGCAAAAAACAATATAAAGTACATTAATTAACACGAAGCGGACCGAAATTTAATTACACCGTGCGTAAGTTATGCTAATTCTTCGGCCGATTATAAGATTAAGTTGAGTGTGAATTACTGTCGTTCCTTATAAGAAAAAGGCGGACTCGTTATCCCGCCTTGTTGTTCTTCGGGTGATTACATTGCGGGAGAATCCCTCGGCGCGTTTCTCGTACCTTGAACGGGTGGTCGGCGGTTTTGCAATTTAGTTGGAACGGGCGATGAGAAAAATTTGCGGCGGAGGACGCGGAGCGCTTGCGCGCGGCAGCACGCGGCGCGGCGGCCGCGGCACGGCAGCCCCGCAGTCCGCGACGCGGCGCGACGCGATTAGTCTGCGCCTGTACGCTTCTCCACGCTTCGCAAATCCCGCGCTCCCGCGCACCCCCCCGCACGTCAAACTAACTAATTGATTTATACCCCCAAACATTAGTAAACGAACTTACAACAACTTTATGTGCGTCGCAAACCACAGTGCTGTGAACTTTTTTTTTAATGGACAACTCGAAGTTATGACTTTAAAGTGTATTTAAGCTCGTCAAAGTTTTTTTTTTCATGTTTTATTTAATGTTGCGGCCGGAGGAGCAGCAATATGTCATGGTAAAATGACACTGGATGAATGATGGTAAATATAGCTCTTTGTGTTAAGTTTATGTATCACGCTGACTCACGGTGACAAAAATGAGCTAATGGATTCTCTCACACAAAATAGACCCAAATAAAACGAAAATTTAAAAAGTCTGCATCATTTATTATCACGTCACCAACACAATTTGTATGAATAAATGAATATCTAATCAGTTATTTCGTCTTTACATAATAATATAGCGAGTTCACTGAAACTGACTGAAAGACTTCGTTACAGCGTGAATTTTAATATAAAATAACAAATGCTACGGTTGACTTTTTAATTTGACTTTTTAACTCTTTCTGAATATTTAACGGTATAATGTTCGTTTTTATTTAAATTAATGAAACAATATTGTTTCTTCTTTTCTCTTCTCGGTCATTTGTAATTTTATTCATTTAAACCTTTTTTGGGTTCTACGCAAAAAACACAATATTCAATCTTCTTTTTTTGTCAGCCTATACTGTCCCACTGTTGGGCAAAGGCCTTCCTCAAATCCTTCCAACTCTTTTCAGTTATATTCATTCTCCTAAAGAAGTTAATTTAATAAAATCATAGGTACAGACGCCAGCAGGTCAAGCTACCCGAAACTGTCAAATTTTACCAATCAAACTTGAACCTAATGCTTTAGCAAAAAAGTTGAAAATCTATTAAAGAAATTTGACAGATTGTAGTAGCTTGATGTGCTGGCGTCTGTACAAAAATAAATACAAATTACTCATCAACATAATTATAACTCGTCACTTGGCTGTGTAACTTTTATATCGGCTAATTGAGCAATCAACGGCCTCATTAAACACTTTCTTTTTTCTCTTTCGCGCCTAAACGAACAACATCCCCCCTAGATGTTTTTTTATTTAATTTTATTTACATTATACTCAACCATTTAGCATTTTCTACTGGTCTTCAGGTGTGAATTCAATCGTTAATATGAGCAATTAAATAGGTATACTTTTTAGGTTTCCGTACACGAAAGGGTATTACTAAGCCTCTGCTATCCGTCTGTCTGTCAGAGGGCTGTATCTCATGAACCGTAATAGGTAGTCAGTTAAAACTTTTTGTTATAACAAAAAAAAAAAATTAATAAAAATTAAAGGAACGTGATCCATACAAGAAACGTATTTTTTTTCGGTGATTTATGCGTTGAGATACGGAGCCCTTTGTGTGCGAGTTCGACTCGCACTTGGCTGGTTTTAATAGTAGTTTGGAGGCATGAGTATACGTTGTCAAGGAAATACGGTGATGAAAAACATTTAGGAAACATAGATTTAGTAAAGCAAAAGTGATAGGTAAACAATGGACGTTACTTTGTAAAGCAGAGGCTTTTGCAGATGCTTCAAAATATAACGCCAATCATGTCTAATGGGCAGTGATGGCCCAGTGGTAACGGCCGCGACATTTGAGTTGCAGGTCGTCAGTTCGAATCCATGCAGGCACTTTACTTTGGGCAAATTATTTCATCACCACTGCTCTCAAAACGGTGAATGAAAACATCGTGAAGAAACCGGCGTGTCTTAGAACCAAAATTTCGAAGTGTGACATCCACCAACCCGCGGGCCCGGGTGAATGACCTTTCACAGAAAGAGGAGGCATGTGTCCCAGCTGTGGGAACATTATAGGCTGATTATTATATGATGTTTAGTTTCTTAAAAGGGTAAGCAGATAAGTAGATTACTCAGTTTAATTGTTATGTGTGGTTTGTCAGTTATGTTATAAGTGCCAAGTTATAGGAGCGAGTTTAAACATTTAGAAACACTTTACATACCTACATAAAACTACGTATTCAATTTCACTATGGGTCTAATGGTCTTGTGTGCGGCTTTGAAGGATGAGGGTCAAAGTTCAATTCATATTTAATGTCTCATAACAATAATTCATGTGTTCTAGTTTCTTGCGTTCCATTGGTGGGAGAGTTGAGAGACCTACATTCAATAGATGAGGGGCCCGTGGCTTAATAATAACAGCCGTATAGGTTGATCGATCAGGTTAAGCTACGCTTGACGCAGTTGGTATTTGGATGGGTGACCATCTTTACATACCGAGACCCCGCCGTGGCTCGGAAAGCACATTAAACGGTTGCAAAAACCTATGGGTTTGAAAATACTACGTTTGTAGCAACATACAATTTCATTAAAAAATAAAGGAGTAAATCGCTGTTGAATATTATCCAATTATCCAACCTTATCCAACCTTTTTTGTTTTAAATTCTTCAAAAATGTAATCCTAATCTTAAAAGTAATATTGTATTGTATAGATTTTTTTTTTTGTTCTTTAATTGGAATTATCTGGAATTAGTCCGTTCGCATGTATTATACATATATCCCAGTTATACAGGGAAACCTATAATTGGCCATAATAACTGTAACACGCATATTTGTAAAATATTTTTATGTATCGCTGTTGGTTACCTAAATAAAATAAAATAAAAAAAATAAAGCCAAGTGTAAACATACTTTTGCTCGTGACTGTACAAGATGTGGTAAAATATTACCCAATCGGCAATGTGCAGGTAGCGCGGCTGACTTACCTCGGGCGCTTTAGACATTTAAGAATCGCCACTTGTGGAGGCTGATTTACGGTACATATTGATACAGCCAGCCTCAAAATATGTAGGTATATAAATATCAAGAAGAATTCGTTTAATTGTCTACAATCTTTGGTCCAGAATATTCTATCAATGTGTAGCCACAAAACATAGTTATTACACATTGGGAACTTAATTGTAGATACACATTGATTCAATTTTCATAATCATTATCATAAACAGCCTGAAATGTTCCAACTGCTGGAACACAGGCCTCCTCTTTCAGTGAGAGGAAGTGGGCCATAATTCACCACGCGGGCGCATTGCGGGTTGGCAGATGTCACATGTCTTTGAATTTTTGGTTCTAGGCTTCTAGGTGGGTGGTTTTTTGGGTTGGTTTCTGGATTTTGGGGTTTTTTCTTTTTTGGTTTCCTCGCGATGTTTTCCTTCACCGTTTTGAGAGCAGTGGTGATGAAATAATTTACGCAAAGTAAAGTGCCTGCTTGGGTTTGAAGTTTGAACAACAACAACAACTCGTAACAACAACAACAACACACACAACAACAACAACAACACACAAGCACAACAACAACTCGTAAGTCGCGGTCATAACCACAGGGCCACCACTGCTTGGCTACACGGCTCGGATACAATATAAGGGAACACAAATAGTAGACAATCAAATATAGTTTTAGGTATACCCAACCTTAAAAAGATGTATTCTTTATGAGGTTAGCTATAGGTACCTAAAACTATACTATGGTAATTCTATGAAACTTATCCACAGTCCCACAGCTAAAAATAAACATCACACACAACTCATCGCGTCTCCAAGCTCTAAACCACGTAACAATTGAAACATATTAAGGGGTGTTTAAGAATTGGAAATGACAACCAAGAAACTATTTGTCGTTCCAAATTCGTAATTTTCCTATACAGTTCTCAGATCCTGGCTTCCAGCCAGGTCTAGTGAATGCACTGGAACGTATTTTTGAGATTTACTTCGAATTGTAAAATACTATTTTTAAACTCGATAAGACACTGCTATAAAGTTCAGAGGTGTACGGAGAATTTAGCATAAGGTGTGTTCGGAAATGGGTTGATAAAATATTTTCTTACCTTGCTGTAACATACATAACTTATCGCCTGCATCTTCCAAAGGGGTAAACAGAGGTGTTAACTATACTCTCATTTCGCCAGTTATGTTTGAGACGACTGATTGTGCAGTGAGTGTATTGTCAATGACCGGGAAAAATCGAGACTAGAGAGAATCGAAGAGAAGAGATCTTTCTTAAAGAAAAACTCAATAATATTTGCGCGACTCGGGAATCGATCCAACGACCGTGAACCATGAACAAAGAGGCAGTACCTTTTCTTTAAATCATCATCTGCCTAGCCTTTTCCCAACTATGTTGGGGTCGGCTTCCAGTCTAACCGGATGCAGCTGACTACCAGTATTTTACATGAAGTGACTGCCTATCTGACCTCCACAACCCAGTTACTGGGTAATACGATACCACTTGGTAAGACTGGTTGTCAGACTTTCGGGCTTCTGACTACCCGTAACGACTGTCAAAGATCCACGAATGACAGCCGGGTCCAACGGCGTAACGTGCTTTCCGAGGCACAGAGGGGTCTCGGTATGTAAAGATGGTCACCCATCCACAGACCAACCGCGGCAAGCGGCGTAGCTTAACCTAACCGATCGACCTGTGCGGCTGTTATTATTTAGCCACGGACCCCTCTAGTACCTTTTCTTTAATTGGCTCCAATTATTTCGGTGTGGTGTTCTGCAGTACATTCCACTAGTCATCCCGAAACCCTTAGCTAAATTCTGACGCTAACTACCAGCTTTATTTTATCTAGCATACCACTTTTCCCAAATGGATTCATCCATCTTTTTAACGAGAATATTACAGCACTTAGCTATTCAGCTACCGAGCGAGTTCTATCACTCATCCTATTTTTTTTTTTCTTTATTTTGGGCAAAGTGCTCGAATTCAATCACCGAAAAATTCGCTAGCAGCTTCAGGAAGAAAAAGTTCAAAGAACCGTTTCGAAAATAGATTTCACCAGTTTGTAATTTTAAGAACGTCCTTAGTCTGATCTCAGTCTCAATCTGTCCAAATGACCTCTAATTTTCCATGGTTGACAATTTTTTTTTGACACTGATTGTCGCTGAGATGAGAGATTGCGACTATATTTTGAACGTTTTTAATTACGGAAATTGGACTTCAGGTCATTGATTGATGTTAAATTTAAATGACAAAGTAGGCACTTTTTAGCTACCGGTATAGATATTAGGATGCATGGTTTTGACATTTTGCAAGATAGCTCTTCTTCAACTATCGGTTTGTATATAAATATTGTGGACGTTCCGTTTAATCTCTAAATCATCTCCTAGAACAGTCTCGAGGATTCGAGATGAACTTTAGCGGGCCGTTTTCTTGTCGTGTTCCAATTTCATTAAAGTTTCATCATTTAACACAAAAGGGCTGCCACATGCTGCTGGGACCTCCCTTTTATTTTTTAGTAGTAGCGTAATTGCTACGCTGACGACACGCTGGTCCTGGCGCAGATGAGGACGCTGGGACCTGCCTGCCTGCATATTTATGCATCAATCCTCATGCACCGCTACCAACCAGTTCTGTGCTTCTCGCATCCAGCGGATTCCTGCAGCTTTACAAGGTCATCGGTCCACCTTATGAAAGGCCTAAATATTCATAGAGTAAAAGAATTTTCCTATAACATAATGTTTTGCCAAATTTATGCAAAGATTAGCCGGAATTTTCAAGCTACCCTTCATAACCCAAATTAACTTAATAAATAATATTAGCCGTTTGGGTGCGACGGTAATTTAATTTAGCGCTTATGGCCTTCATTAATAAAGTCCATATTTACGTGTTAATTAGTTTTAATTCACATACTTTTGCGTATTTTTTTCGCCACACCCTTTGACTATATTAATTTTAATTGATAAAATTTTTAGCCCGCACGTATTTAGGTTAGTAACTTTGTAATTATTTCTACTTATTCTTTTAATTTCATGGAGATTTTTGGAATATAATCCTGTATTACATGTAAGTCATGTTATATGTAGGTATTTCCACCAGGGCATAATAAATTTCGTCCCGCTGGGTAATTATTGCGTAACACACTAGCAACGTCTTTCATTTTGACAGTTCAACAACATTCATTGCGTTATTTACGTTGTTGAGCAGACAAATTTTTCGAACATATGAAGCAATGGATTAGTAATATCCTTGAAAATTATTCAGATTGTGATTGTTAGTTTGTTACGCAAGTAGGGTGCTGTTTACAACTAAAAATATATTTCTAAGTAATGCTGCAATAAAAACTCTTTGTTTTGCTGATGCTCAATTAGCAGTAGGTACAAGGTTGCAACGTAATGATGTAAATAACGATGCAGGAGAGCATTTACTAGTAGTAGTCATCGTATTAGTGGAATATAGTATTCGTCGTGGACAGCGGCTCCCCCGATTTTGTCCGTCATCAGAAGAGCCGCCACGCAACCATCGATTTGACGCTTTGCTAGAGTGACTGTCACCAGTGTCACTCTTATCTGACCTTTTTGGTGATTGCACTAACTTTGTAACAAAACTAGATGGCGCCACGTGCTGCACCGTCACATTATATAGGTATACCATTGTTCTAATAACAAATAGACAATTGTAAGATATACGCAAGTGTCCCTTAAGAGGAGACTTATTGACGTGTGCATACTTCCCATCCTCACATATGGTGGACAAACATGGTCTTTGACAAATCAGCATAGGTCTACCCTCGAGGTTTGCTATGGACCTAACCTAACCCAGCCTGTTAGTTTGATACCCAGAATACTCCGTGTATTCTTCAGTGCGGATTGGCAGATGTCACATGTCTTCGAATTTTTGGTTCCAGGTCATGTCGATTTCCTCACGATGGTTTCCTTCACTGTTTTGAGAGCAGTGGTAATGAAATTATATTTACATAAAGTAAAGCGCCTGGCTGGGTTCGAACCCACGACCCACAACTCGTAAGTCAGGACTATTACCACTGGGCAACTACTGCTCTCAACTGGAATCTTTGAGTGGGTATTCCAATAAAATCAACAAATATTGTAACAGCAATGGTACCTACGTTATTAGATATTCAACCCGGCTCAAACCTGAAGCTGCCAAATTGATGTTTGGTGTTTCGCGCTTCAGTATTCGGCAAAGATATTACCAAACATGAGTTACTGATGCATCTGAGTAGGCTGCAATGTAGACATAGAAATACAATTATACCCTGAACTGGGTTGGTTCTGTCAGTATAATTTGGTTCAATATAGGGAGATGCAGATGGTTTTTATTTCATATGGAAGAGAAGCATTCATTTAAAATTAATATTCAAATTTGGCAGGAAAAGGAGGAGGCCTTTATCCGGCATTAAGGCACAATATAGTATAAAAAAAAAAACTTTACGCCGGCTTTCCCAAAGGGTAAGGTAAACCCTTAAAAAATAAAACGGTAATAAAAATTAAACAAGATAATAAGGCGGGACGATAATTAAGACGTAATGTACATTTTTTTATGTTAGGCAAGGCAGGAAGGTTAGAACAGTGGTGGCTCAGTGGCAACGGCCGCGACTCATGATTTGTAGGTCGAAGATTCGAACCCACCCAGGCGCTTTACTCTGTGTAAATTATTTCATCACCACTGTTCTCAAAACGGTAAAGAAAAACATCGTGAGGAAACCGGCATGTCCTAGAACCAAAAATTTGAAGACATGTGACATGTACAGTTACGAGCACTAATATGTCAACACTTGGAAACTTTCAATAGCAATTTTTGCGTGAAATAACGAAAACAACAATGAAATACGACACATTGCTAAAACCTATGGGTTCGAAAATACTACGTTTGTAGCAACATAAAATTTCATTAAAAAATAAAGGAGTAAATCGCTTTTGAATAAAGCCAAGTGTAGACATACTTTTGCTCGTGACTATACCAACCCGCACTGGGCCCGCTTGGTAAATTATAGCCCACTCCCTCTCGAAGAGAGGAGGCCTGTGTCCCAGCAGTGGGAACATTATAGGCTGATTATTATGTTAAGGCTAGAAATAGGAAAGTTTTGAGTATGAATGTGGATGGCTATACGAGTAGGGGAAGACCAAAGAAACGCCGAATAGTCTGTGTGAAAGATGCCCCAAGTAGCACATTAGCGATGAATTAGGTCATAAACAAGCCACATTATAGTCTACAGCTTTTATGCAGATGTACTAAAGGATAGGACGAGTCTTTAGACTGTATTAAGGAAAGATTATACACTATTAAACAGCATAGCTGACTAATGACTTTATGATGGCGAAAAAATATACTAAAAGCATTTAAGTAGAATTTGAAAATAATCTAGTCCAGCTTTTGGCTGCATGTGAAACTACTAGCTGGTTTAGAAGTCCAAAGCTTGTTAACGACTGCTTAATACGAAAAATTCACCTCTCTTGTAATGTTGCGGGCTGCATTAAAGTATCGAATAATGCCACTGGCTTTTAATTGGTGTACACTAATTCTATTCTAATTCTACTTCAACGAGCTTGTTAATAGCTGATTAAAAGTGGATATATAATCTCTACAAATGCCGTTACATTTATAAGAGAATCATTAATTCACCCTGAGTTGTAAATTGGAGTAGGCGTACTCCATCCTAATGCCAATGCATAAAGTGTAGCTGACAGCTATTTTACAGCTTTCGGTGTTATTTAAGAGTAAATCTAGATTATTGGTGTTTAAATTACGTCAGATTTGATTTTTTTGATTTGATATTTACAAGCCAAGCGTGACGTTTACGCATAGTGAGGGTTCCGCACAAATAGATTTTGATCAAAATATTGGCTTATAATAATGATGCAGCTTATGTTTATAAGCCAGTGTCGTTTTCGTATAGTGAGGGTTCCCGACAAACAGATTTTGATCAAAATATTGATGAAAATTTAATTATAGGCTACAAAATAACAGGTTTAATAGACATTTTTGACTACCCAGTAAAGTCATCTACTTTTGACTTATGTAAAGTAAAACAGCCTAACGCAGAACGTATTGAAGTGAAAATACATTTTCTGGATGTGAAGTTTAAATTTATAATGTATTGAGCATAAAAAACTTGTATTTCATACCCCTTTTACATATTTTGTAATCAATTATGCAAATAGATTTTTTTAAATACTATTATTTCAAGTAAAGTGTATGTAATTCTGCTGAGCCTTAATAAGAAAAAAAATAATAATAAGAAAAATAAAAATTGTTTTAGAAATTTGTAAGTACTGTTTTGTTATCAATATGAAATATAATTTGTGGAAATACAACATAATTACGAAAATGCTACTTTTCATAATCTGAATTATTTTCTAATCACAGCCACCAGATTTGGTATCGATATTATAATAAAAATCAATCAATTTGTCACTTTTTATTCGCAATTTTAAAGAACCGTTTTTCCTGGCCGTCTCAAAATCCCGTTATGCTCCACTTAGAACAATTGTTAATCTTTCCTTTCCTTTTTCAACGGTTTTGATTATTTTAAACAGCATTATCAATCCTGAAAACAATATTAATGTAATTAGCAATCATAATATAGTACGAAAAGGGCAAAACAAAATAAAAACAAATCACATGAACTGAAGGTTTGTATGTAAATTATGTACGATTGGCTCTCCAAATACCTGCCCTTGCAGATCCGAAAGATATCAAAAGCAAAAAGTTATGTTCAAAAACGCGCCAAGTACACTACCTCACGGGAAGCGCGGAAACGTGCAAAAGAAGAACACAATTTTTTCAACTTATTGTGCGACTTTTGAGCGAGCCAAGCCGTCTCTTAACGTGTTATTTAAAAGAAATTAAATATCTTCTGGGCCTGCAACGGTATTTCGAAAGCCAAACATTGTAGGTAATAATGAAATGGTTTTCTGTCGAGATTTCTTTATCCCTGAAAACCTATTGTATACTCTCTCTTTATACCAATACACAGTAAGAAAGCTAATTAAAATCCTTTATCCAGCTAGCGTAATGCTTTAAGCTGGTACATAGACTTGGCAACACCACTGTTACAGTAAATAACTTTTTAAAAGCATTTATGGAGAATTTGTGCTGGATAACAAATGGACGCCATTTTAGCATTACAGAAATGATTTGTTACTAAATATCCAGATGATTTCTTATAGATTTCAAGGATATTTGATAGCTTTTAATTCAAACAATATATTTTCCACTCATTTCCTAATGGAACACAATAAGTTAGAAAGCAATAATTTGAGTGATAAATCTATTAAGTTTTCGTACACCATATATCTTGTGAAATATTTTCGTTAAAACGGTATAATTCTGATGGCGCGTGAAATATTTGATGTAATTACCTATACACATTTACAGTAAAATGGTACTCGCAACTCAATTTACAAACAAGGACACTCAAAATCAACGTGAAAACTATTAAAAATATCTTACCTTAAATAATGTCCGCCCTCGCACTTTAACAAACTGTCGTCTGTCACAAATACACAAAATAAATTAAAAAAAAACATTTTTGGTTAGGATTTATACTTTAATAAAAGCTGTTGACAAGCCTCAAAACATCTAAAAGCTGTTGAAGAGAATTAAAGAAGCTGAATCTTAGGCTGCAATGACTGTTGTATAGCTGTATAAGCCAATGTACAGGCCTTGTACAGCTGTTTCAATGATTATACTGCCGTTAACCAGTCACTTTAATGCTCAAGGCTGGTTAATTTGGGGCCCAAATCGGAATTACAAAGGCTGCGTAGCTAACTACAAAGCCCTTATGCAGGAAACTAAAACAGCCTTGAGTAGTCACTAATTCTATAATCAAGTCACTGTGCGGCTGTCATGTGCTACTTGGATGTAGCTAGAAAGGAAAGTGACTGTCGAGATGACAACTAGTAAAGAAGTATGGAAGATAGAGTATGCAAGTTACACCGACCACAAATAAATTGGGATAAGGGAATGATAATGAGGCAACGCTTAGATAATAAGTTCCGTAGTAGCAACAGGATAATTAATTCCTTTAATCATTCCTTGCGTAACACGGAAACTAGATCCGACGAAAATTAATTCTCACAAGGCAGCACACAATATCATTTTCCTATCTATTTAATATATTATCACGCTGACATTTCCGCCCTTCCGTCTATCAAATGCAGCGAAAATAGTCTCACAAGCGCTCACTCGACTGAGAGAATCGATTCTTCTTGTACGACTAACCGTTGCACAACTTTTTTCCATACAAACGTAAGTTTATCTAGCGAAAATTGTGCAACATCAAAATCTCATTCTAAAGACCTAAATCAATCAAGTCTCGGATCTTACTAAGTGAAATTTTTTTCAACATACTCTCTTGTAAAGTGGCTTTTATTGCACAGCTTTGGTTACCGCAAACAATTTTCCTATCTATTTACTATATTATCACGTTGACATTTCCGCCCTTCCGTCCATCAAATGCGGCGCGAAAATAGTCTCACACGCTTGTTAACCTAATCGCTCACTCGACTGAGATAATCGATTCGTTTTGTACCACTAACCATTGCAAAACTTTTTTTCATACAAACGTTGCACAATTTTTACATCTCAACCTCTCTTCTAGAGACCTATGCCCCATTCGGAATAAAATTAGCCATTTAAACAAACCTTTCCTACAGTCCGTTCGACCGATTTTGACTTCTATTGCGTTGGTGGCATGACAAATGGCAGCTGCAGTAAATATTGCATGCCTACGGAATAGAAGTTAAAATCGGTTAAATGGACTGTAAAAAAGGGTTGTTTAAATGTCTAATCTTATTCCGAATGGAGATAAAGCAATCAAGTCTCGAGTCTTACTAAGTGAAATATTTTTTCAACTTTGCGCTTGTAAAGTGGCTCTTATTGCACATTTATGGTTACCGCAAACAATTTTCCTATCTATTTACTATTCCTATCTGTTTAATATGTTATCACGCTGACATTTTCGCCCTTCCGTCTATCAAATACGACGAAAATAGTCTCACAAGCTTGTTAACCTAATCGCTCACTCGACTGAGATAATCGATTCGTCTTGTACGACTAACCGTTGCACAACTTTTTCTTAACAAAGTTATAGGACAAAACTACATCAATCAAGGGGCGTGTCTTGCTGAGTGAAATATTAGCAACTTATTTTTTATTCGGAAGTACCTACCTATGTAAATTGATAGCACCTACCTAATAGTACTTTTAACAGAAAGTACAAA
Organism: Apamea sordens; assembly: GCA_945859715.1. Lineage (NCBI taxonomy): Eukaryota > Metazoa > Arthropoda > Insecta > Lepidoptera > Noctuidae > Apamea > Apamea sordens. The sequence continues at coordinate 5,939,481 of OX243994.1, forward strand.
GAAATTTGCCGTAGGTGAAGTAAGAGTTAGAAATAAAAACATTCTATCGTCGGTCAGTGCGACAAACTCAAATTCAAATAATTTATTTCAACTAAACCAATTACAGGCACTTTTGAATAAATTGTCAAAGACAATTCTAGTCATTAATAAAGATCAGATTTGCAAAATACGTATTCGTTTGTATGAAACTGGCAGGTGTCAAAAAAGCATCCTCTCGTCGGCCACGGTAGTTAAATCGATCAATCTTTTTTTTAAATAATAATACGCAACCTACATAGCATTTTATTATTGCTAGGCCTGACCTACCTAGGCAGGTGGACAGCAATCTACATAGGTATGTAGGTTGCGTCCGAGACCCGAAACAACAATTTTTTGGGGGGCTTATATCCTAGGGGTTTTCTGCAAGAAAAGCAATCGTAGGTTGGGTTTATTTGGATCGCCATTGCACGTTCACGACACTTAAGAGAATCTAGAGCAATACTATACTTATAATAGGTACAGTCACGAGCACCAATATGTCAACACTTGGCAACTTTCAATTGCGATTTTTTCGTGAAATAACGAATCCAACGTTGAAATACGACACTTTATATAAACCTATGGGTTCGAAAATGCTATGTTCGTAACAACATAAAATTTCATTCAAAAATAAAGGAGTAAAGTCGCTTTTGAATAAAGCCGAGTGTATACATACTTTTGCTCGTGACTGTACAGCACCCTAATTACACAACACACTAACAATCTTAACCTGAATCATTTTGTAAGATATTGCTAATCCATTGTTTCATATATTTGAAAAAACTGTCTGCTCAACAACGTTAATTACGCATTGAATGTTGCTAAACTGTCAACACGAAAGAGCCAATCCCACTGATAGTGTATTACGCAATAACCCCCTGCAGGCAAGTTTTACTTTCATTATCAGGAACATTAATCAAATTGGACAAAAACAGCACTGCGTTTATCAAAACACCATAACGCCACCATACGAAGCACCATATTGCCGATAGCATCGCGCAAACCACCAAATAATTGATAAACACAACACAGACAACATTATTTGTCAGGTCATTACCACTAATCATATCCAGGGTAGGTACTGACCGATCCTTATCAGTTACACAATACCCCCTTACTGCTCGGTAATGATCTTGTTGATAAGGGAGAATCAGCTGTCATTGTGGACTGATTGTGATATACAGGGTGCTACGGACAATAGTCAGCTGATTATTAGTAATAGATACCTACTACCTAGAGCAAAATTGCTGAGTAATTGCAGGGACTTCTGTGATAAGGATAGTGGTGATCGGTTTGATATTTGGAGATATTATCGTTTTTTTAGGGCTTCGTAGTATGACCCTATTGATTGATATTTCATGAAATAGGATTTCATGAACTTATAGGGTTGTATTGATGATTTAATTTTATTAATATAATAAAGGAACTTGTTCCGGTCTGGAATCATAGGTATTTTGTTCAACATACAAACTGACACTGACCAGAAATGTGCAAAAAACGAAATTAGTGGACTACCTTGGCGCTTCCCCCTTAAAAAAACTATTATTACTATACATTTCTCATAATCAACTTTTCCTCAAAAGAAAATCTCCCTCCATAACACCTGGGAAATCACCTAAATCTCTGCTTTGACCATTTTCTGCTTGACATTTTATGAATGCTTCCACTTCCACTGCTCGTTTCTAGCACATTAAACAAAGACATAACAATAAATACCACACGCACACACTAAAGTTAATAACACAGACATAAAGAAACGCCCTAAATTGGCTTATAATGACTTAATAACATTACACTCCGAACAAAGAAGGAGTGTGTTAACAACAACCCAATTTTTGCGAAGAATTTTCAACGCTAACAATTTGGTAATTACATGCCTGACAATTATTGAGGACAAAGCAATTAGCGGCTTGATACTCAAAATTGCTTCTCAATTAGTAATTAACTACCAACCAATTGAATTCCGACACCAAAGAACGTTTATATTCGCATAGATAATATTCGATTATTCGCTGTTAAAGTATCAAATCCAAGAGACAAGATTAAGATGCTAATTTTAATTTGATGTAGGTAAGCGAAAATGGAAAATAAAGGAAAGGCGACCACGGCACGGAAAACTTAACAAGTGACAGCTTTCTAGAGGTTTTGGTCCTGACGAGGGTCAACGGAACCCTTGGATGCAAGCCCAGAATCTTTCTAAGTGATCCATAAGTTACGTTCAACAGCGTTCCTTTCAAAGATAGGGCTAAAATCATTATGGCAAAAAAGAGATTAGATTCCTTATCACGTTTACTGGATTCCTTATAACGAAAGAAAAACAATAAAACAAAATAAAACGTCGTCGAATACCACGTTAAGTCACATCACTACTGATCCACTTCCCTGGAGATGAATGTTTTAATATTCTTCATCCGTCACCCCCGGGGGATAAACGAAAAAGTTTGCCACCGAAAAATATATATTAAAATAAAAAATACGTAGCAACTATATTAATAAATTCGATTCACGTCCAAACATACGTTCCGCGGGCAGTGTGGGGAATTTCAACAAGGTATACAGTATATTGTTGTTCCTAAAGAAGGGCCGATTAATCGGGATGCGAATTCGGCTTCCGTGTTTCTTTAGGCGAGCGCGAACGGTCTGAGGACAGCGTTTATTTGAATAAAAGGGTTGGTTTATGTAGTTGCTCTAAGCAAAAGTCAATAAAAGGTTCCCTTGTGAAAGGACAACAGCCCCTAATACCTACACACCAATATTATTGCTATCCGATCAAACAAAAAGTAAACACAGATGCGGATATTGATCTTGATATTTTAGTAACTAACCTTTATACATATGATCTATAAAATAAATTACCTTTCCCGCTTCTAAAAACACAGAAAATAATTACCGAAACTGCCAGAAATTAGGCTAAATGGAAATATCGAAGCGAAAATGTCCCAGCGAATTCAACGCAAAAAACAAATGCATAACTCTTGCGAACGATCTCTGTCGGAAAATAACAAAAGTATTCGAACATCGTCCTCGACGGTAAAAAGGCCAAAGATTCGACGTTGCTTGGCCGAAAAATTGGTCTCGTCTGGGTTCAAACGGTTACATATATACTCGTAGAAGTATTATAGGGCCCCCTACCAGGAATTTATTAGCTTGATAGTTTTCTCAATATTTCTTACATTGCCTAGGTTTTTCTTAACTGGTGATGTTTGGGTCAATTGACAGTCTATTTTAGCAGAAAATAAAACGTATTATAGTCGTATAGATTGCTAATAATTTCACAATCCAATAACAAGCAATTAAAGCGCTGCGCAAACGTAGGAGACCGTAAAACGTTCAGTTTTTTGTCGCACAGTTAGGCGAATTGACGTATTTACAAAGAAAGAAAAAAGTTGAGCGTCAAATGTTTAAAGAAAAGACTTATTCAAAAATATTTCAGAAAAATAAAACAGTATCATGACAAAAAATAGTGGGCTCAAAAAAATTTTTTCATCGCGTAATTCACAAAACGTTGATCGTAAACTATCATATTTTATGTACCTAATAATAATCAAGGGGATTCAATTGAAATCCCTAAACATTTCGAGCCACTGAGCCGTGCATTTATTTTTTAATTTAATTAAAACGGCAAAGTTACTTTTATTTCGGTGGTCATTCGATTCAACTAACTCAAACACAAATCTACCTTTATTTCAATTAAACCATTTCAGGCACTTTTGAATGGCCAACATTTTAAATTTTCGGTCAGTTAGTCAGAAAGTGAAGCTAGTTGCCCATTCCAAAACGTAGATCTCATTGAAGAAGAACGGACAAGAAACTCCAAGGACACTCTAACATCAAACGCATCGGTGCTTTGAACTTTATTTGTTGCCGCGATGCGTTATTGTCAATTACCTAACAATTTGCTTCTCTATTATTTAAGTCGCAGTAAGCGCCTTAAATAATAGAGAGAAATCCCAGGATCTTTGTTTTGCAATAAATGAGGTGGGGCTCAGACGAAGATCGATAAAACAGCGCGCCTCCCGGCTAAATCCATTCAAACTCGATTTTTCTAATCATTCGATCAAATGTTTGTTCGACTAATATTGTGATAAACTCGTCGCCCCAGTCCTTAGAGAAACTTTGTTTAATCAAGAGTTTTCTATCTTGTTTATAAATAAACTGCCTTTGTGTGAAGACTAAAATAAATGGAAATTTCGTAGAAGTTATTGAATTCTAGATCATAGCGGAATTCTATGTTTCTAGAAATGATACGTTACTAAGAATACTCTGTAAGTAAATATTATTATATTTATTCCCGGTAAAAGTTACCTGCAAAGTAGATACAATTAAATATATCAGACGACGTATACCCTATCATCGTATGAGTGGGAGGAATATATTTAGTTCTAAGATGTTATTGATAGTAGGTTTGTAATATGATAAGACTATCAAGTAAATTGAATTACCTACCTATTTCTCAGACTCCGAAGAAAAATGTAAAGGGGGAAAAAAATGTGTGTTTATTACTTCTTGATGGTACAGACGCCAGCACATCAAGTTACCCGAAACTGTCAAATTTTCCCAATCAACTTTGAACCTAATGCTTTAGCGATAAAGTTGAAATACTATTAATGAAATTTGACAGATTGTAGTAGCTTGATGTGCTGGCGTCTGTACGTACGACGACATCATATCAAGCTATAATTTCCAGTATAAGCTAACATCTTATTCTACTATAAGCCTACACAATGCGAAGTCAGCTAAAACTGGAAATATTATAGCTTGATATGCCGTCGTGTGTACATAATATTCGCAGTGTTATTTTCTTTTTTAAATTGACAAAGGTTCTCTGAACAATCCGTTATTCAAAAATCTAAATCACATTGGATTCGTTCTTGATAAATTGGGATCTATCAGACAATATTAAACAGAAATCTGGCCTAAAATTCACAACGAAAAGATACTAAAAAGATCTCAAGCATTCGACCTTTCACATCGCAGCTACTAAACATTTTTGTAGACAACGTAGCACATTCTGACCAGACAAAACCTATTTCAAGCTGACCCAAGTTTAGCCCGCTCAATATCCTTAGCATAGGGAAATTCTGGAACATTTCTTGACCAGTACGTAGGTATGTACTCGAGATAGCCAAGTACCTATGTGGGGAGAATTCCATTCCCAAGATGCCCGCATTATGAATGAGGATCCTAAGATGTACGTGCATGAGGAAGGCCCACGTAGTCAGAATATACTTGGTCTGACCACTCGTACAATCAGATACACGTATATATGGTAACAGCAAACTATTACTATACAAAAGTAAACATCGTGGGGGAACTGCATGTCGGAGTTACGCCCCAGCGTTTTGCCTCCTCTCGCCATTCCCTTATGTGGGCGAGGACTTTGGTCTCCTGATCCCATGGCGGCAATCCGGCAAGGAGGCTCGCCGCCTCAGCGGAGACCGTGCGGTATCCTCGGATCAGCCGGACAGCCATGACCCTTTGGGACGCGTTCAACCGGCGGGCTGGTCGCCGCCTCAGGGACCCATTCAGTCCCCTTACGCCCATTTCAGTGAAATACTGTTTCGATGTCAATATCTTTTCACTTCGATAAACACTACATAATATTCTTGACAATAAATATGCCATCATTATTTGATTCCCTTCGGCTTATAATTGACTGTATTCATTTAACTCGCAGCTTTACTCGTGTGGAAGTATTGATTGCCAAATGTGACCGAAAAATTATTCTTATTAACTTATTGGGTGTGACATACATAATATACCAAGCTACGAACGACGTGTTCCATCATAAATGAGTAAGGAAATAGATTGGATGTCAACATAAAGGAACGCATTAAACGTAATCAAGGGAAAGGAAAAATATAGCGTATTATAAGTCCCAAGGGTAATTTAGAACGTGCTAAGAGCGTGATTTTGATCGCGTCCGGAACGAAAGTTTCGCTTTTATACGAAATAGGTATTTGTTATTTTTCCATGACGTAACGATATTCAGGCAATAATATGATGGAAACTAAGGGCGGATTTCACCAATGAGACTGAACGTGATCAGCACCTCTAAACCACGTTCACGATCTGTCAGTGTGATCAAAGTCTAGCAACTTTGTGGTCATGATTTAATTTAGGGCCACGGGTTTAGCGATGACTGCGTAAATTGGCAGTGAAAAGCATCTTCCTGACTGTCCATAGGTTAATTTACACACCTCTCACTTAAACCACACCTCGCTCTAATTCTTCTTAAGTTCGACACATGAAGATGTGCGATTTCTCATCACTTGAGTCACCAGGAAACGGATGACCGTTTCCGTGATTACGTAGAACGGACTTCTTGATCATTAAAATATAATTATAACCATATCCCAAAAGTAATAAGAGAGCTAACATTTAATTTTTACAAAAAAAAAAATCTAAAAAATTGCCTTCTAAAAAATAATTTTTACCCATTAAAAGATTTTTTTATTAATAAGGTAGTAAAATAGCTTATTTACTTGTATAATAGAAATGTTGTTATTGTTGTTTTTATTTTATGTTGTATATTAGAGTACAAATTCATTTCATTTCATTTATTTATTCACAAACAATTTACATTGTGTTTGAAATCGTTCCATATGTTAAATGTTTAAAAAAAAATAACTTTCATAATATTCAAGTAACATATTTAAAAATTAACAACAAAAACAAATAAACAACAAAATGTCCATAGTTTGAGTGTTTTGTATAATTGTATATTAGAGTTTAAGTAGTATATAAGTTAGGTTTTATTCCCACATTAGGTTCACATTGTAAATATTCTTATGCCGCTTTATATTAGCGGCGGATGTGTCCTGAACTTATCCATATATACCAACCATCTTGGTACCTACCATATCTGACGAATAAATGTATTTGCCTTTGATATCACAACCAAGAAGTAAGATATTACCACAATGAAAATAAAAATGTGACAGAAAAGCTTACTTAATCGTTCCTTTCTATAACACCAACAAAATAGTAATTATTGCTAATGTATTTGCCGATGAGGGTAACCAATCTTTTTATTAGCAGACTTTTATTTGTTTAGGACTTCGTCTAGTGCCAAATAGGTACAAGACTTTATCAAAGATAAAAGTTTACTGCAAAAGTTCGTCCCAATTTTATCTAGGTAACTCCAGTACAATCAAAGGCTCCCTCGGCCTCAATTTATTAATCAAACAGACCAGTAGGCAAACAATGTGAAGTAATTATTAAGCAATTAAAGTAAAATTCTGAACACGTTTTCAGTTTGAGGACCTCCATATTATAATTTTGTATAAACTTTTTGATGAGGATTTGAGTTGATTGATTTAGAAAAACATTTTAACAAAGAAAAGTGGGAAAGCGTAAGTCATTAAAGTAACCTGTTTAGGCTATAATAATATTGGTGCTTCGTTTAGCAATCATTTTCATTGAGAAAGAGACTTTGTGGTAGGCATTTAGAATATTCATAATTATTATTCATTTATTTACGTTCCACAAGGTATAACAAGATGTTAACAAAAGGCTTAGAGCTCAGAGCCGTTGAAGACCCTGTCAGGGCACAGGAAAAATCATTGTTTGATGCATAGCTATTACTTAAAGTTAAAAATCTAAAACGTAGAAACTAAAATCAAAATATAAACTACATAATACATCAAAACTAAATAATTTCACATTCGCATAAAAAGTTAATAACAATAAATTATAAATAAATCGATTATTAGTAAGTAGGTAGCAATTTTCTTAAAATACTATTATGTATAACATTTAGATATATTTATATAGGTACTATTATTACAAACACTTATATTATATAATAAGAGAAAATATTTTTTAAGATTACACATTATTAATAAAGAGATCAGTTTTACGTATATCACAATTAGAGACAATTTATTGATTTAATAGGTAACATTTCATAATTTACATTGTGTATTTAGAAGTCATGTTATACTGTTCTTTTTTTTTTTTTGAAGACTAGTTGTAAACAAAACTAGTAGAAAAAAAAGGGAAAGAAATATTTTAAAAAGAAATGTCTGAAACAACATCAATACAAGCATTAAATGAATTAAATTAGCTAGCTAAACTCCGCAGGTGCGATGAGTATCGGTCTCTAAATATGATTTTAAAAAAATAAGAAGAATTGGTTTTCTTTTTGGCAGGTCAACGCCCACTGTTAGTGTTGTTTCTTGAAGTATGAGTTGAGAAAAACTGTTATATACCTATTTGTGTTAACTTCACAGACGTGATGGGTATTTAAATATGATAAAACATAAGAAAACAGTGTTTGGCACTGCACCAGCTTAATGGTTTACTCGCATTCCTGTGCGATGACGTACACGCACGCGCGCGTTAAACGGCTTATGTTTAACTTACCACCAGATATAGTAACATATAACAGACAAAAATAGTAAATGATCACCAAAATTAAACCCGCATTTTAATGTAAACTTATAACCAAAGTTTTAACATCTCGCTATCCTATTTAAGCAAAAGGACTCCAAATAAATTACTAATTAATTAAGTTCGGTTCTCGACAGCCTGCACAAAATAATCCCTTTTTTTTCCATATTTTTTTCTATACAATCTAGTTGTTTCCGGCACTCGCCGGCCGCTGTCGCGGCACCGCTCGCTTCGCTCGCTCGGCTCGTGCGTAGGAGGTCACATTTAACCTAACCTAACCATTTTTTTTTAATTAACCTCGTTAATCTAGTTTGCAGCAAGCCGGAGACATAACTTAATATGGCATCATAATACTTTATTTGGTAATAAACCTACATTTTATGGCAAGCATAGTGGTTTATTTAGGCAGAAATAGCGCATTAATTTGCTCGCTAAGATTTAGTGATCATTTACTACATTTGGTGTTCGAATACAATTTGAAGTGCAATAACTAAGGGTATCAAAGCATTTTATGGTGGTCATTATATTTAACCCCTTATTAAACTAACAGTAATTTTATTATGTTCAAAACTTCCTAAGAGTCATCTTCATCTGTCTAACCTTTTCCCAACTATGTTGAGGTCAGCTTCCAATCTAACCGGATGCAGCTGAGTACCAATATTTTATATGGAGCGACTCCCTATCTGACCTCCACAACCCAGTTACTGGGTACTACTTTGTAAGATTGGTTGTCAGAGTTTTGGGCTTCTAACTACCCGTAACGACTGCCAAAAATTCATGAATGGCCGGAACCAACGGCTTAACGTGCTTTCTGAGGCACGGAGGGGTAAATGGTGATGGGAGTGACCATCCACGGACCAACCGCGGTAAGCGTAGCTTAACCTGATTGATTGACCCGTGCAGCTGTTCTACTTAGACTCAAGGTCTACTTACTAAAAGTGCTTCACTATAAAAGAAATTCATAACCTCTATTTTAAAGGTGGTATACTATCAGCTACGAAATAACACTACATAAAAAAGCAGACTCCCAATCTCTGTAATACATATTACATAATCAGCCTATAATGTTCCCACTGCTGGGACACAGGCCTCCTCTCAGTGAGAGGGAGTGGGCCCTAATCCACCACGCGGGCCCACTGCGGGTTGGTAAATGTCACATGTCTTCGAATTTTTGGTTCTAGGACATGCCGGTTACCCACCTTGTTTTCCTTCACATTTCTGAGAGCAGTGGTGATGAAATAATTTACACAAAGTAAAGCCTTTGTGGGTTCCAACCTACAACCTACATTTCTTAATTAATACATCTAGCACTAATTAGGGTAAATCTCAAATGACACACAATCATTAAACCGTGTCGAGAATCTGAGGCAGACTATAAATTATAATTTCGAAGGCAATGAAATCGTACGTACATAATGACAGCACAGTAATTACGTTCGAGACCCTAATGTGAAGATATTTTGGTCTGCGATAGACCCAGTGTTTATTATTAAGCTTAATGAAGCCTGCAAATCTAGACTGATTAGAGCTCAGCTCTAATGTGTTCATTCATGTATTCATTTTACGTGTTGTAACCTAAATGGTGTTATTTTCTATTGCCAAGAAAACACATTGCAAACATTGACAAGGTTCTCTAGAAATTGTAGCTTATATGCGAAGTTTTTATCAATAAGTTGGGTTGTTGGATCATCATCATCATCATTTCAGCCGAAAGACGTCCACTGCTGGACATAGGCCTCCGCCATGCGCCTCCACCTCGACCGGTTTTGTGCTTCGCGCATCCAACGGATTTCTGCGCCGGCCTTCATAAGGTCGTCGTTTATTAGGATACATCTAGATAGTTTGACAAATAAATATACGGATTTTTTCCTTGAGGTCCGCTTTAAAAAGCCAAGCGAATATGATAACAAAATAAAAATAAGCCTGATGTCAATCGTAGCTCGCGGCGTGCTATTTGTTCTGCCTAATACGAAAATAATGGGGGAGTTTATGTACGTACCTACTAGCTGCGCCCAACGGTTTCACCCACATTAGTCTCTATCCTCTAGGAATATCGAGAAAAGTATTTAATGCTCTAATACAGGTTATGGTCTACCCATGTACCAAATTTCATCCAAATCTGTTCAGCGGTTTTGGCATTAAAGCTTAACAAATAAACATACAAAAAATCAAACTTTTCTCTCTTTTTTTTTTTTTTTGTTAGCTTGTAATATTAGCTCGCAGGTTTGCACGATGCTCACTTCCTGTTAAAATCACGCTCTTTCGAGCCTACTGTACTGCTTTTTACTCATGCAGCCTGTGGGCTAAGTATACGCAAAGATCGTACAGCACTCTCTGCGTTCAATATAACAATGCGTTTAGGATACTGGTGGGGCTGCCCCGTTTCTGTAATGCGTCAGGGATGTTCGCAGATGCGCATGTAGATTGCTTTTCGCAACAATGCGTAAAAGGTGCGCTTCCCTGGTGCGCAGGGTGTGGGGCGGCTCCAACAGTGTCCTAAGCATAATTGCGAGTCGCCTAGACTCTGTGTACGTGGGTCACTGTTGTGCCGTCTCTCATGGGATGTCGCAACGGTGACCGTTAAATTTATAGTGTCTGTGCTTACTAACATAGTCGTAAGTTTTACTAACAATTGAGTCTTTGTAGCTTGAATAAAGAAAAAATCTATTCTATTCTATTTATTCTATTGTGTCCCAATGCTGGACGAAGGCCCTTCCTTTTTTCTTCCAAACCTGGATGTCTTGTGCGACCTCTGGCCACGTTGGTCGTGCAAATCATATTAGATTGTCACACCACGCCACAACTTTGTCTACCTCGACGCGATGTCCTGTCTCAGGCGTCCAATGAGCGACGACCTTCTTTTCTCTTTATTATAATTTATTTCATCTTAAAAAACCCTGGATAGGATACCCTGTGTCGTGAGGTCATATTAATATAGTTCAGAGGGGTTATATTAACATAGTTCATCATACTCATTTACTTTGAGTACAAATATTGTTTCTCACTCAAAGTATTGTATTAATTATTATGTACACATTAGGAGCACAATCCATTAGATACCCTTCGTTACATTTTTACGACACTCACAGGAATTGCTATTCTTATCTACTCGTACGGTCTACCCAACGCATTAACCCTTCATGATTTATAGTTCAGCCATCCAACAATATTGACAGGCAAGCCTACATCTAAATTCGGGCCTAGACAGAGGGTTAATGTAATACTTTCTGTACATATGGTTACAATATTTGCTACATTTGTGTCGGAATAGTATCGACCGGCGAAACAAAAGTGCTTTCTTCAACATTTCGACGTCTTACGTAACATGTTATTATGGTCTTACTAACAGAGTGGTATATGGCTAAATAACAGCTGGTCGATTTGTGAGGTTAAACATCGCTTGCCACGGTTATTCTATGGATCGGTGACCGTTCTTGATATATTGAGACCTCTGGTGCTGCCGAGAGAAATCTGGTTTTCAAATAAATGACTGTCAAAAGGTACGGTAAGAACCAACTAAAAGGATTTAATCAAAATACCAAAAATTAAATAGCTGGTTTGCGGAGGTGCAGACGCCAGCGCATCAAAGCTACTGTTCAACTTTATCGCTAAAGCATTAGGTTCAAGGTTGATTGGGAAAATTTTACAGATTCGGGTAGCTTGACGTACTGGCGTCTGTAGGTACAATGGCATTACGAGAATAATTAACATACATTTTTTTCTCTTTATTTGAACAAAACACTTATCGACATTCTTACTTCTTCTCATTTACATTCTTTTCAGACTGAAATCCTCCTCAAACAGTTACGAAAAAAGCTTGGCAAATTACGTAACTCAAGCTTGGGTTTCCTAGGAAATCGGTTCCGTCATATTATAACGGTACAGTTCTTCCATAGTTATCTTACCTTGCTACTTTTTACTTACTACTTACTAGATTTTGCATCACTGTCCAAATCACAGTAATCTTTATTTTCATTCCGATAAGGTTGCCGTTCGGTTGCTGCAGTCATGAAAATCAGCAAGCAAAACGAAGCAAAGCAAAGAGAAAAAGAAAACAGCGTTTCTTAGGATATCAGAAGGCCAATTCTCGTAATTTAAAACGTTCAAAATCTAGTCGCAGTCTCATCTCAGCGACAAACAAATGTCAAAAACTTGTCAAAATGTAGGGTAATTAGAAGAATTTTTTGTCAGATTGAGACTGATATCGGCACCCTAATTGCGTAACACACGATCAATCGGAATCGGTTTCATTTGACAGTTCAACAACATTCATTGCGTTATTTACATGTTGAGCAGATAAATTTTTCGAACTTATGAAGCAATGGATTAGCAATTTGCTTCAAAATGATTCAGATTCCGATTGATCTTGTGTTACGCAATTAGGGTGCAGACTGTGAACAGTCTTAAAATGACGAGAATGGCCCCTCTGAGCTTTGGCTTTTTGACACATTAATGTCAAATATTTTGTGGATAGTATGCTTACGCCGGGAACAGCAAACACTGCGTCGTTCCATCTCGATGGGTCACATGAACGCAAAGAACGTCGCAGTGGATTGCAGTGGAAAATGAAGATGTCAAATATTGGTGAAAATGACTGTATTTGACATTAATGTGTGAAAAAACTTGTATGACAGTTCACACAATAACGGTTATATAAATACAGAGTTTTCTGGAAAACTCGTAACGTTTCTTAGAAAATTTTGTTTTGTTGTAATTTTTGAGCCTAGTCTCAAAAATTACAACAAAACACGCCACTGCCAAGCCACAAATAATGATGACTAAAACACATCACAGTTCCTTTCATCGGTACACAAAGAACAGTTCTTCGTCCCCGTATCATTACCTACGTTCCGTGTACTAAATTGAATAAAAGGCGGACACACGGACATTCCTTGTTAACCCGAGATCGTCCCACAAATGACTGACAATAGACTCGATTGTACTTGAATGAGGTGATTTGTGTTGGATCACAGGTGAATGTGGAGCCTAAAGGTCAATTTCGTACTTTTTGTGAGCGTTAGCACTTATTGAGATAAAAGATTTATCTGTGGAAGGGAGAGCGAGGTCAAAGAGAATGTTTTGTTTTTTTCTCATATGTTTTTTTCATGTAATAGGTTAGCACAATGTTTTTTTTTTATAATTATATACTTTGGGGTGTGTATATAATGCACACCCCGAAAGTTTTACAACCAGTCTTACCAAGAGGTATCGCGTTACCGAGTAACTGGGTTAGTAGAGGTCAATTTACTAATCGTTTCATGTAACATACTGGTAGTCAGCTATATCTGGTTAATTCTGGTTAGACTGGAAGCTGAGCCCAATATAGTTGGGGAAACGCTAGGCTAATGATGTTGTATACAAAATGAAGGCACTCAGTAAGCTGCTTTTTTTTACTAAAAACGATGAGTTCGAATACTAGAATTATCTAAATCTAATAAAAACCGAGGTTTTAACACCTACGGCCCTTTGTACATACACGGCACGGTTTCATTACGGTACGGCGTACAAATCACGCCGTAGAAAAATCGTGTCTGTCAACAAGCTTCCATAGTGATCCATACAACACTGACGACCGTGCCTACACACGGTGAATAAACCGTAGTTTTTCACGTCAAGAAAAACGTGTGTATAGAGCCTAAACTGTTTTTATATGACAAGCAGTATTCGTGGTCTTAAGAAAGAGGGGAGACGAAAAACAAACTACAGATAGATATGTTCTATAGCTAATTCGGTCGCCTCGCTGACAAGATTATCCTTTCAATGTACATTTCAACCCTTTCGAAGAAACTTCGTGAGTCCGTATTATTTTGTACTGGTTCTAAAACCTCCTTTTTGTTGGCACGGCTATTATGGTCCCTACACTCAGAATGGCCTAAATTATAATTTAATTGTAACAATAGATTATAATCTATTGTTACAATTAATTCTGTCTTTGTTCTTCCCTACACCTTTAGCCATCCACATTCATACCCAAAACTTTCCTTACGACATTTTCCTCATTCCTCCGCATCACATACCCATAAATAAATAAATAAATATCCCTGGACATTTCACACAGCGCCATCTGGTCCCAAGCTAAGCAACCTAATGCTTGTGTTATGGTAACAAGATGGCTGATAAACTACTTATATACATTTTTTTTTTTGTAAATACATACATATTATATATAGAAAAACACCCAGACTCGGAACAAATACATGTAGGTCATACAAATATTTGTTCCGTGCGGGAATCGAACCCGCGACACGCAGCGCAGCAGTCAATCGCTTAACCACTGCGCCAACCGTGTCGTCATGCCATGACAACTGATTTCCACACAATTTTTCAGTCACCACCAATGATATTATGGTAAAACCTCATTGGTCACCACTTTCACTTTTTTTCCTCTCATAATTCTCATTTCACTCATTTTCATACACATTTTATGCAAGAAACACAAACTTAAAGATTTATTTCAATTAAACCATGTACAGTCACGAGTAAAAGTATGTATACACTCGGCTTTATTCAAAAGCGATTTACTCCTTTATTTTTTAATGAAATTTTATGTTGTTACGAACATAGTATTTTCGAACCCATAGGTTTATGTAATGTGTCGTGTTTCAACGTTGCATTCGTTATTTCACGAAAAAATCGTAATTAAAAGTTGCCAAGTGTTGACATATTGGTGCTCGTGACTGTACGGACACTTTGAAGAATTGCCAAACTTAAGTGGCAGTCGGCCGGGCCCATTGCTCGCAGAACAGATGGCCGATGGGGCCGAAGGGTCCTGGAGTAGCAATTACCGCGTACCGGAAGACGTAGCGTTAGAAGGCCTCCCACAAGGTGGACCGACGACCTTGTGAAGGCCGCAGGAAGCCGTTGGATGCGATACGCACAGAACCGGTCGAAGTGGAGGTGCTAGGGGGAGGCCTATTTCCAGCAGTGCACGTCTTTCGGCTGAAATGATGATGATGATGATGACAGATACTTTTGAATTGTCAAAGAGTATATTATATTTTTATGTATATTTTTTTTACCATTTTTTTACATTGACAGCGAAAAACCAAAAAAATTAATTAATAGAAAAATAAACAAAATTAATATAAAAAAGGTTGGTTGCTGGTCGTCAACAGAGAGAGCGAGAGAGAAGACATGCTGCTGATTTCAAGATAAAATCCCAAAAATAAATAAAACTGCGTAAATTACTGTCACACTTCCGCTGTACAGTCAAAACAAACCAAAATGGATGAAATACCCACTGAGCCAGACCCTGATACAAGTGTGACTGTGAGCATGCGTAGGTACATTTGTAATGTGATCATAATTTTCTCCCACAATCAGTATAACTAATTTATTCAACAAACAATGTTTTTTACATAATAATAAAAATTCTGTGTGTGTATTATGATTATAACATAATATTCTAATTGGGGTGTCTGGTGGTGTGCGTTAACTCCGGGACATATTGTAAACTTTTAACCGACTTCATTGTCACAAAGTTGTTCACATAATTGTCCAAAATGATTATTATAACTCCTAATTAGCTAGTCCCCCTAACAACTGCTGTAACTCAATTATTCGTTTTGGTCATTATCATTAGTTGGCTCAAATATTTTAATTAATTAGTAAGTATAATTAGTAACCTATTTTCGTTTGTTTACAAATTAGTTTTTTTAATTAATAAATGACTATAGCCGCGCCTTTTTCTTTCATTTAGGTGTGTCATGTAATTGATGTCCTTTATATCGTGGTTTCAATGAAAATGATGAAAATATTTTTCATTTCATTCCTTTTCCATTACTTTCGGCTTCTATTTAAATTGGTTTGAGTACTACTCGAAATATCACGTTTTCCTTTTAATAAAAATAAAATAAAAGTCTTAATATTATTTTCCTAAGTTTTATTAGAAAATGTCTTCATATTTCCATTCTTTATTGAAGTCTACTTAAGATCAAGTCATAAGGGGGGTGTATGTCTAGAAATTTTCCCACCTACACGTTTTTAGTACTTTTCTATCTACATAAATAGTTTTATTATTCTAGACGGATTCAACGCTTTTTGATAAAACATCTTTTTATTTGGCTATAAAGTTCTAGGTTACCTGTAATATTCAATGTCTATTAGGGATATTTGTATTTTAATATTTAACCTCTGTGTGTGTTGTGTTATGGAATAAATCTACAGAGTATTGTAATACTTTTTCGCGTGTCGGTTTACATACATATAAACATAAGCCTTGTTGCCGTGGGGGTAGGCAGACACTACAGAACTCCAATTGCTACGATCCTTTTTTTTTTCCTTTGGGTGGGAAGTCCTCTAACAGTAGCTTCTCCCGCTCTAGGCGGAGCGGCGTGTGTCAGAGTTTTACTGACTAAGACCCACCCGTGTTCCTTCAGTTGCCTGTACCAGGGGCCACGGTAACTCTTTCGAACAACCCGCGACCTGGCAGGCATCGGCCCTAGCGGACCCCATCAGTTCGTGCTGACATCTCATTGAGGCGCGCGTGGAACACAACGCGCCGTCGAACCAGGCATGGTCCTTACCGGACGGCGAGCGACGATCCTTGCATACTCTTTTTGCCTTGTTTACGTTCATACATCAGAAGGCCAATTCTCGTAATATAAAATGTTCAAAATCTAGTCGCAGTCTCATCTCGGCGACAAACAAATGTCAAAAACCTGTCAAAATGTAGGGAAATTTGAGGTATTTTTGAAAGATTGAGATCAGTCTCAATCTTTCAAAAATACCTCAAATACCTCAACGTTCTTAAAATGCAGTGCAGTTCATACACGCACGCCGGTTGCGAGTATTACGCACGTGACTTATCTGAAGAATATCACCAATAAGGTCACTGGATGTTCTTCTAGCTAGAGCGTCCCTCCCGGCCTTCGTTTCGTTTTGGCGTTGATTTAATTAACAGTTAATTCTATTAAGGCCTGATTTTTCAATCATCTGATGACTTTATTCCAGAAATAATGTTGAAATTTTGACAGTTATCTATATATATAAAATTCAAAGTCCTGACTGACTGACTGATAGATCAACGCACAGCCTAAACCGCTGGTCCTAGAGACATGAAATTTGGAGGGTGCGTTCTTCGTGAAAAGTAAGCATTCACTAAGAAAGGATTTTTCGAAATTCCACCCCTAAGAGGGTGAAAAGGGGGGAATTCGTTTGTATGAAAAATCTTATTCCTTGAGTTAATAAACTTGAAACTTGGCACGAATACTTATCTAAATAAATTATGAAGATTGTAAGTTTTTTTTTCTTCTAAGCTACCCCCTAATAAGGGATTGGGGGGTTTCAAAGTTTGTATGGAAGAATTTTAGCGCGCAGTCCGAGCTACTCGAAACTCAGTATTTATACCTAATATTGAAAGTAAAGAATAATGTGTGCCAGGGTTTTTTGAAAATCTACCCCTGACGGACTGAAATGGGGTAGTCAATTTTTCAGGAGAGGATTTTAGTGCATGGCTTGATTAACTCGAAAATATGAAACCGCGGGCAGAAGCTAGATCCATTGAAAAACTGTCAAATGTCAATTTCATTCCTCGAATAAAAGTTATCTGGCGATGGAAAAATCAGAAAGCCAATTCTCGTAATTTAAAACGTTCAAAATCTGGTCGCAGTTCCATCTCGGCGACAAACAAATGTCAAACATGTTCCTATATTTTTGATATTCGTTGAAAAAATTACAAGTATTTTTGACAGATTGAGAATCCGATCACACTGTGAACGTTCTTAAAATCGTTTAGTCCACTCTTGACCCCTCGACCCCCAATCAATAATGTCTTAAAATAACGACAATTGCCCCCTCAGCCCCTAAGCAGTTCAAATATCTTCACCATCTTCAGGTATAGTTTTTATATCTATTATTTATATATATTTTATAAAGTGGTTGTTACTCAACAAAATAGTAGGTACAATAGCATAATTTTGTTAATGTTTATTTCTAGAGTTGCCATGTACGTAAAGCTAAATAAAATAACGCGACAAACCTTTCTAACGCAGACTTTTCAAAACAATTACGTTGCCATTTTAAAATTACACAATGAATGAATAATGCTTTCAACAAAAGTTTTTTTTTTTCATTATTGTGTCTCTGCAATGGTTATGGTTTAAAAAGAAAAATAGAATAAAGTGGCTCATTGTCCGTTTTGTGCCAGTTGAGACATTATTTCTTATTACGACATTATTTATACGATGGAGACTTATCTTGGCAAATATTATTATACTTTGAAGTGTCTCGAAAGACCAGCTACTTAAAAAGTCTTTGTGTACTAACTTTACAACGTGCCGCTACGACGGTGACTAGACAAGTGGCCAGTAATCATAAAAAATTTAAGAACAGAAAATAATTCGTAATTTGAAAAAAACCGCTCGGGTTACTGAACGCTGACTGATAGGGCTCTCTCTCTTTCCTTCAATTCACGTACTCTTTGCACGTTATTCATTTCAATTTCATTGATGAGATGTGATGAATTACCTCTGTGCTACAGTTCTTTTCTAGACTATAATTTGAATTTATCCAAAGGATACTTTTTCTTAAGATTTATGATGTAGATTCTCAAGAATTCGAAATTTATTCACAGTACAACTTTGTCTACGATTCCTAATCGATTTTTGTAACTTGTTAGTAAGTTCGAACGTAATGCTTGGAGTTCCAATTCCTTAGGAGCAAAATTCTTCTCGTATACAACACATGAACAATAAATTGCTACCGCTAAATCAATTTATCTGAGCACCTTAGAGAGCACGCTAAGCTGTTGCCGAAGTCTGCGCGTCTATCTTACAATATCAGGCATCTTCGATATTACGGCTACGCGGGTTTGAGAGTGAGGTGGAGTGGGGAAACCTCATTTATCATGAGGTTTCACTGATTGGATTTTAAGGCGCGGCCTATAGTTTCAGCTCATTTATTTATTTAAAGGAGAACCAACAGCTATAACAAAAGAATAACGATTGTATATGAGACATAAAGACAATTACAACAATGCGATTCTGTAACCATCTCACCGTGAAAACTTAGGTGAAGTGAGCGTGGAGTGAGCTGTCATTCCAAATAATGCTAGGGATTGACACTACTGACAACTCACATCAAGCTCACTTGAGTTTTCACGGTAAGATTTTTACAGAATCGACCGGCAGGTTCTCACGGGTAAAAACAGAAAATAATAATAATAATATCCCTGGACATTTCACACAGCGCCATCTAGTCCCAAGCTAAGCAACCTAATGCTTGTGTTATGGTAACAAGATGGCTGATAAACTACTTATATACATTTTTTTTTTGTAAATACATACATATTATAGATAGAAAAACACCCAGACTCAGAACAAATACATGTAGGATTTACAAATATTTGTTCTGTGCGGGAATCGAACCCGCGACACGAAAATGTAGTGGAAATCTTAGAATCACTAACAAACACGATAGTAAAGATTCATACATATATAAGGTATATAAGCACGATGATGATTGTTAAAGATATTGATAATACTAGCAGCGCCGCGCGGTTTCACCCGCATAAGTGTGGATCCCGTAGAAATATCGGGACACCAAGTATCCTATAATGTTAATCCTGGTTATAAACTATCTGTTTCATTCAAATCCGTTCATTAGTTTTTGTATGAAAGAGTAACAAACATCCATCCATCCATCCATCCATACAAACTTTTACGTTTATACTCGTAATATTAGTAGGATTAGTCCGTGTGGTAGTTAATTATAACACAAAACATGCCTATAGCACTCGATAATAGTGTAACTTTTTATAATCGGTTCCGTATATTTTACGGAGATTACATCTTAATGTGCATACACACGAGCGACACTCGTCAACGACTCACAGGCAACTGCAGCCGTCAACAAAGTGTGCTGTATTTGAGTACGGTACTCGATTACACGTACTCGGTATTCAAATAGGGCCCGCTGTGATGTCATAGCCAATTACACACACACACACAGAGAGAGAGAGAGAGACTTGCATGTAGGTCGTTAATTTCATCACCACTGCTTTCAAAATGGTAAAGGAAATTATAGTGAACCAAATAATTCGAAGACATGTGACATCTACCAAACCGCGCTGGGCCTGCGTGGTGGATTATGGCCCATTCCCTCTCACTAAAAGGAGGCCTGTGTCAACACTATCAGTTTCTCAAAAGCAACTACCTATGCAAAGAAAAAGAAAAAAGCATTTCAACTCTCTTCTAGCAAGAAAAATTCAAGTACCTCCTACCTACGTAAATTAATTTGCAGCACGTTCGATTCTATAAAAAGGTACCTACCTCCCAGTACATTTTAAACCTGTACATTAAATGTAAATTAGGCTTATACATTATTGATACACGTTGCTTCCGTGTAGAGCTCCGAGTACAACCTATTGTGCTTTCTCTGAAACGATACGAGCTTGAACAACGGTTACACCGCCCATTGTACGTATACCTTAAGTAAATGAAAGGTATTTGTTAGGTTAAGCACTATGTCATTGTAGGTACCTATGTTGCCAGGTTAAATTTCGATAATTCTGTGCCCTTTTGTGTTTGATTTCCTTTATGTGTTTTGAGTTAAGGTCGGTTGAGTATGTTCAGAAAACATAAGAGTAACTGTTTGAAGGAACTAGGCCAGTATTCAGTGCGCATGTTGTTTGTTTTTAGGGTGGGTCAGATAATACTGACGAGGAACTGTACTTTAGTCCAGACAGGACGGGATAAGGTACACAAATAATTATTATCAGCCCTGTGTTTTAAAACTTTGAAAGTTATTTTGATTGATGCTTATGTCTTATCGTATGTGCTGTAAATTTTATAATTATTTATCTTATACTATGTATAATAAACAAAATTTTGTCTAAGAAAGAAGAAAATTACATCATTTCTAAGTCCAATTTAGTTATTCGTTTTAGAAAATCTTGAAACAGGAAAAACCAACAAAGTCTAAAATACTTGGCCAGTTGAATGCCAAACACTCGACGCGAAGCACCATCCAAATATTTTTACTAACCATTAGGCACGGTACACAACAGCATACTTTCCCCTTCAAAAACCCACATAATTCAATTTAAATAAGGTGAAGAAAAGGACCTAATTAACTCAGTTTCCCACTCGAGTGGGGTTTCAACTCTACCTCTCTAAAAAGGATGAATAAAAATAAGTTAGGGTGTATACAGACGAGTCAAGACCACACCCCGCCGCACCACATTAGCATAAATGTATGGGCATAAAATTGTACCATATTTTATTTTTTTATGTTTTAATTAAAAGAAAATATAAAATTATAAAGGTCAGCTTTATAATTTTATAATTTTCTTTTTTAAGTGCATGTGTCGGTCTTTAATTACTGTAATTAGTTTTTAACAGTGTTAATAAAAGTTAATATACAAGCTGTTGTTTTGCATCCTCGTTATATTTCAGGAGGCTGCTAGGAAAGACATAAATAATCAAATAAAATTACGATCCCTGGTAAATAATGAATAGGTACATACTTTTTTTTTAGTTATTTTAGTTTGACAGTATTTCAAAATACACCACTTTCAAAGAACAGAATCGCGTTATTATATCGTAAAAGCAGCCGCGTTTTTATGTGTGTGTAAAAGGGCAGTTACAGTGCGGTCTCAGACAGGCCGCGTTTTAATAAAATACGTTTCCGAAAATTTTAAAAAAATAATACCTACTTATTTTATTATTGATTCATATCGAAAATCAGTAGCATAGTTACCACCTTGAATTTGACGAGGTTGCAAAAGAACACCTTGTATTGACATGTAAAAAATAAAGTGTAGCTTCAATCTCACGTCTGTCGTGTAGGACACTAAATAAAGTCCTCCAGACCGAATTTCAGCCATGGCGACCTGTCTCCGCAATCTCAGCGGAGACCAGCCTTCGGCGTGGTAGATATAATAATAATAATATCCCTGGACATTTCACACAGCGCCATCTAGTCCCAAGCTAAGCAACCTAATGCTTGTGTTATGGTAACAAGATGGCTGATAAACTACTTATATACATTTTTTTTTTTTGTAAATACATACATATTATAGATAGAAAAACACCCAGACTCAGAACAAATACATGTAGGACTTACAAATATTTGTTCTGTGCGGGAATCGAACCCGCGACACGCAGCGCAGCAGTCCGATCGCTCAGCCACTGCGCTAACCGTGTTGTCGATATTATAGACTTAGAGATTATGTCGAGATATTATTGTGCACAAATGCGTGCGCAGAGACAGGTACACTCTCTCTTCCGTCACTCTCATTGTCCGATAGGATTTCAATTCAACACGACCGGAGTGAGATCAGACGCAGGGTCAACGGCTCAACGTGCTTTCCGAGGCACGGGCTATCACACCGCCAACTTTAAAACTGCCCGGAGTTTTTTGTTACCAACCCAATAAACTTTGCCCGACCCGAGAATCGAACCCAAGACATTACGCTCAGCAGTCACACTTGCGACCACGAGACCAACCGGGCAATTAGGACAATACAATTGTATTCAACGGCTGTTGCAAACCTTTGGTCAACATCGACGACATTGCAGCATAAACGCAAGATCAACAAACTTGGTACCTCTTCGAAATTATAATCTTGCATCGCCACCTTGTATTTCGTGGCAACGCAAGGCAGTTGTGACGTCATTCTTAAGCAACTGTCCAGCGATATTTTAGTTGCTGTGGTGTGGTGTGATGGTGTCACGCTAGTTCAAGCCTTTACATTAATCTTTTTTGGTAAAATATTGAGATCGAGAAGCATCTGTACGACTAACAAGGTCGCGATCTAATTTGTATTCAAGATTAATGATTGTTATAAATCACAGAAGAATTTTTGGCTCATAAGAATCTTTTAAAAGTGTAATAATATTTCCAGACGCAAAACTGTCTGGTTTCATTAGTTATTTGATTTTCGGGTCCAATGTTTCGTGTTCTGAGCAATTTTTTTGTGATTATGTTTCTTTAATATTGATATTTTCTCAACTATGATAATACTGCTTCAACTCCGTCTACTATTAACAACTTTTAACTTATTAAATATAACAATGATTTTGGTGAAATCCCTCAGTTAATGTGGATTACTTTGAAGCCTATTTCATTATCATTTATGCCGAAAGACGTCCTCTGCTGGACATAAAGCTCCTCCAAACACCGCCACTTCAACCGGGTCTATGCTTCTCGCATCCAGTGGATTCCTGTGGCCTTCACGATGCCATCAGTTTACCTTTTGAAAGGCCTTCCAACGCTACATCTTCCGGTACGCGGTCACTACTCCAGAACCTTTCGGCCCCATCAGCCATCTGTTCTGCGAACAATATGCCCTGTCCACTGCTTCTTACGTTTGGCAATTCTTTATTGAGGCCTTGATCGAGGCATACAAGTCGTTTTGATTATGATGAATATATTACTACTACAAAACTGTGAAAACTTACAAGTAGAGGAAATAATCATCCTTAATTAGTTTGTCCAGACCCCATTACGTTAAAAGACTAACAATTACATCCTGCCAGTAAAAGGGGTGAAACGTTTTTACTTAAATGAAGATCTTTCTCCGTTATCCTGAATAATTCACAAAACTCTGTGTGGCACACGTTTTAAGCAATGGTTTGAGGATTAGGTTAAAAAATTAAAAAGGTTGACAATCCTCTAAGTCGGAGGTGAGGATTTTAATATATTTAAAGCATTTGGTGCTGAACTGAGCTCTCCGTTTAATAAAGGTTTGCCTAATCTTCAGTCGTTTTCTACGTAAAGGGTAAATACTGTTTCAAGGTTTTGTATTAAGATTTTTGCCAATATAAACACAAAAATATTATGTTAGGTACTATCTGAGAGATGTCTGATATCAAAATACGATATGAATGAGAATTATTGAGAATGTTTCTTTCATATATTTGAACTTTACTAAGAATCTGTGCTAAGAACAGTGTTATTCTTACATGAACTTCAATTTTTACCACAATATCAATACTTTATCCAACAAAAATAAATTCTAAAAATATCCTCGAAACTTGTACAAAAACAACACAAATTCTTACCAACGAAAATTCATATCACAGAAACATAACATTTCAATTTAAGGGAACACCGGTTACCCAAAACGGCGCAAGATACGAGACTACTAAACAAAAAAGTTACAACAAGCAATTATTGCCAGCCGGTGTAGGCAGGGTTTGCGAAAGTTGGACCCATAAACGCTGCATGAGAATCGGTTTGAATAAAAATGAGCTCGCCCGACCACAGGGGTTTTTGTACAATTTCCGCGTTTTGTGAAATTGATAAAGCGGCCGCTGGAGATGGCTTTACAGCGCTTTTTTGCTTTGTGATGCTTGATGTAATATTTTGTAGCTGTGATTGAAAGAACTATTTTTTGGCAGTTGTGTGACTGTCACTTTCAGGTTGAACGAATTTACTTTAATATTTTTGTTGCGTGTGGCTGTTATGATTATCTTTTCTACTGAATATAAAACATAAACTTATGTAGGCAAGAGAGAAAACAGGTGCTGTTTGTTTTGAATTATTATGAATATAACCTTTGCGAAAGCCTAAATATTTTCGGAAAGGTACGCATACCACTATGAAGGTCGAATACCACTGAGAGAATCGCTCATTACGAAATATCTGGGCTACAAATTACACAGGGTTGACATTTTCAGCAAGTTTTTTATAAAGACAAAGGCATCCGCTCAGAAAGATTTTCATAAATTCCTCCGAAAATAGGTCACACAAGGATAAAATGTTTCACGTGAACGAAATTAAAATTGCTCGTCTACAAACTGTATATATTATTGCCTTGAGATTGAATATAGCAAATATCTTTCACAACTCACTCTACATTACGATAGATAAATTAAAATCGAACAAATTAACACCTAGGTTTGATCGCTTCTTGAAGCGACATAATCAGCTGTTTGTCCCAATGGCCGCATGACCCACTGTGTGAATGGCATATACACAGTGGGCCAGGTGGCGGTAGCTGGCGTATCGATGTATGCGATACGCCAGCTAATTCAAACAGAATATGATTAATTATATCTATACATGTGTTTGTCTTCGTGTGATTGCGTGTCAAGACCGTTCATGGCTCATTCTCTTCGATAGATCAAATAAAATGCAAAAAATTGACACCTAGTCTCGCTACCTCCTTAAAGTACGAGAGAGCGACGTAATCAACTGTCAGTCTCGGTGGTCGCATGGACCACTGTGTGTATGCGATACGCCGGCTAATTCGCAGAAAACATTTGTCATAATTATATGTGTGAATATGTCTGCATTCGTGTGATTGCGTGTTACTAATTATGACCATTCACAACTCCTTTTCTTCGATAGATTCATTCAAATTGAACAAATTAACACCTAGCCAAGCTACCTTTTTGAAGCAAGAAGCGAAATAATCAACTGTTGGCCCGATGACCGCGTAGCCCACTGTATATACGCGATACGTCACCTTAATTCACACAGAACATGACGTCGTAATTATATCGATAGATATGTTTGTCATGTGATTTCTTGTGACCAATCAAAGCCTTACACGATTCACTGTCTTCGAAAAACTACAACAGATCAATTAAAATCGGATAAATTAACACCTAGTCTCGATCCCTCCTTCAGAACGAGAGAGCGACGTAATCAACTGTCAGTCTCTGTGGTCGCATGACCCACTATACATATAATATACGCGATACACCAGCTAATTCACACAGAACATGACGTCGTAATTATATCGATACATAATAATATGTTTGTCTTGTGATTGCGTGTGACCAATCAAGGTCTTATACGATTCATTGTCTTCGAAAATCGCAAAAAAAAAAACAGCTGTTCCCTACATTTTGACGAGTTATGCGAACATAAATGTAGGGAATAGCTGTATTTTTTTTTCGCGATTTCAGGTTTGGTCCCATAGTAAAAGTTGTTCATAATGATGAGTACAACGACGCCTTAAAAGGACGCCCGTGTTTTTTTTTTTTTTTTTAAACGTTGCCCCACACTAGGAATTTCTCCTGTATCGTGGGTGCGTTTACAAACATTTAAACTCACATACACAAACAGCCAGATCCGGAACAACTACTTGTAGGCCATACAAATACTTGTTCCGTGCGGGAATCGAACCCGCGACACGCAGCACAGCAGTCAATCGCTTAACCATTGCGCCAACCGTGCCGTCAATTTCACCCTGTATAGATCAATTAAAATCGGACAAATTAACACCTAGTCTCGCTCCCTCTTTGAAGAACATAATCAACTGTCAGTCCCGGTGGTTGCACGGCCCACTGTGTGTACGCGATACGCCAGCTAATTCACACACAACATGACAAGCGCAATCTATCCTACCCTGCCCACTACATGCGCCACTGAAATTAGCTGAGAATGATTGTCAGAACGTGTACTTAATTAACTTGATTAACCTGTGTTTTCTGTACTAGGTATGTTTTTGCTTCTATTGCGTAGTAAATCGCGGGTGTTGCAACTTTTACTCGAAAGTGGTGTTTTGTTTGTAGAGTAAACAAAACAACAGCCGGTCTATTCTGTAAAAATCTCACCGTGAAAACTCAAGTGAAGTGAGCTTGATGTGAGTTTTCAGTAGTGTCAGCTCACTTCACGCTCACTTCACCTAAGTTTTCACGGTAAGATGGTTACAGAATCGCACTGCTGGTGGCTTTCGGCCTACACTCGTGGTAAAAGGCTCGAGTTTATGAATGATAGTATGTCAATTCACATAAATTATTAGTTTTAGGTTTTTTATTAGCCATCAACGTCTCACTGCTCTCTTAGGGCTGTTGTTCCAAACGGTTGCTTAACGTTACGTCAAATAATAACGATTATGGCCTCGTTATTATTTGACGTACGGCAAGACCATAATTTTGTTACTGTAATTTGTAACAACGGTTTTTTGGTTTGACGATAGTTTTGTGACGTATACGTGTGTATCAACTGGACGTCAAACAACCCGCCCTTACTGTCTCTTGTAAGTAGTGCTCTGACTCTATAATAATAAAGAAAAAACTTGAAAGGTGTCAAGGGACACCCGGATGTAACAAAGTATAACTGGCTTGCTTTCTATAAGAGAGAGAGAGAGGGGGAAACACGCGCACGCCGCACGGCTTACAACTATAGCAAAAAGTGTCGTTCCAACTTTTGGTCTTAATTTTTTCCGTCTAGCCCTCTTTCGCAACGCGTGATAAGAACTTCGTTCCAATATTTTAATAGAAGATATTAAAATATTTATGAGAGCACTACAATTAGTTTACGCAGCGATACATATTCACGCGTAGGCAGATATTCTGTATACAGCATCTAATAGGATGGAACAAATGGCCTGAATATTTCACGATCGCTGAAGATATTTCATGTATGAGTAGTTACTAGGCATACAAACAGGCTGGTTGGAAAAATCGGGAATTATTACATGAGCAGTTTTTTCTTGTAGAGCCCCGAAGGACAGACTGTCGTTTTAATTGAAAGTGAATTTAAATCTATAACGGTCGAGAATCTAGACCTATATCCATCAAACCTCAGTAATATACTGAATTTATTACCTGTGCCCGCAATATTTCATGGTTTTTTTTTTGTGGCCTATTGAATTTTCTAAAATAAAAGTAGCCTAAGTTACTCCTTATAACATCAGCTAGCAAGAGAAAGTCCCGTTAAAATAGGTCCAGCCGTTTTGGAGATTATCCGGAACAAACAGACAGACAGACGGACAAAAAAATTAAAAGTAGTTTTTTTTGTTATAAGTACCGTATCTACTTTAATATGTATTTAGTAAACAGCTGTTATTTTGTCATTACAAACATACACTTAAATATGATTTATTAGAAGATAAACCGTAGTAAGGTCTACAGAACCTATCATATTACGTAACAGAGCTCGAAAACCTAATTCTTACTATAACACCATACGAAAATTGCCTTTATTGAATCAAAAGTATGCACAATCCCATAATCGAGCAGCATAAAAAAATGTTTACCTACCTCGCTAAAATATCGTCCAATTTATCTTGTTCGAAGTTTCTTTATGGGACTCGCTTCGGTTGAAACTTTGGTTTATCAAATACGAGTAGTAATGTCAGATCGTATAAAAGCTACGAATTTTACTGTCCTCATTATTTTTATATACGTTTCGTATAAACTGAGTGACTGCTGTAATAAAGATCATATCTCTGTCTCGTTAGCATAATTTTCTAGTACGTAATAAGCGTGGGTCCTAGCTTAGCGACGTGTCACGTCGCGTCAACCAACCTGTCGTGTAAATAATCCGATATTGTAGACGCTTACGTCCTACGCAGATTCATCCCACATAATGCGATTACGAAGCTTTTTTATAAAGAGGTAACTCGGTTCTTCTCTTGCAAAAATAATGAGCTAAATAATATAATATGGTAATAATATTCAACGAACTACCAATCAATTATAATGCCTACCTTCTTGAGTTATTAAATAAATGTCCATTGATCGTATTCTGGGAAATCAACCCTACTTAGCGGGACTGACTGCATCATCGACTAGAATCAATTTTATTTTAATTTTGACGTTCAAAAGTGCCTTTTATGTGCCTATTTGAAATAAATGATTTGACTTTGACTTTGACTTTATCATCATCATCATTTCAGCCGAAAGACGTCCACTGCTGGACATAGGCCTCCCCGAAGCACCGCCACTTCAACCGGTTCTGTGCTTCTCGCATCCAGCTAATTCTCGCGGCCTTCAGAAGGTCATCGGTCCACCTTGTGGAAGGTCTTCCAACGCTACATCTTTCGGTACGCGGTTACCAGTCCAAAACCTTTCAGCCCCATCGGTCGACTGATTGCATACCGGCAATATAGTATAAAAAGATCGAAACATTACTGTATTATTATTTGTGACAACACGGTTAGCGAAGTGGCTGAGCGATCGGACTGCTGCGCTGCGTGTCGCGGGTTCGATTCCCGCACAGAACAAATATTTGTAAGTCCTACATGTATTTGTTCCGAGTCTGGGTGTTTTTCTATCTATAATATGTATGTATTTACAAAAAAAATATGTATATAAGTAGTTTATCAGCCATCTTGTTACCATAACACAAGCATTAGGTTGCTTAGCTTGGGACTAGATGGCGCTGTGTGAAATGTCCAGGGATATTATTATTTATAAAAATCATCGCAAATCGCACTAGACGACTCTTTGATTTTAGTACCTAAGTCTATAGACAGGTAGAGGTCCCCATTTTATCGTTGGCCTGAAACCTAGTTAAATCAAGGGTTCATTGAATGTAGACCTAGCTTTAATAAATTCACTTAACTGGGACACCGCGCCGCGACCTACCGAACATAAAATAAAATAACACGCGTGTTTGTGGATAAACAAGAGATACTTAGTACATTACGATACGAGTGACTTAATTAGTCTCATTAAAGACTACTTAAGTCACACGTATCGTATATTATTTTATAACTTTTCAGTGTAAAAATGGACAACTTAAGTGACTTAAAAGCGTGACCTAGGTCACACAGTGCCATAAAGTTATTTTTTAACCGACTTCTAAAAAAGGAGGAGGTTCTCAATTCGGATGATTGTATTTCATTTTTTTTTTTATGTTTGTTCGCGCATAACTCCGTCGCTTGCCAACCGATTTGAAAAATTCTTTTTTTGTTGGAAAGGGTATAAATGGCTTCCCAAATGGTCTCATAAAAATTTCGACAAGATCTGATGATGAGTTTCGGAGACAGACAACGGAACTCTTCAATAAATGCCAGCAAATCAACGGCTATTGCTGCTATCGCTTATGTATGTATTGTTTACGCAATCACACAACATAACGTCACGCCTGTACGCTCTAAAGGGGTACGCAGATGAGTTTAGTATACCACGGTACACCCTCATTTCTGTCAAAGTTGTTATTGGGGTACCTCTAATCTTGTAGTTATGTATATTTGTGTGGGGTAGGTACAAGTACAACTAAAAAGTGAAAAATAAAAACATTTTTGAAAAAAAAACAACCGACTTCCAAAAACGACACTACAAAGTGAAAAATAACTTTAATTTCGGAAGTCGGTGGCAAACAACGAAAATGCGAACCCAACGACACTGACTTCCGAAATTAAAGTTATTTTTCACTTTCTAGTGTCGTTTTTGGAAGTCGGTTGTTTTTTTATTTCAAAAAAGTTTTTTTATAATATCAGGAAATAAATTAGTTTTTCCACTAAAGAGCAAAGAGCTAGTCTTATACTGAAAAAGAAATATAAATACCTAATCAATATTATGTTCACTGCGTATACAAATACACACCTTCCTATGGGGGTAGGCAGAAACTACAGGACGCCACCTGCTCCTTACATACTCCTCACTGTGGATATTCAGATCATTATTATCTAAGTTTACGTTTTCTTAAGACGATTGCTATCGAAGATTAAATTAGAAAATAAAGTCAGCAAAATTTATAGTTTACCAAATTGACAACCTACTTGAATTGCCCGTATATCCAATCCAATCCAAATGATAGTTGCATGAAAAGGCAATTGACATAAGGAAATTGACGTAGTGTCAATTTGATAAACAATGAATTTCCCTGACAGTACTTAATTATCATTGTAAAATAATAGTAAGACTACAAAAACCTAGTATTTATCGCAAAACCTTGGCAAAAAGTCCAGT
Source organism: Apamea sordens (assembly GCA_945859715.1). Classification (NCBI taxonomy): domain Eukaryota; kingdom Metazoa; phylum Arthropoda; class Insecta; order Lepidoptera; family Noctuidae; genus Apamea; species Apamea sordens. Next base: position 5,970,491 of record OX243994.1, read on the forward strand.
TTCCCAAAGATAAATTAAAAGGAAAATCTGTTACTTTAACAGATATTCAATCATAAGTCTTGGGGCGGCCATCTTTCATCCGTCGTGACAAACATTGGACAATAAAGTACATCATAAATCATGAGGAGTTATCTTGTGAAATCTAGACAGTTCTCTTTTTTTTCATTTCTAGGGTTCCGTAATCAAACGGTGCCAACGTGACCTTATTATCAGGGCTCTGCTAGCCGTCCGTCCGTCTGTCCAACTGGCAGTCACAGGACTGTATCCTGTGAACCGTAACAGGTAGACACTTAAAGTTCACAGAGTGTGCACCACTATGGCCAATTTAGCTATAAATGATAAAAATATATATATATATGTCGGGGATGTTGAGGGATTTTTATCCGAAATTCCTTCGGTGTCCGTCAGGTTGCACGTGTTTGGGTAGAATCAGTGCGCACACCCGGCGCGGTCGAGCTCTGGGGGTCCAATGTATGTCGCTAACACACTAGTCTCACCATGACATCTGACAGATGTCAAACGCCACACGCGACAAGACATTGACAACCCCGACTCGAACTACTGACTCAATGACAACTGTTTTCGATTTGGTTAATCGAGTAAGGTATCTTAAACGCTAATAGATGGCGCTACTAGTACGTAATCAAACCTTTTACTTCACTGCTCCGACATATATTATATAAAAGGGGATCCCCATACATGAAACGTGTTCTTTTTACAAAAGTATTTAAAAAAATGTAGTGGTAAATATTGTACGGTGGTACACAAACCTTCATGTGCGAGTCCGACTCACACTTGGCCGCTTTTTGTCTCTGGATTTCTTTACCTTTGTACAGAGACGCGAGATATATCAGATTTATATGTATTAGGTTTGGGCTCAAAGTCGTCTTAAACTGTTTCGTATAATATTTGTAGTCAGTGGTTTGGTTCTCTAGGGGAATCCTAAACTCTAAAATATATGTTTCTAGTTATACAAGTAATTTAGGTAAGTAATAACATAGAGTTTGTAGGTATACTTCAGTACCTATAGACATTTTTAAAGACTACTAAATTTTTTCTTTACATTTTTAAAAGAAAACTTGTATAATATCTTCTTCTTGTTTGTGTCGCTGGCACAACTGTATGTCAGATCTTGTTGGCACAAAATTTCGCCACTTCCACGGCATCGTCAGTGGTAGAACAAAAGTCACTTTGACAGCATGTTTTGGGGACAAAGCTGCACATCCACACCCTACTGCATTCCGAGGTAGCCCCACTTTACTATTGTATATCTTTAACTAGCTGCGCCCCGCGATATCTACCCGCATAAGTTTCGATCCCATAGGAATATCGGGATAAAAAGTATTCTATGTGTTAATCCTGGTTATAAGCCATTTGTATACCAAATTTCATCCAAATCCGTTCAGTAGTTTTTGCGTGAAAGAGTAACAAACATCCATCCATACAAACTTTCACGTTTATAATATTAGTAGGATATATGAATTCCTAAATACACTCTCTACTTACTCCTATGTTCGAGTATATATGTGGTAAAAACTACAGACCACCACACAGACACAGATCCATGCTTCTTGTTCTTAATATATTATTCACTCCACCTTTAATATCAAATAAGTAGCAAATCTCTATTGCCACGTTATCGCACTACGTGTCTTATAAGACCGGGAAATCTGTTCTCACTATATAAAGAAACCTTTTTGATGACACTTTTATAGGTCCCAAGCTGTTCCTAGAAGATTTCAATAAAATTTTACGTCACTTCTTCAAGGACCCGACAGCTGAATATCGCGACAAAATACGAAGAACTTTATATAAAAATATCGAAGAACAAATGGAATTCGCAGTACGTAATTCCCTTGAGATAACATAACGTCTAAGTTTTGAACACGACCGCAGGGCAAATCTATGTATGTAGTTGGATAATAAAACTTAGGCCGTATCTCATGTTTACTTACATAGTACGTATTTCATACCTACGAGACGAGACATCTTAAACTTGAAGCTTCTTCTGGAGCTTACGCTCCCCGCTGAAACACTTAGATTGGGATTTTAAGTAAGTTTGCGAAGTTGTAAATTACTGTAACATGGGTAAAGGGGAATTTTCTTTGTCCTGGTATTTTCCCAGCCTGCTAACGAGGTACATTTTGTCTTAATATACTAGTTCTCAGCTCGGACTTACTCTAATTTAGTTTTGTAACATGGAGAGTAATAATTGTAGGGGATACTATAGCGGCGTCGTGACTTTGTTCGTAGCGCGAGCTACGCCGTAGCAGTGCTACGGTTGCGTAGTCGCTATACTTTCAAAAGCTTTTTCATGTCGTAAACTCATTTGTTTTCAGAGAAATTTTTTTTTTAGTTGCTTTTATTTGTATATTTGGCGTAATAATACACTAAGCCATATAATAATACACAAAAAATGCTGGGTATTGGCGATTGTATTACCTACTTCTTTACCAGAAAAATGTAAACACTGTAGGTATGTTTTAGAAGTACATATGTATGTTTATTTGTATTTCTCATAATATTTGTTTAGTTTTATTAAGTGAAATGTATATGATTTTTGTATTTTTTATCTCCTTTACTCTTTCACTTCTGTTCTGCTTTTAGGGTTCCGTAGTCAACTAGGAACCCTTATAGTTTCGCAATGTCTGTCTGTCCGTCCGTCTGTCCGTCCTCGCTTAATCTCTGTGACCGTTAGCACTAGAAAGCTGAAATTTGGTACCAATATGTATATCAATCACGCCGACAAAGTGGTAAAATAAAAATTGGAAAAAAATGTTTGATTAGGATAGCCCCCATATATGTAAAGTGGAAGTGATTTTTTTTTTAATTTCAACCCTAACGTGTGGTATGTTGTTGGAAAGGTATTTAAAAATGAATAGGGGTTTACTAAAATCATTTTTTGATAATGTCAATAATCGCTCCAAAAGTAAAAAACAATGTGTCCCCCCCTCTAACTTTTGAACCATAAGTTTAGAAAATATGAAAAAAATCTGAAAAGTAGAACTTTATAAGGAATTTCCAGGAAAATCATTTTGAACTTGATGGAAACAACAGTTTTTGTACAAAAAAGACAAAAAGTTGTACAAAGTGTTCGCGCACGTACCCACTACCGGGAGCAGTTGCAGGAGCGCGGAGCGCTGCTGGAGCGCGAACATAATGGATACCCACCTTTATACTCATAAGTGGGAACACTTATTGTGACGGACGGGAAACTACGGAACCCTACACTGAGCGTGGCCCGACACGCTCTTGGCCGGTTTTTTATCTTGTCTTTTTATATATGTGTGAACATAAATGGTTAAATAAATAAATATAGTATAACATACGTCTATTTACCTGGGAAATACAGTCGTGAGGTTATGTGTTATGATTTATAAGCATTCTGTTGCTCCAATCCAACTCTTGACCTAGATCCAGAATGTTGTGTAATTATCACGCTGCGCCATACATTCCAGTTGTCTTCATATACTTTATTACCATACAAATAGAAGCCATGACCGCAGGAGAATTGTTTGTGGCATACATTTACATTACGTGTGTAATTGCCAATTAACTGGCCGCTGAATTAGCTATAAACAAGTTCTACCAATAATCATGTAGCATCTGTATCGTAATTATTATTGAGATACGCCTTGGTATTATTACTAGTATACAATTATTATTAACACATGTATAGGAAGGTGTAAAAGTATATACTGTATCATATTATAACGTAGTAAATGGTCAGTTTTGGTGGTATTACGTGGTATGTGGATAATTATGACCAATCCGTGTCACAAACTGACTACCGAATAAAAGTCTTGATTTCAGAGTTATACAACGTGGCGCTACAATGGCGACATTAATTTAACACACGGGTAGGGCTAGTGGCCAGTAATCATAAAAATTATAACAACATAAAAAAAATCGTAACTTTAAAACTTCCACCTGCGCCGCGCGCCGACATAGGTCTCTCTGTTTTTCCTTCAATTCGCCTTCTCTTTGTTCGATAATTGTTTTAATAACATTGATGCAATGTTATGATCCGTGACCCCGGCAAATGACCCCTGCGCTACAGTTCTTTAAGTCAGGTTGCTCTAAGATGCTATTTTATAAAATTGTTAATAAATAAATAAATATTAATGTTTAATTAAATTAAAATATATTCATAAAACTACAACGAAAAACCGTATACGTGTGTTAAATTAATGTCGCCATTAAAGCGCCATGCTGTATAAATGTTAATCATTTAGTAAAGTAGTGGAACAAGTCGATATAAATTGAGCATACAGCAGTCCACTGTTGGACATACGCTTCTCCCAGGCTGCGCCACAATACACTGTCCTGCGCCTTCTGCATCCAGTCTGTCCCAGCCACCTTTTTACATCGTCGGTTCATCTAGCTGGGGGGCGTCCCACACTACGGTTACTGATACGCGGTCTCCACTCCAGGACTCGTTTGCTTCACCGGCTATCGTACCTTCGATAAACACGGCCAGCCCACTGCCACTTCAGCTTCCTTAATTTAAGAATTTGCTGCTACCCCCAAATTTTTATTTTATGTTTATTTTTTTATAAATGAAATTGTTACAAAAATTTCATCATTTAATGCATACTTAAATTATTAAATGTCTCATGCTGTAATAAGTTTGTAACCATCACTATTATATACTTATAAAGGTGATCCTAGCCTGTAAAAGTGTTGTTTGTAATATTAGTGTAACTGTTACTTTATTCTAAGTATTACAGATATGTAAATGTTGCTTGCCGCGGTTGGTCTGTGGATGGGTGACCATCTTTACATACCGAGACCCCTCCGTGCCTCGGAAAGCACGTTAAGCCGTTGGTCCCGGCTGTCATTCGTGGATCTTTGACAGTCGTTACGGGTAGTCAGAAGCCCGAAAGTCTGACAACCAGTCTTACCAAGGGGTATCGTATTACCCAGTAACTGGGTTGTGGAGGTCAGATAGGCAGTCGCTCCATGTAAAATACTGGTATTCAGCTGCATCCGGTTAGACTGGACGCCGACCCCAACATAGTTGGGAAAAGGCTAGGCAGATGATGACAGATATGTAAATGTTTTATGTTAATAAAGATTTTTTTCAAAACAAACAAAACTTCAGCTTCCTCATCCTTAACCAGAATAACGGAACATATAACCAATGGTAAATACCATACTCCACGCAACTGACGCCCTACAAAATATAACAAGCGCACCATCATCACATCTCATCAGCACTACAATAACTACAATAACCCGAAATAATATAAAAGAAAAAACAAAAAACTCTGCAAGCTATGTCGGTAACTCCGGTTCTCTTAGAATAACAAGGAATTAATATTATTAAAGAGCTTAGCAATAGACTATAACACAGGACATAAGTATCTTCATGGGGAAGTCCCTAAAACGAGCAGCCTTTATTAAACAAAGACCATTGATGTTTCCATTTAATTATTATTGTAGTTTCCATGATAAGTAATTGGGGCCTCCTTGAACCCGTCAAGGAGGCCCCAATTACTTATCAAAATACCTAAGTTAATACGAATTCTCTTGAAAGATTCTATTAGTATTCTCAAAGTTATCTTGAATGGCATTTATAGAAACAGAAAGATAAGATTGGCAAATTATTTGAGAAAGAAAGAAAAATGCGTTTATTGGCATTACAGCAAAATAAATAATAATTGTTGTATTTATCTAAAGTAATACATAGACACAGATTCAACACAGTGATAGACATACAATAGACATGAATGACTGTTTATACATAAGTGTAAGGTTACAAAAGTCTTTAAATGTATAGACAAAAAATGAAACCCTGCCTCTCAAACTAGGAGATCTGTATCTTGAGAGACATTGTTTGGCAATACGTAGGTAGTGAAGGGGCGTCAATCTACTATTACATATAGTGAATTGAACATCATGAGATGTGTGTGTGTGATGTGTATACACGGATTACATGCAGTTATGGAAAAACAAATATAAATAAATGCTAATTTTATTGCTAACATTTCAGTGACGTGTGTGTGTCAACATGTGTGGGGTGTGTGTGTGAGAGCGAGAGGGTGTGTGATCGTGTGAATATATTGTGTAAATGTACATATGTCACATGTCAATAATAATATAATCATGTCAGGCGATGTAGGTCAGTAGTGATTCTCTTTTACTACACACATGAATTATATTTGTATAATACACCTTAAAACTATAAAACAGAAAACAATGACTATAATGCGAAAAGAGCCTTAGCTCAGCATAATGTCAGGTGACAACACAAGGTATACCACCTGACGCTGATTTTCAGCTGCAACGCACGAATGCCATACGCTGGAATTAACTAAATTAAATGTATTTTTTTTATACAAATACCTAGCAAAACTTTTCCCTACATAATAGTAATACATGCTAACATGCTATTACGCCGAAAAGAACCAAGGACACAAAGCAATAACTTAAATAAAATTAAGCTATCATTTCAAGTTAATAGCTTACATAAAAGTTAGGTCTTCCTATATTTAATGTTTTTATTTTATGACAATCGCGCAACATGAGACAATAGTAAACCTTTTTTTTATCTTTTTTATGGGTACCTAGACGAGTTTTATTTTATAAATGTTTTTTTTTTAAATCAATATCTTTATCTTGTCTGTAGCGGGTTATATTGCTCCTGCTATGTTTTGTTTCTGCATCATCTTAAGGTTTATTGCACTGGTAGAAAATGCCTCGGGCATTAAGTCTACCTTTGTACAGTATTTTTTTACTTGTGCATAAAGTTTTAATAAATAAAGTAAATAGGTACTTCCAGTATTTTAATCTATCTATACACATATATAATATAAAATTCAAAGTCCTGACTGACTGATTGATATATCAACGCACAGCCTAAACTAAAAAAGGGGATATAAGGGTGTTAAAGTTCGTGTGGAAGAGTTTGAATGCGCGATACGATTAACTCGAAAGTCAGTATTTATACTTTTGACAAAAAAGTAACGATGATAAGTGTTTGGGTCTTTCGATAATCTACCGCTGACGAGGCAAAAAGGGGTATTTAATTTTTTAAGGGGCGTATTTTACCACGTGACTTGATTAACTCAAAAATTGGTATACATCATATTTGAGTCAAATTATGGAAACATCAAAATGTTTTTATTTTTTGTTTTCTACGCCAGGTGGGGTGAAAAGACGGGATACAGTTAATATGAAAAATCTTTTTCCTTTGGTTAGTAAACTTGATACTTAGCAATATTTGCCTCATTAATTAATACAGATAGTCACTTTTAGTTTTAAAAAAATTCTCACAGAGGCTTCAGGGGGTGAAAAAGATAGGTAAGAAAAATATTAAGCCGCTCGGACGGATTAACTCGAAACTCGGTACTAATACTTAAAACAAAAAGTATATGTTTTAAGGGTTTTTCAAAAATCATCTCTTACCGGGGTGGAAAAAAAAGGAAATTATAAATTATGTCTGTATGTTATATTTTCACGCGTAAACCACTGAACGGATTTCGATAAAATTGCCTGCCAGCAGATGCCAAAGAGATAGTCATCCTGGGGAAGGACATACTTCTTATCCTTTCCGACATCCACGCGGGCGAAGCCGCGGACAGAAGCTAGTTTAAAAATAAATAAACTTGTGGTAGGAATACGTCCTCTTTAATAATGCAACGGCTGGGAAAGAAACTCACATCCACTCGATAGTTAACTACCCCTGCCATTCTCGTTCAATTGAGACCGAACCTTCAGAGTGATTAATTGGTCAACGGATCAGACCCCAGAAACCATTCGATAAATAAAGTCGCCAACCCTTCTCACCTCAGAACAAGGACACTCCCTAATTAATTTTCTTCGTAACAAATTACTGTAGACTTCATTTGAAATCGTTCATCCTACTAATGTTATATATGTGAAAGTTTGTATGGATGGATGGATGGATGTTTGTTAATCTTTCACGCAAAAACTACTGCACGGATTTTGATGAAACTTTACAGTTATATAGCTTATACATCAGAATAACACATAGGATACTTTTTATCCCGATATTCCTACGGTATCGACACTTATGCGGGTGAAACCGTGGGGCGCTACTAGTCATTCATATAAATACGATACGATCTTTTATGCTTCCTTGTAGGTTATTAGGTTTATCTAGATGTTGCATGTTAGCCACGAGCCCCTTTTGCGAACCATAAGACAATTTTGTGACTATTTAAATTGATCTATTTGGTATTCGTAGTGATTAAAGTTATATGTATATATTTATATTTAGAAGGTTATTGTGGTTTGGGTTTGACGAGCTCTCCAGTCAACATTTTCCAAATCTGATAGTTTGACGTTTCGCGCGGTTGGACATTTAGCTTCTAAGACTAATCAGGAGGGATTTAAATATTAATTATGTCCAATTAAAATAAACCTTGCACACAAGCACACTCAATATAATAATATCATGTCATAACCCTTTGACTAATTTCACATAACTACTTGTTCTACGTAAACAATTAATAACACGAACAATAATAATATAATAATAATAATATCCCTGGACATTTCACACAGCGACATCTAGTCCCAAGATAAGCAACCTAATGCTTGTGTTATGGTAACAAGATGGCTGATAAACTACTTATATACATTGTTTGTTTGTAAATACGTACATATTATAGATAGAACACCCAGACTCAGAACAAATACATGTAGGACTTACAAATATTTGTTCTGTGCGGGAATCGAACCCGCGACACGCAGCGCAGCAGTCCGATCGCTCAGCTACTGCGCTAGCCGTGTTGTGAATAATAATTCATAGTCTACAATTTTGATAATAATGACATCTAGCAAAAACTAATTAAACTCAGTAGAACAATCAAGAAAATGAACTCAAAGGCCCAATCATCGGTCTCGTCCTTAATGACACTTACAAAATTTCCGCACGTAACTATCTGGTTGAGAATATCAAACAGGCAATCCCTAGACAGACCTAGGCTATCGTAAATATGTATCTAAGCCTTCAGTGTACCTACATCTAAACTCTCGACTGAATACAATTATTTGAGTAAATGTTTATTTGAGTTTGTGGTGCGGCCTCTGTATTACAACACAAACTAAGATTGGTAGTGCTTAGAGGACACTCGTGTTTGAGATGTAAGTCCTGTGATGTAATATTAATGTCGTATGTAGACACATTAAATATCCATATAGAATATTTAGCTAAAAGTAAATATTTAGGTTGCTTACTTAGTGCTGGGCTCCATTTCATAGACAAATAGGTAGGTAGGTAGGTACCTACCACAAAATTTAATTAGGTGGAACAAAATAAACAAAAGAAAATCCACTATTTACAATTCTCTTGGACACAGATCTGAGAGCCAATTCTCGTAATTTTAAGAACGTTCACAGTCTGATCTCAGTCTCAATCTGTCAAAAAATTTTCCAATTTCCCTATATTTTGACAAGTTTTTAACATTTGTTTGTCGCCGAGATGAGACTGTGACTAGATTTTGAACGTTTTAAATTACGAGACTTGGCTTCCTGTACCCTAACTGCGTCCATCACACTTTCAATAACAATCTGAATCATTTTTAAGGATATTGCTAATCATCCAAACTAATATTATAAATGCGAAAGTAACTCTGTCTGTCTGTCTGTCTGTCTTTGCTTCACGCCTAAACTACTGAACCGATTTGTATGAAATTTGGTACAGACATAGTTTGGAACTTGAGAATGGACATAGGATAGTTTTTATTACAAAAAATAAAATAAAAAATAAAATTTATTCCGGACATACAGCGCCATCTATTGGTCAAGAGTCGGCATCAATTCAGTACTGAAAATTCATCGGAAAAATGTAAATAAATAGTAAGAACTATTTGGGTAAAACCAAAAATCTGCCGGAAGTCACTATTCCACGCGAACGAAGTCGCGGGCAAAAGCTAGTTGCTTCATATGTTTGAAACATTTGTTCACTCAACAGAGTAAATAACGCAATAAATGTTGTTGAACTGTCAAATTGAAACCAATTTTTACTGTTAGTGTGTTACGCAACTACCCCGCTGCTACCTACCTTGTTGACTCACTGATGGTACAGCATAAATTAAGAAGTAGGTAAACTGTTCTTGAAAACCTTACACATATAAAAAAATAACTAGCTAAATAGTTAATTTATTTATTCAAATCATATCAATATTAAAATTAACTGCCTGAAATATAATATTATATAATATAAGGACAAGAACAACACGTCAGCCTAGTCAAATAACCCGCCCCTAACTGTTCCCGGGGCAAAGGTGCCCAAAACGCTTGCTGCATTGCCACGTTGGATGGCAATGGCTAACCTTTGCACCAAGAACTCGAGGTGAGGTTTGCCTGAAATTGGATATTCAAACATTTTAAGGCTTTAATTTCGCCCACAAGCAACAGAAACGACTGCTTTCACATGTCCTTTCCCGGTCTCTAATATTTTGGGAAAGCCTTAAACAAACAAAAGACCTGATTATATTTCACACATCGCTTACACAATCCAAAAGAGAATTATCATACTCACGCCATTACAATTCCATCCGTTTCAAACTGAATGTAGAACTACATATATTGAATAAACAATAAGCAGGGAACAATACCATAGATTGTTCTCAAATACAGACAAAACTTATGTTCTGTGTTCATCGACATACGCAAACATTGTTAGGGTACTTGTATGAAGAAAAGGGGTAACTTAAACGGAGATACTTACCTAGTTGTTAAAGGCTTTGTACATAAGGTAAAGGAAGTCTCTATGGCTGAGATTCGTAGAGAAAACTTAGCGTGAAAATGAGGCTCCTACGGTTATAACTATTTGTAATAGGAGACTTTCCTTGTAGGTACTGCTTAAATAAAGCTAAACAAAAGTTCATAAGTAGAGGAATTCAACTTAGTCTGCTGGCGGAAAACTATGTTGTGATTGACACAAAATAACTTGAATAATTATTATGATTTGACGTCTATATCTCCTCAATCATATTCAAAGATCATACCATGCGTTTTATCCTTTTGTACCAGGACCAGTTTTTATTGAAAGTGTTTTAAAATGTTTTTTAATGTGTTTATGTTTTGTTTTTTGTTTTTAAACGACTGTTGTTTCAAGCTGTTCTCAAATAAAATAATAAGTACTAAATCGCAATGAATCGTAGCTTCGTAGAATATAAACAGCTTTATTTAAATAATAAAACCCAAAGACACTTACGACAGGATGACTATCTTGCGTTACCACTACTATCAGAGTGCAACTGGGAACCGACTCAAATGCGCTATTAAAGTGCGCTGTTGGATTTCTAACGCTCGGCTCAGTGGCGAGAGTTGAAAATCCAACGGCGTACTTTTATGTAAGGATTATTTGAGGTGTCACATACTGTTAGTCCGACGACGGCCGCGGAGGTCCGGTGACGGGTCCTGGAGTGGAGACGTGTATCGGCAAGCGTAAGTGTAGGACGCTCCCCAGCTAGATGGGCCAAAGACCTAAAGAAGGTAGCTGGGACTGACTGGATGCGGAAAGCGGAGGACAGGGTTTTCTAGCGCAGCCTGGGAGAGGCTTATGTCCAGCAGTGGACTGCGATAGGCTGACTTTATACTGTTAGTGAAAACAGGCATGAGTATAGGTAAGAGAAGAAAAGGCCTTAATGACGTGATATGAACTTATACTGATAACTTTGAAAGTCTGCAGCAAGCTTAACAAGCAAACTAATAATGATTTCTTTTCTTTAATGAAGCCCGCAGTGTTGGTTTACTTTCTCCTTTCATTACGGACATTCGTTGAACTAATACCATCCCATATTAACTCAATACAACACGGACACAGCCCCGGATCTAAGGGGGGGCAAACAGGGGCACTTGCCCCGGGCGGCAGTTTCATGGGGGCGCCAAATCCTTGAGACAAGAATTCGAAATATCGAACAAAGAAGCCTCTTTTCCTACAATCTCATAGGTTTTTATCAAGTAATCGAATCTTAATATAATATGCTTGAAAAACAAACTTTTCTATTTCCATACACCCAGTTAGTTTTTGAACACATACTAAGTCATTTATGAACGCATCTTAACAGATCAAGTAAATTTTTGAACGCGTGTTTAGTGTCCGTGATCTTTCTGCCAGGGGAATCCCCGTCACATCTATACGAGCCGAGCCGAAAAAATTCAAACAGTCGAACGTCAAGTGACAAATCTGATTGTTTATGTCGTTGATTGCGTTTGCGAGTAATCAGCGTTAATATAATAAGTACCTAATTTATTAGTGAAATCATATATTATCGTAGTGGAAATCAACAATTTGCAAGAATTACAAATAAGTAAGAAATAATTACTTACATATTAGAGGTATATTTTTATGGGTGCTTTTTTTTGTTTTTTTTTTTTTAAGTAAGTTTTATGACTATAGATTATAGAAACCTGTTAGTGGGATATTTTAATTTACTGCGTTTTTTAGTATTGTAGTTATAAGTAAACTCTACAATACAATAAAATAAAATCTTCAAGAAGAGGTAACCAGATGTACCTATAGTTACTAAACATTGCAATCAGGACCACGTTTCAGTGAGCTTCAGCTTTGATCAAACTATAGATACATATTATTTATATTTTTAGGTTGGAAAAACCAAGCGATGAGCGCACCAAGAAAAAAGCTTTCTGGGGCTGAAAACAGAAAGAGAACAAAAGATAAAATTGAAGATGCAATGAATTCGGCACAAAAATGCTACTCATTCATTGGCAGTTTTAACTGTTTTTCTCAAACACTGAAGGGAGGGGGCGCCACTATCAAGGTTTTGCCCCGGTTCGAAAAAATCGTAGATCCGGGGCTGCACGGACAACACGGTTAGCGCAGTGGCTGAGCGATCGGACTGCTGCGCTGCGTGTCATGGGTTCGATTCCCGCACAGAACAAATATTTGTAAGTCCTACATGTATTTGTTCCGAGTCTGGGTGTTTTTCTATCTATAATATGTATGTATTTACAAAGAAAAAAAATGTATATAAGTAGTTTATCAGCCATCTTGTTACCATAACACAAGCATTAGGTTGCTTAGCTTGGGACTAGATGGCGCTGTGTGAAATGTCCAGGGATATTATTATCCAAATCCAAACTAATATTATAAATGCGAAAGTAACTCTGTCTGTCTGTCTTTCTGTCTGTCTGTCTTTGCTTCACGCCTAAACTACTGAACCGATTTGTGTGAAATTTGGTACAGACATAGTTTGGAACTTGAGAATGGACATAGGATAGTTTTTATTACAAAGAATAAAATAAAAAATAAAATTTATTCCGGACATACAGCGCCATCTATTGGTCAAGAGTCGGCATCAATTCAGTACTGAAAATCCATCGGAAAAATGTAAATAAATAGTAAAAAGGTATGAAAATATAATATAATACAACTTTTAGCACAAAGAAAATGCTCTAACGGAGTATAGATAATTCTATTAGTACTATATGTCGAGTTGGTGATCGCGCAATGGTGTCGATCGTTACACGAGTTCGGTTCATGTTATTGTTTTAATTCATCGGAAAAAAGTAAATAAATAGTAAAAAGGTATGAAAAAAATAATATCAATATAATAAAACTTTTAGTACAAAGAAAATGCCCGAACGGAGTATAGATAAATAATCCGAGTTGTCACTATGCTCGATAGATGGCGTTGGGATCGAAATAGATCGCGCTATGGTTTCGTTACACGCATTTGGTTGGGTATCGGCCAAAGAGTACTATAAGATACCGGGTGTATCGGCCGAGCGCTTCGGTACTGTCGTGGAATTGTGGATTGATCGTTTCGTAAATTTAAAATTGGCTCCGTTGTATTAGTAGATTAAAAGGTTTATTTGTTGGGTTGTCTGGTGGTTGTTTTCAAAATTGGTTCAGTTGTATTGAAAGAAAAAATGTTTATTTTTTTCTTAGGTAGGATTAGTCATTCGTATAGATATTAGTTTTTAGGGATTTTGCTTATTTATTGAGTTTAGATTAGTTATCATCAGAAATAGGTTTATGTAGGTAGGTAGGTAGGTATTTAATTTTCTGTTATTGAGTTATTTTTTTTTTAAATTAGGTAGGTACTTAGGTAAAGATATCATATAGGTACCCTCTTAATCACCACTAATGAGACACAATTGGTTTTCTATTGTAATTAGCCACAAAGGGCCCGCGAGATAGATGGCATTCTGGGGAAGCACATACATTTTATCCTGTTAGCACGTTCCCGTGGGATAATTTCCGACATCCACGCGGGCGAAGCCGCGGGCAGAAGCTAGTTATTAATATCGTCAAAACAGAAATAGGTACAGTTGCGAATTGTTTGCATCTATCATCATCGGAAATACCCCTTAGGTCCTTTTTACACGGCACAGTGTTTACGGTACGGCGTATAAACTACGCCTAATACGGAAAATGTGTCTGTGTACAAGCTTTCATAGTGACCCTTATAACACTGACGACCGTGCCTACATGGCGTATATGTATATCGCGCCCTATAAAAAACGTGTCTATCAACAAACTTCCATAGTGATCCATACAACACTGATGAATCATGCCTATACACGGCGAATAAACCGTAGTTTTCGCGACAAGAAAATCGTGTGTGTCCTTTTGTGCACACACATTTTTGCTGTCGTCTTGCCTTTTTTTTTTTTTTTGAGGATGGGCAATCATCAAATGACTCCTCCCACTCTGGGTGGAGCAGAAGGGAGTGTCAGAATCTTACTGACTAAAACCCACCCGTGTTCCTTCCTTAGCCCTTTATGTTCCAGGGCAGCGGTAACCCTTTCGGACGATCCCGCTACCCTTGTCGTCTTGCCTTACAATACATACCAATTTTATGATTGAACGTATTTTCCATGAAACAATTAATTAAATTACATACATACATATCTACTATCACTGGGAAATATTACAAATGTAGTTTCTTGGAACTGCGCTCAAAGTACTTTTAATTAATTTACCTATTGTATATCGGTAGAGACGACTATTAATTAATCATTAATTACCATGACTAGTTCAAACCGTAGTTACTGTGTATTGTGCGTCATGAGAATTGAGGATTATGTTTTGGTACCCCTCATTCATCAATTTTTTAAATTGATTTGCATAATCAATCTATGATGCAACTGGGACACGGGTGTCCTCTCTTTAAGAGGGAGACATGTATTCGATTTTTTGGTTCTAGAACATGGCGTCCTCACGATGTTTTCCTTCACCGTTTTGCGAGCAGTGTTAATGAAATTATTCACAAGCGCCTGTCTTGGTTCGAACAAGTCAAAATCAAATCATTTATTTCAAATAGACTTGATTCTAGTCGTCCCTGCCAAAAGGTCGTTTCGTATGGAGAAGAATGGGCAAGAAACTCCACCGTTACTCTTTTAAAATGTTTTACAATATTTTGTACATGTGAAGACGATGCACCTAGAATAAAATGACTATACAACAAAAGGTAAAAAGAATTAAAAATAAAGCAATACACAGTAAATTAAGTATGTGATAGATACATGGTGCTCACATAATTACAAATATTGTAAAAACAGATGATGTTCCTAAAATTTTAACAAGTTGGTGAGTTAAAGTAATGACAGATAAAATCAATGGCATAAAATTAGCAACCAGTTTGATTTTGTCTAGACTCTAGATTGTCCTATGGAGCATCTCCAGAATGTCGTAAGTCGGGGCCGTAACCACTGGCCCACCACTACTCTTAGATTGATTTGATATAACGCAATGATATTGACTCTGATACTATGAGATATCGTAGACCATATACGTGTCCGTTGTACTAGTTAAAATCTCCACGCAATGGATGACTAAAGACGGACGGCGCTGCCGAGATCGGCCCAAAACGAGATGGTGAAATGACCGGACGTGTTCCACAAAGGCTGGTTAGACGTGACGCAAGAAAGGAGTGCCTGAAAAGATCATCATCATCATTTCAGCCGAAAGTCGGCTTTCGGCACCCCCAAGCACGTCCACTTCGACCGGTTCTGTGCTTCTCGCATCCAACGGGTTCCTGCGGCCCAAGGTCGTCGGTCCACCTTGTGGGAGGCCTTCCAACGCTACGTCTTGCGGTACGCGATCGCCACTCCAGAACCTTTCGGCCCCATCGGCCATCTGTTCTGCGAGCAATCTGCCCTGCCCACTGCCACTTAAGTTTGGCAATTCTCCTGAAAAGATACGTGCGTAGAACTGCAACCGGCCTGCATGTAAGAATCCAGATGTGTCCAACCAGATGCATGAAAGTAAACGAAACCTCAGTTTACCTTAACAATTTTTTTTACATATGGGTAGCAAATTTTACAAAACAAACATCTTCAAACAAAGCTTATCCTTATATTTTATTTTATTCATAGTCCGCAGAAGCCTCATTTCGTGGAATCATGTTACTGAAACATTACACGGCTGTATTGTTTACGGCCTACATAAAAGAATGTGTTTTTATCACACACACACCCACGCAAATACCTAAACGAAGATAACAACCGCCATAAGGACGTCGATGTTAAACTTTGTTGACTACTTTTCATCAGGCGATGTTCTAGATAGACAGGCGATTAGTTTACACAACATTTAGTAAAGCAACACTATCGATCACAAAAATATACAAAAATTAATACAAACTGTCGATGTTTTTAATGCGAGTTTTCATAAAACAGGGTGATAGTTAGAGCTCCTCAAATGTTCATAGAATTTGTACAAATGTGGCTACAGATAAATATTTAAAAGTAAATTCAATGCCAGTCTGGTATTTAATTTAAAGTAATAATAAAATATAAAGTTTGTTTGTTTAATCGCGTTAATAACGCGAGGGGCCCGTGGCTAAATAATAACAGCCGCATAGGTCGATCGGTCAGGTTAAGCTACGCTTGCCGCGGTTGGTCTGTAGATGGGTGACCATCTTTACATACCGAGACCCCTCCGTGCCTCGGAAAGCACGTTAAGCTGTTGGTCCCGGCTGTCATTCGTGGATCTTTGACAGTCGTTACGGGTAGTCAGAAGTCCGAAAGTCTGACAACCAGTCTTACCAAGGGGTATCGTATTACCCAGTAACTGGGTTGTGGAGGTCAGATAGGCAGTCGCTCCATGTAAAATTCTGGTATTCAGCTGCATCCGGTTAGACTGGAAGCCGACCCCAACATAGTTGGGAAAAGGCTAGGCAGATGATGTTTAATCGCGCTAATCTCTGGAACTGCCAGTCGGATTTGAAAAACTCTTTTTGCATTTGATAGAACAACTCTTGAGGAAGGCTATTTAATATCACGCTATGACCCTTAGAAGGCAAGCAAAACTAAAAAAAGGTCAGAAATAACGCTAAGCGAAACGAAATGATAGCGCAGGCAGGTAATGCGATGCGACGGGAACAAGAAATTTCACGCAGACAAAGTCGCGGGTCTACTATAATATAAATAATAAATACATAATATATATTTATTATTTATATTATAGTAGGGTGATTATGTTATCACATTAAACAGTACAGTGGTTATTACAAGTCGTAATCAGTCTGTTAAAATAATTAAAAAAACAACTTTACTAAAAATAGAAAACTTAATTTTCCAACAAAATAAATTGCTTAAAAATTGGCACAGAATAAACCACCCTCGATAATAAGGTTCCAGACACGCGCGGGACAGTGGTATCAACAATTCAACACAAACTTTATGATATTGTTACAAAATAATCACAAATTAAGCTTAATGATGTTAAATACTTAAACGAAAAAAAAGAGGTCCCACGTTTAGAATGAATTGTTATCAATTATTTTAATTGTATATGTTTAAAATACGTAATGTAGTATACGTGGTTTCAATAAATGTGATATCCTAATCGCCACACTGTATATATTATATTTTTTTTATATTAAATAATATTAAAAAATAATTATAATAACTTATCGTCTTGCTTAATGCCGAATTATCACAAAACCGAGTTAGTAACAGCTCCTCAAACATTCATAGAATTTGTACAAAGGCTATAACTACAAATAAAAAGAAAAAAAAATCAGAAAGTAAATTCAATGCCAGACTGATAAATAAAGATGAACAATTCGCTGTTCTAATAAAACAAACGAGAGACGATACATACATACGTCGTAGTCTGAAAAAATAGTTGAAGATCAAAGCATACATTATCACACAAAGGTACGTATCTTTATTTAATCTATTCGACAATCAAAATTCCAGTATACCCGTACGTTTCAAACTATACGACCAAAAAGGTTTGATCCAAACTGTCATCACATTCGCAGAGACAAATCGAATTACGAGCGAGTCTTAATTTTCGAAATTGGAATTCCACTTAATGTCGGTCTTCTTTGCCCGGTTTAATATGACAGAATCTTTATTAATGCGTCGTCGCGAGTTTAACGTGTCGAGTTTCATTTTGGGTGAAAGATGTTCGAGAAGCTTGATAATCTGAGAATCTACGTATGTAATATTGTGATGAGTTTTCGTTACATTTAATCAAATATTAACACTAACACGTTGTTAAAAAAAACTATTAGTGATCAGAATCCCCTAGTATCAATAAAAATGATTCGTTAATCTTGTAATATTTAATAGGCTTTTTTGTCACTGCTGCACTGTGAGCATTTTCTTTCTATGCAAATTATTAATTTTCAGTTAATTTTATTGGATTTGCATGACAAATCTTGAAAGCATCATAATAATAATAATAATAATAATATCCCTGGACATTTCATCTTGCATCGATTTGTCTTAGAACTAATTACTTGGTAGTAATTGTATATGTAGGTATGTATATTAATCCTAACCCTGCAAACCGCATTCAAGAGTTCTCAGTATCACTATTTAACCACAATATTGACAATGACAGCTCTTGAACGCGGTTTAGAGGTCCTTCTGGTGTTCAGATGTGGTGAAATTCGGTCTAAGTGATAATAATAATTGCCTAAAAAGCTATTATCAAGTATCATGCAAATCATCATAATCTATAAAACCCCATTAAAACCAAAACTAAACTCTATCCTCTAATAGTATCAAGACACGAACACCAGATCCATAATAACTAACAGTTCCCGTTTATTCCAGCGATCCCGCTCGGCGACTTGGTTGTAATGGGGCACACAGCGAGCGGAGTAAAATCCGCTTTATGCCTATCTCTTCTACATGGCTTCCTCTTTCTCATCGGTAAGTACCCCGTGTTGTGTATCGTGTTATATTATACTTAGCTTATGGATTGTTTTAGACTCTTTTTAAGAGCGACTGTCGTTTTGCTAATAGCATGTGGTTGTTTTATTTGAAAGGGGAAAAGGCAGGTTATTTGTTTACTTTATAGGTAAATATTGTGTGCAGAGAGTGGAGAGCTCGTGGGTTAATAATAACAGCTATAGGTTAAGCTACGCTTGCTTAGGTCGGTCCGTGGATGGGTGACCATCAATTAGGTACATATCGAGAACCCTCTGTGCCTCGAAAAGTACGTTAAGACGTTGGCCCGGGCTCTCATTCATAGATCTTGACAGTAGTTACTGGTAGTCAGAAGCCCAAAAGTCTGACCACCAGTCTTACCAAGCCTTATTTATTTACCGGTAGGTTCCGGAAGTCAGATAGGCAGTGCATCTGGTTAGACTGAAAACTGACCCCAATATAGTTGGGAAAAGTTAGGCAGACGACGAGGTAAGCATTGTGTGCCTATATGGTAGAACATTAGGTGTCAAGCTCTGGGCAAACATAGGCGACTCCCACGTGGGATGTGGGACGAGATTCTCTCGCACCGATTGTGTCACCTAACTTGAATGGTGCTCATACTGGCGCGAACAGTCATCATCATTTTTTTTTTCTCTAATTATTAGCCTAACGTTCTGTTAAAGTTTAAAATAGTACCGTTCCCCGACGGGACAATATTTTATCAAAAAATTTCATACGTACTTACGTAGGGTCATAACTTTAAGGTTATTTTTTTCTTTTTATAGGGTTTCACGTTGTGGGGGGTTTTTTAAATTCTAAATTTAATTTTTTATTTCATTCTTTTTGTAGGGACTACTTATTATTTCATTTCTTTTATTTTCTTGCATTTTAAGATTCTTGTAATTTGGTATTTAATCAGGCTTTTTGTAATTCGCCATTTTGTGGTGGTGGCCATCTTGGATTTGAAATTTATCATAGTGTATAGTATTCTACTAGTCAAGCCCTTTCATTTGATACCCATATTGAGGCATTTGTGAAAAAATAGGTAATCCGCCATTTTGTGGCGGCAGCCATCTTGGACCGATTTTCATCAAACATAGCTAAGAACACTCCCGACAAATTCACCTTTCAAACAAAAAAAAAGCAAAAGTCAAATCGATTCATCCGTTCGGGAGCTACGATGCCAAAAACAGACACACACACACACACCCACGTCAAACTTATAACACCCCGTCGTTTTTGCGTCGGGGGTTAAAAATGAAACAATAAATAGCGGTTTAACTCAACTTAACATAATCAGATTATTGTTTGCCGATATAATTTTGCTGTAAAATATTGAAATTCAATTGAAAGCGAAAATTGGCTATGTAATATTTACTAAAGTGACTACTTATATTAATAACCCGTACCTAATCCTCAATAAATTTGTACGTAGGTAATAGAGAGAGCCATTTTATGTTAATAATTTGTTTTGCACTGATATAGGATACTTAACACTTATCGAAATAATTGTTAGTACAGATAACTAACTAAATACACTAGATACTAATTTAAATGACTAACTAACTTACTATACAAATAAATACAAAAACTAAAGACACTTAGGCTTCGAAGTACTCGTCCGCATCGCTGTGCCCAGAAGACTGGCAGCATTGCCACGTTGAATGGCAATACTAATTCTTTGGCCAAAGAACGAATTGTTAGTATATTGTTATGAACCTGAGTTCAATGTTTTCATCGTATAGTCGACCGCACGGCAGTGGCTTTGACCTTGACCTAGCGGATTACTGAGTTTCAATAGAATTCGAGACAGCATATACACTTTTTGTTTTCATAGACGTACCGTCCACTGGAGAACAGATGGCTAATGGGGCCAAAAGGTTCTGGAGTGGCGACCGCGTACTGGAACACGTAGCGTTGGAAAGCCTTCCACAAGGTGGACCCTGTGAAGGCCTTAGGAACCCGTTGAATGCGAGAAGCACAGAACCGGTCGAAATGGAGGTGGCCTATGTCCAGTAGTGGACGTCTTTCAGCTGAAATGATGATGGTGATGACCGTCCACTGTACCTGCACATTCCCTTATCGTTAAGTAAAGGACTTATATAAGCACAATAATTAAATCTGTACTAATACGAAAGTAACTCCGTCCCGGTAATACGTTCTCTGATAATTTCCGACCACCACGCAGGCGAAGCCGCGGGCAAAAACTAGTAACTGATTCTGTAGCGACAATTTACACTTTTATTTTTCCTGCACAGGGAATAATAAAAGTGTAAATTATCTTGACTCTTATCAAAGCTTTCAAGTAAAGCCTTAAGTTTATTGAAGGAATACTAGCGAACATTAATTGGATCCGACTTGGTAACTTTTAGAGTTAATGACTTTTTGAACTGGCTGCAGCAAACTGTACTTTCTGTAGTAATGTAGTACAGCCGCCAGCACATCAAGCTACTACAATCTGTCATTTTTTTTTAATAGATTTCCAACTTTACCGCTAAAGGTTCAAGGTTGATTGGGAAAATTTGACAGTTTCGGGTAGCTTGATGTGCTGGCGTCTGTACATACATTCTGCAAAGAATGGTATTTTTCAGGCGTTTTGATTTAAATGATTTAACTTGACAAATATATCAGGGATTGGTCCATATTGGCTCAGGTTCGAGTTAAGTGGGAAGAGGAAAGGGAGGCCTTTCCCCTTCAGTGGGACAATACAGGCTGATTATATTTTCGCGATAAATGAAAACAAGTCAATAAGTTTTGATTCTATTAAATTAACCCATTGTGAGAAGCTAATGCTTATTTGGGGCTGCAATCTCAACATTCATAGTGATCGCTTTACGAGCGAATTCGGTCGCAAAGTCCCGGATTAACAGGTGTAATGTATGAAGTGACAGGACTTTGCGGCCGAATCGGTCGTAAAGCGATCGCCATGAATCATGAAGAATCCCTTGAAGAAATCTTCAGGAAGTTGGCAGCCGAATGGAGGGAAAGAGGCATTGTCTTTGGCGAAGCGAGACTGACAAATCTACGTTTCGCCGACGATATTGTTCTCTATTCATCCTCAGCCACTGAACTTGAACGGATGCACCAAGAACTTAGCAAGCCTTGAAGTTGGACTAAAGATGAATATGTCAAAGACCAAAGTTATGTGCAACGAAGGAACACCTAGAAGCATAAAAGTAGACGGGGAGATAATACAACATGTCCAGGAATACCTTTGCTTGTGCCAAGTAGTCTCTTTCTAGGCGAGACAAGATAAAGAAATAACAAGACGAACGGAAAACGCCTGGAAGAGCTACTGATCCATGAAGGATATATTTAAGGGTGAGTTCCCTATGGCACTGAAACGCAGGCTCATGGACATGTGTATTCTTCCTGTCTTAACCTATGGTGCACAAACTTGGTCTTTGACTAACACCCAGAAGTCCAAACTCAAGGTCTGCCAACGAGCAATGGAGCGCAGTATACTAGGCTTTAAGTTAACGGGTCGTGTTCGAAACACAATCCTGCGCTCCAAAACAAAGATAGCTGACGTGGCTCAAAAGGCTGCCCAACTTAAATGGGACTGGGCAGGACATGTCTGCCGTATGTCGGACAAACTGTGGGCCCACATAGCACAGAGTTGGTGCCCTGAGACAGCGAGGCGAGGTCGCGGCAGACCACGTAGGAGATGGCGGGACGGGCTGGATAGGTTCCGTCCAACCTGGAAGGAGGACTCGCGGGCTCGCGAAAGATGGAAGGATTGGAAGGAGGCCTTTGCCCAGGAGTGGGACAGGGCAGGCTAACATAAAAAAATTGCTGACATATTGCAAGTCATTTAATTTTATGTTATGTGCTTTGTAATGTTAATTACTTAACGCCTAGTATTGTATACAATCAAGTATCAAGCATTTTCTAACTGAACAGACAGCTGTGCTGCTGGGAAGTTTGTTGCGCCACTTCTTCTTCCCAGCGATAGCACTAGGAAGTGGTGAAGGGCGGGCGTTTTTGGGGGACTGTCTTTTGTAATTTTGACGTTCGATAAGTGCTGATTCTCAGCCTAATTTAAATAAATTAATTTTGATTTTGAGGCTCTCCAACAAAAGATATACACTTGACAAATAAATAAAAGTCAAAATCGGGTATCAAGTACATGGGTATAGTAACATGTATTATGCAAATAAATGATTTGATTTGATTTGAAGTATTCTACTGTAACTAAAAAGACTAAATCTATACACAAAAAGCTGTTAACACCAAAAAATCAATTGAAACCAATACGTCAAAAGTACACATTCATGGCGTGGACATAGGTCGCAAGAACAGTGAATTCGAGCATGACCTATCTCCATTACCCCACAGGTACAGATTTATAGCCGGTATTAGGCTCCACTATGATAGAGAGCGAGCCTAACGGCATTTATCAGACAGTTCCAAGCCTCGCCTAACAATTTTTCAAATAGGTTTTCCTATTCCGGTTTTAGAATTCAAGCTACCGTATGTCTATTCTAGAAGTCTTTCTAAAGCAGTTACATGAATCTTTTAGAATTTATTTTTATAAAAACTAGTTTTATTATTAGATACCTAGCTCTCTCTGCCTAGCCGTATCCCATTGTTTGGGATCGGCTCTCTTCGTCATTCTTCGCCAAACATACATTACTGTGTCTGTTCTGCGTGTTTGAGACATCTAAAGTCTATTCAAATGTATATTTCTAATTGATGTTATTTCAAGTTAAACAAACTATATCAACTTTATTTTAATGGTAATTAATGATCTCAGAGTGCACTATTGAAAAAGTTATAAAAATGTTTGAAGCTGTAGCGTAAATTGAACTTTATTGTGTAGGAATTAAAGTTATTTTTCCATAAACTTATATTTGTTTACATTTTTGGCAAATATGTCGCGAATGCAGATTAGGTGTGCTGCGTTTAAGCAGTTGTTTACGACGGATAGTATCCACGTTTTGGCGGACCTACACATAAAAATATTATTTACATTCACAAAACCTGTGAATATACTAAGTCCTGCAGTGCGATTCTGTAACCATCTCATCGTGAAAACTTGGGTGAAGTGAGCGTGGAGTGAGCTGTCATTCCAACTAATGCTAGTGATTGACACTGTTGACAGCAGTGCAATTCTGTAACCATCTCACTGTGAAAACTTAGGTGAAGTGAGCGTGGAGTGAGCTGTCATTCCAACTAATATTAGGGATTGACACTATTGATAGCTCACTCTAAGCTCACTTCACCTAAGTTTTCATGGTAAGATTTTTACAGAATCGATCGGCTGGATAAGTTTAATCTTAACATAACGACTGAAAACTGAATGTCAAAGAATTGTCAAAAGCGGGACAAGTCAAATTGCATTACTTAAATGAACAGTCAAATAAGAAGGAATCTATCTATCCATCTATTTAGCCTGTAATGTCCCACTGCTGGGCAAAGGCCTCTATCTCCCAGTCCACACACGTCTGCCCACTGCCATCAAGGAAAGACTTGTTTAATAAAAGCTTTCACTGGCCTCACATCAAGCTACTATCAATTAAAAATCTATGATATTAATATCACTCAAAAATATATATCCATCAGCCCATATTATTTTCACATTGAATCCCCAAATTGAATACAACGACAATCATGACAACAGTATAGGTAGCCCTTTTCAGCCAAAACCACACGGTAAGATTATGTTAATCATTAGGATTACCTCGAGCTCACACCTGATGCTCTTTGCAACCTTTTTATTTAAGCCCTTCCCGGCTGACGGAGTTATTTTTAGGGTAGTTTTTTTCTGTATGCTTTAAAAACCCTTTTCCTACTTTTATTAATAAGCCTCTTAGTCGGACGGGCATATTGCTATTACTATTTTTGGAGACTTGATACATTATTTACAAACACCAATCCGCTGTGTGTAAAATAACATAAGGTCACTTCCAACCCTTTCCTTATTGAAATAATCCAGGATTCTCTTTTTGCGACAGTTTTTTTGCTGTAAAGCATATGTTTGATCGGACTTTTAATTAGCTGCAGTAAAATAACAGCTTATGTGTTACGAAATTTAAATAGTGATGTGACAAAATAATCGATTCATTCAATAATCATACAGTTCAAAATCGATCAAGGTTAAACTGATTTTATATATATATATATTTAAAGTTGTCGGCAAATTATTCGACACGTGCGTAGCGAGGGCTGAGACATACGGACGGCCAGACGGACAGGACGAAATTATTAATAAGGGTTCCGTCGTTTCCATTTGGCTGCGCAACGGTACGGACAGACAGATAGGACGCAATTATAAGGGTCCCTTTTTTACACTTGGCAATGGAATGCTAAAAATGAGTATCCATAAAAGCGTTCTCAAATAAATATGAACCCATCTCACCTAGTTCTTATCAGAGACCTAAATAAAAACTAAAAGTATTGGGTCACTGCAAACGATCAGTTGTGATCGATCACTCTTTATGTACCAAATGTAGTTCCAATACGGTACGAATTGAAACGTTGGACATAACGTGGATATTACGTTCTTGGTACATTGCATTCATGGTACATAAAGTTGGAATTACGTAAGGAACGGAATGAGCGATACGTACAGACATTTTACGAGGAATGGTTTTACGAAGTGTGTTTATGTGAGATTGGTTCCGTTCTGTTTTTGTAATGAAATGCCAAAGTTACTGGGTTACATTCAATTAAATATTTGTGATAATGAAATTCTAAAAGTCGAAGGGGCAATTCCCGTATTATTAGGAACGTTCGCATTCTAATTTCAGTCGAAATCTGTCAAAAATACCCTCATTTTGCCTACATTTTTGACAAATTTTTGACCTTGACTGCCGCTGAGATGAGACTGCGACTAGATTTTAGACTTTAGACATGTTTAATAACGAGAATTGACCTTCAGATCTTCATTCAACTAGAGTGGACTCAGTTATAGCACGTAGTCAAGACAACATTAATGCACCGTAATTAGGAATATTTTAGTAGCAGCCGGAGCCTGCACCCTAATTGCGATACACAGTTCCAATAACAATCTGAATCATTTTGAAGGATATTGCTGATCTATTGCTTTATATGTTCGAAAAATGTTTCTGGTCAACAACGTTTATAACGCAATGAATGTTGTAGAATTGTCAAAATAAAAGCCATAGCTACTGTTGGTGTATTACGCAATTACCCCGCAGGTTTTTTGTCTGGTTAATGACCATAGCCTCGCCCCCTGTAACATTTAGTTAAAATTTATAGGCTCAAATCAAAATGCAAGATCTTACCCTTTTTCATTCGCGCCACAAAACTTTATACAACAACCCATTCCAAGATCAAAGAGAAGAATACGATCCAAATACATGAAACTATCACATTCGGGTCAAACAGATCCCATCTCTGTAACAGAATCGGACAATAAAAAAAAACAAGGATTATTAACTATTAACAGCCAGCAATAAAGACCGATGTCGTTGCCAAATACCCACTGATACAAGGCACTGAATGATATCTGCTCGTAAATCATAGAGCGCCTCTTTTGAACGCCTCTTTTGTGAGCCCGCGTTGTATTTATTCCCTTTCGGTTGGCTGACTCTGAATGGAAACTCGATGTTATAGAGATATGTTCTTGCAGTTCTGTCTAAGATGTATGGATGGGAGCGATGTTATGAGGTCGTGTTTGTGTTGCTTTCTATTGTCAGTTTTGATGTACAATTTGTATATAGGTCATTTTAGTAACCTAACAAAAATTGTTACGTAAAAGACTGCATTAAGAGATGAAGATCTACGAGGTCAATTGAACAGTTAGTTCGTACTCTTACTAATTGGCTACTTTTCATCGAGGCATGACAAATAGACATTACAATTTGAACATGGCACTTTTTCTCATGCAAAAACAACAGAACCTCACGTGCTGGCTCAATCCTTCTTTGGTCTTTTTGCATGTTCTACATTTGTGCATCGTTTCATACATACTCAACACCGTGTGTTACACATGACGTTTTTAAAGGATTTTTGGAGAATTATATTCGAAAAATCCGAGAATTTGTACACACGATACGAAGGAATACGTGAGCTGACGAGTTGTTTTGAAAAAAACTGATAAAGTCACCTCTGCAGTTTTTTTTTAATTAGCAAAGTAACTCCGTTTTTCACATCGTGGAAAGAAATTGTTTGCAAGAAACTGATGTTACATACGACTACAGCTGTTCTTTGGTGCGCTGTTATATTTTTAGAGTCATAAAAGGCAGTTCAAATGTTCCACCAAGCGCTATTATAAAAAATGACGATGAAAAACTGCATAAACAATTCTACCACACTATAAAACAAAAATTAAAAGCAATAAAAACAGACCAGCAAAAATAAACCAAACTAAATTTAAATTGGACACGAACTTCAGAATTAAATCCGCTAACTGGTTCCAACTATGAATGCCAAGCATAGCGGCAGTGACTGCAGGGAATATGACAACGGGGTGGTTTTCACACCCCCATGAAACTAATTTAAAGTTCCACCACTCAGCTAATACTGATAAAACAAATTATAGCTGGGGGTTGATGACATTATCATAAATGGGGACGGAAGTATCGTTATTTATGTCAGACACTATTTGTGACACAATTTGGGCCTTTGTTAGAGTTGAGGAACTATCTAACTATCCGCTGGTAGGCCATTCGTAGATCATTGACAGTCGTTACGGGTAATCAGAAGTCCAAAGACTCGATTGTGGGCCAATGCCCAATAATAGGTAATAGGTAAATAATAGGTAACACAAATCACCTCATACAAGTCTATACTTGAATGAGGTGATTTGTGTTACCTATAATTTAATGTGGAGCCTTAAAGTTCAATGTTGTACTTATTGTGAGTGTTAGCACTTAGATTTGTCTGGGGATAGCGCGTATCTGGGGCGGGCGAGGTCAGAAAGAGTGTTGTATTTTTTGTCACTTAATTTTTTTTTATTCAGAATACTACGTTAGCAAAATGTTTTTTTTTATACAATTTAGAGTCTGACAACTAGTCTTACCGGGTTATCGTGTTACTCAGTAGTGGTCACATAGACAATCGCTCCATTGTAAAATACTGGTGTAGCTGGAAGCCGATCCCAATATGCTTGCGGTTATGCGGTTTTAATTTTAGGTGCAACATGCAAAGTCTTCTTTTTGGGACTTTTATTCTAAAACTGTTTCGAAATCTAACCGAAAACTCGATGACAAAGCTTATTGTTTAATATAATAAATATAAGCTTATTGTTTAGGTGTAATATTCAAATAATACAATGGCGCCGAATCCCTTGTTCAAACTAAATTTAAGTTCAGTGCATCTTTTTCTTTCAATTTAATTAAGAAAGGACAGCAGATAAATATTAGTTTAGTCCTGTCAAATTAATCAGCGCCTGACGTAAATTGAAATATTTTTAGTGGCCAATTTTTTAATCACGTCTAAACTTGTCTAAATGGAGTATCTTAATTTGACATCAAGTTAAAAAATATTGAGACGATATTAATTTAACAGAATAGGTATAATGTCTCAATATTTTATAACTTTCTATAGTCATTGGGTTCACTTTGAAATGTATCTGGCTGCGCCTCAAATTCAATACCTTTCCCAAATAAAAAAAGAATTGAAACACACAAGTTAGATAGTTTAGATAGTTAAATCTGGAAGTCTAAGCAGAAATAGAGCAAAAAAAAAAACAATTTATCATAGAAATTGAAAAGTTGGGACGACCCAATTAGGGATCCAGTTAGACATAGTTTCGTTTTAACGAATACAGCTTGAACTTGGGTACCAAAAGAATCAAGTTGAAGTAAAAAGTTTGTTTTTGGGTTATACCAATACTTACTTTGAAAAATTAATTATAATGGCCCAGTCTGTCTTTTTTCAAGTGTATGATTGTTACAAAGGGTAGGCATAAACAAAAAGGTTTTAGTCAAGCTCAAATCATTTATTTTTATGTCATCTACACACAGACACAAGTCAAAATATTTGAACAAAACAATGGATAATGTTATGAAAGGAAGTTTCTTTAAAACCAAAACAATTATTTAAAAAAACCGGCCAAGTGCGTGTTGGCCCACGCACAATGAAGGGTTCCGTAGTTGGAATGAATTTATCCCAAGAACAAGCTTAATTAACATTGTAGTTGTAAATCATGTTCATACATTGCAACTGCAAATGTAAGTTGGTCGACTATTACTCGTAAACTTGGAAAGCCTACTTAGCTGTGATAGTTTTCCTTTTAAATTCGTTATATATACTACTAGCGTGAGTTTTTTCACCTATCCAAAACTAACCGTTTAGCTGGGGTGACACTTGACTCTAACAAAAATTAGCACTTTAAAGCTTAATATTTCAGAAACGGATCCCTTAATCGAAAAATTGTGTACACATATTTTTGAAAGACCCATTCAACCACACCCTGGGGTAGACGAGAAAAAAAACATCCCCACTTTATATGTACAGGAGGCACCGCAAAAAAAATTTTTTCATGATTTTATTTTACCACTTTGTTGGCGTGATTAATATGTATATCCATGCCAAATTACAGCTTTCTAGTACTTAGAGCGTCTGAGCTAAGCTGTGGACGGACAGACGGACAGACGGACGGCCATGGCGAAACTATAAGGATTCTTTGTTGCGTAGTCAACCCTAAAAAAGGTTACCAGTTAATAAAGCAAAATATATAATTATTCAAAATGTATTAAAAGACAATAATAATAAATAAGCCTTTAATTACATATAACTGCTTATTCACCTAATTAACGAAAATGTACTGTAAATTCACAAGCAGAGTTTAATGGACCCTATAAATATAATTTCACATTGTAATAAGGACACATAAATTCATGAGGTTACGATGTAATGCTACAGAAAATGGCGGCTTGGATTCTGAAGTTCGTTTGCAAGGCAAATCTTGAGTTTTTCGCTTCGAGTCTTTAGTAAAATAACACTGACTATTGCTCTGGACCATTTAGAATAATCATTTTATTTGGCACTAGCACTCGTCCGCATGGATTTCGTACTTTCTCCAAAATTATTGAAAACCTATTTTAAAACAAAATGAAAATCAAAAGTCGTTTATTCAAATAAAGCTGAAAATCAGGACTTTTTGAACGTCAAAATTACATAAGACAAAATGCCTGCCCTTCACCAGACAGACAGACACACATCTATACAGACGGACGGTAATAGCGAAACTAAAAGGGTTCGTTGTTGAATTCAGAACCCTAAAAATAAACAGTTGATAGAAACAACAGACTTGATTTGTTTTTGTTTTGGTACAAAATACCCAACACAAAACTATCTTTTCATATAGGTGCTCGTATAAAAAGACGCCATTTCTCTATCACATGCCAAAACGTTGCATTTAAGGTTTCTATGCAAAGTGCGTCATCAAATACTCATGCTTTAAAAGAGACTGTGAGTGACCTCTGAGTTTGTTTTGGCCTTTCTTCTCAGAGTAGTCAGATAGGAAATGCCAACCTCATCTAGTTTTTATTAAAAATATGATTGACGTGTAAAAGTGTTTATACAAACCGCCTTCACCTTTCTACCATCAAGAGTCCAGACGCACTGCGGGATACCACCCCTATTTGGTTAATATACCATATATACGCACTAAGCGCTTCTCGTCATCTTTTCTGATGCGCACAGCTAAGGAGTGGAATCGTCTGCATTCCCAAGTTCATACAACCCGAATCTCTTCAAGGCGAGAGTGAATAGGCTTCTTCTGGGCAAGCTCGTTCCACCGTAGATCTCATCCCTGCCTCTGGGCTGGATTGAGGTCAAGAGTGAGCCCATTATCAATAAAAAATAAAAAAACTTAGGGCTTATTTTTCAATCAACAGATACTTTTTATTCGTGGAATAAAATTGACGTCTGATAGTTTTTGTACGAAAGAACTGTCAAAAATTCAAAATTATTCCTCCGATAAAATTATCTAGCGTTTGAAAAACCAGCCAAACAAAAATAAAATCATTTATCATTTAAAAGGAAACAACTCTAATTGTAATCATATTGTACTGTGCTATTACTCAGAAAAAGCAAAAACAACCTTAGTTCATTTTAAGCCGAAATTCAGCGCGAATTGCTCATTTTAATCGCTCTCCCGGTACTGAAATATAGTCGGCTAAATTGCTTTCACAGTACAGCTTTAACTTCAGCCAAATTTAGCTGAAAACAATCTGCAAACATCGCTAAGCCACTTCCGTAGAACAAAGCCTGTGAGGATTTAGAAATCTGTGCAAAGATAAACTGTCCATTGAAAAGGACTTTCATGTTAGGTAATATTGAAGTTATAATCTTTTTTTTGTATTTATATAGAGGCATGAGGAACAGGGTGCAAGGTTCACTCATCTTCCATAGAAAAGGAAGGATCCTCTGACCAGACGGGTGTTGTGTCTGGTGGGCTATAACTTGCCAGACGTTGTATATGCTAGTTGCGCGATGCAGGATTTTGCGTGACGTCAGTATGATATGTAGTTTGCATGTGGCAATGTACATACCGCCACATTTCTATTAATATACGAGTAACATCATGCCTGTATTATCCACGGGGGTAGACAAAAGTACATACATATTTGGTCAGTAATGTTTAAATCCCATGTATTTTGAGGCGAGCCAAATTACATGGAATTGCCATCAGCCAGGCACAAAAATAGACTTGAGGAAGCTTTAGAAATTTTCCTAGTAGAAAAACTCAGTTTTTCGCGTTTTTGATAAAGTTTGCACTCATACATGCAAATTAATATCAAATGGAAAGATGATAAATGATTCAGTGTGTTGTGTCAATATTTGATAATGAAACATGAATTATTGTTTTCAGTAAATATTACCTGAAATGGAACACGGTTTATATAATTTTAATGTTTATTAACGTTACGAGGTCTATACTTGTGATCGCGAATGGACTCTTAAAGGTTAAAATTGAAATCGCGCACTGGCAAAGAACTCCCAGAGCTTTGGGAAGTGGAAAACTACACCCTTAGGGGTCGATTTTTGCATCTGCACAAAATACCTTCTTATATATATTTTTTTCTACAAGCTGTTGTTTTGCATCCTCGTCAAATTTTAGGAGGCTGCTAGGAAAGACATAAATAATCAAATAAAATTACGATCCCTGGTAAATAATGAATACATACTTTTTTTTTAGGTATTTAAGTTTGACAGTATTTCAAAATACACCACTTTCAAAGAACAGAATCGCGTTATTGTATCGTAAAAGCGGCCGCGTTTTTATGTGTGTGTAAAAGGTGCGGTCTCAGACAGGCCGCGTTTTAATATGCGTGTCCCACAAAGGTTTCCGAAAATTTTAAAAAAGAAGATACCTACTCATTTTATTATTGATTCATGTCGAGAATCAGTAGCATAGTTACCTCCTTGAATTTGACGAGGTTGCAAAACAACACCTTCTATACAGGGTTATTTTGCAAAGACCAGCCAAATTTACGGGCCGAATAAAAATTCAGCCATCCCATACGTTTAGGTCAAGTAAGTACTGAAGTTTACCATGGGACAATTGGTAAAGTTTTCGCGATTACGATATTGGTCCCATGGAGAAAGTTGGTCAGTTTGATGGTCTCTACCCTTAAATATGGCTGGTATTTGAAAATAAACCCTGTATGTATTTAATTATAATAACTACCTACATATATTTTAAACTAGCTGCTGCCCGCGACGTCGTCTGCGTGAAGGCTCTACAGCACCAAAAATACCTAAGATGCCAGTGTCGCTATAGCATTATAAGTAAACAACTTTTAAAATTGTATTATAACATAAGTTTTTTTGCGAAGCAAGTGAAGCGAAGCAAGTGAAGAGAGTTATATGGGAATCCTGCAGAGTTCAGTCATAAGATGTGACTGAAGGAAATAGAGAAAATAATGCAAGAATACATTCCAGGACACAAAAGAGTAAAAATATGTACAAAGGTATCATACCTTACAACACTTCCCTATAAACTACGTTGGTAGTTATGCTGCCAGGAGCCAAAATGTAAAGAGAGTCAGGATTGGTGACGCGAGAGCAATCGACGTACAGTTGCCCGTGTGAGAAGCAACTCGTCCTGAGGTCGACACCCGCTGCCCTCAGTGTCTGCCCCTGCGACTTATTGATGGTCATCGCGAAGCAAACACTCACGGGAAACTGTACGCGCTTGAACTGGAACGGGTAGTGAGTAATGAGGTATGAAAGGAATGCGTGGTATAAATACTGCCTCGCCGACGCCACAACCCGTAAGAATTTCCGCCTCAATGGTGTGTCTGTGGAGCGAGATGACTTTAAGGCGGGTCCCGTTACACAACTTCGGAGGAGATAGGTACAGAAGAAGCATAATCGGGACACCGACCTTCAGCTTGATGGTATGCGCTGGAAGTCCACTTGCTGACAGGGAGTTCAGAAATTCCACGGGATAATGTGTGGCGTCATCTTGCTCGACAACAGTGTTTATCGAGGTGTAGACCACTTCATTCCCCTCAATTTCCTTGAGAATGCATTTGTTAATTGCTGCAGCCAGATTATTTTTGGGCGTCAAAATGGCCCGCTCACAAACCCAAGAATTCTGCTGGTGCAGTATACGACTGATGTCCCCGTACACACAGCGAATGAGTTCTTCTAAGCTGGATACCACTCTACCGAGAGACTCTGGAAGCACCACCTGTCCACCTCTCTCTTCTGGTAGAGTGCCTTCGCCAAGACTTAGAAGGACATCGGAGAATTCTTGAGCACATGCATTGCCGCCGAGCTGAGCTCTCATATTAATGGTCAAGCGCAGCGTACGAACTCGTGACCAAAACGAAGATCGTTTCAACGAAGCATTCACCTCGTCAGCCCTCGATAACCGCGTCACCACGGGAAGCGTTTGCCGGAAATCGCCACTGAACAGAACTATGACACCACCCATCAAATGTTCGTTCCTGCGGATGTCCTGCAGGGTTCTGTCCACGGCCTCAACTGCCTTCCTATTGGCCATCGTACACTCATCCCATACGATCAGAGAGCAATCCTTGAGCACGTGTCCCTTATTGCTGTTACGTGACACACCAAAAACAGGCGTTTCGGCGCTCTCTAAATCGATGGGAATTTTAAACATGGCATGTGCTGTCTTGCCGCCCAGAAGTAGTGTGGCAGCGATTCCCGACGACGCTACAGCAATAGCAATTTTGCCTTGCCTCCTGACCTCTGCAAGTATGCCAGTGGTAAAAAATGTGTTTCCTGTTCCACCAGGAGCATCCAAGAAAAACATTTTACCCTGGTTTTGCCCAACGCTTTCAAGGACGGTGTCATAAATGTGTTTTTGCTCTGAAGAGAACAAAGCGACATAGTCATTTCGTATGGTGGTCATTTCGCCCGGATCGTAATTTATCTCAGCGTTATACTCCCGATTTCCACGGTCTTTATACGGTGATGATGTGGGAGCTGATAACCCATATTTGATCAGTGGATTGCCGCCGATAGAAATGACCACATCTTGAAGTGAACTGAGACAGGTGTTCAGCACGCGTTCATCAGTTACTTCGACTTCGTCTCCAGTAACACGCCTCAAAACTCGTAGAAAATCTTCAGACAGATGATGGCGATACTTCTCCCACAAAGCTACCAGGTTCGCGACTCCACAAAACACCAAGATGACGGCAAACAGATGACGCATGCAGCTGGGACTGTCACTGATGCTCGCCTCCGCGAGGGTGTCATCCCAATTTTGGTCACCGTCGAGAAGGTGATGTGCTACGCAGGCTGCGCGGTAAGTGAAATACTCCACGCCATCAAATGTCCTCAGAAAGGCGAAAGACGTTGGGCCTCGGACAGTGTGAAGTAACAACCGCAGAAAATTGCATTCGCCATTATTCGGATGCACGGTATAAACCCTACCCAATGCGGTGTCCTTGAAAATTCCCGGAAAGCCTTCCACAGCACCTCCTCGTCGACGTCGGTTAAATACACCCCTTTGCTTGTCGTACGTGTAATATGAAGGCACCTCGTCATACGTAAGGGATCTCGCAAACTGGTCGACTTCACAGAGCGTGTTTTTTTAAATTGTCTTCCTCAACTCTGCTCAAGATTTTGAGGGTTTTGTTGGAACTTGAATTTGTCGAAACGAACTATACCATACAACTTTTATGAAGAAAATGCACATTGCCATCTATGAATTTTAAGAATAACTAACTACTAACCTCGCCAACATGATCAAATTTAAATTATTTATTTCCAAAAAGTGTTAACATGTAACTTGATTTGATTTTTATGAAATCTCATAGATGGCGCTGCTTCAAAATTTTCATTATACTACTAACATTAATTAAACTATGTTTCTCTGCCCAAGTTACTTAAATGGCGTAGTTTTTATAGTGTAAAGCTAGATAATAGCATGGCTTACTCAAAAACAACATTTAAATATGCGTCGTTAGATTACACGCTGTGACAGAATACGTAGGTAAGAAAAATAAAGATTCACAGCTTCTTCCCCGTAGGTGATAGCGTGATAATATGTTTCCAGAGTTAAATTATGGTTTACTAAATAAATAACATGTAATTTTGTGCATTCAATTATTTTGTGCATTAAATTACGAACAAAAACCTTTTAAAATCAATATTGCTTACCTCCTATAACATACGGCGTGATAATATGTAGCCTAAAGCCTTCCTTGGTTTACAAAGAACATTTTTGCTGAATTTCAATTCAATCTATCCAGTAGTTTTGGCGTGAAGCCGTACCATACACACAGACAAACAGACAAACAGACAAAAATTCTAAAAAGTCACTTTTTGTCATCAGTTACGTTTTTCTAACAAAAGCCACTTATTTTTTCTCGAAAATTCTCAATGTACAGTTTTTCTTTCGTTACTGTTTTATTATATGTATAGATAAAAATATTGTATGTTTATTTGTGACAAATTTCATCCAAATCAGTTCAGTAGTTTTTACATGAAAGAGTAACAAACATCCATCCATCCATCCAAAATTTCGCGTTTATAATACTAGTAGGATGTATGAATAATGTCGACAGATTTTTGTTCAATTTACTTTTACGTATTAATATAGGTATGATTTGAGTCACAGATCCAAAATAAAGTGAATGAAGCAATCCTCAATTTATTCATGTACTAAATTGTTTCAAAAAACACAATTACACATCAAAAATAAATCATATTTTAAAACTAACAGTTTTTCTCCACCAGCTGATTCCGGCACCGAGTCACCTCAAGACCACACAACAATGGACATCTCTTCGCGCCACTTCAGAGCCGAATTCCTTCAAGAGTGGCAGGGTTCCCCTGACGCGCCCTACTTCGACCCCAGCACGCCAAGAAATATAACTGGCTTAGTTGGTCACCCAGTTCGACTGCTGTGCAGAGTCAAGAACTTGCAGAATAGGACGGTAAGTAGTTTTAGTTAATTAATCTATGATAGCAGGTAATGGCCCCAACTTACGAATGACGAGTTCAAACCCAAGCAAGCATTCCGTTACCTCTGTGTAATTAACATCAACAACATTTGCGTTTAAAGCGCAAAAAAAATGTATTGGAAGTATATGTGGACACAAACAAACTGAGACGTGTAGAACAGTGTTTTCTAGTTTGAAAATCTTAACTCTTCCGTCAATATATAGGTATTTATGAGGCTGCGGTGATAATAAAACGCGATATTGGCAATTACAAAACATTAAAAAGTGCGCGACATAAAAATGTAGGTATTGAATGTTATTAAATGTAGGACAGTTAAATTTAAAAAGAGTATATTTGGGATAGGGATAAAAATTTACAACAGACTACCAAATACTTAGTATAAAAAGCATTGAAAAACTGAATATTTTTAAAGCTAAACTCAAAGAATTATTAATAAGTAAAGCATACTACTCGATCAATGACTTCTTAGATGATGAAGATATCAACATAAAAACATAATATAAAGTATGTGAATATTAAATTAAAATTGGTCTATGTGTATTTTTTTACATTTATATTTAATGATAATACAACGTGGCGCTACAATGGCGACATTAATTTAACACACGGGTAGGGCTAGTGACCAGTAATCATAAAAATTATAATAACATAAATAAAATCGTAACTTGAAAACTTCCACCTGCGCCGCGCGCCGACAAAGGGCTCTCTCTCTTTCCTTCAATTCGCCTTCTCTTTGCTCGTTAATTGTTTTAATTACATTGATGCGATGTTATGATCCGTGACCCCGGCAAATGACCCCTGCGTTACAGTTCTTCAAGTCAGGTTGCTCTAAGATGATATTTTATAAAATTGATAATAAATATTAATGTTTAATTAAATTAAAATATATTCATAAAACTACAACGCAAAACAGTATACGTGTTTTAAATTAATGTCGCCATTAAAGCGCCACGCTGTATATATTTAAATGAATGATAAAGTTAATGTATATTGACATGAGTGATTGTATTAATTAGTTATTATGTATTTAGGCATGAGTAATATTAATTGATAATAATGTATTTTGACATAAATAATGATAAAATGAATTTTAAATGACTACTAGATATTGTACACCCTATGGGTATGTTACAGCGATCGATGTATTATCATGGTAAGAACTGCTTTTCCACCTGTAGCAAACAATAAATGAATTTGAATCATTGCTCTCAAAACAGTAGAAAACATCATGAAGCATGTCCTAAAACTCGAAGACATGTAACATCACCGTACCCGTGCTAAGTCCGCGTGGTGAATTTCTGCCCTCTTACAGAGAAGAGACTTTTGATGCAGTAGGCCCTGCCCTGCCTGGCCTGCTGGGTTGCCCTGCTGGGCAGAGCACCGCCGTGTCCTCGTAGAGGCGATCGCCAGCGGCGGCGACCTCTCGCGTCCGGCCCTGGTTCAAGCCATGGTCCGGGGCGAGAGGAAGTACCTCAGGAGGCAGTCACCTCCTTCTGCGAAGCAGTCATGCTAGCGAAGGAGGTGGCGGGGTGGGCGGGGCAACGCACCTCACGCCTCAGCCGCCGCGGGAGACGCTCCGGGCGTCGGGAGCCGCGTGACGACTCCCGGCCACCGTAGGCGCGGGCCTGCGGGCGGAGAGTAATGGGTAACTCACCGTCCGATCAGGACCAGGCCCGTGCCGGACTGCGTGTATGTGTTCCACGCGCGCCTCAAAGAGATGTCAGCAAGATTGACGGGGCCCGATAGGGCCGAAGCCTACCAGGGTAGCGGGATCGTCCGAAAGGGTTACCGCTGCCCTGGAACATAAAGGGCTAAGGAAGGAACACGGGTGGGTTTTAGTCAGTAAAAAGAGTCTGAAACTCCCTTCTGCTCCACCCAGAGCGGGAGAAGTCATTTGATGATTTCCCATCCGCAAAAAAAAAAAAAAAAGGGGTGCCTCAGAAAGCCTCCGATTAAGTCATAGGTCATTTACGTTCGGCGTCTCGGAATAAGATGTCCCCGGCTTTCAATTTACAGAAGAGAAATCCATTTTCAATTACCGGACACGATCTTGAATAATTCTCCGGGGGTCCTAATTAGAATGAACGAAAAAATCTAAAATTCTTAGAACTGTTTTATCTAAAATTCCTAATTAATTTCTACAGAAATATTTAGGTACAAGGTTAAAAGCTGAACGAACTCGTCGAATTTCTCACCCGAAATGTATTTATAAACCACGAAATATTTAGGTAATATTAAAATGAAAACTGAAAAAAATGGAAACTACTTCAACATCTCGCTATTTATCGTCATAAAAAAATCTTTTATATTCCACGGTACAGGCTTTTATACTCGGTTTCGTCCACGTTAAACTAAAAATTTACTGCTACGCCGTAAAACCACTACAACGCATATTCACTTGTCGTCAATTTTAAAATTCACGTTTAAATCCTTCCATAACCGTCACAGAAAAATAAAAATAACATTTTCGTTTCTCGGAAAGATTAATAATGGATAAACTTAATGAAATATCTGGGCTTACCTGACGTGTCGAAAGATATTTAATAAAGCACTTGATACGTTAGTCTAGTGTGTTCACAAGTGGGGCTTGTGGCTAAGAAATAACAGCCGCACGGGTCGATCGATCAGGTTAAGCTACGCTTGCCGCGGTTGTTCCGTCGATGGGTTACCATCTTCACATACCAAGACACCATGGCTTGGAAAGCACGTTAAGCTGTTATCCCGGCTGTCATCCGTGGATCTTTGATCTTACTAAGGGGTATCGTATAACTGGGTTGAGGAGGTCAGATAGGCAGTCGCTACATGTAAAATACTGTTATTCAGCGGCATCCAGTTAAAACTAAACTGGAAGCCGACCTCAACATAGTTGGGAAAAGGCTAGGCAGGTGATGACTTGATACGTAGTCAGTGTTGCGAGCTACCATCGCGATATTATATCCATTGCGAGAGTAACACACAAAAAGTCCAAAGCAGGCAGTAATGAAGCAATCGACGCCACGTGAAGTTAGAAGGCCGTACGATGGATGTAGACAGGTGCACGAACAGACCGCCCAAGGCAACGTAAAAACCTAAATAGGCAATTCCAAAAGCAAACACGGTTCCATTTCAACCACTTAAACGTGAAACACGTGTAGGTTTTCTCAGAAAAAATTCCTTAAG
The DNA here is from genome assembly GCA_945859715.1 of Apamea sordens. NCBI lineage: Eukaryota > Metazoa > Arthropoda > Insecta > Lepidoptera > Noctuidae > Apamea > Apamea sordens. The sequence goes on from OX243994.1 coordinate 6,010,133, forward strand.
CCTAAGAAAATCGTAAGACCGCAAATAAAACGCTACAAACGCCTTCTAGATTAATACCATCATCCCGAAAAATGGCAATAGATCCTCCCTCATGTACTGGATCATAAAATTCTTAAGTGTTACAGGAGGCAGTTTTATATTTACGCTTTACTTCAGGTATCGATCGTTTCTCCTCGGAAGTGGGCACTTTACCGCCATTGATAACTCCTATCCAGTAAAACGCTTAAGGCCGATCCATTACAACGAATTCTGTAAGAAATTCTGAAGGTACCTAAATTGAACTGGTATATATTTTTCTTTATGCCCAAAGCCCATCGTGGCTTTCTTCCCCGGCCGTTAAGTGGCTCAACGTCACACTCACGATAAGGCTGTTTGTAAACAACATTAAAATATTTTTATAGCAAGTTGTAAAGTGCGACCGGTTGACACTTGGAACTTTTTAATAGAAGCTGTCTAACGCTGAGATGAGTGTTGTACGAAGTGGTGTCGAAGATCGATATTTACATTGTGTTGCTTTTAAGTACTTCAGAGTGTTCTTTAGTGGAATGTGTGAATATGTGAGGTTACACATACTCGCACAGTCGTACGTGGTTACTTACTCCACATTTCACTGCCATTTTACAGTTAAAATATGTTTTGTGTGGTTTATCGAGCTTTTTTTTAATCTGACTTATCAGAGGGGCAATTCTCGACATTTTAAGAACGTTCACAGTCCGATCTCAGTCTCAATCTGTCAATAATACAGAGGTATTATTGACATGTTTTTGACATTGATTGTCGCTGAGATGAGATTGCGACTAGATTTTGAACGTTTTTAATTACGAGAATTGGCTTTCAGATACTCTCCTAAAATATCTTTAAGGAAGTTTAGAATATACTGATTTATATTAAAAAGTAGGTCAAATGTCATGCTAAAAATTACTCAGAATCATTATCTCCGTAAAGCATTTAATTCGCGACATTTTGACTGTCATTACTCTCTAGCTTTCCTTTCAAAGCCATGAAATAGTTCAACAGTCTTTTCCCGTTCCAGCCATTAGCAAACAGGTATCAATTTGTCGTTTGAACCTCCGAAATCAATACCTTCATTAATAATTTCGTCTTTGAAGGCTGAGAAAACAGTGTCTTCTACAAAGAGAGGGTCGTCCTAAGTTCGTTTATTTATGTTTCAACATCTTCCACGGCTTTTGTCACTTCTGTAACTTTCAGCATTATGGGATTACCATAGATTACTATGGAATTGCCATTAGCATGAAGCTGACAGTCGTTTTCATAGTTAATGAAAGAAGTTTTTATAAAGCATACAAAAAACGCTGACGGTTAGTGAAGTTTCAAGAATGCAAATGCAGGTTTGCTATGCTAATGAGCGAAGCTTTCTTTGCTCAGAGAAGTATTTCTCAGCTATTGTAAGACGTATTGTCAATGTAGACCAAACCTTTCAGTAAATTATCAATGAATAGTGAACCTATAGGCGACGAACTGGAACTGTGTACTGTACATGCTCCATTGATTTAAAGAGGGATGACATAATAAAATTGTTATCATGTTTTCCGTTGAAAAGAAATTACACTTCCCCGTATACTCATATGTAACTGAATTAATACACATTATGAAAGTAGTTTTTTCAGAATAATTACTGAATTGATTTCTGTCATTTTTAATTCTGAATTTTTTTATCCAAAAAATTATGAAAACTACGTTAAGGACAGTCGCACTTCCGCTGTTTAGTCAAAACAAACCAAAACGGTCGGAGTACCTACTACGCTAGACCCTTATACGCATGCGTAGATTTGTAATGTGACCACAATTTTCTCCCACAATCTGTATAACTAATTCAACAACAACTATATATATTATATACATAATATTCCGTAGAATTAGCATCGACATACAACGTGGCAATGCTGCCAGTCTTTTGGGCACTGTTCCTGTTGACAGTGATGCGGACGAATGATTATTTTGCTTATTTTTTCACATGTACATATTATTATTATAAATGATAGCTTATATAATGTAAATATTATGTTATGAATAAATTTCACATATTCCGTTAACATAATATTCTAATTTGGTTATTTGATAGTGTGCGTTAATTCCGGGTCATGTTATATATTCTTTATCAGACCCATTTTCACCATTCCTAAAGAAAAAACAAAATGTTTGGTTTTATACTTAAATTTTATGTGTTTGATTTTGGGAAACCCTTTGAATGATATCTATGTGTGTCATCTAGCGTTTCCGTTGGAATGACAAAGGTATAAAAGATAGCGAATAAAAAGGGTTCTTGTTATTTTCCTTTAATTCTTGGGCTGTTTATTTGTTATCATTTCTCGCTTGATTTAGGGATAGAAAAGTGTTGTTGTGAACATTTGATGTTCCAAAGAATGCGAGTTTTCTTTTGAACTTTAACGACACTTTGTTTCCGAAACAATATCAGTCAAACAACCACTGATTTTTATTGTTACCTGATCGATTTTTACTGACTAAACTTTTTTACTTTTGGTCGTCTAAACTGAAAGCCTTGACGTATTCGACTTAGGTAGGTACATAACCAGTAGAGATTTGTTTGATATTCATCCGCATCAAAGAAAACGATATCTCACCAAAATCTAGACCAAATTCTAAAATAATGATGATACAATAATAATAATTTACTTATGATAAGAGCCTGTTAGTGTCCCACTGCTCGGCAAAGGCCTTTTCTTATGCAGCGAAGGCATAAGCATTGATCACCAAGGCCAAGTCTCGTAATTTTTAAATTACGAGAATTGGCCTTGGTGTTAAAATTCTAGTCGCAGTGTCATCTCGGCGACAAACAAATGTCAAAAACTTGTCAAAACGTAGGGAAATTTGAGGTATTTTTGACAGATTGAGATTGAGATCTGAGGGGCAATTCTCGTAATTTTAAGAACGTTCACAGTCTGATTTCAGTCTCAATCTGTCACAAATTCCTCTAATTTCCCTACATTTTGACAAGTTTTTGACATTTGTTTGTCACCGAGATGAGACTGCGACTAGATTTTGAACGTTTTAAATTACGAGAATTGGCCTTCAGAACAGACAGGCTGGAGGTTTCAGACTTATCTTAATGACTAGTTTCTGTCCGCGACTTCGTCCGCGTGAAATTTTTTGTACACTGGGGCGCAGTTTGAGTGACGTGACGGGGTCGTCACATTAAAATAATAGGTCCATCATAAATACGTCGCATCGCATAAAAATAAAAATAAATCAGAAAGATCGCCAAGTGAAAACGAAGAGACACTGCGTTTGTGTACCTGCACGCAGTGTCTCTTCGTTTTCACTTGGCGATCTTTCTGTTTTTTTTTTATTTTTGCTCAGCTCGTCAGGGTCATAGCTTGATGCTAAATAGCCTTCCTCAAGAATTGAGCTATCAAATTCAACAACATTTTTTCAAATCCGTCTGGTGTTTCCAGAGTTTAGCGCGTTCTAACAAACAAACTCGTTAGCTTTATTACAAGTAAGTTTTCTTCACCGATGTCAACGGTATCCAAGATAAACTTAGTTAGTCTTACTTATTCTCCTCAGGTATCCTGGGTCCGTCACCGCGACATCCATCTGCTGACGGTGGGCCGCTACACGTACACGTCGGACCAGCGCTTCGAGGCGCAGCACAAGCCGCGCTCCGAGGAGTGGGCGCTGCGCATCCGCAGCCCGCAGCGTCGCGATTCCGGCCAGTACGAGTGCCAGATATCCACCACGCCGCCTATAGGACATGCTGTCTTCCTTAATATTGTAGGTTAGTACAAGTCTACATAAATTCATTATATTTTTCTTCTTCTCACAGTACTCCAAGTGGTGCTCTGCGTAAGTGTGTAAATGTTAGCGTGTCAAGTCACGGCTACCACCGACACGTGTCGTCAGTTGCTGTTGCCTCTGTCGTCGACACGTGTCGCTCGTGTGAATGCACACTTACTGAACCAACTTTCTTTCCAACGTTTCTCTTCATAAATCTGTTAGGGGTTAATAATCAGTAAGTTAGTGCTAGCACCTTTGAATATATTAACATAACTTTTTAAGGCTAACAAATTCAATGATTATCATCTACTCAAAAATACAACTCGTAGATAAAAGAATAAAATGACATAATTTTACATCACTCTTTATAATAGTTCAGGTTTCATGATAAATTTTGTACAACGAGTTAAACAATCCATATTTCAAATATCCATTAACTACACAAACATTTAAAATAATAGAAACATCACAAATACCTCAGGTATATACTTAGTATTTACATTTGGGACCTAAACAATTGGAATACATGTAATTGTAGATTCCTCTGAGATTGCTCCGTCTCGTCCTACGTTACCTAAATCAACATGGCCGCGGTAGAATACATTCTCAGTACTAGCTCTTAATGCATGGGCACGTGTAAATTATAAATTGTAATTATATTATAATGCAGAAACATGCTGTTCTTCGCAATTTTGCCTGCAAACAAAGTTTAACTAAGGCACTTGTTAATTCGCTGAAAGGATTTTAAAATAATATTTCTTAGTAGACTCTCTACTCTAGGGAACATACTATCTCCCAAAATCATCTTCAACTTTGTTAGAGCTTTTTTTTTAATATATTTATAATAATATGCACTTTAACCCAATTGGAAAGCTCTGGGTGGATTTCTGGATGGATTGTGGATTGGTCGATTTCAGATCCGCCAACACGCACTATCCGCTAGCCCGCACTGGGTCCGAGTGTGTGCAGGTGGACAATGGCCAACTCCCTTTCACAGAGAGGACACCTCTGTCCCAACAGTGGGAACTACGAATTATAGGCTGATTATTAGTTGGGTTTCAATCATCAAATCTTCCTATTAATGCTACTACTAATTACTGCATTTAGGACAGATGTCCTAAATGCAGTATTAGTATCATTGAGATCTGTATGGCCAATTCACAAACTTACCCACAATAGTCGTTGGGACAATCGACCGCAAGTCTGTTGTAACAAAACTAGTATAAGCTAGCTCTCTATTCTATTGAAACTCCTACGTGCGGGCAACTGTACCTACTATACATCAAATACATACTCTGTGGCTTCAGAAGGTATGTGGAAAGCGGAATACCGACCATTGTGCCCCAACTTGATGACGGTCTTTGTTCAGTAGATTTGTGTACAATTATTGTGCATGTTACTGGTATGTGCAGCCTAGATTGCAGTAAAGGACGTGAATTGATACATACATACCTTCATAATATCAGTAACAAGAATTTAATCTACATCACAGAATACTCTATTGTTTATGCACAACCATGTAGTGAAGAACTGAAGATGTATTTGAAGTCAAACTCATCATCTCAGCTGCCTAGCCTTTTCCAGTCAAACCAGATATAGCTGAATACCAGTATTGACTGCCTATTGGACCTCCACAACCCAGTTACTTCGTAATACGATACCCCTTGGCAAGACTGGTTTTCAGACTTCGGGCTTCTGACGACCCGTAACTAGTGTCAAAGATCACAGCCGGGACCACCGGCTTACATCATTTCCGAGGCATGGAGGGATCTTGGTAAAGACTATCACCCATCCATGGATCAACCGCGGCTAGTACAGTTTAACCTGATCGATCGACCCGTGCAGCTGTTATTAATTAGCCACAAGGCCCTTTGAAGTCAAACATTATTAACGAATTTAATCTGCCTCTAACATTTGAAAGACATCATTAGGCTCCTACCCCTAACCTAATCCAGATAATTGCCTCTTTCTGACCATTTCATCTACCAAACAAACTCATCTATCGTGTCTTGGGTTTTTACTACTAATTGGCGTAAAAACGGACTTGGATGAAACTTGGCACACAGATAGTTTATAAACTGGATTAACAAATAGGATACTTTTAATTTTCCCGTGGGATATTTTCCGACCTCCACGTGGGCGAACCCGGGGGTAAAAGCTCGTATTATATATTTTGTGTAATATTTGCTCTTGTCGATGGCAAATATTACACATCGCTTAGACGAAGAATTCATACACATGAAAATTGTTCTACCTGAATATTGTTGAGTTCCCTAAGGGGTTGACTCAGTGACTATTAATAGAAGACGAAAACGTCTTCTATTAATAGTCACTGAGTTAATAAAAGAAAAGCAATATAAAAATATTGCTTCTATTATCGTACTGTGTTCAAGACATAAAAGTTCATAAACAGGGTTAATCAAACGGTATTTATCAAGACGATATTGATATCTATATATAATATTTTTCTATGATTAATACAATCCAAAGACCACGTGACCGCGTTTCCTCTTAATCTAAGCACTTAAGTCCTCATCTCTATGGAGGCTACTAGGTATAGATTATACAAGGTATAATTGACATAACTGAAAACCTTTTAAGGAGTCATTGCACTCACCATTTTGACTTCTACTGTGGGAACATGCCTGAAATCGTAAAGAAATCTGCTGCTGAACATTAAATATGTTTGCACAACTCGGCAGAAATCAGCGAACGGCAGATAATATCTTCGGGTTTTAAGAGTCTGCGCCAAAGTTAAGAGGTTTTCAGTTGATCTAATTAAACCTTATATAAATAAACGAATATAAAATATCAAAATCGACTGTTCACGTGAGCAGGCTGGCCTATTTTTTGCCCAAAGAATCAGCATTGCCATACAACGTGGCAATGCTGCCAGCCTTTTGGGTATGTGTCCTATTGACAGCAATGCGGACGAATTTTTTTATGCCCTTTGATTATTTCCCCTCCTTTTTATATACTCGTACATATTATTTTTATTATTTTATAAGACTATTAGCTTTTTAAATTATGCAAAGATTTCATAGGTAACCTAATAAATAAATCAAAACATGATTTATCTCCTTTAGAACCAGAAACGGTAATATCCAGTGGACCGGAGCTGTTCATCCAAGCTGGCTCCACCATCAACCTGACCTGCACAGTGCGGCACACCCCTGAGCCACCCAGTTCGATCACCTGGACGCATGGAGAACAGGTAATTTCAAATGTACGTTTTTTTCATTATTACTTCTAACCCCGTAGTTTTCCTAAACTTATGGCCGATTTTTAAATATTCAGATAACTTTTAAATGGGGAACATAAATTTGACTGATTTTGTACAGGATATATTTGTCTAATTGCCATATTTATTCTTCAGATAAAAGTTATCTGACTATTAAACTATCAGGCTTTACAAGGGGCGTTCAATGTATTCGTTGTATCAGTAATTTGACTAATTAATTACTTAATTATTATCTAAGGGTATAAGGGTAAAATTTCATATAGTTGTGAACATTAGTTTGCTAGTTATCCTTAGTCAACGACAACTGGAATGGCTAACGTGACAATGTTGAAGAAAACCGAGCACCGCGCTGTTATTAAATTCCTTACAAAACAAGGAAAAAGTAAAAAAAAACTATTCAAGAAGTGATTGTGGCTGTTTACCAAGATTCTGCACCTTCGTTATCTACGGTTCAAAAGTGGACCACTTAATTTAAAAGGGGCAGAGAGAGTATTGAAGACGACACTCGCTCGGGCGGCCCGGTTACTGCCTCTACGGAATAAAACGTGAAAAAGGTTAGGGAAGCTTATACTGGAGGATGACCGAATGAAGATCAAAATTATAGCAGGGATGACTCACTTCTCTGTTGGTTCCAAACACGCTATTCTTCATGACCTTCTTTACCTTCCAAAAGTCAGTACAAGATGGGTGCCGCGAATGCTCACGGCGCCTCAAAAGCAAGTGCGAATCGAGTGCCGTAGAGAGTTTTTAGAGCTCTATGGTGAACTTCCATCAAGTATTTTAGATCGAATGTTACTGGAAATGAAACGTGGGTTCATCCGTGACCCTGAAGGTAAACCAGAGTCCTGCAGTGGCATAAGAAGGGTACTGCGCTCTCTAAGAAATTTAAAGTCGTTCCGTCCGCCGGAAAAATCATGGCCACAGTGTTTTGGGACTCAAAGGGAATTTTGCTGATTGAGTACACAAAAAAAGGTGAAATCATAAACGTAGCATCTTACGCATCCATTTTACGAAATTTATGGGAAGCAATTAAAGAAAAAAGACGGGGTAAACTGACCACCGGTGTGTTCCTTCTTCACGACAACGCCCCGGTCCACACGGCGCGTGTTTCCAAGGCTGCTGTGCGAGATTGTGGTTTAGAATAAACTAACCACTCATCCTATAGTCCCGAGTGATTATTATTTCTCTGATTATTATTTCTCTAATTTGCAAAAGTCCTTCGTGGGAAACGATTTTCCAACGATGAAGAGCTCAAGGCAGCAATAAATGCGCATTTTTCAGAAAAAGAGAATTTTTTTTTAGAGATTATTGAAAAGTTAATTTCAATATGTAATAAATACATTGGGGTACTGGGAGATAACACTGAAAAATAAAAATTATTTTAAATGAATTTACGTCTTTTTTCATGCCAATACCGAGAATACATTGAACGCCCCTCGTAATTGATTTTAACGACTGAGGACGAATTTCAGCAAATAAACTGATCGCGATCTAAGCTGCGTTTAGGAGCTATTATTGTCCATATTCCCCAACAATGTTGACAGCTCTTAAACATGGTTTATTTATTTTTTTCAGTTCTAGATACAAACATCACGGTTCACAATTATCGGTTTAGATATGCTGATTGTGTTCAGTTTCATTGGTGGCTACTTAGCCACCAATGAAACTGAACACAATCAGCATATTAATAATAATACACACAAAATTTTAATTTTAACACACTTGTGTTAAAATTAAAATCTGACGTAGATAATCGATCGTCAAAATTCATGAAAATCTCTCATCATGATTGAAAAACGGAAAAGTTTTTTGTGTGGCTACTTAGCCACCAATGAAACTGAACACAATCAGCATATTAATAATAATACACACAAAATTTTAATTTTAACACACTTGTGTTAAAATTAAAATCTGACGTAGATAATCGATCGTCAAAATTCATGAAAATCTCTCATCATGATTGAAAAACGGAAAAGTTTTTTGTGTTATACAAAAAACTTTTCCGTTTTATACTTCACGTCAAACGTTAACGCAAGATTGGCAATTTAGTTACTTAAGGCTGATTTTTTCAATGCCAGATAATTTTATCGGAGGAAACATTTTGAATTTTTGACAGTTCTTCTATACAAAAACTGTCAAACGTCAATTTTATTCCACGAATAAAAATTATCTGTCGATTGCAAAATCAGCCCTTAAAAGAATAAATAAATTAAAAACCATCTTTAATGTTCGTTATGCCAAAGCATTAAGCACGTCTGATAAACTGCCTACAAGTACCAATCTATCAACAAAATCAAGCAATTTCATAGTAGTCTACCAAACTGCAACATTTCCCACAATTAATAATATGAATTTTCGTCTATTCAAATCAATATTGTTTAGAGAAACCTAGTATATTTTGTATCGTAATAATGGTCGAAAAGTCACGTATAATTACGCATAGTTACTGTGTGGTCATACATTAACCACTACTGACCACAATATAGTGCGCTCTCTGTACGCTATCTGCGGTTTGTCGCTATTAGACTTGCAACATACCGCGTTTATAATTCTGGATTTGTTTACATTGTTGGTAAATCCACGTTTTAACAATGATTGATGTTAAAAAAAAGAATAAAAAGCAAAAAAAATTGTAACCCGATAGTGAAAATCATCATCATCATTAAAATTTCAGCCAAAAGACGTCCACAGCTGGACATAGGCCTCCCCTAAGAACGTCCTATAGATAGTATTGTGGATTCATTTCTATTACAATCGAAACTAACAATCGGTTTTAACTTTGTTAATATGTTAATTAAATCAAAGTTTTAAAGCAAAATCCACTAGGCCGAAAAATTTCATTGAATAACTTCACAAATACAGCTAATAACAAAATTTGTCGACAAATCCCCGGCTACCGGGATTACGAGCATTAAATTCCCGATGTATACGGAATTGGGGACTCAATCCTGAGTCAATCGATTTCATGGTTTAAAAGCGATTACGTAATGAATGGCCTGTTGAACAAATTCATTCCGGGACTACGTCAGCAGAGTTAGTCCGCCGCATTAAATTTTAATGGAAATTTAATAGTGTCAATATGATAAAAGTTTGCTTATTATAAACAAATGTTTGATGTTTGTTACTGATTTAAAATTGGCATTAATGATGGTAGGATAATACAGGAACACGAATTGATATTTGTTACGATACTTATTTGTACAATTTCAAATGTTATGTTTTTAGTAGGTAACAAAAGTTTCATAAACTATCACTGAAAATACCAAATTTAATACCTATTACCAAAATAACATACATATTATTAACATCACGCTTTTATTCCCTGAAGAGTTAGGCAGAACCTGGCAGAAGTGTACCCATAGTACACTCACATTTCGCCAGTTATGTCATGCTTTATTGCCAAAATAGTTTCGAAGAAAAACAACAATATTTTAAATTTATATTTTTGTAGGTCATCAACTTTGACTCTGCGCGGGGTGGCATATCATTGGTCACTGAAAAAGGCCTAAAGAGTACCAGCCGACTGTTGGTACAGCGGGCAACCGGCTCAGATGCAGGAGTTTACACATGTGGCCCCAATAACGCTCCCTCGGCAGCCACTAGGGTTCACGTCTTATCTGGTAAGAAATCATCAAAATTTTACAATGAAACTCGAATTTTATAACAAGTTTCTAATCAATAAATAACAATTTAAACATTATTTGTCAATGTTAAGCAAAAGTTATGATAATTTTCAAAGTTAACTCTGTCAAACGCCTTATCGAAATTATTGTTGTTACTACTTTGAATTGAACGATTTGATTTTAAGTACGATTATTTATCTTGTTTCTCATTTAAAATATTCTCTGTTCCTAGGTGAGCATCCTGCAGCGATGCAACAAGGATGTGCAAAATCAACACTAGATAAAACAGCATCCATTCTATGTTGTTTGATAACACTCTATGTACTAAGAAAACCTTCGTTTAGCAACCTACAGTTCGGCACTTGAATGTCTACAGTCACCTGAAGTGAACCATAAGCCGAGTCAATAATTCATAATATTGTATTTTTTTTTTGCTTGGGGATAATACAAGCGTGATTTGACAAGGGTAAAAAAGAATAAGGAAATTTGTACTTTTTGGTGCCCAAAAAAACTTTGTTAAAAAGCCACGACATCTTGTGAATAGACAACTTTTTGGCTTTCACAGTCTTTAATATCTCGTTATTTGCTTCTGTCAAGTTACTTTGTAAAAGTGATTTTGTTTCGGTCGTTAAACATTGAGAATAGGATCCTCAAACAACAGTTTTTGGGGCAAATGTTTTGCTAAGCGAAAATGTACGTTTTGCAAATTCATTAGACAAAAGAGTAACATCCGGTTGATTATGTATTGTGAATATTTCTATCAAAGCTTTGTACATACTTTAATGTATTATAAATACAATTATATCCGTAGCTGTCTGTCCGCATTGTTATGTCAACATAATGAAGGGTAGGTGAAACTGTTGTATCTCGAAAAGGTATTATTCAAACTCGTTAACAGTTACGTAAGGTTATATAATAATTAATTATTACGGGCAGACAGTGAAACCCTTCTAATTGTAACTAAGGTTTAGCTTTAGATAATTTAATTGACGAGTTTAAAATGGAAAGTAACAATTATGTACTATGTGTTCGCAACTCAAGGTTTCAAAGATATAAGATTTTTACATAAAGATAAGATCTATAAGGGAGCATAAGGGTGTTGGAAGTTGTTAGTCCCCAAAGTCCATGGTCATTGTCAGCTTTAATGGCGGTCGCAGATGCTTATAGCGTTTCCAGAGACTATATTGCATACTTTTGGAAGACGTCAGCACGGATAGGGTCGAAAATGGTGGTCTTTGAAATGAATAACCAGAAAGTGGAATGGTTTTCTTAAGTCTCATACTTAAGAAAACCGCCCCACTTTCTGGTTGGAGTCCTTTTTAAACAGAAGGATAGTGATGATAAATTTAAATAAACTTTCTAATCAACATTTGTCTTAACATGTGTGAAATTAGAATGTTGACCACACTTCAGCCCTATTCTTGAGGCTGCTCAAAAAGACCGCGCATTTCAAAACAAAAAAAAAGTTCATTCAAAATGTACTAAAGTAATGTAAGAGGATTTTTGCATAGTCGCCATGCCAGCCGGATGCCGGACAAACTGTGGGCCCAAATAGCACAGAACTGGTGCCCTGAGGCAGTGATAGGGTTGCGGCAGGCCACGTAGAAGATGGCGGGTTGAGCTGGATAGGTTCCGTCAAAACTGCAAGGAAGTCGTGCGGGCTCGCAAATGATGGAAGGAGTGGAGACGTCACCAAAAAGATATTTTTTTTTATATACAAGCTGTTGTTTTGCATCCTCGTCATATGTCAGGAGGCTGTTATGAAAGACACAAATAATCAAATAAAATTACGATCCCTAGTAAACAATGAATACATACTTGTTTTTTTAAATTATAAGTTTGACAGTATTTCAGAATACACCACTTTCAAAGAACAGTTTCGCGTTATGGTATCGTATAAGCGGCCGCGTTTTTATGTGTGTGTAAAAGGCAGTTACAGTGCGGCCTCACACAGGCCGCGTTTTAAAATGCGAGCCAACACATGCCGAGGAAATCGGCATGTGTGGGAACACATGCCAATTTCCGAAAATTAGAAAAAGAAATACCTACTTATTTTATTATTGATTCGTGTCGAGAATCAGTAGCATAGTTACCTCCTTGAATTTGACGAGGATGCAAAACGACACCTTTTATAAAACGTTGCCCCACACTAGGAATTTCTCCTGTGTTTGGGTGCGTTTACAAACATTTAAACTCACATACACAAACAGCCAGACCCGGAACAACTACTTGTAGGCCATACAAATATTTGTTCCGTGCGGGAATCGAACCCGCGACACGCAGCGCAGCAGTCAATCGCTTAACCACTGCGCCAACCGTGCCGTCAAGAATTGCCTTAGAGGCAACACAAAATATCAGAAATAATGCTTTGGAGAGCCTTTGATAGATTAGACACTTTGCAGCAAAGGTACAAAAAGAAGAAAATAGTATCAAGTAAGCGTCGCAAATGAATTGCCTCTAAGCAACACAAAATATCAGAAATAAAGCTTTAACGACGAATAAATAAGAAAACGTCTCGGCCATTACGCAACGACTTGAATATTAATGACATACTAAATTTTGTCCAAAATGTGAAACAGGCGAAAGCCATTTATGCAAGGTACTCCTCGTCACTAAACACAATTATCTTGACAGTTAATTAGATGGCGTCGAATTGGGGGGCGAATAAATTAATGTAATTTGTCTGTAAATAATTAAACCCAAATTATTGTCCAATTTTAAATAAATAGATACGGAATATAATGAATAATGAACGTCAACGAAATAAAATTTGTTATAAATTATGTTTTGTGTTTTATTAAAAGAGTATTTTCATGTTTCTTTTCTATGAACAGGGGAAAAATACGAGAAAAGACAGACCGTCTTTGAATCAAGCGATCAATACAAACAAATCTTGTGATTCCCCCGAAGACGAGTGAGAGTGTCGTCTCGTGGGCTTCGTAAAAGAGATGAGATGAGAATCGAGATTTCTATCACCAATCGAAGTAAGTATGGTATAATTTCAGCAGTTTCGGGAGTGAAACTAAACATTTAAAAGTGGAATATTACGGCTTAAAACATTTTTGTCTCAAAAGGTTACAGTTCACTTATCATTTATCATGCAAGTTATTCTTAATACTTGATACACGAACTTATGAAGAACGGTAAGTACCTACTCGTAAATAAACAAGTAAGTAGTAGATGCAAACATATTTTTTTCTTACGGTAACAAGAACAAGTTAGTGTACATATTAGATGATCAAACGAACTTCCTGAAGTGATCGTTCCCAAAGTCTGGCACAGACAATAACTCCGGATCCAAAACTTCTAGGGTTGTCTCAGCTGGCGGGGCAGCCGGATCCTCCACGAGGGTTGTCTATTGTTTACCCGAAGATTATATACCATAATCATCATATTCCAGAATTTCATTTACCCGAATTTCATTTGCCCGAATGTTTTGTTTGCCTTAAAAGACATATGACATACTTTTAATTGCCCGAAACTTAGATACCATAAGATACGAGTGCCATACGTATCATCAGTATCAGATATATCAATCATTATTATGGCAATTAAAAATATGAAAAACCATCATATTTTTAATTGCCATAATAATGATTAGACATTATTATGGCAATTAATATTTAAACACCATAGTGATTATTAGACATAATATTTAAATGCCATAATAACTATTAGACAAATATTAGTGTGAATGTTTGGTATAATAAGAATAAATTTATTTATTCTTCTCTTTTAAGTTTAATGGTCACAGTTCTAACCTAACTGAAATAACCTAACCAAAACCTTAAAATATTCTATGCATGGTCGAGGGTGGGCTTGGTCGACGGAGCCCCGCTATACGGGGCTCCTACTTCTGGGTGGTTTATAAAAAAATAACCACGAAGGGGATGGCGGGGTCTATTCGCACGCTTTGCTCGCTCAAACGACCCCGCCATCCCCTTTTAACCTAACCTATCCGAGTCGGGGGGTGCCTTAAAGTCTCGATTGCATCCAGTTTCTCCTAATACTATAATACCTAATAACCGTTACACACCCAATGTCGATGGCAAATGATGTTATGGCATATGATAATTATGGCATGTGATAATTAGGGCATGTGATAATTAGGCATGTGATAATTAGAGCACGTGATAATTAGGGCTTACAATGATTATGACAAATGATGTTATGGTAAGTGACTTCATGGGAAACAAAGCTTCTAGCACGTGACTAATATAGCAAATAAGAGTAGGGCAAATGAATATTACGTCATATAATATTATGGCTATTCACTATTATGTCAAATGATATTAGGGCAAATAAAATTCGGGCAAACGACGGTATGCCCTCCACGAGGTCTGGTATATCCTTCAGGGCTGGGTTTGGCCCCGGTTGGCCTTCTTCGCATGAAAGGGTTGAGGAACCATCTTGCTTAGTAAACATTATGTCTGAAGAATGAAGCGACGAATATAAAATAACCAGTGATATTAAAAAAAAAGTTTGGTAACTGGGTTTTGGAGGTCAGATAGGCAGTATCTCCATGTAAAATACTAGTATCCAACTGCATCCGCACCCTGATTGCGTATTTTTTCGATTGCTATCCTTCAAAATTATTTAGATTGAGATTTATAGTGTGTTACTATAAATCTTAATCTAAATAATTTTGAAGGATAATAGCTAATCTATTGCTTCATATGTTCGAAAGATTTCAAAATGTTTTTTTTTTCAAATTAAAATTCAATTGTTATTATTATTTAAATTATTTTATAATTAAATATTTAAATCAAAAGTCATTTATTTAAACTAGGCTGAGAATCAGCACTTTTCAAACGTCAAAATTACAAAAGACAACCCCCAATACGATCGCCCTTGACCACTTCCTAGTGCTTTCGCTGGGGAGGAAGCAGTGGCGCAACAAACTCCCCAGCTGATTTATGTCTGCTCAACAACGTAATTATCGCAACGAATGTTATTGAACTTTTAAAATGAAAGCCATTGCTACGGACAGAGTGTTACGCGGATGGACACTGGTAGACTGGAAGCCGGCTCCAATGTTGGGAAAAAACTTGGCAGACTGGTTGAAGTAGCTTAATATTTTTTTATAATATTTGGAGGCATGAGGGACAGGGTTTAAAGTTCACACATCCTCCATAGAAAAGGGAGGGTCCTCCGACCAGACGGGTGTTGTGTCTGGCGGGCTATTGCCCAACGATTGATGTTGGGAAATTGTATCTATGCTAACTGCGCGGTAAACTCTGCTTGCGAGATGCAGGATTTGCGTGACGTCAGTATGACGCGTTGTTCGCATGTGGCGTTGTAGATACCTCTACAAATATCTTATACCTAACATTACCTATGCCCATTTCGCAGAATAAACAAAGTCATTTTATTCAGAGACATCGTCTCCAAGAATTAACTACCTATCCTTCAATATAAAGGAAAATTCTTAATATTTTTTAGAAAAAACGACAACCTCCTTTGTGACAGCAATTAATATAAAATTCTATCGTCGTCTACAGTTTATTTACTCAACCTAGATTTCAATATAAGCAGAGAACAGGCTACGAAAATATCTTAAGTACTTTAATCTTTGTCGTTTTGGCAGCTTACATTTGAATAATAGCCTTTATTAACGTTTTAGATAAAGTCCAGTTTCGTCTATACTTTTATTTATTTGGATTATTGAATTTATTAAAATATGAAAGTTACCGAATTCTGAGTATTGTAGTCCTGTTAAAAGTACCTTTTACCTTTTTAAAGACAATAAGCAAATTCAATACGTAACTATACGTATATCCCCTTCAAGTATCCTACATTTTCTTAGAAATAGAGACCGCCACACAAGCGAGCAAATTGTATACACACACAAATTGTATGACAGGTAAACTCGACGTATTCCTTGAAAGGCTTGAGAGGTCATTAGCAACAAATTGAGCCCAGTTAACTAGAGTTCAAAACTGGATGGTTACCGAGCTGTGTCGGTTCTTCGATTTTTTTGAAATTTTCTTACCCAAAACAATTAATTGTGAGAAAAAACTACTCCACTCCAAACATTTAATTGATACTTTTCTGAAAGTTGAAAAATGAGTGACGATTTAAAAAAAAATACTTGCATAACTTACGTAATCTCAGAAATAAAAGGTCTTTATAGCATTTTTTTTTTATTTTTTGACCATCCAGTTTTGACCCTTAATTGTCTTGACTTAATTTATTAAGAAGGCTAGAACCCAATAAAAAAAATCTAAATATATTATGTGCAAAGGTAATTATTTTACGCTGGCTGAAGCGTACCTAACGTCGAACTTAGTAATAAACAAAAATGATTAAACTCAATAAACTCATTTTAATTAAACATTTCCTTTGTTTTATGTACTTAACAGACTCCTTATTTCTTTCACAAACTTACTTGTAATAAAACTTTCAGTACCAGTCGTAAACCCTTCCAACAATAAGCTACACAATAATTGAAGCTACCTCAGCACATTGGGAACAATTTAACGGATTAAAGCTTCGTTCACAGTGCAGACGAGTAGGCGGTAGCGGGCGCGACTGACTTGTTAGTATAGTGCATGGGTTCTCAACGTAGGCGATAACGCCCCCTCGTGGGTGTTCGAGACATTCAGGGGGGCAGTAGAAGACCCAGAGAACATTATATATCCTATCTTATCTTACGACGATATAAATGCACGTTTAAGTATAATCGTGGCAATAGCTGTTTCAGATTCGACACGGATCATCATCTGCCTAGCCTTTTCCCAACTATGTTGGGGTCGGCTTCCAGTCTAACCGGATGCAACTGAACACCAGTATTTTACATGGAGCGACTGCCTATCTGACCTCCACAACCCAGTTACTGGGTAATACGATACCCCTTGGTAAGACTGGTTGTCATACTTTCGGGCTTCTGACTACCCGTAACGACTGTCAAAGATCCACGAATGACAGCCGGGACCAACGGCTTAACGTGCTTTCCGAGGCACGGAGGGGTTTTGGTATGTAAAGATGGTCACCCATCCACAGACTAACCGCGGCAAGGGTAGCTTAACCTGACCGATCGACCTGTGCGGCTGTTATTATTTATCCACGAGCCCCTCAAGGTAATCAGATTCGTCACGGACGGTAAGTAAAATAAATTGGGGGGCTCTAAAAAAATAGTCAAAGTGAGCAAAATAAGGTTCCGAACCTTATAATACGAGTATGGTCAGACAACACAACACTTTGGTAGTTAGCACTAGCGCTTGCAAGCACTAGCTTGCAAGCGCTAGTGCTAACTACCAAAGTGTATACAGTGATATACCTTATAAGTGTAGGGAAATTAGAATTGAATATTAAGAATTGGGGCTGCCTCGTTGGTCACAAGTTTTGGTCTAGTGGTCGTAAGCGCTACTGCTGAACATGAGGTCCTGGCTTCGAATCCAGCGTCATGAAAAGTGTTATTGGATTTTTCCTTCTGGAATTTTTCAATAAAAGCTCTGAGTCTGAGTGTGTGCCCCGGTTGATGGCAATAGATGCAGCCCCTGTTATATGGGTCTGTAGCATAATTGGTGAAATGTGGTTTAACATCTAATGATATGGTTTAACATAGGTTTAACATAGAATGATAATAAAATTGAAGTTACCTCAGCACATTGGTAAAGAAAGAAAGAATGAAAAAGTATTTATTGCGACTTGTACAGGATCATAATCTAAACACAGTAACAATTTGACAGTCTAAGGCTACGTTAAGAGTATACGAGCAGAGGCGGAAGCGGGCGCGACTTCACAGGCAGTAGCGGAGGCAAGAGTTTCTATTAAGAAAGGGTAAAACAAGTATGTTTGTTATCGTGGTTTGCCCTTCTTCGAAGCAAAGAAGCTATGGCTCGACGTGTTTTTTTTTTTTAATCCTCGTTATTAGGCAAAGGCTGAAGCAGTGATGGCCCAGTACTAATGGCAGTGACTTACGAGTTGCAGGTCGTAAGTTCAAACCCAGTCATGTACTTTACTTTGTGTTTATTATTTCATCACCACTGCTCACAAAACTGTCATGTCCTAAAACCAAAATACGACGACAATCTACCAAACCGCACTGGGTCCGCGTGGTGGATTACGGCCCACTCCCTCCCTAGGCTGATTCTGCAAGCAAGGTTCTGACGACCCACCCACACAACCCACATAGCACCCACATAGCATGAGCCTATTCTATTTTTCTCAAAGGCAATTGTGCCGATGTCGACAATTCTGCCAATGTCAGATGTCATATGAGAAAACGTGTGGAAGGAAAAATTGTGCTGAATGTACATACACTGAAACAAATAAAAAATATTGTTAGTAATATTACAAAAATCATCATAATTTGATGACATTAAATACATCAAAGCTTCAAAGAGCTTTGGGGAAGAATGTGTTAGTAGGGATGGAAAGTTAGTTGGGACAGGGATCTTTAATTTAGGGAGATGGCTATACAAGTCGTGGGCTGGGTTATTATTGGAGCAGTAAAAAAAAATGTGCTCCTAAGTACCTTCATCCAACCCACATTCGCAGAGTGATGTGAGCCTTAATCTCTTCACTGTGGACGCATATGACGGTTTCATAACGTTTGATAGGTGACGTTTATAGATGCACCCGCTTAAGCCTATCATTCTATACCAGCACTTAGATAAATCGATGGTTCCGTGTGAATTCTCAAGAAAACGGAGTATTTCTTTTAAGTAATGGCAGTACATAATAAAGAAAACTGTTGCGGTCCTGAAAATAAATAGAAGAGACTTGTTACGACTTGAAACATTTTTAATTTAAGTAATACTCTTACTGGTGGAGCAAATGTTGGTATTTTGTTTCCTTGCTTATGAAACTTTTGATATAAACTGACTTGCTAGGCACAACATAATTTCTGAACTTATATCTTATCTTTTGTAAAGTTCACTGTTAGGGTCGATTTATTACTAGTAGACGTGTCAGGTTTTGAGGGGTTTTGTTTTTTTTTTGAGGGGCCCGTGGCTTAATAATAACAGCCGCACAGGTCGATCGGTCAGGTTAAGCTACGCTTGTCGCGATTGGTCTGTGGATGGGTGACCATCTTTACATACCGGGACCCCCCGTGCCTCGGAAAGCACGTTAAGCCGTTGGTCCCGGCTGTCTTTCGTGGATATTTGACAGTCGTTACGGGTAGTCAGAAGCCCGAAAGTTTGACAACCAGTCTTACCAAGGGGTATCGTATTACCCAGTAACTGGATTGTGGAGGTCAGATAGGCAGTCACTCCATGTAAAATACTGGTATTCAGCTGCATCTGGTTAGACTGGAAGCCGAACCCAACATAGTTGGGAAAAGGCCAGGCAGATGATGATGAGACGTGCCAGGTTTTGTTGTGTGTTCTTAATAACAGCCCGGAGTTTGGAAGTTGGCGGTTGATACGACCGTGCTCCGGGGCAACGCCAAGCACGTTAAACCGTTGGTCATGGGCCTGATCTCTTACCGGTCATGCATGCCGTCTCATCGGACTATGAGAGTGAGGGAAGTTCACTTGTATCTGCGCATACACTTGTGCACTATAATATGTCCCATATCTCCCGCACCAAAGGGTCGTCTTCGTTGAGATTGGTCGCTATGACCGGGATACGGTGTGGGGGAATATTATGTCAGTATTCAGCCTTCAGTAGAATTTTTAGAACGAAGTTCCTTATCGCGCATTGCGAAAGGGGGCTAGACGGAAAAAATTAAGACCAAAGGTTGGAACGACACTTTTTGCTATAGTTGTAAGCCGTGCGGCGTGCGCGTGTTTCTCTCTCTCTCTCTCTCTCTCTCTCAGAAAGCAAGCCAGTTATACTTCGTTCCATCCGGGTGTCCCTCGACACCTCTCAAGTTTTTAAATATCAAATCAATTAGGCATAAGCCTAGGACATACAAAAAAAAAAATACTTTACCTATAACGTTCCTAAGAACTAGAAAAACCTAGTTCTTTGAATTGTTATTTGTCTAGACTTCTGTCTAGAGGACGTATAGGTTTACTATTGTCTATTGAGACTTTAGAAGGTATCTAACCTACCTTATTTATTTATTTACCATTTATGTACACACATATATAAACAGACATTGAAAAACAGAACAGAAAAAATAGGTACAGAGGTGATGCTTATTTCTTAAGAAATCTCTTCCAGCATACCTGAGATAGGAAAATAGATACAGAGATGTAGACAGCGTGTGATAGAGCAAAGGAGACAAACAATAATACATAGAATCAAAAATAAACAATTCACTTAAAAACTAAACAAAAATTACGAGAAAATACTAACATACATACAAATAAACATACATAAATACTTCTAAAATAAAATAAATACATACACAACTATGATGAAGTGGACAGATAGTGTTCTTTCACTCTTCTCTTAAAAACTGCAACAGTTTGGCAGTCCCTAATGTCAGGCGGTAGTGAATTCCACAATCGCACCGCGTGCGTGACTTTATGTTCAATCTTGTTCTTCTTCGTGTCGCTGGCAGGACTGTGTTTCATATCTTGTTGACCCAAAACTTCGCAACTTCCACGGCGTCGTCGGTAATTATAGAGCAGAGGTCACTTTGCCTGCATGTTTTGGGTCAAGTTACAGCATTTCTTAAACCTGGAAAATTGTGTCACAACCCAAAGAACTATCGCCGTATATCTCTTTTGTGCCAAACGTTCAAATTATGTTTAGTATCCTTATAACTTACTGGGGCCGCCTCAAAGTTGTGCTGTAGAACAATTGTATGAGAAACAATAAAATCTTTTTTTTTTTTATGTTTCCGTTAAGTCTTGGTAGTTAAGCAGATCACCAATTTGATATTGGCCACCAAAAAAGGAACAAAATTATGTGAGTGATCCCTACAGGCTGTTCGGAATGCTGAGAATGCTGAGATAAAATAAAT
Source organism: Apamea sordens (assembly GCA_945859715.1). NCBI lineage: Eukaryota > Metazoa > Arthropoda > Insecta > Lepidoptera > Noctuidae > Apamea > Apamea sordens. Next base: position 6,031,617 of record OX243994.1, read on the forward strand.
AAATATCCCTGGACATTTCACACAGCGCCATCTAGTCCCAAGCTAAGCAACCTAATGCTTGTGTTATGGTAACAAGATGGCTGATAAACTACTTATATACATTTTTTTTTTTTTAATAGGTACATACATATTATAGATAGAAAAACACCCAGACTCAGAACAAATACATGTAGGTCATACAAATATTTGTTCCGTGCGGGAATCGAACCCGCGACACGCAGCGCAGCAGTCAATCGCTTAACCACTGCGCCAATCGTGCCGTCGTCGTGATAGATGCCGAAGTGCTGATATTAATGTTAATATACTAAGGATGGTAGGTCCGTGGCTAAATAATAACAGCTGCACAGGTCGATCGATCAGGTTAAGTCATTCACTGCCACCGCGGTTACACGGTGTCCGCCAACAATAGATTTTTATTACAATTGTGTCTGTTGTCTGGCAGTCAACGTGTTAAGCTGCTAATGACGGCACGGTTGGCGCAGTGGTTAAGCGATTGACTGCTGCGCTGCGTGTCGCGGGTTCGATTCCCGCACGGAACAAATATTTGTATGACCTACATGTATTTGTTCCGAGTCTGGGTGTTTTTCTATGTATAATATGTATGTAATTACAAAAAAAAAATGTATATAAGTAGTTTATCAGCCATCTTGTTACCATAACACAAGCATTAGGTTGCTTAGCTTGGGACTAGATGGCGCTGTGTGAAATGTCCAGGGATATTATATTATATTATTATTATTATTTATTATTAAGCTACGCTTGCCGTGGTTGGTCTGTGGATGGGTGACCATCTTTACATACCGAGACCCCTCCGTGCCTCGGAAATCACGGTATTAAGTCGTTGGTCCTAGCTGCCATTCGTGGATCTTTGACAGTCGTTACAGGTAGTCAGAAGCCAGAAAGTCTGACAACCAGTCTTACCAAGGGGTATCGTTTTACCCAGTACCTAGGTTGTGGAGGTCAGATAGGTAGTCGCTCCATGTAAAATACTGGTATTCAGCTGGATCTGGTTTGACTGGAAGCCGACCCCAACATAGTTGGGAAAACGCTATGCAAATGATGATGACTAAGGATGGTAGGTAAGTCTGCAATTGATGTAGTATATCTACATGAATACTTTGACTCTTGAATACGTGTGGTCCTTTGTGGATATCAGGTTCTTCCAACCGTTCTTATTTATTTTTTTAACTATTTATGTACAGACGCCAGCACATCAAGCTACTACAATCTGTCAAATTTCTTTAATAGATTTTCAACTTTATCGCTAAAGCATTAAGGTTCAAGGTTGACTGGGAAAATTTGACAGTTTCGGGTAGCTTGACCTGCTGGCGTCTGTACACATGTGTGTACAGACGCCAGCAGGTCAAGAGTACGTATTTTTCTGTTCCTGTCTTCTTGTCCGTGTATATGTATACACGGACAAGAAGACAGGAACAGAAAAATACGTAGGTACGTTTCTAAGAAATCTCTTCCAGCATAATTATCTGCGATAGGGTACTACATACAGGGATATTTAGACAACGTGTGTAAAATGTCAGAGAGTATAATTAACTTTTCCCGAGAATTCTCAGTAAAATTCTCAGGAAAAGTTAATAATGTTTTGTAAACCTCTCTCAGTGTGCGCGGTAGTGGCTCAGTACGCTTTACTTTGTGTAAATTATTTCATCACCACTGCTCTCAAAGACGGTGAAAGAAAACATCTTGAGGAAATGGGCATATTCTATAACCAAAAAACTTGAGAGGTGTCAAGGGACACCCGGATGGAACGAAGTATAACTGGCTTGCTTTCTATAAGAGCGAGACGAGACAGACAGAGAAGCATGCGCACGCCGCACGGCTTACAACTATAGCAAAAGGTGTCGTTCCAACTTTTGGTCTTAATTTTTTCCGTCTAGCCCCATTTCGCAACGCGCGATAAGGAACTTCGTTCCAAAAAAAAAACGACGACTTGTGTCATCTACCAACCCGCACTGGGCCCGGGTATTAGATTACAGCCCACTCCCTCTCGAAGAGAGGAGGCCTGTGTCCCAGCAGTGGGAACATTATAGGCTGATTATGCTATACTTTTGCTAAACGTCAAGCCACTTCATACATATCTACACAGCTGTGTTCAGAGGTGTCGTTGTAGAAGAATTTAAAGGGAATGGCAGATTCTTCCGGTCAGTCGAAATATTTTGCTTTGCTACACAGCCGGCAACGTGATAAGGCTGATTTACACAAACGCATCCGTTCATAAATTGCATCCAACGCCTTCCTGAAAACATTTTCTTTGTTTAAACTTTTAAAGGTTAGGCTTTTAGCTTCGAAACACAGAATAAAACTAACGCCCTTGTAAAATTCTATTGATTTGATTCCGTATTTAAGTTGATTATATCAAAACCCAAATCATTTATTTCACATAAAAGGCACTTTTGAACGTTAAAATTTACAAAAAAAAAAAATAGAATTGTTTCTAGTTGCCCCTTCTGAAAGGTAGTTTCGTATGGAGAAGAATACGCAAAAAACTCCACCGTTACTCTTTTAAAAATGTTTTACAATATTTTGTATACATTAATTATATATATTATTATGTGCAGACGATGCACCTATAATAAAATTACTATACCTGATACCATAATAAGTAAACATCTTTAAAAATAAAGCAATAACAAGTAAATTAATTATGTGATCACTTCACTTCACTGGCTCACTACCACACCATCAAGCGCTATCGTGCAGACCAGCAGTGCGATTCTGTAACCATCTCACCGTGAAAACTTAGGTGGAGTGAGCGTGGAGTGAGCTGTCATTCCAAATAATGCTAGGGATTGACACTACTGACAACTCACATCAAGCTCACTTCACTTGAGTTTTCACTGTGAGATTTTTACAGAATCGACCGGCTGCTTCACTTTGTCTGTTTCCCGCCATTCCTCGTGACTGACAGATGACATTAGTGACAGCAGTGACCTCCTCTTGTGTGTATGAGACAGTGCATACATATCTATTAAACAGATACATAACACCACTTATTTACTAACGTTGCTTTAAAGTTCGTTTTTTTAATCCCAGTAATCTGACAAATTTAAGTCTTTTGTGTTTGTGTTTTTTTAGTACAGAAGTTTGACATTACAGCTATCAAATTAGTATCTGGGTTTAAAAACGAACGGTTTTAAAACAAACTTTAATTTAATTAGTTATGATTAACGCCTGCTTAACCGTATTTTTTTAACGTTTAAGATCGTCTTAACTTAAGCAACCTTTATAAATAAGGGGGGGGGGGGGGTAAGATACAATAGGCGTGTTTTTATTAAAGCTTGAAACCGTTATTTTTTCTTTAATACAACACGAATATAGGAATAGATTACAAATACTACCGTTCAAAACAGCTTAGTGGTAGCGTAGCGTTCAACTTTTGTAAAAAAAATATAAAAAGTGAGTGAACTCGTTACGTGGCCTTCATTTTTAATATTAAAAGGAACTTTGAGGAATTAAAACTTGCTCTATGGCTTGATATGAATAAACCTGAGAATAATAATTATAGAAACATATTTATTACTAGCTGTGCCCGCGACTTCGTCCGCGTGGAATAGTGACTTTTCGGGCAGCATATTTTGAATTACATATACCGTCGTTGTGGTAGCTAAAAATTTACTTTACAGCAATGCTTCTCTGTATACGATATTTGACGTATGGCCATCGGGGATGAAAGCATCCAGGCAGCAACAGGCTCCTAGGATTGCTAACCCGTGACAGAGCCACATACAACTGACCGTGCGAGTAACAGCTGATACTTAGATCTACACCCACAACTGTCAGCGTCTGACCTTGGGCTTTATTAATTGTCATCGCAAAACATAGGGTGACTGGAAACTGGACTCGTTTAAAACTAAATGGAAAATTGTTTGGAATGAGAGGAATCCGAGGAATGAAAACACTTTCACCTTTTCCACACCCTGTTAAAATCTCTGCTTCTATCAGATTTCGTTGTAAATTGGTCACTTTTAACCTAGTGCCATTGCAAAGTTTTGGGGTCTTAAATTTCTAAGAAGCATTATGGGTTCGCAGAAGTCTCAGACTCACGCGATAGCGCGTGTGCTTCGCGATCGACAGGTAAACGTGCCTTCCGTTGTTCCCCGTTTTCCCTATTTCGAGTTGTCATCATTCGAGAAAGATTTGAACTCAGTCGAGATTCTCGCTGAGTCGAAGTTTCTGCAGCACGAAACCTAGCCTGATGTTCCCGAGTTGCAGAGAGCCTTGCCTCACGACCTTCCTCAGATTCCTGTGATCGAACTAATTTCATCCTTTTAGCATTTCTGCTACATTGGGAGAGGTTGGATCTGCTTCGAGGCATTTTTACAATAAAATAGTACCTATACTTACTACTTAACACACAGTTATTTAGTAAACACGTACTATCGTAAACAATTAAATTATAAATACTTACAGATTATTATACAGTCTAAAATTATCACAGTTTAAGTAATAAGTGTTAAGACGTGTAAACCAAACGTACTAACTTTATAAAACAAAAGAATTGCTAGAAAAATTTGTTATTGACCTGAGCTAATGAACTTATACTTAATAAAGAAAATCAAGAAAAGAAATGCCTAACCTATACCAACTACTTATAATATTTATAAACAAACCCTAAATACAAATTAAGATAAGTACCTATACCGAAAATCAAGGAAAGAACCGCCTAACCTATACCAAATACTTACAATATTTATTTACAAAATTTTAAAGAAAATTAAGAAAAAGAACCTAACCTACAAACCCTAAAATATAAATAAATGAAATATGCAAACAGTCAGTATTCAAGTGAATCGAAATAATTGAATGCAACTATTCGTCTATACTCTCCAGGATAGTCTGGATAATAGCATCTCGTAGTTGACCTTGAGAGGTCGTGAGGACTATCCTGTGGTTGCCTTAAGAATTCTTAAAGCCTCCAGCCAGGGCTACATCTAGATTAAAACTAAGTGACTGCACGCTAAGGGCACCCCCTGTGGGGTACGAACCTCGGCTTAGGGCGTCGCTGGGAGAGGGCAGCAAGGGGACAGGCTGGATCGAATTAGTATTATTAATGCCTTGATGAGCGCGGCGTTTCCTAGGACTATCTCTGAGAAGAAAGGCCGAAACATACTCAGAGGTCTCAGTCGGGGAATTTAAAGCTACAGGCTCAGCTACGGCGCGGGCTGGCACTTCAGCGGGCAAGGGTCGGGGGGTCAGCGCCGCGGCTCTCAGCGTGCTTTATATAGCCACGGACGCGCAGGCGCGAGGCGTGTACGTACTCTGATAGAATCCTTAACAAATGTTCGCCGTGATTCTTTAAATTGACATAACTTTTTTATTTATGAACCGATTGACATGAAATAAACACTAACTGTTAAGTGAAGCTTACTACAATATATTAGTGAAAACCGCATCTAAATCGAATAAGCCGTTTCTGATATTAGCGTGCACAAACACACAGACAAACAGACAAACAGACAAAAAAAAAATTAATTACAATTTCGGGTTCGGCATCGATATAATAACAACCCCTGCAATTTTTTTTTTATATATTTCCATTGTACAGACACCACTTTTCTACAATTTTATTATATGTAAATATAGATAGTACCTAACCGTCTTAAACGAATTTCATCAATGAAACTGTACCTTCATTGTTATAGTCATTGTTCATTGTGTTGTGTTGTTGTGTATTGTTATTCATGAATAATGTATCTGAAATTACATGGCATACAAAAGAAAATCAAATTACATAAGGGAAAAAAACACGTTAAATATTACAACAATGCATAAATATATATAGGAATTTCGTTATAGATTATCAACAGCATAAAGACACTTATTCAACAGGAAACTTTTTAGTTGATTTTTAAAAGAGCTTGAGTAGATGGCGCTTTTTATATCTAAAGGCAACTTTTTAAATAATACAAACCAATTGATATCTCTCAGCTATTGATATAACTGACAGCTCTCTTCAAGAGCTGTCAGCTCTCTTCAAGAGCTGTCACTGTCAATATTCCATAACAATGATGACACTGACAGTTGTGCAATGTGCTGCCGGTCGATTCTGTAAAAATCTCACCGTGAAAACTCAAGTGAAGTGAGCTTGATGTGAGTTGTCAGTAGTGTCAATCCCTAGCATTATTTGCAATGACAGCTCACTCCACGCTCACTTCACCTAAGTTTTCACGGTGAGATGGTTACAGAATCGCACTGCAGATCGTGTTCAGTTTCAGTGGTGAATTAGCCCTTAACAACTTTATTATAGCTTTTTGGTATTAAACATACTTACCGCAGTAAAATATTATAAGGAGGTCTTTTACCAGCAGTGGCATGCTACCGGCTTATATTAAATAGGAGTAAAACATGCTGGAAATACTTAAGCATAAGCATAATCAGCCCATAATGTTTCTACTGCTGTGACACAGGCCTCCATAAGTATGTGACATCCGTCAACCCGCACTGGGCCCGTGAGGTGGATTACGGCCCACTCCCTCTCACCGAGAGGAGGCCTGTTTCTCAGCAGTGGGAACACTATAGGCTGATTATCCTACTTCATACTTAATATTATAAACGAGAAAGTTTGTATAGATGGATGGATGTTTGTTACTCTTTCACACAAAAACTACTGAACGGATTTGGATGTAATTTGGCACACGGATAGTTTATAACCAATATTAACATATAGGATACTTTTTATCCCGATATTTCCACGGGATCGAAAATTACGATTTATATTTCCTCGGGGCGCCGCTAGTGCTAAATTATGAGATTCCTTTGGTTTTTCATACTTAAAATGACAATTTATTATCAGTGAGTATTCTTACATACATAATTCACATCTAGTTTCTCTTATAAAATAATCGCCTTATAAATAAATATACCTATTCCTCCAACGCATTAAATATTCATGATGTAGATAGGTAAGATTAGCCTAGGAGTCAATTTATGTAGTTTTCATACCCCCTTTGAGGCAATCCTCAGGAGGAAAGGCAGTGCCTGCAGAGAAGCGGTCGATTTCTATATACATTTACTTATATATTCAAACATAACTGTACGCCTGTATTTCCCTGAAGTGTTAGGCAGATGCCACATTTTGACAGTTATGTATAAGTCCTATGTACGCGCGCCTGTTGCCATCAAGCAGGCACAAATACAGACTCTATTCCATCAGAAATTTCTCAATAAGTAGTTACCTTTTACTGAGAAATTTCTGATGAAAAACTGGGAATCCAACCCAGGACCTCATGCTCAGCAGTAGTAATTGCGACCACTAGATCAACGAGGCAGTTAGTATTATATATACCAAGTTTGTTGTAATAGGCTCTGTTCCTAAAAAAAATCGAATTAGTCCGCCAGTTAGATTATCAAAAAATATTGAACCCGTATTTTTTCTTTTGTCAATTATATAAAAAACGATGAAGATATCGCCCGTTAAAGCTCCGCGTGACGTCACTTGCTTGCGACACTTATGCAAGCGACGTCACGACCCCTACTCCTAAATTTTTACGCGTTTTACTTTGTAATTTTTTGTTTGATTGACAAAAGAAAAAATACGTGTCTATTATTTTTCGTTAATCTAACTGACGGACTAAATATAATTATTATTTTTTTACCCAGGCAACTACCCTATTGTCATCATAATTAATTTATGTACGATCGTCGATCGATAGTCGATAAAAATGTCAGAAATTTTTTTTAAAGGTGATAATTTAATTTGCAAATTAAAATGGACTTTACTTAAATAACCAATTATACCTACTTAATTAACAAAAGAAACAATAATATCCTGCAATAGTCCTACACCAACCGGGGGTTGTCCTTGTGTGTACTTGCATAGTGCAAACAGGGATAATCGTCGGTTGGTGCCTTACTTCATTAAAAACGTCTAACGGGCCTCTGCGAGTTGGGTCCGGCCCCTCGAACGCCTTCCAAAGGTCCAGACACCAGGACCCGAGAAATATCATAAGTCACAATATAAACTAATAAGTAACTAGCAGTAACAGCAACTAACAGACAGCAGCTACTAGCAGTAGTAAAAACCAATATGTATGAATTTACAAAAAAAAAATGTATATAAGTTGTTTATCAGCCATCTTGTTACCATAACACAAGCATTAGGTTGCTTAGCTTGGGATTAGATGGCGCTGTGTGAAATGTCCAGGGATATTATTATGTCGTTTATTTATTATTATTATTATTAACCTATGAACAAACTAAAAAATGGCGGCGAAAATTTCATCCACATCGCTGTAGACAAAGGACTACCTCATAATATACATATTTTCTACCTTTTATTATATAGGGTGATACTTATTCAATACCTTATCCTGTTTTAAGGTGTAAAATTATCACAGGCTTTTCACAGAATGTTTATTAAAACCTAAAACTATAACCGTAATTCAGCCTTGTTATCAGATCGTAATTCTCGAAGCTACTATTCCAAAAATTTCCGAATAATTTAACTACTGTAATTTACATCTATTCTCCGTAAAGACGGTATGCAATACAAATAAATTGTTTTATAAAATAAATTATACTGCCTCATTAACGGACGTTGGAGGCTGAAACTGGGTATAATTAATTATGTTTGTTCATTTATATAAAGCCCTGTAAATTGTTTGGCATTCCATTATGCTTACAAGTTACTGGGTAAGTAAGAAAGTGACGTAGTCATAATTAGAATTCGCGACATTTACCCCGGGTATCTTAAATGCTCACAAGAACGACGTGTCAAAAGTAAAATTCAACAGTTTGACCAACCCGCACTGGGCTCGCGTGATGGATTAGGGCCCACTCCATCTAACAGAGAGGAGGCCTGTGTCGGAACGTCATACACTGATTATGCTATGCTATGCTATGCAACTGTTTTAATTAACTGTTAATATTTCAGTTAGTCAATCACAGCAGGGGCTTGTTGCTAAGTAATAACAGCCGCACGGGTCGAGCGATCAGGTTAAGCTACGCTTGCCGCGGTTGGTCGGTAGATGGGTGACCATCTTCACATACCAAGACCCCTCCGTGCCTCGTAAAGCACGTTGGTCCCGGCTGTCATTCGTAGATCTTTTACTGCTGTTACAGGTAGTTAATTAGAAACCCAAAAGTGTAACAGCCAGACTTACCAAGGGATATCGTGTTACCCAGTAACTGGGTTGTGGATGTCAGATAGGCAGTATTTTTATGTAAAATACTGGTATTCAGTTGAATCCGGTTAGACTGGAAGCCGACTCCAACATAGTCAGTAAAAGGCAAGCAGATACACTATTAAACCATAGGTTCTAAGTGAACACAAACAGTAACATAAATGCCTAATTCCAGAACTCTAGTAGGTACACGAGCAAGTTAATTTTCACCCGATGGAAATTGTTAGAGATATGCTAGTTCCAACATGCAACAACTTGTAACTCTATAAGCAACTTATGCGCAACAGAACTTAGGATGAACATACCAATGTGCACGCACTTCGAATTACTATGTCTTGGTAACTTTAGTGTAAGTTTGTAGTTCACACTGCAGGTATTTAGTATGTACGTACAGAATTTATGATCTATGTCAGATGTTTATACATTTATGGGTAAGAACATATTATAGGTATATACCTATACAATGTGTAGACAACAATACTACAATAAATGAAAACACTGGCAATAAAAACGCATATGAGACGCTTGAACTCTGACTAATTGTTTTAAAAATACTGTTTTTTTGTTTTTTTATTATTATTTCTTCTATTTTTTTATAATATTAGCGTAACTGTCATGCATGAACAGTTCACCTCCTAGTGACTAAGGTTTTATTTATTAATAGTAATCTGTGAACAGCGCTGTGGGTTACATTATTACTTAACTTATGTTTTTCTGTTTATAATATTGCATAATGTAGCTGTTTGTTGTTCCTATTTAATAAAACAAAATAGAAAAAAAATAAGAGTATTTTGGCACTGTTAGGTAAATAAATCCTCGTATCGAAATTAAAAAAGTGTTTTTGTTTTTCAAACTAAATAGTAGTGTGGCACCGTATATGGTTTTGCCAACCTTTGACTAGCAGTACTAAACTATCGGATATATTTGATTAAATTTTCTTATGCAGACTGGGAATGTCACTAAATATACGCAGTTTCATTTATTGTCGTATTGTCGTCTCCACCTTGTATACACCGTTAAATTTTGATCGTTTTAACCCTTAAAAGGGGTCATTGTACTCATCATTATAAACAACTTTTACTACGGGACCAATCCTGAAATCGTGAAAAAAAAAACAATTGATCCATAGATTTATGTTCGCATAACTCGACATAATGTATGGATCAACTGATTTTTTTTTTCCACGCAGACTAAGTCGCGGGTAGATAATCAGCAAGTTGATATATCCCTCTCCGATTGCACGCGATTCAGCACGATTCTTGGCAACTCTCATCCAGCTGCTTACCAGCCATTCTGCGAACATCGTCGCTCTACCTATCCTGAGGGCGTCCTACTTTTGCCGCGGGTGGTTCGAAAGAGGTACCGTGGCCCCTGGCACATGCAACTGAAGGAACACGGGTGGGTTTTAGTCAGTAGAAGTCTGACACGCCCTTCCGCTCAGCCCAGAGCGGGAGAGGTCATTTGAGGATTTCCCACCCAAAAAAAAAAGGGCGGCCTACTTTAAGTTTGCCGAATCGGTGTCTCACTCAAGAACACGTCTACCCCAACGGTCATCGATTCTACAGCTAATATGTCCAGCCAATTGCCCCTTGCTTATTTAGAGCTATTTTGGTAACTTAGGATGTCGGATCACCTCGTTCCGGATTCTATCCCTCAGAGAGATTCCAAGCATATCCCGTTTCGTAGCTCGCGGAACGACAAGTAGGTAATTTGCCAGTAATCCTTGATCACACAACATGCTTTTCCCTAGAGAGAGTTAATGAAATACTTTACACTTGTACAAGCGTATACGTGTTCAATTTCCGATTGTCTCTCTGGAACGAGAGTATCTTTCATCTTGTTCAAATAACACAAATAGCTTAGTCCAAAAAACAAACAGAAAAATATTTGACATTAGCGAGATTCAACACGGATTGTCATGACAACACATTGAGATGACAACACGGTTAGCGCAGTGGCTGAGCGATCGGACTGCTGCGCTGCGTGTCGCGGGTTCGATTCCCGCACAGAACAAATATTTGTAAGTCCTACATGTATTTGTTCTGAGTCTGGGTGTTTTTCTATCTGTATGTATTTACAAAAAAAATATGTATATAAGTAGTTAGTAGTAGTAGCCATCTTGTTACCATAACACAAGCATTAGGTTGCTTAGCTTGGGACTAGATGGCGCTGTGTGAAATGTCCAGGGATATTATTATTATTATTCTCATCTCATCTTACATAGGAACCCGTGTCAAAAAAATTGAGGGCCATTTGCACACAGCAGTGGCGGTTCAGTGGTAACGGCCGCAAATTACAGGTCGTAAGTTCGAACCTAGAGAGGGGCTTTCATCATAATCAGTCTAAATTGTTCCCACTGCTGATACAGGAGAAATTGCTAGGGTGGGGACCGTTTAAAAAAAAAACTGCTGGGACATAGGCCTCTTTTCTTCAAGAGGGAGTGGGCTATAATCTACCACGGGGGCAGAGAGGCGCTTGACTTTGTCATTTGTGTAAATTATTTCATCACCACTGCTCTTAAAACGGAGAAGGAAAACATCGTGTGGAAACCGGCATATCCTAGAACCAAAAATTCGAACACGTGTGACATCTACCAACCGTGTGGTGGATTAGGGCCCACTCAATCTCACAGAGAGGACGCCTGTGTTCCAGCAGTGGGAACATTATAGGCTTATTATGCTTATGCAAGCACAATCTTCTAACCACCTCTACCCTTAGTTTAATATTGCTTATTTTTGTTACCCACTTCTGACACCATGTTATGTGGTCGAGTTCTGACCTGGACGTCTTCGGGGAGATCTTATAATAAGAATAGTCCACCATGAGGTATTAATTATACTTTATTGAAAGTGAGACACGGTAATACATGCACGCTTGAGCGAGCGTGGACTGCTGTGCTGCCTCGCCAGTGTTATAATAATCAGATTGGTAGTGTTGGACTACTTAACACAGTACTCCTACTAATCGTCTTTAAGCTCGTAATTAATGTTACTCCCTAATAAAAATGGGACGGCACCTAAATGTTAGGCACACGGAACCCTATAAAAGTGTGAAGTAAACGCTAAGAAAGTGAAGAAGTAGAATAAAAACACGAAGCGATTAGAAGTCGGCACGAATCAAGTTGGATTAGTAAAGTTTGATTTATTTAGTTAATTACTCGACGCGTCCGGACTAACTTCGATGTTTATTTATAATCTACGAGATAGGAATTACGGTTACTAGGAATATGATGAAAATAAACATTATTAGGTACTAATTAATATGCTATAAATGTTTAAGTGTATGTGCCAATGTGACTTTTTCAAATAATATGTACTTTTTGAGTTTATTTTAGACGAAACTGACATCGGTAAAGCAAAAACATGGTGGGGAAACCTAGACTTATAGTTAACTAGCTGCGCCCCGCGGTTTCACCCGCATAAGTTTCGAACCCGTGGGAATATCGGGATAAAAAGTATTCTATGTGTTAATTCTGGTTATAGACTATCTATGTGCCAAATTTCATCTTAATCCGTTCAGTAGTTTTTGCGTGAAAGAGTAACAAACATCCATCCATCCATCGTTACAAACTTTCGCGTTTATAATATTAGTACTTAGGATATGAGTCTGAAATCGCCACCCGTCATGAGCACAGAGACACAGAGTAGGCAGGAATATGGATCACCATGCTTGGTGATCCATGTTCGTGCCTACTCTGTGTGAGAAGAGGTCTTTACCCTGTAGTAGGATAATAATAGGCGTGTATTATTATACGTGTATGTGGATATTTGTCGGCTTAACGGATTTGGATGAAAGCACACAAATACTAACTAGGTATGGGCTCCTAAGCTTAATACAAGAATCGCTAAATACCAGATTCGCAAATTACCAGACTCGCAAAACACCGGATTCGCCATTATACCAGAGGGGCAATTCTCATAATTTTAAGAATGTTCACAGTCTGATCTCCGTCTCAATTTTTTTTAAATACCTCTAATTTCCCAACATTTTGACAAGTTTTTGACATTTGTTTGTCGCCAAGATGAGACTGCGACTAGATTTTGAACGTTTAAAATTACGAGAATTGGCCTTCTGGTAATATGCAAAATACCAGAAACGCAAAATACCAGTCAGAGAAATACCAGTCAGTACAATCCTAAACACTTTAGAGTTCTGTTTATAGACTGTTCTGTATTAGTAACTATTTCGTCGATAGATAAAATGAGATCGTTATACTTACAAAAAAGGTCGTGAGCTTATAAACTGCACTGGCCACTTTTGCGTTGATAGATGAAATGACATTTATTTTTGAGGACTTGCATTCAACAGAATCCCTGTAATAAGCAATTTTTTTTTTACATAATAGAGACTAATAGAGTTTTATTACCATAACTTAGTATTTTAATTTAGGATTTATCTAATATCGAAATGTTACACTTTATTCAATACATAAATCTGTAAAAAGTCTTAAACTTTATGATTTATGTAGACATAAAACCACCCCTCGGTGTTCATATTAATTAAAAATAAAGGAAATGAAAAAAGGCAAGATAAATGTGCTCCACTTTTTACGATTTAAACAAAAAATAAACTGTGAATGCCTAAAAGCTTTTTATGTTAGATCGGGGACACCTAGGACTTTTAATATTTTAAGTATCTTTATTTTAGCAAGTTCTTCTAACAATGAATATCAGCATCTTCATTGTACTTTGAAGCTCTCTACGAGCTTCACGGTACAGGGAGGAATAAAACCAATCTACGGTTTATCTCATAATGTTCAATAATTATTCCTAAACATATTACGTATTTTACATCTTAATTCTTTAACTTGTCAGTCTAATCTCCTATTTAACACCCCGTTCTAAACTTGCTTGAATGTTCCCCTCGCTAAATTATAGCCAGCTTGCACTACATAAGGTTGACTTTGATGGACAACCTTTACGGTACTTATAAGCAAATAAAAAATTTAAACATTTCAGGAGTAAGTATTTACAATGGCATTTTGACAGTTGAACATCATTCATTGCATTTCCTTTAGAAGCCTTCGGATTGTATTGAAAGTGTGTTACGCAATTGGGGTGCTGGCTGTTCAAACTCATACTCGAAGCATTTATTTCAATTAAACCATTTACTTTATTTTTGAAATGTCAAAGAGTCGGTCAGTTAGTTAGAATGTTGAAGTTGTTGCCCATCCCAAAACATAGATCTCTATGGAGAAGAACGGGCAAGAAACTCCTGAAAACTGTTTTATTTAGAAGCTTCCTCTATTTCTATCGTAATTAATTTTTCAATCACAATGAACATCAATAAACACTCAATAAAATTAAATTAAATCTCAAAAGACGAAATAAATTGAATGAAGCAAAAGCAATGAAAAGTAACAGCAGTACCGATAGCCAATTCATTCAGACCTGTAATAAACCCTTTCAGAACTTCAGAGCCTCACATTAATTGTACTAAAAACCTGTCTAAAATTAATACTATCAGCAATTCTATTCCGGCTGCTGCAATTTGTCCTGGAACCTTTACAATTTAATTATTCTCGAATATTTGAATCTTTGAGTTCAGACGAACTTTGAAAGTTCCCTGTGATTCGGCAGAGCAATATTATAGATTGTGCCAGCTAATTGGTAGGACTTAATTGAATTCAAATTGAGTGCCGGAAAGTAAGACACCTCCGCTTAAATTGCTAAAATCTATCGATTTAATGAAAGCTTTGATAAAGAAACTTTGCTATTGTACTGTTATTTGAGAGCACCGAATTTTCTTTTATGAAGAATAAAAGTATAGAAGTATATATGGACAAAAAGACCCCAGAGGGATTACTGTGAAAATTAACTTGTTCAAATAAAGAGCACTACATTGCGCAAGATATTCGCAATAACGAAGGGGAGAGAGAACGAATAATTATTTTTTCCCATTTCTGCGAGAAGGTTCATTTAAGCCCGTGGTCACGTCGGCTCGGAATCCCTAACAAGTTTTTTCTTGGTCAGCAGAAATTAATTCACGTAATCGAAATCCAGACGAATTCCATTTCGATTTGGTAAAAAGATAGAAGTTTTTTTATTTATTTGAGCTCTAAGAATAACGAAGGTATTCCCGCGAATAAATTAGGAAAAGTAATTTTTTGATGGAATAATAAACAAACCAGAAACTTTTACAAACGGGCGGCGGTGTTAAATAAATACGAAATGAGAAAGTATTTTAAATAAAATTCTGTGTCGGTATTATTAAGCTAATTTAATATTTCTGATGATAAGTTTTATGAAAACAGAATTTTCTATGAAAAAATAATGTAATTGAAAGTGGCGGTATTAAATCAAAAGGTGTATAGCTTGTCCTACTCAATGATGAAAGCTGAATAAAACCAGACGATAAAAGTAATCCTAGTAAAGTCATTTAGATTTGCCATTTGGCGCTGCTCGTAAAATATCATCTTAAGAGTAAATTGTAGTCTTGAAGCTCCAAGCGGATTACCTGGGACAAGTAGACAGGCAAAAGTAACTTTTGCTGAGTCAATTTACGAGCCAAATTTCACGTCTTCCACCGTACCCGCACGTCGGCCTCAAAAATCTCGTTAAAAGTTAACTTGGGAAGTTAACCTATTCGCCGGCTATAGCAACAAAATGTTGGCTTCAGTGTACCTCTGAGTTTCCATGCGGAATGAATCTATTGAACTATGCAACACGCGATGAGCCGCCATTCGGCCGATAGTTTGATACGGATGAGTGACATCTCTATTAGCTTCGCGTTCCACGGAAATTGTCTGAATGCCTGAAACCTCAGAATTACTGTATCGAGCCTTCCTCGGATCATTTGGTAGCAACTAAAAGGTCATTTATGAGGTTAATTGAGGAGGATTGTAGTTCTCTAGTGGTTACAGTCCCAACTTACGAGTTGTATGTAATGGGTTCAAACCAAGGCAGGTGTTTTACTTTATGTAAATAATTGCATCATCACTGCTCTCAAAACAGTGAACGAAAACATCGTGAGGAAACCGGCATGTCCTAGAAACAAAAACAAAAAAATTTGCTACCAACACATACTGGGCCCGCGTGGTAGATTACAGCCCTCTTCCTTCTGGAGGACGCCTGTATCCCAGTAGTGGGCTGATTATGCTAAAAGTTCATTCACATACACCATCAAGTCTCAAAATGATTCTAAAGGAAAGGTTTCTAACCTCCTATAAAAACGAAAGATAAACCTCATTCTTACTTCAGCGCATAAGATAAAACAAACAGTGATGTATCCCACATTTATTTCAGTATACTCGACTTTTTTATCTGCAATAGCAGCAGTAACAAGCTCATTCCGCTTCATTAAATATTCCGGTTTCGTCTCGTCGCTTATTAGTTGTTCTTTATATGTTATACCATGAACAAACATGTCCACATCAGAATAACAAGCGTCTCTAAATGTCAGAGTAAAACGAATCCTTACCTAAACAATTTTCCCTTTAATTAAAACCTTATCAACATTTGCAGTCACGTTAAGTCAAAATTTCGACGGGAAAGTGGAATGCCTTGTTTTCGTTTTAGAGTTTCGTAATTAGTGAAATAAAAGCCGATTTAGGAACTTAACAACAATGTGCTGAAGATGGGGGAAAGTTTTGGGAAATTAATTTTAAATGTGACCCTGGAATGTTGTTGAAGCCACCCACACATTTATGCCTTTTGTTGTATCGTAATTCAATTACCAAAATTGGGATAATTGTAAAGACTGAATTGTGAGACGCGATCTATTTCTAGACCATTAAATTTTTGGCACACGAGCTAAAGAGACGAGGATAGAATGGTAATCCTTAGATGTAACCAAGTAGAGAATTTGGCAGGGTTCTGTATAGGACTCCGTGTAACAACATTATCTTAAGACCAAATGAAAGACTTGAAGCTAAAAACCTTTATTTTCCTCAAAGCTACTGCTGATGCTTTGAGGAAGTTGGTGAACCAGTTTCCTGAAAATAAAACGAAGAGTTTATTAGCTATCGTGGAAATAACTTCCGCAACTCGATACCCGTGTTTTCAATAAGTATTTTAGTTCCAAAGGTAGAATTAATCGCTTTGAAAGCTTGTTAGTTTACGGAGATAGAAGATAATATTTATAGGGTAGAAAGAAACCCCTCTTAGAGTCACAAAGTCAGTAAATTCTGACTTATAATAATGTAAGAGGTTTATAATAATGAAAATTAAGTGAATTTCTTTTTGAACTGGAGTGTTAAGATAAAAATCTTAAAGAAAAACATGAAAGTGTTAACAACAGTCCCGCGGATGAAGTTTATATTCAGGCATTTTACATTTATTGCGATGGAGTATATTTTCTTCTCTATATTTTAATTTTAATTATCTCTGTGCATTTATTGCTTACAATAATACCACAAGTAAAATAGCAAAAGAATGCGTTCCTGATACCTGTCAGTTAAATACAGCAGTGAGATTCTGTAACCATCTCACCGTGAAAACTTCGGTGAAGTGAGCGTGGAGTGAGCTGTCATTCCAAATAATGCTAGGGATTGACACTACTGACAACTCACATCAAGCTCACTTCACTTGAGTTTTCACGGTGAGATGGTTACAAAATCGCACTGCAGATCCTTTATAGTTAGTTTACATCTGACAGCAACCTTATAGCAGCGATATTAAAGATCACTGTGATGCCAAATCTATATACTATATACTATCTATCTATATTTCTATACAAATAATAAATCTGAAGAGTTTGTTTGTTTCTTTGAACGCGCTAATCTCAAGAACTGCCAGTCGGATGTAAAAAAATACTTTTGCATTTGATAGCCCTATTCTTTAGGAAGGTTATAGGGCTTTAGGAACCGAGCAAAAAGAAAAACGTCTGATAAAACACTAAGTAAAAGCGCGGGCGAGCGACAGGATACAACGCTGTGGGTCTGGGGCCGAAATGTTACGCAAAATCATTCGCAAGCCAAACCTAGTCAGAGATAAAATAGCCGGTAAAAGGACTGCAAACTCAAAAGAATAAAGTGATAAAGAAACTATTTGTCTATTTAAATGTCGATTAAAAGAGCATCACCTTTGCTCTCTACCGTGAGGATTTGTATATATTATATTATTTAAATGTTTATATATTAAAATATGTTATTATTGTGTATGTTGTTATTGTGTTATATGTTTATTTATTAAATGTTTATATATATTTTGTATTTCTTTAAGTATAGTTATATATTTTTTTATTTTTTTTATTTTGCATTTTCTCTTCTTGTTCTCACACACTATTGTTTACATTTCTGTTTTACTTCTCCTTTCGCAGGTCTGCTAGAAGAAATTTCTTAAGAAATAAGCAGTACCTTTATACTCATATTAAAGCTATGTCATATCCCTATGTATGTATGTTTACCGTGTGTACATAAATAATAAAATGAATAAATAAAAGTACAAGTACAAAAGAATACGTGATTTATGATTTTAAACTTTACTCGGCAAGTGAAGCTTAACCTTTAATCGACCCGTGTGGTTGTTATAACTTAGGGTAAGCACACACGAGCCACCGGCCACAACCACCAGTGGCCGTCGCCTCTTGCTGCGGTGTTGAGTACTGCTGTAGCGGGTGGCCGCCACCGGCCACACGTGTGCGTTGAATCAATACAAAAAGTATGAAAAAGCATGTGAACTGCTTGTCGCTGGGCTATCGGTGGCTGTGGCCGGTGGCTCGTTTGCGCATAGCCTGAGTCACGAGCTCTTCTATGTGAACCCGGCTGGTTAGGTATCGTCTTTCAAAAATACCCTACAATCAGCCAAAACTTTTCAATCCTGACCTTCAATTTTCCTTCAGTCGAACAAAGAAGTTCAATACAATAGAGTTATTTCGGGAGCACTAAACGACCCAATTTCTACTTGGTTAACTTCCAGGCACTTTGAAAGTTTTTCACAAATTACAACAATCGGAAGTTTTGTAAGTTTGTCTAACAAACATTACAAACAAGGTTATTATGAAGCTGTAATATGGTTTGCGGTCAAAAGATTTTCAAGGGATTACTGTGTGGTTGTGGTTAGAATAGACAAAGGCAAAATTCAGCCTTTCAGAAGTGTGTCATCATTGGCACACTTCTGAAAGTTACAAACTTGAGGAGCGGTGGTGGCTCAGTGGTAACCCTGACTTACGAGTTGTGGGTCGAAGGTTCGGGCCCAGTCAGGCGCTTTACTTTGTGTAAATTATTTCATCACAACTGCTCTCAAAACGGTGAAGGAAAACATTGTGAGGAAACCGGCATGTCCTAGAACCAAAAATTCGAAGACATGTAACTTCTACCAACCCGCACTGAGTCCGCGTGGTCCCCTCTCACAGAGAGGAGGCCTGTCTCCCAGCATTAGGAGCATTATACAAAGTTGATACGACAGAGGGGCTTTCCTTTAAACTGCCTATTCTAGGTACCATTTTCAAGCTCTGTACCAAAAATCAATTAAATAGGAGCAGATGTTTAGTCGCAAATGATTTTTTAAGTTTTTGCACCGTTTGAACACGATGTATCTTTCCTACCTGCTGATTATGTCTAAGCATAGGTCATGCACCTTACAACGATAAAGACGTTGCCACTTCGTTACCTAGGTATCTAAGGTCAGTCAAATTTATTTACAAAGGGTGGGTGCGTTTTATTCTGATTTGTAAGCCATTTAATTTGTTTGAAAAAAATATTTTCTTATTTTTGGCGCTTTTTATTTTTATGCCGTTTTGAATTAATACTAAACACGTATAGTATACGTAGTGTAATTTAATGCCCCTCTGTCATATCAGAGTTGATATAGGCTGTTTATATAAAAGGTACAGGCTGATTATATAAAAATATGACTTTTGACATAGATTTAATATGACATTGACAGCGCACTCCCTCTCGTCGAGAGGAGGTCTGTGTCCCAGTACTGGGAACATCATAGGCTGATCATGCATCATTGACAGTAAGAGATTGTTTTGTTTTCATTATTTTAATTCACTTAATGCGATAAAAGTCCTTTTTGCCTGCATTGCTATCAACGAGCCTAATGTGCGGCAATTAAGAGCGGAAAGTAATCAATATAAAGTAGATCTTTCATGAAATTGATAAAACTTAGGTATAAAATAAAGATAATATGAGTAACTACATGATATTCTTTCCATGTAAAAAGTATGTGAAAAGAAAACCATTTCACTGATCAACAAAGAACAATAAAGAGTATTCTATCTATCTATCTGATTTTATTAGCTAGTAATAGACTAAATGAAATCACTGTTTATTTTCTTTGGGTATACCGTAAAATATAGATTGTATACGTATTGTATTCCGAAAAAATATTAGTTATATCATAATTTCGTATTTTAATTAAATCGTAAATATTGATTTAAAACATTCTATTGTTAGCTTTCAAATTACAATATTTAAAACAGAACAATGAGCGAAATATCATTGTCGAATGAAACCTAAAACAATATAAATAGAAAAAACAAAATTCAATTCATAGAAAAATTGCTGTTTATAATATATTTAACAAAATATAACCCATTGTTGTCCTCGCCTATAGTAAAAATAATATTTATTATTATATACAAGCCGTGGCTAAATAATAGCAGCCGCACAGGTAGATCGGTCAGGTTAAGCTATGCTTGCCGCGCTTGGTCTGTGGATGGGTGACCAGCTTTACATACCGAGACCCCTCCGTGCCTCGGAAAGCACGTTAAGCCGTTGGTCCCGGCTGTCATTCGTGGATCTTTGACAGTCGTTACGGGTAGTCAGAAGCCCGAAAGTCTGACAACCAGTCTTACCAAGGGGTATCGTATTACCCAGTAACTGGGTTGTGGAGGTCAGATAGGCAGTCGCTCCATGTAAAATACTGGTATTCAGCTGCATCCGGTTAGACTGGAAGCCAACCCCAACATAGTTGGGAAAAGGCTAGGCAGATGATGATATTCTACACAGTAGTTTTCTAACTTTACATAAAAAAAGGTATTAGGTAATTTAATTAGAGTTTCATCTGACCTAAAATATAATAGTCCTCCAGCCAGAAAAAAGTACGCCCATGGCATCCAATCTTAGCAGAGATCAACCACAGACGCAGAGATTTATGGTGTACAAGAGTGTGCTCAGACACAACACCCTCTCTTCTTTCACTATCAAACTCCGATAGGACGGCAATCCGACTGGTGCGGAGAGAAGCAGTACCAACGGCTCAATGTGTTTCCGAGACACGGGGGCACTGCTGAGCCTGGGTTCGATTTCCAGGTTGGGCAAAGTGATATTGGGTTATTCCATTAGTAATTTCTAAGTAGCAGCCAGCAGCAGTAGCAGTAGTTTGTGCTGTAAAAATATATTATCAACACGTATTATTGTGCTGGGGCCTCCCCACTTTCTTTCTACAGCTCATTCCGCCTTCTCCATTTGAGGATTCTATTGGGTAATGAGTACATTTTTAGTCGTTGTACAGTCACGAGCACCAATATGTCAACGCTTGGTAACTTTCAATTGCGATTTTTTCGTGAAATAATGAATGCAACGTTGAAATACGACATATTACATACATAAACCTATGGGTTCGAAAATGCTATGTTCGTAACAACATAAAATTTCATTCAAAAATAAAGGAATAAATCGCTTTTGAATAAAGCTGAGTGTATACATACTTTTGGTCGTGACTGTGCATCCCATAATGATTAATTTAATTAATGAATTATTTATTTTATTTGATAATATATAAATAATAAAATAGATTATTTATTTATTTATTACTGTAATTGCCAGTGACATCACAGCGGGCCCTATCAGAATACTAGCGCTGCGACATTTATTTTTTTAAATGTTGTAGCATCATGCTGAGATAGGAGCCTTTTGGCTTCTGTTTCATTTTTCTTTTTGTTACCTTTTTTATATAATTTGTTTTTTTTTTATTTATTTTTGATTGTGTTTAGTTTAGTTGTATGATCTTCCTGTACGAGTCGCAATAAATATTTTTTCTTTCTTTCTTATAAAATATAACAGCAGCTTTTGGTGACCTTCTGAATTCGTATATTACGTAGACGCAACCGCAACCTTTGAGGTAACCGACCGACCGAGTTGTACTAACTTATACCTATATCATTCAACACGTTACGCCTACCAATGTAAGTTATGATTTATGATTCCCTTTTCAAATTGATATGCGCCTACAATATCATAAGGACGAAAATCCTTTGTACAGAGGAGATTCCGGTTGCAAGTCGCGCCCGACCTTAATCTGTAGATTCAAAAATCACTCAAGTGGAATCGACCACACGTCATGTTACATACGTCATTCATGACCCCGAAGGCCTAAGGGCCCACCCCTTAGGCCTTCAGGGTCATGAATGACGTATGTGATGTGATGTGTGATGTGCACTTTGGTACGCAGTCAAAATTCCAAACTGGTCTGCTACATAAAGACTTTTGTAACAGGAACAAAGTCAACACTCAATAGCACAAAGGAATTACTTTATTAGGAATATAATGTAGACCTTTTCCCACGATTGTTTATAATATGAATTATGACGTACAACGCAACTTAATTGATCACGTTCGTACTTCAAACTGAAGGGTACGTACGTGTACTTTAAGGGGCTCGTGGCATATATAATAACAGCCGAAAAGGTCATTCGAAGGTTAAACTATGCTTGCCGCGGTCAGTTCGTGGATGGGTTACCAACTATATACATATCGTGCCTCGTGCCTCTGCTTTGCGAGGCAGGGAAGCACGTTAAGCATTTGATCCCGGCTGGTATTTGCAGATCTTTGACACTCGTTACGGGTACCACCAAGGTACCAGTCTTACCAAGGTGTATCGTGTTACCCAGTTACTGGAATAGAATAGAATAGAATTTTATTTTGCAAATATGGGTAATACATAATAGTTCTTAAGATTACATTTAGCTCAGCCACATTTTACCAATCGGCATGCAAACATTTGAAATTATTTATATCACTATTTTTACACTTATTCAGATCAATTTATAAATTAAATTGGGTAAAATATCTGGGTTGTGGAGATCAGATAGGAAGTCGCTCCATTTAAAATACTGGTACTTATTCAGCTGCATCCGGTTTGACTGGAAGGCGACCCCAACATACTTAGGAAAAATCTAGGCATATTAATTGAAACGCGACTTGATTATTCGCGTTCGTGCGTCAAATTTATATATAGATGAACGCGACGATCGTGTATTTGCGCGACAAATAAACAAACTAAAAAACGAACTATGTGAGACTTATTATTTATGTTTGAACTCGCTCGGTCGTTGGTTTGCTTGACTAAAGTTCTGAGAGCAAGACCACAAGAAAAACCTTTGATGAATATTGTTTACTCGCTTGGCAGCATCCACTAGACTGCCCACCGTCTGATATCGGACCTACCCATTCAAAGTTAAATATGCAAACGAAGGCGCAACCCACACCTTTTAATATACACGTTTATTTTTAGACCGTTGACATTTATCTAAATGCGGACCTCTTTAACACAATACTCGTTAATTAAAAGCTCACACCCGTCACGACTTAACAAGATAAGCAAAAAGCGGCCGGTGTCACACTGATGTACTGTGTTTGTTTACACGATGGAAATCCGGGGTAATCCACCGTGAATGTCACTTCCGTTTAGGAACAGCGAACCGGACACAATCGGCGAGCCTTCGCCCCGTCAAGAACTTAAGGCTGTTATTAACTAAGTATCATAGCTTCACTAAGTAAAAGCACTAGATAGGGTACAAAACTTTATTGGATTGGGTAGATAAATAAAAATTAAAAATTAGGCGTTAAAGTATGAAATTTCCGATTTGTACTGAAAAATAGAAATTCGTTTTTTTTTTTAATTTAACATATTTATTTTTTCAAAATAATTACCATTAATATCTATACATTGCTGCCATCTAATAGGAAGGTCATTCATGCCTTTGCGATAGAACTCTCGTGATCTACTGACCAGATCGGAGAAAGCTATAGTGAATAACACCATGCTGAGACCACCAAACAGTTACCATTACCTTTTTATTGGTAAGCTTTGCTTTAGGACACTGTTGCGGCGTTTGACCTGGGGTCAGCCATTGAATTTTTCGCTTACGGTTATCGTAAAGAATCCACATTTCATCACATGTCATAATTCGATCCAATATTCCTTCATTTCTGTATCGATTCAACAAGGCAACACAAGTTTCAACACGCGTTTCTTTCTGCAGATCAGTCAAATCATGAGGCACCCATTTCTCAATTTTTTTTATTTTATTGATTTGTCGCAAATGAGCCAATATTGTTGGTAAGGTAACGTTAAACCATGCCGCTAATTCCTGGGTAGTTTGGCTCGGATCGGCTTCCACCACCTCTCTCAATTCAAAGAGATGGTGATTGACACGAAAGCGTTTAAACCAAAATCGCACGGTGCGTTCATTAGCAGTCCCCTCTCCAAACACAACATTGATATTGCGAGCTGTTTCTGCCGCGTTAGTTCCGCGGCGGAGCTCGTATTCAAAAATAACTAGAATTTTCGAAGTATCCATCTTTCTTGTCTAAGCTGAATAAAAAAAACAACTGAAAGTCGATAATCGATCGTTGCACATTTTAAAGTAGAACTTCATAGGTACCATGTGAAAAAGTTTCACTCAAAAATCTCAAACTATGAAGGTTCTATGTCAATTCGAAGTACCTATTACAATAAAACGGCAATGTCATACTTTAACCCCTATTATATTGCGAACCCTCATCCTGGGTGCACAGCAGTAGTAGCCCAGTGATAACAGCTGCGACTTACGAGTTGTAGGTTGTAGGTTCGAACCCTTTACTTTGTGTAAATTATTTCATCACCACTGCTCTCAAAACGGTGAAGGAAAACATTATGAGGAAACCGGCATGTCCTAGAACCAAAAAATCGAAAACATTTGACATTCACCAACCCGCACTGGGCCCGCGTGGTCCCGTCTCACAGAGAGGAGGCCCGTCTCCCAGCATTAGGAACATTATGTAGGCTGATTATATAAAAAATATGACTTTTGACATAGATTTAAACCCAGACCCTTTTCCTCGTCAGTTAAAATCTCCACGCACGCTATGACTCCATCAGACAAAAAACGTCCCGTTGTTTACACATAAGGTAGTTTGGGGTAATCTACCGCGACTGTCACTTCCGTACGGGGGTAGCCGACCGGACGTAAACGCACGCCCTCTACAGGATTACGCGGCAGAGCCTGAAATCCATTTGAGTAGATCTATCGGCTAACTAGCGCTGTACTTTATCTACGGCTAATTGTGTGAATGACTGATATGTTTAGTTTAGTTTGTGATATCCCTGTGCGAGTCCCAATGAATACTTTTTCATTTTTCCTTTGGTGGTTTTATTTAGTTGTCTTTGGTCAATATTGTCTAAGGGCTGGTTTTTTGATCGTAGTTAAACTCAACCAATTGTTAAAAATAGTAATTAATGGTTAAATTTTTGCAAAATGTTTTCAAGTTTTAGTTTATCTAATGGTTATTTTTTTAAGTAATATTTAATTATTTGACTATTAGCAATGATATTATATCATTCAAAAATCATATTTGTTGCCCTTTTTGTCAGTCTGTTGAATGTTTTAGAAGTGTTCTCCGATATTTAGTTAAGTATCTACTAGATTGTTCTTACGTGCAATTAAAATCTAAGTATATAGATAAATAAATATCTGTTTGTTGGTAAGCGCATCACTTGATAACGGCTGGACCGATTTGGTTACCCTACACACATTTTTTTAGTCTAAATAAGGTTAGTAGGGACAGAAAAATTGGAAAAGTCTCCCGGAAAAATGGGATAAACTGAGTTTTTTTTCTATGGGATTTTTGTAGGTATGAACTATTATTTGGGCTGGACAACGTTACTCGGGTCCGCTAGTAATATAATAAAACATATATCTTCTGAAAGCCTCCTTTCCAACATTCCTTCCCTTTTGCATTCAACCAGCCTGTGGCTGAATGCAAAAAGGGAAAAAGTCTGAAATCTTTCATGCCAGTTAAAAGCAATTAAGGCATCTATTTTTAAGCGAAGTTATTTTTACCCGACTGCAAAGTAGGGTTATTTTTGGGGACTATTGTACTGCTGAATGAAACTATCAGGTAACTAGCGTTGTACTTTATCTACAGTTAATTGTGTGAATGAGTGTAGTTGTCTTAAGGGCTCCCGTAGACAGGCGTGACGCGACGGCGCGACGACGCGAACACATTCCACGGAGTTTTCATAGAAATTCTACTAGTGTCGCGTCGTGCCGTTGTGTCGCGCCTTAAGTAAATGTTGTGATGTCTTGATGTAGTGGTGGATTTGTTCTGTTTGGCTGGTGGAAAAAATGTGTCAGTGTGTGATATGTCTGAGGTTTTTAATGCCGTTCAGTGGTTATATATATCTTGGCTCGCTACGTTACTTATTCATTGCGGTGTATAGGTACAGGTTGGCAGGGACATTGACGCGCAACCTGTAACCATAGAATCAGTACATGATTCTGAACCTGATTCTGATTTTTACACCCGTTATTTAAAAAAAATTGCTGTTACTTACACTTTTACCGCGTTATACCTAGGTATTTCACTTTTCGAAACAGCTGTTTTTTTTTTATAACCGGTAAAAAATGTCTACGCAACAGGTATCATGCGCTGAATTCATAATTACCGTTTGCCCATCGATGTCTCTTGCACCCTGTATTTAATGGGAATCTTGATGCTGCAGATACATTTTATAATGTTTGGTAGCTATCATTATGAAATGTCAGCTTCGAATATTATGTATTACCATACAAGCCACCAATGAAAAAGTCTAGCAGGACTAGACTTTTTCATAGTGTCCATGTATGCTAAGTGTCAATAAACCCCACCATAAATCACAAGCTAGCGAACAACGCCAATCCAACGAATAACTAATAAGGCTTACCACGATACCTAAACCCCAGCTCACTCTACAAACATTATACAAATCTCAATCAATGTGCCCACTATTTACTAAACACCCCACCTAATCGTTCATACAGAGGGGAGAGTGGGGTAATTTCAGCCACTTCGCAACACGAGCGGCCAGCCGGATTTAATCGCTGTTCCCCCGCCAGGATTACGCGATGGACCCTGAAAATCGCTGGAGTGAATCTATCTACTAACTATCACTGAGCTAATAAGGATTTATGGGTGTCCAATTGTAGGTACGTTTGGGCCTGGCAGGCTTGTCTGCTTGCATTTTTATTTGAGAGAGAAGGGTTAACGGTTTTGTAAGGTATTTTGGTACTTAGCTAACAATGCAGGGATGAACTGAGTAGATTATAATTATGGAAACAGGCTGGTAGATGGGTAAACAAATCAATACACCAGAAAAAAGACTAGCTGGACAATTTAGTTAGAATCTCACAGTGAACTCAGGTGAAGTGAGCTTTCGTGAGACATTTTTACATGCAAGATTTTTGCAGAATATAGAGCAAATGCTTTGTGTGATATTCGTAGGTTTGAACCCAGACAAGCTCTTTACTTTGTGCAAATAATTGGCTTTTACCTTGGCCAGAGGCTAAGCATTGCCATACAACGTGGCAATGCCGCCAGTGTCTTGGGTACATTAGCAGTCGACAGCGATGTGGATGAATTTTTCGACGCTATATTTTAGTTTGTAAATAGTTTTAGTTAATTTAGGATATTATTTTGTTATTATTTAAATATTGTATTGCAAATAATTTAATCACCACTGCTCTGAAAACGGCGAAGGTAAACATCGTGAAACCGGCATGTCTTAGAACCTAAAATTCGAAGACATGTGACATCTACCAACCCGCACTGGGCCCGCGTGGTGGATTACGGCCCGCTCCCTCTCACCTAGCGGAGACGTGTGTCCCCACCGTGGGAACATTATAGGATAATCAAACATGGTTAGTGTGGTTACTGTTAAGAAAAGAACTATTAACCCTAGGAATACGTAGGTAATTTAAGCTAAAGTTTAAGTGCAAAAAATGAGTTTTGAATAAAAGTTTCTGGGATAACCGTAACATAAACAGTCATAGCAGCCAGAAATCATAGATCGTATATTTGTAAGGAAAAACTTTTTGACAACTTTCCACTTTAGCCAGATTTCTTCTTTACTAGACTAAATATTTGTCAAGGTCAATAAATAACTTTTGTAAATAAATAGTAACACTTCCCACGCTAACGAGTTTCTCTCTAGACAACATTTTGGGTCACCTAAATATAGCGCTGAAGCCTTAATAATTCATTAGCATTACATCAAGCCTGTACTCCGATTAAGAAAGGAAAGGGGTAGACAGGGGTGTATAGAATTTTTATCTTACGAAGCAACGCGCACTTTACTTGTGGTTACCAAGTGTAAAAAGACGCTGTGAATGTGTACAGTCACGAGCAAAAGTATGTATACACTCGGCTCTATTCAAAAGCGATTTACTCCTTTATTTTTTAACTAGCTTCTGCCCGCGGCTTCGCCCGCGTGGACGTCGGAAATTATCCCACGGGAACGTGCTAACAGGATAAAATGTATGTGCTTCCCCAGAAAGCCATCTATCTCGCGGGCCCTTTGTGGCTAATTACAGTAGAAAACCAATTGTGTCTCATTAGTGGTGATTAAGAGGGTAACTATATGATATCTTTACCTAAGTACCTACCTAATTAAAAAAAAAAACTCAATAACAGAAAATTAAATACCTAGGTACCTAAATAAACCTATTTCTGATGATAACTAATCTAAACTCAATAAATAAGCAAAATCTCTAATAACTAATATCTATACGAATGACTAATCCTACAGTATTATAAAATAACCTACGGTCACTACGTACACTATCAAATATACTACCAATACTTTAAAATTAAAATCTATACCTACGACTCATATAAAAATAAACCTAAATAACTCTAAAAACTAAAAGGAATAAAAATGAATTCCACTGCGGGTGACCCAACCTACGACAAACTTAGTATTTGCGGTTGGTACAGTACAGACAGTGGTAATCGGGTATAGGGATCGAACCGCAAAATTAAGTTTGTTTTTTATTGTATATACTTTTCCGGGATAAAAAGTACCCAGTGTGGTGCCCAGGATATTAAAGAATAATTATACCAAGTTTCATCGTAATCGAACCGGTAGTTTTTGCGTGATGCCTGAACAAACAGACAGACAGACAGACAGACAGACAGACAAAAATTTTTTTAATCACATTTTTGGGTTCGGTGTCGGTCTAGTAACACCCCCTGTAAATTATTTTTTTGATATTTTCAATGTACAGAATTTTCACTTCTACAGATTTATTATAAGTATAGATGAAATTTTATGTTGTTACGAACATAGCATTTTCAAACCCATAGGTTTATGTAATGTGCCGTATTTCAACAAAAATCGAAAAGAAAAGCGAAAAAATCGCAATTGAAAGTTGCCAAGTGTTGACATATTGGTGCTCGTGACTGTACCTACCTATCTACTGGTAGTAACAGTTATTTGATATGTATAACACAATAACACCTGTTACCTACAAGAACCTTCCATCCTACGCCGCATGCCCTGTGCACTTGATGAACTTATGACTGCGTCAGTGAGCAAAGTTCGCGCAGCTGAATTTTGGGCCAAAAATACTTAAACTTTTTGCCATCGATACGCTAAGAAGAAGTAGACATACAAGAATCGCCTTTATACCCTTAACCCGTAAAGTAATACGATCAATTCAAGGATAATATGAAATACATACGTATTATTATCGAATCAACGAACGGGTTATGGCGCTATTTTTATCGGCACGAGAGAAAATACATACGAGAAAGTTCAACGACCTCTTTATTTTTGAAGATACGTTGATTCTGTAAATAGCTATAGAGAAAGTTTTGCACAAGTTACTGAAAACATGTTTGTTTCGAAATGTTACAATTTTGTTCTTAATTTTGTTAATCCGAATAAAATTAAATGGTGGGTTGACGAAATTGTTATTCAAAACCGTCAGTCGAGTCATTTATTCAAATTAGAATGAGAATCAGCACTTTTCGAACGTCAAAATTATGTAAGGCACTTC
Organism: Apamea sordens; assembly: GCA_945859715.1. NCBI lineage: Eukaryota > Metazoa > Arthropoda > Insecta > Lepidoptera > Noctuidae > Apamea > Apamea sordens. The sequence goes on from OX243994.1 coordinate 6,061,724, forward strand.
TCGAAAACGCCCACCCTTCACAGCTGTCTGTTGAGTTCATTCAACTCAGCCTATCTCAGTCCCACTGTTGGACATTTCTCCCAGACTGCACCACAACACCCTGTCCCCCGTCTTCCACATCCAGTCTAACCCAGCCACCTTACGCCAGCCACACTACGCTTGCCGATACGCGGTCTCAACTCCAGGACGGCAGGACTCGTCTGCTCCAGCGGCCATCGGTCCTGCGACAGATATGACCAGCCCACTGCCACTTCAGTTTGCTTACTCTGCAAGATAAGTCGGTAAAATCAGGAATAAAATTATCCGGAAAAGAACCGGAGTTATCGGTTCTTTTCCGGATAATTTTATTCCTGATTTCATCCTTCAAAGAGACTCCGAGCATAGCTCGCTCCATAGCGCGCTGAGCGACCTTCAATTTGTGGACCAGCCCAACCGTCATATTTAGTTACAAAAACTTGATTCTGTACAACACAAAACATTAAATTAAATTATTTAGCATATGTCAGCTAGCACACGCCATTATACTCGTACCTACAAAAATATCTAAAATTATACTCAAGCAGAAAAAAAAAAACGAAAACGTACACAGAACTTAATACCTAAATAAAAGCCTCCAGGCATAAAGGGCGTATTCTATTCTAAAAGGTCATGGTGGAAGTGTCAAGGTTAATTTGAGATCAAAGATAAAATAAAGAGACCCTGAGTTTAAGCTAAAACTATATAGATAAACAAATTCAAAGGATGGAATAATCAAACCGATAAGAAAATACTCAAGGTATCACAAACGGAATGTCTATTCCGTGGTGACACTGACGGAATTTCTATTCCGTGGTGACACTTACCAAAATATTGTTTTTAAGCCCTTATAGCCCCATTCAATTATGCTAGCCCCACTTAGAAAGAAATAAAGAAAATACAATTTATTTAGCACAGACTAAAAGACACAATAACCCAGATAAAAACAAAAAAATCAGATCAAATAAAAAGTGTAAAGTCCGACGTAAGAAATTAGCAGGAAAATGCAAAGAGAGCCCCAGCGCCGGTTTAGATGATGCGTGGTTTATTTACATGATGCAAGTTTGTTGTCTGCATACCAACAAATTGAAGCAACAAATGACTTACATCGTCTAAACACTACTTTTATTGTTGCTTCAAGTTTTGGTATGCCAAAGACAATTAAATCGCACCATGTAAATCAGGCTTGATTCTCTCTCCAAAGTGAATTTCAAATGCGGTTCCAAACACAATACCAAAGTAGATAAAGGACTAGTCAGAAACAAGCTCAAACCGAGTGCCCGTAATTTTGATGGAAATCAGCAATCAGGACAGTCGCAGAGAGAATGCGGTCATCTACCGCACGATACACTCACCACCGTTAAAACTTGAAAACTCCGAAGCAATTCCGGTACAATCACGTTTAATAAAGTATTACTTTACTTTGCCCCTAAGTGAAGTTTAAATCTGTTTTGGACGATAATAGCTATTAGTAACTTTTCAAGCTCGCTTATATTGATCTGTTCTTAGGTACTTCTTTGTCCCAGCGGCATTTAGGTCGGGAAGAACAAGTGGAATGTAATCTGGGAAGGACATTTGGTAACAATAGACCTTTTTGTTTAAATAGCAATAAGGAAGACAATACCGTGAACAGAGTAACTGCAAATACGGATGTTTGCGATGGGAGATATTGGAAAGTGTGTTATCTTCTTTGCGGATTAAGTAGGAGAGGGTTTTTTCACCAGTTCGTACTCCAATTTCGGCAAAAAACACGATACAAAATGTATTCTATCCAATCGCTTAGAAAGCTGTGAAAATATTCTGATCGTCAACTGTTTTACAGAGTGATATATGAATATATCTATTACAAATTCCTACGCATGGATGCTTCAAAAGCGACCTGTTTTTTGAATTTTTGGAACGAAGTTCCTTATTGCACGTCATACTCTGCACACTTCGTGAATGAGAACTACACCGGAAACAATTTAGATTTTGCCCGTCACGACACTTTTGTTACGTAAAGAAATGTTTTTTACAAAAAAAAAACAACCGACTCCCAAAAGAAAAAGCACTACAAAGTGAAAAATAACTTTAATTTTGGAAGTCGGTGGCGTTGGTTCCGCATTTTCGTTTTTTGCCACCGACTTCCTTATTAAAGTTATTTTTCACTTGGTAGTGTTTTAAGATTTTTCTTAATCGATCCACAATTACCGGAGATATTGCGTAACATACATAACACACCAAAAGACACACAATGGTGTATTGTGTGTCTTTTGGTCTGTGCTAAATAAATGTTTTTTTCTTTCTTTCAAAAAAATACTATCGAATTGAGAACTTCCTTCTTTTTAAAGTCGGTTAACTAAAGTGTCGTGACGGTCAAAATGTTAAACTTTTTCGGTCTAGCTTCCTTATCGCACGTTGCAAAAGGGGGCTAGACGGAAAAATTTAAGACCAAAAGTTGTAACGACACTTTTTGCTATAGTTGTAAGCCGTGCGGCGTGCGCGTGTTTCTCTCTCTCTCTCTCTCTCTCTCTCTCTTATAGAAAGCAAGCCAGTTATTTTCGTTTCGTAAATAAATAAAATAATTAATTAATTATATAAAAATATAATTTTATTACAATTCCTTCACTAATTAATCGAAAGGAACTTCGTTCCATCTGGGTGTCCCTTGACACCTCTCAAGTTTTTTTTAATACGGATGCTTTTTACGTGCATGTCTTTCTACATCGTTCTCACATGTATAATTTCCACATGAATGGTGTAACCAATATTTTTATTTAAAAGAGTATCCGCGGAGTTACTACGCTTTGGAATGGGCAACGAGCTCAATCTTTCTGACTGACCGACCCCAATTCAAAATTGCCTGTAATTGGTTTATTTGAAGTAAATACTTTGAGTTTGAGTTTGAATGATTCCTTATATTATTACTCTCAAAACACGACAGTGAAAATAATCCATAGCACACGAAGTTTGAACTTGTCTCATTTACACTTGATCCAATCAAGATCCAACCACCATCAATTTGAACGATTCATTGGATTACAAATTGTTGTACAATCATTTCTCTCCCAATTCTGGAAGTAGGACTGGCAATCAGAGTAATTGAGGTTCTAAATTTAGGTAAATTTAATCTCTTGCAGCCGCAGTGAACGGCTTGTCATAAATAAATCGAATCCGCAAGGGCTCTTGGAACATCACTAGTTGGTCAAATGTTATTCGAAGTCAAGCAAGGATTTGATTAAGAAATTGTGCGGAGAAGGGTTTTGCGTAGGTGTAAAACGATATTGGTTTTGCAGAATAATCCGAGATTAGTTCAAACGATATCTACGTAAAAGGAAAAAATATTTAGGATTGTTTCATTCAATTCAGCCTATCACAGTCCACTGCTGGACATAGGCCTCTTCCAGGCTCCGCCACGACACCCTATCCTCCGCCTCCCGCATCCAGTCTGTCCCAGCCACCGACATCTTAAGGTTGTCGGGGTCCATCTAGCTGGGGGGAGCCCCACACTACGCTTGACGATACGCGCATTTATTGATTGGGGTATATTGTAGGTTAATTTATTATTTACTAGTTTTTGCCAGCAGCTTCACTCGCGTGGATATCGGAAATTATGCCACGGGAACGTACCACCGAGATAAAAACTATCCTATGTGTTAATCCAGGTGATAAATTATCTGTGTGCCAAGTTTCATCCGAATTCATTCGGCCGTTTTTGCGTGATTGAGTAACAAACTTTCAAACATCTAAACATACCAACTTTAACATTTATAATATTATACAGCGTGTAACGGAAGGGGGGTATCAACCCTGAAGGAGGTGAATGTGCTCATGAAACTCAACAATGAAAAAAAATTTGGCCCTCCCTTACAAAACTGACTACCAGCTGATTGATTTACTATGGGAGGGCCAAATTTTTTTTTTCATATTTCGACCTATGTTCTTTGGGGAAAGTTGTTGAGTTTCATGAGCACATTCACCTCCTTCAGGGTTGATACCCCCCTTCCGTTACACACTGTATAAATAGTAGGGTTTGTAGATAATAGAAACTCTTTATTATGTATACCATAAACATTACAGATATAAATGTACAAATTTTAAAAGGGGTGACACAGTGGGCGGTGTTATCACTAAAAGCGATCTTTTACAACCTTTTTTTATTTATTCATTTTATATACCTATCCCTACGGTTTCGGTCATGTGTTACCTATAGAGAATAAGGCCCCTGCCTTATTCTCTATAGGTAACACATGACCGAAACCGCGTGAAATGAACGCGAGATTGACAGGAATAGCTAAGCAATTGACGTGGTTTCGAAGTAAGGAATCGAATGGTCATGCAGAATTAGGGCCCAAGGTTTTTATCAACCTAGTGCGACTTTCGATATTCATTACTTACATTGTTGAGGGCAGTACTTATTCCAATACAAGGTCTCATAAAACTCCAACATCTAAACACACATTTTATGTTAAATTCCTTTGTCATCAGCTTCTTTCCAACCTTGAATGATTTTCTCAGTCCAGAATAACAACAACCTTTGAACTGCAGAAACAAGTCTAAAACATAGATAATTTATAATGTACTAGCGACGCGCCCCTGCTTCGCACGGCTTTTACGACTTGACAAAATATCGAGATTTCTTATGATGTTTAATATTAATGTCTAAAGGTCTCTGAATGATGATGAATACTACATCAAAATCCGTTGTAAAGTTAACAAGGACAACGTGGTGTCACAAAGGGTCTTTAATATGTGTAGATGCATAGATTTATAGATGTCCTAAAAAACGCGACACGCGCGAAACGCGTGTGTGTTTAAAACCTGTGAAAAAGCAAACAATGACTAATAAGCGCCTTGTCAAAGACGACAAGACAAGAAATGCGACTTGGTTTTATACTATGTTCTATGTTATGGGTTTGGTTTCCGCACTTAGTCCTTCAGGTGGACCATTGTGCGTGAGCCATGGTGGCCGTCGGTGGTTATTCCAACCAGCCCACCTCCCTCCAGAAGCTTATTAGGTCTCCTGGTCTGTCGAGAACATCTGTGTAGGATCTGGGTGTCCCGAGGGTTTTTGATCTGATCTGGGTGACGCCTGTGCACTCAAAGAGCACATGCGCAACGGTTTCATCAGCCTCCATGCAGGCCCTGCATAGGGGGCTGTCCGTTATGCCTATCGTATGGAAGTGTTTGTTCAGTGAGCAGTGTCCCGTGATGGTCCCCGTCACCAGGCGCAGGCCTTTCCTGTCCAGACGTAGCAGTCTCTTGGTTAGCTTGCCATCTAATGATGGCATGGCTTCCTTGGACTGCCTACAGCCCGGTGACGAGGACCACCAGTTCTCTGCCTGTGTGTGGGTGTGCTTTTGTAGCCACCTGCGTAGTTGATTGAAGGGGATGGGCACGACTGGTTCCGGTCCGTAGACTGGCGTGCTTGAGGCCCTTCTGGCCAGCTCGTCAGCCGCGTCGTTACCTAGTGATCCACTGTGTCCTTTTATCCATTGTAGTGTCACTGTGTTGCGGTTCGATACAGTTACCTGTTCAAGCGCCATGTGACATTCTAGTATTAAATTTGATGTGATGCATCCCTTCTTTAGGGATTGGAGGACTGAAGCGCTGTCAGAGAGTATACGAACATGTGTGTCCGTAACTCCCCTGGCTGCTATGGCATGGGCCGCTTGTATTATACCCACACACTCGGCTTGGTAGACCGTGTTGAGCATTCCTAGCGGGCTGCATATGTTTATGTTGAGGTCGTGTGAGAAGACTCCGACTCCAGTTCCGCAGTCGGTCTTTGATCCATCAGTGTAAACTCTCAGCTCTCCCGGGCCTGAGTAGTCGCACTGCTCCTCTATAAGCACTACATTGTAATGCTTTTGAAAGCAGTATTGCTTAGGGGCTTTGTCGCAGGGTGATGCCATCATTGGCTGTCGTTTGATTGCCTCGTCCTTTAGGCGTATGTGCTTGATCCTCGAGTCTTTGCTTAGGGTTCCTGATAGCTGGAGCCTGAAGGCAGACAGGGCCGCCTCCTCTCTCACAACGAGGTGTAGGGGAGGCAGTCCAAGCATGGCCTGTAGGGCAGCGGTGGGTGCAGTTCTCATGCAGCTTGTGATTGCCACACAAGCAAATCGCTGCAGCTTTTCAAGATCTCTTTGGGCTGTGCTCAGGTCTGTTCTGGGCCACCAGACTAGTGAGCCATATGTGATGATTGGTCGGATAACTGTGGTATAGAGCCAGTAAGTGACCCTGGGGCTAATCCCCCAGTTTTTCCCAAGCATTCTCTTGCATTGCCACAGGGATATGCTGGCCTTCGTGGTGATGTGATTGATGTGTTTAGCCCAGTTCAGCTGTTTATCCAAAAAGATGCCCAGGTATTTGGTTTCAGTTGAAAGGCTTAGGGTAGTGCCAAAGAATCTTGGAAGTTGTAGTGTGGCTAGTTTCCTCTTTTTTGTGAAGAGGATCAGTTCTGTTTTTGTTGGGTTCACTGATAGTTGGTGTATGCTACACCAGTTCTCTACTATTTTCAGTGCCTGGTGCATTAGGTTGCATAGGGTGTTTTCGTGGGTGCCATTTATTATTATGGTTAGGTCATCGGCGTAGCCTACTGTGAAGTAGCCTTTATTGTTTAGTGTCTTTATCAGGCTGTCTACGACCAGATTCCATAGGAGCGGCGAAAGGACGCCCCCTTGTGGGCAGCCCTTTGCCACGACGGCCCTTGTGGTATCGTTTACGGTCACCTGTACAGCTCTCTGTTTCAACATATTGGTAATCCAGCCGCTCAGAGACGGATCTATGCCGTGTCTGTCTAGGGCCGTGCTGATACTTTTGAATGTGGTTTTGTCAAAGGCGCCCTCGATATCAATGAAGGCGGCTAGTGCTGAGCATTTGTGGTCCACTGCGCATTCAATCTTGGATACGACGCTGTGCAGCGCGGATTCTGTTGATTTGCCTGTGGAGTACGCATGCTGTTGTTTGTGGAGTGGTTTTGCCCTAAGGGGACCGTCTCGGATGTGTCGATCGCATAGTCTCTCCAGGGTCTTTAGTAGAAAAGATGTGAGGCTTATGGGTCTGTACGCCTTAGGTTGCGTGTAGGCTTTACCAGGTTTAGGTATAAAGATGACTTTCACTTCGCGCCAGGCTAGGGGTATATGTCTGAGTGCTATGCAGGCCCGGTAGATCTCCATCAGGCATGGTGTGATATATTCGAGCCCCCATTGTAGTAAGGCTGGGAAGATGCCATCCAGACCCGCGGACTTGTACGGCTGGAAGGTGTTGATGGCCCACCTTAACCGGTCCTCCGTTACTAGCCCGCGGGCACAGGTCCAGTCCCGTTCCGTTGGAGTCCGATCTGGTACTTCTTCCCAGGTCCTGTCCTCTAGGAGTTTGCAGTCTGGGAAGTGGGTTTCGAGAAGGACCTTGCTGGTCTCATGGTCCGTTTGTGTGTATGTGTCGTCTGGTTTTTTCAGCGCGCCGAGGGTTCGGTCCTGGTCGGTTGATAGGATCTTCCTCACCCTTGCGGCTTCATTGTTAGTTTCTATGGATTCACAGAATTTCCGCCATGCTGTCCTCCTGGCGGTTCTGATTTCCTTTTTGTATGTGTGTCGGGTTTCAGTGTATATTTCCCAGTCTTCTGGGAGTCTGGTGTTTTTAGCTCTGTTGAATTGCTTCCGTAATGCATGTCTGAGTTTACCAAGTTCGGCGTTCCACCAGGGATTTCTCTCACTGTTGGCTCGTGGCGTCCTTAGTTTACAGCATGCATGGTAGGCTTCGGTGAGATATTCTGATAACTTTGTCACAGTGTATTCCAACTGTGCTGGTTCTCTTATATTTATTTGTGATAGGTGTCTAGCTAGCAGGGCGGCCAGGAGGCGCTTGTACCCGGGTACATCGGTGCGCCGCGGATTTCTTCTCGGTGCGGGTTTTTTGGTGTGGGTGGTTAGTGTGAAGCGGATCCTTCTGTGGTCCGAGCAGGAAGGTTCGCCCGATACATGCCAGTTTGTGATAAGATTTTTCGCGTTTTCTGTAGCAAGTGTTAGGTCTATGATTGTTTGTCCTCGGACTGTGACCCAAGTGGGTTCAGAGCCTCGGTTAATGATGTTAAGGTTAGTAGAGAATAAGTAGGTGGATAATACCTCTCCTCTGGGGTTCGACGCGTGGCTGCCCCAGAGCGGGTGATGGGCGTTGGAGTCGGTGCATATGATTAGGTCCAGACCCGTGACCTCGCAGTGCTGCACTAGGTCGGCCATTTCTTGCGGCGGGCAGTTTGTGTCCTCGCCCGGCATGTACACCGACGTTAGCACGACATCTGGAAGGTCGTCGTCGGTCTGGAGCTTGACAGCTGTCAAGTCTCTGGAACAGAATTGAGTGAGCAGTGTGGTAGGGATGTCTTTGGGTATGTACACGCAGGATCGAGGTTTGTCTGAACTCTGTGTGTTGAGGATTAGCTTACCTCCGATGTTACTGAGGCCGCATATTCTGTTGTTCCTGATCCACGGCTCCTGGATCAGTGCGATGGTACGGGGGTTAATCTCCAGCGCCCTGCGTAGGCTAGCCGTGGCAGTCTGGCTATGCTGGAGGTTTGCCTGTATGACGTTGAGTGCGGGTGACGACGATGGGGAGGGGCGGTTAGTCGGTGGTGGATCCATCGGATAATAATCCCTCCACCGCCACCTCCCTGTACGGGCCGTCGTCGTGTTGCTCCCTTGGCGACGATGCTAGAAGCTGCTCGCTCCAACCGGGAGATGTGGGCGGAATTGAGGCCTCATCGTCGGCCATCGCCGCACGGGCCATGACCTCCTCTAGCTGGGCGATGTCGTCCGTGTCGTCTGTCCGTGTCTCCGTCGGTGTCGTCGTCGGGTTTGTTTTGCAGTCAGAGGGCTGGGTCGTGGGCCAGAAGCGCACGTATATCGAACCCAGTAGGTACGATATCCGTCGCTCCCGGTCCAGGACCGTTTGCACTTCCTCCGGTGGCACACCCAGGGTCAGAAAAGTCCCGTAGTTGTGGCCACCGACGGTAGTTGCCCTATATAGTGACCACCTAGCGATGTCATACCACACATTCTGACGAATCAGAATGCTGTGGAGCCTCCGTACGTCACCTGTGTACCGAGGGACGAAAAGCGAGGCTCTGACACGGGTGGGCACATCTGACTGCCTCAGTACCGTCAGTTTAAGGTCGGTGTTAGGGAGTTGTAGTAGGGGTACGTTTTGGGTCAGCCATGTCAGGGCGCTGTCGTCCTCGCACCACATCTGCACGGTACCCTCTGCTACCCGTGGGTATCCGCGGAAGGCAGGGAGTGGCGACGATGAGTCTGCGCCCATGAGCAGGTCCTCCAGGCCTACCTTGACCTGTTCAGCCTCTTCCTTCGTCAAGTCTCTGGAGGGGGGAGGGAAGCAGATTGCCACGGCGAGCCGCGCAGGGATATCCTTAGTGGCCCGCGCGTAGGTCCTCGGCTCCCCTTGAGCGGAGTGGACCCTTACACGCTTGGCGTCCCCCTGAAGCGTGCTCGGTGAGGCCGAGTCGTCCGGGCGGTCCCTCTTCGCCGGCCCTGTACCGCTCGGTCCAGGCTGCGGCTTGGAGGTGCCCGGCAGGGTGGACGCCTTAGCGTGCATGACTCCACCCCGCCTCCCTCTGTGGTGTCTGGGTTTGGGTCTGTCGCGGGGTGCGTCTGTGTCCGTGTGAGGGGGTTGGTTGGCGCCCCCGGTAGGCTCTGTCGTGTGCGGGGGGTTTTCGCGTTGGGTTGCCCCCTCGCGTACTTGCCCCTGCACGCGTGGTTCCGCGTCCGGCCTCTTTCCGCTCTGGGTTGCCCCTTCGCGTACTGGCTGCTGGTCGCGTAGTCCCACGTTAGGCCGCTTTTCGCGCTGGGTTTCCCCCTCGCATACTTGCGGCCGTTCTCTTTCTTCCGCGTCCGGCCCTTTTTCGCGCTCGGTTTCCCCATCGCGTAATCGGGGCTGGTCGCGTACTACCTCTTCGGCGTCCGATCGCGTTTCGCGCTGGCTGTTGCCTTCGCAAGTGCTGCGCTTTCGGTCGCCTACTTTCCTCCCCCGGCCTGTGATTTTTCCGCGCTTCTTCAGCTGTCGTACTCTATCTACCGGGAGAGTGGTGGAGCCGCTGGGGTCGTCAACCTTCCCCGTTTCGGTCTGTCCGTGTCTTTTGGTGTCTGGGTTTGTGATGCTGTTCCGCACGATGCTCTGTTGCCAGAGGCTCACGGGAGGCATGCACGTCGTGGTCAGTTTTGGCGCGTCAGTCGCTGCCGTAGTTATGTGCGTGGGCGCGTTTGTCGCTGCCTGTGTTGTGGGCGCTAAATCAGCAGCCGGCCGCGCTGGAGAGCGCGGCAATGATGAATTGCAGTTAGATGCCCCCCCCAGAGTACGTTGGGGGCTGACCGCCTTGGCGGTGTGGGATTCCCCGGCTTGGCCGGGACCCACCTGGGTAGTTACCTTAACTTCCTGCATTTTTCATTTGGTGGGGGGTGGGCTTTTTTGGAATCGAGGTTACCCATCCTCAGGGACCGACAGGATGTAGGGATAGGAGGGAGGGTGTTTGGTATTAGGGGGTGGGTTGGGGGGGGTCACCCTAGGTCTGGGATTTGGCCTAGGGGTTTCGCGGATTGACAGGATTTATGGATACGGAAGGGTTGGGTTTGGTTGGGACATTAAGGAGCATGGGATGAGGGTGTATAGGGATAGGAAGGAGGGTGTTTGGTATTAGGGGGTGGGTTGGGGGGGGTCACCCTAGGTCTGGGATTTGGCCTAGGGGTTTCGCGGATTGACAGGATTTATGGATACGGAAGGGTTGGGCTTGGTTGGGACATTAAGGAGCATGGGATGAGGGTGTATAGGTTACCCTAAACCTGGGACTTGGTGTTCGGGCACTTCTCTTGTCCGGGATCTCTTTCGAGATGCTCCGGGTGCGGGATCAGCTGAAGGCAGCCGGTCCCGAAGCCGGAGTTGGGCTATCCGCAACCTGCCCACCCGCTCGGTTGCAAGAGAAGAAGTGCCCGGCAGTCTGAGTCGCACCACCACAGATGTACGTATACATTTGCGTTGGTTCGACTCAGCTAGCCCCGAGTTGGTTTTATACTATACAAGCTGTTGTTTTGGATCCTCGTCAAATTTCAGGAGGCTGCTAGGAAAGACATAAATAATCAAATAAAATTACGATCCCTGGTAAATAATGAACACATACTTTTTTTTTTAGTTATTTAAGTTTGACAGTATTTCAAAATACACCACTTTCAAAGAACCGAATCGCGTTATTGTATTGTAAATGCGGCCGCGTTTTTATGTGTGTGTAAAAGGGCAGAAAGTTACAGTGCGGTCTCAGACAGGCCGCGTTTTAATATGCGCGTCCCACAAACGTTTCCGAAAATTTGAAAAAAAAAATACCTACTTATTTTATTATTGATTCATGTCGAGAATCAGTAGCATAGTTACCTCCTTGTATTTATATATGTCCTGCAAAAAGCAAACAGTGACACTTGCCAAAAACAAAAAAACGCCCGCATCTATCGCCATACAAGAAAGAATTGGCTTCACAAACACAAAACATCTGTATGACAACATTCCTCAAACTGTTTCAACCAGCTCCATATAGCTGATCTCTAAATGATGGTGAAAACTGAATCAAACCCGTTGCGCAATGTAAATATTAGTATGTAGGTCGGTTCCCCCTTTTATGAAACAACACGGTAACACTGAAAGGCCCGTAATGCGACTTTGTTTTGTACTATCTATTTATAGATGTCCTATAAAAAAGCAAACAATGACACTTTCCAAAAACAAAAAACACCCGCACCCGTCGCCATACAAGAAAGAATAAGCGCCTTGTCAAATGGCGGCTTCACAAAACGTCCGTATGACAACATTTCTCAAACTGTTTCAACCCGCTCCATATAGCTGTTCTCGTCGTCGGTAATTTGTACTGGCGAGGAGATAAATTGAGCTTCCCTTTTCGGGGACAACGGTTGAGGGGAATAAACTAGTCAGGCTAGGAGCAAAGGTGATATATTTTCTTCTTGAATTGCCTAAGGGTCGGTTTGAAGAGAAGGTAGCTTGATAGAATGTGGTGAAGGATTGCAGCGATGATTATTGTGCAGAGATGAAAGTATTTTTTGTCGGTTGACTTTTTGAAAATAGGAAAATTATTTTTATGTATTTTAGATTGCTACATTATTTTTAATCTAAAAAAAATTGTTTGGAGTTTTATTTGGGTTCCTTATAAACAAGCCCTTTGATCACGATATTACTGTACTAACCTTAAAAAATATATCCTCGCCTTTTAAACACCTCGATTTTCTATGCCATATTCAAATTCTTGTTTCAAATTGATTGGTAAACAAATATCAACTTTTAATCTTGTAAATAAAGTAGCTAGTACTGTTGAATAAGTGATATTTTTTTTAAACTTAGAATTTTTTAAACACATGAATTAGCTTACATGTTTAGAACGAAAGATACGAGTACATTCACACAGATCAATCCAAACAAAGCCTGCAAACCACTTCGGTAGACTGAATTTTAAAGTCAACCAATATTTCAGTTGGCAGTAAAAACCACAACAAACGATACGTGTCTCCACAAAATAAAAGACGATCGGACGACCATCATTAATAAGCGAGCGACCACAGTGTAGGCACAAAACCTTAAACCCCAGTCTACTCATTAGACTTGTGTCCATCTATGACCACAACAACCGTTTCACCAGTTAGTTAGAGGGAACTGAATCACAATTCGCAACACTCCAACGCCGGATTTATCGCCGCAACTAATCGCTGGACCGTAATCCCGCATAAAAATTTGATACAGAAGATTCATGAATATTTAGGAAAATGAGTTTAAATGACTTCTGTTTTTTTACAAAATACTTCTTACACTACGCACTACAGAATTCTAAAAGTGTTCGGTCATAAACACAGTCAATTTAAAGATGTAACTTAAAAAGTGCTAATTAAGTTAAGACACCACACAAAACTTTTTAAACAGCAATTTACACACGCCGTAAGTACTTAGGTATAAAACAACACTGTTTTATAGCATCTGAACGTTTTAATACGGATGGTTCTTCTGTAAGTACCTACTCTATGATCATGTCCGTACTTTCATAGTCAACGCTCCTACGGAAATGCGATTTTCGGTATTGAATACGAAAACGAGTATTTCCACGTGAGTAACAATGACCGCAGGCGTCCTCTTTACTTCGAAATACATTTTCCAAGAGCTCGGAATGGAAGTGGCCATTCTCTTTAGAACGGAGTTGTATTTTTTTTTTTTCGAGAATCAATGATTGCCTTGTTAACGGTCGGACAGAAGATTAGAATCGATTGTGTACCCTTCAGCTTATTCTGCGTTTTCATTAGCTTTGTCAATATTTTAAAGTTTATCGATAAACAAACTGCTCGCCATTTTATGCCCAAAGTCGGGTTCAATTCGGGGCAAATATTTGTACGTTCTACAGTTTCTCCTTGCTTTCATTGTTTATTTAAGTTATTAATTAATTTAGAAGACCCAATGTTAGGGGCTTAACGTGTTTTGGTTCCTTCCTTATCGATTCAGTTGTTGCTATGCAAACGACGAAGAACGAGAGAAGCTGACAACACCTCATTAAAAAGATAACTTAGAAGACTTCTTTTTTTATCAGGTCATTACTAAAACATTCCAGCTACACATCTTGATTCGCTAACTTTTAACAAAGGAAAAATTTGGCCAAATATCCAAAAGAAACTTTCTACCCCATAGGCGCACATAATAATATAATATTCTTCCAAACTCGGGTCTCGCAGTTTGACACATAAATAAATGTCCGATTCACTGGTTCCTTTCAGAATACCATTATCCTTGAAACATACGTTCCAAATTCAAATCGTTAGCTCGATCGTTACTGACCACAGAGCATTTAAAATGAACAGAGGTCGCCTAAGATGGCCATTAAGAAAATAAGTTTGTGCTCGAAACGGCCTCATTCGGGGACTTGAATTCAGGACGCTTGTGATGTGAACTACGGTGTAATGGCGTAGCGTCATTTGACAGTTCAACAACATTCATTGCGTTATTTAGGTTGTTGAGCAGACACATTTTTCGAACATATGAAGCAATGAATTAGCAATACCTATCCTTTAAAATTATTCATACTGCGATTGAAAGTCAACTCAATCAGGGTGCTGGAAGGTTAGTCCATTCTTATCTATATCTATACATAATTATGTTAAATTAAGGTCGCTTTCGCGTCTGTCGGTATGACCGTGTTTTTTTCTAAATGACGAATGTTAATGGGGCATGTTACATTTGTCAATATTATCATGATCCTAATATCGCGATATCGCAATTATTGAGCACGATACCGTGATACGGCCTATTATACCATCAATATTACCACGGTACCGTGATATTATTGACAATGTAACTAAATGATAAATGATTTTATTTTTGTAAGTAGGTTTGTACAAACACTTTTACACGTCAATCATATTTTAAACTAGATGAGGTCGGCGTTTCCTATCTGACTAGTCTGAGAAGAAAGGCCGAAACAAACTCAGACGTCACAGTCTCTTTTAAAGTCCAGACATAATCTTGGTCAGATCATATGAAGACCATGTAGGTCGATGTCTGAGATGGTCTTTTGAGGAAAGAACCACACAGATTGAGAGGACCTGTCCAGTCAGTGCACGCATTTGTCAGAAATCGTGCAGCTCAACTCAAAACTTAAGGAGCTCAACGATCCGACGAACAATACCAAAGAAAGGACATTTGGGTAGGCCACATTAATTACTCAAACTGCCAGACCATGACAAAAACTAAGAGAACAGAGAGAAGAATAATATAAATACAATGACCCACATAGTCTTCACATTCACAATAATTAAAATAATATAATACTTTACTAAGTAAGCAAATGTCATAGTATATATAAAATTCATTAATGTCAGTGTATATAAAAAAAAAACAACAACAAAACAGAGAAAAACAAAATAAAAACATTCAATATGTAAAAAATAAAAAAAATTTGGAAGCAGCTTAATCCCAAGCCTTTTTGTCCTCGATATAATCCTTAACGGTATAAAAGGCTTTCTGGCACAACTTACGTTTAATAAATGATTTGAATTTATTAAGGCTTAGATCTTGAACTGGGCTTGGAACTTTATTATAAAAGCGTATACATTGGCATCTGAACGAGCCACCTATTTTCTTGAGCCTTGTTGTAGGTACAACAAATTTGTGTTTGTTCCTAGTATTTATATCATGGATATCACTGTATTTTTTAAACAATTTTATATTTTTATGGGCATATAAAAGATTTTCATAAATATATTGAGAAGGCACAGTCATAACATTAATCTCTTTAAATTTGTCTCTGAGCGAATGTCTCGGACTCAGTTTATAAATTGAACGAACAGCTCGCTTCTGCAAAACAAAGATAGTCTGAATATCAGCGGCATTTCCCCACAATAGAATACCGTATGACATTACACTATGAAAATAGCTAAAGTACACTAAACGGGCTGTCTCTATATCAGTTAAATTACGAATTTTTCTAACAGCGTATGCTGCGGAACTTAGCTTTTTTGACAATTTATCTATATGTGGACCCCACTGAAGCTTAGCATCCAAAGTTATGCCTAAGAATACTGTGCTGTCTTCAGGATTCAATTCTTCGCCCTTTATCAACACATTAGTTTTCACCTGCCTAACGTGAGGTAGCGTAAACTTAATGCATTTGGTTTTTTTCTCGTTTAAAAGTAAATTATTAACATTGAACCAGTGGACTACTTTAGAGATCGCGCTATTTACATCGTCAGTAACCTGCTGCTGACGTTTAAGTTTAAACAAAAGTGAAGTGTCATCTGCAAACAACACTATATCATGATTATCCTTTATGAGGTACGGCAAGTCATTTATATAAATAAGAAACAAGAAAGGACCAAGAATTGAGCCCTGTGGGACTCCCATTGTTACTATGGATCCGGGAGATCTTTTTCCATTAACGTCAACGCTCTGAATCCTCTTACTCAAGTATGAGGTAAGAAGATCCAGAGCAGTGTTCCCGATTCCGTAGTGGCGGAGTTTCCTGATTAAAGTTTCGTGAAGAACGCAATCGAATGCCTTGGACAAATCACAAAAGATGCCCAAGGCATCGCATTTGTCTTCCCATGCATTATAAATATGTCCTATAAGTTCAACACCGGCATCAGTAGTTGAACGACCCCTTGTAAAACCGAACTGTTTGCTATGTAATAGTTTGTGTTTATTAAAAAATCTTTGCATTTGATCTAAAATTAATTTCTCAAAAATTTTACTAAAGGTAGGTAGTACAGAAATAGGTCTATAATTTGTAGGGTCTGATGTACTACCTGATTTAAACAAAGGTATTATTTTACTATTTTTCATAAGGTCAGGAAACTCCCCACTGTCAATACAACTATTAAAGATAAGAGCTAGAGTAGGTGCTACAATGTCAATAATAGACTTAGCAACTTCTACAGAGTTACCCCACAGATCTGCAGTCTTTTTAACATTTAAAGTGTGAAAGGTTTTAATTATATCTCTACAGTTAATATGTTCAAAATGAAATTCCGAATCACAACCATTAACATTTTCCTTAAGCAAAGACTCAGCAACAGAAGGTGATGAGTTTAGGGATTTAGTAGTTGAAACGGGAATATCTGAAAAGAAATTTTCAAATGCCTCGGCGACTTGTGAGTCGGATTTTATTATGTTGTCATTAATAGACAGGCTGTAGTCAGTATTTCGATTACTAGATCTTCCCGCTTCACTATTAATAATAGACCAGGTCGTTTTAATTATATTATTGCTGTTTTTAATCTTTGAACCCAAATAACGTGACTTGGCCATATAACAGACTTTTTTAAATAATTTTGAATAATTTCTAACATACAAATTAAATTCATCAGTGTTAACATAAGACCTTTCATTGTACAGTTCATAGAGCCGTGTTCTACTTTTATGAATACCAATGGTAGCCCAATCACTGAAAGATGCGTTACTATTAACCGAGATACTCTTGGGTATAAAGGTAGAATCAAATTGTTTACAGTATATATTAAAAAAAGTATCATATAGATGATTAGGATCAGCATTAGTTGACAAAACTGGTAATTTATTAATGAGTTTAACTTTAAAAGCCTCCAAGCGACTTGCAGTTTTGGGGTTAACAGTGATAACCTTTTTAGCCACTTTTTTGTTTTGGTTTTGAATAGTAATCTTTTGCCCGCAATGATCAGAATCTAATAAATTTATAATTTCTTTGTGGCTTGGTATAATATCTGTGTAAATATTATCTAGGCATGTGGCACTAGTAGGTGTTATTCTTGTGGGCTCCAAAAATAGGTTTACAAGATTGTAGGACTGAAACAGACTTATAATTTTACTACAAGAACCTGAGTTTTCTAATAAATTGACATTAAAATCACCGCAAATGATAACGGACTTGTTTGAGTTACAAATCCTGTGTAACACTTCATCCATTACCTTTTCAAAGCAGTCATACAATCCTGAAGGGGGTCTGTACACGCTTAATACAACCAAGTGCTCCAATTCTATACAGGCAATTTCAACTGTACGCTCAACAGATAGGCTCACAATATCGTTACGATCTTTAAATTTGAGCTGGTTACTTACTAAAATTAAAGAGCCACCATGGATAGCATTTATTCTGCTGAACGAACTACCAACCTGGTGATTATTAAAATTGGTGACTTTTCAGCCAATGTTCTGTTATACAAAGAATATCAATACTATTAAAATTCATAAATAATTCTACTTCTAAATCTTTGTTCATAAATCCTTGAATATTTTGATGCACCAGGTTGATACTATTTACTGTTTCTAAACTTTTTATTGAGCTGTTTTTGCAATTTTGTACATTATTGCTAGAGATTGCCTCTATTGTCTTAATTTCTAATTTAAATTATTAACAATGTCATGAATTGTGACCAAATTATTAGCCGAATTATTGACAATGTCATTGCATTGCTCAAAAGAAGCAAGTTGTTTAGCATGTTGTTTAACATGCCCCAATGTGGTTTTCACGATAATTTAGAGAATTTATTCCGGAAGGTTTATGTGTATACTTCTTCTTCTTTGTCGGTGCACTCTTTAGAGGTCGTGGTCATCGCATTGCAGTTAGATTTCGGACAGCCGTAATTTGCCTCACGATACGATGCCATACTTCTTTGTTGGCTTTAACATTTGTATGCATTCGTGTAATGTAGTATGCCGCTCACTCGGATTTAACATTTTCAAGGACACTATATGGCTATTATAGCCGTCATAACAATTAAACTTCTATTGTGTCTCGTTTACCGCATCAGAACCTGTCAGTCCTGTCACATCGCGAAGGCGACCTGCCGCGTGCTCTCGTTCCTTCGACCTTTCCCTGCACTCCAAGACTTTCTATGGAATCGTTTCCCCGTCGTGACACATGCCCAAAGAATTGGAGACGGACATGTGTATAAAGAAAGGAGGCCTGTGTCCCAGCAGTTTTTTTTTTAAACGTGCCGAACTCTATAAATTTCTCCTGTATCAGCAGTGGGAACAATTTAGGCTGATTATGCTGAAAGCGCCTCTCTAGGTTCGAACTTACGACCTGTAAGTTGCGGCCGTTACCACTGAACCACCACTGCTCTGTGCAAATGGCCTTCAATTTTTTTGACACGTGTTCCTATGTAAGATGAGATGAGAATAATAATAATAATATCCCTGGACATTTCACACAGCGCCATCTAGTCCCAAGCTAAGCAACCTAATGCCTGTGTTATGGTAACAAGATGGCTGATAAATATACTACTAAACTATATACATTTTTTTTTTTGTAAATACATACATATTATAGATAGAAAAACACCCAGACTCGGAACAAATACTCGGAACAAATATTTGTAAGTCCTACATGGACTTACAAATATTTGTTCTGTGCGGGAATCGAACCCGCGACACGCAGAATACGTATACCACATTCATATTAGAAAGAAAGAAAATACATTTATTTAGCACAGACTAAAAGACACACAATACACCAGAAAGCCAATTCTCGTAATTACGAGAAGTAGCCTTCTGATGTATTGTGTGTCTCTTTTGAACGTTTTAAATTTAAAACAGCAGTTTCATCTCAGTGACAAACAAATGTCAAAATCTTGTCAAAATTATGAAAATTTTAGGTTTTTTTGACAGATTGAGACTGAGATCAGACTGTGAACGTTCTTAAAATTACGAGAATTGCCCCTCAGATGTACCTACGAACGTAAACGAGGCAAAAAGAGTATGTAAGGATTGTAGCTGGTGGTCTTCGGTGGTTTCTGCCAACCAATCTAACCTAACCTAACCTAACATTAAATTCACATCCTTACTATCGGAGAATTTCATTGTGGTTTATAACGCGGTACGTAAACTAGAGTTTTGCGGTAAAGACACACATCAGATAAAAACAAAAAAATAAAGATCAAATAAAACGTGTAAAGTCCGATGTAAGAAATTAGCAGGAAAGTGTGCCTCACGAATAGCTTAAACTATAAATTATAAAGAAATCTCGAAGTTCTGTCAGGTTGTAACAACCGTGCGAAGCAAGGGCGGGTCGCTAGTTCAAAATAAAGGGTAAAGTGACATCTCTGTCCTTTTCAATTCTCTGTGGTACTGACCCACATAAAGTTACGAATAGAAAATGAACTGTATTGAAAATTAAAATACTTTTGTAAAGTACTTTTGCATTAGGTATTGTGGGGACCGCACCCGAGTTTTTACTTCGCGTTATTTTTATTTGGAACCTCGGTCGTTTAATTAATTTATGCTACATTGTTGCGTGCGCCACTGGCTCTATTTGTGGAGTCTCCTAAACTAATTTACGTATACAACTTTCCCGATTGCACTTGTTTTTGTTGGAACTGTACCTAGTCGCGTATATAATTAACAAACATAACATTGTATTTCCCGAAGGAGTATGCAGGGGGATAGTACACCTACATTTAGCAAATTATGTCTAAGTCCGTAATAGGCGGCGAAACTATTGCGACCAAACGGACAAAATCCGGATTCCGGAGTTGCTGCCGAGTAGTTCCCTAGGGAAAAAACCAATTACACTTTTCTTGACCGCAATACCTAATCCAAGACCCCACCCTCGTTAGTATTTCTATAAAATAGAATGAAGTATTTAAATTATATCCTGTACTCTATGTTAGTTTTCTATGTTTTGACGGCACGTTTGGCGCAGTGGTTAAGCGATTGACTGCTACGCTGCGTGTCGCGGCTTCGATTCCCGCACGGAACAAATATTTGTATGACCTACAAGTAGTTGTTCCGGGTCTGGATGTTTGTGTATGTGAGTTTAAATGTTTGTAAACGCA
The DNA here is from genome assembly GCA_945859715.1 of Apamea sordens. Lineage (NCBI taxonomy): Eukaryota > Metazoa > Arthropoda > Insecta > Lepidoptera > Noctuidae > Apamea > Apamea sordens. The sequence goes on from OX243994.1 coordinate 6,082,063, forward strand.
CCCACGATACAGGAGAAATTCCTAGAGCGGGGCAACGTTTTTTATTTAAAAAAAAAGTTGGTATACTTTGCACCAACTCTGAACGGCGGGGTAATTGCATAACACACTAACAACAGAAATAGCTTTCATTTTCACAGTTCAACTACATTCATTGCGTTATTTGCGTAGTTGAGCAGATATTTTTTTCGAATATATGAAGTAATGGATTAGCAATATACTTCAAAATGATTCAGATTGTTATTGATAGTGTGTTACGCAGTTAGGTGCTGATTATAGTAAGTGTTATTGCGACTTACCTTCTCGATAGGTTGCAGTGTAAATTGATGGAAAAAAAACACGTGGCTTTGAGTTACAGTGTTACTAGTCGGTAATTTTTTTCCCAATGGGTAACAGTGTAACACAAAATGGTGTAACTCAACGGGAACAAAGGGAATTTCTCAGTGGCAACCCGGAGTCTGAATTTTTTTTTTTATATTTTTTTTTTAAACGTTATCCCACACTAGGAATTTCTCCTGTGTCGTGAGTGCGTTTATAAACATTTAAACTCACATACACAAAAAGCCAGACCCGGAACAACTACTTGTAGGCTATACAAATATTTGTTCCGTGCGGGAATCGAACCCGCGACAAGCAGCGCAGCAGTCAATCGCTTAACCACTGCGCCAACCGTGCCGTCAAAACATAGAGAACTGACATAGAGCGACGGACGACCCTCTAACGATTTATGTTTGACCGGGACAGTTATATAGCAGTTACAGTAATATTTGGAGTTAAATCGGCAATACAGCAAGCCTAAAGTATACAGTCCACTTTTATTTATCCCAAACGAGCAAATCGAACAATGTGGGTGTACCACAGAAATCTTAATATATTAGGATTTCTGTGGGGTGTACTAAAAGTATACCTCTGCTCAATCTTTCTGGAAAATCAGGCGTGATTATGTAATAATGATTATAATTAACGAGCGCAGGATGACAACGTCAATTTCTTTATCAAGGTCAAAGCAGTCAAGTTTAACCCGATAAACTGACGTCTTATCATCAACACTTGAACGTTTTTGGTAATATAATACAAATGCATGGTTGATTGTTGAACGTCGGTGAACATTTTGCGCCCACCTTAAGTAACTCAAACTGAAAACATTTATTTCAATTAAACTTTTTACAGGCACTTTTGAATTATCAGAAAAAGTTAGTCAGAAAGTTGAAGATAGTTGCCCATTCCAAAACGTAGATCTCTATAGAGAAGAACGGGCCAGAAACTCCAAGAACACTCTTTTAAATCAAGATATTATCATTATATATTAAAATATATTAAAATTCCGGGTACTGCTCCTGCTGCTTCTACATGTGACAACAAAGTAAAAAATTAATAATTAAGAAACAATTCATAATTTATGTTAAAAAAAATAAGCCCTGGCAGTTAGGAGATTACCAGGATAACAGGACCCTAAGGACCAGAGCAGGCAGAAGAACATGTTAAGTAAATACGGAGTCCAATCTTTCACTTATCGACTGAAGTCGTGACCTCCTTATAACTGCGAGTATTAAAAATTCAATAACTTGATTAAAATAATGGTCTTCAGAAGTAATCATTTAAATGTTTATACACCGATCAATCTTGAATTCTAATCTACTAAAGCGAAGAAGTCATAAAAGTCAATTATAGCCATTAATAAGGCCAACAGGCCATGTGGCTATAAAATAGTCCACAAAGAACTAACATACGTACCTACCTAATACTAATTATTATAATAGCAAAGGATTTCTTCCAACCAACAACGCCTCGTATTGTTAGTGGCAATTTGCCCAATGACCTAGCTATATTTCTGCATTAGCATCCCGTCAAACTTACTCGCTAGGCGCTGACTGAGCATCTTCGTAAGACCTCGACTACCTAATCATTATCAAGTCTTGGAGTCATACGGTTTCTGAATTGATAAATGATTTCACGCACACGTACACACCTCATACACAGCACGATATAATTTAAGAATAAATTATATTTTTTTATACTTTTCATTTCTGTTATTGTATTTTATTTTGTTTTTACTTCTTTTAAAATTGTATTTTGTAGCACACAGGTTTGTCTATTCTTATGTTGACATTAGTACCTAAGCCAAATAAAATGGGAGAGGGCCCTGACACCTGACATACAGGTACAGTCACGAGCACCAATATGTCAACACTTGGCAACTTTCAATTGCGATTTTTTCGTGAAATAACGAATGCAACGTTGAAATACGACACATTACATAAACGTATGGTTCGACAATGCTATGTTCGTAACAACATAAAATTTCATTAAAAAATAAAGGAGTAAATCGCTTTTGAATAAGGCCGAGTTTATACATACTTTTGCTCATGACTTACCTACACCGAGTTCAGCCGGTCGATTCTGTAAAAATCTCACCGTGAAAACTCAAGTGAAGTGAGCTTGATGTGAGTTGTCAGTAGTATCAATGCCTAGCATTATTTGGAATGACAGCTCACTCCACGCTCACTTCACCTAAGTTTTCACGCTGAGATGGTTACAGAATCGCACTGCAGGAGTCAGAGGCTTCAAACATGTTTCTGTAAACTATTACATTATTTGTGTAAGTAGGTTTGTACGAACACATTTACACGTCAATCATATTTTTTTAACTAATGAGGTCAGCGTATCCTCGAAATATCTGTCAACTTAATATGTATAAGAATGTAATTTGTAGAGATAAATAAACATTATTTTATTTTATTTTTATTTATTTTTTTATCCTATCTTATTACTCTGAGAAGAATGGCCGAAACAAACTCAGAGGTCATAGTCTCTTCTAATGTCTAGACGTAATCTCTTGAGAATTTTATGTTCTACAAATATTACGTATCATCACGGCTGTATTAAACGAAGGGTTAGGCAGAGATGTATTTATAGTGCATCCAGATTTCGCCAGTTATGTTTAAGTACCATTTAGGACTTCTAGATGACCATCCAATTGACATCAACCGACCACAGATCACAAATTAAATTAAAATACTACTGTGAAATTCCAGATGGAAAACCCCTGTAACACTTTGGCCCGACCCGGGAATCGAAACCAGGACCAAGCCAGGCCCAGCAGTAGCGCTTGCGACCACTAGACCAACGAGAGTTTGATGTTCTACAATAATATTATTTGAATATAACTTCATATTATTTTGGCAGGCTTTATATCTATGTATTCACGACTGCTTGAGTTATGAATTCAAGTTCATAACTCTCAAGAATGAATGAATAATGAAATCAAGATCATAAATATTAAAAACCAAGCATTTTTTTGGCATAAGTAGCTGGTTATGAAGGTTTTATTCTCGTAATTTATTGGTTTTGATAAAGAAAATACTGTAACTGTAAGTAATGGTCGACGTAAAAACACCAGCAATACATTAATTAAATGGTTTTGTTTATAAGAATAGATATATTTTAATATAAACAAAAATACAATAATATAAGGACAAAAACAACACGTAGGCCTAGTAAAATAAATAAAAAAAAAAAAAAAAAAACGTTACGTTTTATTAATAAATTAATTAATTAATAAATTTATGTTACGTTTTTTCTCTGCTTTCTCGATCCACAAAATATACTTGAAATATGCAGGATATAGGTGGACCGACGACCTTGTGACATTGCTTCATAAGAACGAAAAATTGGTCTGCTCAACACGTAAATAACGCAATGAATGTTGTCGAACTGTCAAAATGAAACCGATTCCACCATATTCTTCCATCTTTTTTTGTGCTGTGCCTTCTACGTCCAATTGGTTAGGAACGAGTCCAAATCGTCAAGCCAGTGTTTCTTAGGCCTGCGTCGGTGACGACGCCCGTCTTCAGGCACCCACGGTGTGATGACTTTGGCCCATCTATCGAGATGCATCCTATACAAGCAATATACAGGGTTATTTGTAAAACACCAACAACGTCTTAAGAGGTCATTGTACTCATCATTATGAACAACTTTTACTATAGGACCAAACCTGCTCCTAAAAAAAAAAAAAAATCAGCTGCTCCCTATATTTTGACGAGTTATGCGAGTTATACGATTTTTTTTTTGCGATTTTAGTTTTGGTCCCATAGTAAAAGTTGTTCATAATGATGAGTACAATGACCTCTTAAGAGGTTGCTGGTGTTTTAAAAATAACCCTGTGTATCCATGTGGTGCCAAAATACAAACCTAATAGAATGAGGTACTTACTAAGAACTAGAGCATGCTCCAACATTGATCTCTGTTCAAATCTAACAGATTAGTATGAAATCCGACGGACTTGAGTCGAGCTTACTGCATGCAGGGTCAAATTAAATTAGGTAGCGAAACTCGAGACACGCGATGAATTTGGATATCTATAGACAAACCTAGTTAAACAAAAAAATGGTTTTTGATGTTTTTTTAGATTAATGGCCGCTGATAGTGTTGTTACTTGAAGTATGATACTGACAACAGTTTTTTTTTTTTTTTGTTATCGTGTGTGGATATCTGTACCCGTCTTTGAAGTTGGCACACAAAAACTGATTTTTTAACCAGATATGAATAACAACAATTCGGCCGCTGACCCCAAAAAAAATCATCAATTATTTTTTTTATCATATCGATACCCATTACGTCTGCGGAGTTTCCTTAGCTAATTTATTTTGACCCTGTATAGAATATAATTGAGTTAGAGTGCAGTGTATTGTTGTACAATATAGGTCCAGGCATGAGCAGAGTCATGTTTTAAAACCTGACACTACGGGCAACATCATTCATAAAAATTATGCTAATATCAGTCATAAATTTTCCAAATAGCCATTGTTATTTATAATAAGTATCCAGACAATAAAATGCATTTGTTGATGGGCTAATCCGGACTAATTTAAGCGTACACAATCCAGACTACAGCCAGCGCTAACGAACCACGATTGTTACAATAATGGCCGACACGGCCCATATATTTCACTTTCAATGTAAGCAAATACGCCAACATTTTATCCTGTTTAAAAATGTTTTTGATTTAATTGTCCGTAAAAGCAAAAAGGCAATTTCAAAGGGGATCCAGCAACGCGCGTCAAGTGAACTCCGTTAGGCTCTGAGAAATTTATTGCGATCACAAATAATCTTTCGCTCAGTTTTCTTTTTAGAGCATTCTTTTTAAAATCTTACACAAGACAAGTTCGTACGCAGGCTCTTTGCATGTTTTTTACGACAGACATAAATTACAATTATTTAGCTACAAACCTAAATAAACGTGAATAACTGGGGGCCTATTTATTTTGTTTGACGTATGAGTATGTTGTCATAACATTCACAACAATAGATGGATGGAATCTGAATAAGTAGGTACAACAAAATTGATTTCGTCGTTTAGATGACATAACTTTGAATGTACTACCTATTGTTGATGTTCTATTTTGAACTGTGTTGTAGATCGGTGTTATGGAAATGTAGACCATTCTAAATATATATATGTGGGAGTTTTAATAAAGTAGCATGTTGTCTGAATGCAGCTTTATCTACTGTTCTCATCTGTGTGGTCTGTAGTTATCTCAATAAACATAAAAAACAGGAGTGAGCTCTAAATTTTGAAAAGAGATGACCGATCCAGATGATGTAACGAGCTAAGAAGTGTATTTTTTTTATTTTTATTAAAAGAAGTTGGTTTAATTTCGGTCTGCAGCCCTACATTTATAACTACACACATAATATGTATTTATACTTACAAGTTTAGGGAAAAGTGATATTTAATCACGAATTCTGGTGAATTTTCAAAAATACATAAAAAATAGATTTTCTCGAATCACATGAATTTTCGCCTCGGCATTATGGGGTGATTAATTGTGGGGTCCACTGTCAGTATTAGTAGTAATACGTCGAGCGAGTTACCAGTCACCCTGTATTTATTATGTATAGGTAAATGTAATGTAATGTATATTGTGATGTTCGTAGTGTTGTATTTAATCAAATGAGATTAAATTCAACGAGACAAACATCATAGAACTTGGTTGTACTTGACTGTGACCTTCAGGAACCTATCTTTAATTTGTGTAATTTTGGACACGAAGTTATTCGCCTACACAATACCTAAGTACACTGCCACTGACTTTGTTAGAGAAAATAGAACGATCTTTAGTACAATTTTATGTTTCGGTCTACATCTAGAAATTCTGTGCAAAGCCTAATAAACTTAAGGGGAATGTGCTAAGGTAGCCTGCCAAATTCAAATTTATTTACGTTTGTTGCAATTTGCAGGTCAGTGTCAGATTGTATGTTGATTAAAATATGGTTGGCGATCGTAAAAAAAACATATACTTATACTATCTTCAAAATTATAATCATTAGAATCAGCAATACAACTCCTTGAGTTAGAATTGGCCTCAAATGTCATGATTTCACGAAATAGTCATTCAATAGAGTAATATGAACTTGAAGAGTTGGATTAGTGATTTTTATTTTTATACTCTACCTGGTCGGAAAGTAGATTATTCATTTTAAAAAATGAGGCAGAAAGTAAGTCGTTACTGTTGTGTACAGTTTCGGTAGAAAAGGTGTATGAAAATCTAACGTGTCAACAGCAACGTGCAACAACTGTTTTTTTTAAGGGTATTTCAGTAGCTAACCTAATTAAATAATATAGATGTATGAACCAAATGACAAAAAGTTTTTCTCACCAAGCGCAAAATGAAACTGGCCACATCTTTGCTGATCATTCAAATCAATATTAATCTTCCTGGAAAAAGTATTACATTGAGTTTTAATAACTGTAACAATTTTAACATAAACTTCACTACAAAAAAATGTCGTAAATTTTCCTCGTGCGTATAGTATAAAGCACTATGTATCACTCGGAAGAAAGTGCGACTCCCAACTGGCATTAAGGCCCTCGGCTAAGCATCGGGCCTCAAACTACACCCTCGTTAGTAACCTGCCATTTTCTCCCCTCGGTGAACAATGTACTATTTGCGGCCGCAAATCATATTTGGATCAACTTACAACCTGAACGCCAATTCTCGTAATTCAAACCGTTCAAAATCGACGCGGCTGACGAGCTGGCCAGAAGGGCATCAAGCACGCCAGTCTACGGACCGGAACCAGTCGTGCCCATCCCCTTCAATCAGCTACGCAGGTGGCTACAGATGCACACCCACACACAAGCAGAGAACTGGTGGTCCTCGTCACCGGGCTGTAGGCAGTCCAAGGAAGCCATGCCATCATTAGATGGCAAGCTAACCAAAAGACTGCTACGTCTGGACAGGAAAGGCCTCCGCCTGGTGACGGGGACCATCACGGGACACTGCTCACTGAACAAACACTTCCATACGATAGGCATAACGGACAGCCCCCTGTGCAGAACCTGCATGGAGGCTGATGAAACCGTTGCGCATGTGCTCTTTGAGTGCACAGGCGTCACCCAGATTAGATCAAGAACCCTCGGGACACCCGGATCCTACACAGACGTTCTCGACAGACCAGGGGACCTAATAAGCTTCTGGAGGGAGGTGGGCTGGTTGGAATAACCACCGACGACCACCATGGCTCACGCACAATGGTCCACCTGAAGGACTAAGTGCGGAAACCAAACCCATAACATAGAACCGTTCAAAATCTAGTCGCAGTCTCTTCTCAGCGACAAAAAAATGTCAAAAACATGTCAAAATGTAAGGAAATTAGAAGTATTTATTGACAGATTGAGACTGAGTTGACTGTGAATGGTCTTAAAATTACGAGAATCGCCCCTCTGATACTGCCCTGCAAATTTCAAATAATAATAATATCCCTGGACATTTCACACAGCGCCATCTAGTCCCAAGCTAAGCAACCTAATGCTTGTGTTATGGTAACAAGATGGCTGATAAACTACTTATATACATTTTTTTTTTGTAAATACATTCATATTATAGATAGAAAATCACCCAGACTCAGAACAAATACATGTAGGACTTACAAATATTTGTTCTGTGCGGGAATCGAACCCGCGACACGCAGCGCAGCAGTCCGATCGCTCAGCCACTGCGCTAACCGTGTTGTCAACTGCGCTAACCGTGTTGTCAACACTTTTTTTTTACTTAAACAACGTAAGAAAATTTGAACTTCGCGGTCTAACCTGATGTTATCGCCTTAAACCATCAATGTTTATTACCAATACTGCAGTCTATAAAATAAAAGCAATTTAGTAGAATATGTTCCAATTTTCAACGTACACGCTTTGTGCTATCAACATGTTTGATAGCACAAAGCGTTTATACGGTTTAGAACATAGGTAACAGCGCTTCGCAAGTTAATCTTCAAGAGGAAAATAAACTGTCAATATACCATGGTATAATAATATAACTCCGCCTGGTACTCTCTTCCGAGACTCGGGAACCACGTGACTGACACAAGCCTACATCATCATGCTGTTTACGCTATCCTGTGTTGCCAATAGTGTAAACTGAATTACCCGAACGTCTGAAATTTATTTCGTGAATCGGAAGATATTTTTAACGAATAATTAAATATGACGCGTTGTTGTAAAATTTAGGATAAAAAACATATAAATGAAAATTATAAAGAAATATTTTAACTAATTAATCATAGATATAATGTACCCATGTAACATGTTATGTTGAAATAAAGTGGCAATGTTATTGTGACGTAGGCTTGTGTCACTCTGGGAAGAGAAGACCATGTTTTATTAGACTATGCATTATACCTATAGTAGAGACGTTCCGCCTGGTTGTTGACTCATTATTTTTCGTTTAATCGAGGCCTTTGATCTGCAGTGCAGCCTATAATGTTCCCACTGCTGAGATACAGCCCTCCTCTTTTTGAGAGGGCCATAATCCACCATGCGGGCCTAGTGCGGGTTGGTAGGGACAGTAATAGGCTGGTATTGATGTTAAATGATTAACTATGAAATAAATACTTAAATAATTACTCCCAGAAATGCACGAACATTACATTGAAACATTGAACAAGAAACAAATTAAAAAATGGCTTAAACTTAGTGATTCAGAGTACAAAAGACCTGACCTCTAAACTAGGTAGGTATTATATAAATATTATTATTAAATGATTAGCCAACTAATTTAGGTTGACCCGAATTAGTGACAATGATATGAAAGTGCTCCCTATAACTATAGCTGAATCCTGAAACCCCTAATTTAAAAGAAAACAGTCTAACGGGAAATAGATAAAAACAACATTCTAATGAAATACGTATATCTCTTAAATGCATTTAATTACAAAAGAGGTAACTATTTAAAGTATTTTTCATTAAGTACCACAGTACTTAATGAAAAATACTTTAAATAGTAATCGTATTGAATTGTAAGGTATTCCGCATCACAATGCGGAATACCTTACAATTCAATACGATTACAAGTCTTATTATTTTCATGATACGCTCTAAATTCGGCCAACGCGTCCAGGACAACTTTAGAAAATACATCAGGAGCCTCTAGAGCGAAGAAGTGACCATAAGTATCAAGTGGTATGGCACAAAGTAGGTTCGGGAATTTCAACTTGAGCATGGCTGGCGACATGTAGATTAGCTCATCTTTGGCGTGTACGGTGCACGTTGGTACTGACGTGGGGATTCTGAAAAGAGAAAAATGATGTTAGCAACTTTGACTTAACATTGAAAATAAGCATTTTTAGCGTTCCGTCCCCAAAGGGTGCCAACGGAACCCTATCACTAAGCCTCCGCAAACTGTTCGTCCGTCTGTCTGCCAGTGGGCTGTACCTCATAAACCGTAATAGGTAGGCAGTTAAAACTTTCACACAGTGTGTATTTCTATAGCCGCTATAACAACAAATAATAAAAATAAAATAAAGTTAATAAAAATTAAAGGCATAAAACCCCGAAAAAAAAAACGTTAATAAAAATTATTTACCGTACAAAAACCGTGTTTTTTTCGGGGTTTTTTGTTCTCACACTTGGCCGTTTTTTTTTAAATGATACAATTCTTCTATTTCATGAAAACCAATTGTTTTTATTTATGGTCATGCTTACACAATGTGTAGGTATCTCAAGCACATTGTTTTAGTGTGCGCTCGGTTAATAAAATAAATTTATTTATTTATCCGCACACTGGAACGCCATACAGCAATTATACAAACGGAGCAAAAAGTGTGGAACTAACCGAGCGCAAATATAATCTAGCATTATAATGCTAAATAAAATATATTACTATATTAAAATATAATCTAGCAGCTTGTGATGCTAGATTATACTTTAGCGCTCAGTTACCAGTCAGTTTCGACTGTATGTTATTTGTACACGCCATAACAACACAGAGGGCCAAACAGGCTACACAAGGTTGGAGTACTCCTGTATTGGAAGATTTTCTACTCATATGTATACGTTTTGATTAATACGAACTACACTCTGACTACTCCTTAGTCTTGGTCACAATATTTACCAGTCGGCAAGGTTGGAAATAACCCGCACCGGGCCCGCGTGTTAGATTACTGCCCACTCCCTTTCGATGAAAGGAGGTCTGTGTCCCAGCAGTGGGAATATTATAAACTGATTATGGTAATGAAGCTGACTGCTTATAGCTCCTAGCGTAGGTACAGCCACCAAAGGAGATAAGTAAGCAGGGTCGTCGGATATAGTTGAAGTTTAATAAGAAACCGATGGATGTTTTCGAATAAAATTTAATTTAATTAATAGAAAACAAACAGGGCCCGTATTCCCGTTATTTAAAACGTTCAAAATCTAGTCGCAGTCTCATCTCGGCGACAAACAAATGTCAAAAACTTGTCAAAATGTAGGGAAATTAGACGTATTTTTGACAGATTGAGACTGAGATCAGACTGTGAACGGTCTTAAAATTACGAGAATTGCCACTCAGACTGTGAACGTTCTTAAAATTACGAGAATTACCCCTCTGTTCATTTACCAAATTAAATTTCATTAGAAAACATAAATCGGTTACTTACTAAACTTCAACTATATCTGACGAGCCTGGTTACTTATCTCCTTTGGTGACTGTACATAGGTAACATTTGTCATTATTATCATTAGCCTGTGTTGTCCCACTGCAGGGTTTCCCTGCAGTGGGACCCTTCCCTGGAGTGGCTTCCCTTCCCTTTTTCCACTTTTCCCGGTCTAGTGCGATTGCGGGCCAATCCTTCCGGACTTCAACTCATCCCGCCATCTCTTTCTGGACCTGCCGCGTAGTCGTTTACTGCTATTTACGGTGGCCTGACAAAACTAAATATACGCTAGCATATTATACTTACGAGCCAATTCCCATTCCAAAAGTCCTCTTGTTAATGGACTCTGCATAAATTCTGATAGCCGTTGTGAATTTATTTTCGGTCCAGTAGTACATGACGTTGTCAATAAGCGTCTCGGGTGTGTATAAGTCGTGTAGACCTCCATCAGCCCTGAATTTGTTCGATTTTCTGGTTCCACCAGAAACTCCCTGCATCAGCCAGGAGAATAGACCCATTGGAGAGTCGGACATGGCAATACCTTAAAGTAGTTCATATTCAAACTCAAATCATTTATTTCAATTAAACCATTTACAGGCACTTTTGAATTGTCAAAATTAAATAGTCGGTCAGTTAGTCAGAAAGTTGAAGCTAGTTGCCCATTCCAAAGCGTAGATCTCTATGGAGAAGAACGGGCAAGAAACTCCACGGACACTCTTTTAAATCAAGATATTTTTACAAAATCCTGGGTAAATTATTCTTATTGCTTCTATATGTGAGAACAATGTAAAAAACAAATTAAAATATAAAATTAAAAATAAGCCATATTGTATTCATACTATAGTATTCATACTTGTTTTTATGTTTGCATAATACAAGGTTGCATGGACACTGACGCTCAACCTTTTACCATAATAAACTCAATACAATTGATTCTGAACCTGCGTTAAAAAATTTCGTAAGTTATTTAGAAAAAAAAAAAATCTGTTCATTTCGACCGCGTAGATATTGCACTTTTCTATGAAACAACAGTTTTTTTTATAACCTATGAAAAATGTCTACGCTAGAATCATGTGCTAAATGAATAGTTACAGTTTGCGCTCCGATGTCATGCCACCCTGTATATGTATAATCCTACTTCCTACTAATATTATAAACGTGAAAGTTTGTATGGATGGATGGATGTTTGTTACTCTTTCACCCAAAAACTACTAAAATACTACTAAATTACATCCAAATCCGTTTATAAATAATAATAAGAATAAACAATTTTTATTATTATTATTATTTATAAACGGATTTGGATTGAATTTGGCACACAAGTGGTTTATAACCAGGATTAACGTATAGGATACTTTTATCTCGATATTACTACGGGATCGAAACTTATACGGGTGAAACCGCGGGGCGCAGCTAGTGATTTATAAAGCTCGGGGATCGAAAACACTTGAACATAAGAAATTCACAAAAATTATTTGGTGTACTTACCAAATAATATTTGTTTGTTTATGTGACCACAGCGCTTTCTTATTTTTTCACTTTCACATTGTACTTACTATACAAGTGAAAATATTATACAAGACATTCACGTTGAGAAATTCGTATTTTAGCACTTGTAAACACAGCCGGGAGCAATGATGGCCCAGTGGCAACGGCTGTAACTTACGAGTTGCAGGTTCTAAACCAGACAGGCGCTTTTCTTTGTACAGACGCCAGCACATCAAGCTACTACAATTTGTCAAAAATTTTCAATAGATTTTCAACTTTATCACTAAAGCATTAAGGTTCAAGGTTGATTGATAAAATTTTACAATTTCGGGTAGCTTGACCTGCTGGCGTCTGTACAAATTATTTCATAAAATATCATAAAATAAAAAATATATGCAAAACTTACCAATTGTATCAGGTTTAGTAGCTTGCATGTGCAAGTACCCAGTTTCTTCCGTCATTCCTAAAAGGACTCTTAGGATTGGGTACATCCTCTCAGCCAGAGCTGGACCTACGACTAATGATTGTAACGATGGGTTGATGTTACCAACCACATAGGTTATTAATGGACCAGGAGCGAGAGTAACCGGGAAGTTTGTGTGATAGCCTAGGATTTCCTGAAAGAAAAATGTGTCAAAATGTATCGTATAGAACGTCTTATCTAAAAAAAAAATTTTTCCGACGCCTGTTACGTTAGATAAAGTCTTCCTTTTCAGTCTTGAAATAAATATATACATTCAAATACATGTGACATCTACCAATTCGCACTGGGCCAGCTTGGTGGATTACGGCCTACTCCCTCTCGCTGAGTGGAGGCCTGTGTCCCAGCAGGGCAAATATTATAGGCTGCACCCTAATTGCGTAACACACAATCAATCGTAATCGGTTTCATTTTGACAGTTCAACAACATTCATTGCGTTATTTACGTGTTGAGAAGACAAATTTTTCGAACTTATGAAGCAATCGATTAGCAATTTGCTTCAAAATTCTGATTCCGATTGATTGTGTGTTACGCAATTAGGGTGCTGATTATTATAATCGAAATTAGTTATGCTCTTTATCAATCAAAGAAATGACGATCAAAAGAACAAGAGTAGTACATTTTCAGTAGTGCATTTATACTTAACCTTATACAGGGACACCTATTATAAATTATTATTCTGTAACATACCATATGCATCGCTATTGGTTGCCTAATAAAAATAAATAAAATATTCATAAAAGAGCAACCATGGAGTCTTTGTATGTTCTTTTCCACGAATTTACGCTTTGGATTGAGCAACTGATGTACGTTCTGACTTCTGACAAATCGGTGGTTATTCCGTTTATCCACCCTAAAACAGCCACTCTAAGGTGGATACTCGGAAACGCGTATACAGATGAATACGCGTTTCCGAGTATCCTTGCCAGTCAGAGCGGATAATCGGTAATCGTATTATTTTTCTTCCGATTTTCTCTCATGGATACCCCCAACTTGTTTTTTTTTTGTGTGTTTATGGCCTTTTTTTATGCGTCATGTTTGCCGCAAATAAATGCTATTTCTTTCTTTTTTTTTTCTTTATATGTAGACTTTTATAGAAACATCATGATAGAAATTCGTCTCTTTTAATTTAAGTTACTTAGTAGACATTGGCATACCATACATTTTACGCTTATAACGTCTTAAAGAGCGAACCAATGGTTTTTAAAGCAGGCAGTGTGACATATTCGTGTATTCCTCATGTCGCACTGTGTGGAGAACCCCTGCGAAGGGTGGACAAATTTAAGTATCTGGGCCACTGCGTCACTGAAGATTTGAAAGACAATTGTGACATTGAAAGGGAACGCAGGTCGCTGGCTGTCTGTTGTAACATGCTGGCGCTCAGGTTTGCGCGATATACGAAACCAGTTAAAGTTACGCTATTCAAAGCTTACTGTCAGTCCTTCTACACGTGGAGCCTGTAGGTCAACTTCACTCAGCGGGCATACAGCGACCTACGCGTTCAATATAATAATGCACTTAGAGTACTGTTGCGGCTGCCGTGGCGTTGTAGTGCGTCAGGGATGTTTGCGGATAATAATATTAATGGTTTTGCCGCCATTATAAGGAGTAGATCCCTGATGACGCGTGTTCGCGGCGGCACCAACAGTATTCTCAGTGTGTTCGCAGATCGGTGGGATTCCTCGATGTTGCGGAGGTGGATGCAGTTCCCCGCTGAATTCTCATTATATGTACATATGTGTGTAGCGGTATCTACAACGCCATATGCGAACAACGCGTCATACTGACGTCACGCAAATCCTGCATCTCCCAAGCAGAGTTTACCGCGCAGTTAAGCATAGATACAATTTCCCAACATCAATCGTTGGGCAAATGCCCGCCAGACACAACACCCGTCTGGTCGGAGGATCCTCCCTTTTCTATGGAGGTTGAGTGAGCTTTACACCCTGTTCCCTCATGCCTCCAAATGTGTCTGCAACCTACTAATAGTAGAAGTTAAGTAAAATTGTTACTAACCCTATGGAATCCTGTCTGAAATAAAAGTTTTCTATTCTATACATCTGTTGCAGCAAACTAAACTTTGCTGCAACAGATGTATAGGTAGAATAGAAAACTTTTCGAAGTTAATCTAAAACGATTTGAAATTTACATGAAAAGACACGCATTTGTCCAGGATACACAATTACGCTTACTCAATAGTGTCTTGTTCATTTCCTGGATATATTGCAGAATTTATAAATTACATATTAACCGTCTGAATAAAAACAAAAAAACAATTAAAAAGTCATTATGTCTCGCGTGGATCCACGTTCCGGCGCGGCGTGGGTACGAAGGGTTAATATTATTTAAAATCAGGACGTTTAATTTGATTTATATGCAATACGTAATGTGATTTTTGTTAGTGTGTGGTTAATAAAAATGAATACTTAAATAATTTATTAAAGTGTATGTTTATATTTACTGTTGTACTGTTGATGACTGTACTTGAGATGAAAAGTCGAAAACGCGCGTTCATATATCCACTCCAGACGGGGTGAAAAGTCAGAAGTGAATTTCAACTATCCACCCCGTCTGGAGTGGATATATGAACACGCGTTTTCGATTATCCACCTAAGCTGGCTGTTTTAAGCTAGTTGACGGAATAACCCCAAACTGGCGAACTTCACGACGGTCCAAAAGTGCGTGTCAACAATGATTATATTTTTTATTGGAACGAAGTCCCTTACCGCGCGTTGCGAAAGGGGGCTAGACGGAAAAAATTAAGACCAAAAGTTGGAACGACACTTTTTGCTATAGTCGTAAACCGTGCGGCGTGCGCGTGTTTCTCTGTCTGTCTCTCTCTCTCTCTCTCTTATAGAAAGCAAGCCAGTTATACTTCGTTCCATCCGGGTGTCCCTTGACACCTCTCAAGTTTTTCTATGAATATAAGTAATCCTTACCTCAGGATAGAAAGTGACCATATTGTTAGCTATTAAACTACCGAAGTCTCCTCCTTGCACATAGAATTTTTTGAATCCTAGTCTTTGCATGAGGTTTCGTAACACTGCTGCCATTTCTATTTCTCCCAAACCTGGCCGAGTTGTTCCCTGCAAAAGGACAAGGCAAAAAATTATTAAGATATCTCAATTTGGACCAAATATGAGTTAAAAAAGGAAGTAACTTATAGATTTTAGACATATTGGCTATTCGGCATTTTTTGCGATGTCGTTAGGTACCATCGGGGACACTTGCGGTTCACCACTTTTCAACATTATTACTTGCAACTGTCCGCGTTTGTACGGTATCTAAGCATCATCATTCGGTTCTCTAGTATAAGATTGTCATTTATTGATAGCATTACGAGATATTTATGAACCACTTTTTCTATAAATATCTCGTGTATCGTTGAAATATATTTAAACAGTTCTAAAAGCGTCTTCAATAAATAATGATTTGGATTATTTCGTGCCGCCAATTGTCAACGGAGTAGTGATGGCCCAGTTGTATCGTGCCCCCTTTCACCGGCTTCGATGGTCCTAGTTTTTCATCTGTGACTTCAAGTGACAGCTATGTGACCAGAACCCAGCTATGCATAAATATGTAAGCTGTCACGCCCTTTATGCCTGGAGGCTTTTATTTAGGTAGTAAGTTTTTATTTACATTTTAATTAATTATTTTTCAGCTTGAGTACGTATAGTTTTTATTATAATTATTTGTTGGTATATTGGCGTGGCTAGCTGACATATTGCAAGAAATTTAGTTTTATGTTATGTGCCTTGTAATGTTAATTACTTAACGCCTAGTATTGTATAGTATCAAGTTTTTTATAACTGAACAGACAGCTGTGCTGCTGGGGAGTTTGTTGCGCCACTTCTTCTTCCCAGCGATTGCACTAGGAAGTGGTGAAGGGCGGGCGTTTTTGGGGGACTGTCTTTTGTAATTTTGACGTTCGAAAAGTGCTGATTCTCAGCCTAATTTGAATAAATGAGTTTCGATTTTGATTTTATCTGACTCGACTTACGAGTTTTCGTGAGTACGAACCCTGACAGGCACTTCACATTGTGTCTTTAATTTCTTTGTGTCATCACTACTGTTGTCAAACGGTGAAGGAAAACATCGTAAGGAATCCAGCATAACCAAAAATCCGAAGACATGTGACATCTACCAACCCGCACTGAGCCCGCAAGATGGATTATGGCCCACTTCCTCTCACAGAGAGGAGGCCTGTATCCTAGCAGTGGAAAAATTATAGGCTGATTATTCTTATGCAATTGTGAACAGTAGTCTGTTAAATACAGGGTGGCAGGGACGTCAACGCTCAAACTGTAACCATGGATTCAGAACATGAGTTTAGACCCCATAGCGTCGAAATTTTTCGTCAGTTATCAAAAAAAAAAATCATTTGTTTATTTAGTATTTTGTTTAATCCTAAAACCCCCTCTTATCATAAAGAACGTTTCAAGTTCCTTCATGATATACATAATAGATATCTGAGGTCATCGGAAAACCTGAGACTAGAGATGCCGATGCATTCCACCAGTTTCTTTGACAAATCTTTTAGTGTTCAAGCAGTACGGTTATGGAATGACTTGCCCGTGTCGGTAAGGCGTGCTCAATCTTTGTCCGCTTTCAAAATCTTGATAAAAAAGCACTTCCTCTCTCCTTAAACATCATCATTATTATATTATTATTATTATTTTCTTTGCTCTTGTTTCATGTTTATTATTATATGTATATATTTATTTAGGTGAGTAAAATTTAAAAATAAATACTTTATGTATTATATTAATAGTATAATGTAAATGGTACACCACAGACTATCTACTATATTTGTCTCTCCTTAATTTTTAATCCATCCTAAGGTTGTCTTTAAAAGATCGCTCTTAGCGATAAGACCGCCCATTGTGTCACCCTTTATAAAATGTTTTATATTTATGTTCTGTAATTTGTATGGTGTACAATAAAGAGTATTCTGTTTCACAGCAATATTTTTTTTTAATAACCGACGAAAAATTTCGACGCTATGGGGTCTAAACTCATGTGCTGAATCCATAGTTACAGTTTGCGCGTCGATGTCCTTGCCACCCTGTACCTATATGAGATAGTTTATATTGTTTTCTAATCAAGGTATGATCCACCTTTCCAAATTTAATTTACCTAAGACCAAACAATACAACACTACGCCTGTGTTCCCGGAAGGGTAAGGCAGAGATGTACTCATACCTATGCCCTATACTACATCCATATTTAGCCAGTTATGTCTAAGTCCTATGTAACAGGGGGCTGAGTCTATTCCCATTAGCCAGGCAAAAATCCAGAGTCTTGGCTGCTACTGAGAAATTTCCGATGGAGATACCCAATAACCATATGCACCACTTTGCGACCACTAAACCAACAAGGCAGTGAAAAAAAACAATACTCACATCGGAAAATCCAAATCCTGGTAAGCTGGGAACTATGACCTCGACAGCAAAACCCCTGTCTTCAGAATATTCAGTTATAATAGGTATGGCTTCGTAGAATTCCCTCACTGAACCAGGCCAACCGTGAAGAAGCAGAAGAGGTATAACCACAACGTTCTTAGGAGCCTAGAGAAAAAAGTCCTTTACATTTTAGATACGTTTGACAGACAGACTGAAATAAAAAGACAGTATGTGAATAATATATAGCCTTATGTGAGAACTTATAATCTCACGGAGTCAGTACGAGTACGTGGCTTATAACTGCATGATTTATTTGTATATCTCTTAGTTAAGGTGACCTGTCTGTGTTTGTGGCGACATCTACATCGCCACAAGCGATCTACGCATCACACTGACGTCACGCAAAATCCTGTATCACGCAAGTAGAGTTCACCGCACAACCAGCATTATATACAACGTCCAGACATCAAACGTCAGGCCGTCTGGTTGGAGGATCCTCCCTTTTCTATGGAGGATGAGTTAATACCCGGTTCTTCATATGACGCCATAAATACGCGAACTATTGGTGTTGTGAAGATGCGTTATGTGCGGAGTGAAACTATGGAAGTATGGTTAATTTAAATTATGCATTCTACAGTAAAGTTTTGTGTTGCTCAAAATGCTAGATAAAATTTTAATGTGGAAGACACATAAAAAGACAAGTACATAAAAAAGGCAAAGCATTGTACTTACCGTGGGTTTAACTCTTATGAAATGGATATCAAGACCTTGAATATTAGTCTTGAACTGTGGGTACTTGTTCAGGTAAGCCTCACGCTCACTAAAATTGTACTGGTTGGCCCAGAAATCCATCCAGTAGTCAATGTTATTGCTATTGAAACCATACTCAAAGGCAATGCCTTCCAGTGGGGGAGTTACTGCACGACGGTTGTTGATACGATTCCTAAGGTCGGTTATCATCTGAAATTGTTTTTAAAAGGTCGATTAAATAGGTTCGATTACAAAGTACATTCTCATTTATATACACTAGTCTATGAAGTACATAAATTTCTAAAGTTCCTTTTGGTCAGTTGGTCACGGTTATTAAAGGTAAGACTTGCCGAAACTGTCAGTTTCCGAAAATTCATTTTAGTGTGTCTGACAACTATCAATCACACTAAAATAAAATTTCGGAAACTAGTTCGCAATTTATAAAAATGTACGGTAGTACAAAGTTCAAAATATCAAGCTATGCATTCCCAGTTTAAGCTGACCTCGCATGGCATAGACTATCCGTACAATGAGAGGTCAGCTTATAGAAGATATTCTAGTCTCATGTATACAGCTTGATAAGTCCCTGTATTCCCGTTGTCCCCGTAGGCCATGTCCCTGTTAAAGGGGACAAAGGGAATTTAATAAAATAATTAATATTACTTCCCACTGTCCCCGTACGCTGTCCCCGTTAAGTAAAAGTTAGTGGTACGAGTGTAATCGAAAATGAAAACCCTTACCTCATCCTTGAACTTGATTTCGAAAGGTCTGATATCCGTGCTAGCTTTATCTTCTCCTCCCAGAGGACCCCACCATTTTTCACTTAGATCAGTTAAGAACTCACGCGATAGAACCTTCTTGGCTGTGAAACCAAATACCAGGGTCACATAAACCGAAAGCACGAATATTCTAACGACTGTATTCATCTTTGCAGACTACAATATCAGTATAATTATTTACTTTCGTTGATCGACTTCACATAATAATTTCCCGTATATTAAACTTATTTTATCAACTGTTATATTACAAATCACAATATTTAATAAAGGCACATGCAGTTCCATGAGCATATAATGTGAACAACTTCTTTTTCGTATAGAATTTATATACGTTATTATTATTTTACAAAACTATTTATGTTCTGTGACTTTTCTCGCGTGATTAAAAACAAGACAAAAGTAAGTTGCACGGCGGCACACCTCCACCGCGAAAATAATGATGGGAAACTGCTTTACGAATTCTGCTAAGAAACTTACTAGATTATATCTCGATTTGAGTGGCGCAATATCATGGGAGTCAGCTGTATTGTAGCAATCGGAGCAAAATGTCGTCGCTTTTGACTTTGTAATTATACTATAAGGTTTACTTCGGAAGCCTTAGATTAGGTTTTTAAGTTTTTCTAACAAGAATAGTTTTGCTGTATAAACTTGTCGACTGCTTCTGTCGGCTTCCCACGCGGGAAAGAGATAGAATCATAATCTAATATGTGCGTTGGAACAGGCAGTTTCGCTTATTTTGCTAGTCGTACCGACGCCAGCACATCAAGCTACTACAATCTGTCAAATTTCTTTAATAGATTTTCAACTTTATAGTTATAGCGTTAAGGTTCAAGGTTTTGGGACAATTTGACAGTTTCGGTTAGCCCTGCTGGCGTCTGTACAACGGACAAGTCCTGGCGGAACTACTGCGGTTTCGCTGTTGCGGTGAAGATGTGATAGCAGCTTGAACGCCATCCCTTTTTAGTACTAAGACAATGATGAATTCACTCTTCTTAATAAGATGCCTGTACTCTTTGTACACAAGAAATAACTAGGTACATTTTGCACCTATATCTTTAAAATTATAAGGGAGGAGCAACTTTTACAATGGAGCCACCAATGTAAAAGTTGTTCACATTCATGAGTCTGCATGAATTCAAAGTCAACCGGTACCTACACAATAATAACCAACTTGTCATGTACGGTACGTCTCTTTCAAAGATCGCCAAAGCATTAATCAATATCCTGCGAAGTAGTTGCATAGCACACTAACAGTAGCAATGGGTTTCAATTTTGACAGTTCAACAACATTCATTGCGTGCTTTACGTTGTTGAGCAGACCAACTTTTCGCACATATGAAGCAATGGATTAGTAATATCCTTCAAAATGATTCAGATTGTCATTGAAAATTTGTTACGCAATTACTTATTACGATACTTCACTGACAGATATACAGAAATCAGAATAATTTATTATAAGTGTTAATCTTCTAAAAATTTTCACACGGAAACTTCAAATTGCTTATTAATTCTATTTGTTTCTTGTTAATTTGCATAATATTATATTTCATACTAGCTTCTGCCCGCGGCTTCGCCCGCGTGGATGTCGTAAATTATCCCACGGGAACGTGCTAACAGGATAAAATGTATGTGCTTCCCCAGGATGCCATCTATCTCTATGCCATATCAGAAGTTCAGTGGTTTAGGCGTGAAAATGTAACATACAGTTTCAAGTTCAAATCCTCCCCTTATAAACTGAATTACCCCTTTTTGTCCTGTCAGTGGTAAATTTTCGACAACTTTACATACTTATTATTAACTAGCTTCTGCCCGCGGCTTCGCCCGCGTGGATATCGGAAATTTACCCACGGGAACGTGCTAACAGGATAAAATGTATGTGCTTCCCCAAAATGCCATCTATCTCGCGGGCCCTTTGTGGCTAATTACAAAAGAAAACCAATTGTGTCTCATTAGTGGTGATTAAGAGGGTACCTATATCATATCTTAAATTTACCTAAGTACCTACCTAATTAAAAAAAATAAACTCAATAGCAGAAAATTAAATACCTACCTACCTAAATAAACCTATTTCTGATAATAACTAACCTAAACTCAATACATAAGCAAAATCCCTAAAAACTAATATCTATACGAATGGCTAATCCTACCTAACAGTATTATAAAATAACCTACGGTCACTACGTACAATATCAAATATACTACCTATACTTTAAAATTAAAATCTATACCTACGACTTATATAAAAATAAACCTAAATAACTCTAAAAACTAAAAGGAATAAAAATGAACTCCACTGCGGGTGACGTAACCTACGAC
Source organism: Apamea sordens (assembly GCA_945859715.1). Classification (NCBI taxonomy): domain Eukaryota; kingdom Metazoa; phylum Arthropoda; class Insecta; order Lepidoptera; family Noctuidae; genus Apamea; species Apamea sordens. The sequence goes on from OX243994.1 coordinate 6,104,191, forward strand.
AAACTTATTATTTGCTGTTGGTACAGTAATCGGGTCTAGGGATCGAACCGCAAAATTAAGTTTGTTTTTTATTGTATATACTTTTCCGGGATAAAAAGTACCCAGTGTGGTGCCCAGGATATTAAAGAATAATTATACCAAGTTTCATCGTAATCGAACCGGTAGTTTTTGCGTGATGCCTGAACAAACAGACAGACAGACAGACCGACAGACAGACAAAAAAAATTTTAATCACATTTTTGTGTTCGGTGTCGGTCTAGTAACACCCCCTGCCATTTATTTTTTGGATATTTTCAATGTACAGAATTTTCACTTCTACAGATTTATTATAAGTATAGATAGATTTTTACCACCTGTGCAAATGCACAGGTGGTACAGGTGGCACAGGTGGCTTTAGAATAAATATTCTAAAGATCCGCTAAAAACGGATAACACGTGGCAAGTAATATTAGGATTAATTAAAAATAAACTTTTTTGATAGACTATGTTGGGGTTGGCTTCTAGTCTAACCGGATACAGCTGAATACCAGTTTTGGTATCGCGTGGAGGTATCAAGTTGAAATAATTTTAAAATACGTTTTTTTTTTTTAATTGCGATTACAAACTTACATTTTCAGTTGCACAATTGACCGTGGCGTATATCGATGTATGGGAGAACATGTTTTTCAACCACAATATAAAGTTTGTTTTTGGTATAAATTCATCGCAACTACAGTAGCCTTCATTGTGACCGATTGACCGAACTAGACCGGTGTGTTTTCTAAGAGGAAATATAGTTTTTTTTTTCAACTTTAGCTAAAAATTGTAACTCCGCAGAAACTTTGCATTAGGTACCTAAATATGAATGTCGTGAATAGATTCAGAGATATATTTTTTGCTCACGTTCTATATTCACATAAAAAAAGAATTTTCCATTGTTTCCATAGTAAAAAAAATCTGGCAAAAAATGTTAGGTAAAAAATCAACATGGCCATCCATCGTGGCAATGCTGCTAGTATTTGTTCAATTAAATCATGACAGATTTAATCTTCGATCTATTCTGAAAAAATCTCACCGTAAAAACTTGGGTGAAGTGAGCTGTCAATAGTGTCAATCCTTAGCATCTGCAGTGCAATTCTGTAACCATCTCACCGTGAAAACTTAGGTGAAGTGAGCATGGAGTGAGCTGTCATTCAAACTAATGCTAGGGATTGACACTATTGACTGCTCACTCTAAGCTCACTTCACCTAACTTTTCACGGTGAGGTTTTTACCGAATACATCGATTGGACACCGTTCAAAATCCGAAGTTTTATTTAGAAAAACACCTACCACACAATACAGACCAAGGTCATTTATATGCATGCTCAAAATATTTTAGGGCTCGTGGCTAAATGATAACACCCACACAGGGAAGGTTAAGCTGCGCTTGCCTAGGTTAACAAATCGAGGCCCTTCCGTGTCTCGGAAAGCCGTCAGTCCCGGCTGTCATTCGTATATCTTTGACAGTCGAGAAGTCTGACAACAAGTTTTAAATCATCATACCCAAGAGTCGGGTTGTGGTGGTGAGATAGGCAGTCGCTCCATGTAAATTACTCGTATTCAGCTGTATCCGGTTAGACTGAAAGCCGACCCTAACATACATAGTTTGAAAAAGACTAGGTAGATTGATAGTGAAAATCTTTTCCGATACACACGAAAAAAAAACTCTAAACACACATTTTACTGCTACCCTCAAATACATATAAACATCCCCCAATAAATTCATATTGAAACACTCCAAAACATCCATCTCGAGAAATTGCAAAATGTTTTCATCGGGTCCAAAGAAAATGGTATTCAACGCATATAAGGAACGGGTCGACATGATAAATTATGTAATTTGAAACAGACTCCTGCCTGAAGCAGCCGCAAAAACGTGGTCCTAAATGGAGTGCCAGCCGAATACGGTTCCGGGAAAATATCGGTGGCTATCCCGGATATACGTGTATCGTTTAGACTTTTATCTTTTGTGAATGGTGATATTTTAGAGTGCTTTTAAGAATTCGTTTTTGTTGGGACCGTGTTACTAAAGTTGTCGCGTTTTGCCATGGCTACAGCAGTCATTGACCCATTTGACATTTTCTAGCATTTTTATTTCAAAAACTGAAATTAAGTTTGGTAACCCCGTAAAAGATGGCAGGACGAGCTGGACAAAACAATGACCAGTGGTCCACTTTAGTCCTAGATCGAAGGAGCTGGAAGTCATGAGAAGAGGCCTTTGGCCAGCAGTGGAATGATGCAGGCTAACAGTAAAGTCCTGAATCAATATCTATCGTGTTCTTCAACATGTTTCAATAAAGAAAAACCATACATAGTTTATTCTTTGGGTTTCTAAGGAAACATTTAGGGAAAGGGCAATGAACTCTATTGCCATGCTTAAACGCAACAACTATACTCAGTATGACATTTCTCCTATCTGTATACTTACTAAAATAATTTCTTCCGAGAATTCGTGTTACAGAAAAGTCCAATTGGGTAAGTGTCTTTTTCTTGATTTTATGTTTTTTAGTCTGGGTGAGTACCTTATACAACGTGCCGCTACACTGGCGACATTAATTTAACACACGAGTAGGGCTACTGGCCAGTAATCATTAAAAATTAAATAGAAAATTTAAAAAAGCCCCCGACACAAAATAATAATAAAGATAGTACGAATATAAAAAGCCTAAAACAATTAAAAAAAAAACTATTGCAGAAATTACCACAAATAGAACAAAAAGGTATAAACGTGAAACCCTATAAAAAGAAAAAAATTACCTTGAAATTATGATCCTACCGAAGTAGGTACGTATGAAATTTTTTGATTAAATATTATCCCGTCTCGGGGGACCGCTCTAATTGTTCTAGGTGTACTTCTAGATGAACGACTTAGCTGGCGTCCACACATTGAATTGACCACTTCCCGTGTTAGGAAACTTATATGGGTATTTAAGAAGCTTCGACACGTTGCTAAGTTTAAGCTACTCCGCACGGTGTACATTGCGCTGGCACAGTCAATTATAGGTTACTGTATCACGGCCTGGGGCGGCGCTTGCAAAACCTTTATGATTCACCTCGAAAGAGCTCAAAGATCGTTGTTAAAGGTCATGACCTTCAGACCATACCGGTTTCCTACGAAGGATCTTTATGAAAATTGTAAAGTACTTACCGTGAGACAGATATACCTACTTCGTCTCACAATTAAACAACACCAACTGACACCGGTAATTCACGCCACTAAAGGGAAGAGAACTATTACTCACAATAATGTATGTAGACCAAAAAGATGCAAAACCACTTCCGCTAGAAGACAACACTTTTACATGGCTAATTACATTTACAATAAATTAAACAATACCCTTAACATTAATCCGCTCACAACCAAAGAAATTAAATTAAAAATCTACGCATGGCTTCAAACACTTGATTACCACCAGACGGAAGATCTATTACAATATCAGTACTCATAAAACAATCCACACTCACCCACATACACACACACATAAACACACCCCCCATCACACACACACACACACACACACCCCCACACAAATATTTTGTATACCTAAGAGTATGTGTGCATCGTACATTTCGTTTTCCTATTACGTTTTGTCTTTTTTTCTTATTTATTTTTTATATTGTTTTATTGCACAGTTATTAATTGTACCAAAAATGGGCGAAGACACTGGCTCCTGTAACACAGGTTGCTACCTAGCTCAGGAGTCAGGGCTTCAATCTATGTATGAAACAACTGTTTTTATGTCAATAAAATTTCTTATTATTATTATTATTATAATTGGCAACGTTCTGTTAAAGTTTAAAATAGTAGCGGTCCCCCGACGGGACAATATTTAATCAAAAAATTTGATACGTACTTCGGTAGGATCATAATTTCCGACCGACTTTCATCAAACATAGCTAAGATCACTTCCGAAAAATTCACCTTTCAAACAAAAAAAAACAAAATCAAAATCGGTTTATCCGTTCGGGAGCTACGATGCCACAGACAGACATGCACACACACACACACCCCCACACACACCCCGAGTCGCGTCAAACTTATAACACCCCGTCGTTTTTGCGTCGGGGGTTAAAAATATAACAACATAAAATAATTCGTAATTTGAAAACCACCACCTTTGCCGCTCGCCGACATACATATATGGCTCTCTTTTTCCTTCAATTTGCCTTCTCTTTGCACATTATTCGTTTTAATTTCATTGATGCGATGTTATGATCCGTGACCCGGCAAGTAACCCGTGCCACAGATTACTACCCGTGCGCTACAATTCTTTAAATCAAGTTGCTCCAAGATGCTATTTTAGAAAATTATAAATAAATTAATAAATAATAGCGTTTAATGAAATTAAAATATGCCCATCAAACGAAAACGCGAAACCGAATACGCGTGTTAAATTAATGTCACCATTAAAGCGCCACGTTGTATATGAAATAATAAACAATTTTTCTTTCTTTCTTTTCTTTAAACGTCAAAGCAAATTCAATTTAACTCAATCTAAAGTGAGGCCTTCGAGGCTATGATGATAGCCACTTAAAATGACGATATCCATGAAACCCTGTCTCTGTGCCAATACTCAATATAATATTTACAAAATAAATACCGACCCATCATCTATCTAGCTCATATAAGGCTATTCACACCCATAAAACAGATAGCCTTAAAACAAATAAACATTTACGAGCATACGTAAGTATCAGAGGTTTGTCGCGGTCCTAACGAACCGTTCTTTATCTATGCCCCGGGGACTTATAAGCTGCATCCTCTAAGGAAATTAGTGGGTTTCACGTACTAAAGTTTAGCTAAGTGGTATAACTACTGCGTGGAGGCGAATTAAAGACTTAACTTAGTGTATTAAAGACTAACAGGGCTAATCGGACATAGTTTCGAAGTCTCGCGATGTAATAGAAAAAATTCTATACTTTCTGCAACCGCGGATTAAAGGACCAATTTATTATGAGGACAAGGACCAAATTGTTCAGGGGATAAGGGGATAAGCATAGCAACGTTATGCAGCCACTATTCTTATTGCCAAGAGTCATGTTAAGAATGATTTACGCTAGACTGTGCTGTGTCCGGCGCAGGCGTGGACGCGTGCTACATTTATGCTCGTCCGTGACGTGGATACCACATGGTGTAGCACTAAACTATACTCATAAATCTGTAATGTTCTCACCGTTCGTGCCTCATAAGTCCCAGAGCTAGGTCTAGCATAAATTATCTTGCCGGTCCTCATTAGGAATGGCCGTAATTAGATGTTGATTGGTCAGGGTTGCCGACTTAGACAAAAAAACTATTTTCATTTTTACTTATGAGCGTGGCTAAATAATAACAGCCGCACAGGTCGATCGGTCAGGTTAAGATACGCTTGCCGCGATTGGTCTGTGGATAGGTGACCATCTTTACATACCGAGACCCCTCCGTGCCTCGGAAAGCACGTTAAGCCGTTGGTCCCGGCTGTCATTCGTGGATCTTTGACAGTCGTTACGGGTAGTCAGAAGCCCGAAGTCTGACAACCAGTCTTACCAAGGGGTATCGTATTACCCAGTAACTGGGTTATGGAGGTCAGATAGGCAGTCGCTCCATGTAAAATACTGGTATTCAGCTGCATCCGGTTAGACTGGAAGCCGACCCCAACATACTTGGGAAAAGGCTAGGCAGATGATGACTTATGAGCTGCCATAACTATGTTACGACTTCATCCAACCTGCGTAACACACTGGCTTTCATTTTGACCGTTAAACAACATTCATTGCGTTATTTACGTTGGTATGCAAATCAATTTTTCGAACATATGAAGCAATGAATTAGCAATATCCTTCATATGATTCGGATTGAGAATGATAGTGTGTTACGCAATTAGACTAAAAGCTATGATGAAGTCGAGTCCATGGTGTCAACCATTCAATAGAATACTCTTTATCGTATACCGTAAAAATTAATTAGGCTGGCACAACGGGTAAACTTATCGCTAAAAACGATCACTTACAGTCTAATCTCTCCTCAATTCCGCACTGCAAGTTATTATGCAGTATTTAAGGTTAATGGATTTGAGGCTGTGACTTCTTCCGATCCCAAGACACTGTCGCAGGGTTAACCACAATAAATTAATCAATTCACATTGCACCACTGTACACCTTCTCTCACCCTCATACACTCACAAACACACACTCACCTCTCACTACACTACACTTCACTCAATCGCGCCTATTTATCCTTTTTATTTATTGTTTAAATCTACTTGCATGCTCTTTTCGAAATACATGTTTTTCAATTCTATATATTTTATGGACAATGATAAGTGGAAGTGTGGGGTCTCCTAACACAAGCATTTCCTTGCAGGAGTCTCCAAACCATATAATGCAAACCAACTATGTTAATTGAAATAAACATTTTTATTTAATTTTTTTTATTAGGGTGTTGTTTTACATTGTGTCGCAGTCTTTACCGCAAAAATCTAGTTTACGTACCGCGTTATAAACCACAATGAAATTCTCCGATAGTAAGGATGTGAATTTAATGTTAGGTACCGACGCCAGCACATCAAGCTACTACAATCTGTCAAATTTCTTTAATAGATTTTCAACTTTATCGCTAAAGCATTAAGGTTCAAGGTTGATTGGGAAAATTTGACAGTTTCGGGTAGTTTAACCTGCTGGCATCTGTACATACATATTATATAAACCCACGCCTTCTTCACATGGACTTTGGCAGAAACTACCGAACACCACCAGCTACGGTCCTTGCATACTCCTTTTGCCTCGTATAAGTTCGTACCTACGTCAGAGGGGCAATTCTCGTAATTTTAATAATGTTCACAGTCTGATCTCAGTCTCAATCTGTCAAAAATACCTCTAATTTCCCTACATTTTGACAAGTTTTTGACATTTGTTTGTCGCCGAGATGAGACTGCGACTAGATTTTGAACGTTTAAAAAAAAAACGAGAATTGGCCTTCAGCCGGTCGATTCTGTAAAAATCTCACCGTGAAAACTCAAGTGAAGTGAGCTTCATGTGAGTTGTCAGTAGTGTCAATCCCTAGCATTATTTGGAATGACAGCTCACTCCACGCTCCACTTCACCTAAGTTTTCACGGTGAGATGGTTACAGAATCTCACTACTGGTCATACACGCACGCCGTTAAGCGATTACTACGCACCTGAACTTTCTGAAGAACATAACCACTATATGTCCTCCCCTCCCAGTTTTTCCACTCACATCTGCCTTTGTAAATACCTTCAAAATTCTATAAAAAGCATCCAAAGCTGTTAAGATTTTTTTTAAAGAAAACCCTATCGTTCTACCAGCCCTGGTGCTAAAACGCTCGAACCCATACTAGTCACGGTCTACGAACCACTACTCAATAATATTAGGCCGTTAAATTAAATTATATTTCCGAGATAAACAATTATTGCTATCCTATCACATTGAAATCCTTATCACTGTCACTTAAGAAAACTATAAATAATAATATGTCTGAGATTACAATAATGGTGAAGATAAATTTTTACGGGTCTATATAAAACGTTAGTCGCAAAGTAGTACAAAAGGACCTTTCCTTATCCGGGCCCGGAGGACCAATAGCGCAGCCTCCAAGGAAATTAGCGATGTTCTGCTAAACGGTGACCCGGAAGTAAACAGTGAATACAATGTATTTAATATAAAAGTAAATAAATTGGGTCGGCCTCGATGGTTTCCGTCGTGACCGGTTTTTGGTTTCGCATCCCGGGAGGCTGGTTTTGTGCTCGGATGGCAATAGGCTCCCCCCCCCCCCCCCCCTATTCCATTGGACTGTAACATAACTGGCGAAATGTATAATAATATGTATTAAAAAAGAAACAAGACACTTTGCCCGACCTGGGAATGGAATCCAGAACCTCATGCGCAGCAGTGAAGTTGTCAAAAAATAAAAGGCCCGTTTTGACATTGACAGTTCTAGTAGTTAATAAAGATCAAATTCGCAAAACACGTATTCGTTTGTATGAAACTGACAGGTGTCAAGAACGCATTATCAAATGTCAAAATGGGACTTTTATTTTTTGACAGCTTTAGCGCTTGCGACTACCTAGACCAGTGGTTCCCAACCAGTGGTCCGTGGACCACCAGTGGTCCGCAGAAGCCAAAATGTGGTCCGCGAACGATTTTAAATTTAGCGGGCGGTGAGCCGTTGGTCGCCGTGCAGTGAGTGAGAAGAGCGCGGAGGTGGAGGGGGCGGTACGTCGGGCCGCCGTATGTAATTCCTATTAAGTTTTTGATGAAAGTTTCAGTTGGATTATTATAGTTTATTTTTATTATACCTACATAGTGGTCCCTGCTAACAAGAATAATATAAAAGTGGTCCCTGACCAAGAAAAGGTTGGGAACCCCTGACCTAGACCAACGAGGCCACAACCAAACGATTCGTTACTATGGAATGTTTGTAGCAGCACAATTTCAATTAAAAATACTTTGCATTGAGTTCTCAATACAATTTGTGGTAATTGAAATTGTGTATTCAAATTCACTGAATTTCAAGTTTTACTTTTAATTTTCATTGTTCATTTAATTTATGTTCAGCATTTTAGGTTTCCGTACTTCAAATGGAAAAAACGGTACCCTTAAAGGGTCACTTCGTTGTCCAGCCGTCCGTTCATCTGTCTGTCAAGACCCTTTTTCTCAGGAACGCGTGGTATTCGTATCAAGTTGAAATTAATATCAAATTCAAAGGTCTATGGTCCCTTAGGGCTCTAAAAAAATCAATTCTAAGTCAACGCAATAAAAAAATACGACCATTTATGCAAAACATGTTTTGATACTCGCAAATAAATCAAATCCTGTAGGATGTTTTCCATTGACCTAGAATCATGAAATTTGGTAAGAAGCAAGGTTTTACAGTACAAGTAAAGAAAAAAATTACAAAAATGATTAATTTGAAGTTTTATCACACAAAAAAAAATTGTTATTACAAGCTTACATTTGCAGTTGGAGAATTGACTGTGTCGTTGGGAGAACATGTTTTTCAACTGCAAAGTTAAGTTTGTTCTTGTGATAAATTCATCCCAACTACGGAGTCAAAATGAGAGCTATTGTAATTTTTCGCAATTCTTTCCCTGTGTCCTAAGAAAGCGGCTGTCACAAATGCGACTTGATTGATCGCGCGAAATTTTCATCTAACGAGCGCGACAATATTGTACACACGGCTACCAAGCTATGCAAAACCAGTATTAGCTGACCGTTCATTGTGAGGAAATATCATACAAAGTGAGGCCAAGACCAACTGGTTTTTTATAGCTTGACGTGTAGCCGTGTGTACTCGCACGACAATTGCTTTCGGTTAGGATACTTTTCCCATTTTAAACTACATAGACAGCCATTCATCAAAACTTTATACAAAGACTGGGTGAAAAAGACTTCTTTCACAAAACAGAGGCAACCTGCAGTGCGATTCTGTAACCATCTCACCGTGAAAACTTAGGTGAAGTGAACGTGGAGTGACCTGTCATTCCAAATAATGCTAGGGATTGACACTACTGACAAGTCACAACAAGCTCACTTCACTTGAGTTTTCACGGTGAGATTTTACAGAATCGACCGGCTGGATAAGGTTCAAAAACTCTTATAACAGTTTCATTTTCCTTTGCCAACATGAAAGCTTTTTATGACGTATTGAAACCTCTGTGGAATTATGGCGTCCATATTGAGAGCTCTCTGATTGTGATAAGTCACGTTCACTAGCGTGCCTGTTTCTTTGTAGGAGGAGAAATAATGATAGTGAATTAAAATGTACTGAGTGTGACATATCGTTGCATTTTGTACCTGGTTATAAAGGTATATTTGAATTATGAATTTGAGACAATTTTCAAGTTATGGAACAACAAACTGCAGTGCGATTCTGTAACCATCTCACCGTGAAAACTTAGGTGAAGTGAGCTGTCATTCCAAATTATAATGCTAGGGATTGACACTACTGACAAGTCACATCAAGCTCACTTCACTTGAGTTTTCACGGTGAGATTTTTACAGAATCGACCGGCTGAAAGTCATACAACAAAGTTCAAATTCCATTGCAACTTAAAACTTATGGGACCTTTTTGTTACAAATGGTCACTCAAAAATCAACTCAGAATACAGTTCTCTAAAGTTGATAACTGATTAAGTGGTAATGGACTATCTATCTGAGACTAGCTGCATCCCGCGGTTTCACCTGCATAAGTTTCGATCCCGTGGGTAGTTAGATCGGGATAAAAAGTATCCTTTGTGTTAAACCTGGTTATAAACTATCTGTGTGCCAAATTAGATCCAAATCCGTTCCGAAATTTTTGCGTGAAAGAGTACAACATCCATCCATCCATCCATATAAACTTTCTCGTTTATAATATTAGTAGGATTATGAAAACTGCTATAGAACAAAATCGCGGAATTTCTAAATTTAATTTAACTCATTAGCATTACAAACGCTGAGTGGTCAAAAGTTCAAAATCTGAATAAAATAAATCAATGTAGCCGACATTCTTTCGAGGAATCTGTTTGGAACCATGTTTTGATTAAAACTTTACTTTATCTTATTAATTTTGGAAAAAGCCTCAAGCGGTTTTCCTGTAGGTAACCAAACTACAAACTTTAGTTAAGTAAATTACCTTCATCTCAAGCTTCTAAAATTTACGTTTCATAGAATTTTTATTTCCCATTTAAACTCAAAGAGGATGTTCCAAGAATCAAACTTTTAGTTATGCCGTACGAGAAATTCATCTCATGAATTCATTTAAATTAACCAAAACCATATGTTTCTGATAACTCTCTTTCCTCGAGACACCTACTACCCCGTATTTAGGCTCTCGCAGACAGGCGCGACACGATTCTGGTAAAACAAGTTCTATGAAGTTTTCATAGAAATTGTTTTACTAATTTTGTTTGTTTACGAAAAGCACGAAAACAAAAAATAGTATAGTATCATCAACTGCCTAACCTGTTCCCAACTATGTTAGGGTCGGCTTCCAGTCTAACCAGATGCAGCTGGATACCAGTATTTTACATGGAATGACTGCCTATCTAATCTTCACAATCCAGTTACTGGGTAAAACGATCGATAAGACTGGTTGTCAGAGTTTCGGCTTCTGACGACCCGTAACGACTGTCAAAGATCCACGTATGACAGCCGCTTTCTGAGGCACGCAGGGGTCTTGGTATATAAAGATGGTCACCCATCCACGGACCAACCGCGGCTAGCGAAGCTTAACCTATCGATCGACCCGTGCGGCTGTTGTTACTTATCTACAAGCCCTGCTCGAAAAATAGCCATGTCTATAGTATATTTATAGCAGTAACTTTACTACCAGTCAGATACAGAAGTTAGTTAGTTAAAAATCCATTCACGTAACGCAAGTTGCCACGTAAATCCATTCAATTAATGATTACTAACGCAATCCGGGAACGAACCATTATCGCGACTCTTGTCCGTTTTTCTTCCGCGCCGCTCATCCGGTTTTCATTTGCCGATTAATGATTCAAAGGTTTAATTCTCATTCAGGAATTAAGCTATTTTCATTGTAAGGATGGTTTCAAATGGATTGAATGGTTTTTACATTTTGTGTTACACAATGGATTCTTTTTTGTAAGGAGGATTGGAAATATCTGATTAATTATCAAATAAACCTAATCATCATCTGCCTTGCCTTTTCCCTATGTTGGGGTCGGTTTCCAGTATAACCGGATGCAGCTGAATACCAGTATTTTACATGGAGCGACTTCCACAACCCAGTTATTGGTAATACCCCTTGATAAGACTGGTTGTCATACTTTCGGGCTTACGACGACTCGAAACGACCGTCAAAGATCCTCGAATGACTGCCGGGACCAACGGTTTAACATGCTTTCTGAGGTACGGTCTGTGTAAGTATGTAAAGTTAACCCACCCACGAAACAACCGAAGCAAGCGTTGCTTAACCTGATCGATCAAACCGTGCAGCTGTTATTATACTTAACCACAAGCCCCTCAAATAAACTTAATAGAAAAACAATTTTAAGGGCCAGTTTCTGTGTTCGGATAGGTAATAAGCACAATCTAGAAGATAGGTAGTGAAATGATGCCCCGGATCAAACTCAAACTCAAGAGCATTAATTCCAAGTAAACAAATTACAGGCATTTTTGAATTGTTAAAATTAAAAAGTCGGTCAGTTAGTCAGAAAGTTGAAGCTAGTTGCCCATTCCAAAACGTAGATCTATATGGAGAAGAACGGGCAAGAAACTCACTCAAGGACACTCTTTTAAATCAAGATACAAACACAACAATCACACAAAATTCTGGGTACATTATTCTTGTTGCTTATAGAAGCAACAAGATGTGAGAAAATAGTAAAAAAAAAAACAAACAAATTAAGAAACAATTTAAAAAAAAGTTCCAATGTTTGTAAACGCACCCTCGATACAGGAGAAATTCCTAGAGTGGGGCAAAGTTTAACAAAAAAAAAATTGTTTAAATGTAGATGAGTTAACTAGAATAGGACATACATCATCATCGTCATCATTGGCAGCCTTGTACCATCCACTGCTGAGTTTAAGCCTCCTCCCTTTCTGCCATGCTTCCCTGATAGACCAGGGAGCAAGCGAGTCTATGATCGAGGTATAAAAACGAGCCATAAACAATTTTATCATAATTTCACCTACTCTTGAGGAAAACAAAAGAAAACAGCTTTTTGCTTCGTTGACCCAGCAAAAAAACAATATCCTTAATTCGATCTTGAGCCATGCTGAGTAGTCAATGGACTGTATGCGGAACCCTGCAGGGCGCTCATTTGATAAGGAAAACGGACACAATGTTACATAACACTTACTATAGATGTAACCACAGCTTTATACGCGTGAATACTCTGATATCTTAAAGCTGAACAATTCCGTCCCGTAGACCCCGTGGGATAAGGGGGGGGGGGGGGGGTGTACCTAACAGTACACCCACATTTTGCCAGTTATGTTTGAAACCCATATAATAAAGGTTCGCGGTAGCCTTATTTACGTTGTTGGGCAGATTTTTTTTTTTTCGAACATATTAAGCAATGGATTAGTGATTCCATTTTTATTCAATTCCTTCAAATGATTCAGATTGTAATTGATAGTTACGCAATTAGGGTGCACTTAATATAATTTACCGTAAAAATGATCATCATCAACACTTCAGTTCACTTCAGACGGCACGGTTGGCGCAGTGGTTAAGCGATTGACTGCTGCGCTACGTGTCGCGGGTTCGATTCCCGCACGGAATAAATATTTGTATGATCTACAAGTAGTTGTTTCGGGTCTGGCTGTTTGTGTATATGAGTTTGTGAGTTTAAATGTTTGTAAGCGCACCCACGGTTCAGGAGAAATTCCTAGTGTGGGGCAACGTTTTTTATAAAAAAAAAAGTTAAAAGACGGAAAGAGCTGGACATCCCCTGCCCCTAACAATCATCACATTATTTCTTGAATAAATCAACATTACACATAACAGAACATCACTCCTGTATTCCCCGAAGGGTAAAGCAGGCACCTTTAGTATGGGTACACCCCTGCCACCCCTGCCTGGGTATGTTTTCGCCCCCTGTTACCAGGGACTTCCCTGGTAACATGGGGTGAGCCTATTGCGCTCAACCGGACACAAATATAAACTTCAGGCTACTACTGAGAAATTCCTGATGGCAAAACGCAATAATACTTTGCCCGACCTGGAAATCGAACCCAGGACTTCATGCTCAATAGCCCCTGCGACCACTAGACTGAGGAAGCCGTCATCATCATCACTTCAGTCAAAAACCGTCAACTGGTGGGCATAAGGCTCCCCGAAGAATCTATTAAACTATAATCCTATCCTAATTATGAACGTGAAAGTTTGTATGGATGGATGGACGGATGTTTGTAAGTCTTTCACGCAAAACCTACTGAACGGATTTGGATAAAATTGGAACACAGATGGTTTATAACCAGGATTAACAAATACGATACTTTTTATCCCGATATTCCCACGGGATCGAAACTTATGCGGTTGCAACCGCGGGGCGCAGCTAATACTAAGATATGCAGGGAGACAGGGACATTGACGCAACCTGTTACTATGGATTCAGTTCAGGATTCTGAATACCTGCTTTCATGATTCTGAACACCTGTGTTGAAATATAAAGTCGTTTATTTAAAAAAAATGCAGTTCCATACATTTTGACCGCGTAGGTAATGCAGTTTTCTATGAAACAGCTGATTTTTTTTTATAACCGACGAAAACTTCCTACGCCAGAGTTTATTTCTTTTTTTCTTTCTAGTATTATGTGCTGAATTCATGGTTACAGTTTGCGCGTCGAAGTCCCTGCCAGCCTGTATAATATCAAATTATTTCTGGAATAAATAAAAATACAATGCAATTTAGTATCGTAATTGTTGAATTAAATAGGCTTTCTGGAATGGTGTGGCATTAAAGGAAGTGGTATGAAAGGACCAATTTATTCCAATTTGTACCAATTTAGGAATACATTTAAATTCGTGCAGCTGTTACCATTGTAGGTAATTGAATAACGGAAACGTAATTAGTTGATACAACACTCGATTTTGCAGCCGTTTTAAATGTTAGGTCAATCTTGAATTTTAAGTTTTTATAACGGTTGTAAAAAGACACTTAACGAAACCGAGAGTCACTTGTACTCGCCGTTATTGTATTTTTTTTTTGTGCTAGACCATACCTCCGTAACCAGAAGGGTCCCCCTTCTGGTTACGGAGATATTGAAGGTCAAAATTCCAACTTTCACTAACGTTTTTTTTACGAAAACAAGTTTTTAATGTTATAATACAACTTTAAATACCACCACAAACCCTGTACCGTTACATGCACCCATAAACACAATGATTTGCATTGTGCACTACCATATACAGCCATCATCATCATTTCAGCCATCTTGTTACCGTAACACAAGCATTAGGTTGCTTAGCTTGGGACTAGATGGCGCTGTGTGAAATGTCCAGGGATATTATTATTATTATATTATATACAGCAAATTTTCACGCCAAAAATAACAGTCGAATCCCAGCAATTATTTTTATGCAATCTTTCTTAGTTTGATGTACAGCAGTGCAATTCTGTAACCATCTCACTCGTGAAAACTCAGGTGAAGTGAGCGTGGAGTGAGCTGTCATCTATACTTATAATAAATCTGTAGAAGTGAAAATTCTGTACATTGAAAATATCAAAAAAATAAATGGCAGGTGGTATTACTAGACCGACACCGAACCCAAAAATGTGATTAAAAAAAATTTTGTCTGTCTGTCGGTCTGTCTGTCTGTCGGTCTGTCTGTCTGTCTGTCTGTCTGTTTGTTCAAGCATCACGCAAAAACTACCGGTTCGATTACGATGAAACTTAGTATAATTATTCTTTAATATCCTGGGCACCACACTGGGTACTTTTTATGCCGGAAAAGTGTAAAAATTGTAATTTGTAAGTAATTTTGGTCTAGTGATCGCAAGCGCTACTGCTGAACATGAGGTCCCGGGTTCGATTCCCAGGTCGGACTAAATTTTTCCATCAGGTTGCGCGTCGATGTCCCTGCCACCCGGTATATCTACGCTTTGCATTTATATATGTGACCCAAATCACAATGATCCGGAGGTTTAACAACGTGCAGCAGTAAGATTCGCTCATAAAGGCTTTAATGACTAAATATAATTATGTTTCACAATTACATCCCAAGTTTATGTCACATGTAACTGAAATACCAACTTTACGACCACTGGCTTATTTACAATTTCGATAACAAATTCACATAAATACGAAAGCTTGATAAATAATCAAAATCACGTTGTAAAATATCAAGTATCGGATATTACGATAAACATTTTTTCCCACTCCTAACGCTATTAGCCGCAGGGTCATCACTCGCTAGATTCTAATTACCATAAATCCGAAAAAACCTTTCCTAAAATTCCGAGCCAAACTAAATTAAACTCAGCATATTTTTTTCGTACAAAAAAGACTACAGTTCACTACACACAGTTGTTTATCTGAGGCAGCAGAGTATTCCAAGTGCCATCATCATCAGTCAGGTCGGGCCGCGGTAATTACTTGTACAGCCCTACAGGACGACGGGACGTGCTTGTGGCAACCCTGATCTACGAGTAGGGTTGCTAGCGTGAGAGCTCCCGAACGGAACTTAATAATTGTGCGGTATTTGAAATTAAAATGATGATATATTTTTGCTGGACTTAAAATTATGAGTCGCGATGAGAATTTTCATGTTTTTGCTCACAAGATCGTAAATTAGAAGTCGGTTAAAAATATCAATTACAATTGTGGGTAGTCAACAGAATGCTAGTCAGTCGGTCTTCGGATTCGACTCAATACAGAGCACCTGCTCCCGACAAAACTGTCGGTTTACCTGGTACAGCGCTGCTGTATATTTACATAGCTGTGTTAGGATGCTAAATAGCGAGTAGATACACTTTGTGTTGGGTGGCTTGGCCGCTATAAGAACTGTGATCCTAAAGAGTTTGTTCGATTAACTGCTTTTAATATTTACCCATTATTGTGTCTTTTGTTTAGTGTATTTTTGTGTACTGTAATAAAACCCTGTAACTGTTTATACCGTCTTGTTTATCCCAATAACATGGGATCTCCAAACCCTGACGATATACCTACCGCGCGGCACTTCTGATGTAGGTAGGTAATATGCCTAATCCACAACTGCGGGATCTGTTAAGATTAACAATTATACAACACATATTTTTTGTATACTAATTGTGTCCCATATTTTATTTCATCATGTAGATAGTGCCATTCAATAAATAATATTTACACTTTTAGCTACACAGTTCGAAATTCTCGGTACCATAAACACATAAGCCTCTTTCCTTATTTTCTTGACAAAACCTTACTTAAGGAAAATAAGATTTGTATTTTATTTCTGCGAATGCGAAGCTCTTTTTCTGGAAGTGTTTAACCTAAAATTTCGGTGTTACGGTTACAAAAGGGATAGTGTTTTGGCAATGAAGACAGGAGGCAGGCAGGGCTTCTTCAATAATGGTCGAAATACAACAATATACTGTTTAATGTTGGTTTTTACAATGTTTTTGAATTGTTTGTCATATTGAGTACCTTATTTGTGACTTCTTACAGACATTATTATGTATGTATATAGTCGAAATGTTGGTTAGCCTAGTGGACAGATTACAGTGTATCCGCTATGTGGCTGCCACTACAGTCTCAGGAAACCATAGCTTTACTACCCATATCATCACAACGTTAAATTCTTCTCAATGCAAATCATATAACATGTAATAGCACTCGCTTTCATGAAATTCTGATGGATATTTACTCGGTAATCCAATGAATATTAAACGTCAATTAACATACGTTACATGTCGCAACTGAAATGATTAATTTCAATGTATAAATAATGTATTGTTTCTGTTTTCATTATGTAAGATGAATCTTCACGACTCACTGACTACGATATTATAAATTCTACTATGCTTTTCTTTACTTTTAGTACCAAAAATCAAAATCAATAGATACCTAGATAGAATATTCTTTATTATGTACAGAATAAAAATTAAATATTTTAGATATGTAATTTTTATGAAGAAATATTATAATCGGTGGTCTTATCGCTAATAGCGATATTTTAAAGACAATCTTTGGATGGATTAAGGGAGAAGGAGACACATACGTGGTGTACCATTTACATAATTATATACAATAAATACTTATATAAAACATATTATACTTATCTATAACAATATATACAATAATAACCATAAAAACAAGTGCAAAGAACCAAAAAATCATGTTTAGTAGAGTATCATGTTTAGTGTAGTAGAGACATAGTGTTTTTTATCATAATTAATAGAAATGCACAAAGTTTGAGCACGCTTTATTGACACGGGCAAGGACCTATCTGCCTAGCCTTTTCTGTATGTTGGGGTCGACTTTGACGACACGGTTGGCGCAGTGGCTGAGCGATCGAGTGCTGCGCTGCGTGTCGCGGGTTCGATTCCCAAACGGAACAAATATTTGAATTGCCTACAGGTAGTTGTCCCGGGTCTGGCTGTTTGTGTATCTGACTTTAAATGTTTGTAAACGCACCCACGATACAGGAGTAATTCCTAGTGTGGGGCAACGTTTTTTTTAAAAAAAAAAGAAAAAGACTAACAGTCTACCACTCTACCCGGATGCATTGCTGCTCAAGCACACTGCTTTATACCAGTATTTGACATGGAGCGACTGCCTACCTGACTTCCACAATCCAGTTACTGGGTAACACAATACGTCTTGGTAGGTAATACTGGCTGTCAGACTTTCGAGCTTCTGACTACCTGTAACGGCTGTCTAAGATCTACAAATGACAGCCGAGACCAACGGCTTAACGTGCTTTCCGAGGCACGGAGGGGTCTTGGTACGGACGGCGTGTACGTGTTCCACGCGCGCCTCAAAGAGATGTCAGCATAAGCGACGGGGCCCCATAGGGCCGAAGCCTGCCAGGGTAGCGGGAACATCCGAAAGGGTTTACCGCTGCCCTGGAACATAAAGGGCTAAGGAAGGAACACGGGTGGGTTTTAGTCAGTAAGAGTCTGACACTCCCTTCTGCTCCACCCAGAGCGGGAGGAGTCATTTGATGATTTCCCATCCTCAAAAAAAAAAAAAAAGACCAACGGCTAGTAGCAAAAATACAGAGGCAAAAATATCGCTATTAAATCAGAGAAAATCTTTTTACCTTACTCAGTAACGACAAGTATTTTCAAATTATAAAAAATTGGCTTGAAAAAAGGTATCTAAACATGGAAATCCCATTTACATTTCTAATTTAAACTCGTATATTCCTGATTAGCTCCATTAACTTACTCAAGGAAATCAGCTTGACGAGTTTCCATTTAGCTAAGTAGGTAGTTCAAATTACAGAGAAAAATGTCCGTTGCAATAATTAATTTTCCATTACTAACTGTTGCCCTATTTCTAATTAACAGGAAGCAAAGTAAAAACACGCAAGTACGCTCGCGAGCGAAAGTCTTTACGTTTTAAATCACAATTTGGGGAGGGTTGTTAAATATTTTCGTTCAATTTAGACGTTCTTTTGTTTGCCATTAAGAATTCTTGTTTACATTGGTCTTGTAAATAAGAAAATGTTGTTTGTTAGGAGGCTTTATGGAAAAATAGAGAAACGTAACTTTGAATTACTTTTAATGAATGGGTTGGTTTATAAGATTTGTTTTTGCGGTTGATCAATCGGTAGACCTTTGACAGTCGTTACGGGTAGAAAATTCCGAAAGTCTGAAAGCCAGTCTTACCATGAGGTAACGTGTCACCCAGTAACTGGGTTGTGGCCGGTTAGACTGCAAGCCGACCCCAACATAGTTTGGAAAAGGCTCAACAGATGATAATGATGGCTGTATTAAATGACACCCTTACACCCCCTTACATTACATTACCCCCCCCCCTTACATACAAACCCCCCCCCCCCCCCCCGAAAACTATTTTGTTAGGCACCTAAACATTGTAATACAACAAATGTTCATCCTAATGCGTATTCCATTAGTTAGTGTTAATACGATTAATTTGCATGGTGATTACGTAATTGTTAATTATTATGACGAAATACTATCATATTATTATAGTTATGGCATGCTCTCATCTTGGTACCTACTATTAAATCTCTGAGTCTCATTATTTTATTATTTTCAAAGTTAGTTGAAATTTTTCCACTTCAGCTGTAATGCCACATACCCCACACACACACACATATGCCTGGACCATAAAGGGCTAAGGAAGGAACACGGGTGGGTTTTAGTCAGTAAGAGTCTGACACTCCCTCCTGCTCCACCCAGAGCGGGAGGAGTCATTTGATGATTTCCCATCCTCAAAAAAAAAAAAAAAAAAGCTGTAATGCCACATCAATCTCTGCGCCCTCATGCCCCTAGCCGCCGCAGGAGACGCCCTGGACGGGAGTCAATCATGTGACAGTCTTTAGTACTGAGTTTGGTAGCTGTTCTTACATCTTCAATTTTAAAATCTTCGGTATGTACATATTCATTTCATTTGTTTAGATTCAAAATAAACCTACTACCACAGTCACTCTTAGGAATTAGGAAAATATCTGAAACATATTGACCAATGACTGGTTTACACTTCCTAATAGCTTTAATTTTTAAAAGATGTTCTATTTCATTGTCTATTGCTACACATTCACATTTTGAAAAACTACGACATGGGTAATTTTCTGGTTTCTGATTAGGCTTTTTAATAAAGGGTATCGTGTAACCAGACACAGCATCTAAAATGAATGTATCATTGGTGAACGATTGCCATTCACAATAATAGTGTTTTAATTGACCAGCGAGTACCTGGGTTTGCAGCGGATCTTGTAAATTCAATGTTTCGTTGTGTACCGCGGTGCTCGGGCCGGGCGGCGGCTGCGGGCGGCGCGCGCCCGACGCATGGGAGGTGGCACTCGCTTGCGGCCCGGGTATGCGTAGTGCGCATACGACTGATAGTATTGTACATGGAGCGACCAGTTACTGGGTAAGAACCAAAAGTTGCCCAAACGTCTTACTACCCGTAACGACTGTCACATCCCGACGCGTAATGTCATAAAAAATTATGAAAATAATTACTATAATATTTTGATCTTGATGCATGAGACTTTTTGGAGTATACTACGTGAGCTCGACAAATGGATGTGCGAATAACACTTGTGCGACAAAACTGTACTGCGACTCACCATAGTTCGAATGCACGCTTGTGCGACACACCGAAGGTCGACATCACGTACGACCTTTGGTTGTTGCCCTTTATCTTAAAACTTAAGGACAACTAACACGATTACTATAGTAAATCTTGACAGGCCAGATAAATATATTAAATCAAGGTAATCGGCTTTTAGTTTCGATAGTAATTAATTTTTGCGAAGGCAATAAAGAAACAATAAAAGATACAGGCTGGTAGGTGGAGTTCGTCAAACAAGGACGGTTCGTAGGTACAGTCACGAGCACCAATATGTCAACACTTGGCCACTTTCAATTGTGATTTTTTCGATTTTTTTTGAAACACGACACATTACATAAATCTATGGGTTCGAAAATGCTATGTTCGTAACTACATAAAATTTCATTAAAAAATAAAGGAGTAAATCGCTTTTGAATAAAGCCGAGTGTATACATACTTTTGCTCGTGACTGTACACTCATTTAGGAAATATATATTTAGTTTGAAGACCCTAAAGGTTTTTTTTATATTATGTTTTTAGTAAGTTTTATATTATTGCTTTTTCAGCTGTAACATTTCTTCGTGTCTGAAGTATTTTTTATGTTTTTTTGTGTGATTCATCCTTGGTCTAGCATAGGCTATGATAGATGTAAATAAGAACTGAATAATTAGTTTTAAGCTCTCAAAGTGGGGGTAGCGGGACCATCCGAAAGGGTTTACCGCTGCCCTGGAACATAAAGGGCTAAGGAAGGAACACGGGTGGATTTTAGTCAGTAACACTCCCTTCTGCTCCACCCAGAGCGGGAGGAGTCATTTGATGATTTCCCATCCTCAAAAAAAAAAAAAAAGCTCTCAAAGTGGAAGAAACGAGAAAAAACTCAACAAGCCCAACTTTAACTAACTTAAATAAAATAAAATTAGAGGGATCTAGGAGTTACATGCTTTTATAAAGTTCTGTTAGTTATTGGTCACTATACCGGTATGCTACATGTAATACAAAGCTCTATGAATTGGTACGAACTCCTCTTATTTGACTAATCTTACACCTAACAACCTGTATAATAACTACAGGAAACAGTGTGTATGGAATATCACGATTTGAAACGTGAAGTCAGCAGAATTGGCCCCAAGAAACATTCTTGTGGCAAGTACTGACTTTTTTGTAATGACCTTACTAATAAATTTTGTATACTAAAACATCATAAAATACTCACGCTTTTGCTAATATATGTTACTGGATCAAAGGAAGTTAAGTTAAGTTAAGAATTTCTCTATTTAGCCTTGAGCATGACATGAGGATCTTTAGCAGTATGGTCAATGTCGACAAGTTTCACCTGCAAATATTCTTTTCACGAAGCTTGGGATTGTTCAGATTAGTATCAATTCAATTAAAATTTCTTAAAGGATAGTTATTAAATATTCGGTTCAAGCATGCTGTACGTCACAAAGCTTCAGAAATAACGCTAAAAATCTAAAATTTTAGAGAAAACCCGGGGTTGAAAGGAATTCAAATACGATTTTGTGCAATATTGGTTCATCGAGACTCAGGACGACCGTATAACCTGGTATTCAGCTGCATCCGGTTAGACTAGAAGCCGCCCCAACGAACGAAGAAGCCGAGCATTCCCTCTAGGCTTCCTCTTTCTTTTGGGTCTCTCTCCTGACAGACCCAGGAGTGAACTGGTTGATTACGGGTTACTACAGACAGAACATGACAACAAACAAACACCTGTATTTTAATCTTGTACTTATTTACCAATCTTGTTCGTATTATCAATAATCTTGATAGATACACAGGAAATTCCATTACTTGGTCGAATGAGCTAATTCATCAAAGTTATACGATTAGATAATGATTAACAAATTAATATTAATTTCTGTAATCTTCTTATTTTGTTAGGAGTGAACTGGTTGATTACGGGTTACTACAGACAGAACATGACAACAAACAAACACCTGTATTTTAATCTTGTACTTATTTACCAATCTTGTTCGTATTATCAATAATCTTGATAGATACACAGGAAATTCCATTACTTGGTCGAATGAGCTAATTCATCAAAGTTATACGATTAGATAATGATTAACAAATTAATATTAATTTCTGTAATCTTCTTATTTTGTTACTTGTCTGCTCCGCGCAGCAGATGCCGGCTGTGGCACCGCATTTTATTTAAAGATCTGAAAGTGTTAAAGCTTCTAATTTAAATATGGCATATAAAGCGTTTTTAATTATTTTCTTAGGAACATTTACTTCAGTGTATTGTTCCAATGAAATGGGAAGAAAATATGAAGCAGTTGACACAAGTTTATTAGATAATGCTTTAGATGCGAAAGAGTGTGAGCGACAAGTGCGATTTATTAGAGGAAACCCAATGTTATTGCTACAATGTAAGTAAAAAGTCACGATTGTTTTTTTTTGACGTTTTTAGGGTTCCGTAGCCAAATGGCAAAAAACGGAGCCCTTATAGATTCGTCATGTCTGTCTGTCTGTCCGTCCGTATGTCACAGCCACTTTTTTCCGAAACTATAAGAGCTATACTGTTGAAACTTGGTAAGTAGATGTATTCTGTGAAACGCATTAAGATTTTCACACAAAAATAAATTTTGGGGGTTCCTTACTTAGAACTGAAACTCAAAATTATTTTTTCATCAAACCCATCGTGTGAGGTATCTATGGATAGGTCTTAAAAAATTATATTGAAGTTTTTAATATCATTTTTTTCTAAACTGAATAGTTTGCGCGAGATTCACTTCCAAAGTGGTAAAATGTGTCCCCCCCCCCCCCCCCTGTAACTTCTAAAATAAGAGAATGATAAAACTAAAAAAATATATGATGTACATTACCATGTAAACTTCCACCGAAAATTGGTTTGAACGAGATCTAGTAAGTAGTTTTTTTTAATACGTCATAAATCGTAAGCCGCAATTTACCTTTCATTCAATCAACTCATGATTGACTTTTATAGATAATGGTACGGAACCCTTCGTGCGCGAGTCCGACTCGCACTTGGCCGATTTTTTGTTGTAAATTCCTCGGGTTTTTTTTTAAATATCAAGTATCTTTATTTACGCAAAAGTCTTAAAATAATAGAATGATCTACAATTATGCACAAGTACCTATTAGAAAAAAAAAACGGGGCGAATAGATCATTGGGCATCAAAAATTAATCCGCATAACTGCCAAAAGGAAAAGTGCCCAAAAGCTTGGCAGCAATGCCACGTTGAATGCCAATGACCGAAAAATAGTTCTACCCTCTGGTAAAACAAAACTCAATGCGTACTCGGACTCCATGGCTTAAGAGTTTTAACCCCAAACAGGGCAAACATTACTTCCAATAAGGTATATATTTACGCCGCTTGAGGTTTTCTGCACCGTAGAAGCACAGCACGGCCCGCCAAGATAGAAAAATAGGATGCAACAAAAACCTGCCAAGAGCGTGTCGGGCCACGCTCAGTGTAGGGTTCCGTAGTTTCCCGTCCGTCACAATAAGTGTTCCCACTTATGAGTTTAAAGGTGGGTATCCATTATGTTCGCGCTCCAGCAGCGCTCCGCGCTCCTGCAACTGCTCCCGGTAGTGGGTACGTGCGCGAACACATGAATTTTAGTTTTGTTCTAAATTGCCTTAGCATGTTCCTGATAGAAGTTTTATGTAGTTATAAGATACCGCCAATGCGAAGGAGAGACCAACCGAACAATTCGATAATACCCGACCCAATGTAATAAGTACCTACAGCGCCATCTCTCGGGGAATTGGGGTACTAATTAATACATAGACGTGCCAGAAGTTTTCGGTGGTAATTTTGGATTGCGAGAACCGATTTTAATAATTCTTTTTTTGTTTGAAAAAAGATACGTTCAGGATAATAAAATATGTAAACGAAGTTAAAAAAAAATGCTTGCATATACGATTATACTACAAACTTAGTCCAGAAATTATTTTGTACAACTTTTTGTCTTTTTTGTACAAAAACTGTTGTTTTCATCAAGTTCAAAATTATTTTCCTAGAAAGTCCTTATAAAGTTCTACTTTTCAGATTTTTTTCATATTTTCTAAACTTATGGTTCAAAAGTTAGAGGGAGGGGGGACACATTGTTTTTTACTTTTGGAGCGATTATTTCCGAAATTATTGAAATTATCAAAAAATGATTGTAGTAAACCCCTATTCATTTTTAAATACCTTTCCAACAATATATCAAACGTTAGGGTTAAAATTAAAAAAAAAATCACTTCTCACTTTACATATAGGGGGGCTACCCTAATAAAACATTTTTTTCCAATTTATATTTAACCACTTTGTCGGCGTGATTGATATACATATTGGTACCAAATTTCAGCTTTCTAGTGCTAACGATCACAGAGATTAAGCGAGGACGGACAGACGGACGGACAGACAGACATGGCGAAACTATAAGGGTTCCTAGTTGACTACGGAACCCTAAAAATGCTTATTAGAAATCCCTTATGTCATTTTTTTCTACTGTCCACTGCATCCAACTAGTCCTATTATTGGACCGAACCTGTGTAGGTATTAATGGACCTTCTTTCATAAGATCACACAGATAGGCAGTATTATAAGTACCTAAACGTTTATCAAATCGAACGACCAGATACTTACTATCCGAAGAACAATCAATTTATAATTAATTAGCGAATTTAGATCTGTGATTAAACGGTTTACAAGGAATTATACAAAACTGGAAAAATTAAGGATACTTAAATTTCTACATTCAGATAACGGAACTGTTTTGTAAAACAGCTAGCACTTATGTAAAACAGTGGATTCAACAATCCATCTGCGACAGATACACCTTTGCGAATCTCTTCGAGAAATGCAGGTGCTCTGAATATAGCCTAGATTTATACGGTCAGCAGGTCAGTAGTAGGTACCTAAATATTATTTTAAACAAAATATAATAAACTATTTACAGTTACTGATTCCGGTTTAAGAACACCAAGAGGTATACTAACGGGCAACTCAGTAGATCTGGGCAACTACCACCAATGCCTGGACATCAATCATAAATTGGAAGGCATGCACATTGAAGGCAAATACTGCTCAATCCTTGTGCCATTCAACCAGACGTTTAAGATTCCTCGCCCTCAAGATATACAAGGGACGCAGTTCGATCCAAGCTCCTTACGTTTAGACAATGAAACCATTACTAAGATTGCAGAATATCATCAAGCACGTGCAGAATTACTAGCCTTGAGTGGCAACTTTGATGGTTTCAAACACGATACGAGGTAAGCTTTTTTTAAAACATTGCCCACAGCAAAATATTTCTCTAGTATCAACATGCAAAATGAGATGTAATAAATGGCTGTGTTGTTGTGTGTAATAATGAGTGTTGTTGTACAACAGTAAAATATCCCTGGACATTTCACACAGCGCCATCTAGTCCCAAGCTAAGTAACCTAATGCTTGTGTTATGGTAACAAGATGGCTGGTAAACTACTTATATACATTTTTTTTTTTTTGTAAATACTTACATATTATAGATAGAAAAACACCCAGACTCGGAACAAATACATGTAGGTCATACAAATATTTGTACGGAGAAAGCAAAAGAGTTAGGTGGCAAATTCTAAACAGTTCTTCCAAGACCGCTTCTCGAACATATATTCAAAAAGATCTTCCGCTGCTGCCGGCCGTATGGCAGGTCAAATGTTGAAGCATACATAGTTAGACAATTTTAAGAGTTGTTGAAGCATACATAGACAATTTTAAGATTTGTTGAAGCATACATAGTTATACAATTTTAAGATTTGTTGAAGCATACATAGTTAAACTATTTTAAGAGCATACATAGTTAGACTATTTTAAGATTTAAGCAATCTGTCTAAAGCCATTCATCCTTCCAGGTCAATACCGAACAATCCTCTCACGAGCATGGTGTTCAGGCTGGGTGTTTGCGTACCAAAGCCATGCACTACTCACCAAGCAATTACTTCTTTATTTTTCAACGTCTCCGCAATAGGCTTTCAATACAGAGAAGACTATTGCCGACTTACTGGTGATAAGCCGTGGGCCCCCGCTGATTATACCGCAGTGTAAGTAGCAATTAGTCGTTTAATTGAATGGAATATTTTTATCTTATCGTATTAGTTGCCGTGCGATGATAATACTTATAATCTCATCAATTAACGGAAATACAGAAGACTTTAACCAAAAATATATCGTCAGAAGCTGTACTGCAGGAATTTGTACCGTCGAATATTTTCTTTCGATCAACATTTTGAGGCTTTATGTTTTAACAAGATAATAAATCGTAAAAGTAAAGTAAAATCGTTTGTGTGTTTTATTCAAAATTACAATATGAAGGTAAAATTAAATTTAATATTCTAACATTTTCTGTTTTATTTCAGTGCAATATTTTCGGTGCTTGGATTTGTGACTTTAGTTAGTACTAGCTACGATCTTTGTTATCGATTCCTATTTAAGAAAGGTAAGTGAAAAGTATGTCGTCAGTATTTTAAACAAGTGATAGAATTTCTGGTTTTGTATTTAAGAGATGATTATGTGCACTTTCAACCATGATAGGCTTGGTACTAACTTGATTTACATCGTTATTCTTATTACCTGTTTCCACTATTCTATTAGGATCTGTAACTTTATTATTATTTGCAGATGTCAAGCAAATGAGTACACTGTGTCGATCGTTTTCTGTTTACACAAACGGAAAACGACTTACAACATTCAGCTCTGGTGGTGGAAACTTACAATGTCTTGATGGAATCAGAACCCTCGCTATGATATGGGTCATAGTTGGACATTCGTTCAGTACGGAATTGTTTATAGCAAACCCTGCTGATTCGGGCACGGTAGGTTGAATTCAATTATTTTTCTCACTATACGTCTACTACGTGTACGTCTATACGTCACTATATGTATATCCATGTAGCTTATAAGATTCGTACCTCTGTCTAAAATTGCCCAAGATTGACAAGGATTTATGAAAATGTGTGTTAATCAGCAGTAAAAGAGACTCAGGATTAAACTTATCTTGAATCCGCTTTAACTATCGCCATTAAGGCTGCTTTTCCACCAGAGATGTGCTATGCTACGTTGCTATGGATGCGTTTGATATCCACCAATCCTATTAATTGATCCACAAAGCATAGCGCTGGTGGAAACGGTTTCAACTAAGCTATATTTTTATACGGAAGGATGCGTGCTATGGATGGGAGCTATGGATACGCGAGTGGTGTAGCTATGTGCAGAGCAGAATACTCCCCGTGCCTTCCCTATTATTGATGCATCGCATAGCTCGAGCTGCGCATCTTCCCCGCACAGCTACCTCGCGGCGGCGCATCTTCATAGCACATCTTACTCGCTCCGCTACACAGCTTAGTATTGTGGAAACGGTCGCATAGTTTCGTAGCTTAGCTTTTAGCGTGCATAACACATCTCTGGTAGAAAATCAGCCTTAATCCTATGTCCACTAGTAGACTGCGATAGGCTGAGTTGATTGATCTACAGCAGCTGTTATATTTATGGTGTATTATATATTGTGTTATATATATAATTTCATTCAAATTACAATTTCAATGAAAACAGGATAATCTCTGAGATTAATAAAATTATTGTACGTCTTTCAGTGGTTGTTTTCTGCCAAAGCTTTATGGATAACTGCGGCCACCATGACGGTAGACACGTTCTTCACGATAGCAGGAGTATTACTGGTCTATACGACCGCAGCGAAAATGAATCAAAGTAAGTTAGATGCAAGAAGCATCGGTCGTTGTGACGGACGTGACGGACAGGTCGCTTGGAGGTGACATATGGTCAGTGGCCACCAGTGTGCAGTAGGGCAGTGGATGTCGTCCGGTAGAAATGATGATGAAGTTAGAATTAAAAATTTCAACGTGGTTTGCGATGGATCCGCTTCCACGAGCACTTTTAATTTTTCATTATCAATTAGGGTCTCCGGCAGTCCACAGGGTTTGTTCTGTAGGTCAAAATTTCCAGAACGAAAAAGTACCGTGTTTTCTCTTACAGTAGCTTCCCCATACGAGTACATACCATTAATCCTTCGAGCTGTTTCTGCAGTGCTGGTGCCACGGTTTCCATCGTATTCGTAAATAACGCGATATTTTAAGTCTTCCATAATGTGAACAGAATGATGTCAAAGAAAAATCCAATGGCGCGAAATCGAGCGATCTCTTAGGATTCATCAAATAACGGAATGATTGATGAATTTGACCAAAATCCATATACGTGGTTACAAAATATTAAACACGCCATATCGATTCAATTGCGCAATTCTTATAATCATAAAATCATTGATCCAAATCCAAATCGTGAAAAAAAATCGTTGATTCATACATTGTTCGAGCTATACGAACATAAATCTATGGATCAACTGATTTTTTTTTCACGATTTCAGGGTTGCTCCCGTAGTAAAAGTTGTTCATAATGATGAGTACAATGACCCCTTAACGATCAAAATTTAACAGTGTATATTTAAATCATTTAGATATAATCATAAAATCATTTAGATGTTACTATCATAATTACATTCAGATATACGAGTACATACAATACAGGGTGGCCCGTGAAACGACGCGACCGACATCAAAAGAAAATTTTAAAAGGACTTTTATGCCTAATTTCAAGGAAGTAGGTACCTACCTACATGAAAAATGGATTACTCCAAGCGAAACACATAAAATACATACATTTTTAGTACTACCAAATTCGTGTAGTTAGTGTCGTTTTAAATGCCGTACCTACAAGATCATAAAGAAACAAAAAATGTAAACTTGAATGAAAAAAAAAATCACCAAGATACGTTCCAACGTCTCACTGAACATAATTTCTGGTTTCTGCGCTCCTTTATTTAGGACAATTGTTCCCACTGCTGGGACATAGGCCTCCTCTTGGTGAGAGAGAGTGGGCTGTAATTTACCCCGCAGGCCCAGTGCGGGTTGGTAGATGTCACATGTCTTCGAATTTTTGGTTCTAGGACCGGCAGGCAGGCCGGTTTCCTCACGATGTTTTCTTTAACGTTTGAAGAACAGTGGTGGTAAAATAATTTACATAAAGTAAAGCGCCTGTATATGTGTTCGAACCTACGACCCACTAATCATAAGTCATGGCAGTTACCACCGGGCCACCACTGCTCTCGAAGTATCTATAATTAGTCTTTATTAAGACTAGATGTAGACGTCATTGCAAAATATTAAAATATAGCTATCGAGGTAATCAATCAAAGGATTTTTATTATGATGGATGGATTACCTATACGAAAAACGTAACATTATCACTGGATCATAAATGCATTATCATATTTTTAAATACCCCCAGGATTCCAAAATTAAAGACCGAAGATAAAATATTCATGCGTCAATTATATCTTATGATTTGATTATAATAATTATTTTTATTCAATACTTTAGATAAGCTGAATCTAAGTAAAAAATATTTTGATTAGTAATCAACTAATCACATGACAATTTTCCTTTTCAGTAACGTTTCTCAAGAACCTGCACTGGTTCTACTTGAGTCGTTTCATGCGAGTGACACCACTGATGGCTGTGGCTGTACTCCTTCAAGCATCTTACTTCAACCGCATCACTGATGGACCTCACTGGCTGACAGTTATCAACCATACCGAAAGGTGTCGGCAAAACTGGTGGTCTACACTGCTACATATTCAAAATTTAGTACACCTCGAAAATATAGTAAGTTAATTTATATATAAACAAGTGCGAGTCGGACTCGCCCATGAAGGGTTCCGTTTTACGATTTATTACGTATTAAAAAAAACTACTCACTAGATCTCGTTCAAACCAATTTTCGGTGGAAGTTTACATGGTAATGTACATCATATATTTTTTTTAGTTTTATCATTCACTTATTATAGAAGTTACAGGGGGGGGGGACACATTTTACCACTTTGGAAGTGTCCCTCGCGCAAACTATTCAGTTTAGAAAAAAATGATATTACAAACCTCAATATCATTTTTGAAGACCTACTACACTACGTATGGGTTTGATGAAAAGAAAAAAATGAGTTTCAGTTATAAGTATGGGGAACCCCAATTGTTTATTTTTTTCTAATTTTGTGTGAAAATCTTAATGCGGTTCACAGAATACATCTACTTACCAAGTTTCAAGAGTATAGCTCTTATAGTTTCGGAAAATTTGGCTGTAACATACGGACGGACAGACAGACAGACAGACATGACGAATCCATAAGGGTTCGTTTTTTGCCATTTGGCTACGGAACCCTAATAAAAATGGATCTTCGAAATGTATGTACTTACGCCCATAACTTTCGAACGACTGCACCAAATTGCATAATTCTTTTTTTTTTTGTTTTTAGAAATCAGTTAACAATACAAATTAACAATGAGTATAACGTAAAAACTAAATTAAAATTTAGGTAAATCAAAGTAAAATAACATGTTAGCAGACAATAAGTAGGTCTTCTGTCTGTGCATAATCGATGGTTAATATTTTAAGTACCTATACATTTTTACAGCTATACTAATTTAGGTTAATTGTGTTATTGTTAAGTATCAGAATAATCTATCTTAAAAAATATTGATTTACAACTGTAGACAATGCGAAATAAATAAATAAATAGTCAAATGCTCGAAAAAAATTATGACAACCAAGCAAGATTTGAAAGCGATATTTTTTACTGTAGGAAATCTTCAAAATTAAAATAACTTCGGTTGACTTATAAATCTTCTCTCCACTCATAATAAATAATTAAATATGATTAGGTCATGGTAGGGCGCAGGAGCAGACGAGTCCTGGGGGCCTACTCCGAACTGCAAAGTGCGAATGTTCGGATCGGACCGACACATGGCCGAACCGAATATTATTGAAAAATGCGACAAAAGTTCGGATCGGCTCAGTTGGGTCGGGACCATAGTCAATATTCCAAAGAGTGTAGGAGTGTAGGATCGGAACCGACCGAACCAAACAGTAACTTCATAGCAGGAAACGGCCGAACATTCGGCCGATACTACTTCGGAGTAGACCCCCTGGAGTGGAGGCCGCGTATCGGCAAGCGTAGTGTGGGACGTCCCCCACACTACGCTTCCTAGATGGACGTACAAACCTAAAGGAGGTGGCTGGAGTAGACTGGATGCGGAAGGCGGAAGACAGGGTGTTGTGGCGCAGTCTGGGAGAGGCCTATATCCATCAGTGAACTGCGATAGGCTTTTTTTTTTTTTTGAGGATGGGAAATCATCAAATGACTCCTCCCGCTCTGGGTGGAGCAGAAGGGAGTGTCAGACTTTTACTGACTAAAACCCACCCGTGTTCCTTCCTTAGCCCTTTATGTTCCAGGGCAGCGGTAAACCCTTTCGGATGGTCCCGCTACCCACTGCGATAGGCTGAGTTGGTATTAATAATTATTATGGCTTTATTCAAATTTCAGTGTATCCCTCACTCCTGGTACGTCGCCATAGACTTCCAGCTGTATGTGGTGTCACCTCTAGTTCTTGTTTGGGTGATGACTGGCAAGAAATACCTCGCCTGGATGGGTGTGGTAGGCGGACTCGGCGCTGTTCTGATAGCTTCAACTGTATATAGTTTCCACCTTAATGTGCCTTCTGGAACCCTTGTGCCCACGTAAGTAATTTTGAGTTTGAGTACGCGACCACTAGTTGTAGGTCATAGGCTCGAACCCTGACACGCGCTTTACTTTGTGTAAATTATGTCATCACCACTGCTCTCAAAACGGTGAAGGAAAACCTCGTGAGATAACCGGCATGTCCCAGAACCAAAAATTCGAAGACATCTACCAACCCGCACTGGACCCGCATGGTGGATTACGGCCCACTATCTCTCGCAAAGAGGCCTGTGTCCCAGCAGTGGGAACATTATAGGCTGATTATGCTACTTTGAAGATGAAGAATATTTTTGATTAACTAACTAGCTTGTGCTTGAGTTGTGTGTGTTGAACTACAGGGCAAAAGCATCCCTCTCTCCTTCATTATATTTTTTTCCTTTCAAGATATTTTTAAAAATGAAAGCTAATTAATTAAGTGTATGTATGTAAGTGCTGTGCACACCTTTAATTGATAAGTTCACTGTAGTACTTTATATAATAAGACGTCTAAGCTCTCTGTTAATGTTTATGTGAATTAATCGTTGGAGTGCCATAACAATAAATAAATAAATAAGTGCTTACATAAATTATGGAATCTCCGAAAAATCTGAGAGAAATTGTAATTGTTAATACTCAATTAGTTTTTGTCTTTTGCAGTCGTTTCGTGGATATGTGGGATTACTTACACAAATATTACTTCAATACTCTGGCGCGAGCTTCTCCGTTCTTCGTCGGACTGTTGTTCGGTTATATTCTCCACATTTACCGCAAGAGTAGATTACAGATACCGTGGGTAAGTACATTGATATGGCCAAAGAGTGCAATTTAATTTAAAACTTGTGTAAAAATCATATAAAAGAAAAAATAAATGATAAATGATAGTTATAGTGATAAATGATTTTATTTTGTAAGTAGGTTTGTACAGTCAGCATCAAAACTCAATTAACACTGTTACTTTTACAAATCATCTAAATTGATACAAAATGATGTGATACATTGGTTTTCTCTATTTCATGTAATAGCAAAGAGTTAATTATTCTTAAATATCTTATTAATATAAGCTTTTTAAGAATATTTTGCTCAATAATTATGATTTAAACAACTAAAGTGTTAACCGACTTTTGATGCTGACCGTACAAACACTTTTACACGTCAATCATATTTTAAAAACTAGATGAAGACGGCGTTTCCTATCTGACTAGACTGAGAAGAAAGGCCGAAACAATCTCAGAGGTCACAGTCTCTTTAAAAGTCCAGACATAATCTTGGTCAGATCATATGAAAACCACTGACAGGGTAGAATTGATGAGGAAGATGGTACAGAAAAACTGATAATACTGACTGTCGTGGAAAACATAAACAATATTAAAATGATACCTGGAATAGCTGTCAGCTCTTACAAGCTTCATTGGCTCTGTAATCACTTGAACTATTCTCATAAAGGTATTTTGTATAGGAAAAGATTATTCTTAACAAAAATATCTATCTCTTTCAGATCCTTGCCATCATTTTCTGGGCCTGTTCTGCTGGTGTACTGGGAGGAATCTTCTACTTCAAGTACAGAATCAAGCAGTTTGACTGGGACAACCATCTGATGGATAATCTCATGAATTCTTTTATGAGACCTAGTTATGCATGTGCCATATGCTGGTTAATAGTCGCGTGCCAGCATGGTTATTCTGGTGAGATTTCTAACATTTTCTTCTTAACTATGAATATCATGTTATTTTTTCGTTACGTTATTAAAATATTACTTTTCACATTTTCAGGTCCAATAAATTGGTTCTTGTCTCTTGAGGTATGGCGACTACCAGCTAGACTTTCATACGGGATGTACTTATTCCACTACCCGCTCATGTTTTCTCTCAACTCAGCAGCGGTAGCTCCCATTTACTTTTCAGTTGGCAATTTTGTGAGTATTTTGTTTTTAAAGTGATATTTTTTAAATAAAATTCCTGGACAATAATAAAATATTACTCACCACTTTAATTGATTTTACTGCATTTGCTATCTATATTTCTGCATTTTTTTATCTGCATTTCTAATCCAAACAAGTGTAATCGTATAATAGATGTCCTAAGGCTGTGAGGGGCTTGTGGCTAAGTATATCTGCCTAGCCTTTTCCCAACTATGTTGGGGTCGGCTTCCAGTCTAACCGGATGCAGCTGAATACCAGTATTTTACATGGAGCGACTGCCTATCTGACCTCCACAACCCAGTTACTGGGTAATACGATACCCCTTGGTAAGACTGGTTGTCAGACTTTCGGGCTTCTGACTACCCGTAACGACTGTCAAAGATCCACGAATGACAGCCGGGACCAACAACGATTTAACGTGCTTTCCGAGGCACGAAGGGGTCTCAGTATGTAAAGATGATCACCCATCCACAGACCAACCGCGGCAAGCGTAGCTTAACCTGACCGATCGACCTGTGCGGCTGTTATTATTTAGCCACGGGCCACTAATTAATTTAATTTATGAATAGTTTTTATGTTTTCTATAACGGACGCTTTTAATGTGCACGTCTTTCTACATCGTTCTCACACGGTTAATTTTGACACAAATGATGTAATCAAATATTTTGTAACAATTTTATGATTTAAAAGAGTGACTGTGGAGTTTCTTGCCTGTTCTTCTCCATAGGTACCTAGGGTTTGGAATGGGCAACTAGCTTCATCTTTCTGACTGACCGACCCTTTGACAATTCAAAAGTGCCTGTAATTGGTTTAGTTGAATTAAATGATTTGAGTTTGAGTAATAACAACTGCACGGGTCGATTGATCAGGTTAAGCTACGCTTGCCGCGGTTGATCCGTGGATGGATGACCATCTTTACATACCAAGACCCCTCCCTACGTCGGAAAGCACGTTAAGTCGTTAGTCCCAGCTGTCATTCGTCGATTTTTGACGGTCGTTACGGGTCTTTAAAAGCCCTAAAGTCTGACAGCCAGCCTTGCCAAGGGGTATCGTATTACCCAGTCACTGGGTTGTGGAGGTCAGATCGGCAGTCGCTCCATGTAAAATATTGGTATTCAGCTGGAGTCGGTTAGACTGGAAGCCGACCCCAACATAGTTGGGAAAAGGCTAGGCAGATGATGGAGATGTGCATACAAAGTAATGATTCTTGTATTTTATACGAGAACTTAAATTTTCATAAAATAATGAAAGCTTCTTTTCAACAGACATTTAAGTTCCTGTCGTATTTGGTGTTGGCTCTGGTGTTTTCTTTCGTGCTCACTCTTATTGTGGACTCACCAGTGACAGTTCTGTTTAAACAGCTGATGGACTCAGGTACTACAGATACTTCCGTTATTTTCTTTCTTTCATATTTAATGTTTTCATAATATCATTGTACACTTTTATCTCCTGTGACCACAGGAGATGGGAATCCATTAAAAACTGTACAATTAAATTTAAATTACAATAGGTTTATTAAAAAAATGGCTCATATATTTAATATTTGTTTGAAGACAAAAGACCATATTATGATAAAGGTATTCCGTCAAATAGACTAATGTGCCCATTTTTACAAAATAAACTTGTTTGTTTCAGTAACGAGATCAAAACCAGCAGTGAAAGGCAGCAAAGCAACAAAAGAAGATGATTTTTATAAAAGCAGTAAAGTTATCGCTGATCACAAAGACAAGAAAGATCCAGATGCAACCGATGAAAACCAAATTAAGCCTAATGGTGATTTAAAAGCTAATGCTAGCTCTAATGACGTCTTAGAAAAATCTGATTCGAATGAAATTGTTGATGATGGAAAGGACTCTAATGACGATGTTAATGTAGTGGTAATTAATGATAGTGGTGTCAATATTAGTTCTAAGAGTGTACCTGAAAGGTTAGTTGAGGATTTGAGCGGAGAAAGAAATCTCTGAAATATTGTTATTAATTTAATTCTGTGGCATAATTTCGTAATAGTCAATTTTGAAATAAATTAAACCATTTATTTTGTAAATAACTGTAAGTTGTTCTGCATGTATTTGGTGATATTCTGTTTAGTTTCCATTTTTGTATTGAAAATATTGTATATATACCATATATACGCACTAAGCGCTTCTCATCATCTTTTCTGATGCACACAGCTAAGAAGTGGAATGGTCTGACTGCGTCTGCATTCCCGAGTTCATACAACCCGAATCTCTTCAAGGCGAGAGTGAATAGGCTTCTTCTGGGCAAGCTTTTTCCACCGTAGATCTCATCCCTGCCTCTGGGCTGGATTGAGGTCAAGAGTGAGCCCATTGTCAAGAAAAATAAATTAGAGTAAAAAGGTTGGAAGATTTTTAAATAAGTTACCACTCTTGTTGGAAGACTCAGATCGGCACGAACAATACAAGAGCAGATCATGACATGGTAAATACTGGATAATTAATGAAGGCTCTATTTAAAATGTTTCTTTGTATATTAGGAAACTAATTAATTATCGTTGACGCAAAAGACGCTAAAGAAGTAATTCAGAGATAATCATGCAGATATTGGCGCCGATTCCCTTGTTCACAAACTAAACTAATTTTAAGATCAGTGCATCTTTTTCTTTCTATTTCATTAAGAAAAGGACAGACGATAAATATTAGTTAAGGCCTGTCAAAATAAGATACTCCATAGACAGTTTAGACGTGATCAAAAACATGTCTACTAAAAATACGTCAGTTTACGTCAGGCGCTGACTAATTTGACAGGACTAAACTAATATTTATCTTCTGTCCTTTTCTTAATAAAATAGAAAGAAAAAGATGCACTGAACTTAAATTTAGTTTTGTTTGTGAACAAGGGAATCGGCGCCATTATAAAGGTGCAACTAGACCCGCGGTCGATCGTCGTCGAACAGTCGATATTGTTCTCCTCAACATACTTAGATGGACAAAATAGTCAAATAGTGGGATTGCTGCCTGTCACCTGCGTCTCCTGTCGGTTTTATTTAATAGGCCCTTGAACGGTCGATGTCAATTAACCGCGTTTTCACGACAGGCATTATTTAATAAAGCATAAAACTATGAAAAAGGTATATTACAACACTAGCTTCTGCCCGCGACTTCGTACGCGGATCCAGTCCCTTTCTCGTTCCGATAGGAATTTCGGCAAGAGTTTGAACTGTGCGTTACTTAATCGAAATCCTTCATCGGTTTTGTTTGGTATACCTTAGATTGAGTGTTGTAGACAATAGGTAGGTTATAACTTCATTAAAATAAAAAGGTAGAATTATTTTCATTCCGAAATTATGAAGCGAAATTAATATCAATTAGTTAACATAACTATTCAAAAAAAAATCTTTATAAACTATATTGTTGGTTTTTCCGTCGGGTGCCAGAATATAAAACCACCCGGAAGGCTAACCCTTGAGAAAGCAACATAAAGTTGGCCATGAGAAAAACAGCCGGTTCTCAAATCAACACCAGCAGCTTTCAGTGTCTGTCTTCAATCGCGAGACAATGCATGACGATCACGATCAGCCGTAAGTCGCGCATCACGGTCTTAACTGGTTTCTAGAGACCTATAAGTGGATGTGCGGATACGCTGGGAACTCAAGCATGATTCGCTTTCCGTGAATGTTTCCGACTCGCGAGACAATGCATGACGATCACGATCAGCCGTAAGTCGCGCATCACGTTCTTCACTGGTCTCCAGAGATCTAAAAGTCAACGTGCGAATGCGCTGAGAACTCAAGCGTGATGCTTTTTCTGTGAACGTTTCTGATTCGAGAGACAATGCATGGCGATCACAATCAGCGGCCAGTCGCACTTCACGTTCATCACTGATCTCTAACGACCTAGAAGTCGACGTGAGAATACGCTGAGAACTCAAGCGTGATTCTCTTTCCGTTAACGTTTCCGACTCGCGAGACAATGCATGACGATCACGATCAGCGATCAGTCGCGCATCACGATCCTCACTGGTCTCTAGAGACCTAGATGTAGATGCGTAAATACGCTGAGAACGCAGGCGTGATTCTCTTTGTGTGAAAGTGTCAGAAACGCGAGACGATGCATGACGCTCACGATCAGCGCTAAGTCGTGCTTCACGATCCGAAGAAGTTTCCGCTGGGCGAGATACAGCCTGATGTTGTCGAACAGCATCAAGTCTTGCCTGGCGTTCTTCATTCGATTCTTGGGATCTAATGATCTTTAAATTTCGAACATTGCGAAAGATTTGACCTCTTTCGTGGCATGGTTATGGTTATTAATGTACTTTAATAACTTTGCAATTAAGATCTAAGTGACTGCTCCCCTGCATTACCGGGTAGGCTACCGTG
This sequence comes from Apamea sordens, assembly GCA_945859715.1. Taxonomy (NCBI): domain Eukaryota; kingdom Metazoa; phylum Arthropoda; class Insecta; order Lepidoptera; family Noctuidae; genus Apamea; species Apamea sordens. The sequence continues at coordinate 6,142,719 of OX243994.1, forward strand.
TCACGAAGATGAATGGAAAAGGAAATTAAACACTCAAATAACATAAGCCCGAAGGCATATCTATTATATTATGATTTAGCCAGTGAAGCCAAGTTTTCAATGAATTTACCATCGTCATCGAAAAGAAGGCCCAAACTGTTACCGCCTTCACTGCGTGGAGGTACTCCTAGCTTATGTTAATATATTAGTATAAACTGATTTCCACATCAAATGTTCCTGATCCTTGATTTTTATTATCTCGGCGGAAAATACTCATCAGACCAAACAAATTTTGTTAAAATGTCATGTCTGTATATGCCATATTTTAGCTGTGCTCTCCGAGTTCCACATCAGATGTTTCAATCTTCGAATTTTATTCTCCCAGCAGAAAATATTCATCAGACTAAACAACTTTTGCAAAGATGTCATTCCTATATATGTTATGGTTTAGCTGTGCTCTTAGAGTTCCACATCAGGTGTTCCGATCTTCGAGTTTTATTCTCGCAGTAGAAAATACTCATCAGACTGAATAACTTTTGCTAAGATGTCAAATCTATATATATTATAGTTTAGCTGTGCTCTAAGAGTTCCACATCAGGTGTTCCGGATCTTCAATTTTATTCTCTAAACAGAAAATGCTCATCAGACACAACATTTTTTTCTAAGGCGCCATTTATGTAACTCTTATAGTTTAGCTGGTCTGTTGCGGTTCTGCATCAGGTGTTCCAGTTTCCAAAATCAATTATAGTCTATATGTTGCCCAGGCTTAATAGCTAGTTAACAAAAAAAGTTTCATTCAAATCCGTCCAGTAGTTTCGGAGATTAGCGTGTACAAACAGACAAACAGATAAACAGACAAACAGACAGACTTTTTTTTTTAGATTCGTGTTCTATTACTGTTTCTTAAACCCCCTCAATTATTCTTTTTTAAATATATTCAATGTACAGACACAACTTTTTTACATTCTTATTATAAGTATAGATATAGATATAAGTATAGATTGACCAATCTGTTGTAATTTTGTATTAGTTAAAAAGAAAAGACGTGTACATTATAGTTTGTTTATAATTGAAGTAACAGGTAACCAGGTTACATAGAATGATTAGAAGAATTTTGAATACATAATGACACTACAAAGACCAGTATTATTATAACACACCCCCTTAATCAAAATTCTCACAAATAAATTACATACAAAAATGAACTCAAAATATACCAATAGAAAAAAAGGAAAATGTATACTAAGTTCTGAAGTAAACGTGTAAAAATATATTTACACTAAACCTAAGCCTAGTACACATCTACGATGTGCCACACGCTGCAATCGTTTTGTTAAGATGTCAGCGGGCATATCACTTGATTTGGTATATTTCAAGTTAACCGAATTATCACTAATCTTTTCTCTAATAAAGTGAAATCTGGTATCTATATGTTTCGTCCTATGGTGGTGTACCGGATTTAAGGCCAAACTCTGTGCACTCTGACTATCGGTACAAATTGTTACGGTATTAGGTAATAACTTTTGCCTTACCATAGGATCTGAAATTAATTCAGTGATAAACCTCCTTAAATAAATCGCTATTCAAGAAAAGTAATGCGTGTATAGTTGTTTCGTAATAATTAGGAAGTGATATTTGTGTGAATTTTTTGGGTGTGAAACCAAATAGTTTTTCCGTGTACTCTTCTGAGATGGCGAACCCAAATGGAGACACAAATGAACGAGGTATGCGTATTTCCTCTATTCCAACGTTCACCCTACACAATAGAGAAGGGTATAGTACGTGGAAATTTAAAATGCGTAACTACCTTATGCATGAGGAGTTGTGGGAAGCGATTAATGGCTACCCAACAGGGATGAATGTTTCGAATGTCATAAAGACGAAGAGCGATCAGAAGGCACTAACAAAAATTTGCCTTACCCTTGAAGCTTCTGCAATTACGTATGTTCGAAGTGCTACCACGGCAGCTGAAGCGTGGAAGGCGTTACAAAATGCATATGAGGACAAAGGCATGGGTCGGCGTTTACATTTAGAAAGGAAGTTATACAGATTGAGACTTGAAGACTTTGATAATAATATTGAGTCGTATATCAATGCTGTTATTTCCACTGCCCAAGATTTGGCGGATATAGACAAAGTAATAGATGATGCGTCCATTGCTGCTATTCTATTGGGAGGTCTAACGTCGAGATATGACCCATTGATTATGGCTCTCGAAAATAGTAACGTTAACGTTACCACCGAACTGGTAAAGTCAAAATTACTCAACGAAATGTCCAAGGAAAGCTCGATAACACTGGAGACAGCTATGAGGTCAAAGGTTGATGCCTCCTCTGTTGAGTCTAAGTCAAAGAAAATTTAGAGCCTATGATGTGCACTCTGATTCTATCTCAAAATATCAGGTATGGCATAAGCGTTTAGGTCATTTATGTCGCATCGGTATGAATCTGTTGAAAAATATGGAGGTTATTGATTATAAGGATGTGGATAAAAATCCATGTGTTCCTTGTGTTCAAGCGAAACAAGCTCGAAAACCGTTTAAGACGATTTCTTATGAAAGAGCAACTTCAATATTAGAATTGATCCACTCTGACTTATGTGGACCAATGTCAGTTGACTCTTTTCAGGGTAATAAATACTTATTACTTTTTATAGATGATTTTTCCAGAACTATTTTTGTATATTTTATTTCTTCGAAGACAGAGGTGAAGGCTAAGTTTTGTCACTTCCAGTCTATGGTTGAAAGACAAACTGGGGCTCAAATTAAAACAATAAGGACGGATAATGGGAAGGAATTCGTAAATAGTGAATTTTCAAGTTACCTTAGATCTTGTGGTATTCAACATCAAACTACGGTACCATATAGCCCTCAGCAGAATGGAGTTGCCGAGCGCACTAATCGCTCTATTATAGAAAAGGCACGCTCTCTTATGGCTGAAAGCGATCTATCTAAAGCTTTTTGGGAAGATGCTACTCGAACGGCTGTGTACCTGAAAAATAGATGTCCACACCGTGCCTTAAATAATAAAACTCCCTACGAGTTGTGGAATGGTTGCAAACCAGACCTTAGTAATCTCAGAGTTTTTGGGTGTAGAGCTCTTATACATATACCTTCTTGTCACCGTAAGAAATTGGATCTTAAAGCTGTAGAAGCTATATTTGTAGGCTATACAGAAGATCCTAATAGTTATCTTTTTAGAAATTCATCTTGCCCTAGAACTTTACAAAAGTCTAGAGACGTTACGTTTTTTGAAGATTGTTTTTCTACTTTAAATAATAGGAATGTTAACAATAATAAGACGTCTACTGAACCTTTAGTACTTTCTAATAGTCTGCCTATACAGGAAGAAACCAGTACAGTTAAAGAGTCTTTTGAACATGCTCCAGTGGTCACTGATGAACCAGCTCCAGGCCATACTATTGTCACTGAAGATCTAACTGCTGAAACGGAACAATTTTTTGAAGCAATTGAGGAAGCAGTAGTTTCTACTAGTCATACTGATGGACAACGTAGATATCCATCAAGAGACCGGAAACCTCCTAATTACTTCTCATACCAGGTTTCTAGTAAAGCGTCAGGTGAGCCTAGAACTTATAATGAGGCTACATTTTCTGATGATGTTGATAAGTGGCAGATGGCAATGTCAGATGAATATAATTCATTAATGAAGTTGAAGACATGGAAATTGGTTGACAGAGAAAACAGGAAAGTTATACCATGTAAATGGGTTTATAAATTGAAGACAGATCCAGCAGGAAATGTTCTGAAGTACAAAGCAAGATTAGTTGCCAAGGGATTTTCCCAGACGCCAGGTGTAGATTATTTTGAGACATTTGCTCCTGTCGTGCGGCACTCTTCTTTGCGTACTCTACTGGCTCTCGCAGCCGAATTGGGTTTGAAGATGCGTCACATGGACGTAGACACTGCTTTTTTATATGGAGATCTTCAAGAGAAGGTCTACATGGAGCAACCTCAAGGTTTTAATGTAAAAGGTATGGAGAACAAAGTATGTCTCCTGCAAAAATCCTTGTATGGACTTAAACAAGCTCCACGTGCCTGGAATACAAAGTTAGATGAAACTTTATCATCTCTTGGTTTTATGAAAACTCCATCTGAACCGTGCGTTTATACCAAACTTTTTGGAAAAGAGGTGGTTATCGTTGCAGTCTTTGTCGATGACATAATTGTTTTTTACAGTGATGACAAGACGTTTGACATTGTCAAAAATGACTTGCAAAAATATTTTTCGTTAAAAGATTTGGGCTATTTAAGCTGTTATCTTGGCTTAAATATCACCAGAGAAAATGATGAAATAAGAGTTCATCAGAAAAATTATATAAACAATCTTTTACAAAAGTTTGGAATGGAGAATTGTAAAACTTGTACAACTCCCCTATCTGGAAAACTGGAGGTTAGTACCAGTAGTGATAGTGATCATAATCAAGAAGAGTATCCCTATCAAGAATTAATTGGTTGCCTCATGTTCCTAAGTGTTAATACTCGTCCAGACATCGCATACGCGACTAGTTACCTGAGTCAGTTCAATACTCGGTACAACAAGACTCACTGGTTAGCCGCGAAGAGAGTCTTACAATACCTAAAAGGCACTTTAGATTACTCGATTTGTTATAAAAAATCAAGTATGCCCCTTGTAGGATTTTCCGATGCCGATTGGGCAAACTGTAATATAGATCGCCGTTCTTATACGGGTTACTGTTTCAAATTAGCAGGCAGTCCGGTATCATGGGCCTCGCGGAAGCAGCAAACCGTAGCCTTGTCCTCAGCGGAAGCCGAGTATATGGCAATAACAGAAGCTACGAAGGAAGCGATTTATTTAAGGAGGTTTATCACTGAATTAATTTCAGATCCTATGGTAAGGCAAAAGTTATTACCTAATACCGTAACAATTTGTACCGATAGTCAGAGTGCACATCATAGGCTCTAAATTGGGGAGTATTTACCGCACAATCAAGTGTGTACAATCCACCACAGGGCGAGCCATGTAGAACCGCATCACCTGTAAAGGAGAAGGTTTTTGAATTAAATAAATTACAACCGGATTTATCAAACATTACAGTAAACCCTTTTTCTACTGCTGTCTTCACAGATAGAAGATTTGTTTTCAGATTAGGTACATAAATCACATCACTGATTGTATCGACGGCGTTTTCGGTATTTAAAGATATTTTACCGATGCCTTTAGCGTCAATCTTTGTCCCATTTGCAATTGTTACCTTCATATCCATAGGCTTTAAGTCTACAAACCAATCTCGTCTTGAAGTCATATGTTTGGTAGCGCCTGAATCAACATACCATTTGTCCATATCGTAATCATTTGTTACTCCTAAAGCAGATGAAGAGGTCGAGTCCTTATCAGTGGGATTCTTCCTTTTCATGATCTTCTTTTTCTTTAAAGGACAGTTTGGTCTCTTGTGACCAGGTTCTCCACAACCATAACACACAATTTTCTTTGACTTAGACTCAACAGAGGAGGCATCAACCTTTGACCTCATAGCTGTCTCCAGTGTTATCGAGCTTTCCTTGGACATTTCGTTGAGTAATTTTGACTTTACCAGTTCGGTGGTAACGTTAACGTTACTATTTTCGAGAGCCATAATCAATGGGTCATATCTCGACGTTAGACCTCCCAATAGAATAGCAGCAATGGACGCATCATCTATTACTTTGTCTATATCCGCCAAATCTTGGGCAGTGGAAATAACAGCATTGATATACGACTCAATATTATTATCAAAGTCTTCAAGTCTCAATCTGTATAACTTCCTTTCTAAATGTAAACGCCGACCCATGCCTTTGTCCTCATATGCATTTTGTAACGCCTTCCACGCTTCAGCTGCCGTGGTAGCACTTCGAACATACGTAATTGCAGAAGCTTCAAGGGTAAGGCAAATTTTTGTTAGTGCCTTCTGATCGCTCTTCGTCTTTATGACATTCGAAACATTCATCCCTGTTGGGTAGCCATTAATCGCTTCCCACAACTCCTCATGCATAAGGTAGTTACGCATTTTAAATTTCCACGTACTATACCCTTCTCTATTGTGTAGGGTGAACGTTGGAATAGAGGAAATACGCATACCTCGTTCATTTGTGTCTCCATTTGGGTTCGCCATCTCAGAAGAGTACACGGAAAAACTATTTGGTTTCACACCCAAAAAATTCACACAAATATCACTTCCTAATTATTACGAAACAACTATACACGCATTACTTTTCTTGAATACAAATAGGTACTCGAGCTATTCTTCGTGCTGATAACGTTTTGTTGTAATTTTGTATTAGTTAAAAAGAAAAGACGTGTACATTATAGTTTGTTTATAATTGAAGTAACAGGTAACCAGGTTACATAGAATGATTAGAAGAATTTTGAATACATAATGACACTACAAAGACCAGTATTATTATAACACAATCGTCAGATTGTCGCCTGTCACCTGTGTTGCCTATCGGTTTTATTAAATAGGCCCTTGAACGGTCGATGTCAATTAACCGCAGTGTGGTTACACCTTAACAATGTTACTAACTTATCAGTTTAAGCAACTCCTGATTATTATTATATGTAGATAATTTTATTATTATCAGATAATTTATTTTAGCGTAAGTGAGATGATGTAATAAATTACACGCTCTCAAAAACGGTGAAGGAAAACATCGTGAGGAAGCCAGCATGTCCTAGGACCAAAAATTCGAAGACATGTGACATCTACCAACCTGCACTGGGCCCGCGTGGTGGATTACAGCTCATTCCTCTCACAGAGAGGAGGCATGTGCCCCAGCACTGAGAACGTCTCATTCATAATCATAATCAGTCGATTATGATTATTTCCAGGAAAATCACTGTCCATTCTAAGGTTGCCTGGAAGAGCATGGCAGTTGAGAATATGTCATGCTCACTTAAATGTCTCACTGGTGGTGGCGCGTGTGTTGGATCATTCGGTTCCCTACGAAATGGTTGAGCTGGGTGGTGCTGATCCACGCGTCATGTTCGTGAACGGGCGCCATCTGTTGAGACTGGTCATCTCTTAACTGCCAGGGCTTATTTTTAATTTTATATTTTAATTTGTTTCTTTACATTGTTCTCACATATAGAAGCAATAAGAATAATGTAACCAGGATTTTGTAAAAATGTCTTGATTTAAAAGAGTGTCCGTGGAGTTTCTTGCCCGTTCTTCTCCATAGAGATCTACGCTTTGGAATGGGCAACTAACTTCAACTTTCTGACTAACTGACCGACTATTTAATTTTGACAATTCAAAAGTGCCTGTAAATGGTTTAATTGAAATAAATGATTTGAGTTTGAGTTTGAGAGATCGCAGTATTGCGATAAGGCCGCCCATTGTATATTTTGTAGTGTTTAATGTTTTTTTTATGCAATGTATTTTTGTGGTGTTCAATAAAGTATATACACAGGGTTATTTGTAAAACACCAGCAACCTCTTAAGAGGTCATTTTACTCATCATTATGAACAACTTTTACTATGGGACCAAAACTGAAATCGCGAAAAATAATCAGCTGTTCCCTACATTTATGTTCGGATAACTCGTCAAAATGTAAATGAATGAATGAGACGATAAGAGAAAACGTGAAGATTATTTTTGTTAATACCGATGAGTCAGGAAATGAATTAATGAATGAAAAATGATGGATAGTATAATTTTATGTAAGATAGGGATGTTGTTTATGATATTATAGGAGTAAGATTTAAATTTATATGAAATAAATAATAAAGAATATACAAATAATATTAGAAATCAGTAGTTATTTTTTTTTACTCGTAATCCATACATTTTCGTATTTGAAGCATTCTTAGTGTGCATACACACGAGCAAGACGCGTTTACGACCGTTGTAGTATCCTCTGTCGTCGACGTGTTCTCATGTGTACGCACACTAAAACTATACCCGCTTATAACCGGCAATAAAACCAGTGGCTTACGGGCCACAAATGCGAGAAGTACAAAACCTATTGAAGTAGCGATGTCCAGCAGTGAACGTCTTTCGGCTGAAATATTGATGATCATAACCCACCCCTGTTTTGCACAGGTACGATCTCCATCACATACTGACATGTCAAAACACCGAGATGTCTGTTTTAAATCTAAGTAAAATATTAAATTATTATGATTATAAACCTTTCGGAATAAATACTTGGGTATCCTCCAACTTCCAAACTTACTTCAGATAAAAGTTACCTGACTATTGAAAAATCAACCCTTAACAAACTACAAAAATATACGAGACGGGGTATGTGGGACTCCCTGTCGGAACTTCTGAAGGACAGTATACCCACTAAAACTCAGCGGTGTTCCTACAAACACCGTAATGGGAGGGCTATGGGAAATCGATACTTCCACGGCCCTCCCGGCGCACGCCCGCCAAGATGGTATGGCGGGCCCCGCATGCCCCCCAGGTTGGGGGGCTACGGGAATGGCCGGGAACACCTGGCCATTCCCGTCCCACAAGGTGGAGGCCTGTGCAAAACAGGCAACGGAGCCCCCGCTCCCGTTGCCTGCTGGCCTCCACGCCCGCCTAAAAGGCGGGCCCCGCAAGCCCCCCGCGTTGGGGGAGCTACGGCCGCAGAGGATAGGGAGAGCGGCAACGAAACACCGACACTCCTCTTCCCCTGCGGCCCCGCCGCGTCCGCCATCATACGGTGGCGGCCCCGTCAAGGCCGCGGAAGGAGGGAGAGCCTCTCCCGCCGCGGCCTCTATCCTCAGCCGCGATGTCTCCCTCACGGGGGACATCGCGGCCCGCCTCAGGTAGGTCACGATGTCGCGCAAGCGGCACCGCAACCTACCCGTGGGCCGCTACGTCCCGGGCTAAACCGCACAGCCCGGACGAGCGGCCCCCGCTGGGGTTCCTCTTAGCTTCACCGTGGCCCAGCTCGCCACGGCTACTGAGCCCCCCCGCCTCGACAATGCGGGAACCCACCGGGGGGGATAATATAGTATCCTGACCTAACTAAAATTGTTAGTAGTTACTTACCTATTTTTTTCCCAATCACTTAGCTTACCTACTCAGAAAATAACTTTCCACTGTAACTGAATTTTTCCTAGAATCTACCATAGTATTTTTTCAACATGTTCTTGTTTTCGGCAAGCTAATTCAATTCCATCCCGCCAGAAATATCGGAATAGAAAACTAGATCAACGTAATATCTTGAACAAAAATATCATAACATACATTCGAAGCCAAGCTCATCCCATTCAGCACAATACTTTATCTGCAAACAAACCACTCTTGCCTTTTATAATAAAATCCCTCTACTCGTATTGTGCTTGAACCAAATACATTTAAAATATACCTTCGCTGTTGAATTTTTCCACTCTGTCCCACCAAGTTGTCCCACTAGTGGGATAAAGTTGGATGTTTAAATCTTTGATATCCACTTTGTCCCATTAATCCATTTTGGAAAAAAAAATACACTGGGATTTAAGAGAATTTACAAAATAATACTGTCAATGAATTCTCTTAAATTCAACACTGGTATAATAATTAATAATTGATTAGCGGGACAAACTGGATATCAAAATTTAAAACAGTCCACTTTGTCCCACGAGTGGGACAACTTGGTAGGGCAGAGTGGAATAACCCTGCTGTTGCAGATACCGAGATCGCATGCATTACGATTCTTTTTCTCCCCATTCTTATACAAGAGGGGAATGCATTACCCTTTGTAGGTTGACATCTGAAAGCATAAACGGTGCCTTGTTTGCATTTGCTTTTATGCTCTGTGAAAAAGTTTTCCGCCCATTATGCGGGGTTGTTGACCGTTGTATTGTGGGGTGTTCAAGATTGTGTGTGCGTATGTATGTTTGTGTGATCTGTGAGATCGGCTGATTGTTTGAGCCTATAGAAAAACTGCCGGGTCTATTCTGTTAAAAACTCACCGTAAAAACTTAGGTGAAGTGAAGTTGAAGTGCCATTCCATCAGCCGTGCGATTCTGCAACCATCTCACCGTGAAAACTTAGGTGAAGTGATCGTGGAGTGAGCTGTCATTTTAACTCATGCTAGGGATTGACACTATTGACAGCTCACTCTAAGCTCACTTCACCTAACTTTTCACGGTGAGATTTTTACAGAATCGAGCGGCTGATGCCAAGGATTAACACTATTGACTCACTTCACCTAAGTTTTCAGGGTGAAATTTCTACGAAATAGATCGGCTGATATTGAATGGAGTGTGGTTTTTTGTTGGTTATCATACCCTGTAACCATGACGTTTGTCAAACTAGGAAGGTGTTATACTATAGTCCTTTAAAATAACGGGGACAGATATCATTTATGAGAAAGGGTATATAAATGTCACGGTTTCGTAAATAACTAGGCTATTATTTAAACAAAGGATAATCTTCCCAAGTTGATACAGTAACACTATACTCAAACTAATATTACATGATTTAAACTACCAAAGCGTATACGTAATTAAAGTTCACACAACCCGTTCATTGTCTTATAACTTACATAACATTTAACAATTTATAAATTATGTTGACGAAATATTACACAATTTAAGAATGTACGCAAATAATGTACTGTCTATGTCTAATGGTTGTACTAAAATAGATTCGTATGCGCCTTCCAATCCTTTCAAACCGAGATTGAGAAATAAAAGGGAAAAAATATATCATTGAACTATTGAAGACGAAGTATGACGAAGCGATAGCCAAATAAATAAATAAATCAGCCTGTTTGGTCCCACTGCAAGGCAAAGCCTCCATTCCCCTTTTCTACTCAACTCGATCCTGCGTGAACATGGACAAGCCGATCGATTCTGTAAAATCTCACCGTGAAAAGTTAAGTGAAGTTGAGCTTAGAGTGAGCTGTCAATAGAGTCAATCCCTAGTATTAGTTGGAATGACAGCTCACTCCACGCTCACTTCACCTAACTTTTCACGATGAGATGGTTACAGAATCGCACCGCAGTTCTGCCTATAGTCTTCAAGCTCTAAGCTTGATAGAAAAAAAAATACATTGGGGTGATTCTTTCTTGTAATTACTTCGTTGTTTTCAACCCATCTTTTAGCTGAACTGCTAACAAATCCTCGGGACAAAAAAAAACGAAATATGGCCGAAAAAGTATTCAAGCTTTTTCTTCCAAAAAATCTTAGTCAACCTTACCCAAGACGGGGGTAGGTTGACCGCAGGCCGAATGGGATGGAAGCAAATCATTAGCAAAAGAGATACCTCTTAGGCATAAACATAGTGGATTAATTTATGAGTACAGAAAATGATGAGACAATAAGATACTCTAATCTCTTCCATCACACTTCACCACAACTTACTACGTATAAAGTGTCAATACTTAGAACAACACCGAGACAAAGCTTTCCCACCAACAACAAAAGGTAAACTTTACTCTCGTTTCATTTATTTGCCACTCAACTAGACTGAACGAAGACACAATAATAAGTCTGAAGTTCTGAAACCCAGTGACTAAATTATAGAAGCTCTACTTAACGAATTCGCTAATTAAGTTCGGAAAGTTTGTACCCATTAATTGGTGCCGTAAAGGAGTTCGAGACGATTAGCACATCGATTTTCAATTCGAGTGCGATATTGAAAATCGGTTTATTTGCCTTTGTGCAATTTGCTCGAGTGTCACAAGTCATGAGCGGGAGATTTTACTTCGTGCTGTTTTTGCAAAAAAATGTTGTGGAAATTCACAAGATAAATGCGTAACACGATACACTATCAGTAGTAATAGTGCATTTTGGCAGTTCAACAACATTCATTGCGTTATTTACATTGTTGATCAATATCCTTCAAAATGATTCAGATTGTGGTTGATAGTGTATTACGCAATTAGGGTGCAGGTCAGACAAAATTAAAACAAGATGATCATCAAATAAAAAAAGTCATCAGTTATTTGAAGTGTGTTTAATAATTCGGATTCAATTGAGACGCAATAGAATCTAATGTAAGCACGTTATCACGTCAAAAGTCAAAAATCAATATCAAATGTTCGCAATCGGAAAGCACCTAAAAGTATATATTATAATTGATACACATAGATATTACATATGTCTTCAAAAAGTTTTCAGTTACATTTACCTGCCCCAAAACAATAACAGCCAAAGTAAGAAACAATGTCTAACTGACTTTACCGCTTTCAACAAAGTTACAAACTCACACACTCACTTGTTTCCAAGTTCACACACTCAATCACTCACACAATTTGTCCCTTGTTCCAACACATCTCGTCTGCCCTTCGTCACGTTAAATCAAGAGTCTGTCATCGTTGTACATTTGTTTGTTTACTCTCTCAGAATAACTTTCAAGTGAATTATTATTTATTTATTTATTTATCACATGCAAAACTAACAGCTTTACATAAATACAATAGATACTGGAATAAGAAACATGAAGCCAATTATAGGTTTTTACGGCTAGCTATACAATAATACAGTAAGAGATCTTATACACGACAAATTATCAAGAACATAAGCGCACCAACCATCAAATCGGTACCGCCAAACATAAGGAATAAACTACACTAAAATTAAATAAAATAAGTACCGGAACTAAATTAACACTAAAAATTAATTTTGAAGAAATCAAGGTTCAGCCTATTGCGTACGCTTGAGCCTTTCGTTGAAAACAAGTCAAAAGAGAACTGCTTGCATAAGTCATTAAAGTCATTATTCTTCATCATCATCATTTCAGCCGAAAGACGTCCACTGCTAGAGTTAAGTCTCCCCCAAGCACCACCACCGAACAGTTCTGTGCACGCATCCAACGGATTCCTGCGGCCTTCACAAGGTCAGCGGTCTACCTTGTGGAAGGTCTTCCAACGCTACGTCTTTCGGTACGTGGTCGCCACTCCAGAACCTTTCGGCCCCATCGGCCATCTGTTCTGCAAGCAATATTCCCTGCCCACTGCTACTTAAGTTTGGCAATAGGCTAGCTGCCTAAAAAAATCTAATGAGTCCGTCAGTTAGATTATCAAAAAAGATTAGACCCGTATTTTTTCTTTTGTCAATTATATAAAAAAATTATAAGATATCGCCCGTTAAAGTTCCGCGTGACTTCACGCCTTGCTACACTTTTTAGCATAGCGTGACGTCACGACCCCCTACTCCCAAATTTTGACACGCTTTATCTTTGTCATTTTTTGTTTGATTGACAAAAGAAAAAATACGTGTCCATTATTTTTCGATAATCTAACTGACGGACTAAATATAATAATTATTTTTTACCCAGGAATCTACCCTATTCTTCGGGCTATGTCGGCTACCATTTCTTCTACAGACCTCTTCATTTCTGATTCGATTAGAAACTCCAAGCTGAGCCCTCTAAAAGCCACCCAAAGGGCAATCCCTTTGGGTGGCTTTCATCCGTTCAGCCTTCATGAGGGCCATTGTGAGCAACCACGTTTCAGTGCATAACTGGCCACACGCACTGATCAAAGACTTTCGTCTTGAGACACTACGGTATGTGAAACGAGAAGATATTGTGTAGCTTTCCAAACGCTGCCCAGCCGAGTCGGATTCAACGAATACGAATTTGTTTATTCTTGCTTCAGTAAATAAACGCGGTTTAAATAAAGAAGACGGGACGTATCCAATCATATTTAATTGACGAAGTTAATATAAAATTATGTTTTCTTGTCATAATCAGAGTTTTAATTTCGATTTTGAAGGTTCAAGGTGTGTTCCTTCAACAAAAAGGAAATAATGATCCTCCGATGAAGTACCGAGTAAGTAAGTAGTAAATAACACAGATTTATTTAATATTCAAGCACATACATACATGTTATCAAAATACATAAAGAATCACATTTAAAATCATATTCAGCACTATCAATAATTATTGCACATTCAAATAAATTACGACATTATTTCCGACTTTGGTCGCCGGTGACTCGCTGGCGATTTTAAAGCAGTCTTATGCGGTTGGTGGCTTGGTTATTTTAGCTCAATCTCAGATTTGATGTTACCAACTGTATCAGACTGCTTGAACAGTGAGCTTTTTAGGTGCAATCGTTTTTCTTTTATTATTCATAGAAAACAGTTTACAGTGAGACGTAGAGCGGTGAGCGAGAGAAAGCGCATGAAGTGTAGTTTGCCTTATCTGAATTTGCGCAGCCGCCATCTTGGATTTTCATTTTGAAATTCGTCCCTGAGTATAAGTAATTGTTTGATTATTTTAACTGACATAACTTAGGCACTCTGTAGAATAGAAGAAGACTCAATAATAGCTTATAGAGGAGCACTCTCCCTGAATAAATAAAAATATAACTGTTAGGAAAAAAACCTGTTAACTTTTGCTTGCCTCCTGGTTCATAGTTGAAGACGGTAGGTATAGAAACTGTGTTGGACCTACTCGTACTTGAAAGCTGCGTCCGTTTCAATTCCATAAAGTGTACGCTTCAAAGCCGTTGGCGTATTGCTCTTGACAGTTTGGAAGGAACTGCGGATATAGTGTTATAAAAGATTTCTAACTTATAGGTAGGTAGAGTTGTTAGATGAAGGTACCTGCCAGAAAAGTCTGTGAAAAAAGGAAATCAAAAGATTAAGATAAAATAACATCATGCCTGTGCCTGTAATCCCCAAAAGGGTAGGCAGAGGTGTATCTATATGACGGAGAAGGTATGTCTGTCTCTCGTTAACATCAGGCATATTTTAATTACTGTTAACGTACTATGGGTAGTGTTGGTTATAGCCCAATAGAAAAACGGTTTGCAGTTCAAATCAGATTAAAATTCACGAACAAGTCAGTCACACTAGCGAATCACACACTGTAGGTACACAACTCAACGATACGGAATGCGAGACAGTTTCTAAGCACATGTTGTTTGTACGATGTCCAATGTTTCGATGATCTCGAGAGCTCTGCTCACACCACTTTTGTAGCTGTTGCTCTCGTCCCCCCACGAACTCAGGCTAGACTCTGTCTAGCGCCACGAGATGGCGCTAGCGTCCCGAATAGTCAAACGAATGACTCCAACATATATAATAGTATTGTTTATGTCGCATAGAAGACCTACTAAGCCATCAACCGGGCACAAATCTAGACTCCAGGCTGTTACTGAGGGGCTTGCGGGTGACGAGCAATGGGCAGCTCGCCGCCCGGCAAGGACCAGGCCGACCCGGGTCGACGGTGCGTTGTGTTCCACGCGCGCCTCAAAGAGATGTCAGCACGAACTGACGGGGTCCGTGGGGCCGACGCCTGCCAGGGCCGCGGGTTGTTCGTAAGAGATACCGTGGCCCCTGGCAACTGAAGGAACGCGAATGGGTTGTAGTCAGTAAATGTCTGACACGCCCCTCCGCTCAGCCCAGAGCGGGAGAAGTCATTTGATGATTTCCCACCCAAAACAAAAAAGGCTACTACTGAGAATTTTCTGGAAGGAAAACCCAATAATTCTTTTACTTTCATTCATTCATGTAATAGTTGAAGATATTCATTATAACAAAAAATACTTCGACAAAAATATATTCAGATTCATTTCTAATGCTGCGGCTACAATGTCAAGATAACGCGGACTACTCTTGGCGCCCTCTCAGTCATGAAGCGGTGTCAAATCAACTCAGCCTATTGCAGTCCACTGCTGGACATAGGCCTCGCCCAGGCTGCGCCACAACAGCCTGTTTCCGCCTTCCGCATCCAGTCTGTCAGAAGCGGTGTGTGAGAGAGATAAATTATTAGCTTTAACACACATCGATTACGAATACATAAATAACCACTTCAAAGTCAGCACGTAATCTTCGGCGTCAGCTGTTTATCAATACGAAATTATATAATCCTTTAGGCAAGATCTTAACCTTCCCATAGACGACATGGAGGCGGCGCATAAATCAAATAACTTTTCAAGGCACGTCCTCGTGAGTTTTGACCAGAGAGATACGAATGAATTGATATGGATATAGCCTTATGAATTCATGTCCTGCCTTCGAATAAATCTTTTAGACTGGCGAAGGAAAACCTTGCGCAGTAAGTTATTGTGTAGTTGTGAACTGGCTTTACGTGGGAAAATTATATTTTGTATACTTCTAAGCAGATTCTTGGTACAAAGAAATCATAGCATTTTTATACCTCGTTCAATTTCCAAAATTACAGTTAATATTGGAAAGTACTGGATGCTAAAGGTTAAGGTTGCTTTTCTTTTGTTTGTCAAATAAAGCTTTAAGAACCAAAAACGAAATGGAGTACAGTTACTTATCATAACAATACTCCAACATTCTACCCATAGTATGATTTTTTTTTTGATAAATTCTGAAATGTGACCCAAAGGGCTGAATATATTTATATGTGAACAACCCAGTAGCTGAACGTGTAATCATATCAGAGCAACCCTTGTATGTACCCTGAAGCAGACCCTTACTCTCGAAATTGCAATCTATTTGGTTACGGGACGCACGAGACTTTTTGCCAACCTTACTTACCCATGAATAAGGAAAAAGTTAATTCTATAAAACATTTTGTATTCCAACACCTTTAAGAATCCCACGCATTTGGAGACGGGAAAGCAAGTCGGATAGTTATCACAATGAATTCTATGAAACTTAAATCAGGCTAACCACGAAATGCTTTCGCCGTTTCGACGCAAAACTTTCCTCTCAAATGTTTTCCACGGTCGGACGGACCGCGCCGCAACAAAGCCAAAATTAGCCTGTGTTCCAAACCACGGAACGTTCCTTGAACATTTTCTATAACAGTGGTCTCACTGACCTATTTTTTGTTATAATCGTCGGGTGTTTTAATCAATCCGCAATGAATGAAAGGAGTTTTAACGTTGGAACAGAGGAACAGACCCCTTTTACGAGATTGTTTCAATTCTTGTAATTTGCAATTCATCTGTGAGCGCAGTGTTTGAAATACTTGAAGTTTTAATTTATACCGTTCTAGTGGCTCGCCAGTGGCTTTGCGAACGTTGAATTAATACACCGAAATCTTTCTTTGGAGTTGTTTTTAATGATGGTGGTGGCGTAACAGATTCCTCGCGGATGGGTTATAATAACGGCGAAAGTATAAAAAAGGGACTGTCTTATTAAAATGTAGATTAACGTCATGAAAGGACACTAACGATAAAAATAGATTCAGACTCTGTATTGATAAGCATCTTCAACCTATAATGTTCCCACTGCTGAAACACAGGCTTTTGGAGCATTTTGATGAATATAGCTAATGCATTGCTTCACAAGTTTGAAAATTTTTTGGAGCGAAGTTCCTTATCACGCGTTGCGAAAGGGGGCTAGACGGAAAAAATTAAGACTAAAAGTTGGAACGACACTTTTTGCTATAGTTGTTGGCCGTACGGCGTGCGCGTGTTTCTCTGTCTGTCTCTCTCTCTGTGTTTGAACTTCGTTCCATCCGGGTGTCCCTTGACACCTCTCAAGTTTTTTGTTTGAATGAATGTTGTTGAATTGTCAAAATGAAAACCTTTGCTACTGATAGTATGTTACGTAATTACCCCGCAGGTTTATAAGGTAAAGTGGTTTTTATGGTAATGAAACTCAATTTCCACATCCTTTGGTTTAGCATGAATTGTTTCAGAGTGTTGAATATTTAGAATTATCATATTTTAATACGTCGAAAGTTAAGCTGACTCGTTTCTAGTTTAGGGATTGAATTACAACTCAGAAGCCCGAGGGACTTCTGCTACCTGCCCATAACATTTCGATCTTGTTAAATATTCAGCGAATAGTTGCCTAAGGAACAATTTTTGGCGAGAACTGCAAAGTTTAGATTAAGTTCTGTTTAGCGTCGGCCTTCGGCGTCAACCAGTCTTGATGTAAAGCTAAATAAAGTTTATATTAACATAACAGTGAGGCAGGGTTTAAATTATTTAAGCTACCTTTACTATCTAAACTTGTAACCTAATCTTTAAATATTTTTTGTAAAGGTTAATTATCTGGTTTAATAAAGTTATTATTATTATAATGTTACGCCTGTAATCACTGAAAGGTTAAGTAGAGGTGTACGTAAAGTACACCCACATCTCACCAGTTGTGGTTAAGTCTCAAGTAAAAGGAGGAGAGCCTATTTTTTTTTTTTTTTTTAATGCACAATGCACACAACCCTAGGTTACACGCTAGGTTTAAACTAGTGAGTACTCGCCCTGTTAGGGCGCAGCAAGATAACTTAAAACTATAGTTTGACCGAAACTGATGTACCGCGCCTTACGAATGCGCGGCGAGGCGCGGTGCGGGACGCCGTGAGCGATGACGAATGGGCGGCCTGCACTGACCCCCCCCCCCGCCCCGTCTCGCGGCGCACATACCGAAGGCGCGGTACAGCGGTTTTGGTCAAACTATAACAGTATTGTAGTGTCCATTAACTACTATTAGGAACTTTCACAATCAAAGACAATCGACCAATCAATCAACAAACCAATCAATCAATTAATTATTGACATCAGATAAACTAAAAATTTATCAAAACACACATTTTGCTAAAATTTAACCATTAGTTACAATTTTTAACAATTTGTTGAGAATACCGGCCCTTAGTGAATCTAGGATTTAAATCTTTGCCGATCGTCTTTGCGAAACGTGATTTCTGTCTCGTTTCGACACCTCTGACACACACAATGAGGTAGAGACTTGACTTGATTGTCATGGCAACGCCATTATTATTATGTGAGGTCGCTCTTTTCACTATGGACATTTTTCCCGCGACATATGTAGTAGGTACGCACGTTGAAGGCCAATCTAATGATTCAAATCTATCGACGCGGGACCAAGTGTCGTAGTTGGAATAGTGTTTTTGTTTTTATATTTGCAAGCGTTCTTGACTGTTTATTATGACAATCATAATATAGTAAACAGTCAAGAACGCTTGCAAATTTCTGTTTCTTACGATTTCTTTCGCGATTTTGCACGATTTCTATCAGTATAACTTTCAATTACTGGTTAAATCGGACACTAACATACTTTAAGTAGAATCAAAGCTCCATTTGAACGGGTCATCTCGCAAAAACTATGTAAGTATAAAGGCGCTTTATCGTTTCGGAAATTATTTTTGATTAGTGTAACGTTCGTTAGTACGTGTTCGTTCGTGTTTATTCGTGTATTGTGAACTCATATATATACTTAATTATTTTGCGTTGAGTTTATGTTGTAATCAGTTAAAACTTTCTCTCATAAGCTTTGAGAGGCGAAAGTCCAAAGTGTCTCAATTATAATTGTTAATACATAATTATATAGCTTAGGTTATCCTGAGCCATATATGTATTAACAATTATAACTAGCTAGTATCTTTATAAAGTTGCCAACTGTTCTTATGGCAACTTTATAAAGATACTAGCTTCTATCCGTGACTTCGTCCGCGTGAAATTTCTTGTTACCCTGACCCACCCCGTTGCAACGCATAAATAATAAATAAAATAATAAATTTGTAGAATAAGGTTTTTTGTATGTATTAGTTTATTATCGTATAAGATTATTTTGTGTATTTTATGTATGGGCCTTCTAATTGCCTGAAATAAAGTGATTATTATTATTATAAGGTATTTGACATATCTAATGTATTTGAAAGGCGTACTAGGGGCCGAAGCCAACTCGCAGAGGCCCTTTACACAATTTTAAATAATGATTTTAATTTATTATTATTATTTTGTTTATGAACAGCATTCTTACTGACATTTTTTGGTCGTAATTCTTTATTTTCAAAAATAGCCTTTCCTATAGACAGCTAAAATAAATTGTCATTAGAAACCTTCCAATAATACTTACGGGTTTATTGGTGATTCAAGATTACATACATTTACCTTAGGTAATTGTATTGAAAGGGGAAATATGTTGTGAATGGAATTGTCCGCTTTACAATTTGATCACTATCTGTTAAAAAAAACTCTCAACTCCGAAACTTTTTTGCGCAACCGTCCATTCACGCAAGTGGGTTCGCGCAAGTGTCTTTCGCGCAAATAACTATTCGCGGAAATGACTTTTCGCGCAAGTGACCTGCTACTGGTCAAAATGTATATAGTACCTACAGGTTTTTTTTTTTAATAAACTACAGAAAATTTCAACGCAACGGTCAAAATCATGTGTATCTAAGTATGATAACGGGTTGCGCGTTGATGAAAAATTTAAATTACATCGACCGGTTTCTAATTAAGAACATCTGTACGCACCTTTGTTATTACCATTAGATCCAATTTGCTTAAAATTGTTGGCAATTGTTCGTCTAATTTTTGTTTACCCTCGGACTTTAGGGCTGTAGACTGAAATTACGTTATTCTGTTCATTAAATTCGACAACTTTCTAAACAACTTTAATAAAATAATACGTATTTTGTCTGGAATTCTGGATCAGGCGGTTTAAATTATTCTGATATTGTTGTATATGAATTACCCTATACAACAAAAAAAACTTGAGAGGTGTCAAGGGACACCCGGATGGAACGAAGTATCTGGCTTGCTTTCTATAAGAGGGAGAGAGAGAGACAGACAGAGAAACACGCGCACGCCGCACGGCTTACAACTATAGCAAAAAGTGTCGTTCCAACTTTTGGTCTTAATTTTTTCCGTCTAGCCCCCTTTCGCAACGCGCGATAAGGAACTTCGTTCCAATACATAGAACAACAATAGGTATAGTAAGTAATTCAGGTAAGTTATGGAGTCAATGAAAGTAAGTATCTAAGTAAGTAGAGTAAGGATGTGACATAGTGGCATCCAAGGATTGGAAGACGAGATGCCGGTCGTCCGGTGACGAGATGGGCAGACAACATTGTTGCCATCGTGGGCAAAACCTGGGGTCCTAAAAAGGCCACTTTATTGAATCATAATAAGATAAGAATATGACTCGTATTAAAAATTGAAAAATAGTCACAAACTGACAATTCATAATATGATCTGTATGCAATTCATATAACATTTAAACTGTAGACATAAAAAATTAAAAACCAATTGATAATAAAAACTGTAATAAAAAATTTACCGATTCCGCAGTGGTAACTTAATTTTTTTTTTTTTAAAGTAAACTTCTATTATCACTACTTGTTTTTTTTTATTTGTAAACTTACCTTCTAATGCATGCCATAATTATAACGAATCTCATTTTTGTCTATCGCGCTTCTAAATATATCATATTCTCTGTAAATTGAGAGGCTCTTGTGATACAGGACCTCCTAGTACAAGAGCCAGGACTACACTGATGTTTGTGTCTTGAAGTGAAAATAAATAAATTATTATTATTACCGATAAAATTACTGTTTTTATTTTTTTCATGCGGCAATGTTTACACCAAATATGAAATGAAATTTTACGATAATTAGAGGAATTGCTAATGATCTGCTGAGAATTCAGGAAATGAATAGCTTTTAGAGGTATTGCTTAAAGTGGCCTTTTTAGGCCCCCTGGAAGACGCTGGCACAGGAGCGTAGGGATTCGCACAAGAAAAGAGAGGCCTATGCCCAGCAGTGGGGGAAATGGGGCTATGGGTGATGATGATATGTATAACGACCTATATTCAAATTTTATTTATGTTTCAAATTGAGGTTATTTCAAGTTAAACAAATATCAACTTTATTTCAATGACCATTAAGTTGCATTCAGAGTGACTAGCACTATTGAAAAATTTATAAAATGTTTCAAGTTGTAGCGTAAACTGAACTTTATTTTCTAGAATTAAAGTTATTAACGTCATCACGTCAGCGCCGGCTGCCGCTGAAAACCAGCGCTGGGGCTCTGTCTCGTATAGGGTCTTAGCATTATGCTGAGCGATGGCCGTTTTGCGTGAATGTGACGCATGTTTACCCCTAACTTGTTTTTTTTTTGTGTGTTCATGTCCTTTTTTTATGCGTCATGTTTGCCGCAAATAAATGCATTTTTCTTTCTTTCTTTTCTTTTATTTTTCCATAAGCTCATATTTGTTTACATTTTTGGGGAATATATCGCAAATTCAGACTAAGCATCTTTGTTTGCGTAAAATGTGTTAAATATAAATGATATTACAGATATGTTTAGTGTGGGACTTTCGAGACATTCCGCCAGTGATTGATTCATTTAACTAATTTATTTTTGATAATTAAAAGAAATTGATTAGGTTTTATAAAAATCCGTGGTAAGACGTCGAACTTGGTATTCATTTTACTTGAATCAAGTAACATTCATTAGTAGACACTTTATTTTAGCAGTAGGTAATACGTATGTGTTGTAAATTATTTTACTTATATTTACCCCACAAGCTTAGTTTTTACACGGCGGTCTGTAAAAATAATAGTAAGTAATAGTCGGCAAATTGAGTCTTGCAGTCGTTATTAAACTTCCAAAGGCTGCAAGTTAAACTGATTCGGAACTTTGTTCTCTCAAGTTAGTTGGGTTTCCTTGTCTCTTACAACCGGAACAAGGTACAAGCTGATGAATTAATGAGTACTAAACCTAATGTGCGCTACCGCATATCGGCAAGCGTAATGTGGGACGCCCCCCAGCTAGATGGACGGATGACCTATGGATGCGGAAGGCGGAGGACAGGGTGTTGTGGCGCAGACTGGGAGTGTCCTATGTCAAACCTCAAACTCAAACTATTTTCTTCAACTAAACCAATTACAGGCACTTTTGAATTGTCTAGGGTCGGTCAGTCAAAAAGATGAGCTGGTTGGCTGAGTTGATTGAAACCTATTATGTGAACTAGATGTACTAAAACTATTAGAAGCAAAATACCCAACGGGGATAATGGTATTCATGCTATTATATTGTGTATTTGATGAGGTCATGTAAACCGATATAAACGTGATGGACGTTTGAGAGATGTCTCGTATCAGCCTGAAATAGCCATAAGTATTTAGATCCGATCCCGCCTGTTCCTTGCTACCCTCCCCTAGCGAGGCCCTAAGCTGAGGTCCGGACACTCAGGGGGTGTCCTTAGCGTGCTGTCGCTTAGCTTAGCTTTTATGCCCTGGCTGGAGGTTTTATTTGTAAGGATAGCCCTGTAGCTGAGAAGCTCCAAGGTTGACCTGCGAGATGCATTTTAAGAAAAAAAATTAACTAAGCACCGTGCCATCTTTATCATTGAATGATTGATAACGCTAAGTCCAAGTACGGAAGTTATAAATTCAATTATGTTCCTTTAAGCTAATAATTATATTCTTTAGTGTGAAAAAGTGCACTACTAATCTATAGAATCGGTTTCATAGGCAGAAACTACATCTTTTTGCAACATTATAGAACAAAACTGAAATTACTATTTCTACTTCTACTAATTGGTTAGGAACGAGTCCAAATCGTCACGCCAGCCTTTCCTAGGCCTGCCTCGGTGACGACGCCCGTCTTCAGGCACCCACTGACTGACCTGCCCAGTTCCACTTCAGCCTCGCAGACTTGCAGCCTACTTTAGAAAGAAAACTAATTAATTTTAGCGGTAAATCTAAATACTACTACGGTAATCGCTTATATCTTGCGGTGGGTACATAGTTTAGAGTTTCACAGCGAGGCCGGAATTAGTTTCGCGTTCCTGTTTAAGCTATAAAGGTTTTGGCAGTCAATTTCGGTATAAGAGGTCAGAAGAAATACAATCCTTCGCGAGTCTAAGTTACATTACAATGCACTTATGACAACCTAGTTGAATACGTCTATACGCACGAGACGAAACTACGGCTCAAACTGGACGAGTTTGTGAATTGAGAATTTACAGTTTCATAATCATGATAATCAGCCTCTAATGTTCCCACTGTTGGAACACAGGCCTCCTCTCTTTGAGAGGGAGGTTGTAATCTACACGGGCCCAGTGCGTGTTGGTAGATGTCACATGTCTTCGAAAGATTCCTGCGTTCCTGCCAGGGTAGCGGGATCGTCCGAAAGGGTTACCGCTGCCCTGGAACATAAAGGGCTAAGGAAGGAACACGGGTGGGTTTTAGTCAGTAAGAGTCTGACACTCCCTTCCGCTCCACCCAGAGCGGGAGGAGTCATTTGATGATTTCCCATCCACAAAAAAAAAAAAAGCACGTGCCGGTTTTTTCACGATGTTTCCCTTCGCCGTTTTGAGAGCAGCGGTGATGAAATAATGTTCACAAACTAAAGCGCCTTTCTGAGTTCGAACCTACGACTTACAATAACTCATTAATAAAACAATAAATAACCACTGGGCCACCATTGCTCTCAAAATGAATGCTGAAGATTCAATATTTATTTGCAAAAAATGTACGAAATTTGAAATTTTGCAAGTTACCAGGAAGTAATCACCTTGTAACACTGCCACCATTTAGTTAACTGGTTACCTAATCTTTTCAACACGGCATAAGCTATTCTATTATGGCGTGCAGACACGAGAAAAGAAGAAGTGCTTATAACTTTAAAGCGAGTTTAAACTTTGTTGCCAGTATCAGAAAGAGCTCTCTTTGTTATATCTTTTGTTTTGTAAGAGTTGTGTATTTTCTTCGTCTTTGCTAGTCAACCTACAGATTTTTATACTTTGCTTGCACGATGCAGGACTTGTGTGACGTCAGTGCGTCAGGCAGGCACAGCCCGTTTCAAATTTTATGGCGGCACTGAAGTCCGCTATTTGCTGCGCAGTACCCCACCCCTCACCCCCGCTGACACGTGAATTTGTTACTGCGCAGCAAGTCGCCTCATATTCCGAGCCATAAAATTTTAATCAGGCTGTACGTCATGCGACCTGCACATCAAAGGCAGGTCACACGTGGCGTTCCAGATAGATGCCGCCACATACTCATATTTTAGTCTTTGGGAAGCTCGTTGTCGATCCGATACTCAAAAGTGGTATGTGAAACTACTCTTTGAAGACCTCAGTGTATTTAAGAGACTTAAGGTTAACGACGATTGAAGCAGGCCGCACCGCATTGTAAAAATCGTCCTATGTCATTTTGTACGAGCCATCGCACACTACAGGGGTCCTACTCTTTAAGTCCGTCAACAAAGATACGGACGCTTCCGAAAGCATTTTGAAACTTCGAAGTGAATCCTACAACCAAATAATTAACTATTTCGGAAGGGCAAAAACACATCTAGAGTAGGGACAACTATCAAATCGTGGTGTCATTCATTCTTAGGTCGAGCCTCAATCTAACTCTAGTCCGTAGGTGATACGAAGACGGAATCGCCCGTAACTTCGGCCAAAACCTCCAGCTAAGCCGCACCACGCGTTTTTGTTTTGAAATTGCGATGCGCTGCGGCTCGCCAAAATCTTCGTCAGCCTTACCTAAGTCTATTAAACACACTAAGCTACGTAAACAGTAGCTTCACATACAACTCTAGGATAGCGAATTGGCAACGTGCGCTTAATTTGACAGTTTCACCAATAAATACATATACCTTTTAGTCCGCATCCACACGACCGCTTGCAGCAAGCATATAGGCATTTGTATGGGATGTGTAGCTGCTCCCTCATTTTCTATTCAACACCGCCATGCAGGCTTCACGCGTCGAGCTCGCTAGATCGTGGCTTCAGGCCGGAATGATACGGTGTCGGAATTACGAATTTGACACGAAAATTTCCGGAAACAGCTGAAGCAACGGAAATATAGTTTAGAATACAGTAAAGTTTCATCCTGTTTAAATTGAGTGTCAGTATTCCGGTTACGAAATAGATATACGCCTGTTTTTACTTATACCAGGCGACACCAAAATAATAATGGAAAGCCTAAATAAAAGCGTAATGTCCCGGCAGTCATTTGTAGATCTTACGAGTCGTTACGAAGAAGAAGAAGTCGTCAGAAGTGCGAAAGTCTCACTACCAGTCCTTACCAAGGGGTATCATATTACTCAGAAACTGGGCTGTAGAAGTATGATCGGCGGTCGTTTGTAGAATACTAGTATCCAGCTGTAACCGGTTAGACTGGAAGCCAACCCCAACATTTGTTGGGAAAAGGCTACGCAGATGATGATGATGACGCCCAAATGTAAGCGCCTTGTTGAATGTTCAACGGTTGGCTCAGCCCCGAGAGGGTATTAGTCAAAACGCGCATAAGTTTTCTAAGTCGAACAGTGGGACCTTCGTTTTCCAGATAATATTTCTAAGTCCACCAGCTGCAAATCCCATCCAGTGTGGGCTTATTACGACAGTATCTTTAAATTCAAGCCCTGTTTTCCCTGAAGGAATAGGCAGACGAGTATCTATAGTAGACCCACATTACGCCAGATGGGCGGATCTCATACTACAACGCGCCACGTGGCGAGGCGCGGGAAACGGGCCCAAATGCCCGCGCGGAAACGCGTTTTTATTGAATTTGTATGTAGAAATCACGGGCGGCGCATGTCCCGCGCACCGGAGCGTGGCGCGTGCTAGTGTGAGAACCACTGTATGTTTTCGCCAGTTGCGTGTAATACTAGCCCCATCAAAACCGAAGCGACCAATCTCTTCATAATAAAACTTTACAGCATCATCAAACAGTATTTATTTTGTCAACAATCGAAACGAACGTAAAAAAACAAAATCTCCATTTTTATCCTCTCTGAATGGAACATTAAATCCGATGTGTTTAAAAAAAAGGGCTTGAAAGGTCGATTTCATTCAGAAACTGGTATTTGTTGGGTTCAATGATATCTATTGGTGTTATCTTGTTATTGGCTTTACTCAAACCGATTGATAAATAGTGCCCAAACTGGTGATATTTGTATCCGTTTGTAACACACGTTTGTAAGTAGATATCGATAGCGAGCCTTTTTGCTGTGCTGTGATATGGTTTAGTGTTGCAGATTTTCGATGTAAAGTATCCACCAACCCGTACTGGGCCCACGCCCACGTGGTGGATCCCTAGTCCCTCTTACGTAGAGGAGCTGTGTCCCAACAGTGGGAACATTATAGAGTGATTATATGATTATATTATTTTCTTTTATTGTTATTGTTTTTTGGTACGAAGTTCCTTATCGCGCGTTGCGAAAGGGGCTAGACGGAAAAAATTAAGACCAAAAGTTGGAACGACACTTTTTGCTATAGTTGTAAGCCGTGCGGCGTGTGCGTGTTTCTATGTCTGTCTCTCTCTCTCTCTCTCTCTTTGAACTTCTTTCCATCCGGGTGTCCCTTGACACCTCCCAAGCTTTTTTTTTTTTTTTGTAGCGTGAATGCTGTTTTTTTCTTCTCTTTTGTTGGGAATGCTGTGCACGTCTGTAATTGACGTAAACACAAGTCCATGTCTCTGTTCTCTGTTATTTGTAAATGTTTGTGTTTGTGTTGTTGATGTGCCTTAATAATAAATAAATAAATAAAGTAAAAATGAATTTTAACCTTAGCTTTTGGCAATTATGTAGCAATTTGAAATATTTTGATTTTAATGAGTGTCCGTGTAGTTTCTTGCCCGTTCTTCTCCATAGGAATCTACTACTTTGGAATGGGCAAGTAGATTCATCTTTATTTATTAATTTATTTATATATTATACTTTATTGCATACCACAAAATAAATACAAAAAATAGATCAAACACTACAAAATACAATGGGCGGCTTTATCGCTTTCTGCGATCTCTTCCAGGCAACCTTGGAATGGACAGTGATTTGCTTTCTGACTGACCGATACCTTGACAATTAAAGAGTGCTTGAAATTTGGTATTGAAGATAGAGAGTGTAAACATGTAAACAAATTTACATGGCTCCTCTCTCAAATTACTACCTACGTTTATACATAGCTAACTTCCTTTACTTATCTCCAAAATTACGAGTATACCAAACGAAGTACGGTATATCTGTCTTTATAATTAACAAAAGTGGCTCACTTGTACCTACCCCTTTATTTGAATCAACATGATGATTGTTATCTTGTCAATAATTTAGTGGTTTGACGTCATAGGTTGACACAGTAAAACCACTATGTTATTTTGTTGGTAGATATTATGTTCAACGTTTTATAAAGAAAAGATATACAACGTGGCGCTACAATGGCTACATTAATTTAACACACGGGTAGGGCTAGTGGCCAGTAATTATAAAAATTATAACAACATAAAAAAAATCGTAACTTGAAAACTTCCACCAGCGCCGCGCGCCGACATAGGGCTCTCTCTCTTTCCTTCAATTCGCCTTCTCTTTGCTTGTTAATTGTTTTAATTACATTGATGCGATGTTATGATCCGTGACCCCGGCAAATGACCCCTGCGCTACAGTTCTTTAAGTCAGGTTGCTCTAAGATGCTATTTTATAAAATTGTTAGTAAATAAATAAATATTAATGTTTAATTAAATTAAAATATATTCATAAAACTACAACGCAAAACCGTATACGTGTGTTAAATTAATGTCGCCATTAAAGCGCTACGCTGTATACTCGTACATAATATGGATCGAAAATATTAGTTTTAAATTAAATATAAATTTTAACTATAGTAAAGTAAGCTTTCCATCCTGACGAACGCACACATACATACTCAGCCTATAATGTTCCCACTGCCGGGACACAGGCCTCCTCTCTGTGAGAGGGAGTGAGCCGTAATCTACCACGCGGGCCCAGTGCGGGTTGGAACGACTACGAACCTATATGAATGAATATAACAGCAAAAAGAAAGCAACAGAAGAAAAAATTACATGTGGCAAAAAAGTTACAAGTTTCAAGTGTGTGTGTGTGTAGTTTAGCAGGAAGAAAGTAATACATCATCATCATCTGCCTAGCCTTTTCCCAACTATGTTGGGGTCGGCTTACAATCTAACCGGATGCAGCTGAATACCAGTATTTTACATGGAGCGACGGCCTATCTGACCTCCACAACCCAGTTACTGGGTAATACGATACCCCTTGGTAAGACTGGTTGTCAGACTTTCGGGCTTCTGACTACAGAAGAAAGTAATACATATAAAATTGATTAAAAATAAAGTAGTGAAAAGTTGTCAAACTAGGGGATTCCGAGGTCGGTATCGCGTAGTTTGATATCTAAAAAATAATGAATGCTGTTTTGCACCAACGACGTTTAAGACCTTCGTGCTTTAATTAAACACTTTTATAGAAGACTTGTGTAACAAGAATATTTTCTATGAAAAATAACACAGCTCGCAATAATACACAGGTGTACCTTACATACTTGTGAGATTATATTTAATACTTTATTTTTATTTTTCAAGCAACATACCTACTGCATTTAATTATAAAAGAAAGAAAGAATATAAGTTTATTCGACCCACGATAAATAAGGCACACAATATTCACACAAAAACAAAAAAAACCTTGAAAATGTATTGTGTGCCTCACTGCTGCGCAAAATAGGCCCAGGGGGTCTACTCCGAAGTAGTATCGGCCGAATGTTCGGCCGTTTCCTGCTACGAAGTTACTATTTGGTTCGGTCGGTTCCGATCCTACACTCCTACACTCTTTCGAATATTGACTATGGTCCCGACCCAACTGAGCCGATCCGAACTTTTTTCGCATTTTTCAATAATATTCGGTTCGGCCATGTGTCGGTCCGATCCGAACATTCGCACTTTGCACTTCGGAGTAGGCCCCCAGTAGTGCTATTCTGTAAAAATCTCACCGTAAAACTTAGGTGAATTGAGCTTTAAGTGAGCTGTGAATAGTGTCAATCCCTAGCATCAGGTGGAATGACAGCTCACTTCACCTAAATTATCACGATGATATTTTTACAGAATAGCACCGCTGTTCAGCATAAATGTCAGACAACTAATTTTCTCGCAACTATAAATTCTTCTCTAACTGCACAGTTTCCGTGACTTTATAGCTAACAATGAGTGACAAACGATAATCAAGATGGCAGCCGAACAGTAGATAGTGAGCCAAACAATTGCCGATCAAGATGCATGCGAGCCAAGTTTAGCGAAATATTAGCTAACTCGCCTGTACGTTAATTTTTGACGTACACTTGTGTTCCTAGCTTTGGGATAGTTTTCTTTGCAGATTGTGTAAAACATCATTATTTTTCAACGGTGCTATAGTATGACTGCAATAACTGCTGGATATTGTACAGACACCAGCACATCAAGCTACCCGAAACTGTCAAATTTTCCCAATCAACTTCGAACCTTATGCTTTAGCGATAAAGTTGAAAATCTACTAAAGAAATTTGACAAACTGTAGTAGCTTGATGTGGTAAACACATCAAGCTACTACAGTTTGTCAAATTTCTTCAGTCTTTAGTCTGTCAAAAACCCAACTTGTTATTTTTTTTTTGTGTTTGTTTTATTTTATGCGTCATGTTTTCCGCAAATAAATCTATTTTCTTTCTTTTTCTTTACATGGTGTTAAAGGTCGAATCATATCTTGACTATACGACAAATTCAAAATCAATTAACTTTGCCTATCGCAGTCCAGTGCTGAACATTGGCCTCTCCCAGGCTGGCCTGTCCTCTGCCGTATTTCCGATAAAATTCTTCCAAGTTGTTTAAATGCACCCCAGATAAAACCATTGAAACTGCCTTAATATACTCGCACCTAAATTTAAACGCATACCTATATTCTTCGGCAGTGTAACAATACCCTATAACAATTCATTAATATTGTGTGCCTTATTTGAATAACCCTAGAAAACCCAATGTAACCCTAATTAGGACATCTCCTAGTCTCATTCGCACTTGTTACCGAAGTCGAGCTCAATAACTAGTTAATTACAAGAAATAAGTGCCTTTTCATCCAGGGTTGAGCAATAACCGTTATAACCAAGGGCAATCAGCGAGTGTCTTTGCAAAATAATACGGTTGATAATATTCAGGATGTTACAAGTCGGTGAAGATTAGAGTTGCTGATAAGTCTTTAATGACAGTAAGGAGGGCGTAGATAGCAGCATACGGCATTTTAGATGCCCGAATCTCTTGGGGTTACTAAAATGGTGTGTGGTGTCTTGTTTGATCTTTGTTGACGATACCTGCCCTATTCAAAGCTATGATGATGACTTTCGCTCGATCCGCTCACCGCGCTTTGTTGTTTTTTATTCCCCGACAAAGCCAAACTAGCCAGCTAATCTTGCGATGAATTTATCCGAGAACAAACTTTACTTTGTAGTAGGAAAAATGTTTTCTCATACGTCACGGTCAATTTTCTAACTGCAAATGTAAGTTTGTAATCGCAAAAATATTTTTTTTTTTCTGTGATAAAACTACAAATTAGGTTTTAGGACTTTTTCCTTTACTTGTGCTGTAAGACATTGCTTCATGCCTAATTTAATTATTCCAGGTCAACGGGAAGTCCCCTTATAAGGTGTTTTTTTGCGCATAAATGGTTGCATTTATTTACTGCTTTGACCTACGTACTTCCATACCTCCACGCGTTCCTGAGAAAAAGGGTCTTGACAGACTGACAGACGGACGGACGGATAACGAAGTGATCCTGTAAGGGTTTCCATTTGAGATACGGAATCCAAATGTATACATATAATAGTTACTTCCAAACTGGCGTTCCTATCTAGGAACAATTTGTTTTGTCAACGAAAAGAGAAAATTATCTAAGATCTTAATTTTTTTACAAGGTTGGCTTGGTAGATGAGAAACATGATTGTACTTTGAAATTAAGTGTAGATTATAACACTGCATCTTCCACCTAACTTGAAAACTTTTAAGATTTAATGTGAGACTCCGTAACTACCACGAGTTTCTAAGAAGTGAAATAAAACTTTCCTCTACTATAACTTGCTGTGGTCCAATTCTTTTGATTGACTTCTAAACAGATATATAATCATAGATTAAGCTAGGCTCAGGTCAGGTGGAGCCACGATCTTCCCAGGGTGTCTGGTAGCAACTGTGGCCTATGTCCAACTGTGGACTGCTGTAGACTGTTGATGATGACATAGCAAACTTTATGGCTAGAAGGCGGTGACTACCGAGATGACGACTAATAAAAAAAGACATATTGCCCCAACTCCCAATAAACGACTATATTAAGTCAATCAATATTAAAATTCGAGACCACATTAGGTAATCAATGATCAGTACCTATCATACCTTGACCAGTGATTTCAATCACAAATTCAAATAAGTGATAAGGATCATCTAATTATCATTCACGCGTGTAAACAATATAAGTATCACCAAAACATGGACGTCGAAGCCGACCCATTCATGTCTCTTTTCGCAAAAGGATAAGTTCAAATTAGAGCAAAGTTGAGCCGCGCCGGAAACAAGCCGGAACACTGGACCGGTCTCGACCGGACCGGCGGCGCTCGGCGTTTGTTAGAGCACTACTGACCCCTTTAGACTGACGTATAAGTACTTATGGACGTCGGGAACTGAGGTAGACATACTTATGGACACTGGGATTTAGGGTATAGGTACTTATAGACAGTGAATTGTAACAAGTCCCGGAAAGTGACTGATCAATCCGTGAGGATTGGGCCTTCGAGAACGAAAAAGACAAGCCTAGAAATCTTAGATCCATGTGGCTATCTACGTTAATATAGCTACCGGTAGCGATAAATAGGCCTCATTGATTGTGACAACGCCTCTGGCGCCACAACAAACGTAGCCACCTACTGAGCCCATACAGTGTAATATAAATGTACCTATGATATGAAAAGAAGAAGAAAAAAGAAGAAGTTTTTTTGGCATCCAAATGATTTTTACTGCCTTAAAATTGACCTTTCTGAAGGACACGTTTGGTTTTTATGCAGTGAGACCCTTTACCAATGCTGTTTTGCTATTTTTGTAGTCGACAGTAGTAGGTATGTCGAAGTCGTATTTCGAAGTCTCAGAACAATCTATAGCTTATTGATACTCCAGGTTACTGAAATACCTACATATCAAACAAGGTATCTACACGAAGTATATTGGGGACTGCGAACCGTTCCGGTACTTTGAGAGGCAAGGGAGGAAAACATACTATATTATATGGGCTATGGGTACTTTACACTTCGAGCTCAACCGGGCTTTTGCCCTCCGGCGTGATGTAGCACAAAAGGTTACTTTTACATTATGTCGTGTGCCGTGTACGGGATGTTATCTACTTATTAAAGTTCATTCACTTTCGGACAACGCACCAGCTTTACATCTGGGTCTAGAAGCATTAATTTTGCAAAAAAGTTCTTTTTATAACAGAAGTGAGCACTAAGG
This sequence comes from Apamea sordens, assembly GCA_945859715.1. NCBI lineage: Eukaryota > Metazoa > Arthropoda > Insecta > Lepidoptera > Noctuidae > Apamea > Apamea sordens. The sequence continues at coordinate 6,175,589 of OX243994.1, forward strand.
AAGGAATTTTGAAGATTAATCCCCTAAAGGGGAATTTGTATGGAAATTCGTTATTTTTGCCGATGAGAAGTCCCATCGGGCACACGGCTTGCATATAAGACTTTTTTCTGACATAAGGTATGTATTCGAGTTCATGAAGGTATGAGGACTACGTGCAGAGAACCATTACAGTTCATTGGAAAAAAAACATCATCAACTCAAATCAAATGAATGATCAATGTTGAATTTGTAGATCTTAATTCCGAGTTGAGCGGCATGATTACTGACAAATGCGTCCACTTACTGAACAGGTCCACTCAATCTGTGTGGTTCTTTCCTCAAAAGACCATTTCAGACACCAATCTACATGGTCTTCACATGATCTGACCAAGATTTGGTCTGGACTTTAAAAGAGACTGTGACCTCTGGGTTTGTTTCGGTTTTTTTTTCTCAGAGTAGTCAGATAGGAAACGTCGAACTCATCTAGTTTTTAAAATATGATTGATGTGTAAAACTGTTTGTACAAACCTACGCACAGAAATAAAATCATTTATCACTTATTCTTCATCATCTACAGTCCGACCTCACCCACTTCTGGCAATACGCCTCTCTTTTCATATGCCAATCACCACGAGCCTTTGCCAGCCTCATCTAGGTTTCGCCCACGACGGCAACAATGTCGTCTGCCCATCTCGTCGCCGGACGACCGATATCTCGTCTTCCAGTCCTCCCAGACCTGTCATCACTGCGCCTTGCCAGGTATCCTGCCCAATTCTATTTGAGTTCCATAATACGCTTTCCGGTAACTGGGTGGTGTAGGTCAAATAGGCAGTCGCTCCATGTAAAATACTGGTATTCAGCTGCATCCGGTTAGACTGGAAGCCGACCCCAACATATTTGGGAAAAGGCTAGGCAGATGATGATGAATACGCTTTCCGATATCGAAGACCACTTATTACCTACTCTAAAATAGTCGTATCAGAACCCCTTGACCCCCTAAATCGTAAAAACTGTTTAGCATACAAACTGCTCATAACTTCACCTCTCGCATTACTTACAATCGCGATCACAAAATCGGGAACATTACTGCCATATCACACATAACTATCGAAAGATACTGTGGACCCAACTTTTATGTGCCACCATTCGAATTGAAATAGGCGTGACTGTACATACATATGTGAATTTTGGGGAAAAATGGAGCGAATCTAGTGAATTATCGTTCCGTCATAACGGGCGGAATGTCCGAGGGTTGGACTCTAGGGAGCTCCTTATCAAAAACTTGTTCGAAAACTTACTTATTTGTTTTTATCGTCGTCTGGTTTATATTCATGCTTCCAGTATTTGGTGTATGCTAGTGTTTATGTTGGGTAAAATATTGTTTTGATAAGTTTTATTTTTGTTCATTTCTTGTGTGTCTTACAATTTCTTTAAGTGTAAACGATAAACGAAAATATATGTTTTTGTTTTGTTTTATGTTTGATTTTTTTCTTTGTTGTTTTTTTATAATGTAAGGATCATAACAGCCGATCGATTCTGTAAAAACCTCACCGTGAAAAGTTAGGTGAAGTGAGCTTAGAGTGAGCTGTCAATAGTGTCAATCCCTAGCATTCGTTGGAATGCAGCTCCCTCCACGCTCACTTCACCTGAGTTTTCACGGTGAGATGGTTACAGAATCGCACTGCTGGTTGCGTTCTGTAGTTTCTGCCTATCCCCATTCCCCCTGAGAAGAATGTGTGACTGTATTATTTATACCTTGGTGTGTTAACGCGGGCTAATAAAAACCATCAATACCAAATAATACTATTTCCAGATCAGACTCGAACGAGGAGGAGAACAAAGTTGCACTTTAATAAGCCAAGTCGTTCATAATTACTTGCAAAAATTAATGAATTAGTTAAAGACGCCACACACCAGCGGATTGCGCAGTTTCCGGAAAAAAATCATTAATTTATTTTCCTAATAGGGTCATAACCTGATGGATTATTGGTAGGAAAATAAGAATATAATATATAATTATAAGATGTGATCAGATTTAATTGAGGGGCCCGTAAATAATAACAGCCGCACAGGTCGATCGGTCAGGTTAAGCTGCGCTTGCCGCGGTTGGTCCGTCGATGGGTGACCATCTTTACATACCGAGACCCCTCCATGCCTCGGAAAGCACGTTAAGCCGTTGGTCCCGGCTGTCATTCGTGGATCTTTGACAGTCGTTACGGGTAGTCAGAAGCCCGAAAGTCTGACAACCAGTCTTACCAAGGGGTATCGTATTACCCAGTAACTGGGTTGTGGAGGTCATATAGGCAGTCTCTCCATGTAAAATACTGGTATTCAGCTGCATCCAGTTAGACTGGAAGCCGACCCCAACATAGTTGGGAAAAGGCTAGGCAGATGATGATGTGATCAGATTTAATTCTCTGAGAGCATACACAGGCAGACATTAGTTTTTTAAGGAATGACAAGCAAGTATGACAGGTGTGTTCTTTGACACATACACATAGAGACGTTGTCGTTTAGTTTACAACCTTCAGCAAAAATCAGTACCAAGCGTTTGGAAGGAATGAATATGTACATCCATGCATACATACATACACACATACATTTCTTTTTTACTTCTCATACACATACTTTTATACTCACTATAAATGTTACAAAAGATGCAAACCGACCGTCAAAGCAGAAGTGAGAAACAATAAAATTAATTCCGAAGAACAGTTAAGAAGCGTCGGAATACTCCGGAAGTGTCCAGCGCCATCTAAAAGTTAAAAAAAAACTGTAAAATGTAAAGCTACTCGTATTTTTACCGCTGCAAAATGAGAATCTTTGGGAAACAATGCGCTTGCCTCGCGTCTTTCAAACATTCCCCCTTTGAATTCCTCTCTTCAAAGCATGAACTGGAAACCGGGTTTTTTGAAATATTGTTCACAGCTACTAATGGAACATGAATTTTTAACCTACTTCGATAGAAGCGGCCTTCGTCATAGTCAGTTTTAGTTTACTTCGGTTTTACAAGTACAAACTAATGAATAGGCTCGCCCCTATTACATAGAACTTTAACATAACTAGTGAAATGTGGGATACGCCTCTGCTTATTCCTACGGGGAATACGGGCGTGATGTTATGGTAGTTAATATAAATTATAATTACGAAAGTTTAGCTGTTTATTTGTTTGGACTTTAGTTAGGTAGGTAAAGAAAGAAAGAAAATACGTTTATTAACGGTAAACATGACACAGAGAAATAACACAAACACAGCAAGTTGCGGGAAAATATGCGTCACGTCCACGCAAAACGGCCATCGTTCAGCAAAATGCTACGACCCTATGCAAGACCAGAGCCCCAGCGCTGGTTTTCAGCGACAACCGGCGTTGACAGTATGCGCAGAGATATAAATAGCACAATAAGAAATAAAATAAATACACAATACCTGTTCTAAATGTACCTACAGGTGTGTAATGTGTGTGATTGGATTTGGATGAAAATTGACACAGATGTATGCCCTGAAAAAACACAATAGTAAAGTTATACTTTTCATCACAGAAAAACCCCTCGGAAATCCAACCCTATTTCACATCAATAAGACCAAGATTAGTACCGAGCCGCTATTTAAAACCGCATTTGGTATAATAGTTGATATAACTGCACTCTGTATTGGCAGCGTGCCAGACCATTGCTTCGGTATTTACTTGTGTAGCAACAGTAATATTTTGGCCTAGTTAGCTTAGCTTTTCAAACTAGTTTTTTTTTTTATCAGCCTGCACTGGCCTACTGTAGGGTTAAGGCCCGTTTTCATACAGAAAAGTCATGAGCCGGCTTGTTCAAGGCGGATTGGCAATTTCGAACGAATATTAATTATAAATCCAGACTAGTGCAGAATAAATAATAATTAGTAAAATAATGTATTTTGCATGGTTGTTTCGTAAACATACGTCATCATCAATCAGCCTGTAAATGAGTTCATAGATTGTTGGGTTTCCTCAAAGACCACTAAATTACACGGTCTAAAAGGAACCAACTTGTTTTTAGTTTGAAATATTCTCGTTTTATTATAAACCAAATTACATAAAAGTCTTAAGAACGAATAGGACATATTGTGTAGATTACGAAACAGTAACACGTTTATATGGATTTGTGAAAAGAGAAAAATAAGGATATACGAGTATTATTATCATTCATAGTAAAATAGCGTGAAGTCCGTAAAGGGGGGCCTCGTCAAGGCGGATGCCACTGACTGACCACACACAAATGACTTGACTATTATGTCATTTTTGTGCTCACCAAGTCAGGGTTCCCACATCAAAGCAATTATTATGTAATCAATGTGTTTCAAGAGCTCAAGATTTTGCTGCCCTATCCTAAATACATATCTAACAAATACTGCGGTACTTATAATCTCTTCGTCACCACACGATATTTTGGCCTAAAATTATCTTTGCAAAAGAATGACAATTATTTAGCAAACATTACTTTGCCGACCAGCAATGCTCAGGAATTGCTGGTCGTACATTTTCAAATCTTCCCTAAAGAATAATAAATGCATATTTCGTTCTCTTATCCCAAAACCATTTACAAAGTCAGCTTCAACATTTAAAATGCAACGGACGTGAATTCCAATTCTTGCGGAATTAGTCCGCGAGCAACAAGGCAATATGTATGCAAACAATTTCAAATCGCATGGAGTCATGAATGGGACTAAATATTTTAACATATAGTGCTTGTGGAGTTTTAGAGAGGGCTCTATTACCCTAACTTTATCTAGAACGGCTAACTCTGGCGTGGAAGTGTAGGCGCCTATTGTAGGAACTTTGTTACCTAATATGTATGTTAATTTTATGTTATGTTAATGGGCCTTTATGCCTATAGTGCGGGGAGTGTTATAAACGCTGGAGTGTATTTAGTATCCTTTGAACAAACGTTTTATGGTATATCTACTTAAGTAATACCATTATAAGATCGGCCTCAAATAAAAGTTGGCCAAATTAAAGATATACAGGGTTTGGTTGAAGGACCGACACAATTTTTTGAGTGATTGGTGAAAGGACATTGCTCTGCGCCCATACATTGTTCGCCCTGGAACCAAGAGCATCGGAAAATTATGTTTTGTATTGTCGATCATTAGTAAACTCCTATAAGATCTTATTTGTATAGCGGACTAGCTGCACAATAGATATATTTAAAAAAAAATATCTGATTTTGAGGTTATAATCGAACCATAACAACGAATATTAGGTATAGTTTTTCATAGCTCCGAGTGATTTTTAAGAAACTATAAAACAATAACGTAATACATTTAGCTATTTTTTGTACCTACCTAGATAATTAGGTATCTATGCAGTTTTTGTCTAAAGCCTAAGTATATGTAATTGCAACGTTTAAATGCATAGAATCTAATTAACTTATGTACCTGTATTCTTAGCATTGGTTTTGGAATGAGATAAAATGTTTGTGTGTAGTAATGTAAAAATAATGCTGTCTCCTTCGATGATAGTGGTGATGTAGCGCGGTAGATAGATGGCGTTAGTGTGCATTGATAAATGGCTGAGCGTTTTTGAGTGAATGTTCTAGTGATTCATATTCAAAAACATTCAACAATTCATTAAAAATTCGATCGATCGATTGCAATCGATTGGGTAGGTATCCCTAATCTTTTTCGATACGACATGGCGAAGATGGCGGCGATTAATGTTATTAGTCGCGTAAAATACTTTAAAATGTTAATTTTGGCATGCAGCTAGTCCGTGTTACAAAAGTATTTGCAACTAATATAATAATATAGACAATTAATTATCGTGTATGTCCGATATTTCTTGTGCACAGGGCGATTCTGGACAATGTCCTTTTTAAGTTGAAAATGTTCTTTCCTTAACACAATTTTATGACTTTGGAAGCACCCATCGTACTAGTCCTACTAAACGCGAAAGTTTGTGAGGATAGATGAATGGATGTTTGTTACTCTTTCACGCAAAAACTACTGCACGGATTTGGATGAAGTTTGGCACACAGATAATTAAAACTAGGATCAACACACACAATACTTTTTATCCCGATATTCCCAGGGGATCGAAACTTATGCGGGTGAAACCATGGAGCGCTCCTAGTTGTACATATGTATATAACACCAAAAATTATTGCGCTCTATTACAACCACAAGCAATTGGTTGTGACGATATTTTGGGTGATTAAAAAGAAACATAATATTATTATCTCAATTACTTACCGTGGAACTTAAAACAGGTGATATGGCTGAAAACTAGGATAATATGAGATTTCTTTTCTCTAAGAAAATTGTGTCGGTCCATCTACAAACCCCGGATTGTGTGTTCTCATCCAACTCATACTAAAATCATTTATTTCAATTAAACCATTGCTGACGTGTTGTTCTTGTCCTTATATTATATTATTTTATTGTTTTAATTATTATTATTTGTTGACTTGTATACTATTTATATTCTATTTTTCCTTCTTATAAGAATTAATTACATTATTGTATGCACTTGTTTCTTTGACAAATAAACCTATTGATGATGTATTAAACCATTTCAGGCACTTTTGAATTGTAAAAATTAAATAGTCGGTCAGTTAGTCAGAAAGTTGAAGCTAGTTGCCCATTCCAAAACGTAGATCGCTTTGGAGAAGAACGGGCAAGAAACTCCAAGGACACTCTTTTAAATGAAGATATTATTACAAAATCCTCGGGTACATTATTCTTATTGCTTCTATATGTGAGAAGAATGAAAAGAGATGATCACGAGATGATACCGTAAGTGAGTTGTGTCTGAGGGAGAGAACCTCACGCCTCAGCCGCCGCGGGAGACGCTCCGGGCGTCGGGAGCCGCGTGACGACTCCCGGCCACCGTAGGCGCGGGCCTGCGGGCGGAGAGTAATGGGTAACTCACCGTCCGATCAGGACCAGGCCCGTGCCGGACGGCGTGTATGTGTTCCACGCGCGCCTCAAAGAGATGTCAGCATGAGTGACGGGGCCCGATAGGGCCGAAGCCTGCCAGGGTAGCGGGATTGTCCGAAAGGGTTAACGCTGCTCTGGAACATAAAGGGCTCAGGAAGGAACACGGGTGGGCTTTAGTCAGTAAGAGTCTGACACTCCCTTCCGCTCCACGCAGAGCGGGACGGGTCATTTGAAGATTTCCAATCCTCAAAAAAGAAAAAAAAAGAAAAGTGAGTTGTGTCTAGAAACGTACAAAATTATATAAACACAACTGTAAAAGTTGCTTTCATGATTGCCAATTTGAATAAACCTCTGGGTTTATTTTCTATACAATCATAGCATATATTTCTCATCATCTTCTGCCTAGCCTTTTCCCAACTATGTTCGGGTCGGCTTCCGGTCTAACCGGATGCAGCTGAATATCAGTATTTTACATGAAGCGACTGGCTATCTGACCTCCATAACCCAGTTACGGGGTAATACGATATCCCTTGGTAAGACTGGTTATCAGACTTTTGGGCTTCTGACTGGCCCGTAACGCCTGCCAAAGATCTACAAATTAATGACAGCCGGGACCAACGGGTTAATGTGCTTACAAGTTTATTCCTATTTTTGTACGTGCGCTTTTAAAGTTACTAACTTCTCAAGAAGTTTATTTTCTTTTAAATGTAATATTCTATATTGAGGTTTTTATACCTGGACTGAGCTTTATTTTACTTTTTGTAAAATGATGTTAAAAAATATTGAAAAGATCACTTATGTTAATGGAGTTTAGAGCAGAGTTATTTTTATTGTTTTTATATTATAATATGATACAACGGCATAGAGGCTCAGAAACAGGAAATCAAAAATATTTTACCATTACGATTTCATGGGGAAACTTTGAAAAACAAATTAAACAGATAAATCTTTAAAAAATATCTTAAATCACGACATAATTCATTGCCAACATGTCATTTTACAAAATCCATTTTTTTTTTTTGTTAGCCTGTACTTTCCCACTGATGGGCAAAGGCCCAAAACCCTTCCAGGAACTCTTTTCCCGCGTCACCTGGAACCAAATCCATTTTTACTACCTATCTAAAAAAAATATTCAGTTTAATCCCTTGTTATGATAAAATCTAGTTTGAATTACACACCACACCACATCACACCATATCCAACGAAGTGCGAAACAGAATTCAAAAATTCACCTTCAGTAAATCCTTAGTTGGATCGTATACATTACGTATTCGGTGGGCATGACTTATTCATAGTTTATGTGCCTCAGGGTGCGTGGCGAGCTATGGTCAGCACTCAGGTATTGTGGCCATGGTACACTGAAAGATCGGCGAATATTTATTAGTAGCTTTATTTCGCTTGGGTTTTGAATTTCAAAGAGATATAAACATTTTTGTTTCAATAAAACTTTTGGTGTGTTGGCGAAATACATAAGTTTTCGCGATTTCGCTGAGCACTTTGTATTTGTAACGGTTTAGACACATAATGACCAATATGACTGTATTGGTGAAAATAACGCAGGACAACTGTAGGTTATGGATTGCATTAGTTGGTCGTTTCACCTGTCATTTCACGTGTGGTTCATTTAGCGTATTGGTCATTCAGCGTGTTGGTCATTAAGCGTGTTGGTCATTAAGCGTGTTGGTCATTTAGCGATTGGTCATTTCGCGTATTTATGACGGTAACCATCATTGGTCATAATGCGAATTAGTCAATATGCGTCGTAACGTTTGTAACACTTTTGTTTCGTAACTGACATCTTTTGAAAAATTGGAATTTACCTATGTCTATGGCTCGTTGGTCCAGTGGTCGCAAGCGCTACTGCTCAGCAACTTTTTGAATTGGGTCCGATTCCCATGTCGGGCAAAGAAGAATTGGCTTATAGTCAGGAATTTCTGAGTAGCAGCCCTGGATTTGTGCCTGGTTAATGGCAATAGGCTCATCCCCTATCACATGGGAGATAGATGATGAAATGTGACTGTAGGCACACCTCTGACATGGAAGGGTTGAGCCTTCGGGGAAACAAAGCACGTTATGCCATACCTACACTTTGTATGCCACTTTAAATGGATGGGATACAAAACGATGAATCTGACATGAGTCAACGATCTTTATATTAGGAATATCATACATACATTCCCGGATTCCTAAATCGAGGCACCCTGCAATTTTTGTATAGAACTCGCTTTTTAATGGTCGTGAATTAAAATTCCGAACAGTGATGACACCAAAATGATGGCCAGTATGTCCGCATTAAAAATGCATAGAAACTTTTTCTTTGTCTCAAAGTTCGAATTATTTTATATCCTATGTTACCAAGATATTAACGCGTTCAAGCAAAAATAAACAAACTCTTCAGTTGTATTATATTATTAGTGTATCTTATTTTTAAGGCAGAAACCGCGGGGAAACGAGTTTTCAACATTAACCTCTTTATTTCTAAGTCCAGATGCTGTTCCGTCTTCGTAATCAAACACCCTTAGAGAGGTCTACTGTTCAGTTTAAAAGAATGAGGTGCAACTCTTCGTGGATTTCTGCTAAGACTAAAGTTTTAACGCAATTAGCTTTCCCGCTTGACTTACGTCGGAGGTGCGCTTTTAACAATAAGAAAAGCTTCTGCGAACTAGCTTTTCGTAGCTGTAAAATAATATTAAAATATAGTTCTTGTAGCTTCATGTTATAAGAATAAAATTATTTTAATTAGAACATTTTTTTTTCTTTTTTTTTTCTCCTTTTTACTTACGTGTTCCACGCGCGCCTCAAAGAGATGTCAGCAAGATTGACGGGCCCGATAGGGCCGAAGCCTGCCAGGGTAGCGGGAACATCCGAAAGGGTTACCGCTGCCCTAGAACATAAAGGGCTAAGGAAGGAACATGGGTGGGTTTTACTCAGTAAGAGTCTGACACTCCCTTCTGCTCCACCCAGAGCGGGTGTCAATCATCAAATGACTCCTTCATTTGATGATTGCCCATGCTGAAAAAAAAAAAAGCCATGTTATTCAGCATTCCGTACGCAGGAAAGTAGCTAACTACCAAGACACGTGACGGTGCACCCTGGTCAATTAGCCATTAAATATTTGTTGGGCAGTCAGTAAGGTGGCCTTAAAACCGTGGCTGGGATAGGCAGATTGGATACGGAAGGCGGAGGACGGATGTTGTGGCGCACCCTGGAAGTGGTCTTTGTCCAGTAGTGGACTGCGATAGGCTTAGTTCATTTCAAAGTTGCTGTTTTTAAAGATATTTTACCATAGTAATTAATAGTAACTAACATTGTCACCACGGCACGATCTATTTTCAAATAGCTCATTATTCCAGAGACAGTTGGCGTCTACGCACAAGCTATAAATCTTCGCTTGTCTCACTTAGCTTCCACTACACTATCAGACAAAATCCTCGATCGCGCACCCGCGTATGATTTAGTCACGGCAAAGAGTCTTACCGGGTGAAATGTTACTAAAGTTGACGACACACGGAGAATACTAAAGAGCCTTGTAAATGTTGTACTCCAGTAATAGATACCAAATTCTAATAAAACTATTGCCTTGTACAGTCACCGTCAATAATATCCGAACGAACAGACTGTTCAAAATGATCTAAGCAACTATGAAAATGAAATATTAACTCAATGACACAAGGAATGTTTCAGAATGAAGACAGTACACGACAACTGTCATTCTGACAAGAACTTTATCCAATTGAGATAAAGTTTAATTTTCTTAGTTGTTGAGATCATTTTGAACAGTCTGTTCGTCCCGATATTTTTGACGCTGACTGTACCCCACCCCTCACCCCCGCTGATACATGTATTTGTTACTGCGCAGCGACTCGCCTCATGTTCCGAGCCGCCATAAAGTTTGCATCGGGCTGTACTCGACATTCCGTACAGTCACGAACAAAAGTATGTATACACTCGGCTTTATTCAAAAGCGATTTACTCCTTTATTTTTTAATGAAATTTTATTTTGTTACGAACATAGCATTTTCGAACCCATAGGTTTATGTAATGAGTCGTATTTCAACGTTGCATTCGTTATTTCACGAAAAAATCACAATTGAAAGTTTCCAAGTGTTGACATATTGCTGCTCGTGACTGTACGAAGGAAAGTAACCACCTAGATGCGTGACAGTGCACCCCTGGTCAATTAGCCATTAAATATTAGTTAGTCAGTAAGGTGGTATACCTTACTAACAAATTAATATTTTCACCACAGCGCGATCTACACCTTCAAAAAAGGTCTTCTAAGCAGAGACAGTTTGCTTCTACGCATAAGCTATAAATCTTCGCTTGTCTCGCTTAGCTTCCACTACACTATCAGACATAATCCTCGATCACGCACCCGCGTATGATTTAGTCACGGCAAAGTGTCTTACCGGGTGAAATGTTACTAAAGTTGACGACACACGGAGAATACTAAAGAGCCATGTAAATGTTGTTCTTGATATTTATATCGGTAAGTTCGCGAGTTGGGTTCGGCAGTTCGGCTGTAACCGTGTCGGGAATTAGAAGCGTAAATCATGTTCGAAGTTTTTTGTTTCTGATAAAGTACTTGTGTGTGAGTGGATTATATTTGACTAGCGACACGCCCCTGCTTTGTACGGCTTTCACGACTTTAGGAAACATCAAGATTTCTTTATTAAACAGGAAAAAATATTAACCAGTGCGCAAACTGTAACGATAAATTCAGCACATGATTTTACACCCTTAGCGTAGAAAGTTTTCGTCGGTTATCAAAAAAAAATCTGTTTCATTGAAAAGTGTCCTGAATATAAGTTTAATATTAATTTCTTGTCCCGTGGCTAAATAATAACAGCCGCACAGGTCGATCGGTCAGGTTAAGCTACGCTTGCTGCGGTTGGTCTGTGGATGGGTGACCATCTTTACATACCGAGACCCCTCCGTGCCTCGGAAAGCACGTTAAGCCGTTGGTCCCGGCTGTCATACGTGGATCTTTGACAGTAGTTACGGGTCGTCAGAAGCCCGAAAGTCTGACAACCAGTCTTACCAAGGGGTATCGTATTACCCAGTAACTGGGTTGTGGAGGTCAGATAGGCAGTCGCTCCATGTAAAATACTGGTGTTCAGCTGCATCCGGTTAGATTGGAAGCCGACCCCAACATAGTTGGGAAAAGGCTAGGCAGATGATGACTCATAAATCTTCCAAAATAAATTATCTATTTGATGGTGAAACTCGCATCATAATCCGTTGCGTAGTTTAGAAGAACAACGCGGTCACACAGACAGACACGAAAAGCGACTTTGATTTATTATATTTATGTATAAATATAGATGGGAATTAGGGGGTGGTGTAATATGATGTGGTGTTTGGGGCTTTGTGTAATCAGTGTGTATTATATAATTTGTTTCTAAAGGATCGGCACTTGATTGTTGAGTGCTTGTGATCAACAATAATTGTAGGTTTCTTCACGATGTTGCGTATACCCAATAGTGAACAAACATGAGGGTTTAATCGATGGGTACTGATTACTTTCATCGCCCAGAGTCTGATGATCAATCTTCCGCACGCACACCCTCTCTGTGTGTCCAGATACGCAGCGCATCCCCTTTCCTGATTTATTAAATTATCTCACACAGAATTTACAAGTAATATGAATGCCGTACTAAAACACTTATGCAGAACATACGGAATGCAAAGTTTTCAAATAAGATGACTTAAAAGGTCATCCATTTATTAAACCTAACAGACTCGACCTGTTCCTAGGAAACGCTAAACTTATATTAAAACTCACATATCACAGTTTGTTCAGAATATTAGAATACTTTACCTACATCTGAAATTAATTTTGAAGAAGACCTTTTCATAACACGCTATAAATGAATGTTTATACAATTATGAGTTCCCGTCCGGGACGAATAATAATTTCTGGGTCATAATTATGTTACATTAAATTAAATAACCTTTCGTCATAACCTAAATTATTATTAAGTTAAGTTAAATAAAAGTTAAATATTCGCATTTACATTATTGTATTAATATGAAAATGACTGAATCATCCCCATTAAAGTAATTAAGAGCTCTCAAATGAAACAGTTTTTATCATTTACTACCCGCGGCTTCGCCCGCGTGGATGTCGGAAATTGTCCCACGGGAACGTGCTAACAGGATAAAAAGTATGTCCTCAGGATGCCATCTATCTCTTTGCCAAATCAGAAGTTCAGTGGTTTAGGTGTGAAAATTTAACATACCTACAGTTTCAAGTTCAAATCCTCCCCTTAAAAATCGAATTACCTCTTTTTGCCCCGTCAGGGGTCAATTTTCGACAACTTTACATACTTATTATTAATTATTTTCTGTCAAAAGTATTAATATAAATTTTTTAATCAAGCCACGCATTATAATCCTCCCCTGTAAAATTAACTACCCCTTTTCAACCCGTCAGGGGTAGAATTTCGAAAAACCCTGATACATGTTATTCTTTACTTTCGATCCTTGGTATAAATACTGAGTTTCGAGTTAATCGGACCGCGCGCTAAAATTCTTCCATACTTGAAACAAAACATAAATGGCAATCTTCATAATTTAATTAGATTAGTATTGGTGCTAAATTTGAACTCAAGGAATAAGAATTTCCATACAAACAAAATCCCCCCATTTCACCCTCTTAGGGGCGGAATTTCGAAACCCTTTCTTAGTATCCACTAAGAAAGGGTTTTTCGAAATTCCGAGGGTGGGTGTGTTCTCTTCACGAAGAACACACCCTCCAAATTTCATGTGTCTAGGACCAGCGGTTTAGGCTGTGCCATGATGCATCAGTCAGTCAGTCAGTCAGGACTTTGAATTTTATATATTTATAAGAGGTTCATAAAGTTTTCTCTTTAATGGGTTAATACGGGGATGCCTTAGAAGGAAAGAAAGAAACAAAATACATTTATTTAGCACAGACTAAAAGACACTCAATACACCGGATACATATCTACATGAGAAGGCTAATTCCCGTAATTAAAAACGTTCAAAATCTAGTGGCAATCTCATCTCAGCGACAATCAATGTCAAAAACGCAGGGAAATTACAAGTATTTTTGACAGATAGAGACTGAGACCAGACAGTGAGCGTTCTTAAAATTACGAGAATTGCCCCTCTGATAAAAACATATAACATATCAAATAAAAAAAAGTGTAAAGTCCGATGTAAGAAATTAGCAGAAAAGTGTGTTCAGCAAAAATGTCAGTGCCTGACGCTGGCTTTCAAGTAGACATGCCTGAGGTGACGGATGTAAATCAGTTTTAAACTGCAACGTGACGTCTCTATGCATACTTAAATAAATAAATAAAATAAATTTGTGTCAGATAAAAACAGTAACGAATACATATGTATAAATAGTGTGATATTGAGAAACATTGCAAAAAACAAAAACTGATAAATAAATAAATGAGATGGCCGCATGATAGAGCTTGTTATACTGATACGTGTACTTATACTTATACTTGTGTTGAGCTGCACGATTTCTGACAAATGCGTGCACTGACTGGACAGGTCCACTCAAACTTTTTGGTTCTTTCCTCAAAAAAACCATCTCAGACATTAATCTACATGGTCTTCACATGATCTGACCAAGATTATGTCTGGACTTTACAAGAGACTGTGACGTCTGAGTTTGTTTCGGCGTTTCTTCTCAGACTAGTCACATAGGAAACGCCGACCTCATCTAGTTTTAAAATATGATTGACGTGTAAAAGTGTTTGTACAAACCTACTTACAAAAATAAAATCATTTATCATTTATACAAATACCTAAAGAAATTCTTCTTTTAAACGAGGACTAGGACTTGGCTCCCGGGACGTCTCGTAATTTTAGTTGTCTCGAGTCCCGGGACTTTCGGGTCGAGACTCGAGACGAGACAAGATTGTCGAAATTGTTAGTGTTCTTGTCCTTGTCCGGTGGCATTATTACAAAAATCAGAAACAGATTGTCGGTCAAAGCTGTTAAGATTCTGATTTTTTTTAAAAGCCTATTTTATTAAGTCAGCAAAGAAGTCTAATTAATGTGTTAGTTGATTATTTAAAAGTCTGTTTTATTATTTAAATTTAGATGATTAAATTATGAAACAAATCTGTGATTATGGCCAATGATTAGATACTAGAATAACTAGATACTTAATAGTAATTAGTATGATTTTTAACTAAGTTCGTTTTATAACTATAATATTTAACTGCTTATAAGTGAATCTGTGTGTGATTAAAAGAAATAAACAAAGCAATTATTAAGACTGAATTTAACGTTAAAGTTATTAAGATTTAATTTTCTGTTTAATAAATACCTATTGATTTTCACAAAAAATTGCCTTTTGTTAATACGTTTCACCAGAAGTTAACTCAATTAAAATTCTTCAAAAAAGGCTTACCTACCCATCTTAAAAAAAACAAAAAACAATGTTTTCCCAAAAGTCTCGAAGTCCCGGGAATTCCCGGGACTTTGAAATTGTCGGGAATTCCCAAACCCTAACGAGGACATATACCTACTACTGACAGTAGTATGTATGTCGCAGCCAACTGGTTTAATGAGCCGTTTAGTTAACCGCCTAGCCTTTTAACTAAACGGCGCGCCGTTTAGTTAAAAGGCTAGGCGGTTACGGCGGCCGTTTAACTAACGGCCTCAATGATATTCAATAAATTATAGTTTAGGTTGAAACTGTAACCAATCACGTGCGAGACGAATTAGTCGCAGTAAAGCCAGGGGGCCTACTCCGAAGTAGTATCGGCCAAATGTTCGGCCATTTCCTGCTACAAAGTTACTATTTGGTTCGGTCGGTTCCGATCCTACACTCCTACACTCTTTCGAATATTGACTATGATCCCGACCCAACTGAGCCGATCCGAACTTTTTTCGCATTTTTCAATAATATTCGGTTCGGCCATGTGTCGGTCCGATCCGAACATTCGCACTTCGACCCTTATTTTTTATATCAAGTACCTGGTACTTGTTGACAGGCCTACGCTGTCCTCCCATACCTACTGTAATTTGTAAAACATTGTAAAAAAGCCAATTAGATTAACCGTGGAGTTATGTGCCGGCTCTTCTCCATAGGAAACAACCAATTGGAACCGTGCACCTAGCTTCTGACATTTCATAAGTGCCCATGCAGGTTTATGTGAAATAAATTATTTGGATTTTGAACTACACTTCTTCGTTGGAAACCTACTTTTTAGTTTCCAGTCCCGTCGATAACCCAGCCGATAATTCGAAATACCGTCCAACTTCGAATAACCGTTTAAAAGTCACAGCCAACGTTACCAAACGAGAAAACTTCGCGTATTTAAAATATTTATTATTCCCAATGTTGAGCAAATCGCACAGAAACTCACAATTACCTAATGTATTGTAAAACCTGACTTTCGTATCGTAAATTTTCTATAGAAGACGTGCTTTGTATTGGATAGGAGGCACATAAAATATTTTCTGATTTTCCGAGTTACCCTTAAATTATCCTTTATTACGATTCGGTAGCATCTGGAGAATGCATAGTGGGATTTCCGAAACGATATCGGGGTAGCAATAAAATGGATTGCAGTTGCAACAGTCTACTTCTAATGTCTATACGAGTATTAGACAATGGACGATACAAAGGATTTACTGATGTGGAGTTTCTTTGTTTTGAGTTAGTATCTTTTGTCGTACTATGGGTCTAACTATATTGGTCTAATTAATCTCGTTCGATCGTTCTCAGTCTCAATCTGTCAAAAATACTTCTAATTTCCCAACATTTTTGACACGTCTTTGATATTGATTGTCGCTGAGATGAGATTGCTATTAGATTTTCAACGGTTTTAATACCGGGAATTGGAGTTTAGACCCCATAGCGTCGAAACTTTTCGTCGATTATCAAAAAAAAAATCTTCTGTTGCATAGAAAAGTGCAATACCTACGCAGTCAAAATGTATGGAACAGCAATATTTTTTTTTTAATAACCTACGAAAAATGTTGACGCTATGGGGTCTAAACTCATGTGCTGAATCCATGGTTACAGTTTGCGCGACGATGTCCCTGCCACCCTGTATATGTAGGTACACCTCAGAAATCAATGGTAAAACTTTAATGATTGATAACAAAATATTAATTAATACACCGTAAATAATTGAAGCAAAAATTCATTTTTCAATTAAAACTGAATTAAGTGAGCTTTCCACCAAGTTATATTCGCTTTAAAAGGATAAATATTGATTATCAACACGTTTACTTTGCTGTTGTGGGTTATTTATCACAATCGTTTATTTTTCACTCGGATGTTTCGTTCGTGGGCAACTTGGAGGTATACAACTTTTTATGCCGCCATTTTGTTTTGGTGGCAAATATTATGACAATTGTTTCAAGAAAATTATTTTGTGTAGATACAGCAAATTTGTTATGGAGCGTTTTACGACTGAACAATGCGTTTTAATTATTAAAACATTCTACTCAACCCAATCATGTATTGCGGAAATTCTAAGAAAATTGCGGCTAATTTTTGGTAGAAATCACTTACCTTCGTGGCTAATAGGTAATAACTCGTTTGATGATTAAATTTGAGCAGCATTGCATTGTAATAGATAAAGCAGTTTTCTTACATCAAGTGAATCAGTTGGGCTTAGGAAACATGTGGTTCCACAAGACGGGGCCACAGGTCATACGGCACGAGCCACAATCAAGACATTGAAAAGAACGTTTCCGGGTCGATTAACTTCGAAAAACGGAGATATTGATTGGTCCCAAAGATCCCCGGATTTAATAGCTCCTGACTTTTTTTTTGAAGCTATCTAAAGGGACGTGTCTATGCTAACAGGCCAATGAACCTTCAAGAATTAAAACTAAATATCTGAGATACAGTCACTGAAATGACACAGGAAATGTGTGAAAATGTCATGAAAAACGCAGTGAAAAGAGTTCACATCTGCCATGCTGCTAGAGGTGGACATTTGTCTGAGATTATTTTCCATACTGAATCGCCGGCCCTAAATACTATATTTAAATAAAAATACATACCTACCTAATAATTTTTATATATATTTTTTTTTTAAACGTTTCTCCACACTAGGAATTTCTCCTGTATCGTGAGTGCGTTTACAAACATTTAAACTCACATACACAAACAGCCACACCCGGAACAACTACTTATAGGCCATACAAATATTTGTTCCGTGCGGGAATCGAACCCGCGACACGCAGCGCAGCAGTCAATCGCTTAACCACTGCGCCAACCATGCCGTCATTTCATAGAATAAAATTTTAAAAATAAAGTGTATACCTCTTATTTGCCCATCCTGTATTTACCCATGTGTAGCCACAAAACATATTACACACTCAGTTCTTACCTAATTGTAGCCTTGAAAGAGAGAAAGCGCAAGAGAAAAAGCGCTGTGTCAAATAGGCCCAGTGAGCAAAAAATGCCAGACAACTAGTGCCTGACGCTGGTTTCCAACTGGACCCGAAGTTGTGTGGTGTCGGATGTAAATTAGTTTTATACTTTTAACTAGCTGTTCGAGCCCGGCGTCGCCCGCGGGATCAAACTGACCATCACATTTATTTTTTATTGAGATTTTCAAATAAAAATACCATCAAAAATGTTCGACATTACCGGTAGAATTCTTAAAAAAATATTTCCTACATACCTTGTCCTGAAAATTACAAATGCAACAAAAAAACCGGCGAAGTGCGTGTCGGACCACACACAATGAAAGGTTCCGTAGTTGGAATGAATTTATACCAAGAACAAACTTAACATTGTAGTTGACAATCATGTTCTCCCATACATTGCAACTGCAAATGTAAGTTGGTCGAATACTCGTAAACTTGAAAAGCCTACTTAGCTGTGATAGTTTTCCTTTTAATTGCGTTATATATACTACTACCGTGAGCTTTTTCACCTATCCAAAAGTAACTGTTTAGCTGGCAGGGGGTGACACTTGACTCTAACGAAAATTAGCACTTTAAAGCTTAATATTTCAGAAACGGATCCCTTAATCGAAAAATTGTTTTCACAAACCCGCAATATTTTTGAAAGACCCTTCCAACAACAAAGTCAAAGTCAAAACGTTTATTGCAAACTAAGTGTACAACAACAACATCCCTTAGTGTAGACGAGAAAAAAAAACATCCCCACTTTACGTGCACAGGAGGTATTTACAGTCACGAGCACCAATATGTCAACACTTGGCAACTTTCAATTGCGATTTTTTCGTGAAATAACGAATGCAACGTTGAAATACGACACATTACATAAACCTATGGGTTCGAAAATGCTATGTTCGTAACAACATAAAATTTCATTAAAAAATAAAGGAGTAAATCGCTTTTAAATAATGCCGAGTGTATACATACTTTTGCTCGTGACTGTACACAATTTTTTATTTTTTTTTTATTTTGCCACTTTGTCGGCGTAATTAATATGTACATACATATATCCATCCAAATTATAGCTTTCTAGTACTAAGAGTCTGTAAGCTAAGCTGCGGACGGGCAGACGGACAGACGGACGGCCATGGCGAAACTATAAGGGTTCCTTGTTGACTACGGAACCACAAAAACAGCCAAATTAATAGGGTCATTATCAAGTGATAATCTTTCATACATGCAGCAATTCATTTTTATTATATATATATATATATTTATGAGTTGTCAAAGTACACATTGATACTTTGACAACTGTGAGTATTAAGCCTCATGGACTAGGAATATTTGTCGAGCGACATGTGTCCCCGGAGACATCGGGCGATGTCGGGCGACGTCGGACGACATTGTTGAAACTGTTCCTTGTCGCACACGACCGCGCCCGACATCGCCCGATGTCTCCGGGGACACATGTCGCTCGACAAATGTTCCTAGTGAGGACGAGGCTTTATGGAACACGAATAACAAACAATCAAATGAATACTTGTCGACATCTTTTTGAAGCTGGTTGTACTACGCATTTGTAATAAAAATCCTCCAGACCGCGTTACAGCTATGGGGGCCAATCTCAATGGAGTAGCCTTCACCTAGCACGGAGATATTATAGTGCACAACTTTATGCGCAGAGACAGGCACCTATGTCTGTGTATGGCAGGTACTTGTAATGATTTGTCGAATACTCAGTTCGTTCTAAACCACATCCCTACTGTGCTAATGGTGCGGCCAGTACTACCGGCTTTAGATGCTATTAGAGAAGCTTTGTGTAATGTAACAAAACATTTGTGTTACTGCAGTGCTTCGTGCCTAACAATAGATTTCATATGAAGAAGAAAAAATATGAAAGACGAAAAAAAACTTAATTGGTCAGGTTTTATTATATGCTGTCCACTTATCCACTTGAGCTTCTTAAAAAATTATAAAAAATAACGTTCTTAAAATTATGAGAATTGCCCTTCTGATATCGCTTCAGCATAATCAGCCGATCATGTTCATACTCCAGCCGATCGATTCTGTAAAAATCTCACCATGAAAAGTTAGCTTAGAGCTTAGAGTGAGCTGGCAATAGTGTCAATCCTTAGCATTCGTTAAAATGACAGCTCAATCCACGCTCACTTCACCTAAGGTTTCACGGTGGGATGGTTACAGAATTGACCGGGTGGAACACAGGCCTCTGCGAGAGGGAGCGGGCCAAGTTGCTGTCTCATAATGAAGTCTTTGAATGGTTCTAGGAGAAACCGGTTTGCTCACGATGGTTTCCTCCATCGTTTTAGAGGAGCGGTGATGAAATAACTTGTAGAAAGTAAAAGTGCAGCCTGTTGTGAGTCAGCCATTTTCTAATATCTCCTGAAATCGCTTCTGTCATTAAGTTCGTTCATCAGCCATTGGTCCCGGCTGTCATTTCTGTTTTTTTGTTTTGGTCAAGTTCTAATGCCAATAATCGCATGCTTTTCGTCTGCCATTGGTCCCTGCTGTAATGTAGGTTTTTATTTATTATCCGGAAAAGAACCGGAGTTACCGACATAGCTTTCAAAATAAGCAAACTGAAATGGCAGGGCGGTGGCCATGTTTGTCGAAGGACCGATAGACAGAGACCGTGTATCGGCAAGCGTTGTGTAGGACGCCCCTAGATGCTCTCAGCTAGATGGCCGGACGACCTAAAGAAGGTTGCTGAGACGGATTGGATGCGGAAGGCGGAGGACAAGGTGTTGTGGTGCAGCCTGGGAGAGGCCTATGTCCAACAGTGGACTGCGACAGGATGAGTTGATTGATTTGATTGTGATATTATGTAATGTTTCATGAAAACATCATTCTACAGTTCCACACCCCACGAAAACCAGATGATAACTATTTTGAAGAAGCTTATCATGGTCATATTTCAGCTAAGTAGTCGCAACAAAGTACCATCTTCTTCCTTCCATGTTTACATACGCCAGTATATATGCGCGGCAATTAAGAAACTTGGTGGCCCATATATACTGTATAAGTTCCGGGACAATTTGCTAAGTGAAAACATATCGTGAGGGTGTAATGTTTCAGTGTTAAGTGGATTCTACAGTTTTAGGGTGGGTAGTTCAGTTTTCTGGTTATGTACGAGTGTAACAGCCATAATTGTTGGTAAGAAGGTTGAATGTTTGAAGATAAGTCTCGTTCAACCAATCGACCAACTCAGCCTTTCGCAGTCCACTGCAGGACATAGGGCCCCCAGGTTGCGTCACAATACCATGTCCTCCGCCTTCCGCATCCAGTCTGTCCCAACCACTTTCCCGCCTTGTAAATAAGCCTGCCATGGCTTCATGCTAATAAATGTACTACTTATATTTAAAATCGTTTTATGCCTAAAATTTCGTTTAGCGGAAGTTCACGAAATACTTCAAATAGAAATCATGCATACTCATCTTTGACAATGCAATACCTTTTGCGGTCGGGTGCTTGTCATTTGTTGTTATCCGCGTCCCATTTCGACCGCTATCGCTAGGACCATGGAACTATCTATTACGAAAAATCTGGCTTATAGCAATCACCAGCAGGCCAATTCTCGTAATTTAAAACGATCAAAATCTAGTCGCAGTCTCATCTAGGCGATAAACAAATGTCAAAAACTTGTCAAAATTTAGGGAAATTAGAATGAGATTAGACTGTGAACGTTCTTAAATTTACCAGAATTGCCCCTCGGTTTGCTTTCAACCCTTTCAACAACAAACAAGGGTCTTTACAGCCTCGACTTTGGTTTCCATTCGAATGACTCCTTTCAGCCATTAAAACAGCCTTGCCGAGAGCAGTCAGCGCCGTTTCCACCTTGCTGCTGACTATCTTTTCTACTATTAATATCTATGATATGCATACGTTATTTTTATAGAGCTGGCACCGATACAAAAAGAGATACCAATTTAGTTTTAGATTGATCTATGAGCTGAACACTAATGATCATATGGTTCTAAAATAACATCACGCCTATAACCCCCGAAGGATTATGCACAAGTGTACCTATAGTACAGCCACATTTCGCCAATTATGTTAAAGCCCCATGTTATGTTGTTATGTTGTTGTTGTTGTTGTGTTGTTGTTGTTGTTTGTGTTGTGTTGTTGTTTTGTTGTTGTTATGTTATGTTGTGTTGTGTGTTACACCCGCTATTGCCATCAACCAAGCAGACTCCAGGCTGCTATTGAGCAAGTCCTGATAGCTAAACCCAATGACACTTGGCCTGGTTATCGAACTCAGGGCCTAATACTCAGCAGTAGTGCTTGCTACCACTAGACAAACGTGAAGTCTCGCCTTTAATTTAAATTTTACAGAACACTGTAAATGTTTGTAAACAAATCAAAATTAACCCGTACGTATTTCTGAATCTCATGTTTTATCAACATAATCAAACACGCAATAAAATTATGTTTTTAGGGTCACGAGTTTCAGATCAGGAAAAAAACATATTCGTTAGGTCCAAACCAAGGTTTACGACATCTCCGGGATATGCGTCATTCCGTATGCATGAACATAAAAATATGTTAAACGAAACAAAGGCTGGAAAATATGTATGAAAATCCAGAAAGTCACTACACCCACGCGACTCTTCTAAATTAGGATTAGCGTTAGGATGGAAATGTGATGTAACAATGTCCGCGTGGTTACTGAAAAAGATATACAACCTTTTCTTTACAAACGAACACTGTAACGCAGACACTAACGATTCAGACAGGTCAAAACTAGTACGGAGTTCATAACATTCGTGCTCATTTCCTAAAAACTATGGAGAGGGCTTCTGTTTATCATTGTATTCCGGGTGATATAATGAGGCATATTAGTGCGGAATTCGTAACGTTTCTACTCATTGCGTATCCGATACACAATGATGAACAGAAGCCTTCTCCATAGTGTACCCCATGCGATACGGTGGCGGTGTTTGCATAAAGAAGCGGATTTTCGGGCCCGACTGCCGCTACAGATCGCTGCAGATTGATCTTCGGTAGAGCGGGACTATGTATTTCATCCGCACCGATCGGTATCGACTTGTCTTTACTGAGAACCCGCTTCACAAAAAAGAAACAAGCAGGTACACTATGGAGAAGGCTTCCGATATCACGAAGACAGGTCTTTTTCCAATCACATAAAAGTCAATGAAATAATAATATCATCAAGAAACTGCGCAAACACTACACTTTATTCACCCAAAGTAAGAGCGTACTGTTAAATTCAGAGTAGGGTTCTATTTAAGAAATCAGACGCGTCTTGGTAAGCCGTAGCACCACCGATAAATTATTTGAATAATTTGGATACACAAGTGAAACGTTAACATAAAAGGTCCATATTATTATGCGTACTAAGAACTCCTTGTTACCACAGTCCGCTTTCCTCAAAGAACAAGTCCCAAAGTCAACAGTAACTGAATAATTCACAATTTATTCAAAACAGGAGGCAACTCTTAACGAGTCTAGTTATCGCCTCACACAGTTTATAACGCGATCAACACACATGTTGCTAACCTTTTGCTGGTACAATTGAGTTACTCTTGAACTCCAAAGTACCATTAAAACGTTTTAAAATCCCTTTTTAAAGTGAGGTCAGAGTTTTAATGGGTTTAAAGTAGGCTCGTGTTGTGGATATGTGTTTGTAAGTAGGCCATTCTGTAGCGAACAAGCGGGTACTAATTCACCTTTAAAATTTCAGGTTTTGTAAAAGGATTTTGTGTTACCTGAACGGTTTTATTTATTTGCTTGATGCACGAGTAAAATACTGCACACAAAGTAACTAAATAAAAATAGGCATTCTCCAGCAGTCTACTTTAGAACTTAGAGAAATGCAGAGACAAAACGTGGAAAGTGAAGTTTCTAGGTTTCTGGGAAATTACAGCTAAATTCCAGACCAGTTCCAGAGTAACAAAAACAGATTTTGGCCAAAAATTTTAAACCATAAATGTAGACTAGATTGCCACAATCGACGATTCTTAATGTTCTGGGAATCACAAATTTAAAAAAAACTTATAAAACAACCATTACAGTACATTATACATAACATTTAAGAAATACCAGAGAAAATTACTTAAATTCCTCATACCCGGCTCTGCACCTACGTGCTTCCGAGAATATTTGAAATCATTTATTCATTTCTGGACGCTATCACGACACTCTGAACGTCAAATAAATTATTACGGTCGGAGCAATATCTTCATTGAGAGTAACAGACGAGAAACGGGGCCCAAGATATTAAAATAGCTATGGAGTGGTAGATAATGTCAAAATGGTTTGCGAGCTGCACAAAATCTCATTTCCATAAGCACTCAGGCAGTCGATATCATGGTAGCATGCGGGGAAGAAATTAATCGAACCTCTAACAATTCATATTTTGCGCTCCTAAAAATTTTATTGATCACTCTAATATAATGATTGCGCATCTTTTTGTAAACCTGTAATAATTCCTATTTTGCGCTCGTAAATATGTTATTGAACACCCTAATATAATGATTGCGTATCTTTTTGTGAACCTCTAATAAATCATATTTTAGGTTCCTAAAAATAGCTTCTTGGCAAGGCGTAGCGATGACAAGTGGAGTAAGGCAGTGACCGGTGGCGTCCAAGGACTGGAAGACGAAACGTCGGTTGTCCGGGCCGAGATGGGCGGACGACATTCTTACCATCGCGGTACGCACGGCTACACGTCAAGCTATACAAAACCAGTTTGTCTTGGCCTCACTTTGTATGATATTTTCTCACAATGAACGGTGAGCCAATACTGGTTTAATAGCTTGATGTGTAGCCGTGTGTACGACCTGGATGAGGCTGGCACAGGAGCGTGGGGGGGGGGGATTGTCACAAGAAAGGAGAGGCCTATACTCAGCTGTGGATGATGATGAAAAATACTAAATAGTAATTGCGACACCCTGTGCGAAAAGGCTAGACATTTAAAAAGAGGCTCATTTACCTAAAAAAAATGTCTGCACTATTATGTGCCCAAAAAGTGTTAGGAGGTTCATTATGTAATTTGGTTCATTAGGTAATTTCGTTCATTACATTTTGGGGAGTTTGTTGCGCCAGTTCTTCTTCGTTTGTAATTTTGACGTTCGAAAAGTGCTGAATCTCAGCCTAATTTGAATAAATGACTTTTGATTTTGATTTAAAAAATTGTTTATAATTAGAAGGTTATAAGTTTTTAGAGAATTAATCAAATATTTCCCTTTTATAATATGTATAAATAATCAGTCAGAAATTGGTCACAGTTTGCAATTGCTTCGTAACGAATATCAAGAATTTAATTTTAAGAATGGAGAACAATACTTGAATTGTTCCCAATATGAAATTCCGTATATTTTTTATTGCGACATTTTCAGTTGAAAATGTTTTTATTAAAATTTTCACGACCTCCGTTTCTGAGAAGAATCAAACTGGCTACCTTTTGTTTTCGGAAAACAAATGCCAAAAAGGAATTCGTTTCTAATATTTTATAATATTTATTACCTGTAAATAACTTTCAAAATGAAGATTCCATGTTTCAGAATATAGGTAGTGTTAATTTGAAACGGTGATTTTAAAACAGATATTCTTCAGATAATGTAACCTGAATTTATGTGAACCAGAAGTCTTTGACGCAGATATCATCACGGTTACATCCGTAGCGGGGTGTGTAGGGTAATTAATGGGGGTAGCCTTGAGTTAATGTGTCCCCTAATGCCTACCGGTTGCTGTATATGCGGGCGGTAATTATAGCTGCACGTGATGTACTTGCTTACATACTTAGCTATCTTTGCAGGACACTATAGAGGTATGAGGAACAGGGTGTAAAGTTCACTAAAGATAAGGGAGGATCCTCCGACCAGACGGGTGTTGTGTCTGGCGGGCAACTGCCCAAGGATTGATGTTAGGAAGTTTGTATATATGCCATGTAATTGCGCGGTAAACTCTGATTGCGAGATGCAGGATTTACGTGACGTTAGTATGACGCGTTGTTCGCATGTGGCGTTGTAGATACCGCTACAACTAACTCGGTCTGCTGTATGTCTGTTTGTCTATTACCGGAACGGATTTCGATAAAATTTGGCGCACAGATAGACCATGATCTGGGTTAAGACATAGGATACTTTTCATCCTGGTAGTATGTTCCCGTCGAATACCTTCTGACCCAAAGCAAAAGCTAGTGTAACCTAAAGCGAAGTACACATACAACTGCGTCGGACCGCAGCGCATCGCAGTTCATACAAAATAGCGCGATGCGGCTCGCCTGTATAGTACGATGTCATCATCATCATCATCTGCCTAGCCTTTTCCCAACTATGTTGGGGTCGGCTTCCAGTCTAACCGGATGCAGCTGAACACCAGTATTTTACATGGAGCGACTGCCTATCTGACCTCCTCAACCCAGTTACTAGGTAATACGATACCCCTTGGTAAGACTGGTTGTCAGACTTTCGGGCTTCTGACTACCCGTAACGACTGTCAAAGATCCACGAATGACAGCCGGGACCAACGGATTAACGTGCTTTCCGAGGCACGGAGGGGTCTCGGTATGTCGAGATGGTCACCCATCCACAGACCAACCGCGGCAAGCGTAGCTTAACCTGACCGATCGACCTGTGCGGCTGTTATTATTTAGCACGATGCGTCATACAAAATGTACGACAGCGATATAGGCGAATTTTTGCGATTCGGTGCGCCCCGTCCATATCTGCGTAAAGCTACAGTTCCCTAAAAGAGTGATGGCCGCCACGTCTGCAATTTACCAGCGAATGACATCACTGTCACGTTATTTATGAAACTAAGTTGGTGTGAGTTCCTAGAGAGCGTTTTTGACACCGTATAGAGGTATGAGTAACGGGGTGTAAAGTTCACTCATCCTCTATACAAAAGAGAGAATCCTCCGACCAGACGGGTGTTGTGTCTAGCGGGCAAATGCCTGATGATTCATGTCGGATTCATGACGGGCCGTTGTAAATATGCTAGTTGCGTGGTAAACTCTGCTTGCGAGATGCAGGATTTTGCGTGACATCAGTATGACGCGTAGTTCGCATGTGGCGTTGCAGATACCGCTACAACCGTAAAGTCTAACCCCGCTGCCATCATTTTCATGACAGTCGTCATTGCGGCCGTTAAATGGCGGCCACCGTTCCTCTACGAAACCGTAGCTGCAGCTTTTACACAACGGTTCAACGCTACCTAATGTTTCATGTACTTTATCGTCTTTTCTCTCCCAAAGCTTCGGTTTTTACTGCATTTTCCAGATATTGATATGCACCAAGACAAGTTATGGTAATTGTGACTGTTGCAAAAGTTCTTACTTTCATAAATAAGTGTCCGCGGATAAAGTGATTTCTGGACCAAAATATAATCTTCTTCATTATTTCCTTCTGAAGTATCTCTTTGAGTGAAAATGCCAGTGCTTAGCTGTTAAAAATATCCTAGCACTGCTCATGAATACCATTTAGGACTATTAAGATATCTTAAAAGTATTTTAATGAGCAATTAGTTTTTAATGGTTTTCTGTGAAGCCTTTTCGAGCTTAGTACCAAACTATATTTAAATGTGGGTCGATGGTACTTACGTTGAGATCAACTTTACTGATGGGATTATAAAGGTGTGCCATTAAAGAATTTGACCAAACCCCGTACCCAAAGGTATTCAAAAATTCACTTATGGATGTAATAGGGTTTCCTCAATGGGATTTCGATTTATGGCGTGGTTTTATGTTCGCTCTTTCAAAGGGAAGTAAATGTGAATCCCGATGGATTTAATTGAATGATGGATGTAAATGGGACACATTTTGTGAGGCAGAACTAACGGAATACAGACACCAACACGTCAAGCTACCCGAAACTATCAAATTTTCCCAGTCAACTTTGAACCTAATGCTTTAGCGATAAAGTTGAATATCTATTAAAGAACTTTGACTGATTGTAGTAGATTGATGTTCTGGCGTCTGTACATAAGTGGCAGAATAAGATTGATAGATTATGTGACTGGTCCTTGTAAAGGATAACGTTTAAATAGAAAAAAGTATACAGGTGACATAATATCCACTCGCAAACTGAAACCATGAATTCAGCACGTGATTCTAGACCCGTATTAATTTTTCGTCGGTTATCAAAAAACTAATCAACTGTTTCTAAGAAAATAAACGTACGCGGTCAGAATGTATGGAACAGCTTGTTTTTTTTTTAACCGTCGAAAAGTTTCAATTCTGTTTTAAGAAAAATGTACTGGGTGACCATCTTCATATACCAAGACCCCTCCGTGCCTCGGAAAGCACGTTAAGCCTTTGGTCCCGGCTGTCATTCGTGGATCTTTGGCAGACGTTACGGGAAGTCAGAAGCCCGAAAGTCCGACAACCAGTCTTACCAAGGGTTATCGTATTACCCAGTAACTGGGTTGAGTAACTGTGGAGGTCAGATAGGTAGTCGCTCCATATAAAATACTGGTATTCAGCTGTATCCGGTTAGGTTAAAAAAAACGACTCCCGGCCACCGTAGGCGTGGGCCTGCGGGCGGAGAGTAATGGGTAGCTCTCCGTCCGATCAGGACTCGGCCCGTGACGGACGGCGTGTATGTGTTCCACGCGCGCCTCAAAGAGATGTCAGCATAAGTGACGGGGCCCGATAGGGCCGAAGCCTGCCAGGGTAGCGGGATCGTCCGAAAGGGTTACCGCTGCCCTGGAAAATAAAGGGCTAAGGAAGGAACACGGGTGGGTTTTAGTCAGTAAGAGTCTGACACTCCCTTCTGCTCCACCCAGAGCGGGAGGGGTCATTTGAAGATTTCCCATACTCAAAAAAAAAAAAACACGTAATAAACATTATTTTCGGTATGTATAAGCTCTACAACCAAATATCTATTAAGTAAACAAACAAGCAAAAACACTTTAACAAAGAAATTGCTAGCTAACTACAACGACTAATGCCTATACAAATATAGGTATCGTATTTCTGATTACTGAGATAACGGATTGGTTCGTATCCGCCATTGATTCCCTCGCTTAAAGGTCACGCGCTTGTTAGTTTATTTGGTATATACTAGAAGTATATGTACCTATATATTACCCAAATAACAAGCTTGAATATCAGAATGGTTACTAGTTAGTTATTTACTGTGTATGAAGGTTATTATTGAATAAGGTTTGTAGGGGAAGGGTTTTATGAAGTAAAGCACAGATAGACAAAGCTAAGCATTTATTTTAATTTAGGCTTGTCAGTAATTAATCGGAAAACTAGTCGTCCGTTCGTAAAACTAGGTCATCATGGAGAAGAAGGACAAGAAACTCCATGGAAGCAGTATTAAAGTATTCTATCAATACATTTCTTACGTTGTCATAAATTATCGTTATCTTTAAAAATAATTAATTCTATCTCTTGTACAACGGTCCAAGAGAATTCAAATAATAGCAACATAATAACAATAGCTAGGAATATTGGCCATAATATAACTTACAGAACAACATAGTCATATATAAGCAATAATTAAGGTATAATATCAAATTACTTAACTTACGTGACAACTGGTCGATCTATTCCACATAATAACGGCACTAGAACTAACCAACTGAACATCTGCCAAGCAACTGACCCGATAACGTCGTTACAATCCTTTTTATACACTACCAACGTCTTTTACGTCAAACATCTACCTCCATTTTGAAACAATCACAGATTATCATATATTTTAGCTTAATATCTTCTAACACAGGTAATAACAAACAAATCTTATGTAGTAGAACAGTTTTAAAACATTATAAGGTAATTAATCAATTTAATAGGAGTTGATTACTAATTCTTAGATATCATCAAAAAGTATATCAACATCAACTGACAGTATTGTGCCAATCGTTTGAAACAACCTATTATATTAAAATGGCAATATAAAATCTAAGATATACTACAAGTATAATCAAATATTACTTAATCATTTATAGCAATAACATTTAAGTGTTTTTTACAAGTTAAGACTGTTGTTTTTTGTAAACACAAAATCTAGTCAAATTAAGTACTTCTACGTTGGTCCCAGGCTTCTTAAATGTGACAGATGCCATTATCCAACAAACAATATTCTAATCTTATAATTATATCAAAATGAAATATCTAACACGCTCAATAATACAATTTATTTATCGTCTAAAAGAAAAACACGTCAGACGGAAAACAATTTTGTGCCATAACTAGGGAGGCGTACTTAGATCCAGTTGGTATTTTTTTATTCACTCTGTAAGGCTATCTTATAATATTATATAAACAACCTACTAATATTATAAACGTGAAAGTTTGTATGGATGGATGGATGTTTGTTACTCTTTCACGCAAAAACTTCTGAACGGATTTGGATGAAATTTGGCACACAGATGGTTTATAACCAAGATTAACATATAGAATACCTTTTTTCCCGATATTCCCACGGGATCGAAAGTTATGCGAGTAAAACCGCGGGGTGCAGCTATTCCTTTTATAAATATAATACAATCCTTAAATATGAATAACTACCTATCTTCTACGAATACCAATCCGCACAAGTTTATACAATAGCCTCGCTGTTTCTGACAAGGGGAACGCTAAACTATTATTGCATCTTCCCACATCTCTAACATCAACACCAAAGTGTATTAATAACTCAGCTCTGAGATCTTCGTGATCTTCGTCCCGGGCACACTCCACCATATTGTGAAGAACATCTTCCACTATCCCACATTCTGTGCAGTTGGCGGAAGAAACTCAGTTGGTATTGAATTCTAAAAAGTGGTATGAAGAGTTCGCAATAAAAATCTGTATATCATACAGAGAACCTTTTTACCCAGCATATTATTATGTGTATTCAGGTATTTATTTATAAACGTTGGTGTGGGGTTGTGTCATAGTAGATCTCTTGCTGGTAAGGAAACAGCTAGTTCTTCAAAATAAGGAGATATATTCTTATCAATAATCACCATCAATCAAATCAAGGACGTTGTCGACCTGTCGCAGCCCGATACGTGAGGAAAGTGAACGAGACATTCAAATAAAAATGGCTACCGAGAGCACACGCTAGTGATGTTCTTATTATTTTAGTAACATTTAGTGTTGGGATTCCAACAATTGCTTAAAGTTAAGTAATGATAAGTGACTGTTTAACCATACATTCTTGATGTTTAGACGTCTCTTAAGTTTAAACAACGTTTATAAATCAAGAGGTAATTGTCTATCAAGTTAACAAAATGACCTTTGACTCCATTTATTATTGATTTACTGTAATGGCAACATGCATGCTTGCACATGCATGTTGCCATTACAGTAAATCAATAATAACACTTCTTTCTACAAACCAATCGAAGATCACCAGACCAGCACCAGGTTCAGCCATACCGGTAAAATGATAAAGCAAACATTTACATACAGGATACATTTTAACCAGTTCGCAAACTGAAAGCATGAATGCAGTACTTGATTCTAAACTCCATGAGATGAAATTTTACGACGGTTATTAAAAAAAACTTAGCTCTGCCATACATTTTCGATCATCCAGCTTGACTCCTACCGTAGGGACTGGCCGGCACTCGCAAAAGACAGAATTGTGTGGAAAAGGCAGAGGGATGCCTTTGCCTTTGATAATACAGGCTAGTTATATTAGATACATTTTGACCGCATCGTTATTGCTCTTGTCTATGAAGCAGTTCCTCGTTAGTCTAGAATCATGTGTTGAATTCATGGTTACAGTTGGCGTACTGGTTAAAAATGTATCCTGGGCCCCAAGTCTGCTATTACAATAATGTCAGAATGGTCTATCATTAATTTCATGATTGTTGATTTTGACAAGTTTGGTTATCTACTAACATAATGGCGTCATTATGACTTTACAGCGGTCAACCACTGACACTCCATTGAAAGAAATGGCATAAAATGGTAATCTCGTACATAATGATAAATGAATGACTGACTTACATAAAACACTTGACTTGTATAAAATACTAATAAATAATATGTAAAAATATATATAAATGAAATCTAGCATAAATAAAGTAGTGCTAGTTTTTCGAAAATCATTTCTACTAACGGGTTTTATAATAATGGCAATACGACAATGTCATTATGACACAATTCTATTACGAGACCATTGACCGACCAATGATCGCCATTAAGAATTTAGCAGATTACGAACTTTAAGCAAAATGACAATGGGATGGGAATGGGATCGTGTTGGAATGAGGAATTTATAAAAATAGCAGACTTGGGGCCCTGTATAGTCGCTTGGATATTATTTAGTTCCCTTTTCCTCTAAAAGATTACACCAGGTCATGAGTGTAAGACCAATAAACTATGTGTGTTTTCATTTTGAGGACAAATTGCAGCGCTGCAAGTGTTTTAAAATGGCATTTTAATGTGGAGCGGACGCGCCTTTGCGTCGGTGCGATTTGTTGACCAAATAAAGAGTAAAAGAACTACTATAAAATGAGTATGCAAGTGTGTGTGCAATTGAAATGATAAATCTATCAAATGCTTCGGATAAAAAGATAAAGAGGTATGCATATCGGGTGATTTACGTTAAGGTATTTAGTTTGTATGAAAATTATCAAAAAATAAGAATTCATTAATGTGTCCATAATGAAAAATGCTTATTTCCATGGTCTGAATATCTGGTCGAAGTTTATGTATATCGTCCGGAACATGGTGTATATGCGAAAGTAACATTTTCTGTATGTTACCTTCCCACGTCTAGACCACTGAACCGATCGTAACACTTAGGTAGCCTGGGACAAGGAGAAGGACATACTAAACCAGATGCTATTTATCCTGGATATTAAAATTTGTATTAAAAAATGATTACATACAAAATAGACGCAGACAAAGTCGCGGGCAACCACTAGTCATTTATAATTTTAATCTGTCCCTAAAAAATTCTAAAAATGCTACAGCAAAATTATTTCAAACTCAAACTCAAATCATTTATTTCAATTAAACCATTTACAGGCACTTTTGAATTGTCAAAATTAAATAGTCGGTCAGTTAGTCAGAAAGTTGAAGCTAGTTGCCCATTCCAAAGCGTAGATCTCTATGGAGAAGAACGGGCAAGAAACTCCACGGACACTCTTTTAAATCAAGACATTTTTACAAAATCCTGGTTACATTATTTGTATTGCTTCTATATGTGAGAACAATGTAAAGAAACAAATTAAAATATAAAATTAAAAATATAAAATTAAAAATAAGCCCTGGCAGTTAAGAGATGACCAGTCTCAACAGATGGCGCCCGTTCACGAACATGACGCGTGGATCAGCACCACCCAGCTCAACCATTTCGTAGGGAACCGAATGATCCAACACACGCGCCACCACCAATGAGACATTTAAGTGAGCATGACATATTCTCAACTGCCATGCTCTTTCAAGTCAACATCAAAATATCATAAAAAACGGATCCATGGTTCTTACATTTACAAAATTTTCAAAAATGCTTCTAAATTATACAAAACTATAGTTTGCAATTTAATTAAGAGATGAGAGAAAAAAAAATTACTACCAATCTTGAAGAGGTATTTAATACTGAAGTATTAAAAATTAATCCTGATTTAAATTAAATAAACACTAAAAAAAAAAAACAAAAAGGGGAAGCATCTCTTCCAAATATTGAAATTGTGATCAACTTGTAAGCCCTCTTGTAAGTCCACTATATACTCGTCCAACTTATAATATGCTTGTCTACATAGTGTGCGTTTAATGCATGTTTTAAATTTCTTCTCATTTAGTTGAAGAATATCGAGTGGTATTTTATTATAACATTTTACACAGTACCCCATAAAAGAAGTTTTTACTTTAGACAATCTGAAGCTCGGTTGATCTAGTTTGTTCCTATTCCTAGTGTTAAAGTTATGCCTGTCACTTATCTTAAAGATAAAGATATTTTATTTTGCAAATATGGGTAAAGTACATGGTGTTTTAAGGAAATAGGTTCAGGCATATTTTACCAGTAGGCATGCAAAAATTACAAAAATAAGAACTAATCCACTAAACTATAACTAAATACTAAACTTTAACAAACAAACAGATCAAGAAACAACACAAAACCAAACATAATTCTTATTTTAAACATTATTGTAAAGCAGTCTAAGTTTCAATTTTTTTATCAGTCAAGAATTCTGTTACACTATAGTATGCTTTGACTGTCAAAAAGTTTCGCAGCCTCTTTTTAAATAACGATAGCGGCAATTCTTTCCAACTTTTAGGTATTTTATCATATATGACCGGAGCCATGCAGTAGACACTTTTGCGCATTAGTGCAGTCTTAGCGAACCGATGACACAGTAAGGAATTATCGCGTCTATTACGTGAAACTACATCGGCAAGACGTTTAAAACGATTTGGGTTTAACTTAACAAACACAGCAACTTCCAATATGTATAAACAGGGCAATGTCAATATTTTATGCTGTTTAAAGTATGGCATGCAACTATCGGTAGTTTTAAGCTTAAACATTGCCCGAATGCATTTTTTTTGGGCCTTAAAAGCTGTTTCTTTTTCGGTTGAGTTACCCCAAAATATTATTCCATATCGTAGGTGGGATTCCGCTATGCCGTAGTAAGCAGTGAGGAGTGCATCCGTGTATATTATTGAAGATAATGTATGTAAAGCATATGCGGATTTACTAATTTTCTTACATAAAATATTAATGTGTGCTTTCCAGTTTAGATGTTTATCTATTTCGAGACCCAGGAATTTAGTAGTCTCAACTTCTTCTAAAACATTATTATTATAGTGTACATTAAGTCTCATGTTAGGAATCCGTTGACTGAAATGTATAACCTTTGTTTTACTTAGGTTTATTTTTAAATTGTTTTCGTCTAACCAATTTACAACTAATTTTAAAGAGTTATTAATGTCGCTTTCATAGGTTTCTACACTTTTACAAGGTATTGTCACTGTGCTATCATCCGCAAACAGTGTTACTGGTTGTTCAATGCATTTAGGTAAGTCATTAATGTACAATATAAATATAAAAGGACCCAGTACACTCCCTTGTGGTACTCCAAATTTAACTTCACGCTCTGATGATCGAATTATCTCTTCCTTCTTATTTTCTGTATTAATTTGGCTAATTTCAGTTATTTGTATTCTATTTTTTAGGTAAGATTCAATTAAATTAAGAATATTGCCTCTAATACCATAGGCTTCAAGTTTTTTTAACAAAGTCGGATAATGTACGCAATCAAATGCCTGGGTCATATCGCAAAATAGGCCACAGACAGGTCTACGTTTATCGACATGACTTACTAAAAAGATGTAGATGTTTTCGCTTATAAAGTGATTTTGTAGAAAAATACTGACTAAAAGGAAAATCTATTCCAATGTCGATTAAAAGATTATTGCCTTTCAACTTAGCTGTGAGTATTTATGTATAGGTACATTTATTTATTTAATTTGAAGTACCTACTATTTTAGTACACATAAATGAAAATTGAGGAATATATATTTTAAATATATTTTAGCATTATGTAACGTATTGTGTGTATTAAGTATTATATTATGTATTTTGTTTGTGCATTATTTATGTAGGTATATTTAATATTTTTGTGTAAGACTTCACATATTCTAAATTTTTCTCTTCTTGTTCTTACACACTAAGTATTGTCTATTGTTACACTTCTCCTTTCGCAGGTCTGCTGGAAAAAATATCTTAAAGAAATTCAGTAATACCTTTGTACTCAAATTATAATTATGTAGTATTCTTATGTACTTTACTGTGTGTAGGTACTTAAATAATAAAATAAATTAATTTGTAAAATGAATACTTTATTTTCAATAAGTGCAGTGCAGGTTACACTTTATTTCAACCTTTAACACCTTTATCGGCACGGAAATAATACCATTACAGTGCTTACCAGGTTCCCATTTACTCGTGTAAAATAAAACGAATTTTATGATTGCTTCCGAACAGACGATTACGAGAAATTCTCATGAATATTACAAATACTATCGGTAGCCGTCGGAATATCGAATATCGGAAATGTTAGGTTAGTCTTGAACATTTTAGTTGCAAAGGAATGTTGAATTTAGTTTTCCATTTGGAGTAGTTCGCTCTTTTAGTTTTGTTTGTTCACATTGGTTTCTCGATCAGAGTGGGGCTACTACTGCGGGGTAATTGCGTAACACGCTTAGAATGGCAATGGCCTTTCATTTTGTCAGCATACAGCGACATTCATTACGTTGTTGAGCAGACGAACTTTTCAAACATATGAAGCAATGGATTCGCAATTTGTTGGGTCTTCAATTGTTTGGAACTTAATTGCATAGAAAAAAAAAAACTAACCCTTCCGGGGAAGCAGGCTTGTTATGACACATTGTTTTCAAAAATACTAAAACAAAGTGTTCTAGCATTAATCTAAAACAATACTGAAGTAGATTGGATTTGCCAATTAAAAGCGATCGTAGGACCGATTATGCAATCAATGCTGACTAGAAATATGTTTTTTTTTTATTTTATTTTTTTGTTTATGTATATGCGGGTCGAAACTGGAGAAAATAAAACATCACGCCAGTATTTCCTCGAAGGGTTAGGCAGAAGTATACTGTCTATGTATAGTATACCTGTATACCCACATTTCGCCAGCTAGGCCATACTCAGCCTGGGTCTTCTCATCCTCCATCAGCTGGCTGTTCTTGTTGAACAACATCTGACTCGGAGGTGTCACCTTCAAGATACCTAATTAATAAACAAATAATGAATTACTTATTCATAAACGTTGTTAAAAGTTAAGGAGTGATTAGCGACTGTTTAACCATACATTTTTGACGTTTAACGACTCTTAACTTTAAGCGACGTTTATAAATAAAGGGTTTATTTTTTATTCCGTGTTGTACTAAATAAAATATGTATCTATCTTTGTAATAGGACGAGCCTATAGACATCAATCGGTCACGAATTCAGACTCCGGGCTACTAAGAAATGGAACTGGAGAAAAATGCTAATGAGAGTCGAAGGTTCGAACTAGATCTTTATAGCGCTTCAGGGTTATAGGTTAGGTTTAGGGTAGCGCGTGGCAAAAAATCTGAACTAACGCAAAACAAGACGGCCATCTTGTTTTTTATTATATTTTATTAATATTTTTCAAGTGACATTTCACGAAATAATTCCAGAAATGTTGAGCAACAGCGCCCTTCTATCAACGTCATTCGTGCGCCAAATGATCCTTGTCACACATCACGTTGCGGTATAAAACTGATTTACATCCAATCACCTCACACATCAGCAGGCCAATTCTCGTAATTTAAAACGATCAAAATCTAGTCGCAGTCGCATCTCGGCGACAAACAAATTAATGTCAAAAACTTATCAAAATGTAGGGAAATTTGACGTATTTTTGACAGATTGAGACTAAATTCAGATTGTGAACGTTATTAAATATACCAGAACTGCCCCTCTGGTCCAGCTGAAAATCAGCGTCAGGCACTAGTTGTCTGAAATTTTTGCTGAATTGGACCTTTTTGGCCGTGAGGCACACTTTCCTGCTAATTTGTTACATCGGACTTTTCACTTTTATTATTTATTTGTTTTTATGTGTTATAAAACATTCTGGTGTATTGTGTCTTTTAGTCCGTGCTAAATAAATGTATTTTCTTCATAATGTATGTTTTTTTTCTTGTAGCAGTGCAAGTTCTCTCGACGATGGACAACGATGTCTAGATAAAATCAAACTGGTTGCTAATTTAATTGTAAAATTGATTCTTTTCTGACATTGATTTACATTCTGTAATTACTTTAACTCACACCCTGACTTATTACTTATTAGTTTTTTTTTTTAATGAATATCTTCTTTTACAATGTTTGTAAATATGTGAGCACCATGTATCTATCGCATAATTAATTTACGTCATGGTTTCATTTGTTGATGCACTCACTCGGACAGAATAAACAGTCAAACTCTTAAAAAAATCGTGCTTGAAATCAGTTGCTGTGTAAGTGAAGTGAGATCGAAATGAGCACACTTTAATCTTACTTCACCTAAGTTTTCACGGTGAGATGTTTACCGTTCTTACGAACCAGCTGTTCTATCGTGTTTTAAAACAAAATTATGAAGATTACAGTTGGATAACATTATTTGAAGCTGTTAGAAATGGCTCTCGGCTCTTTATTGTGAATTTAATTTGATTTAGTGGTGCTCAGTTTGAATGAGTGCCGCATTAGTAGCAAGTGTTGCTTCTTCTTCATTTGCTGAATATTTGCACCGTATATTTTCAGCACGATTTGAATAAGTTAGTACCTTGAATGCGATTTTATTTTTGTCGTGAATTTTTTGTAAAGCTACTCTGGATATGGTCGACTTTGCACTTTTGTTTATATGATTGTTGTTGTTTTGTTTATATGGGTGTTATTGACAGCCCTCCGCAAACTGATAGGGTGGCTTCAGTACATCATATTAAGATGACCGGTACATGTAATTCTTTCAGGAACATTAAGGGAATCCAAAAAACCAGATTTGTTTTATTACCTCACACGCAACGTATCGTTACCGTGGCAAAACGCACGTAGCGGACGGCAGCGCAGCGAGCTTGAGCGAGGCTGTTTTCAGCTGTTTTATTTACATAAATGGAGTGTTGCATACAGAGAACGTAATTTTACACTGAAATAAAGGAATATCAGCAGAAAAAACGGCATAAAAATGTTTTTTTTCCTGAGAAAATTTCCAGTGGGATATGATTCAGAATAAGGAGCTGAATCAATCCTGTGTTTTTGTGGAGGGCTGTCAATAACACCCTGTATAATAGTGATGGTTACAAAGTTATTACAGCATGCGGCATTTGCATTAACTGATGAAATTCCTTTAGTTCAGTACAGGTGAAATTAAAGACCACTGAATTCGTCATTGACTGTATAAACATTTGCGAATAGAAAGTAATTACTCACACCAAAACAAAACAGAAACATCGTGTGGAAACCAGTATGTCCTAGAACCAAAATTCCAAAAGTTGAAGACTTGTGACATCCACCAACACGGACTGCAAGCTAGGATGGGGTGGTATAGGTGGTATAGGCTCGCGTGGTGGATTATGACCCTTTCACAGAATGATAAGCCTGTGTCCTAACAGTGGGAACGTTTTAGGCTGATTACGATATGTTATGCTTTAGTAAAGAATACAGTTATGAACGTCAGTATATACACTGGCCTGCAAAACTAAGTATCACACTTTTAAAATTAGAATAACTTTTTAAGTACACGAGTACTATATTTCGAAATAAAATGGACTCGAAAAAGAGTTTAATTTTGTATATAAAAACTTCATAGTTGAGAACCTTCTTTTAAGAAATGGCTGAAAAGAGCTTTAAAAATAAAAATAATCCTTTTCGAATTAAAATTTTACCAATCATTTTTTTGTTTCTGTTTTTGTTTTCAATTTTTTTCTTGAACGATGAGTCTTGTTACAAAAGCTAAGTTAGACAACAGCACATAAATTTTATTTATCATGCCACTTTCACGTGAAGAATGTGCTAGGATCATGACTTTTCTGGAACTAGGCATCAGTATGCGTCGTACTGCAAGAATGGTGGTTGTGACGTTATATTGTTTCCACTGTGTTGAGAAATCGCCATCTTAATGCAGTTGAAGTCCAGCAACAGCTTCTTCAGACCCGAAGGGACTACATTAGTGACAGTACAGTGAGAAGAAGACTTGCTGAAGCAAATCTGAAACCCCGAAGACCAGCGAGTGGCCCCAAACTCGAGAGAGAGCATCGAGAGAAGCGAGACTGCGATGCCCGTGAACACATACATACAGTGGGATGAAGAAGAGTGGTCAAGAATTTTGTTCACAAATGAGTCTTGATTCTCACTTTACACTTCTGATGGAAGGCGAAGTGTCTACTGGTGGCCTGGTGAGCGATACCTTCAAGACTGGTTCTCAGAAGGAGTCCAGTACGGTGGAGGCAGTGTACATGTATGGGCTGGCATATCTTCAGCAGTTCGCACAGAGTTAGTGGCCATAGAAAATGGCACTCTGACTGGGGAAAGATATGCCCAAAAGATTCTCAACGAGTATGCAGGGCCGTATTTAGCAAATATGGGTGATGGATCGATGCTGATGCATGATAATGCCCGGCCACACACGTCTCAGGTCGTGCAAGAGTATATTCAGGAGGTTGGTATCAGCGTGATGGCTTGGCCATCAAGAAGTCCGGATCTCAAACCGATTGAGCATGCCTGGGATGAGCTAGGGAAGTTAGTCAGAAGCCGCAGACCACCACCTACCACCCTCAGGGCACTAAAACAGGCCCTGATTGAAGAATGGGAGAATATTCCCCAACATCGGCTCCGAAACCTCGTGTTCAGAATGCCAAACCGACTCGAAGCTGTCAGAGCCCGAGGAGGCAATACCAGTTATTAAAAATTAAATAACATTTAAAACATACTTATAAAATTTAATTGCGTTTTTTGACAGTAAGCTAAAAATTATTTTTATTGTTTTATCTTTTTTTTTATTTAAAAATGTTACTAATGTATAGTTTACTGGTTTCAAAGGAAGCTGATAAAATTTTCTTTAAAACGTTTTTCTATTTTAAATCTCTAACTTCTATAGTTAAAAAAATAATAATTAAAAGTGTAGTACTTAGTTTTGCAGGCCAGTGTATTTATAGTACGAGTATATACGTAGATTCGTGAATATACGAACTTAACTGGAGTCAAATCACTTCACAGTTCGTTGATTCTGACGAACTATAAAGTGGTTTGATCCCAGTTAAGTGCGATTTGACGTGTGTGACAATCCCGTTTGTCTTATGAACCTTTTTGGCGTAGCCGTGAGGCACAAACTATTATTGAAATATTATTTTTATTTTGTTAATTTTGTGTTTCACGAACTGTGTCCAAATAAACTTTATTCTTTCTTTCTCTTAATGAATGATGCAGAGTTTACTTGATTTTTTACCAACACATAGTCCTCCGGCTATACAACCCACTTCTGGTCCTAACATGCAATCCTCAAACCCCACAACAATAAACCAGAATATTTATACGAAATAAACGTTTTATAAACCAGTATTATGTCCTGAATGACTTTCAAGTGGCATACAAATCGTTCTATTAAGGCCGAGTCACATCTAAACGGGAGTGTCTGTAGTCACGTTGGCACACTTCGAGAAGGAAGGAAGCAATTCAGTGCAGACTGCTTGTTCCCGCCTTCTTTGTAGATGGCCTGTGGCTTGTTAGGCGTGTAGAAATCGGCCGCCACAGCCGTCGGTTTTCTTTTTCGGTTTGGAGGAATCGTGACCGCTAGACTTTATTAGCGGTCATGTCTGATTTGTCTGTCAGAGTTAGATACTGAAGTCATATTTATGTAAAGATTTTTTTGACATTTCTCATAATTTTTAAGCGGGTTTTATGATGTTTCCACTACGATTTAAATCAATGATCAGTCTCCACTGACAGCGGGTCAGTTCGGTTCGGCTGAGACAGTAGGTACCTAATTTGTTCATTAAGCTATTGTACAATTAATTGTGTCTGAAATATACTTGAGCGTGCGGTGTACACGGGGCCATAACAAATGTATGTATCGCTATTTCGGCGCCGTCGTCTCGTTCTTGATGTCGTCGCGGTGACTGGTGCGGTGGATGTTAAATTATATCAAGTTGAGTTATTCGACAGGGTCATAGTTGGAAAATGGAATATTTACCACTGCTGCGTGCAAAGAGATTTAAGATATTGTCAAGTAAATAATTTAATGTCTTTGGCTGCGTGAATATAACTAGTAGCAATTTAATCATCATCTTTGACAGCTTTGTTCACCCACGGTTGAGTATAGGAGCCTCCCTTTTGCGCCATGCTTCTCAACACCCCAATTACGTAACACAATCTCAATCTGAATCATTTTGAAGTATATTGCTAATCCATTGCTTAATTCTTCTTCTTTCTTCTTTGCCTGGCCCTTTCCCATTTTATTTGGGGTCAGCCCTCCGTGTCATGCATCTCCAGGTAGCTCGATCCTGGGTCGTCTCTTTATTGACTTGAGGTTCTTGTTTACTACGGACATCCATGTGATTGGGGGTCTTCCTCGTCCTCGGGGTTTGGTTTTGATATCCAGGACTTTTCTGGTCATGTGGTCGGATGGTCGCCTCATAACGTGCCCGTACCACCGCAGACGGCTCTCCTGTAGTTTATCTGGGATGGGTCTCACTTTGAAGGTGCCTCTTATGAGGGTGTTTCTGACACGATCCAACCTATTTACACCACCTGCCCACCTGAGCATCTTCATCTCTGCGCAGTGTAATTGATTTTCATGCTGCTTTTTGAGTGGCCAGCATTCGGCTCCGTACGTCATGGCACTCATGGCCGGTCGGATGGCTGCTCTGTACACTCGTCCCTTTATGCGAACGGGCATTCGGCTGTCGCATAGCACGCTGGATAGTTCTCTCCATTTCATCCACACGGTATTTATGCGATGGGTGACATCAGTGTCTATTGACCCATCTTTACTGATGGCTGACCCTAGATACTTGAAATGGTCCACTTCTTTTAGCTGGATGTTCTGTAGACAGATGGTGTGTTTGCTGTTGACGCCACTAAATCCATTGCTATATTATGTTTGAAAAATTTGTCTGCTCGCAAACGCAATGAATGTTGTTGAACTGTGAAAATGAAAGCTATTGCTACTGGTGCGTTACGCAGTTACCCCGTTAGTCTGTGTGTGTGTCATCCAGGTCGTCCCCGCTTTTTTCTGAATTAAATAATTTCCTTTAATGGTTGCTCTCCATTCAGTCAAATTACACTACACCTCCGTAAAACAATCTCTCCTGTATACCTTCGCAAGTTTGAGCATCTCGTATAATACTCATATTACAAACACTTAAGTATTCCGTCAAATAAAATAGACGCGTTCCTATTCCCTGTATACTGTAAAGGAAATTACATACACTACAGAATTTCATAACAGCTCACCTCGCGTCATGCGCCTGTAAGCGTGAAAGCATCGTACTTGTCA
Source organism: Apamea sordens (assembly GCA_945859715.1). Classification (NCBI taxonomy): domain Eukaryota; kingdom Metazoa; phylum Arthropoda; class Insecta; order Lepidoptera; family Noctuidae; genus Apamea; species Apamea sordens. Next base: position 6,218,780 of record OX243994.1, read on the forward strand.
GAGTATCGCTTACATCTCAAACTAGGTTTGTTGGTATATGTGCGTGTGCTAGCTGACATTTTATTCATTATATATTATTCCGGTAACCTATATTGTCCCACTGCTGGACAACGTTCTGACATCATCATCATCTGCCTAGCCTTTTTTCCAACTATGTTGGGGTCGGCTTCCAGTCTAACTGGATGCAGCTGAATACCAGTTTTTTACATGGAGCGAATGCCTATCTGACCTCCACAACCCAGCTATTGGGTAATACGATACCTCTTGGTAAGACTGGGGGCCTACTCCGAAGTAGTATCGGCCGAATATTCGGCCGTTTCCTGCTACAAAGGTACTATTTGGTCCGGTCGGTTCCGATCCTACACTCCTACACTCTTTCGAATATTGACTATGGTCCCGACCCAACTGAGCCGATCCGAACTTTTATCGCATTTTTCAATAATATTCGGTTCGGCCATTTATCGGTCCGATCCGAACATTCGCACTTTGCATTTCGCAGTAGGCCCCCTGGTTGTCAGACTTTTGGGCTTCTGACGACCCGTAACGACTGTTAAAGATCCATGAATGACTGCCGGGACCAACGGCTTAACATGCTTTCCCAAGTACGGAAGAGACTGACATGTGGCAAATAATTTAATTTAACGTTTTGTTTTTCGTAATGTTAATTACTTACTATTCTATAGAATCAAGTTCTTCTAACTGTACAGACAGCTGTCCTGGTGGGGAGTTTGTTGCGCCACCTCTTCTTCCCAGCTAAAGTACTAGGAAGTGTTGAAGGGCGGGCGTTTTGGGGGACTGTCTTATATAATTTCGACGTTCAACCAGTGCTAAATCTCAGCCTGGTCGTCATAAATGACTTTTGCATTTGAGATACAGTTTGTATAGGTATCCTTCCTACTCATATTATAAGCGTGAAAATTTGTATGGATAGATGGATGGATGTTTGTTACTCTTTCACGCAAAAACTACTGAACGGATTCGGATGAAATTTGGCACACGTATGGTTTATAACCAGGATTAACATATAGGATACTTTTTATTCCGATATTCCCACGGGATCGAAACTTATGCGGGTGAAACCGCGGGGCGCAGCTAGTTATACATATATTTACTTCTTTGGTTAACTCTTCTTAAAGTCTCGTTGTTGACTATCGCGTTGGCCTAGTTACCGCAAGCACGACGCCTGGGCGTCTTTGGTACGATTCCCAGGTCGGGCAAACTGTCATTAGGTTTTTTCATGAAGTGGCAACACGGGATCTGGTTTTGCGTCCAGTTCATGCACTCATTAGGCGCTCACCTGGAACTTTGATAAAACTGGCGACTGTACAATCAAGCGTTTCTGTCTGACCCTTCGGGAGACACTGGCGTGATGTTACCCATATACTTAAAATAGTTATAGTAATATTTATTTGACATAAAAAAGTACACAGATACAGGTTGACACTTAATTAAAATTACTTAAGTTAAAGCGTGCCGACAACCTAGTGCAAAATAAATGATCAATGACCCCCATGCTAAAAAACCCTGCTCAACCACTTAATTCGATGTCCAGAAAAACTATCCATTCCAAGTTTGCCTGGAAGAGGTAGCAGTAAGCGATAATGCCGCCCATTGTATATTTGTTGTATATAAATATTGTTTTTTTGTTTGTGTTTACAATAAAGTATATAATAAAAATAAGTCTGTTTTAAAATAAACACAACAAATTACTTAACCAGAACACAATACACGTACGAATACCATCTTTTAACTACCGGAAACCTTATAACGAAGCCACTGTGCTGTGATATCTGATTCTAATTAAATGCTCAAGAGTTTACAAGCCGACCAGTATAACTTGACACTTCGGGGTGGCGCTAGTTGTCAAGGCAAGCGTCCAAATGACAGCTAACTCTGTATGTTATTCATTTTAGTTCCAGTTTTCGCCGCGTGTCAAATTATAATGGCTATTGGTACATCAAACGCGTAATGTGTCTTCGTTATTTGATTACATGCTATTAATTAAGTTTCATATGATGTAAACTTCACACGTTTAGATGTTTTAATACTTTGACTTAATGTGTTAGATAAGAGATTTGCGCTTTAAATAATTGGTTAAAGATGGCTTTAATAGAAGACTTAGCGGTGTGAAGTAGAAGTGGTTTTGGCTTATAAGAGATCGTTAAAAGTTCAGTGACAATTTCGTAAAATATAGCACTTAGATTTGCATAAAACGAAGAACTTTCCGCTTAACAAAACTTTTTTGAAAAAAAAACAACCGACTTCCAAAAACGACACTACAAAGTGAAAAATAACTTTAATTTCGGAAGTCGGTGTCGTTGGGTTCGCATTTTTAAGTTTGGGTTTTTATAACAACTTTGACAGAAATGAGGGTGTACCTACCGTGGTATACTGAACACATCTGCATACCCCTTTAGAGCGTACAGGCGTAACGTTATGTTGTGTGATTGCGTAAACTATACATTCATAAGCGATAGCAGCAATAGATAGCCGTTGGTTTGCTGGCATTTATTGAAGAGTTCCGTTGTCTGTCTCCGAAACTCATCATCAGATCTTGTCGAAATTTCTATGGGACCACTTCAGAAGTATCTCCTTTCGAACAAAAAAAGAATTTTGAAAATCGGTCCACAATTGGCGGAGTAATCTCGTAACAAACACAGAAAAAAAAAAAAAAACATACAGTCGAATTGAGAACCTCCTCCTTTTTTGAAGTCGGTTAAAAATCGAACCAAAATACAGTTAAATCTTTGGCGACGACACTTCAAAACAATGTCTTCTTGAAGACAGAGCAAGAAAACGCTACAGCTATAAGACCACTACTAGGAAGAGAGAGACCGAGCATCACGTCTGTCAAAAACTCGCTTAGCGACTCGGGTGCTATGCGACGCATACTTTTCAGTCTTAAAAATCCATTTTGCACCGAAAGTTTAGAGTGGTGCTACATTTGTTAATTTTCTCATACCATCCAGCAGATTACAAGAGGTTACTTTCCAGACTTTGTACTTGATAATCCAGTCTTCTCCACTTTGTTAATAATTATGCGAAGCGCTCCTAACTGAATTAGTAAAGGAAGCGACATCGTCTTTGATTTACATTTGCACAGAATTTTCCGAGAACTAACTTTGTGACAGATTGTAGCTGCAAGCGTGGAGCGGGTACAGGCTACAGCGATGTAAGTAGATTGTTTGGTTGGCTGGATATGGCTCCGACGAAATAAAGAGTAATGTATTCTATACTGTTAATATAATAATATTCACAGAATAGAATACATTACTTTTTATTTTGGGTTATGCCACGAATTCCCTTTGACAATCCCCATCAAATGGGGTAGCCTAGTTTTAATTTTTTTTAAATTACATTGTTCCTCTGAACCAAAGAACCTGCCATCTAATCTCTTCACCACCCTTGGTTGACTGGTAAAGAATGTCTAAGGCATGAAGTCCGCCTTTGTACCTTTCGTGCGAAAAGTTTAAATAAATAATAAATAAATGGGGATATGATTTTTTTCATTAAATGGCGCCATTTAACTTAGGTAAAGAAATAATTACCAAAGATAAACAAAAGTTCTCAAAAAAAATCAACAAGTCAACAAAAAGAAAATCAAAAAGTAACCATAAAATAATTTATAAGTTTATATTTAAAATATTATTTGTAGTAAAAATTAGACTGTGATTTAATTCTTTTAGCTTAAATATTATTATTACACTTAAGGCTGTTTTTTCCAACGCCAGATAATTTTATGCGAGGAAGAATCTTTTTTGACAGTTCTTCCATGCAAAATCTGTAAAACGTCAATTTTATTCCTCGAATAAAAGTTATCTGGCGATGGAAAAATCAGCCTTAAACCTAATAATCTAGCCATTATTATAATTTGTTTGAATAATAAAAATAATCAATGAGTCCTTACCTCCATAAGAAATAAAGACTTGTGAATCTTATGGACGGCACGGTTGGCGCAGTGGTTAAGCGATTGACTGCTGCGCTGCGTGTCGCGGGTTCGATTCCCGCACGGAACAAATATTTGTATGACCTACATGTATTTGTTCCGAGTCTGGGTGTTTTTCTATCTATAATATGTATGTATTTACAAAAAAAAATGTATATAAGTAGTTTATCAGCCATCTTGTTACCATAACACAAGCATTAGGTTGCTTAGCTTGGGACTAGATGGCGCTGTGTGAAATGTCCAGGGATATTATATTATTATTATATATTATTTATTATATTATGTTGTTTGTACCTATTTTATTTTTAAACTCCCCATCGGATTTGTGAACTTTTTTTTCATAAATCAATGGAGATTTATGAAAAAAAAGTTCTTTAAGCCCTATAAGACTTGGAATGGGGATTTGTGGAAGAAAAGTTCACAAATCCCCATTTATGGGAATTGTCAAGAAGGATTAGTCGAATAACCTTTTATTTTGTACACCATAATAATATTGGTTCAAGGTATACGTTTAGAAATTTTACAAAGGGTGACACACAATGGGCGGTCTTGTCGCAAAAAGCGATCTTTTAACGACAACCTTTGGATGGATTAAAGGGATACGGAGAGACTTTACCATAATCATTCTGTCAAAGTTATCAGGGGCTGCTACATGGCGTTGAAGGTAACGTTGCATCTACGCTACGCGAATCAAAATAGTTGATGTACCGACGGATTAATTAGTAGATAGTTTCGCGTTGCACAAACTAATTTCTCATCTCCTTACAAAACGCGTGTAGGAGAATTTGCCATACGTTTACTAGGAAAGGAGAAAACAATACGTTTATTTGCGGTATTTAAATTACTTATTAGCTAATAGGCTAGATTGCAATGTAAATAAAGTGTCACCAATTGTGATACTTTATAAAGAGAAAAAAAAATTGCGGTAAATATGACGCAAAAAACGAATACAAAAAAGAACAAGTTGGGGGAAAATATGCGTCACATCCACGCAAAACGTGACAGAGCCCAGCGCTGGTTTTCAGCGACAGTCGGTGTTGAAGTGATTACGTCAACCGGTGCAGTATACGATGAGATATAAATAAGAAAGAAAAATTAAAATAAATGAACACTACCTAGTATACTAAGAAAGTTCGTAAACCAGAAGAAGGAAACTTCCACCTAACTAAATGATAAAGCACAGTTACAACTTTCATCTTAAGTGATAAAAAGGATGTGCGAACTGCGTGCTAAATAAACCATCCATAGTTACCCAAACAATATCGATAAAGGCACAAAACTAACACTCAATTCATAACAATTGGTTAACTTGGAGAAATATCATTGGGTATCCAATCACACGTTTAATGGGCTAACTTTATATTTGGACTGGAGTTCCCCTTTGTTATGTTCAAAAGATTATTTACACAACGAAATGTGACGTAATTAGAACTTTCTGTTAAACAATAGGAAGAATATACCGTACGCTGGTAGATATGACAGGCTGGATTTAAAGGTCGACCGATGGTGACGCTGATTATCGGCTGTGAACAAGCGTTTAGTGCCTAGCTGACGACAAACTGAGTACTCACAAGAGAGGTCACAAGAGATATTGCGCGCGCGTACGGTCGCTCGGTCAGCGTCGCACTAAATGCCCGCATATACCGACATAGCGCGTTAGTCGACCGACGCGACGTACGCCCGACAGACGAGCTCGGTCAGCGCGCGTAGCAATTCAGCAGCGCTGCACTGTAATATATCTATACTAATGTGATATGATATGTTTATACTGAATCTAGATGCCGTTAAATATGATAAATGTTCAAAGGGGTGTGAGCCTGGAGATCTGTCATACAGGTCCCGAACCTAGTTCAGACTCCAGCTCTCACAAAGGTTCTAACATGAGGCAAAATTGTATACTTATATACACACTTCTCTAACAATGTACCTTTAGTAGAGAAATAAACTGTATTATTATTATTAAAAAAAAAAAAAAAAAAAAAAAAAAAAAAGTTGAAGAGTTTGTTTGTTTGTTTGAACGCGCCAATCTCTAGAGAACCCAATCGGATTAAAAAAAAAAATTTGCATTTGATAGACCAATACTTGAGAAAGGCTATTTAACATCACGCTATCTCCCTTAGGAGCCGAGAAAAAAGTAAGAAAAGTCAGAAAGAAAGGTGAGCGAAAACGAAGTGATAGCGTGGGCAGGCGATGCGATACGATGGGTACAAGAAAATTTCACGCGGACGAACCCGCGAGCAGCAGTGCGATTCTGTAACCATCTCACCGTGAAAACTTAGGTGAAGTGAGCGTGGAGTGAGCTGTCATTCCAAATAATGCTAGGGATTGACACTACTGACAACTCACATCAAGCTCACTTCACTTGAGTTTTCACGGTGAGATTTTTATAGAATCGACCGGCTGAAGCTATTTGTCTACAAGTTTTCATTGATATATATTCAAATTGACGTTATTTCAAGTTAAACAAATATCAACTTTATTTTAATGAGAATTAAGTTGATTTCAGAGTGACTAGCACTATTGATAAAGTTATAAAAATGTTTGACGTTGTAGCGTAAACTGAACTGTATTGTGTAGGAATTAAATTTATTTTTCCATAAACCCATATTTGTTTACATTTTTGGCGTATATGTCGTAATTTTATTTTAGCTACGTTTGACCGATGTCGGCGCTGAGCGTCGGTCGAGCATCAATCCAGCCTTAGAAAGGGACTGTCACACGAGTGACAGATATGACGCTCAACAAAGTCGATCTTATTCTAAAACTAGTTTTTGATTGCAGCTTCGCCTGCATGGATGTCGGGAAATATCCCTTAGGAACGTCCTACCGCTTACCGGGATTATAAGTACCCTATGTGTTAACCCAGGGGGTCTACTCCGAAGTAGTATCGGCCGAATGTTCGGCCGTTTCCTGCTACGAAGTTACTATTTGGTTCGGTCGATTCCGATCCTACACTCCTACACTCTTTCGAATATCGACTATGGTCCTGACCCAACTGAGCCGATCCGAACTTTTTTCGCATTTTTAATACCTAATATTCGGTTCGATCCGAAAATTCGCACTTTGCACTTCGGAGTAGGCCCCCAGGTTATAGTAGAAGAAGGGACAGTGGGGTTTTAGTCAGTAACATCAAGGCGTTGCTGGCCTTCCTTGAGGAGCTGGGGTGAATCGAATAATCGATTTAACTGTACGCAAAATACGTGCATTAACGTGGAGTTGCGGACACCAGCCCGTATTACCTATTTACCTACCTACTATATGTATTGACTTGGCGTGCCATATTTACGGTTGTATATTTGTTAGGAGGTGTTACAAATGTCCAGGCGGAGTGAGGAATGTCAGAAGGATGTGAGTGTGGATGGCTTTACATTAGGTGGACAGACGACTTGGTAAGGGGCCATTGTTTACAGTCGACGGGCATCGTTTGTTATGGAAATCTATGGGGACGCCTCGGTCATGGCGGCAGGTCGTATTGTATGTTGCAAAACATTGCAGTGATCGATTTTGTTGAGGTGGAAAACTGAGTGCCATGGTGAACCTAGGTGTCATGGACTTATTCAAGAATATGGTTTAATTTTAGTTAAAAATCTGGCACAAATTTTCCAAGCAGGGACAAATATAATATTATATGGACAAGTACATATAGCCATACTAATACTACATACGGCTACACATCAAGCTATACATAAACAGTATAAGCTGACTTCTGATTGTACGAAAAACCTGTACAATGCGAGGTCAGCTAAAACTGGAAATGTATAGCTTGATGTGTAGCCGTATGTACCTATAAATACCAAAGTTACTCTGTATGTCTGTTACCTTTTCAAATCTTATGGCTCCGTCAGACAGCCGCAACGCGACCGACGCGACGCGGCGACGCGACGGTCAAAATCAAAATCAAAATCAAAAGTCATTTATTCAAATTAGGCTGAGAATCAGCACTTTTCGAACGTCAAAATTACAAAAGACAGTCCCCCAAAATGCCCGCCCTTCACCACTTCATAGTGCTTTTGCTGGAAAGAAGAAGTGGCGCAACAAACTCCCCAGCAGCACAGATGTCTGCTGGTGCGTCGCGATTCTAGTAGAACAATTTCCATAAAGTTTTCATATAAATTGTTTTACTACAGTCGAGTCGTGAATGTCTGCGCATTTCGATTTGGCACACAGGTAGACCATGACCTGGGTCTGATGATCCTGAATCCTATATCCTAATATAGGATAATTATTTCTATCCCGGTATTACAGTCCCGTGCGGTAATTTCCAACGTCCACGCGGGAGAAGCCGCGGCCTAAAGACAATATTATATACATCATCTGCCTAGCCTTTTCCCAACTATGTTGGGGTCGGCTTCCAGTCTAACCGGATGCAGCTGAATACCAGTATTTTCCATGGAGCGACTGCCTATCTGACCTCCACAACCCAGTTACTGGGTAATACGATACCCCTTGGTAAGACTGGTTGTCAGACTTTCGGGCTTCTGACTACCCGTAACCTCTGTCAAAGATCCACGAATGACAGCCGGGACCAACGGCTTAACGTGCTTTCCGAGGCACGGAGGGGTCTCGGTATGTAAAGATGGTCACCCATCCATAGACCAACCGCGGCAAGCGTAGCTTAACCTGACCGATCGAACTGTGCGGCTGTTAAAGACAATATTATATACATGCAGTTTATTATCATAATATCCGGTGCTTAGGGTACCCTTCAGCGTTGAAGCTTGATCCTCTACAGTTTTCGCGGTATTTGAGAGGATATGATACCAGAAGCATGTTCAACAAGCTCTGGTATTAGTTATTGATTCAGGTAGGTTTCGTGAATGTTATGTACCTAATTTGCATAAGCACCAAAGGTGGTCGCGGGTTACTTTAATGACATGTTTCTAACAGGCCTTTTACAAGATTTATCGAAAACAAATAACACAACTTGTATATGGATGTAACCGCGGAGTAGGAAACACATAGGTAATTATTGTGGTATTACATAAAGCTGCACACTGACTCAAATACGTAACGAAAAAGCGAGAGAGAATAGAGAGAGTCAGAGAGAGAGAGAGAGAGAGAGAGAGAGAGAGAGAGAGAGAGAGAGAGATTGATGGGTTTCGAGGGTGCTAAAGCAGATAGCGAGGTCAAAATTAAAATCCAAGATGCGAATACTTTCAAATTTTCCCCGCCGCCATCTTCACGCCTTTTTTTTGCATTAGGTACTTTACAAAATAAGACAAGACAAGCAAATTCACTTTACAGCGATACGCGTAAAAGTTAACTATATTAATTGGACATTTCCCAACGAGTAGTTTTATCATTTTGTTCTGCAAGAGTTTTGATTAAAAACGTTAGTTTAGATTTTAAAGTGGTGTCAACGGAGTTGCTAAGTTTTAGTTGGACTAAGTGCTAAGTTTTGTACAGCGTATGAAGTTCTAGACTATGTAGGTACAGGAACTACATAATTTCGAGTCTTGCTCCTGTCTTCGCCTTAAATATTTTAGCAAGCATTTAAACTTTTCAAAAACTGAAATTGTGTTAAAACACGTCAAAGTAAATAATGTTTTAAAACTAAATCTCATGCATGGCAGCGCATGCTTGGCATAACAAAGCAAAGCATGCATAACATGCACAGCATAACATGCACAGCATTGCATGCACAGCATTGCATGCATAGCATAGCCTCGCATGTATAGTGTAGCATACATAGCATAGCATGCATGGAATGGCGTGTATAGCATAGCATACAAAACATAGCATGCATAGCTATGGTATTTTGCACAGCATAGCATGCATAGCTATGATATTTCGGATTTCTAGCAAGGATGTTTTAAGCAAACTTTAAAATAGTTTTTTTAATCTTTACAGGGAACTTTATGAATAGTATTGGCAAATTTGATAATAGAGGACAATTTATTTATTTGGGACTTAATGCATCCAGACATTGTTGAACAGTTTAAAATTGCCCGTTGAGAGCTTATTGAAAGGTTCATCGTAATCTCAGTTCATTCATCGTAGTTCGTTCAGAATGAACTTGTAATAAAGCATCACATAACATATTTTGATTGTAAAGTAGGTAAAGATTTCAAAAATATTAAACAATTCACAGATTATGGCAGTAGAAAGTTGCAATTTACGTAATCTACATATAAAGTTCACGGTACGTTTCTGTATGAGTGTGGGTGACGATGTATGCGTAGATACGACAAACTGCACTAACTTTACTCACCCTACCAAGTTAAGCAGAATTTATTTCAGTAAACAACTGTTATTTCTTATGAACGTTGCAGATTTCTAATTAGTTTACTAACGAATACATACAAACGTATTTTCTTTCTTTATTTTCTTTTTTCTTGGGTGTTTTGCAGGCACGTGTAGATAATGCTTTTGTTAGTTCATATTCATTATTATACACGTTTACCTTATCCTTCATGGATTAAAAAGAGAAACTTCCTTGTGCCACATTTGCCGCATTCTTAATTTGCTTTATTGTAGTTACGGCTATTTCTGTAATTATTCGTTTAGTCTATGTTCTTTTATGCGTTGTATTTTTTATACAGTTGCATTCGAAAAGTCTGCGTAGCAATTCACAACCACTCGATGCGCTACCGTATCGTATCGAATATCAATGTTATTATAGTAGTAGTAAATGTTCTTCATAAGTCCAAAACCCAAAAATTTAGTCAATAGAAATCAAATAGACAAACCGCTATTCTTCCGACAACTGTGTCCTGTCAGGGGCATTACCCCCGACAGGACACAGTTGTCAAAATGACACATTTCGATAACTGATCTGCCCTGGTAGATCAGAGGGGCAATTCTCGTAATTTTAAGACCGTTCACAGTCTGATCTCAGTCTCAATCTGTCAAAAAATACTTCTAATTTCCCTACATTTTGACAAGTTTTTGACATTTGTTTGTCGCTGAGATGGGACTGCGACTAGATTTTGAACGTTTTAAATTACGAGAGTTGGCCTTCAGTTATCGAAATGTGTCATTTTCGATACAATAGCCTGTTGGATGGTTCTGAATAACTATGCTGGTCGTATTTAAGGGTGTGGTATGTACATACCATCAAACTGAATAACTTGCTCCATCGGACATTGTAACCGCAATGAAAGTATTAACTGTCTCTCTAGTTTAGTCTTCCTTTCCGAAAAGGATTTATATTTCAGCATAAGATTATAATTTTAACCCTTAATTGATCGTACTAGTAAAATATTTAACTTGCTCTAGATGTAGGTGAGATAAACCTATTGGTTTTCTCCGTTTTGTTTTAAAGAAATTTTCGTTTCAAATCAAAAGATTCAATCTTTTTTAGTAAAATATCTCGTTCAATGAATATTATTCATTCAAACTGAGTAATTTTAGAGAAGTTATAAATAACACGACTCATTATGAATGAAAGGTTAGTCCAGTGTAATTTCACAGAGTTTGTTACAAAATTAATTATGTTTAGAATTAACGAAGCGTGTGTCGTTAGGGAAAATAATAATGCAAAGTATTTCGGTGTCCTTCATTTCAATGTGTTTTTATTTTTATATTTTTACTTTCCCAGGTTCATGAACAAATAAAAATAATTCTTGATAATATTAGCTTCAAAATCAAAAGCATTCAAATAAGACTGACAATCAGCTCTTTACGAACGTCAAAATTCCAAACAGTCCCAAAACGCTCGCCCTTAACCGCTTCCTAGTGCTTTCGCTGGGGAGAAGAATACAAAAATTCAAAATTCAAATTCATTTAAGAAGTGGCGCAACAAATTCCCCAGCAACACAGCTGTCTGTTTACTTCGAAAAACTTAATTTTTCTGCCTCATTGTGTTTCTATTCTCGGTTTGGGAAAGCTACAGTAGTGCGATTCTGTAACCATCTCACAGTGAAAACTTAGGTGAAGTGTGCGTGGAGTGAGCTGTCATTCCAACTAACGCTAGGGATTGACACTATTGACAGCTCACTCTAAGCTCACTTCACCAAATTTTCACAGTGAGATTTTTACAGAATCGATCGGCAGGTCACTCATAGAGAAAATCTCAGTAGGCCCATAGTCCTGTTGTCCAAAGTTATACGGTCAGTTTCTTCATCAACAACTAAAACTAATCAGTAAAAGTTTTAACGTTTACTTGATCATTAGTGATTCTATGGTACTTAAATGTGTTTCTTCATTCAAGTAACAGCTTTGGGAACTACGTGTTTGAGCCGTTTGCGGTTGAAACACTAGGGCCTTTGGATCTGAGTGCTCGTGGAGTATTTCGGGACTTCACTAAGCGGTCGGTCGTTTCTTCACGTGACCATAGGGCCCTAGGGCCTTCGGACCATAGCGCTGGCCTATTTTTAGCCCAAATAATCAGCAATAAATCGTGGGGAGCTTTATTACACATGGCAGCACCATAATGTCTCTGCCCAGCACCCTAATTGCGTAACACACAATCAATCGGAATCGGTTTCATTTTGACAGTTCAACAACATTCATTGCGTTATTTACGTGTTGAGCAGACAAATTTTTGGAACTTATGAAGCAATGGATTAGCAATTTGCTTCAAAATGATTCAGATTACGATTGATTGTGTGGTACCCAATTAGGGTGCCATAACCCAATGATAAAATGTTTCTTATTTTAAGTTTTGCTAATTACAAATAAATAAAAGTATACGTAATGTCAAAATAACGGTTTTTTTACTAAATGCATATATATACCTAATGAACAAAATAAAATAATTTTATTCTGACAACTTTCACTAGACGAAGATCTTGATAATATTTTATTATTAAACTAATACAAAATTTAACCTATAGATACCATCATAAATACATATAAAATGATCAACATATTAAAACGTTGGTTGGTTGGTATAATTCACCAACATACAACACTTCAAATTTCCTATTCACACTCGCCCATCAAGTTCTTCCAGAATTTCAAGCAGCATTACCATTAAGTAGGTCAGCAGAGCTCTAAGCCACGTGGCACAGTACCGAGAGAGATCTTTTATCTAACTCGTTACCCGTGAACGTGTACTCTTCGCGTACTAGAGGAACACCGGTAACGAGACGGTAAATCTTTTCCTTTAGCAGTAAATACACAAGTTTAGGTACAGATTTACTCTCTTTATTTACTGACAACACCTCTTGAGTAACTAGAATGAGGAAAATTTTTAAGGAGAATTCAGTTCAGCGACAGTTTTGATACTGAAAAACGCAAGTGACGTTTCAGACTTTAAAATCATTGCCGTAAGGTAGAATAGTATAATAGTATTGAATGAATCTAGGATAGTTTCAATTAGCATAAGCATTATCATCAGCCTATAACGTTTCCACTGCTGAGACACAGGCCACATCTCTGTGAGAGGGACTAGGCCATAATCCACCACACGTAACGCGTAAGTAAAGTGCTTGCTTGGGTTCGAACACACGACCTACATCTCGTGAGTCGCGGCCATTACCACAGTTTAAAAACTAGAGAGGTGTCAAGGGACACCCGGATGGAACGAAGTATAACTGGCTTGCTTTCTATAAGAGAGAGAGAGAGAGAGACAGACAGAAAAACACGCGCACGCCGCACGGCTTACAACTATAGCAAAAAGTGTCGTTCCAACTTTTGGTCTTAATTTTTTCCTTCTAGCCCCCTTTTGCAATGCGCGATAAGGAACTTCGTTCCAATTATTAAGGTTTAAAAAAAAATATGTGACAGAAAAACAGAATCTGAGGCTCTAAAGTTTTTCTCCTCCAATACAACTAATAAATATCCTAAATCGGAACAGCAAAAACCATTCAACATTTTTGCAAAACAATAGCGTCAAAAATGAGATCCTCCCATCTCAGGGTCGGAACACAAACTCATTAAGAACTTCGCTAAAAAGGGGGAAGTCTGAATTGGGTACTGGCCAAATTAAATGTTGATAAAAAAATTAAGCCCCTATTTGCGTTGGCCCATGCAATTATACAGGCGATAAGATTAGACCCATTTTAGACGACACCAAGTCTCATTTGCATAAATTAGTTTGAGTTGACATGACAAAACCCGACCAATTGCGAGTCAGACAGCGAACTAAAGGTTCCACACCAACAAAGCTATTAACAGCTTGCCTTTTTAGTTAAAATTTTCGCCGAATAGTCTGTACTATTCGGCGAAAATTTTAACTTATATTACGGTTCTAAAGATACAGCTCTGTGACAAACTAACAGACAGACATTGTAGAGAGAGAAGTGAGTTGATGACAAAACCGTTTAAGTTCGACTCAGAGACGTGGACTAAGGGTTCCGTTCCGTACCACCAAAACGATTATACTTTTTATTATTTGTCACAGTAACACGTACCTACATAAACTCACACCTTCTTACCATGGGGGTCGGCAGAAACTACAGAACGCCACCTGCTACGACCCTTACTTAGTCCTTTTTTCTCGTTGACATTGATACACGCAGGCCGGTTGCGAGTAAAGAAAGAAAGAAAATACATTTTTTTTGCGGCAAACATGACGCATAAAAAAGAACGCAAAAGAAAAAAAACAGATTGATGATAAACATGCGTCGCATCCACGCAAAATGGCCATCGCTCAGCATAATGCTAAGACCCTATACGAGACAGAGCCCGAGAGCCACAGAGTACTACGCACCTGACCTTTCCTTACCTGAAGATAATCACCACCACAGTGACACAAATTTTATAAAAATGTCAACTAGCTGTAACTATTACGGTTCTAAAGATACAGCTCTGTGTCAAACAGACAGTCAGAAATAGACCCGTTGACACCCTTTGTGTACGGAACCCTAAAAAATAGTGAAACCGCGACAGACGTGACGGGCAAACGAATGGCAAATCACGGCGCCTCCGACAGCCCTACGATAATTAAAACGCTTTATGATTTTATTTTATTTATATACGGGTAAAGTTGTGGGAGGCTAGTTTTTTGGGTTTGAGGTTGTAATTATTCGATTGGAGAAAGTTTTGGGAGTTTGGCTTATCTAGAGTAATTGGGTCAATGTCAATGGAACAGTTTTAAGGAAGAATTAGATTTCAAATTTTCGATGTCTCATTAATATTTGGTCATCATTTTCAGGCGTTTAGTATCTCACAATAAATTAAATAGTCATAATATAAGTATTTTCAGATTTGCTTATTAATTGAAGTCCCAATAGTGACTAAGGAATTGTTTCATTCACTTTCAGGGGATTTTTGTCAGGCAATTTTCCAAAGGGAGTTTCCCCCGAAATACTGCTGTATGAACAGCCGCCGCCGCTGAGTCGTCTGCTGGCTGTATTTCTTGTCAGACATAGGTATGTACAAGGCAGAAGTTAGAGATTAACAAACATTCTTACTCCACACAAAGTACAGTTTTTTTTTTTTTTTTGGTATTTCTATACATAGTGTTTTTATTTAATTATTGACGATATTTACATTATATAAGCTAACATTTAAAATAATGATATGTACATGTGAAAAAATAAGCTAAATAATCATATCGAGGGCATCAAAAACTTCGTCCGCATCGCTGTCAACAGGAACAGTGCCCAAAAAGCTGGCAGCATTGCCACGTTGTACGGCGATCCTAATTGTTTGGCCAAGAAACAGGCCAGCCCTCTAGTCACGTGAAGAGTCGACTAAACACTTGGCGATATCTCGAAAAACCAAGTGGGCACTTGGACCCCATGGTGCTAGTGTTTCAACCCCAAATGGCTCGAACATATACTTAACTCCCAATCAGATGTAGAGTAATAAAGGACAAGTCTGGATGACAACTCTTTCAAACGCAAATCGTGTTCATCTTTAGTCCTTCCCCAGCCAATTATATCGTCGATAAACGAATCTACCCCCTCTAGGCCTTCAAGTAATTGCTTGATTTTCGCATGAAACACTTCAGGTGCACAATTAAGACCAAATAGCAATCGCGTATTGATACCGCCCAAACGGTGTACGGAATGTACATAAGTCTGCACTTGCATTATCCAGTTTTACTGACCAAAACCCTGAAAATGCGTCTAAAACTGAGAAATACTTAGCACCGTGAAACTTAGTAGCCAATTCATTTATTGTTGGCAATTGAAAATGTGCACGCTGTATTGCCTCATTAAGCGGCCTCGGATGTAAACATATACGCAACTGCCCATTTTTCTTAGCAACAATTACTAATGAATTCACCCATGGAGTTAGATGACTAACTTACATAATAACACCTAACTCTATCATTATATTTAACTCATCTTGTAACTTATCGCGAACTCCTAATGGTACAGACGCCAGCAGGTCAAGCTATCCGAAACTGTCAAATTTTCCCAATCAACCTTGAACCTTAATGCTTTAAAGATAAAGTTGAAAATCTATTTTAAAAAAATGACAGATTGTAGTAGCTTGATGTGCTGGCTACCTTACGGTTTGCACAAATCACCGGCATCACAGTTTTGTGTACAACAATGTGATATTCACCTGGCAAACAGCGTAACCCATTAAACAAATCTTGATAATCTGTAAGATTTATATTATGAATTCTTTTAACTAATCCTAAAGCTAGACAAGCTTGCAACCTCTTACTAATCACTAACCGCAATTGCAAATTTTAATTCATAAAAAACACCGCTGTGTTGGAACCCGCAGCAACACTGGCCACACCGCGCCCTTCTCGACGACCGCTGCCGCGCACGCCAACTGCATCAACCTGCACCAATCCTGAAATACCAGTACCACGCGTCTCCAATAAACGTCGATTATCTATTGAAATTTGATCAACCTGGACAAATTTAATAGCTTTATCCAAAGTCAGGTCCTCTGCTCTCAATAATCGATCTCTCGCTGCCAATACGGTCGCGAATCAATTCCTCTTCTAAATTTTTTAGTTACAATTTTTGCTCAGTAATCGTAATGCCGTAACATACTGATCAATTGACTCTCCGACTTCCCGAACCTTGTAAAAAAAAAATTACCTTGCTAATATTATACTCAATTTGACTCCAAAGTATTCATCGAATTTATTAAACAATAGATTGACATCATCCTTATCGCTCTTCTTGTAAAGAAAATGTCTGTCAAAAGACTTTAAATCCTTCAGGTCCGATTAAATTTATCATTAAGCTGGCTTGAATACCATACCCATCGCGCCTGCGGAGTTTAGCTAGCCAATTTAAAATAACCCTGTATAGAGCACAATTTTTCAAAGATAATTTGCTACAAGCATTAGTTAAGCTAACACTCAAGGAAAATGCCTAGTCACACTGAATAATTTTTCTCATTCTATTGCTGAAGTAATAAATAGTAGTTCATTAATCAGACAGAACTAGAACGTTATTATTTTCTTGGATAAACATTGTACTGAATGGACGAAATAAGTATTTATGAAGCAAGCTATCAAGAGCATAACTTTGCTTCTTCGCCTGTAGAAAATTAATGTATTTTGCGTATTATCAAGTCATTTTGCATTTTATTTATACAACAAAAACTTATTTTTACAAAGTTTTTTTTAACTGGTTATGTTTGTTACCTCAGAACTCCGTTATTTATAAGCCGATTTGCATTTTTTTATTTTATAAATAAAGGATATTCTTTCAGATTGGTCCCATAGAAATTTCATAAAAAAACGGTTCAGTAGTTTGGTTTAGTTCAGAACCAAAATTACTGGTAAAAATTACAACTTAAAAGTAAAATTTTATTTCGGAAGTCAGTGGCAAACAACGAAAATGGGAACCCAACGACACTGACTTCCGAAATAACAGTTATTTTTCACTGTGTCTTTTATGGAAGGCAGTTTTTTTTTTTTTTTTTTTGTAAAAAAGTTTTTATTTATACCACTGCTGGACATAGATCTCCCTATAGCTTTGCGCTGTTCCTTATGTGTTGCCTTCTTTAGCCAATCTTCCGTACACTAAGTATTTATTGACATACAAAGGGTTACAAAATTGTAATGAACAATATAATAATATTTGTAGGTAGATAGGTACAAAGGTAATTGCTGCTTTTTTCATCCGCTCGTTTCTGAACTGTCAGCAGATCATCAAAAGGAATAAATATTGTTTTGATGAGAGTGACAAGCTAAAATAATGGATTTGATCAAAATGTGCAAAGACTATACGAAATCATCCAAAACCTTTTAAACCTTATAAAACAGTGAACTGATATCGATAAATCCTCTCGTATATACGATTGTGGATAGCCAGTGTTATCGTAGGGTTTATTTTTCAAAGATTCTGCAGAGATTCGTCCAGACTCAGACAAAGGAATGAAACAACAAAATGCAGAGCGTTCCACTTTGAACTAAAACTGAAAAATATTTTAGATTTATTTTGTGCTAAACATTGTGAATTTTCATGAATATTTTTCGTTATCAGGACGATAATCCTACTCGTCCATTTACCACGATTTTGAGACTAAGGGCAGACAGTTTTTTTTTTCGTGGAATAAAATTTACGTCTGACAGTTTTTGTATGAAAAAACTGTCAAAAATTCTAAATTATTCCTCGGATAAAATCTGATAACTTTATTCGAGGAATAATTTTAAAATTTTGACAGTTATTTGAAATAACTGTCAAAATTCAGCCCTTAATCTTACTAACATTTTAAATTAAATTATAATTATGTATGACAAACTACACGGTGTACATACAAGCAAGAAATATTCTTCAATTTAGAACTTCAGCGAGACATGAACGTTCGCCGCCATCATTAAGTATAATGAAATATCTCATTTGTCAGAGTTGCAATTTTTCGCGAATATGAATTTTTCGTGGAACGTTTATTTTATTGTAGCACAGCTACTAAATACCTAGTTATTATTTCAACAACGACTAATTATCATTTTATCAAAACTTAATATTATAAAGAGAAAAGATTTGATTATTTGTATGTTAGTTTGTTACGCTTTTACGCTAAAACGGCTAAACAGATTTGGATGAAATTTGGCACATGGGTAGACCATGACCTGGATTAAGACATGGGATATTTTTAATTTATTTTTTATTCTCACGGAATCGAGACGTATGCTCGTGAAACTTCGGGGTGCAGTTCGTCATAGGTATATTGATAGCCACAGAGGGGTGTTTGCAAGGATTAGTGTGAGCTTTATCCATTCTGTTTAATGCTTATCAGATGATTCCATCACAATGTAAATTCCTCATCATCATCACCTGCCTAGCCTTTTCTTAACTATGTATGTTGAGGTCGGCTTCCAGTCTAACCGGATGCAGCTGAATACTATTACTTCACCAGTGAATAATACGATTTGTGTAGAAAACGTATACAAAAACTATACAATATAACACACTTCTTCATAATCAGCCTATAATGGTCCCATTGCTGGGACACAGGCCTCCTCTCAGTGAGAGGGAGTGGGCCGTAATCCACCACGCGGGCCCAGTGCGTGTTTGTAGATAGCACATGTCTTCGAATTTTTTGGTTCTAGGACATGCCGGTTTCCTCACGATGTTTTCCTTCAACGTTTTGAGAGTAGTGGTGATGAAATAATTTACACAAAGTAAAGCGCCTGTCTGGATTCGAACCTACGACCTACAACTCGTAAGTCGCTGCCGTTACTACTGGGCCACCACCGCTCTAACATAACATACCTACTTACATACCGTACAATGTTTTCGTAGCAAGATGAAAATAACCAAATCATAAACCAATTTTATTTGCAATGAAAACTACAAAAATCCATAACAGAATTAGTTCCTCTTTCATTCCAAACCTTGTTTGGATGATCTTATATAGCAGATTCCTTTGTTTCAACATTTTCAAAGTCTTTGTTAGTTTTAGGATAAGCAAAGCATTTTCCCTTTAAGTAGGCATCTAGTTAAATCGGGACAAAGGAAATTCTTCGACTAGGTTAAGAAAAAGGAAGCCTAGAATGCCTGTTACTTTGTTCAAAGGCTGGTGCTATTATCGTAAAAATAATGTTGCTGCTGATAAAAGTATCATGTTCCATATACATTGAAGGTGAGTGAGGTCATTCGGGTTAGTTAATGGCTATCACACAGATCAACCATCTTCACAATTCTTCTTCCTTCCGTGACGTAACTTATCTACTAGAAGGGATACATCATCATCATCAAAGACTGAAGCTGTGGCGAGACTATGCTTCCTTAGCCAAACCTTTCGTCCCATCCGCTGAAGACCTCCCAACTGGACATGAGTTACTTTGGGTAACCTGGAAGTCTTTAAATAGACTCCGGACCCAGGTTGGCCGAAGCCAGGAAAACCTGTTCAGGTAGAGATTCATAAACGATTCCGCCTTGGAGTGTAAATGTGGTGCTGTTCCATAAACGATGGAACACTTAATATCGTGTCCTGCGTGTCCTGTCAGCTGCACGTTACAGGAACTGATGGAAGCTGGTGATGGCGCCAACCAAGTGGCCAAATTCCATTTAGATGGCTATCGGCACGTTAAGAAGAAGAAGAAGATCATCATCATCATCATCATCAGCCTATAGCAGTCCACTGCTGGACATAAGCCTCTCCTATTGCACGCCATTCAACTCGATTTTCGGCAACTGTCATCCAGCTGTTGGGGTCCATACTAGAACAATAATCAAGCATGACTCGACTTAAAACTGATATATTTTGCAATAAACTCTTTTCAAATCTAGCTCAAAATCATAACGAAAAAGAATCAAATCAAATGATCAAATTCAGCTCAACGGTGACGGAAATCATCGTCAGAAAACCAGCATGTCCTAGAACCAAACATTCGCAGACATGTGACATTTATTAACCGGCACTGGACTCTCGTGGTATATTATAGAACACTCGCAGAGGCACATTATAGGCTATTATGCTTTAAACTTAGATTGTATCATAAACATACCTAAGTTTTGAAAGTCAGATAAAAAAGTCATAACTAAGTCTGATATTAATAATATTATTAAATATGCATCGGACAGCTCAGAAGAGACGTTTAAACATAGCTCTGACTGTCGGACACCATTGTCCCCCACGGCCCGAACGGAACATACTGGTTTGGAGGGATTAAGAACAGGGTGTAAAGTTCGCTCATCCTCCATAGAAAAGGGAGGATCCTCCGACCAGACGGGTGTTGTGTCTGGCGGGCTATTGCCCAACGATTGATGTTGGGAAATTGTATCTATGCTAATTGCGCGGTAAACTCTGCTTGCGAGATGCAGGATTTGCGTGACGTCAGTATGACGCGTTGTTCGCACGTGGCGTTGTAGATACCGCTACACTGGTGTCGCCCAACATTGTCCGACATGGTCTGAATCGAAATTCTCTTTTTATTCCGTGGCGTTGAACGTGTTAACAAGATAAAAACTAAGTGGTTCACCCAAAGCTCGTCAAAATCATGGTGCATCTTCAGAATTAAGTTAAAATAAATTAACTTTCATATTTTCCTGATCTTGAAAATATTTCATCTTAATACGTACCTACGCCACGACATAATTTTTCTTTGATCGATGGTTTACTTATAGAACTCAATATTATCGATACAAGCCCGTTGTTGGAGATGTTAACCGACAGAGTCTTGCCTTGCGATTTATTTATGTTATGTTAATTCTTTGTTAGTCAAGTACCTTTATACTTTCAGAGGGTTTTCTTATTCAGCTTGCAAGAAAAAAGATAGATTCAGCGACTATCTGAAGGCCAATTCTCGTAATTTAAAACGTTAAAAATCTAGTCACAGTCTCATCTCAGCGACAAACAAATGTCAAAAACTTGTCAAAATGTAGGAAAATTAGAAGTATTTTTTGACAGATTGAGACTGAGATCAGACTGTGAACGGTCTTAAAATTACGAGAATTTCCCCTCTGGTTATATGCAAAACATGCGCTTACTAAATCGGTAACAAAGACATGTTTTCATCAGTTTGATTTAGATTTCTTTTTATATTTTACAAATGATAAGTAAACATACACCATATACAATAAGGAAATGGGGATATAAAAAAAGTAAACAACAAGATTTCTTCATCTTTAAAGAACACTCAGAAACGGGAAGTTCGTATTGAATTTACGATACAATTCGATTTCAATCGACCTCCTTCATCTACTTCTTAATAGCGAGCGCGAGGGTTACTCAGTCTCTCAGCTTAACAAAACAAAAGCTTAGGTAGGCATTTTTCCATCAAGAATTTCCATTAAACACATCACTCGATTCTAAATACTTGTTTATATTAATTAATTCAGGTTTAATTAGTCTGTCTTGCAAAATTATTTCCTCTTAAATTATCTCCTACAAGACGAACGAGGTTTTAGGTCCTTATGCGAGTAATTTGCGAACCGTCGGCAGGTCCAAATAAAATATGCGAGGCCCTAATGAAAACTGTCTACATTATTAACCTAGGTAGCACTCCTCAACAACCCTTCTGGCCTAAACGCTCCTTTAGTTAAGTGAGGGCTTGAATCGTAACATACGACTCAACTACGTTTGTGAACGCAATTTTGGAATGCTATGTGAACTTTATGTTCCCATTAAAGAGCTCTGATAACGGCTAATGTAGAGGTGTCCCGATTTGGGGTCACATTTGCGAAAAAATGCTCATATCTCTGCAACGTGACCTAAATGATTAGCGTAATAAAAGGGTCGAACTGTAGCCATTATTTTTTATTTGTCCGATTAGCTGGTCATCTGTGAAAAGGTTTTTAAACGTCAATGAAAGGATTTAAAAACGTTTTCAATGGTTGACGTTTCGAATAAAATGTAATGGATAAATGTGGATACCGTTTTTAAGCGGCGAGAGTAAATAAATTGGAGTCGGGTTGTTTTTCGTGTAACTGTTTTAATACTGTTACTACTTGTCGCTTATTTGGATAAATACTTGAATTGGTTGCAAAATTGAGTTTGTGAACAAACATTTTATATTATGTTTACGCAAAACTCTATTCTGTGTTATGTGTTACTGAAATTCCGCAACGTTTTATCTTTGTGTTTCGGTCAATATTTAATTATTATTGTTTGTGTATGAACAAAAAATATAACCTATATAATATTGTTTAGGCTCTCCAATGAAACATCCATTCAATAATGTAAATATTAATTGTTTTAATGCAGTAACTATTGATTTAAAAGATAGAGATTTATTTAATAAAGCAAAATTTAAAATTGCCAAGCAAAAAGAAGCAAAACAATCGTCTCATAGATTAACGCATATAATTTGAGATATAACTCAAAACTAATTTTGGGTACTAACCGTTTTTTTATTTTAGTTGGTATATCATGAAAAGTCAAACCGGCTATGCAGTTGCTGTGCATTTTAGGTATATTTCTATCCTAAAGCGTGAAAAAGGTCAAATAAAAAAAATATACCAACCTAGTTAGTATTAAATCAACACATCCCACGGCAGCGTGCGTGCTCGCAAATAAATTAATAAACACTGGCTATAAGCAGCCTTTCGTAAACAACTACTCAACTTTATATTTTTTGCTTCAACTGTACAGCGAACGCGACCAGAATCGTAATGAAACCTTAATAAATTATTTTGTTTTTGTTTTCACAGCATTCCTTAGTACGATTTAATTTTGCACTTTGGCCCCGAGCGGTAAATCAAGTCGCTAACTTTTAGTTTTGGAAAGCGCCACCCAATGCTGAATTGTTTTCGATCCAAATGCCATAATAAATGGCTTGACCTTTGGTCTTTAGGCAGAATATGGAGGAAACGTAACGTTGGAAGATAGATATAGAAGCATAGTTGAGAAATGTGAGTGATATAAGCCTGGGATTCTAATAATAGCGGCCGCCTCGGGAGTGGAGTTATGATCATGTCTTACTTTGTAGGAAGTGACCATATTTCTTCAAGGGTGTTTAAATTGCACTGAAGAGGGCCATTTAAAGCCTCGAGCTTAGACTTACATAACTTACGATATATATTTTTGACAATTTGTATATTGCATGGTTTACGGACTTACGGTATTTTTTAGATAGGCCCCTATCTCAGCAACGAAAAACAAAACTGTTCAAACCAAAAAGGATTTCATATTTTTTTTAGTTTTTTTGTTTTTCCGTTGACCTATATTGTCCAACTACTAGGCAAAGGCCTCCCCCATATTCTTCCAGCTTTCCTTGTGCTGTGCTTTCTCCGTCCAGTCGGTCAGGAACGAGTCCAAATCGTCACGCGTGTTTCAGACACACACTGTGTGACGACTTTGGCCCATTTCTCTGGCTGCATCCGACAAGTGTGAGTTTTAAATGTTTATTTTTTTTATGTTTTGTCATTCCTGTGCGTGTCTCAAAATAGTTTTATTTTTCTTTATTTCTTTAGTTTAGTTCAACTAATAATGAAAATAATGACTTTTTAAAATAATACGTACATGGAAAACGATTATGAATTGAGAACAAACTGTGATATGAAATTGCCTTTCGATGAGAGGGATTATGACCTCGAAGTGCCGGTCGGACGGGTACGTCGATCCTGACAGATTGCTATGATTGATTGACGTGTCATCACGGCTGTTCCACGTCATGTTTTAGTCCTTAATTGATGACGATATCGGTTACAAGTGCAGAGATTCTATGGAGCCGTTGTTATCTGAAACATAAATGTGGATGTACTTAATAACACTGCCCAACACTTTGGGGTGAACAGCCGGTCTATTCTGCAAAAATCTCATCAGTGAAGTGAGCTTTCAAAAGTGTCGATCCCTAGCATGCGATAGAATGACCGCTCACCTTAACTAAGTTTTCACGGTAAGATTTTTGCGGAATAGCACTACTGGTGTGATGTTATGTTATGCTGTCCTTATTTGCGGTGAATATTATGCAGAGAAAGAACACAAACAAAAAATTACAAGTTGGGGGAAAGTATGCGTTACATCCGCTCAAAACGGCCATCGCTCAGCATATGTCCACTTGGAAGTCTCTGAACCGTCTCCGGACACAAGTGAGGAGATGTAAATCCAACCTGGTAAAGTGGGGCTACCTTGACGGAACGGTAATAGGGTGTGATTGTGGAGCTATGTCGCAAACCATGTTCCACCTCCTATCCTGCCTTCTGTGTCCCAAAACATGCAGTCAAAGTGACTTCTGTGCTGCCACGGACGACGCCGTGGAAGTGGCAATGTTTTGGGCTAACAAGATATAAAATTCAGTCATGCCAGCGTCACGAAGAAAGAAAGAAAGAAAATACATTTATTTGGCACAAACTAAAAGACACACAATACACCAGATATATACATCAGACAAAACAAACAATAAAAAAAAAAGAGATTAAATAAAAAGTGTGAAGTCCGATGTAAGAAAATCGCAGGAAAGTGTGCCTCACGGCAGCGCCAAAAAGGCCCAGTTCAGCAAAAATGCCAGACAACTAGTGCCTGACGCTGGTTTTCAACTGGACCTGATGTGTGAGGTGACAGATGTAAGAAGAAGAAGATGCTACGACCCTATGCGAAACAGAGCCCCAGCGCTGGTTTTCTAATAACACCTCGAACCGATGTAAGACCTGCTTCACAAATCCGATCCAAGCATTTTGTCATCCCTACTTCCAAACCTTATCGTCTTATATCTAGAAGAAAAACCTAAATAGGAAAACATTTATCCCGCCAGTGAAGGATCGAAATACAGACGAGGGTCTAGATTGATGAGTCCTGAAGACGTCTTACTCTAACGTTCTTAGGATCGTATTAACTGGCGCTTTCTACTTACCACATATATACGTAACTTGATGCTTATATACCTCTACTATTCATTTAGTGTAGGTAGGTATTTCTTCAAAGTGGAGACGACATACGACAATAAATTAAACATCGTATACTCGTATCTAATGACATTCTCTGCTCTCAAAACGGTGTAGAAAAACATCGTGAGGAAACCGTCACGACCTTGAACCAAAAAAACGGAGACATGTTACATCTACCAGCCTGTACTGGGCCCGTGGTGGATTACGGCCCGCTCCCTCTCACACAGGAGGTATGTGTCTCAACAGTGGGAAATTTATAGACTGATTACAACAGACTAGCTCCATATTTAAGCTCCATTTTTTTATAAATGTTGAGATGTGCTATTAATGGTACGAGTATTTTAATTTTAATGGAATTTGTAATTGTGCTTTTATTTTATTTTAATGTAATTAGGATTGTATTTTTTTTTTATTGTAAGTATGATGATTTTTTATTAATTGAACTTTTGGGTAGTAATATCCACGTAATATCGCATTGGCGTTGCGTTATAGCTGTTAAGTTGTTATTTACGAAATTTGGGAATAAATAAATAAATAAAAACTTGAGAGGTGTCAAGGGACACCCGGATGGAACGAAGTTCAAAGAGAGAGAGAGAAACAGACAGAGAAACACGCGCACGCCGCACGGCTTACAACTATAGCAAAAAGTGTCGTTCCAACTTTTGGTCTTAATTTTTTCCGTCTAAGCGATAAGGAACTTCGTTCCAATAAATAAATATTACATAGGGCTTAAACGTAACTGGTAAAAACTGGCTGTACTATACGTACACCTCTGTCCAACCTTTCGGGGGTTACAGCCCCCGAAGCCCCCCCCCCGAAGCCCCGAAGGGGGGGGGGGGGGGGGGGTATGTTGTCAATTAAAAACTGGAAGAAATTACGGCCGGGCACAAGTATTACACAAGTGCATATTTCTTTCCATAATCATAATCCCCATTGGTCATACCTTCGCAGCCCTTCCGTCCTAACCCAAACCTTTGTTTTTGATCCAAACAAATCGCGCAGAAAATAGTGATAAAATGCGGTCAGCACTCACAGAGGCTTAGCCACATAAATTAATATCAATTTAGGATGAAAATGCGGTCCAGTCTCCATGGAATATGTTGATTGAAGATAATCAGGGCTTGCCAACCCGAGAAAGGGTCGATGTGTTCCGAACATCGCGGGAGTTAATACCTTCGGATTTTTGGACACGCGATTAATCCATTGCCTGGTTTAACACGACTCTATAGTAATCCTAACAAAGAAGGGCAGCAATGTATAGCATAAAAAGTTTCGTGTTTATTTCTTTAGAGGTTTCTAGTGGGACATTGATTGGTCTCAAGGTTCTAACTAGCCAGCTGACTGCAATGAGTACCTACAAAGTAATCCTATTATAACTGGCAACGGGAAATGAAAAACGGAACTACAATAATTTGTCTGGGGAACTATCTCGTTAGTGGATACGAGTTTTTTGTGTTTGTGAGCCAGATTTATTGCTAGTCAAGGCTCGCGCTACTATAATGTATTACGGGCGTTGTTTTTTTTATATTGGGAGTAGATATGAGATTGGTTTTATTGGGTCTGTATCTTTGACATGTAATTTGTGAGACGCTCTCACAATTTTGTATTTTATTTAGCAGCGTTCTTGATCTTGATCTCACCTAAAGAAAATGTAATGTTTTCCTGATGTAATTTATTTTGATAATTCAGGAGACATTCTAATTTAGGAGTATAATAACGCCAATACCCTTGTTCAAAATTTTCAAAATTCATGTTGGTAGTCCATGTAACTTTGCAGAAAAACTATAAAGATAATTTATTTGTCAAACATGCGTTTACATAAACTGAATAATCAGACATGCAAGGTATTAAATTAATAGATGTGAGCGTCCAACGGGTTAGATAAATTTGTTAGTTCAGAAGTTATAGAGACCTAACTTGTAAAGTGCCATTATGGGTGATTACGGAACCCTATTCTATGCGTAAATGAAATAACATGTAAAGCATATTAGAAATGTTAATTGAGTTTTTTGACACTAAGCTAAAAATGGCTATTTTTATTGTTTTATCTTTTTTTTTTGTTAAGTTACAAATGTTACTAATGTATAGTTTACTAGTTTCAAAGAAAGCTGATAAAAATTGCTATAAAACGTTTTGTATTAGGGGTTAAAGTATGAAATTGCCGATTTGTACTGAAAAATTGTTTTTTTTTTTAATTTAACGTAAATAAGTTAAATTTAAAAAAAACTAATTTCAATGTAAAATAAATATTTAAAATTGATTAAATAAATATTTAATCAAAATAATTACCATTATTATCTATACATTGCTGCCATCTAATAGGAAGGTCATTTATGCCTTTGCGATAGAACTCTCGTGATCTAGATTCGACAAACTGTGTGAAAGCATTTTGTACTGCCTCCTGAGAAGAAAACTTTTTATCACGTAGAAAATTGTCGAAATCACGAAAAAAATGGTAGTCCTTTGGAGCAAGGTCTGGTGAATACGGAGGGTGACGAATGGTTTCTAATTGCAGTTCCTGTAGAGTTAAAACGGTTTCTCGTGCTGTATGAGGTCTCGCGTTATCATGGAGCAATAATGGCGAAGATCGATTCATGAGTCGGGGCTGTTTCACTGCTAGTTTTGCTATCATTGTTCGGAGTTCGGCACAGTAGACATCTGCCGTTATTGCTTGACCAGATCGGAGAAAGCTGTAGTGAATAACACCATGCTGAGACCACCAAACAGTTACCATTACCTTTTTATTGGTAAGCTTTGCTTTAGGACACTGTTGCGGCGTTTTACCTGGGGTCAGCCATTGCATTTTTCGCTTACGGTTATCGTAAAGAATCCACTTTTCATCACATGTCACAATTCGATCCAATATTCCTTCATTTCTGTATCGATTCAACAAGGCAACACAAGTTTCAACACGTGTTTCTTTCTGCAAATCAGTCAAATCAAGAGGCACCCATTTCTCATATTTTTTTATTTTATTGATTTGACGCAAGTGAGTCAATATTGTTGGTAAGGTAACGTTAAACCATGCCGCTAATTCCTGGGTAGTTTGGCTCGGATCGGCTTCCACCATCTCTTTCAATTCATTGTTATTCACCTGTGTGGGCGGTCTTCCACGTGGTTCGTTCTTCAAATCAAAGTTTCCATCACGAAAGCGTTTCCCCTCTCCAAACGCAACATTGATATTGCGAGCTGTTGCTGCCGCGTTAGTTCCGCGTCGGAACTCGTATTCAAAAATAACTCTAATTTTCGAAGTATCCATCTTTCTTTTCTAGAAGCTGAATAAATAAAACAACTGAAAGTCGATAATCGAATGTTGCACATTTTTTAAAAGAAGAACTTCATAGGTGAAAAAAGTTTCACTCAAAAATCCCAAACCATGAAGGTTCTATGTCAATTCGAAGTACCTATTATTATAAAACAGCAATTTCATACTTTAACCAGCTTTAACCTCTATTATTTTAAATCACTAACTTCTATAGCTTAGAAAAAAAAATTAAAAGTGTAGTACTTAGTTTTGCAGGCCAGTGTATATTATGACAAAAACTTTGGGTTAATGCTGTTTACGTGTTTAGTTTGTAAGCTTTTTTATATAAATAAATATTGTATGTGGTAGCAAAGCAAAGGAAATTGATTGATATTTTTCATGTCATTCCATTTCATTGACCTCACATCTGGTAATGTGATCAAGTCTGCTACATTACGCAATAACTCCAAAATAATACTAACACATATAGCTAACACCAGAGTAATCCATTTTTCTCTATTGACTTTTATTTACTAGCCCGAAACAATAATAGTATAGCCATTGATTTATTACTCCTAGACTCAATATGAAATGAATAATACTAGATGATTGGGATACATTAATTGTTATCCGAACAAGCGAAATGAAGATCTGAAATATTATTACAGCGATGTCTTTGTAATTTGTAGTCCTTAGCAAGAAATATATAATCATTCCGCACTCTGCTTGTCGCCATTTTCACTCTCTTCCCTTGTAAAAATTAACGGATTTTAAATTAAGAGAAATTGGCGCCGATTCCCTTGTTTACAAACTAAACTAAATATAAGTTCAGTGAATCTTTTTCTTTCTATTTCATTAAGAAAAGGACAGAAGATAAATATTAGTTTAGTTTTCATTAGTCAGCGCCTGACGTAAATTGATGTATTTTTAGTAGCCATGTTTTTAATCACGTCTAAACTGTCTATGAAGTATCTTAATTTCTTAATTTTGGCTATGCTTGGAGTCTCTCTGAGGGATTGAATCCCCTCGTTGCGGATTGATCGAGTGATTGATCCGGCAGAGAACCAAAGTTGTCGACATAGCTCACAGAATAAGCAAGCTGAAGTGGCAATGGGCAGGCCATATTAGCCATAGAACCGATGACCGTTGGGGTAGACGTGTTCTTGAGTGGAGATCGCGAATCGGTAAACGTAAGGTGGGACGCCCTCAGGCTAGGTGGAGCGACGATCTTCGCAGGATGGCTGGTAGTAGCTGGATGAGAGTTGCCGAAAATCGAGTTGAATGGCGTGCAATAGCAGAGGCTTATGGCCAGCAGTGGACTGCTATAAGCTGATGAGGATGATGATAACCTAGTGGTGGCCCAGTGGCACCGGCCGCGGCTTACGAGTTGTAGGTTGAGTTTGAACCCAAGCAGGCACTTACTTTGTGTATTTTACCCTACTCTCAACATATAGAAGGAACATTGTAAGGAAACCGGAAAACGAAGACATCTTACATCCACCACGCGGGCCTAGCTGTGTCCCAGCAGTGGGAACATTATAGGCTGATTATGCTACTTAATATTGACACAATTTATGTATACGCTCAGTCTTAAAATAATAATAATTATGATGTACTTATCTAAATGTATATAAAAGGAGGGGAGAGAATCACAGGGCATCAAAACATTCTAGCACGTTGTCAACAGGAACAGTGCCCAAAGGGCAGGCAGCATTGCCACGTTGTATATGAAATGCTTGAAGATTTTTTGGAGCGAATAGTCAACCAACCGCTTGGCGATATCTCGGAAAACTAAGGGGGCATTCGAACCCCACCGACTCTAGTGTTTTAACCCCAAGCGGCTAGAAAATAACACACAATTTAGATAAATAATAACATAAATAATCAGCCTATAATGTTCCCAATGCTGGGACACAGGCCTCCTCTCTGTGAGAGGGAGTGGGCCGTAATCACCACGCGGGCCCTGTGCGGGTTGGTAGATGTCACAATTTAGACATTTGTAAATGACTATCAAGTACTCCAATTTCTAACATTTTCATTCCCATCACGATAGCAGATCTCCTTTCTTAAAAGCCAGCTGAAGAGCAAAAACTCAATGTGAAAACTAAAAAAGGCTCAAAGGTTAGTCGTGAATCTACACTCGAGAGCAATGAATCCGGGTCACTTAAAGAATGTTAAAAATCTCGGAAACTAAAAATGATAGGTTAATGCAATAAATTGTATTTAATAGACAATGTAATACTCCTTAAATGAAAGTAAAAAAAATATGAGTCACCATACATTTTATTAACACAAAATTACATAAAGAAAAAAACTGCTGATCTCTCCTTAAAACAAAAATAGGAAACATGAAATTTTTGAACTTTATTACGATTTTCTTGAATTTTAATACTTCGTATTGCCTCCTCGTGCTTCCATTACTGCGTTTACGTGGTTTGGCATGC